>CM065801.1:116402169-117652169 GCA_033398695.1 Orobanche coerulescens
GAGTTGGCACTAAACTAGAAAGTGCATTCTAAGTTTTAAAGAAAAGTCCTAGTCGATAAAACTAGGTAGGGGACGTAGGCTTCGTTAATAGCCGAACCTCTCGAACAATTTCTTGTGTTCTTTCTTTTCCGCATTCTATTTACTCCGATATTTTTGCTTCTGCATAAAAAGAGATCAATACTCTTATCCACACTATTCAGCCCCCCTTCTAGTGGCGGTACTAATCTAACATAATCTACACCAAGAACTCAAGGAAGATGATACTTGAGGTGATTGGAAGAAGTAATTGCCTCAAAATCGCCTCTGGATCGCTCAAGCCGCGGGAAAGGAGATGAAGTGAGAAAAATGACAGGAGTTGACTTGCTCTAGCCCTTATATACTGGATCTAATTAGCGCACGCTACTCTCAAGGTTAGCACGCGCTAACGTGATCATCCAGTAGTCCAGTAGCTCCTGACCTATGTCGCTAGCGTGTGCTACTACAAAATTATCGCGCGCTACAACCAGCATGAGCGTGCGCTAAAGACAGTATCAGCATGCCCTACCTGGTACCATGCAGAAATTCCGAATTCACTGCCCAGCCTAATAGCGTACACTACTGGCAAAGTTAGGGTGTGCTACTCAACGGAATTAGCGTGCACTAAGGGTATTCTTAGCGAGCGCTAAACTGCTCATCCAGAGAGCGGAAACAACCTACTGCCACTGCTGCACTCGAATCATTAGCGCGTGCTACTGGAGAAGTTAGCGCGCGCTGCTCAATGAAATTAGCGTGCACTACACAACCAATTTAGCGTGTGCTAATGAGTGCAGACACTAGTACAGATAGCACTCAAAGTTGGAAAACGGCGAATTCTGCCCTAGATGAAAACAACGCGCTCCCGACGCTAAACAACGGACTGAAAAAGACACACGCATGGTGAGTTCGAGTCGGAGCCAAAACACAAAAAGCAAACACGATTCCGACTACCCAAAGGTTCGGAAAACGACAACGATAGTAATTACCCTTTAACTTTACGACCCAAAACATCCGAAATACACGATACACGATCGAAACACCAAAAAAAAGCTCACAATATCCATAATGACATAAGAAGGATTTATGGCAATCCCAAAATGGTGGTCCCAAACAACGATTACAAGAATCGAACCAAATAGCGATGAAAATGACATTAAACGCGAAATTGAGTAAAATAAGTCCGAAACAAGCTCAGATGACAAAAAATCCAGTATTAAATATTCTTGAAATATCCATACGGTTACAAGACACTCACTAAAAATGAAAAATACAGAAAATTAAAAAAATACCGGAAAAGGGAAAAATGCGGATATTACATTCGTCCCTTTTAAAAATAAGTTTCGTCCCCATGTTCTGGAATACACAGAAAAAAGAAATTCAGAACAGGCCCGAAACAGTCCTGGACCGCGGTCTAACATGCCGGACCGCACGGCAGGGCCGAAAAAAATACTGGACCGCGGTCTAACAGCCCGGACCACGGTTTGTCAGCCCCGACCGCTCGGCAGACCTATTTCGGGGCCGTCCAACGGCAATCCGGTGCTTGATTTTCGACCGGATATCCAATATCTATATTTTTTGACTTTTATATCTTCAATATAAATCATATTTCCAAGAAAATAAAGAGTTATATTTAGACATAGATTTATGAAAAATACAACAACAATGAACAATCGAACATATACTATGATTATAACAATAAATGATTCCAAATCATTAACCATTGAATCAAGAATTCCAAATGCTAAATATCGTATATATGATCGCAATACCTCGCTCCGATACCACTTTTGAGATTCAATGCCTAAATTGGAGGCGCAACGGAAGAAATTTACGAAAATAAATATGATCTGAATCCCTTAAGAGGATCGATCAAGCTACGTATATATGAATATAAAACTAAATCAGTGTTAGATTGAAAATCATACCCGTCCTTTGATTAAGTGGTTGTGAAGATGGTGATGTTCGCCACAAATTCAATTCGTCAAAGCTTTTAATATTTCGAGCACAGAAAGCACCGTTCCTCTACTTGCCACGCGCCGGAAGTCGACCTGAATAACTTCCACCTTATTATCCTCCAAGGATACGGATAGAATAAGATAGTTGGAGCTTTACAAATTTTATTTATCGCACTCTAGGTGTATAGATTAAACTTAAGAAACAAACAGCTCGGGGTACCTAGCACGCATGCTATCCTCGATTTCTCAAGTTGCCTCCTCGACACCATGTCTCGACCACTGCACTTTGACCAGTGGAATGGTCTTATGCCTCAGTCGCTTCTCACGGTGCTCTAAAATCTTCAAGGGACGCTCCTCGAAGGTAATATCCTCAGCGGTATCGATCTCACCATAGTCGATGACATGACTAGGATCCGGAACATATTTCCTCAACTGGGAAACATGGAAAGTGCTATGGACATGACTCAATGCTGGAGGCAACACCAAACGATATGCCAACTCGCCGACCCTCTCTAAAATCTCAAAGGGTCCAATAAATCTCGGACTCGACTTTCCCTTCTTCCCGAAGCGGAAAACTCACCTCGTCGGCAACACCTTTAGCAAAACGTGGTCTCCCACCTCGAATTCCAAAGGTCGACGATGAACATTAGCAAAGGATTTCTGTTGACTCTAAGCAGTCAACATCCTCTCCCGAATCAATTCCACCTTACTCGTCGTCTCTAAAGAGATATCTGGTTCGGTCCCGACCAAATCAGATGCTTTGTTCTAATAAATTAGCGATAGATATCGCCGCCCATAAAGTGCCTCATATGGTGCCATCTTGATCGACATGTGCCAACTGTTGTTGTACGTGAACTCGATCAACGGCAAATGCTCCTCCCAATCACTGCTCCAATTGAGAGCACAAGCACGCATCATATCCTCAAATGTCTGGATAGTGCGCTCCGACTGCCCATCCATTTGAGGATGAAAATAAGTACTCAGATGCAAATGAGTACCCAACGCCTTATGTACCGCCTGCCAAAAATGCGATACAAAAGGGCCATCACGATCCGAAACAATAGACTTCGGAGTGCCGTGAAGTCTCACAATCTGCAATAAATACACGAACCAACTTTTCCGGACCGCAAGTATCCCTGATGCCCAGAAAGTGTGCCGACATGGTCAGACGATCTACAATCACCCAAACCATATTCACACCAGACTTCAACCTCAGCAAGCTCATGACGAAGTCCATCGAAATATCTTCCTATTTCCATTCCGGAACGGGAAGTGAATGCAACAACCCGGTTGGTCGCTGATGCTCATTTTTGACTTGCTGACAAGTCAAACATCTCCCTACAAATCATGCGACCTCTGTAATACCCGTAATTTCGATTTCCGATAATTTCTTTTTTTTCTCAGCGGAAGTCCGTTTTGATGACTCACTCATGACCGTTTCGTCATTTCGAGAATGATTAATTCTGCACTTTTTGTCATCCGATGTCATTTCGGTATCGTTTTATTTAGTTCCGTGTTTTTGAGAGGCTTTTCCGCACTTGAGTTTGATTCTTGCGAATCTCGTCCGAAACTATTGTTTCGAGTTTCTCGTAAGTTCATTTAATGTTATTATTCATGTTTCGAGCTTTGGTTTGGTGTTTCATTGTCGTATTGTGATTTTTCAGATGTTTGGGCCGTTTTCGTATTTTCCCAAAGTTTGGGGTAATTACTTCCGTTGTCAAATTCCGACACTTCGGGTGGTAGGAATCGTGTGTTCTCTTAGCTCTTAGATTCGTCTTTGCGAGTATTTCGTAACTGTATCTTCGGTTTATATTCAAGTTCGGGTTTCGGGGTTGTCCGGGCCGTCGGAGTGGCCACGGCCGAGTCACGGTCGGAGCAGGGCCTGGCCTGGCCGAGTAACGACCGTAAGGTGCCGGTTACGGCCGTACGTGCTCGGAATACATGGATGGACGAATGCCGGTTATGGCCGTAAGGGCTGTCAGTTACGGTCGTACGGGTGCCAGGCAGTGTTCGGACGAATGCCGGTTACGGCCGTAAGGACTTGTCGGGTACGGCCGTAAGTGCCGAGTTACAGCCGTAAGGCCCTGTCGGTTATGGCCGTAAGCGATTGGAAGGCACTGGGCAGATTTTGACGAATGTCGGTTACGACCGTAAGACCCTGCCGGTTACGGCCATAACATTGCAGGCTATATATAGCCTGGGCTCGGCCAGACTTCGTTTCTCTCACTTTTTCCTCGTTTTCTTGCGGCTATCGGACGGGTGCGACGGGAAATAGAGTTCTTGGTCGATTCTAATCGATTCCAAGGCATTTTGGAAGATTCTTGTTGATTATATCAACATCTAATCCGTGTTTTTCATCGAATCAAGGTAATTTGGCTTGAACCCTTGTTTTTGAAGATTTTGGGGATTTTCCTTTTGATTTCGATTCCAGTCCGTTTTTGATCAATTAATTGTTGTATAAACGTTGTTTTGAACTTGTTCTATGGATTGGATACTCGTATCTTGGGTTCGTTTGACTCGGGGGGTGATTTCTTTGTTCTTGAAGGGTCTTGAACATTTAATGTTCGATTAAATATTCGAATGAGTTCCCTTCGATAGTTTGTTGGGATTTCTGTTGTTTTCGGGCTTGATTCTCGTCGTAATCATGTTTTATTGTTCCTTACGGAGGATTATTAGTGCTCGATGATTCCGATGTTGAATTCCGTTGGTGATTGATGATTCGTGTGGTGTTTTCCCGTAGTAATTTCGGTGCTATCGCGTTCTTATTAGTGTTCGGAGTTCGAGGCTATTCGACCGCAGTCCATCTGTCGTCTTGTTACGTTCGTTGTTCCTAGGCAAGTACCTTGTCCATACAATTCTTTTTTTGTAGATATGATAATTAGTGATCGTCTCTATGTGTTTGTTTGATCGTTTGAAATGAACTTTCAAAAGATTCGGCTAGCCTCGTTAAAGGCTCATTTTCAAAATGCGTGTTTTGTGAATATTGAGCCCCGTGAATGATTAAGTGAACCCTATGAATTCGCTTGTTGTTGTTATTGTTGAGGTTGTTATGCTTTGATAATATATATATACACATATTATCTCTTTTCGGTGCGTTATGGTTTGACGTGGTGTTTTGCTAAGTGTTTGATGCCTCTTGGTGAATTGTTTAGATATCCTTGGTGTGATATGTTACTTGTACATGATTGTTTCGCTTGCCAGCTCGGGAGGGTCCTTCGAGGCCTCGAGTGGGATTTGTGGCTTCGTCCCAGTCCTAGACGACGTGTGTGCTTGATTGTTTCGCTAGCCATCTCGGGAGGGTCCGACAGGGCCTCGAGTGGGATTCGTGGCTTTGTCCCGGTCCTAGCCGATGCTTGTTTACTGAATGTATTTTGCTCACCTCAGGAGGGTTCGACGGGGCCACGGAGGGAGTCCAATGGTTTCGCCCTGGATTCACGAGTAAAAACTTCACAGGTTGGTTTATATGTTTTGTGAATGTGTTTGCTCACCTCAGGAGGGTTCGACGGGGCCACGGAGGGAGTCCAATGGTTTCGCCCTGGATTCACGAGTAAGAAATTCACAGGTTGGTGTGTATGTTTTGTGAATGTGTTTGCTCACCTCGGGAGGGTTCGACGGGGCCACGGAGGGAGTGCAATGGTTTCGCCCTGGATTCACGAGTAGAACTTCACGAGTGCATGTGTATGTTTAGTGAATGTATTTTGCTCACCTCGGGAGGGTTCAACGGGGCCACAGAGGGAGTCCAATGGTTTCGCCCTGGATTCACGAGTAAAAACTTCACAGGTTGGTGTGTGTGTTTTGTGAATGTGTTTGCTCACCTCGGAAGGGTTCGACGGGGCCACGGAGGGAGTCCAATGGTTTCGCCCTGGATTCACGAGTGAAACTTCACGGGTGCGTGTGCATTTTATGTCCGTCGAGGACGCGTGGCGTGGGTTTTAACCTTGTGTATTGTTGTTGGTTTCAATTGTGAAAACAAAACCTTTGGGCTGCGACCCCTGTTGATTTTGGAAAGAGAAGGAATCGGTAATCCTAAATTGTTTTCTATTAAAACTCTTGATGGCATTTTAAATCGTTTTATAAATTGTTTCCCTTGATTTGTGATCTTTCGGTTTTGGAATGTTGTACCTAAACTCTTGCCTCGGGAAGTACTTTTCGTTTCGTTTGGATCTATGAGGATTCCTGGTTATTATTATTCGTGGAATGTGAATTGTATGACTCGTATTTTGCACTTTGTTCTTGCACTAGCAAAATAGTGGAGTTTTGCTAACCCCCGAGTATTCGGGGGGTGGATGTCTGTTTTTGCATTCAGGTTTTGGGAGCATAACACAGGGTCGGCACGAAGGATGATGAAAGATGATCGATACTAATCACATGAGGAACCGTACGTTGTTGTAGGGGTTCAGTTGTATTTTATTTCCGCTGCAGTATATTTTCCCCATTGTACGGGAGCATTTTGTATTTCGACCCCTGTGTGGGCATGTATTGAGTTGTATGTATTTATTGAAAGACCAAATCGGTCTACTGAGTCATTTTTTTTAGCCTTAAAGGCATTGTTGAGATGTTCGGCGTTAATTACCAGCCTGGTAGATCCTTGAGGAAAGGGTCTACGGCGTGTAATATCCCTGAGTGGATTTGGGGTGTTACATACATGGTATCGGAGCTTTGGTTGTGGAAACCTAGGCTGTCGGGTTTAGTGATGTTTTTTGAGTTTTGTCTCGTCGGATTTTATCTGACTGAGTCGTGTCGCGACGCATCGTCTGAGTCTATTGGTCGTGATTAGTATCGTGGAGCGATCATCATCTTCGTGCGACCTGTGGATGTAAGTCTCCCTTCTTTGTGTTGTGCCTCGTGTGACATGAGTTTCTTGTATGATTATATCATTGATTGATTGAATCCTTCTGTGGATTTTGATTCCGTGATATGTGGGTATTCGACTCTAATGTTTTGTTTATATGAGGAGCGGTGTCGCTGCTAATGTATTTTCGAACTGTATTTTATCCGCTGCGTGAGTCCTTTCAAAATGACTTTCAGTATTTTGCAAACTGAGTTCTAATTCGTAAAACCGATTCCCTAAATCGAGTTTTGGCACTTTGGCCTTGAATGTTTTATGACGGTGTGATAAAGGATTTTGTGAGTTTTGGGCATTCTGGCCTATTGAATTTTTGAAAACCTTGAGTATCTTAGAAAATTAAATTTTGAGACGTACTTTTAAATCGAATTATTTTCTTGCGTTGTTTTCAAGGTGCTTTCTCGTGCCACAATATATTTCAAAAATTTTCCAGTTGAGGGCCAAAAATATTTTGAGATATTTTCAAGTATTTAGAAATGCTTTGCTTAGACCCGAGGGTCGAATATTTCTAAAAGTCTTTCACCAAAAGGGAAGTGCCCTCGTTTTAACAAGCGCGAGATGGTTTTCAAAGTCTCGATAATGGTGTCTGTGCTACTTTTTGAAGGGTGATACTCAAGATGAACTAGTGTTTCCAAAATCATATTTTTTTCAAAGGTGGTTTTCATTTTTAAAAACCTATCGTTCCTGTTTGCGGTCCGGTAATATTTATATGATGTTTTGTGATTATGTGCTGGTTATCGTTCGGGCCATTGAGATCACCGAACGATGCCGTCGTTACTATGATTCTGTGTATGCGGGCTACCATACGTTGATATGTTGTGTGGAATTGGCATCTATGGTTTGTTGCTTTGTGATGTTATATATTCTATTGTACCTAGCAGTTGTATTTTCGGTATGCCGGGCTGAGGTGATTCAAACGTATTGTGCCGGGGGCATGTACATGCAAATTTTCCTTCTCATTAGTAACGCATTTCAAGTGTGGACTCGAAGGTCACATAATTCAGTTTTGCGAATTGATTACCGAGACTTCCAGAGTTCGCGCTCTAGCACAGTTATCAGGATCGGCTTTGAGAGACCTTTGAAAGATGTTTCTATTAGTTGTTTGTTGTGTTGTCACCTTTCTTCCGTTGTTGTGAGTTGCGGGGACGACATTTCTTTTATAAGAGGTCGATTGTAATATTCATATTATTTTTGACTTCTGCACTTTCTCCTTCTAAATTCTATCGACTTGCTCGTGTTCGCTGATATTTTTTGAACTTGTTTGGTGTTCCGGTTGTCATCATTCGAACGGGTTGCGACCTTGTTTCGGACCGATCTGTTTATTGTTGTGACTTTTCCGAGTTCGGTTCGATTTTTGTGAACCTTGTTCGGAAGTAACATCTTTTAGTTTCTACCATCTCTTTAATGTCTTTGAGTTGAAGTGTGGGCCTTGGAGTCATTGTTCGCCCATTGTAATTCGATCATATTTGTTCGATCGTTGTTACTCGATCATCGTTTTTCGATCATTGTTGTTCGATCATTGTTTTTCGGTCGTTGTTGTTCGATCATTGTTATTTGATCATTGTTATTCGATCGTTGTTGTTCGATCGGGGTTGTCCGACTGTTGTTGCCTGATCTCGTACTGCGAAGAATTATCGTTCATCGTTAGTCAGCTATTTCGAGTGTGGCCAGATGGGTCACCGAGCCGTGCATTGCGAGATGATAGTTTTTTTGAGGATTTCGGCGTAGCCCGAATTGTTTGTGATTGCCCTTGTGGATCGTTTTGTGTTTACTTTCTGTTTTCTCGACTGTGCGTGTTTCCTTGTAATAGGTACTTTGTATTTTGTGATTGTTCGGATAATCGACTCGATTGTATTATCTGTTTGATGACGCTTGTCACTTGTTGATTTTATTATGTCTCTACCGGTGGCGTTGTGTTAGTCGTCGTGGAGTGTGTTTTCACGCCGTATATTCCCTTGTGTTGCTTGTAACGTTTCGCCGATGGACGTAAGTTACGCATTTCTTGTGTATCTCGTTGAGTTTTCCTGGCGGGATATTGCTTCTCCCTACTTGTTTTAAGTTTCAGGAGGGTAGTGTGTAATACCCGTAATTTCGATTTCCGGTAATTTCTTTTTTTTCTCGGCGGAAGTCTGTTTTAATGATTCACTCCTGACCGTTCCATCATTCTGAGAATGATTAATTCTGCACTTTTTGTCATCCGAGTTCGTTTCAGTATCGTTTTATTGAGTTCCGTGTTTTTGAGCGGCTTTTCCGCACTTGAGTTCGATTATTGCGAATCTCGTCCGAAACTGTTATTTCGAGTTTCTCGTAAGTTCATTTAATGTTATTATTCATGTTTCGAGCTTTGGTTTGGTGTTTCGTTGTCGTATTGTGATTTTTCAGACGTTTGGGCCATTTTCGTAATTTCCCAAAGTTTGGGGTAATTACTTCCGTTTTCGAATTTCGACACTTCGGGTGGTCAGAGTCGTGTGTTCTCTTAGCTCTTAGATTTGTCTTTGCGAGTACTTTATAACCATATCTTCGGTTTATATTCAGGTTCGGTTTCGGGGTTGTCCGGGCCGTCGGAGAGGCCACGGCCGAGTCACGGCCGGAGCAGGGCCTGGCCTGGCCGAGTTACGGCCGTAAGGTGCCGGTTACGGCCGTACGTGCTCGGCAGACATGGCTGGACGAATGCTTGTTACGGCTGTAAGAACATCGATTCTGGCCGACGGGTGCTGTGCATGTTCGGACGAATGCGATTCTGGCCGTAAGGACCTGCCGGGTACGGCCGTAAGTGCCGAGTTACGGCCGTAAGGCCCTGTCGGCTACGGCCGTAAGCGGTCGGCAGGCACTGGGCGGATTTTGACGAATGCCGGTTATGGCCGTAAGGCCCTGCCGGTTACGGCCGTAACCCTGCCGGCTATATATAGCCTGGGCTCGGCCAGACTTCGTTTCTCTCACTTTTTCCTCGTTTTCTTGCGGCTATCGGATGGGTGCGACGGGAAATAGAGTTCTTGGTTGATTCTAATCGATTCCAATGCATTTTGGAAGATTCTTGTTGATTATATCAACATCTAATCCATGTTTTTCGTCGAATCAAGGTAATTTGGCTTGAACCCTTGTTTTTGAAGATTTTGGGGATTTTCCTTTTGATTTCGATTCCAATCCGTTTTTGATCAATTAATTGTTGTAAAAACATTGTTTTGAACTTGTTCTATGGATTGGATACTCGTATCTTGGGTTCGTTCGACCCGAGGGGTGATTTTTTTGTTCTTGAAGGGTCTTGAACATTTAATGTTCGATTAAATGTTGGAATGAGTTCCCTTCGATAGTTTGTTGGGATTTCCATTGTTTTCGGCCTTGATTCGCGTCGCAATCATGTTTTATTTTTCCTTACGGAGGATTATAGGTGCTCGATGATTCCGATGTTTAATTCCATTGGTGATTGATGATTCGTGTGGTGTTTTCCCGTAGTAATTTTGGTGCTATCGCGTTCTTATTAGTGTTCGGGAGTTTGAGGCTATTCGACCACAGTCTATCCTAGAGGACTAGGCTCATGAAGTTCCATTGGATTTAGATTTAAGGTTCATGAGGTTCCCATAGGACTTGGCTCAGGAAATTCCTTTGGATTTGGAGTTAAGGTTCACGAGGTTCCTAGAGGACTAGACTCATGAAGTTCCATTGGATCTGGATTTAAGGTTCATGAGGTTCCTAGAGGACTAGGCTCATGAGGTTCCTAGAGGACTAGGCTCATGAAGATCCATTGTATTGGGAATTAAGGTTCATGAGTCCATCTGTCGTCTTGTTACGGTCGTTGTTCCTAGGTAAGTACCTTGTCCATACAATTCTTGTTTTGTAGATATGATAATTAGTGATCGTCTCTATGTGTTTGTTTGATCGTTTGAATTGAACTTTCAAAAGATTCGGCTAGCCTCGTTAAAGGCTCATTTTCAAAATGCATGTTTTGTGAATATTGTGCCCCGTGAATGATTAAGTGAACCCTATGAATTCGCTTGTTGTTGTTATTGTTGAGGTTGTTATGCTTTGATAATATATATATATATATATATATATATACACATATTATCTCTTTTCGGTGCGTTATGGTTTGACGTGGTGTTTTGCTAAGTGTTTGATGCCTCTTGGTGAATTGTTTAGATATCCTTGGTGTGATATGTTACTTGTACATGATTGTTTCGCTAGCCAGCTCGGGAGGGTCCTTCGAGGCCTCGAGTGGGATTTGTGGCTTCGTCCCGGTCCTAGGCGACGTGTGTGCTTGATTGTTTCGCTAGCCAGCGCGAGAGGGTCCGACGGGGCCTCGAGTGGGATTCGTGGCTTCATCCCGGTCCTAGGCGATGCTTGTTTAGTGAATGTATTTTGCTCACCTCGGGAGGGTTCGACGGGGCCACGGAGGGAGTCCAATGGTTTCGCCCTCGATTCATGAGTAAAAACTTCACAGGTTGGTGTGTATGTTTTGTGAATGTGTTTGCTCACCTCGGGAGGGTTCGACGGAGCCACGGAGGGAGTCCAATGGTTTTGCCCTGGATTAAAGAGTAGAACTTCACGAGTGCGTGTGTATGTTTAGTGAATGTATTTTGCTCACCTCGGGAGGGTTCGACGGGGCCACGTAGAGAGTCCAATGGTTTCACCCTGGATTCACGAGTAAAAACTTCATAGGTTGGTGTGTATGTTTTGTGAATGTATTTGCTCACCTCGGGAGGGTTCGACGGGGCCACGAAGGGAGTCCAATGGTTTCGCCCTGGATTCACGAGTGAAACTTCACGGGTGCGTGTGTATTTTATGTCCGTCGAGGACGCGTGATGTGGGTTTTAACCTTGTGTATTGTTGTTGGTTTCAATTGGGAAAACAAAACCTTTGGGCTGTGACCCCTGTTGATTTTTGAAAGAGAAGGATTCGGTAATCATAAATTGTTTTCTATTAAAACTCTCGATGGCATTTTAAAACGTTGTATAAATTGTTTCCCTTGATTTGTGATCTTTCGGTTTTGGAATGTTGTACACAAACTCTTGCCTCGGGAAGTACTTTTCATTTCGTTTGGATCTTTGAGGATTCCTGGTTATTGTTATTCATGGAATGTGAATTGTATGACTCGTATTTTGCACTTTGTTCTTGCACTAGCAAAACAGTGGAGTTTTGCTAACCCCCGAGTATTCGGGGGGTGGATGTCTATTTTTGCATTCAGGTTTTGGGAGCATAACACAGGGTCGGCACAAAGGATGATGAAAGATGATCGATACTAATCACATGAGGAACCGTACGTTGTTGTATGGGTTCAGTTGTATTTTATTTCCACTGCAGTATATTTTCCCCGTTGTACGGGAGCATTTTGTATTTCGACCCCTGCGTGGGCATGTATTGAGTTGTATGTATTTATGAAAAGACCAAATCGATCTACTGAGTCATTTTTTTTAGCCTTAAAGGCATTGTTGAGATGTTCGATGTTGTTTACCAGCCTGGTACATCCTTGAGGAAAGGGTCTACGGCGTGTAATATCACTAAGTGCATTGGGGGTGTTACAACCTCCTCCTTCATATTGTCCCACCAAAAGTTCTCCTTAGGTCTTTTTACATCTTACTCGAGCCAGGATGAACTGAGTAAGGCATAGCATGGGCCTCATGCAAAATACTCTGCCTCAATTCCAAGTGGTTCGGTATAGAAAGCCGACTCTGGAATATCAACACACCTTCATCGTGAATCACAAATCCAGTAGACTTTACTTTAAGAACATTCTCTCGGATTTGAGCAATGATCCGATCCTCCAACTACTTCAGTTTAATTTCATCGATCAGTGGTGATGAATTTTCCAAAGCACAAAGTTACCCGACATCTCCTGGAAACAAAATCTCAACACCCAACTCGATCAAATCACGCTGAAGCTCAGATTGAGACGTAAGTATCTCAAGCATCCGCAACGTAACCGGTTTCCGACTCAAGGCGTCTGCCACGACGTTTGCCTTGTCCGGATGATAAAGGATTTCAAGTTCATATTCCTTAATCGATTCCAACCACCTCCTCTGTCTCATATTCAACACCCGCTGGGTGAATATGTACTTCACAGTTTTATGATAGGTGAAAATCTGACATGCAACGCCAAAGAGTTAGTGACGCCAAATCTTGAGCGCAAAAAAAAACTGCCCCTAACTCCAAATCATGAGGAGGGTAGTTGAGCTCATACGACCTCAAATGTCTCGATGAATACACAATAGTCATGTCGTGCTGCATCAACACGCACCTAAGACCCTAACCTGAAGCATCGCTATAAACAGCAAAACCCCTATTGCCACATGGCAACACTAGAATCGGGGCTGAAGTCAAACACCTCTTGAGCTCCTCAAAACTCGACTGCCTTTCGTCAATCCACATGAACTTCTCAGATTTCTGAAGCAACTGTGTAAGTGGCCGAGCTAGTTTCGAGAACCCCTCGACGAACCTACGGTAGTAGCCAGCCAAACTCAAGAAACTACGGACTTCCTTCACATTCTTAGGCGGTGTCCAATCCAGCACTGCCTCAATCTTCTATGGATCCACACGGACCCCCTCGGCTGAAATCACTGTAATACCCGGTTGTAATTCAGTCATTACCATTCAGTAATTTCATTCGGTGATTGTCACTCAGTGGATTTTCACTCATTTATAATCATTCATCAATCATGTTCATTCACCCGTGTTCACCGTTCGGAGAAACTTCGAGTTGTGTATCGTTATTGTCCATTGTTCAACTTTCCGCATATGAGTTCGACTTTGTTAGATCACCATTAATTTTTGGTAACTCCAAAAATTCTGAATCTTTGCAATATTATAGAGCATCGAGTTAGCTTTCCAATGGTTCGAACGGTGAGTCAATCGGAGTCCGGATGAGCGAGTTATGGTCGTTTTAGCTCACCCGCTCATTTTTCAGTTATTGGCTGATCACTGCCGACCGAACTCGGCCGTGTCGTCCGACACGGCCCGTGCTGTACTCGTCCGGAAATGCCGAAGTCTCTGCCACAGGACCCGACCGTGTCGTCTGGCACGGCCGAGTCGAACTCTTCCGGATAAGCCAGAACCGACTTCCCAGATGCCCGACCGTGTTCCAGGACACGGTTGAGTCATGCCAAGTCGCTGTCGGACGGGTCACTATCGGAAGGCCCCTCCGCGCCGCGACCGTGTCAAGCAGGACACGGTCGAGTCCCTGCCGACCGGTTGCGCGCCGTGACCGTGCCGATCGGCACGGGCCGTGTCCGACAGACCAGTCAACCCCTATAACTTGCGTTTTTGGGCGGATCTACTCATTTCTTTCCCTTTTCTTCACCTACAACCGAGAGGGAGAGAGCTTGAGGGAGGGTTTTTCCTTCACAAATCATTTGAGTGTTTGATTTTCTTCATCTCCTTTCGATCGTGAAGCCCGGATAATCGATCTAACGCGTGTTCTTCGGATCAAAGTGGTTGGATCTTCAAGAGGTAAGTTCTTCAACACCTTCGATTTCAATTCTATGTTGAGATATGATGTTTTGGACGTTATAATCATGTTATATGAAGGGATATGTATACGATTATGAGTTTGTATAAGGATTCATTGGATTATTGAGGGATTATTCAAGAACACTTTGAATATCGAGTTGAAATGGGGGGTTTTCGATTAATTGTCGTTATAATCACGTTTTCGGATATTCGTCTTGGATTATTAATCATATTGAAGATGTTTTGTTGGTTTGAAACACTTCTTGGGGGATTTGATATTGGTATATTGAAGTTTGATTGTAAACAATCGGAGTTTGGTCGCAACGTGTTTGATTTAATGTCTCAATGAACTTGGTTTAATTGTATCGACGTTTTGAGTTCGTTATATTCGTGTTTGATTTGTATATTGAACGGGTTGTTGCATATTGTATAATTTAAGGTTGTTCGAGCGATCGATATCTCAATTAGGATGTCGTTCGTGGAAGGATAATTATCACCGGTGTTGTGTAAGTTAATTCTTACTCGGTTAAAAGGATATTCATACCTTTTGTTGTTGATCATTCATAATCATAACTCATTCATCATTGTATTAATCACATTGAGACTTGTAATTGTTGAACAATCATTTCATTAACGGGAACGGCGGTTCCAATCATTCCATTGAAACTATCAATCACTTCATTATTACTCTCATCTCGGTGAGTCATTCTCGATTTTGTCAGATTATTATTTATTCATTGATATTCATTACGGTCATTCTCGTTCATATGACCTTCTGGGTTCATATTGCGTGGCCGGGTGCAGATGTGTGGAATTTTTAGTCGGGCACGTTATGACCATGTATTGGGAGTGATACATTGGACTGTGCACACGGTAACGTTTACCTCCGTGAGACTGATTAGGTACAAGGACGGGTGTGTCCGGACATCCGTCTTGTACACTTGCACAGAACACTACGGGCGTACTATGATACTCTTCTTCAGCGTAATTCATAACTAAGAATATTTCATAACTTCAGTTAAATCATGTTTGTGTATTTCAACCCTTGAGGATTGTTGTTCTGTTTAACTGACCCCGACTGGGGATTTTGCTTTTCAGGTCATGGCAAGGCAAACGCACGGGAATATCATGTTGATGTCGAGGAGTCCCGGTGATACTAGTAGGGGGCCCCGATCTTTCAGTTATTCATGTTATTGTCCTTTATTTTCCGCTGCAGACTTTCATTTGAATACTCCGTTTCATTCAGTGTTGTGTATTTTATCTTCATATAAAATACACTTGTATTCGGTATTGTCCTGGTGTGTTGTAACTAAACTCCTCATCGGAGTAATTATTGTTGTAATGTAGTTCGGTACTATATTTATCTTGTGTAATTCATTCATTTTCATTTGCCTGGTGGGTCCCAGTTGGGGATCTACGACCTTTGTAATATCCGCCTAGTTTGGGGTGTTACGAGTTGGTATCGGAGCGTGGTTTTGAATACTACCTTCCGAGTCATGTCTCATTTGAAGTCATCGTCATCGAGACTAGTATCATTGGACTTTCGTGTCACGTGTGACTGTGCAAATGCCGAGCCAATCGACCAGAAAGAAGCGTAAGATTTCTAACGCCATGGTATAATTTACGGCAATAGTCATTCATTCATCATTAATCATTTAAATATCTTCAAACATCATCATTCATTATGATCTGGACGATCATATTAACTCATTAATCACTTAATTCATTTCAATACTCAGTTAATGATCAGGACGATCATATTAACTCATTAATCACTTAATTCATTTCAATACTCAGTTAATGATCAGGACGATCATATTAACTCATTAATCACTTAATTCATTTCATTACTCAGTTAATGATCAGGACGATCATGTTAACTCATTATTTACTCAATTCATTTCATTACTCAGTTGTCGATTTGGATGGTCATATTATCAATCTTATTAAGTTATTCAAGATAATCATTTCAAGAATTTCATCAGATAATCATGTAACTTCAGTAAATCATTCATATAATCACTAAGTTAGAGCATGTATACTCATTTTCATCATCTCATGACATAATCATAACGTGATAATCATGCGGGGAAATATAATCATTATGCGACCTTCCTACTTCAGTATGGGGAGAGCTGTTAGGGGATGCACGGGGAGAGGCCGCGGTGCGGGCCGAAACCCGGGAAATAATCACTCGCTGTCGGGAAATCGTGCCCAGGACTCGGCTCGATCGGAAGATGTTCGGGTTGATCCACTCACTTTTATGCAGGCCATGATGACCCATGTGCAATTGCTCAATCATCATTACGCAACTCTGGCCGGTTTAATCGAGAGAACTCTTTCGTATGAGCCAGCTGCTAAGGAAATTGCTGAGCAGCAACCTGCATATGTCAACAGGAAATCAACGAAGCGTAATCTATCCGAAGGCAGTCAGTCAACCTTCAAGAAGCCTCGTGTGGTCCCTAGCGTTTCTGAGCGACCTTCTACGGCGCATGATCGTGCGGGATCTCAATCCCGAGCAGCCAGCTCGGCCATCACCTATTTCAACTGTGCAAAACAAGGTCATTTCAGTACTAAATGTCCGAGGCAGACTGTCATATGCCATAACTGTGGAATTGCGGGGCATATGGCCCGTTTTTGCCGAAGGGACTCCAAGTCGGCTCCGGCGGCATCTCAGGCCCCGAAGCAATCAGCCTTTCAGAATCAGACTACTTTGTCAACGTCGTTTAAGACAATGGAAGCAAATAGAGTTGGAGCTCGTCTTTATCAGACAGGAGCATCCGGTTCGGGGGCCGACAAGTCCCAGATTCATATGATGAGGAAGATCGACGATCCGGTGGCCCGAATGATTTCAGATATACTCGTAATTTTATTTCAACTTGTGTGTACCTTTTGATGCTGGTACACCGCATTCTTTCATTTTCAAATCATGCTTGAATAGACTTATTTCGGGATAGTTCTATTGCTTGTGGACCTCATACCATCGGTCTACCTGACGATGGAAGAATTTTTGGAATCATACCGAATTAAGCTTAATGACCGCGATTGGTTGATGGATCTAATCGTGGTGAACTTATCTTAGGACGATGTAATTTTCGGTATTAGTTGGTTTGATCGTCTTGATACTATCCTCAGTGTTTGTTAGTGTTTGGTCGCTATCTTTCCGTCGTTAGTTGTCGAATGTGTGCTTCAGGGAAGTAATCCCCGTTGTTCCAGAAGAAGTATTATTATGACGAAAGCAGAGAAATTCTGCAATCGAACTATCCAATCATTCATTGTATCATTTCCATCGATTGGCTTTTCTAAGACAATCGAGTCATTCAATCATTCATTGTATCATTTTCATCGATTGGCCTTTCTAAGGCAATCGAGTTATTCAATCATTCCTTGTATCATTTTCATCGATTGGCCTTTCTAAGGCAATCGAGTTATTCAATCATTCATTGTATCATTTTCATCGATTGGCCTTTCAAAGGCAATCGAGTTATTCAAACAATCATTGTATCATCTTCATCGATTGGCCTTTCTAAGGCAATCGAGTTGTTCAATCATTATTGGTATCTCTTTTTATCGACTGACCATTCTAGGGCAATCGAAATGTTCAATCATTCGTGGTATCATTGTCATCAATTGACGATGTATTTCCAGACGAGTTATCTGGTTGCCTTCACATAGAGTAGGGGAATTCAGGAGTGAGTTGGAGCCGGTACGTCCCCTTTATCGAAGGCACCGTATCGGATGGCCCCGACCAGAATGCAGAAGTTGAAGATTCAACTTGAGGAGTAGTTCGAGAAAGGCTATCTCCGACCGATTACGTCCCCGTGAGGAACACCAGTGTGATCTGTCAAGGAGAAGGATGGCTCGTCTCGTGTGTGTATTAATTACCAGGAGTTGAACAGGGTGATGATCAAGAGTAGTATCCCTTACCCCGTATTGATGATCTTTTAGATCAACCTCAGGGAGCCTCAGTGTTTTCCAGGATCGACTTAAGATCTGGATATCACCAGTTGCGGATTCGAGAGTCGGATATCGCGAGGACAGCGTTTCGTACACGCTATGGTCATTATGAGTTCGTGGTTATGCCGTTTGGATTGACTAATGCACCTGCGGTATTCATGGAGTTAATGAATCGGGTTTTCATCGACTTTTTGGATCAGTTTGTTGTTGTCTTCATCGACGAAATTTTGATTTATTCTCGTGACCGAGAGGAACACGAGTTTCACCTTCATCAAGTGCTCGCCGTGTTGAGACGAGAACAACTTTTTGGAAAATTTTCCAAATATGAGTTCTGGAGGTCCGAAGTGACTTTCTCGGACATGTAATTTCATCTGACAGAGTTCGTGTCGACCCTCAGGAGTCGGAGACTATCCGAGATTGGCAACCTCCGAAAGATATTAAGTAAATCCGATGTTTCCTCGGATTAGCTGGTTAATTATCCAACCCACGGCCGGAGCTAGCAACCGTGGTTTTCGCGTTGGAAATTTGGCGTCGTTACCTTTATGGCATCACCTGTCAGATCTTCACCAATCACAAGAGTTGAAGTATATATTTACTCACAAGGAGTTAAATATGCGACAAAGACGGTGGTTGGAACTACTCAAAGATTATGATATCGAGATCCTTTACCACCCGGGCAAGGCGAACATTGTCGCCGACGCCTTGAGTCGTAAGACCGTTCAGGAGCAGATGCGTGCTCGTTTATCAGTTCAGAAGGAGCTCCAACAGGAATTCCTTAGACCCGAGGTCGAGGTCTGGCTTCAGCGAGTTCAGGGACAGCTTTGTATGTTAGAGATTTCATCATCTCTTGAGGATGCAATCAGGGAGAATCAGGGTTCAGACCCAGCATTGTTGCGCATTCGTGAGGATGTGGCTCAGGGGAAAGCCCCTGGATTCGTGATCCACGAGGATAGACTTTTGAGATTTAAGAATTGGATGTGTGTACCGGCGAATGATGAGTTGAAAAACTCGATTTTGAGAGAAGCTCATGCTACCCCTTATTCTGTTCATCCGGGGTCTAGCAAGATGTATAAGGACTTGAAACAAAATTACTGGTGGAGTAATATGAAGCGAGAAGTCGCAGAATTTGTTTCGAGATGCTTAACCTGTCAACAAGTCAAGATGGAACATCAGCGACCGGCGAGTATGCTGATACCGCTCCCTATTCCAGAATGGAAGTGGGAAGATATTTCTATGGAATTCATCACGAATTGCCGACGAGTCGTCGTGGCATGAATACGATCTGAGTGATCGCGGACTGCTTTACTAATTTAGCTCATTTCCTTGAAATCAAGGATATGTGGAGTCCCAAGAGACTGGCCCAGTTGTTCATCAAGGAGATAGTGAGACTTCACGGTACTCCTAAGAGTACTGTTTCCGATCGTGACGGACGATTTGTATCCCATTTCTGGAAATCAGTTCATCGTGCTATGGGAACTCGGCTTAATCTCAGTATTGCCTTTCATCCTCAGTCCGACGGACAATCAGAGAGAACTATTCAGACATTAGAGGACATATTGAGGGCATGCGTCCTCGATTAGTAGATGATTGGGAAGCCCAATTACTGTTATTTGAGTCCACGTACAGTTTAGTTGGCATGCTGCGATGAAGATAGCACCTTACGAGGCCTAGTACGGTTGTAGTTGTCGATCTCCCTTGTGTTGGGACGACCCATCAGAGTCAATCGGCACCGAGCCCGATATACTTATAGCCGCCCGGGAGAAGGTAGCTTTGATCAGGAATCGTCTGTTGACTGCTCAGAGTCGACAGAAATTATATGCAGATAATCGTCGACCACTAGAGTTCGAGATGGGTGACCACGTTTTGGTCAAGGTATCCCCGAGTCGAGGTATTTTCCGTTTCGGAAAACGGGGGAAGTTGAGTCTGAGATTCATTGGACCGTTTGAGATTCTGGATCGAATAGGCGAGTTAGCTTACCGTTTGGCTTCACCTCTGGCGTTGAGCCAAATTCATAATGTGTTTCACGTCTCTCAGTTGCGGAAGTATGTTGCCGACCCGAGTCACATACTTTAGTTCGACGAAATCGAGATCGCGGATGATCATTCGTATGAGGAGCGTCCTATACGAGTCTTAGAGCGGCGAATCAAACAGTTGAGAAATAAGTCGATTCCTTTGGTCAAGATTCAGTGGTCCAGACACGGAGTCGAATAGGCTACTTGGGAAACCGAGGATAGTATGCGGGAGAGTTATCCCGAGTTGTTTGACCCTTAGTTTCGGGGACGAAACTCTTTTAAGGGGGGTGTATGTAATACCCGGTTGTAATTCAGTCATTACCATTCAGTAATTTCATTCGGTGATTGTCACTCAGTGGATTTTCACTCATTTATAATCATTCATCAATCATGTTCATTCACCCGTGTTCACCGTTCGGAGAAACTTCGAGTTGTGTATCGTTATTGTCCATTGTTCAACTTTCCGCATATGAGTTCGACTTTGTTAGATCACCATTAATTTTTGGTAACTCCAAAAATTCTGAATCTTTGAAATATTATAGAGCATCGAGTTAGCTTTCCAATGGTTCGAACGGTGAGTCAATCGTAGTCCGGACGAGAGAGTTATGGTCGTTTTAGCTCACCCGCTCATTTTTCAGTTATTGGCCGATCAATGCCGACCGAACTCGGCCATGTCGTCCGACACGGCCCGTGCTGTACTCGTCCGGAAATGCCGAAGTCTCTGCCACAGGACCCGACCGTGTCGTCTGGCACGGCCGAGTCGAACTCTTCCGGATAAGCCAGAACCGACTGCCCAGACGCCCGACCGTGTTCCAGGACACGGTCGAGTCATGCCGAGTCGCTGTCGGACGGGTCACTATCGGAAGGCCCCTCCGCGCCGCGACCGTGTCAAGCAGGACACGGTCGAGTCCCTGCCGGCCAGTTGCGCGCCGCGACCGTGCCGATCGGCACGGGCCGTGTCCGACAGACCAGTCAACCCCTATAACTTGCGTTTTTGGGCGGATCTACTCATTTCTTTCCCTTTTCTTCACCTACAACCGAGAGAGAGAGCTTGAGGGAGGGTTTTTCCTTCACAAATCATTTGAGTGTTTGATTTTCTTCATCTCCTTTCGATCGTGAAGCCCGGATAATCGATCTAACGCATGTTCTTCGGATCAAAGTGGTTGGATCTTCAAGAGGTAATTTCTTCAACACCTTGGATTTCGATTCTATGTTGAGATATGATGTTTTGGACGTTATAATCATGTTATATGAAGGGATATGTATACGATTATGAGTTTGTATAAGGATTCATTGGATTATTGAGGGATTATTCAAGAACACTTTGAATATCGAGTTGAAATTGGGGGTTTTCGATTAATTGTCGTTATAATAACGTTTTCGGATATTCGTCTTGGATTATTAATCATATTGAAGATGTTTTGTTGGTTTGAAACACTTCTTGGGGGATTTGATATTGGTATATTGAAGTTTGATTGTAAACAATCGGAGTTTGGCCGCAACGTGTTTGATTTAATGTCTCAATGAACTTGGTTTAATCGTATCGACGTTTTGAGTTCGTTATATTCGTGTTTGATTCGTATATTGAACGGGTTGTTGGATATTGTATAATTTAAGGTTGTTCGAGCGATCGATATCTCAATTAGGACGTCGTTCGTGGAAGGATAATTATCATCGGTGTTGTGTAAGTTAATTCTTACTCGGTTAAAAGGATATTCATACCTTTTGTTGTTGATCATTCATAATCATAACTCATTCATCATTGTATTAATCACATTGAGACTTGTAATTGTTTAACAATCATTTCATTAACGGGAACGGCGGTTCCAATCATTCCATTGAAACTATCAATCACTTCATTATTACTCTCATCTCGGTGAGTCATTCTCGATTTTGTCAGATTATTATTTATTCATGGATATTCATTACGGTCACTCTCGTTCATATGACCTTCTGGGTTCATATTGCGTGGCCGGGTGCAGATGTGTGGAATTTTTAGTCGGGCACGTTATGGCCATGTATTGGGAGTGATACATTGGATTGTGCACACGGTAACGTTTACCTCCGTGAGACTGATTAGGTACAAGGACGGGTGTGTCCGGACATCCGTCTTGTAAACTTGCACAGAACACTACGGGCGTACTATGATACTCTTCTTCAACGTAATTCATAACTAAGAATATTTCATAACTTCAGTTAAATCATGGTTGTGTATTTTCAACCCTTGAGGATTGTTGTTCTGTTTAACTGACCCCAGCTGGGGATTTTGTTTTTCAGGTCATGGCAAGGCAAACGCACGGGAATAGCATGTTGATGTCGAGGAGTCCCGGTGATACTAGTAGGGGGCCCCGATCTTTCAGTTATTCATGTTATTGTCCTTTATTTTCCGCTGCAGACTT
Organism: Orobanche coerulescens; assembly: GCA_033398695.1. NCBI lineage: Eukaryota > Viridiplantae > Streptophyta > Magnoliopsida > Lamiales > Orobanchaceae > Orobanche > Orobanche coerulescens. Next base: position 116,424,794 of record CM065801.1, read on the forward strand.
TCATTTGAATACTCCGTTTCATTCAGTGTTGTGTATTTTATCTTCATATAAAATACACTAGAATTCGGTATTGTCCTGGTGTGTTGTAACTAAACTCCTCATCGGAGTAATTATTGTTGTAATGTAGTTCGGTACTACATTTATCTTGTGTAATTCATTCATTTTCATTTGCCTGGTGGGTCCTAGTTGGGGATCTACGGCACTGTAATATCCGCCTAGTTTGGGGTGTTACAATCACGTGACTCAGAAACATCACTTCCTTCAGCCAGATGTCACATTTCGAAAACTTCGCATAGAGTCGCTCGGCCCTCAAAACGTCCAACACCACACGCAGAGATGCACCTGCTCCTCCTCATTCTTCGAGTAGATAAGGATGTCATCAATGAAGACAACGACATACTTATCCAAATACTCGATGAAAAATTTGTTCATCAATTGCATGAACACTATCGGTTCGTTAGTTAGCCCGAAGGGCATACCACAGACTCATAATGTCCGTATCTCGTCCGAAAAGCTGTTTTTAGGACATCAAACTCCTTCACCCAAAGTTGATAGTACCTCGGTCTCAAGTCGATCTTCGAGAATACCGCAACTCCCTGCAACGGATCGAACAAGTCATCAATCCTCGACAAGGGATACTTGTTCTTGATGGTCACTTTGTTTAGCTCGTGATAGTCGATACATAAACACAGTGAACCATCCTTCTTCCGCACAAACAAGACCGGTGCGCCCCAAGGTGAAGCGCTCGGTCGAATATACCCCGACTCAAGAAGCTCACTCAACTGCTTCTTCAACTGAGCCATATTCGAAGGTGCCATGTGATATGAGGCCTTCAAATCGGAGCCGCACCCGGCTCTAACTCGATAGCAAACTCAATCTCATGGTCCGGTGGTAACCACGGCAACTCGTCAGGAAAGACATCTGGGAACTCACTAACGACTGGGATCGATGAAAACTCGACCCCACCATCCTCCGCCTTCAAGTCGTAACACCAATAACTAGTACCACTACTACAAAAACAGCATTTAACAGCGGTTCTGGAACCGCTGTTAAATGTCCCGTTGTTAAATTTAACAACGGTTGTCTAAGAACCACTGTTAAATTCCATTTAACAGTGGTTGTTGAACAATCGCTGTTAAATTTATATATTTTTTTAAATAATTTTTTTAATAAATTGAAATTATTTTTTTAATATATTATTTTTTTTAAAAAATATATTATATTCCCGCCCAGTCCTCACCCGCCCCCACGCGACCCGCACATAATATGTATAAACGTGCATTTTCGCTACTAACGGGATTTGAACCTGTGACCTCAATGAGATGGAGGTGGGTATCAAACCAGTGAGCCAAAGTTATTTGTTGTTCTAATATTGATTTATATTATATAAGTGTACAATAAACCATATATATGTATATAAATATAATATATATATATTATATGTATATGTTTGTTAATATTTTCAGAATTATTTTCAAAATATATTAATATTTAACAAAATATTTTAATATATAATGTAATATAATTTTTAATATTAATATATAACAAAATATATTAATATTCAATCTATTCCACATTTGATATAATATAATTCATAAAATAATATGTATATATTATAATTTTTAATATATAATGTAATATAATTTTTAATATTAATATATAACAAAATATATTAATATTCAACATATTCAACATTTGATATAATATAATTCATAAAATAATATTTATGCATTATAATTTTTAATATATAATGTAATATAATTTTTAATATTAATATATAACAAAATATATTAATATTCAATATATTTCACATTTAATATAATATAATTCATAAAATAATATGTATGTATTATAATTTTTAATATATAATGTAATATAATTTTTAATATTAATATATTACAAAATATATTAATATTCAATATATTCCACATTTGATATAATATAATTCATAAAGTAATATTTATATATTTTTAATATATAATGTAAAATAATTTCTAATATTAATATATAACAAAATATATTAATATTCAATATAGTCCACATTTGATATAATATAATTCATAAAATAATATGTATGTATTATAATTTATAATATATAATGTAATATAATTATTAATATTAATATATAACAAAATATATTAATATTCAATATATTGCACATTTAATATAATATAATTCATAAAATAATATGTATGTATTATAATTTTTAATATATAATGTAATATATTTTTAATATTAATATATAACAAAATATATTAATATTCAATATATTCCACATTTGATATAATATAATTCATAAAATAATATGTATATATTATAATTTTTAATATATAATGTAATATAATTTTTAATATTAATATATAACAAAATATATTAATATTCAATTTATTCCACAATTGATATAATATAATTCATAAAATAATATGTATGTATTATAATTTTTAATATATAATGTAATATAATTTTTAATATTAATATATAACAAAATATATTAATATTCAATGTATTGCACATTTAATATAATATAATTCATAAAATAATATGTATGTATTATAATTTTTAATATATAATGTAATATAATTTTTAATATTAATATATAACAAAATATCTTAATATTCAATATATTGCACTTTTAATGGGTTCTAGAAAGAACATTGTTAAAATACTAAGTTTAAATGTTCTAAGAGAACATGTTAAATTCTTGATTTAATGGTTCTACAAAAACCTGTTAAATGTGCATTTAACAATGGTTTTCCTATAACATGTTAAAAGTATAATTTAACAATGGTTCTTCCGGAACATTAAATGTGCATTTAACAATGATTCCGCGGAAAACCGCTGTTAAATTGCCATCGTTTCATTTTAACAGCGGTTTTTTTAGAACCGCTGTTAAAATGCCGCAGTTAAATGCTGTTTTTGTAGTAGTGTACACACCTTCCGCAGGAGTCTCATCGCCTTCAAGGCGTTAATTATGAACTTCTGGTTTCCCCTCTTTCGCCCGGCGAAAGAGTGCTCGGTGCCGTCCTCGGATAACATGGTGATGATCCTCGTGTGGTATCGCACCATGCCGCTCGATCCAATCATCCCCGTGAATTAAATCCTCACCCTCAATATATACAACAATAAGATTAGAGAGCCAATCCCTCTAATAAATAACCGCAGAACAGTCCTGGATCTCCCGATCACCAACGATCCTATCACTGCTAGGAAGTTTAACGATGAAAGGCTTACAAGACGACAACAGTCAAGACTCAAACGGTGCACACACTCCAGAGAGATGAATGAATGCGTATCACCAGAATCGAAAAGCACACTAACAAGATGAGAATGAATATCAACGGTACCTGTAGCCAAGGTAGCTGCTAGATCATCGGCCCTCCTCATCTCATATATACGCATATGAGCGGAGCTGACACTAGAAGCTCCCCCTCTAGCTGGTTGGCCACGACCTCTCTCTCGGATGGAACTCTGCAGAGACTGCGGAGAAAACGACCCCTGTTTCACACTCGGCTCCCTAGGCGCTGGGAATGAAGCCTGGGCAACGAGATTCTGCCCTTAACGATCACAAAAGGAAGCCTTGTGGCCCGAATGGCCAAAAGTATGACAAGTCAATGGCAGACGAGGACACTCCCGGTTCGTATAGCTCGGGTGGCCACAGTTAAAACACCGTATCTCACGAATGGGGGCACTAGTAGCACCTCAAAAGCCCCCAGAAAAATGAGTCGAACCGCCTGCAGGAAAGTTAGCATACTGAGGCTTATGTTGAGCTCCGCCCTTGTGACCCAAAAAGTTACCGACGGATTTCTATTTCTTATTTTCTCGAGCCGCCTCACTGGCCGTCAAGGACATATCATAAGCAAGAGCTCTGCTCTGATAGTCCTTTAGAATGGTACAAGCGAGTCCAGACATATAATCACGAATCCTCGGTTTCATCCGCCTAGAAAATTGGCAAATCTTGTCACTCTCCTCCTTAACCTGGGCCTTCACGAAGCCCAATTCCAGGTTGAAATCTCCAATGGCCTGAGAAACCGGAATATCTCGAGGCTGAGCATCATAAAAAGCATGGACCCGCGCCTAACGAACTGGCCATGGACAGTACTCAGCTTCCATAAGGTCTCTCAACTCGGCCCACGAAGCATCATGATTCTGAGGCCCGACAGCCTCCCACCAATCAGCGGCGTCCCCAGTGAGAAAATACTGGGCGATTGGGACCTTGCGATACTCAAGACAGTTAGTGGCAGCAAAGATCTTGTACATCTCTTTGATCTACCTCTCCCATCCAATCGGGTCAGAAGACCCAGAAAACTGAGAAGGATGCATCTTGGTGACATCTTGAAGCCAACGATCCGTTCCGGCCTGAGTTGTAATATCCGCAATTTCGAATTTCGGTAATTTTCTTTTTTCGGAGGAAGTTCGTTTTGACAACTCTATCATGACCGTTTCGTCATTCCGAGAATGATTAATTCTGCACTTTTTGTCATCCGAGTTCGTTTCGGTGTCGTTTTGTTGAGTTCCGTGTCCTTAATCGACTTTTTCACGTGGGAGTTCGACTTTGTAACGTCACCATTAATTCTTGGAAACTCCAAAAATTCTGAATCTTCGCAACATTATAGAGCATCAAGTTAACTTTCCAATGGTTCAAACGGTGAGTCAATCGGAGTCCGGACGAGAGAGTTATGGTCGTTTTAGCTCACCGCTCGTTATTGGCCGATCACTGCCGGCCGAACTCGGCCGTGTCGTCCGACACGGCCCGTGCCGTACTCGTCCGGATAAGCCGGAAGTCTCTGCCTCAGGACCCGACCGTGTCGTCTGGCACGGCCGAGCCGAACTCTTCCGGATAAGCCGGAAGCGACTGCCCAGAGGCCCGACCGTGTTCCAGGACACGGTCGAGTCAATGCCGAGCGCCGCGGACAGGTCACTATCGGTAGGCCCCTCAGCGGCGCGACCGTGTCTAGCAGGACACGGTCGAGTCCCTGCCGGCCAGCTGCGCGCCACGACCGTGTCAGGCGGACACGGTCGAGTCTGTCAGCCTATTTAAGGCCTGGCAGCGTTTTTCTTCAGCCATTTTCTCATTCTTTTCTTCTCTTCCGCGGCTGGAGCTTGGTAAATCATGGAGAGATGTTGTTGGACAATCAATCCATGTATGTTTTGGAGTTCATATCATCAATCATCCATCCTATAACACCCTCCGAACTATCGAATCAGGTCAGATTTTCTAGAAATCTAGTTTTGGGGGTTTTAGTTGATTTTGTCCGATTTGATCGTTTTAACTCATATTTCTGATGGATAATTGTAGATTAAGTAGTATTCTATCATTTTCATCATCTTTCCACGCTTTTACCATTTCCGATTCGTCGTTTATATGAACTTTCGTTTGATGCCTTCAAGGTGTCCGGGAAAATGCCGCAGAGAGAAAATTGGTCGTTTTGCGATGTTTTCCTCGTGTGATTTGTTGTTTATTTGATGATAGGATACTAGGGACGATTTCCCCACAAAAATCTAGTGTTGAGCCTTTCCGATCGCCGTTTTCATTGGAGTTCCGGATTTCTCCAATCAACCGCATTTTCTGAAGTATTCGTGAGAGATTTCCAAGGCAAGTACCTTGATATACCAATTGTAACTGCGTGAAATCATTGTTGTCGAAGTGTATGAATTTATACGGATGTATAAATGTGTGTATATATATATATATGTGTGTATGTATATATATGTCTAGTTTTATATATGTATATATATTTATATGTTAAATATATGTATGTATATACATATATTGATATAAGCGCCTATATTGGTGAATGACGAGTGATGAATACTAACACTAGATGACGTACTCGACCTGGATTGATGGGTAAACTATATTTACTCTTATAATATAGTAAGGTTATATATATATATATATATTCAGTTGAGTCGCAATATAGGGATATATATGCGGTGTTGGTTGGTTATGCTTGAAGGCTTATTGTGATTGAGTTTGATTGATAACGTGCGTGTTATTGTTTATTTGTGTGGTTATGGATTGGCGGAGAAAATTGTGTAACTTGATGTACCGAGTTGAAAATTGTTGTGACGTTTGTCCATGTGCTTGATGTTTGTGATAATGTGGATATTTGTTGTGAGAAACGTCGTATCCGGGAACCTCCGAGGGCGGGCGTGCACTCCGGCCTGGTGTATGCTGCAATGTGCGGCTCCACATGGGTGGTGAACGCCGATGTCACCTAATGCGCGCGCAAGGGGCGGCTCTTGCGGGAGTGACGCCGGTGCGGTGACATGTTCAATGAGCGGCCAACATGATGGAAGTGAACGCCGGTACACAGGTGCGCAAGGGAGGCGCCTGGCAGGCTTATTGGTTACGGGTATTTGTAAGATCGCTAAGACCCCGTTACCGAACGATGTTCGTATCTAAAATCTTTCAAACTCTCTCTTAAACGTTTGTCTTGATATAGACCGCGATTCGCGTTTTTGAAAAGTTTGTTTCAATTTGTTTTTGAAGCATTGGTATCAGGGTTAATTAACCAAGGAGGTTTGACGAAATCTCCGAGGGTTAATTAATCGGGGGTCTTGAGCAGGATATGTCGAATGAGAGCTTGTGCCTTCGATTGTATTGTGGTGCTATTCTGTGATTTGGGTCGAGGACCCTGTGAAATGTTGAGATGATTGATGTCGTGATGATGTTATTTGGATTGGTTTGAGAACCCCGTGAGATGTTGTAATGATTTCGTTTGTGACAGTGTTCTATAAATTGGGTCGAGGACCCGAGAGATTTTGAAATTATTTTCTAAAGGTATTCCCATTCAATTTCCAAAATCCCAAGACGGCCCGAGTCATTAATAATATTTTTTAAACTATCTTATCAAAATACTTTTCCTTTTATAAAAATGGATTTTCGAACTTAATCTTTTGACTCCTTGGGCTCGTCCAAAGTTTGATTGGCGTTATGTTCCATATAGAGAATATAACTATGTGATTATTTTTACCTTGTGTATACGAGTGCTATCTTGTGTTGATTTTTGGAATGTATGGTTTGTGTTAAGGCTTCACGATGGTTGAATTTTGTGTTGTTATTGTTCGTATATCTTGTATATTATGTACTTGCACTAGCAAAATTCCGGTTGCTAACCCCGAGTTTTCGGGGTGGGTGCCTGTTATGCGCTGAGTTTTGGGCTGGGAGCGATCACGGGATTAGCTTGGAAGGAGATGGAAGACGACGATGCTAATCACACAAGAGTCAGAGTCTTTTGCATTTATTCCATCGGGGTCGGTATTTTCCATTTGGTTGAGTACTCACCCTTGCACGGGTGTAGGTTTTCCTTTATTAAATGGAGTTGTCATCCCTTTTTGTGTGAAAGTTTATTCTTTGTCATGGAGATATTAAATTTATTAGTTTCTGAATTGTTTAATGACCTTGTCGGTCTGCGTTGTATTTAGATTGACCCCGGTCAGTCGATCATTGTGTAGTCTAGTGGAGTTTAGCCTGGTAGATCCTTGTGAGAAGGGCCTACGGCGTGTAACATTTCCGGACGTATTCTGGGGGTGTTACATTTATGGTATCGGAGCTTAGGTTTGCGAAAAACCTAGGCCGTTGGGTCAAGTCCATGTCCGGTGTAAGCGCATCAGAGTTGTGATTAGTATCGTGGTTCCGACATCATCTTCCGGCAATCCGTGATGGTAAGCCTCCCGATCGTAAGTCCCCTTATATACGTATTTGATTATATTGTGCTAATATGTTTAATGTGAACTAGGAATTGGAACTTGTCGGTGATATTATTGTTTTAAGATATAACATGCGTATGCGGTCCGAGTAAAAATGGTTATGTAATATGCTTCGGAAGGCGAGCATATTTATTTGTTCTTGCACTTTATTAGAATAAATTTATGAATGTTAAATTTATCCGCTGCGTGAATATTTTGAGATGGTTCTTGGTGTCTTGCAAACCGAGTTTTGATATTTTGATTTTGCACGTTTTGATTGTATTCTTATGATGGTATTTGATATTTTATAAATGACTTTTGTGAGTATTTGAGAATATTACCGACATCGGCCTTTTTGGCATTTTGAACATTTTCTTAAATGATTTTTAGCACAGGTGGGTTCGAGACGGGGCCCACGGCCGTAGTATCACGAATATTTTAAAGTGGTGCTTTGAATTTTTCTAACGTTGTGGAAAGCCATGATTTAATGTCGTCATGTCAATTCGTCACGTATCTCGGTGGTAAATTCTTTCAAAATAAACGTTTTGGTAGGAGAGGGTAGATTTTCAAAATTGTGGTATTTGGGACTCAACACTTTTGAAATACTTCAAATTAGTTACAATTCATTTCCAATTTTCTTTTATACATCACTCGAAAATAAATTTTAGAGTCGTTGTATAAACTTTCTCTCGAAATAAAGGATGAGTATTTACAAGCTTTGGGCGTAACGTGACTCGCTCTCTTTTTCAAAAATTTGTTTTCATTAAGCACATATATATAATGATCATCCTAGTCGAAGGACCGGAGTTAACTTCATAAAACTCTATGCTTTACGATATTACCGTTATTCTATAGATGTTAACTAAACCTTGTGTTGATAAGGGTGGTATCTTTAATCGATTATTTGATAATGCTGAATGGTACTATCTGTATTAGTATGTCGAGCCTTGGCGGACGTAAGTGTGATGACGGAAGTGGAAACGACAAGGTGGTTCGTACGACAACTATCCATGCTACAGTGATGGAGTATTGAGATCAAACGATATCCTATGAAATCTCCTCGATGTCGAGCCCACGAGCGAAGCAAAGAGACCGAGGGTATCGGGAAAATTTACAGGCGGTGAGGAGACTAAGGCTCCCAAGCCCTCACGTTGTTCGAAAGCGTCATCTTCGCGGTCGGAAGTGAACGCTGAAATCCCAAACCAAAGACGGTGACTCGCGGTAAGAAGAGAAGATGTTTCAATCAGAATCGCTGGGACATGTTCGTGCAAATTGTCCCTCCCCACTCTTGACTTGTTACCGGTGTGGGTGTGAAGGTCATCGGGAGAAACACCGTGAGACAGTTTCGAATTGGCAAAGAATGCCGCCCGAGAGAGAGCAGAGCTAGTGATCGGAAGTGTCTCGAAACCCTATGTTTCCTTCAGAAGATCCTAGCATGGGAGAATGAAGATTTTGTACTATGTCTTAAACGTTCTTTGTTTCAACCAATCGTGACTTGATCATATTTCGTTTCATTGCTTTACGTTTCCAACTCTTGTTGTTCTAAGTTTCGGGTCGTAATATCTTTTTAGTATGTGGGAATGTGTTACCGTACTTTTCTTGATATTTTCGATTGTGTGACCTTTCATTGTTGGTAATTCAATTGTTACCCGTACTTGTTTCTATTGCATAGCCGTTTTAGTCGGGTGCGACTTGTTGTAGCGTACGTTTCTTCGATTAAATGTGTGCATGTGATGTGGTATGTGATGCATCGTTAATTGCTCGTTATTGTTTGAAACATGGTCGGTGGCGTTGCGTTAGTCGTCGTGGGGCGTGTTTTCACACCGTATATTCCGTTGCGTTGTATGTAACGTTTCGCCGTTTGGCATTAGTTACGCATTTCTTGCGTATCTCAGTGAGTTTTCCTGGCGGGATATTGCTTCTCCCTACTTGTTTTAAGTTTCGGGACGAAACTTCTTTTAAGGAGAGTAGAATGTAATATCCGCAATTTCGAATTTCGGTAATTTTTTTTTTCGGAGGAAGTTCGTTTTGACAACTCTATCATGACCGTTTCGTCATTCCGAGAATGATTAATTCTGCACTTTTTGTCATCCGAGTTCGTTTCGGTGTCGTTTTGTTGAGTTCCGTGTCCTTAATCGACTTTTTCACGTGGGAGTTCGACTTTGTAACGTCACCATTAATTCTTGGAAACTCCAAAAATTCTGAATCTTCGCAACATTATAGAGCATCAAGTTAACTTTCCAATGGTTCAAACGGTGAGTCAATCGGAGTCGGACGAGAGAGTTATGGTCGTTTTAGCTCACCGCTCGTTATTGGCGATCACCGCCGGCCGAACTTCGGCCGTGTCGTCCGACACGGCCCGTGCCGTACTCGTCCGGATAAGCCGGAAGTCTCGCCTCGAGACCCGACCGTGTCGTGCAGCACGGCCGAGCCGAACTCTTCGGATAAGCCGGACGCGATCGCCAGAGGCCCGGCCGTGTTCCAGGACACGGTCGAGTCAATGCCGAGCGCCGCGGATGAGTCACTATCGGTAGGCCCTCAGCGGCGGCGCGACCGTGTCTAGCAGACACGGTCGAGTCCTCGCTGCCGCGCGCCACGACCGTGTCAGGCGGACACGGTCGAGTCTGTCAGCCTATTTAAGGCCTGGCAGCGTTTTTCTTCAGCCATTTTCTCATTCTTTTCTTCTCTTCCGCGGCTGGAGCTTGGTAAATCATGGAGAGATGTTGTTGTACAATCAATCCATGAAGTTTTGGAGTTCATATCATCAATCATCCATCCTATAACACCCTCCGATCTATCGAATCAGGTCAGATTTTTTAGAAATCTAGTTTTGGGGGTTTTAGTTGATTTTGTCCGATTTGATCGTTTTAACTCATATTTATGATGGACAATTGTAGATTAAGTAGTATTCTATCATTTTCATCATCTTTCCACGGTTTTACCATTTCCGATTCGTCGTTTATATGAACTTTCGTTTGACGCCTTCAAGGTGTCCGAGAAAATGCCGCAGAGAGAAAATTGGTCGTTTTGCGATGTTTTCCTCGTGTGATTTGTTGTTTATTTGATGATAGGATACTAGGGACGATTTCCCCACAAAAATCTAGTGTTGAGCCTTTCCGATCGCCGTTTTCATTGGAGTTCCGGATTTCTCCAATCAACCGCATTTTCTGAAGTATTCGTGAGAGATTTCCAAGGCAAGTACCTTGATATACGAATTGTAACTGCGTGAAATCATTGTTGTCGAAGTGTATGAATTTATACGGATGTATAAATGTGTGTATATATATATGTGTGTATGTATATATATGTCTAGTTTTATATATGTATATATATTTATATGTTAAATATATGTATGTATATACATATATTGATATAAGCGCCTATATTGGTGAATGACGAGTGATGAATACTAACACTAGATGACGTACTCGACCTCGATTGATGGGTAAACTATATTTACTCTTATAATATAGTAAGGTTATATATATATATATATATATATATATATTCAGTTGAGTCGCAATATAGGGATATATGTGCGGTGTTGGTTGGTTATGCTTGAAGGCTTATTGTGATTGAGTTTGATTGATAACGTGCATGTTATTGTTTATTTGTGTGGTTATGGATTGGCGGAGAAAATTGTGTAACTTGATGTACCGAGTTGAAAATTGTTGTGACGTTTGTCCATGTGCTTGATGTTTGTGATAATGTGGATATTTGTTGTGAGAAACGTCGTATCCGGGAACCTCGAGGGCGGGCGTGCACTCCGGCACGGTGTATCCGCAATGTGCGGCTCCATATGGGTGGTGAACGCCGATGTCACCTAATGCGCGCGCAAGGGGCGGCTCTTGCGGGAGTGACGCCGGTGCGGTGACATGTTCAATGAGCGGCCAACATGATGGAAGTGAACGCCGCACACAGTGCGCAAGGGAGGCGCCTGGCAGGCTTATTGGTTACGGGTATTTGTGAGATCGCTAAGACCCCGTTACCGAACGATGTTCGTATCTAAAATCTTTCAAACTCTCTCTTAAACGTTTGTCTTGATATAGACCGCGATTAGCATTTTTGAAAAGTTTGTTTCAACTTGTTTTTGAAGCGTTGGTATCAGGGTTAATTAACCAAGGAGGTTTGACGAAATCTCCGAGGGTTAATTAATCGGGGGTCTTGAGCAGGATATGTCGAATGAGAGCTTGTGCCTTCGATTGTATTGTGGTGCTATTCTGTGATTTGGGTCGAGGACCCTGTGAAATGTTGAGATGATTGATGTCGTGATGATGTTATTTGGATTGGTATGAGAACCCCGTGAGATGTTGTAATGATTTTGTTTGTGACAGTGTTCTATAAATTGGGTCGAGGACCCGAGAGATTTTGAAATTATTTTCTAAAGGTATTCCCATTCAATTTCCAAAATCCCAAGACGGCCCGAGTCATTAATAATATTTTTTAAACTATCTTATCAAAATACTTTTCCTTTTATAAAAATGGATTTTCGAACTTAATCTTTTGACTCCTTGGGCTCGTCCAAAGTTTGATTGGCGTTATGTTCCATATAGAGAATATAACTATGTGATTATTTTTCACCTTGTGTATACGAGTGCTATCTTGTGTTGATTTGGAATGTATGGTTTGTGTTAAGGCTTCACGATGGTTGAATTTTGTGTTGTTATTGTTCGTATATCTTGTATATTATGTACTTGCACTAGCAAAATTCCGGTTGCTAACCCCGAGTTTTCGGGGTGGGTGCCTATTATGCGCTCGAGTTTTGGCGGCTCGGGAGCGATCACGGGATTAGCTTGGAAGGAGATGGAAGGCAGCGATGCTAATCACACAAGAGTCAGAGTCTTTTGCATTTATTCCATCGGGGTCGGTATTTTCCATTTGGTTGAGTACTCACCCTTGCACGGGTGTAGGTTTTCCTTTATTAAATGGAGTTGTCATCCCTTTTTGTGTGAATGTTTATTCTTTGTCATGGAGATATTAAATTTATTAGTTTCTGAATTGTTTAATGACCTTGTCGGTCTGCGTTGTATTTAGATTGACCCCGGTCAGTCGATCATTGTGTAGTCTAGTGGAGTTTAGCCTGGTAGATCCTTGTGAGAAGGGCCTACGGCGTGTAACATTTCCGGACGTATTCTGGGGGTGTTACATGAGTAGTATGAGCCGGAGCCGGTTTGGAACTGCCTAGGCTATCGCAGCCATTTGGTTCACCATTTGTTGCATCATAGCAACAACACCAATGTCGGCGCCATTACCGGATGTGTCATCTTGAGTAGCAGTATGGTCCTGAAAGCCATCATTACTGCCGGCTGATGAACAAATTATAAACTCGCAAGTGTACGAATCACTTTTGTAGGTAGCGGAAAGTAACTCTGAGGTCGATCTCACAAGGAGTTGGAAATGGTTTCAAGTTCGATTATGTTTGGCAAATAGTCGAATTAACAGAAGTAAGTAAAGTAAAACATGGTGAATGATACGATAGAGAGGTAAGATTACAATCACAAGTGCGGAAGATTAAATTAGAAGTGAAAAGCTAAAAATACCGAATTAATGGTATGGATTATCTAGAGATTACAATTATGAGAATGATATGGGAGTTTAGAATCACCGACACACACGTTATCAATCATTAGTTTCGATACTCAAAGAAATTAAGATTTAGAATTATCGATTGTTCACAATTAAAGAAATTCGTTTGATGACGGCAAATTCAAAAAACTGCGATTGTTCTTTTAAAAAATAAGAGAAACTCCTTTGATGGGGATGAATCACTACTAATAATCGACTAGCTAAATACCTTTGATGGGGTAATTCGCTAAAAAAGATCGCGGAAAAAGGTTTAGAACATTCACAATCACTTCTATCGGATCGCTTGATGGCAAACATCGACAAAGACCATCGATTTTGACAACAATAACAACTATGAAATAGGTTTGATGATCTAAATCATAAGTTCTCTTGCGTCTAAATAATATTCGTGCACAATATCATCAATAACACCAGCAAAATGATAGAACAATGAAAGAGGAACAATCCCAAACTCATACCCGGAAAATCAATCAAAACTAACAACCAAAAACATGTGTGTGATTCAATCTAAAAACCCATATGATAAGAATAACTACTCATGATCATTTCAACAATAATAGCAAAAATCATAAAACAAAACATGGTAGAAGTCTTCCCTTGCAAAAATGAAATCGAATCCTCAAGGAAGGTTTGATGTTCTTCGTTCAATTCTTGTTAAATCTTCATACAAGGAATAAAAATCACTCGCAATGGTCTCTCTTGATGTTTAAATACCAAAAACAAAGATGAAAACTGAGTTCTAAGAGTGTTTTTCGGCCCCCCTCAAAGTTGTGTCTAGAGTTTTCCCTATATATCCGTCAAAAATCGCAAAAAGTGCAGAAAATCGGATTTTCTGCACAAACAGGGGGTGGATCACGGTCTGGGAGGTTGGGACCACGGTCTGGGTGTTTTGGCTAGGCACTGCTGCACGGTCTGAATTTGGGACCGCGGTCCGGGTGCGGTCTGAATTGGGATCGCGATCCGGACGCGGTCTGGACTATGAGGCCGTGGTCTAGAAGCCATATCTCCCTCAATACACCTCGTAAATTAGCGTATAATTTACCGTCGCGAAGCTGATTTCACGAGGAATCCATACTTATATAGAACACAACATAATTCGGAGATATGAATCTGGATATTAGAAAATACGATCGATATTGCTTCAATCTTCATCGTCTAAGTCATGTTCTCGCTCCTGACTTGCTCTTGATCATCATAAACTCCAATATTGGCCATAAAAGCACCTATTTCACCAAAATCTTCGTCCAGTTACCTACAAAATGAAAACACAACATACCAAGCATAAAAAGAACAAAAACACTCAAATACAAACAAAAGCTCGACTCAATAGAATAGAATGAGACGATCAAAAATCGACTCATCACCGGCTCCAGAAGTGTGTGACGTGGCCGTCCCACTAGCTGCCCCATGTCCCCGGCCGCGTCCACGACCACAGCTATGACCTCTACCTCGACCTCTCCCAGCATCCATATTGGAGATAAAAGGTAGCAAAAGCAACTCGATGATACGTACAGGAGAAAAACAATCACAGTCCAAGAAATGGAAGTACGATCCGAGAAAATAATATAATCGAGAAAGGAAAATTTACGAACACTGGAAGTATCGAGATGATTGCAGCGTGATGACGATGTGCAAAATAAAACACAACTTGACCCAATTAACCAACAAGCCTAGGTATCCATAATCCTAGTTATCCGATACCATTTTCTGTAACACCCCCAAAATATTCAGGGTATATTACAGCGCCGTAGACCCCTATGTGGGACCTATCAGGCTAATACATTAATACTGCTTGTCTAACCATCACGGTCAGCGAAAAAACACACATCACCAAGACGAAAATTAATTAAAATGCCCGGTACAACCGGTAAGCCAGACATCATCGGAAAGCACACATAAAATTTTGTATACAATCTATCTTCCAAATCAAAACGCGTAAGTACTCGCGAGTACTAACTATTAGTTTACAAGTTTTGAAAACAAACGTTTAAAGTGGACAACCAAAATAAAAGAACTCATTTGCACATGTCAACAACCCTGGCCAGCATCCTCGTACTGCTCCAGTGCTCGATCGACCGGTTGAATGCAACTTGAAATTCATAACATGAATTTCCCCAAACACTGGTCCCCAAAGGGGTTAGCAATTACGCTAGTACAAGTAATCAAGGGAAACCATACGCTTACACATTTCATAGTACATGCATCTAATCGTTCAAAAATAAAATCAAGACATGTCTTTTCCCGAAAAATAAACAGTCAGTAATCACAGTTGAAAACTTGCCTAGGACTTGGGTTAAACCACTGGTCCCATCCGAGGCCTCTATGGACTCTCCCGAACTGGCCATAGTTAAATATCACACGCATGACTTGCCTAGGAATGGGGCTAAACCACTGGTCCCATCCGAAGCCTCTATAGACCCTCCCGGACTGGCTATCCAAACAAGCTCGTGAATCAGGAGCGAAATCACAGATTCCTCCACACACATATACATTACCATTTCATGTTAAGCATAAGGGTTTCACAAGAATACTTGCCTTGAGAAATTGACGATGAGATGAATGGAAAAGTTAACCACGCTCGCTAGGAACCGACAACCCCGAACCTAACAATTCGAAGAATATAATCACAACTAGTTCTACACAAGTACAAAAACGGAATACACCTGAAAACCCACCTACGATTCATGTAAATTCGTACAAAACAACAACTAGGGTGGGTCGCAAGTACCCTCTCGATTTCATAAATACTACGAAATTTACCATGAACTCGTAGGGAAAACATGAATACCACTAACATTAATCACATACATCATTGATTAATCAACAACACAGAACAAATTGGCCATTAAATCGAGAACCCCCAAATTTCCCAAAAATAGGGTTCTAAGAGATTACCTCGGGTCGAAGACGAAAAACATAAGTAGATGTTGTTAATCTACACCAAGAACTCAAGGAAGATGATAGTTGAGGTGATTGGAAGAAGAAATCGCCTCTGAATCGCTCAAGCCGCGGGGAAGGAGATAAAGTGTGAAAAATGACAGGAGTTGACTTGGGCTGGCCCTTATACACTAGATCTAATTAGCGCGCGCTACTCTCAAGGTTAGCGCGCTAACGGGATCATCCAGTAGTCCAGTAGCTCCTGACCTATGTCGCTAGCGTGCGCTACTACAGAATTAGCGCGTGCTAGAACCACCGTTAGCGTGCGCTAAAAATAGTATCAGCGTGCGCTACCTCGTACCATGCAGAAATTCCGAACTCACTACCCAGCCTAAGAGCATATGCTAATGGCAAAGTTAGCATGCGCTACTCAACGGAATTAGCGTACGCTAAGGGCATTCTTAGCGTGCGCAAAACTGCTCGTCCATAGAGTAGAAACAACCTAGTGCCACTGCTGTACTCGAATCATTAGCACGCGCTACTGGAGAAGTTAGCACGTGCTACTCAACGAAATTAGCATGCACTACACAACCAATTTAGTGTGCGCTAACGAGTGCAGACAGTAGTACAGACATCACTCAAAGTTGGAAAATGATGAATTCTGCCCCAGATGAAAACAACGCGCTCCAAACACTAAACAACATATTGAAAAAGACACACGCACGATGAGTTCGAGTCGGAGCTAAAGCACTAAAAGAAAACACGATTCCGACTACCCAAGGTTCTGTAAACGACAACGATACTAATTACCCCATAACTTTGGGAAATTACAAAATGGCCCAAAACATCCAAAATACACGATACACGATCGAAACACCAAACAAAAGCTCACAACATCCATAATGACATAAGATGGATTTACGGCAACCCCAAAACAGTGGTCCCAAGCAACGATTATAAGAATCGAACCAAATAGCGACGAAAATGACATTAAACGCGGAATTGAGTAAAACTTGTCCGAAACAAGATCAGATGACAAAAAGTCCAGTGTTAAATATTATCAAAATAACCATATGGTTACAAGCGAGTCACTAAAAATGAAAAATACACCAAAATAAAATAATACCGGAAAAAGGAAAAAAGTGGATACTACAATCACGTGAGCCCATCTTTCTCCATTTTATGAACCTTGATTTGGCCAACATGACCAAGTCTAAGATGCCATTTACGTGCTTGGTTTGCTTCATCCCTGCCATACTTCCTAGTTATAGTGTTCAGAATAGTTTTGTTCTTTAAAATCAAATGGTATATAACAGTCAATAATGTAGCAGTACCAACCAATTTATTTCTAAAATAAATGCTACAAGATCCATCCCCAATAAAGAAATGAAATCCCTAACAGTCAGTGACCGGAATTGATACAATATTTTTACGCCCCTTGGGCAAAACAAGTACATCATCCAAATGAATAATAAAACCGGATTCTAAATCCAACATAAGTGATCGGATTTCAGTAGCCTCGACACTATGCCCGCTCTGGACTGTCACCATCATTTCTCTAGATCGAAGCTTCCTACTTCGTTCCAGATCCTGATTCATTGTATATATATATGAGAACTCGCACCAGAATCAAGTATCCAAGAAGTAAATATATAGTTACAGAACAATTAGTTTCCAAAACTAGCAGTTCCATACCTGAAGGCGCATTGCGGTCAAAATTTGAATAGTGCCTCCTCGTGTGTCCTAGCTCCACAGTTGAGGCATGTGTCTGTATTCTTGACCCCCATACTCTTAGGAAACATAGGGGCTTTACTCTCATCTTTCTGTACCCCACCTTTGGACTTGAACTGCTTATTTCCCTTTTTATTATTATTCTTGAACATCCAATGCCCAGAAGAAATTGTGCCATACTCAATTTGTTTATCATCCCATCTATGTAGCAAGCAATCTCAATGTAGTTGAAGTTAATAACAAACTGGTAGACCATCATAATGAATTGATTATTGATACGATTATCAGATTACGGGATCATATTATGGTTACAGATTTGTGATTGATTGATTGAGTTCTTCGATTTTGTATCTGATCAGGGTAATGTTGAATCATTGCATTTTTCGATTGGTTATATCGATTGTTAATTATTATCGAGTTCGTTGTTAATTGATTATTGCAATAGGTGGTGCTAATTGATTGTTGATTATAACCATTGTGTTGCGGTTGAGATTGAGAAGTTCGTGGATTACGTTGGTCGGTGCTAGATGAAGGCAAGAAAATTGGTAACGGATTTACTATCGCTGTATCGGTATCGAGGCAAGTTTATACTTGTTCAGTTCATAATGTTTAATGAATGGTTTTGATTTCATTTCATTTACAATTCATATAGCAATGATATTATAATTATGAATTGTGAAGATAATAGTTTGTATGTTGTACTTTTGTTGGATTAAATCATAATGTATATGATTTAAATGTGTTATTAGTATACTTGAGTATCAAGCATACAATTTGGTGAAGTTGGAGATGTGAGTTATCTCAGGTCTGTGATATGGAATTTCAGATATTGAGGGTAGTTTAGCATGACAACATTGACATCGGGATAATGGTTTATTGATATTGAATTGACTGTCTTTAATTTGAGATTCTTCAAATAATTATTTATTCATTCAAGGACGTTTATTCATGGAAAGAACATTTGCCAGGGTCTTTGAGGTATGTAATTATTACTCTGTTATGAAGATAATGGTTTATTGATGATGTTGTACATAGTGATGTACATTATTTTGTGTTTCATGAATTGAGATTCTTGATGATCATATGGATAGTTTGTTGAGGGATGTTGATCCCATGACCACTGTTTGGTATTGTTGATCGTGTTGCTCGATCATTAAAGGGCGATGATCTCAGGACTGTTGTGTTAAGATTGTTGATCGTTCATTGGGGGATGATGATCCCAAGATTGTTGTTTTGGATATTATTGATCGTGTCGACCTTTCACTATAGGTTTGTCGTTGTTTCACTTAATGAGTCTTTTTTATCCTTATTCGATCTGAGATTATTTGAGTTTCGTCGTCATGTTGATATCGTGACATTCCGGGCCACACTGGCGCTTCGATTGGTTATGTGTGGGATTTTTAGTCGGGCACATATGGTCGTGTGTTGGTGTTTCCACATTGGACTGTGCACACGAGATGCTTACTTGGTGAGACTAATTAGGTTCAATACCTCATATGTATTCATTCCATACCCGTTGATGGCATGTGCATGGACACATTTCCATCCCGGGCGTAGTGTGGGGCCACCTTTTGAGCCTTATGTTCGGAAATCATAATCTTGGTGAGTCATACAACATTTTTTATTGCGTGTGATCAGTGGGTTGATATTATGATACTTTTAGGTTATAGAGCATGTGTGATTGTGTATATTCCAGGATTTTGATTATAATTTGATTGATATATACAACATATTTGATTGTGTGTGATCAATGATTTGAGATTATAATGTCGTTGGGGTTTATACATCATGTCTGATGGCATATATTCCGAGATTTGATATTGTGACTTGGTTGACTCATACAACATGTTTGATTGCGTGTGATCAACGGTTTGAGGTTATGATTCTCTCGTGACTTGATTGATCTTTTTGGAGTTTATCATGTTGATGGTTTCTCGAGTGTGTTTTCCTTAAATATGTGTCCTAAAAGTGCGGAAGACAGAAATGAAATGAGCAAGGTACCCTATGCTTTGGCATTGGGTAGCCTCGTGTATGCTATGATTTGCACTAGACCACATATTGCCTATGTTGTAACTATAGTTAGTCTGTTTCAGTCAAATCGAGGGCAGGAACGTTGAACTGCTGTAAAGAACATTCTTAAGTACCTGAAGAGGACTAAAGACTTCGTTCTTACATACGGAGGTGGAGAAATTAAAGTGATGGGTTATACGGACTCAGATTTTTCGAGAGATATGGATGCGCAAATGTCCACATCAGGGCATATCTTTACTATGAATGGTGGAGCAGTACCTTGGAGAAGTGCAAAGCAAAGTGTGACTGTGATTTCCACATGTGAATCCGAATATCAGGCAACCACGGAGGCTGCTAAAGAGGCATTTTAGATTAAGAAGTTCACTGAGGAACTTCAAGTGGTTCCTGACTCGGATCGGCCCATGGCGCTGTTTTGTGATAATGACGGAGCTGTTGTGCAGGCTAGGGAGTCTAGGGCTCACTACAAAACCAAGAACATTGAGAGAAAATATTATTTTGTTAGAGAAATCATTCACAAAGGGAGCATTACACTGCAGAGAATTGACACAACAAATAATGTTGCTGATCCGCTAACTAAGCCACTATCTGAGAATGTCTTAGAGAGACATCAGGAGAGTATGCGTATTAGATACCATAGTTTGTGGCATGGAGTGCAAGTGGGAGATTATTATGAATATGCCCTTCAATACCACTCAGGATGAGAGAGTGAGAGAATCTAATTGTAATTATGAATACTTACATCTCATAATTTGCCTTCTTCTAACACGAATCTAACTTCCCACTCCACGTTGTTATAATGCACTTTATTCAAGATATATTCAAAATGAGTTCTATTTGTAGTTGGATATATAGATGTACTGAAGATGGTTACTTAACCCCTCGATTTATTGAGGGGCTTGAGGATTATCTATTTTCGAAGTACCATATGTATTATTCCTTGATATCCCGAAGACAAATCAAGTAGATTTAGGTACCCACTTTTTGTGGGTCATTGGTTAATGGTGTCTTTAGGTACCTAGATCCATCTTACATTAATGGGTTTACTCAAGGACTTCCTAGGTAATTTCTTGTGAAGTCTATGTGTGGGAGGCGCGTATTCATTATCTACACGATTAGTTATGCATGTAAAACTGAGAATTATGGTTCCTGTATGTTTGTTGTCCTAAGGAAGGAGTCAGGAAGTGACTGAAGGACAAGATCAGTCTAGAGAGAAGCATGCATATTAAAATCAAGAGCCTCCAATCTTTCGATCATAGATATCATTTTTAGGATGTGGTCCCCAACTTTATCTCCTTCATCCGAGCACCAAACATATGCTTTGGTATCTCATACCAAGCAATTCGACTGTGCTGCCCATAGAGCTCATTTAGATGTGCTAGAATAGCCCTTCAAGAGGGCATTTTATCATGGGCCCTTTGAAGCTCATTGTTCATATAGGCCATCATGAAACCACGAACCTTGACATCATCTTTGATCCATTTTTCATGGGCGTCAACCTCTTCCTGATTAGTCATGGTCTTTGTAGGAGCCGGTGGGATATCCGCCTCCAAGACATAACCCAACAATTCCATACTGAGGACTATCCTCAGATTACAGAGCCAGTGTACAAAGTTCGGTCTAGTAAGAGTATTTTTGTCAAGTAAACTATCGAGTAGGTTAATAGTGTAACACCCCGAGATATTCGGAATAATTACAGCGCCGTAAACCCTTTAAGTAAGGATTTACAAGGCTAATTAAAAGAAATGTGAATAATCCAACAATACCGCAGAAATTCAAATTACAAAACCGGTTCCAACTGATCAAACGAGTTAATTAATACAACCATATCGAAATGATATTAATAAGACACGCGTACTCGAGTACTGAAAATGAACCAAGACGA
The DNA here is from genome assembly GCA_033398695.1 of Orobanche coerulescens. Classification (NCBI taxonomy): domain Eukaryota; kingdom Viridiplantae; phylum Streptophyta; class Magnoliopsida; order Lamiales; family Orobanchaceae; genus Orobanche; species Orobanche coerulescens. The sequence continues at coordinate 116,446,593 of CM065801.1, forward strand.
CAATCAAAAGCAACGACAAACATCACTAAACCCCTTCGTCGTCACATCGGTACTGTGGCTGTTTCCCCGCTCCTCGGCTACCTGAACATCAAAACAAATGTCCACCCCCGAAGGGGTTAGCAAAACGATACTAGTACAAGTATCATATTAAACAAATCGAATATGCATGAACAATACATAACAAGATACACCACACGGACTTCCGCTACTCGAATCTGACAATGCGAATCCACAAGATTCCATTAACACAGCATGGGTATTCCAATGATCCAACGCCCTCAGCATAGATCCCAAGATGATCCCGTCGGACCAGCATGAGGTGGAAAAACCCGTCCAATGATCCAGCGCCCTCAGCCTAGATCCCAAGATGATCCCGTCGGACCAACATGAGGTGGACATCCGATCCAGCTCCCTCAGCATAGATCATACAACACACACAAACACAACTCTTGCATACATATATGCAAAATTGCTATGTCCATCAACATGAACATACAAACACTAGATAACGAATATCATGACAATTTAACGAAATAAATCCCATGTTCAACAATATGAATAAACCACATGTATACTCAAAATATGAATATTAACAAATTACGATACTTGCCTCAAGGATGGCAAGAACAAATTTCTCCAACGATCTCAACACACTCGAAGGCCGTCTCCTTCGATCAACGTAGCAAGCTCGAACCTTAACAAAAGAATAATATAGAAATCATCTCAAGTCGTACGAATGTCTAACAATCCGGTCTACGACCGAAAGCTCTAAAAATGTAAACTGCCTGAACTACTTAGCGTGCGCTACGTACTCTACGTAACGTACGCTAAGCCTGCCCGTTAGCGTACGTAAACGACGAAGTCTAGCGTACGCTAACTACATACTGACAGTCCTCTCTGATCATCCGACTGACCCTCCTGATGACATAACGTACGTTACGTACCAAACGTAGCGTACGTTACTCATTCCCGATAGCGCACGTTAATATGCCTATCATAGCGTGCGCTAACCGTGCATGGCAGTTTACTACTGGGCAGTAGACTTAATCTAATGGAGAAGAAACTCATGAAATCTTCAGTGTTAATACATGACATCCCCGTGCATATCATACTCATACGGTTTGCGAAAAATCTTTACGGATTAAACGACTACGAGATACGAGGATACTTATTATCATCACAACATCATAATTCATCTAGATTTCAAGGAAATATCCTAAGTTCAATCCATTTCATGTCCCAAAACGTATGATTCCATTGTGTAAAGACATAAGAACTTTGATAATCTCCATATATTGGTCACAATCGGTTTTGAAGCTTCATGAATATGCTAGGAGTTCAAACACTAATAGGTTCAATGGATTAAATGATGACTAAGTGCCGAAACATCGAAAATGTCCTTCTAACACATAATGTTCGACTACTTACGAATTTAACTGACTAGAAATCCCAAATCATGATCAAAACATCCTACAGAATACTACTAATATTGGTGAAGAATCACCTACCTCAAAGTAGCGAAGAACACGAAGGAACTTGAAGAAATCCAACACCGAGGGCTTGAACACCAATCTCCAATGATCTACAATCTTCAAACTCGTGCTAGGAGGATGATATGAGAGGTTTAGGATGAAGAGAGTGACTCTACAAGTCCAAGAATTCGGATGTGGGAAGTGAAAAGGCTGAAAATATGAAAAAAGGATGTTGTCCTATTTATAGAAAATGGTTATTAGCGTGCGCTAGTCCCTATCCATAGCGTGCGCTAACGGCTATACGAAGCTTACTGACTTCACTGTACTCAGCATTTAGCGTGCGCTATCCTCATATCATTAGTGTGCGCTACCGCGTTGACTTGGCTTTTCCCGAAAGCCGTCCAGGTTCATCCCGATATGATCCGACCGAAATCCGCAGCCGATCTCACCTACCACCCTGTCTTAATCATGCTGACTACGTATAGCGTGCGCTAAGGTTCATGCACAGCGTGCGCTACGGATCCAAATTAGCGTACGCTACACTTAGTCGATAGCGTGCGCTACTTGCGCAGAATCACAATTTAGATCACATTCATGAAATCATGCGTTCAACAACACCGGATCATGAAATACGGAGAATAATACTCAGATCAAAAGGCAACAATTACAATAACACAAGGTTCAAATACATATCATAAATCTCGGGTATTACATCCTTCCTCCCTAAAAAGAAGTTTCGTCCCGAAACTTAAGATGAAAACAACTCTGGATATCTAGTCTTCATACTGTCCTCCGTTTCCCAAGTGGCCTCTTCAGCTCCATGTCGTGACCATTGTACTTTAACCAAGTGTATTGGTTTATTCCTCAATTGTTTGATCCGACTCTCAAGTATCTTGATTGGTCTCTCTTCGAAAGTGCCATCATTAGCTATCTCGATCTCATCGAACTCAATGATATGACTGGGATATGGTACATACTTCCGCAATTGGGATACGTAAAACACATTGTGAACGTGACTTAGCGATGGCGGTAAGGCCAAGTGGTATGCTAAATCCCCAACTCTCTCGAGTATCTCAAATGATCCGATATATCTCGGACTTAGCTTACCTTTCCTCCCAAAACGGAAAATTCCTCGTGTAGGAGACACCTTCAGTAGTACGTGGTCCCCAATGTCGAAGTCTAGAGGGCGACGACGCACATCTCCATAAGACTTCTGTCGACTCTGGGCAGTCAACAGTCTTTCCTGAATCAAAGCTATCTTCTCTTGAGTCTTAACTATCAATTCTGGTTCCGTCCCGATCAAGTCCGAAGAATCATCCCAGCACAGGGGTGATCGGCATCTTCTCCCGTACAAAGCTTCAAATGGTGCCATCTTAATAGAAGCATGCCAACTATTGTTGTAGGTGAATTCAATCAATGGCAAGTGAACCTCCCAGTCAGTTGACCAATCCAAATCACAAGCTCTAAGCATGTCTTTTACTGTTTGTATAGTCCTTTCGGACTGACCGTCAGTTTGGGGATGATAAGTCGTGCTAAAGTTTAGCTCGGTCCCCAAAGCCCTGTGAACTGCCTTCTAGAAGTGCGACACTAAGCGATCATCTCGATCTGAAATAATGGTCTTCGGTGTCCCGTGCAATCTGACTATCTCTACAACAAATACTGGTGCCAATTTCTCGGGTCCCCATGTGTCTTTAATTCCTAGGAAATGAGCCGACTTGGTTAGTCGATCAACTATAACCCAAATCATGTTCATTCCCGTCTTGGTCCTTGGCACATTGGTGATGAATCCATCGAGATATCCTCCCACTTCCACTCAGGGAACGGAAGCGGCTTTAACATTCCGGCAGGTCGCTGATGTTCAATCTTAACCTGCTGACAAGTCAAACACTTCGAAACGTACTCTGCTACATCCTTCTTCATATTCCCACACCAGAAGTTTTGTTTTAGATCCTTATACATCTTACTGCTACCCGGGTGAATAGAATAGGGCGCGCTGTGAGCTTCCTTCAGAATTGTCCATCTCAATTCATCATCATCGGGAACGCAAAGTCGACTCTGAAATCTCAGAACTCCATCATCTTGTATCAAGAATCCTGGGGCCTTTCCTTTCTTTACTTCGTCACATAACCGAAGGATCAGAGAATCGTTCAACTGCTTAGATTTGATTTCCTCGACTAGTGACAAAGTCAGTTCCATCACATATAGTTGCCCTTGGATTCCTGGTGACCATACTTCAATCCCTTCGCGGATCAGTTCTCGTTGAAGGCTAGTTTGGGATGTAAGTGCTTCCAACACTCGAAGAGAAATAGGTTTTCGACTCAATGCGTCGGCTACTACGTTTGCTTTTCCCGGATGATAGAGAATTTCCAAGTCGTAATCCTTGATTAATTCCAGCCACCTTCTCTGCCTCATGTTTAATTCTTTCTGACTGAAGATGTACTTGAGGCTTTTATGATCTGTAAAGATCTGACAATGAGTGCCGCATAAATAATGTCACCAAATTTTCAAGGTAAAGACCACAGCTGCTAACTCCAGATCATGAGTCGGGTAATTAACATCATATGGTTTCAACTGTCGAGAAGCATAGGCGATCACCTTATCCCCTTGCATCAACACACATCCTAGACCCTGATTTGAAGCATAGCTGTATACCATAAATCCATCAGTTCCATCTGGTAATGCTAATATAGGTGCTGTCGTCAGTCTCCTCTTAAGTTCATTAAAACCAGCCTAGCATTTCTCATCCCACGTGAATTTTTGAGTTTTCTATAACAGCTGAGTGAGTGGACAATCAATTTTGGAAAATCCCTCTACAAAACGGCGATAATATCGAGCAAGTCCTAAGAAGCTTCGGACTTCTTTCGCGTTTTTAGGAGCTTCCCATTCCAAGATTGCTTCGACTTTCTTCGGGTCTACCTAAACTCCATCAGCTGATATCACATGCCCAAGGAAAGTTACGTCCCTAAACCAGAACTCACATTTAGAAAGCTTCGCATAGAGCTGTTCCTTCCTCAAGGTGCTCAAAACTACACACAAATGCTCGACATGCTCCTCTGTGTCTTTCGAATAGATCAAGATGTCATCAATGAAAACGACCACAAACTTATCTAGGTATTCTAAGAATACTCGATTCATCAGTTGCATAAACACCGCAGGAGCATTGGTAAGTCCGAATGGCATCACCACGAATTCATAGTGCCCGTACTGGGATCTGAAAGCAGATTTCGGTATATCCGATTCCTTAATTCTCAACTGATGGTATCCTGACCGCAAGTCAATCTTCGAGAATACCCTTGCCCCTTGCAGTTGATCAAACAAGTCGTCGATCCGAGGTATATGATACTTATTCTTGATCGTCTCCTTGTTTAGCTCCTTGTAATCAATACATAATCGAAGGGATCCATGTTTCTTCCGGACAAAGAAAACGGGTGCTCCCCAAGGAGAAACGCTAGGTTGAATGTAACCCTTCTGCAATAATTCCTCCAGTTGCTTCTTTAGTTCATATATGTCGGTTGACGCCATGCGGTATGGTGCTCTGGAAATAGGAGCGGCTCCAGGCTCTAATTCGATAGTGAACTCCACTTCTCTCTACGGAGGTAACCCGGGTAATTCGTCAGGGAATACACCTGAGAATTCATTCACAACTGGAATAGACGAGAGCTCTACTCCTTCTTCTTTCCTCATGGCATAGCACCAAAGTCCATGACATCCCTGCTTCATTAATTTCACAGCTTTCATTGCTTTGATCAATTTTCCCGAGATTCCCGGTCTCCATCCTCTGAATAAGTGTTCAGATCCATCATCCACAATGATAGAAATGACTCTCTTTCGGTAATTCAGAATAGCTCCATAACGGTTGAGCCAATCGTCTCCGAGAATTAAGTCGTCACCATGAATGTCAACTACAATAAGATTCGATGGCCAATCTCTCCCTCCTATAGACACTGGAAAATCTCTAGTTTCTAGGGTTCCCACAATTCTCTCTCCGCTTGGCAAACCCACAATATATGGTTCACAATCAAATAAACACGAGATTTTCAAACGATTAACACAGTTCAATGATATGAAAGAATGTGTAGCTCCGGAATCGAATAAGACACTAACTGGTTGCAAAAGGATCTGGATTGTACCTGATGCAACAACAGTGTTCTGATCGTCAGATTTCCTCATCTCGTACCGGCGCGGAGGAACGGACCCAGCACTGGATGTCTCTCTCTTCCCAACATTTTGCTGCTGAAATCCACTCTGCTGCGTCTGGTTCACACTTATCTCCTTCGGAACTGGCACTGGAGTGCGAGTACCAAAAGATCTAGTAACAACTCCACAGAAAGCCGCACGGTGCCCTTCTTGCCCACAATCGAAACAAGTCACAGAAGATGCGGGGCAATCACATCGTATATTCCCTGCCCGACCACAATTGTAGCATTTCTTTGATGCGTCCGAAACTGGTGATGTTGTCCAAAACTTCTTTCCACCTCTAGAAGGATGTGGGGGTTTCCTAGCTGAATAAAAGGAAGACTGGCCCTTGCGGGGCCCACCATTCTTGTTTTCCGAGAAGTTGCCGGTCACTTTCTGCTTCTTTGCCTCCATCAATTTCTCCACCGCCGCCTCTTTTATGTCGTAGGCCAGCACTTTGTCTTGATACTGTCGCAACGTAGTACACTCGAATCCGGACATGTACTGCTGAATTTCCGACTTCATTCGCATATCGAAATGAAAATCTTTTCTGCCTCCGTTCTGACCAAGTGTCGCACACAAGTCAGCTGATGATTAAAAGTTTTGATTAAATCTTTCAGAGATGCTTCCGAACTCTGTGGTGAGAAAAACTCTCGGATTTTTGCCTCTCTAACTGGACGAGGTCAATACTGTGCTTCCATCATTAGTTTGAATTCTGTCCAATCCGCATTATGATTCTCGGGTTGAATAGCTTCCCACCAGTCAAAGGCCTCCCCAGTCAAAAAATACTGGGTAATGGGAACCTTCCGGTACTCGGGACAGTTAATACCCACGAATATCTTCTCTAACTCCTTTAGCCAATGATCCCAAGTAAGTGCCTCAGCAGATCCGTCAAATTTTGGCGGGTGCAATTGGACCACTTTAGCAAGCCATCTGTCTCCCCGGTTATCCTCATGGTGCTGCTGTCCCATCACTGTCTGCATGCGGTCAACTACCTGAGCGAACTGGTTTATCTGAGCCACCACCAGTTGAAGCACTCCCGGCATGTTAGGATTTGCGTCGTCATTCGCTGATCCCTGCTGCCCTCTAGAATGGTAATCGGTTCGACAAGCCAATAATTCTGGGGTAGTTGCGGAATCCTCCTGTCTCATGTTACCACGTCCGCATCCACGACCGCGTCCGCGTCCACGTCCTCCTCTCAACATACTGTAAACACAATTTCTCAATATCCAGGACGAAATTTTCAAAATAAAGCCCGTCAAATACTCACAAAACAGAAATCAAGTAAAACGGTAGTATAAGAGATTAAAAGACTTACAACCACGGTCCACATGACGACTTTGGCTGAACAGTGATGTTACGAATGACCCGTAAATCAATAACGTAAACAGACCCAACTAAAACCCGACTGCCAAGATATCCATGAATCTTAGCTCCGATACCATATTCTGTAACACCCCGAGATATTCGGAATAATTACAGCGCCGTAAACCCTTTAAGTAAGGATTTACAAGGCTAATTAAAAGAAATGTGAATAATCCAACAATACCGCAGAAATTCAAATTACAAAACCGGTTCCAACCGATCCAACGAGTTAATTAATACAACCATATCGAAATGATATTAATAAGACACGCGTACTCGAGTACTGAAAATGAACCAAGAAGACAATCAAAGGTAACGACAAACATCACTGAACCCCTTCATCGTCACATCGGTATTGTGGCTGTTTCCCCGCTCCTCGGCTACCTGAACATCAAAACAAATGTCCACCCCCGAAGGGGTTAGCAAAATGATGCTAGTACAAGTATCATATTAAACAAATCGAATATGCATTAACAATACATAACAAGATACACCACACGGACTTTCGCTACCGGAATCCGACAATGCGAATCCACAAGATTCCATTAACACAGCATGGGTATTCCAATGATCCAGCGCCCTCAGCATAGATCCCAAGATGATCCCGTCGGACGAACACGAGGTGGAAAAACCCATCCAATGATCCAGTGCCCTCAACCTAGATCCCAAGATGATCCCGTCGGACCAACACGAGGTGGACATCCGATCCAGCGCCCTCAGCATAGATCGTACAACATACACAAACACAACTCATGCATACATATATGCAAAATCGCTATGTCCATGAACATGAACATACAAACACTGAATAACGAATATCATGACAATTCAACGAAATAAATCCCATGTTCAACAATATGAATAAACCACATGTATACTCAAAATATGAATATTAACAAATTACGATACTTGCCTCAAGGATGGCAAGAACAAATTTCTCCAACGATCTCAACACACTCGAAGGCCGTCTCCTTCGATCAATGTAGCAAGCTCGAAACTTAACAAAAGAATAATATAGAATTCATCTCAAGTCGTACGAATGTCTAACAATCCGGTCTACGGCCGAAAGCTCTAAAAATGTAAACTGCCTGAACTACTTAGCGTGCGCTACGTACTCTACGTAATGTACGCTAATCCTGCCCGTTAGCGTATGTAAACGACGAAGTCTAGCGTACGCTAACTACGTACTGACAGTCCTCTATGATCAGCCGACTGACCCGCCTGATGACATAACGTACGTTACGTACCAAACGTAGCGTACGTTACTCATTCCCGATAGCACACGTTAATATGCCTATCTTAGCGTGCGCTAACCGTGCATGGCAGTACTACTGGGCAGTAGACTTAATCTAATGGTGAAGAAACTCATGAAATCTTCAGTGTTAATACATGTCATCCCCGTGCATATCATGCTCATACGGTTTGCGAAAGATCTTTACAGATTAAACGACTACGAGATACGAGGATGCTTATTATCATCACAACATGATAATTCATCTTGATTTCAAGGAAATATCCTAAGTTCAATCCAGTTCATGTCCAAAAACGTATGATTCCATTATGTAAAGACATAAGAACTTTGATAATCTCCATATACTGGTCACAATAGGTTTTGAAGCTTCATGAATATGCTAGGAGTTCAAACACTAATAGGTTCAATGGATTAAACGATGACTAAGTGCCGAAACATCGAAAATGTCCTTCTAACACATGATGTTCGACTATTTACGAATTTAACCGACTAGAAATCCCAAATCATGATCAAAACATCCTTCAGAATACTGCTAATATTGGTGAATAATCACCTACCTCAAAGTAGCGAAGAACACGAAGGAACTTGAAGAAATCCAACACCGAGGGCTTGAACACCAATCTCCAATGATCTACAATCTTCAAAATCGTGCTAGGAGGATAATATGAGAGGTTTAGGATGAAGAGAGTGACTCTACAAGTCCAAGAATTCGGATGTGGGAAGTGAAAAGGCTAAAAATATGAAAAAGGATGTTGTCCTATTTATAGAAAATGGTTATTAGCGCGCGCTAGTCCCAATCCATAGCGTGCGCTAATGGCCATATGAAGCTTACTAACTTCACTGTACTCAGCATTTAGCGTGCGCTATACTCATATCATTAGCGTGCGCTACCGCGTTGACTTGGATTTTCCCGAAAGCCGTCCAGGTTCATCCCGACATGATCCGACCGAAATCCGCAGCCGATCTCACCTACCACCCTGTCTTAATCATGCTGACTACGTATAGCGTGCGCTAAGGTTCATGCACAGCGTGCGCTACGGATCCAAATTAGCGTACGCTACACTTAGTCGATAGCGTGCGCTACTTGCGCAGAATCACAATTTAGATCACATTCATGAAATCATGCGTTCAACAACACCGGATCATGAAATACGGAGAATAATACTCAGATCAAAATGCAACAATTACAATAACACAAGGTTCAAATACATATCAGAAATCTCGGGTATTACAAATAGTCATTTTGAGAGTGGGTAGATTGATTAACTACAGAGAATAGTATTAGATTCATTAGTGATTGTTTAAATATGACCCGAGTAAAGAAATTAAGGTAACTCGGCTCCCATTATTTTATCGACATTACAGACTCCTATGTGGAATTCGGAAGTCATGGTTCACTTTATAGGGGTGATCAAGTTCTTTATAAAGTTTAATGGAGGGAAGCCCATCCAAATTCTCTTATATCATTCTTTATAAAGTGGTGTCCAACACCAACCCATCTAATGGATGAGTCGATCTTCTTTTACCCCTAGTTCACTTGCCCTCAACCAATATGGTTTATATGGCTCGCTGAAATATCTAAGTTTAAACTGGTAACTCCTATCAGTCTGACAATTGAATCTTACCCGGTAACCTATTGTCACGCCTCCACACCGGGGTTGGACGAGAACGCAACAGTTAACGTAATAAATAACATTTGTGATAATACATTCTAGTAAAGCATACATATGCTAGATCTCAGCCCGGTGAACTAAGACTAGTTATTACATAGAAAAGAAATATTCAAGAGTACAGCGGAATTATTACATCAAGTGAAAGAGAGTACATCGGAAACCAAAATACATTATGACACAGGAATAAAAAGAAGTGTTAAAGCAGCATCCTAATTCCTACGTCTTGGTAATACTTTGAGGACGGTCTTCAGAGGTCGCCAGTATCTGTCTCTTCTTCTTCTTGGTTCTCTTCATCTAGTAGGGTTTAAAAAAACAAATTCAAAATGGGGTGAGAATAATAGATTCTCAGTGAGTTGGGTTTGGGTATTTAATGAGTTTATTATTTAATAAACATTATGTTTCTCCCACTCTTGAAAAATAGTGTTGTTTAAAAATTGGTACAAGTTTTAAAGAAGAATATTTTGAATTATGACATGAATGTATAGTCAATCTCCGTAGATTGCGGTTGAGTATGAATAATGCACGACGTCGAGCGCCCAATTGAGTATTTAGCTTTGGGAGGTCGTCTACATGACTAATCCCTTAGCCTCCTTATAACGTCTTAGACCGTTATCAGTGTATGGCCTTTGACTATCGCCACGACCTTTAGTTTGATAACCGTAGCCTTGGGCGTTTGTCGGACCGTCACTATAACATTGGCCTTTGAGCTTTATCGCTCTCACGCTTGGTGACGTGCTGCCTTATCTCTTATCTGGGCTCGATATGTCCTTAGCTTCGGTCTATGCCCGGATCATATCATAATCGCGACTATACCCAAATTCTACGACCCAGTCACCTTAGGATCACTCCGTCCTTCGGCTTCAAGGGAATTGGATACGACGGTAGCTTTGCCTAGAACCGCAGCCACGCTGCTCGATTCATGACTTAGACTAACCACCCCTCATGCATATAATAGAAAAAGAGACTCTAGAGGTACTCGTATGGACTCTAGCGGTGGCTTCCGCCCGAAGGTCTTAGCACTTAGCTCCGTACAGCACTTACTCCCGATTTCAATTGAGTAACAATTATTGTCGTGATTAACAGTGGTTATGCATCTTGTATGATATTAATATGATTATTTGATAGTATATGGACTTGGATAAGCTAGAGGAATTAGTTCGACCGGTTGATGATTAAATTGCTATTGTGCGAGTCTTAGCATGATCTTATAATAAATTCATAAATTTGAATAGTTCGGTATGGATTGATTATACGTCAGAAAATTATGACCTTTATTGCGAAAAGTCCGTTATGATATGAGGATTGAAGGTCAGAAGTTTCATGAAAGTTTTACCTTTCGGAAATTATAGTTCTGCCCTTTCGTCTTTTAAGTACTATCTTTATTTTTTCTAAATTTTATAAATTTGGATAATTCGGTACGGATTGATTATAAGTCCGAAAATTATGAACTTTATTGCGAAAAGTCCATTATGATATGAGGATTGAAGGTCAGAAGTTTCATGAAAGTTTTACCTTTTGGAAATTACAGTTCTGCCCTTTCATCTTTTAAGTACTATCATTATTTTTACAAAATTTTATAAATTTGGATAATTCAGTACGGATTGACTATAAGTCCGCAAATTACGAACTTTATTGCGAAAAGTCCGTTATGATGTGAGAATTGAAGGTCAGAAGTTGCATGAAAGTTTTATCTTTCAGAAATTACAGTTCTGCCCTTTCGTCTTTTAAGTACTACCATTATTTTTATTTAGTTTTATCTTATAATTTGATTAATTCGTTTGGATTTATTTAAACTCCGAAAATTATGAATCCAGTTGCGATTTGAACCTTACGACTTCTAATTTTAGATTACATTCAGTTTTAATTTTTATTCTTTTATAATTTACGATTTCACCCCTTTGTTTTGTCTTAATCGATATTTTAGTATTCGGGTCATATCTTTTTCGTTTCTTGTCGGATTGAACTCAAATTTTCAGGATAGGCTCTTTATGTTATTATGAGTACAGAGAGTTCAACTTTTCTGGAAATTTTATTTTCAAAACAGTAAGTTTCTGTAAATTACAGTTTTGGCCCCGAATTCTTGAAATTTACATTTTTGCCCCAATTTTCTATTTTAGTAAATTTCGATTTTGGTGAAATTTTATAGAGAACTTATTTTTGATATTTTTAAGACTTAATTTTAATACATAATACCAGAATTATGGATCTTAACAATTTTACCACAAATTTATCTTATTTAAACTATTTTAGTTTATCCTTCGAACTTAGGTTCGAATTATCAAATCTTCCGGTGACTAATTATCCTCTTACCATAGTCCAATATATAATCATATATTTTTGAGATTTTAATCCCCAAAGATCAGATTTGTCATACTCAACCAATATTTCCATCAATAATTAATTTGCACATATGATTAAAATATGACAAACAAAATTCAACAAATATCAAGACCATTACATGCATGGTAATGAATGTCAATCAAGTATAGATAACCAATGTTTTAATACTTGCATGCACCATATATTTAACTTGTATAACTTTTGAATAAGAGAAAAGAAAGAAACAATTTTACCCACCTCGATTTCTTGTCGGAAATAAATGGTTCTAGGTCTCGGAAGTGGAAGAAAACGATCTCCCTCCTTGAACTACATGGTTTTTCCGATTCAAGTATCCATGCATCCATGATGCATATTTTGTTTGCATGTTTTTGAGATTAGAGTTAGATTAGGAAGGTTTTTTTATACTTATTGAAGAAAAAAAAAGAAAAGTAGGAAAGAAAATTACCTATTTCTTGTTGAATTTTTCCACTTCCTCCTTTTTTCTTCTTCTTGGATCAGCCTCTCTCTCTCTCTCTAGTGCAGAGATTTTTTTTTGTGTGTTGTGAAATCGGAGGAGTTTACAAGGAGAAAGTATTTATAGATGAGGTGTTAAGGTGGAGGTGTCATCAAGGCTTGCATGTAAGGGTACAAGTGTCTTGGAACAAACTTGAAATTATGACAGCACAAGTCTCCTTTGTTTTAATTGTGTAGGCAGATTTTTTTCTTGTATTTATACATGTATGGTGTATTTTAGTTGTATTTGTTAAGTGTTAGGTAGTAAGTTTAAGTTGGGTTGGGTCATGAGTGTTTTGGGCTAGGTGTTATTATTTAGATGGTCATAAGCCCATAATGCATCTAAGTTCAAATTTTAATAATAAGCCCACTAATTAAGTTATACTATTAGATTAAATAGCCCATTTAGCTAATAAATTAAAATTTATTGAAAAATTTAAGTTAATTAAACTTATATGATATTATTATTTTTATTTATTAAATTAAAGTAATAAAAATAACTAGGTTGTTGAACTTATAGAATTTATTTAGTTAATGTGATTATGTATAAGGTAAGAACTAATTTTATTCGATAATGAAATATTGTAAACTTTATTTTATCTACCCTTACGGGTAGGAAGTGAGCTGACTTTGTAAGTCTATCCACGACTACCCAGATTGTGTTATATCCTCCACTGGTTGTTGGTAGATCCGTCACGAAGTCCATCGTGATTAGTTCCCGTTTCTATTCAGGAATCTTGAGTGGTTGTAGCAACCCTGATGGTCTTTGGTGTTCAGCCTTCACTCTTTGACAAGTTAAACACCTTGCTACGAATTCTGCTACCTAGTTCTTCATACTCACCCACCAGTAGTGTTTCTTTAGATCCTTATACATCTTATTACCACCTGGATGAATTGTATATTGAGAGCAGTGAGCTTCTGCCAAAATTTTCTTCTTGAGTTCGTCATTATCGGGAACACATATACGGTGTTTGAATTTTACTGTTCCATCTTCCGACATGCTAAACTCAGATTTCTCACCTTGTGGGACCATTTTCTAAAGTTTACACAATTTCTCGTCTTGTTTGTGTGCTTCTTGGATTTCCTTTAGTAAGTCTGGGGTCATTGACAAATTAGCGCACACAACGTGTGTCATAGACTGTCTTGGGTTCCATTAGGTTATTTCTCTTAGGGCATCCCATTCCCTTACCATGAGTCTAGCCACACTCTCTTTCCTACTTAAAGCGTCTGCTACGACATTGGCCTTACCCGAATGATGCTGAATGGTGAGGTTATAATCCTCAAGAAGTTCTATCCACCGTCTCTGTCTTAGATTTAACTCCTTCTGAGAGAACAAATATTTGAGACTTGTGGTCGGTAAAAATGGTGAATGTAGCTCCATACAGGTAGTGTCTCCATTTCTTCAAAGCAAACACTATTGCTGCTAGTTCAAGGTCATGGGTCGGATAATTCATCTCGTGGATTTTCAGCTTTCGTGATGCATAAGCCACAACCTTGCCGTTTTGCATCTGTACAGCTCCTAATCCTTCCTTGGATGCATTGCTGTATACCACAAATCCTTCACTTCCTTCGGGAAGTGTTAGTACTGGTGCGGTGGTGAGTTTTCTCTTGAGTTCTTGGAAGCTCAACTTGCACTTATCGTTCCACTCAAATTTGACGTGCTTCTGCGTCAGTCTTGTGAGTGGTCCTGCGATTTTGGAAAAATATTTAATAAATTTGCGGTAGTAACCCGCAAGTCCAAGAAAGCTCCGTATCTCTATGATCAAGCCGCCTTCCACCTGCAATAGTCTCCACCTTTGATGGATCTACTGCGACTCCATCTCCAGATATTATATGTCCTAAAAACGCTACCTCTCTTAACCAGAATTCACACTTGCTGAATTTGGCATACAATTTGTGCTTCCTTAGTGTCTCTAGTACCAATCTCAGGTGAGTTTCGTGATCTTGATCCGACTTGGAATAAACGAGTATGTCGTCAATAAATATCACTACAAATTGATCCAAATATGGTTGGAATATGCGGTGGATTAAATCCATAAATGCATCCGGCGCGTTGGTCAATCCAAAAGGCATTACCACGAATTCATAATGACCATACGTAGTTTGAAAGGCAGTCTTCGGTATGTCATTCTCTTTGATCCTCAATTGGTAATATCCCTGTTGCAGATCGAACTTTGAGTAAACCATTCCTCCTTGTAGTTGGTCGAATAATTCGTCGATCCTAGGAAGTGGATACTTGTTCTTAACGATAATATTGTTAAGTTCTAGGTAATCGATGCACACTCTTAGTGTGCCATCTTTCTTCTTTACGAATAGCACTGGTGCTCCCCAAGGAGATATACTTGGTCGGATAAATCCAACCTCTAGCAATTTCTGCAACTGAACCTTCAGTTCTTGCAGTTCCAGTGGGGCCATTCGATATGGCATTCTAGCCATAGGTTCCTTTCCCGGCAAGATGTCAAAGCTGAATTCAACTTCCCTATCTGGAGGTAGAGAAGTGAGTTCCGTGGGGAAAACATCACAGTACTCTGATACTACCGGTGTAGTTTCAATCTCCGTTTTGCTCTTGGGTTTGTTAATGACAAAAGCCAAATATCCCGTTGTTCCCTTCGAGATGGCCTTTCTCGCCTTCATGGCTGATATGATTGGGGCCGAGTTAATTCTAGCATCCCCGTGTAGTTCAACTACTGGGTGATCGGGTTTGCAGAATCGAACTATTTTGGAATGGAGTCGAGTTGTGCAAAGTGTTTAGATAGCCAATCCATCCCAAGTATGAGGTCATACTCAAGTATGGGAAGAAGAATTAGGTCGGCAGGAAGAAATGACCCTCAACTATTACTTCACACTCCTTAAATACCGAATCTGTTTCTCGGCTCGTACCCATAGGTGTGGATACTTCTAAGCTTACGGGTAGTGATTATTGAAGTGAGTGTTAATTAACCTGCTTGCATTTGGTTGTGAGTATAAAGAAATGTTATCATTATTCAACATTATTATTACATTCGCAATGCTGTTTCATGAAAAAATATAGCATTGGATAAGGAAAAGTAGGTTTTCCTTATCAACCATCAATAGTAGGTAACATCTCAAAGAGACAGCTCATGGGACGTAAATACACAGATAATTATTAAGGAAATATTTCTTAATAATTCAAATCGAACTTTGAGTTTTTGCAAGGTTTAGATTTTCGAATATTTTGAATAATGCCTTGCAGTAATAGCTTTACGTCTTCCGAACGATTAACATAGCTAAGGTGACTATGAGGTACGTAGCAACACAGAACTTTAATAAGTTGAAATTAGCCATTACTATTCCAAATGAATAATATAGCGACTTAATTAATTTAGACAATGCCAATTGGCGATGCTTACTCTGAATGAATAGCAAATGGATTGAAATATCAAATAATAAAACTCTATTAAGCATGAATTATCATCAAGGTTGCGATCTTAATGACTCAACAAATATGCTTATACGACATCAGCGACCAAGAAATAATAATACCCCATTTTGAAAGGTAATGAGGTTTAGTGTAGTTCAGAGGATCTGATAAGCGAAATAAGCTATGTCCGTTTCAAGAGTTCAATAGAGGAATTGATTCAATCGGGAAATTCCATGAATACTTAATCAAGTATCTTAGCTGATGACTTAGGGAATTTGAATATGACTATGCATATCACAAGTGAATAGCGACAAGTCGAAAGAGATCTTAATGAGAATTGACTCGAGAAATCTACATTAGGTCTCAATCCTATGGTTCACTTCGTCCTAGGAGGAATTCCCATCTAAGTCCGAAGAATCTTATCCTCGAAAAGCTCATTGTAAGTGTCCTTTTTACAAAGCGAGCTCTGATACCACTCGTGTCACGCCCCCACACCGGGGTTGGACGAGAACGCGTCAGTTAATGTAATAAATAACGTTTGTGATAATACATTCTAGTAAAGCATATATATGCCAGATCTCAGCCCGGTGAACTAAGACTGGTTATTTCATAGAAAATAAATATTCAAGAGTACAGCGGAATTATTATATTAAGTGCAAAAGAGTACATCGGTAACCAAAATACATTATGACACAGGAATAAAAAGAAGCATTAAAGCAGCATCCTAATTCCTACATCTTGGTAATACTTTGAGGGCGGTCTTTAGAGGTCGCCAGTATCTGTCTCTTCTTCTTCTTGGTTCTCTTCATCTAGTGGGGTTTAAAAAAACAAATTTAAAATGGGGTGAGAATAATGGATTCTCAGTTAGTTGGGTTTGGGTATTTAATGAGTTTATTATTTAATAAACATTATGTTTCTCCCACTCTTGAAAAATAGTGTTGTTTAAAAATTGGTGCAAGTTTTAAAGAAGAATATTATGAATTATGACATGAATGTATAGTCAATCTTCGTAGATTGCGGTTGAGTATGAATAATGCACGGCATCGAGCGCCCAATTGAGTATTTAGCTTTGGGAGGTCGTCTACATGACTAATCCCTTAGCCTCCTTATAACGTCTTAGACCGTTATCAGTGTATGGCCTTTGACTATCGCCACGACCTTTGGTTTGATAACCGTAGCCTTGGGCGTTTGTTGGACCGTCACTATAACATTGGCCTTTGAGCTTTATCGCTCTCACGCTTGGTGACGTGCTGCCTTATCTCTTATCTGGGCTCGATATGTCCTTAGATTGGGTCCATGCCCAGATCATATCATAATCGCGACTATACCCAAATTCTACGACCCAGTCACCTTAGGATCACTCCGTCCTCCAGCTTCAAGGGAATAGGATACGACGGTAGCTTTGCCTAGAACTGCAGCCACGCTGCTCGATTCATGACTTAGACTAACCGCCCCTCATGCATATAATAGAAAAAGGGACTCTAGAGGTACTCGTACGGACTCTAGCGGTGGCTTCCGCCCGAAGGTCTTAGCACTTAGCTCCGTACAGCACTTACTCCCGATTTCAATTGAATAACAATTATTGTCGTGATTAACAGTGGTTATGCATTTTGTATGATATCAATATGATTATTTGATAGTATATGGACTTAGATAAGCTAGAGGAATTAGTTCAACCGGTTGATGATTAAATTGCTATTGTGCGAGTCTTAGCATAATCTTATAATAAATTCATAAATTTGAATAGTTCGGTATGGATTAATTATACGTCCGAAAATTATGAACTTTAATGCAAAATGTCCGTTATGATATGAGGATTGAAGGTCAGAAGTTGCATGAAAGTTTTACCTTTCGGAAATTAAAGTTTTGCCCTTTCGTCTTTTAAGTACTATCATTATTTCTACTAAATTTTATAAATTTGGATAATTCGGTACGGATTGATTATAAGTCCGAAAATTACGAACTTTATTGCGAAAAGTCTGTTATGATGTGAGGATTGAAGGTCAGAAGTTGGATGAAAGTTTTACCTTTCGGAAATTACAGTTCTGCCCTTTCGTCTTTTAAGTACTATCATTATTTTTACTAAATTTTATAAATTTGGATAATTCGGTACGGATTGATTATAAGTCCGAAAATTATGAAATTTATTGCGAAAAGTCCATTATGATATGAGGATTGAAGGTCAGAAGTTTCTTGAAAGTTTTACCTTTTAGAAATTACAGTTCTGCCCTTTCATCTTTTAAGTACTATCATTATTTTTACTAAATTTTATAAATTTAGATAATTCGGTACGGATTGATTATAAGTCCGAAATTTACGAACTTTATTGCGAAAAGTCTGTTATGATGTGAGGATTGAAGGTCAGAAGTTGCATAAAAGTTTTATCTTTCGAAAATTACAGTTCTGCCCTTTCGTCTTTTAAGTACTATCATTATTTTTATTTAGATTTATCTTATAATTTTGATTAATTCGTTTGGATTCATTTAAACTCCGAAAATTATGAATCCAGTTGCGATTTGAACCTTACGACTTGTAATTTTAGATTACATTCAGTTTTAATTTTTATTCTTTTATAATTTACGATTTCACCCCTTTGTTTTGTCTTAATCGATATTTTAGTATTCGGGTCATATCTTTTTCGTTTCTTGTCGGATTGAACTCAAATTTTCGAGGTAGGCTCTTTATGTTATTATGAGTACAGAGAGTTCAACTTTTCTGGAAATTTTATTTTAAAAACAGTAAGTTTTTGTAAATTACAGTTTTGGCCCCGAATTCTTGAAATTTACATTTTTGCCCCATATTTCTATTTTAGTAAATTCCGATTTAGGTGAAATTTAATAGAGAACTTATTTTTGATATTTTTAAGACTTAATTTCAACACATAATACCAGAATTATGGATCTTAACAATTTTACCTCAAATTTATCTTATTTAAACTACTTTAGTTTATCCTTCGAACTTGGGTTCGAATTATCAAATCTTCCGGTGACTAATTATCCTCTTACCATAGTCCAATATATAATCATATATTTTTGAGATTTTAATCGCCAAAGATCAGATTTGTCATACTCAACCAATATTTCCATCAATAATTAATTTGCACATAAGATTAAAATATGACAAACAAAATTCAACAAATATCAAGACAATTACATACATGCAGTGGCGGATCCACTGCATGGCAGGAGGGGTCATCTGACCTCTTGAAAAAAAAAATATTTTTTTACATATTATATTATAATATCTATATTATATAATACTTATCCCCCTTAATTTAATGTGAAAGGGGGATTTAATTGTAACTTTTAATTGTAAATATATGAAGAGACTATCTTAATTGTAAATTTTAATGTAAATAAGCTAATTTAAATACAAAAGTTATGATAAACATCACAATGCAAATGCACCTTCTAATACACAAGGTGATGAAAATGAACTTTTAAATGATAGTATAAATTACAAGATGGTTAAATTTTAACTATGAAATCTTAGATACAATCGGTGCATCGAAAGGGTTGAATAAACCAAAAACAACCCCGGAGCAACATACGGGTTAGTAAAGCCTCATTTCATATAACTAATTACATAGACTAAAATAAAAGGACAATAACAATAAGAAAACATATAAACTTCTCTAAAAGGCATTTAAATTCTGCCATCTGCTCATTCAACCGTCTGCCCCAACATTACGTACAAAACACGTGCACCTTCTAATACACAAGGTGATTAAAATGAACTTTTAAATGATAGTATAAATTACAAGATGGTTAAATTTTAGCTATGAAATCTTAGATACAATCGGTGCATCGCACGGGTTGAATAAACCAAAAAAAACCCCCGGAGCAACATACGGGTTAGTAAAGCCTCATTTCATATAACTAATTACATAGACTAAAATAAAATGACAATAACAATAAAAAAACATATAAACTTCTCTAAAAGGCATTTAAATTCTGTCATCTGCTCATTCAACCGTCTGCCCCAACATTACGTACAAAACACATAGATATTTAATCAAAGACCGTGCATCGCACGGGTTGGATAATACCTCGTATATAAAAAACTAAAAGCCCAACCCCAAGCCCAACCAATAACCCATTAAGCCCAAATGTCCCAAACATAATTAATTGTGAAAGAAAAAAAACATGGGACTGCTCTGATTAGGACTGGGATTTAGTTATTTTGTTTATCTTGTATTTTTTGTGGTTTGATGAATTGTCTAAGCACTAAGGGATATCATGTTCAGATTTATTAAATTTTCTAGGTCAGGACCGTCAGGTTCTAAATCAATTTTGTGCAATTTTGAAGCAATTTGCATCAGCTTTTCATAAAAATGATAATGTTTATCTTTTGAGTATTATCTCTTTTGTTGGAATTTTTTTGATTTTTTTTATCCTGCCCCCTTGATCATGTAATCCTGGATCCGCCACTGCATACATGGTCATGAATGTCAATTAAGTATAGATAACCAAGGTTTTAATACTTGCATGCATCATATATTTAACTTGTATAAATTTTGAATAAGAGAAAAGAAAGAAACAATTATATCCACCTCGATTTCTTGTCGGAAATAAATGGTTCTAGGTCTCGGAAGTGGAAGAAAACGATCTCCCTCCTTGAACTACATGGTTCGTCCGATTCAAGTATCCATGCATCCATGATGCATATTTTGTTTGCATGTTTTTGAGATTAGAGTTAGATTAGGAAGGTTTTTTATACTTATAGAAAAAAAAAAAAAAAGTAGGAAAGAAAATTACCTATTTCTTGTTGAATTTTTCCACTTCCTCCTTCTTTCTTCTTCTTGGATCAGGCTCTCTCTCTCTCTCTCTAGTGCAGAGATTTTTTTTTTTGTGTGTTGTGAAATGGGAGGAGTTTACAAGGAGAAAGTATTTATAGGTGAGGTGTTAAGGTGGAGGTGTCATCAAGGCTTGCATGTAAGGGTACAAGTGTCTTGGAACAAACTTGAAATTATGACAGCACAAGTCTCCTTTGTTTTAATTGTGTAGGCAGATTTTTTTCTTGTATTTATACATGTATGGTGTATTTTAGTTGTATTTGTTAAGTGTTAGGTAGTAAGTTTAAGTTGGGTTGGGTCATGAGTGTTTTGGGCTAGGTGTAGTATTTTAGGTGATAGGTGGTTTATTATTTAGATGGTCATAAGCCCATAATGCATCTAAGTTCAAATTTTAATAATAAGCCCACTAATTAAGTTATACTATTAGATTAAATAGCCCATTTAGCTAATAAATTAAAATTTATTGAAAAATTTAAGTTAATTAAACTTATATGATATTATTATTTTTATTTATTAAATTGAAGTAATAAAAATAATTAGGTTGTTGAACTTATAGAATTTATTTAGTTAATGTGACTATGCATAAGGTAAGAACTAATTTTATTCGATAATGAAATATTGTAAACTTTATTTTATTTATTAAAAATTAATAATCTAATCCACATACAAAATAATGGGGTCTCACATCCTTCCCACCTTGGGAGAATTTGGTCCCCAAATTCCTATATGAATAGTTCTGGAAAAGTCTTCTTCATCTCATCCTCTGCTTCCCACGTGGCGTCTTCTTCTCGGTCGTCAATCTCCCAATGTATTGGTGATCGGCACTTACTTCCGTATAATGCTTCATATGGAGCCATTCCGATAGTTGCCTGGTTGCTGTTGTTGTAGGCAAACTCGGCTAAGGGTAGGTGGTGACTCCAACTCTTTTGAAAATCCAGTGCACATGCCCGTAACATGTCCTCAAGGACTTGTATCGTTCTCTCGGATTGTCCGTCCGTATGAGGGTGTGCTGCAGTGCTGAAACTCAATGTCATCCCAAGTTCTTGATGTAGACTCTTCCAAAATCTAGAGTTGACCTCTTCCCCCCCCTCCCCCGGCCGAAATTTCACATATTATGGGATAAGGATCCCTTAATTTTTGCCAATCACATTAATTTTCATTAAAAACCACACTTCTTTCCCTAAATTCCTTACCAAGAGAATTAAAACACCATTTCTTCTTCTACTCTCCCTACCATACGACCCAACACATAAAAAAACACCAAAATATTGCTCTTGGGTCATTGGTGATCATTCATACGCGTTCGTGGAAGGGTTTGGCGCATATTGGAATTTGTTTGGAAGCATTTGGTGGTCTCTTTCTTGGTTTTCCCTCCCCATTTGATCCATACACCATCTTGGAAGGGTTTTGATTCAGTTTTGGTTGATTTGTTTGGCCCCATTCTTGGTCACGTTTTTTTCAGCCCTATTTGGTATGTTCTTGTGATTTTTAGTCACTCTTTTGATCCTTAATTCGTGTGATAAAAACCTATTCTAGAAACCTATATAAATCGGCTAAGAAATAACCATGAAATTGTTATGAATCGTATGAATGTTTTTGTTATTGATCTTGTTGGATTCATATGACAATTAGTTTTATGTGTTATTGATGTTTAATTTCTGAATATATGATGTTTTATGATCATATAATTAAATGGATTAAAAAGAATTGGATAAATTAGGGTTTAAATGAATTAATTGATTTGGACAGCTTTGATAATCAAATATGTATGCATCACCAAACGAATTCTATTAATGTTTAATTCTGTATTTTTGTTTTTAAACTCAGTTTAGGGTCTTAGTTAAGTATTCCAATTGGTTTGGATGGATTTGAATATGATTTGGTCCTATTTTGAGAAATTTTATGAATTTTAATTTGGAGTTCTAGTATGGAATAAAAATTCGTATATTGGTGACATATTTGTGTTTAAAAGCTGAAATTATGAAACATAAGAGATAATTGATGATTAGAAGGTTTATATTGTAAATATGATACCTAGAGGGACTAATAATGTAAATATGATGAATGTATGCATGTTTTGTCTGGAATAATGTGTTAGGGGCTGTTCGTGACACTTTGGAATAATTATGGGCCTTACATGCTAGTTTTGATAATCAATGGTTTAATTGTGGAAATTAGGGTGTATTAGGGTTATTTTTATAACTTGTGATACTTGAGGGTGTAATGTGTATATAAGTGATACTTGAAGTGTATGGGCTGTATATATGTGTATTTGAGTGTTTACATTCAGTTTTTACCCTTCACTTTTATTATTGACACTTTTAACCCTAAATTATGAAGACTTGTCATAAGAAACCCTAATCTTGGAAAACATGCATAAAATGAAATCCATAACTTAACATGACATGAAAACTTTATGAGATGAATAAATAACTATATAGAACATGTCTATATCGAGAAAACTCGCTAATTTTGATAACCTGCTAAAATAGAAAGTTACCTAAAATAGAAAGCTGCTAAATATGGAAAGTTACTAAAAATGGAAAGATAACTAAAAGAGGTAACTTATGAGAAATGAGCTTGTCTTGATTCGTATCCACAATTTTCTAGGTTTGATGAAGCAGGAGTGATCCTTTTCTCCTTGTTTGTTTGACCTTGCTTTTGCTTTGGAACTAAGGTACAGATATTCCGCACCCTTTCAGCAAGGGTGCAACTTTTCTCTCTCATGACTTACTCTCTCTCTCTCCTCATTATTGTATATCTGATTTTGACTTTGACTTAGTATCTGAACCTTTGATTTGAACCTTTGATATGGTCCCTTTATATTTGAACCTTTGATATCTGATTTGAACTTTTGACCTTTGACATATATACTTTGATTTGGGACCTTGACTATTTAACTCGTTCAGTATTTACCCGGGCAATTTGTATTACATCTTGTGAAGTAGCCACAACCATAGCATTAATGCCCCAATGTTATGTACTCCAGTTGGGTTGGAGAGATGTCACCCACCGTCCCTCTTATATTATATATGCTTTGGCCATGATTATTGTTATCTGCTTACAGGGGCATATGGATGCATCCTAGATCTGATCTGTTTGATATTTGATTTGATTATTTTGGGCCACTCTACATTTGGTCCATTTGGTGATTGGGCATGCGTGCAATGCGGTCCCTTCACATTTGGGGAGCTGATCATTCCATTGGACTACTTTGTTTATTTGGGCCTTGTTTGGGCATGGGGGTTAAATAATGAAATCATTTCACACTTAACTTTGATAATATTTGATATTTAAACCTTGATAACTTTTCATACCTAACTTTGATGAACCTTTGATATACCTTGACATACTTTTGATATACCTTTGATATAACCAAGTGCCACTACATGTAACCTCATTTCGTATTGCTTTGTATTGCTTGTTTATTTCATATCTGTTCACGGAGCTCTTTATACTCAGCCGCTTTTCTTTCTATGCAGCAGGTACTTAGCTCATGCGGGGTTTAGCTTTGGGGATGAGAGAGTGTGGACCTGCCCTAGAGCTCTTTGAATAAATGAACATTATTTCTTTATCGTATTTCCGGATTTTTGGACATTTGTAATCGTACTTTTGTTTGTTTGGTTTTGGGGACATTTGGATGTTGTTTTAGTCCCATTTGATACTCCTTGATAAATTTTTCTTAATTCTTCCGCTGTTTGGTTTGATCTATTTGTAGCTGATGTGTAACCATATTGTAATGTTTCTACCCGTGCCGGGTTAGGGCGTTACAATTTATGGTATCGGAGCGGTTAGGATCTTTACAGCTTAGGCTTTGACCTGTGAGGATTGAGTAGACACTAGGATTTCGTTTCGTCTTTCATTTCCGTATTCATATTCGTTTGTTTTTCGCTAACCGCTTGATATCGTTTAAGATGGTGAACACTCGGCGAGTAAGTGGTGAAGCTAACCCTCCAAACATTGATGAGATTGTTGCTCAAGCAGTAGCCGCTGCTATTCAAAATTTGCATGATGAGCGTAGGGATGGGGCTCAAAGCAGCAATGAGGGCATTCATGTGTGGATTGAACGCTTCAAAAAACTGAAGCCCAATCCTTTCTTGTCAGCTACCACTCTGACTGAAGCGAGTGACTGGATTACCCATTGTGAGAAGTTGTTTTAGGTGATTGGTTGTCCTGATGTGATGAAAGCTCGTTTAGCAGCTTTCAAGTTTGATGATGACGCCCTTAACTGGTGGACATCGTATGTTGGAGCGAAGGGTGATGGTTTTGTTGAGAGACATGTACTTGGGCGGCATTTCGTGAGGCCTTCTACAAGAGGTTCATCCCCCTCTCGGAACAGCAGCGATACGAGAGAGAGTATGGTACCATTTATCAGGTGGATTGGGAGAATGCGGCGGAGTATATGGAACATTTTCTGAGGTTGGCTGGCTTCGTGGGGCCTACTGTGTTAGGGGACGTGGCTAGGCAGGCTCGTCACTATAAGTGGGGACTGAAGCGTTGGATACTTGACTGTATTGTTAATACGGATTATGCTGATGTGTCGTTGGTTTGTGATGCGGCACGTAATATTGAGCTGTTGTATGAGGGTGGAACGTCCAACAAGCGTACTCGTGATGGTGAGAGGATCCAGTCTGGGTCTTCGGGTTAGTATCACCGGGGTTTTGATCATCGGGGTCGTTCTGAACAGAGTTTTGATAACCGTGGTCGTTCCGACCGCCAGTCTGAGCACAGGGGACAGTCCAACCGAGGACAGGATCAGGGCCGACAGGTTCAGAGGGGTTCTGATTATGGATCTTCGGGTAGGCAGGGTGATAAGTCGGGTAACTCTAACCAGAAGCAGTTTTCGAGGGGCAACCAGCAGAACAGGTACTCGGGCTCTGGGTCTTCACGTCGCCAGCACTGCTCGGGAACTCGCTGCAAGGTAAGCGCATCGAGATTTTGCCACCCCCACCTACTTTCCCTACATGTGGTAAGGCACACCCTCGGCCATGCCACAGAGCTTCTGGAGGTTGTTTTGATTGTGGCTCCACTGCTCATTGTGTGAGGGACTGTCCAAAGAAAGCTAGCATTGTTCCTGCAGGCTCTTCTCAGCCTTCTTCTTCTTCTGGCCGTGTTTATTCCATTACCCGTGAGCAGGTAGAGAAAACTACAGGTACCATTATGGGTTTACTGTATATTGGTGATCATATTGCTTTTGTTTTGTTTGACACGGGCGCAACCCACTCTATTATATCTGTCACATTCTCTAAGAAACTGAAATTAACTCCAACACCATTAAATCATCACTTAACTATCTCTACGCCAATGAATAATAACGTCATCATTGACCATGAATTTGTTGATTGCCCACTTCGTTTTGACGATCGCGTACGACCGGCAAATCTTCTTCGATTGATATGTTTGATTTTGATTTGATCCTTGGTATGGATTGGTTGGCCACTCACCGGGCCACTATTGATTGTCATGCCCGAAAGGTTATGTTTGGAGATTTGTCTCGACCTGATTTTGTATACTCTGGTTCCCAACCACTTCGATCTGTTAAGATCATATCCGTTTTGAAAGCACGTACTTTGTTATCCCATGGCTATGCAGGTTTTATTGCTTCTATTCATGATACTTCGATGGAGGTACCTACTATTGATAGTATTCGGATTGTTTGTGATTTTGCCGATGTCTTCCCTGAGGAACTTCCCGGTCTTCCTCCTAATCGTGACATTAAATTTGGTATTGATTTGATTCCGGGTGCTGAACCCATCTCTACGGCTCCGTATCGTATGGCTCCTACCGAATTGAAAGAGTTGAAAGATCAATTATAGGAACGCCTTGAGAGTGGATTCATTCATCCGAGTGTATCCCCGTGGGGAGCACCTGTCCTATTTGTAAAGAAGAAAGATGGTAGTATGAGGTTGTGTATAGACTACCGGGAGTTGAACCGCATCACTATTCGTAATCGTTATCCTTTGCCTCGCATTGACGATTTGTTTGACCAGCTCCAAGGGGCTAAATGTTTTTCTAAAATTGACCTTCGGTCCGGTTATCATCAGCTTCGTGTTAAAGAGCAGGATATTCCTAAGACTGCTTTTCGAACACGCTATGGGCACTATGAGTTCTTGGTTATGCCTTTCGGACTCACTAATGCTCCGGCAGTGTTCATGGATATTATGAACCGTGTATTCAGTTCCTTTCTTGATAAATTTATGATCGTATTCATTGACGACATTTTGGTCTATTCGAAGTCCGAGGAGGAGCACGAACAACATCTTAGTACGGTTTTGCAGATTTTGAGACAGGAGAAGTTGTATGCTAAATTCTCCAAGTGTGAGTTCTGGCTTAGTCAAGTTGCCTTCCTTGGTCATGTTGTATCTGCTGGTGGCATTACTATGGACCCGGCAAAGGTTGAGGCCATCACTAAATGGCCGAGACCTACTACGGTGACTGAGATCAGGAGTTTCCTTAGTTTGTCTGGTTACTATCGGAGGTTTGTCGAGGGATTCTCCCAACTTGCCTCACCTTTGACTAAGTTGATGAGGAAAGGGTTGAAATTTGAGTGGACCGAGGAGCAAGAAGAGAGTTTTGAGACCCTGAAGCAGAAACTTATGTCGGCTCCCATTTTGACACTCCCATCTGGTACGGGCAGATACCAGATCTATAATGATGCTTCTAAGAAAGGGTTAGGTTGTGTTTTGATGCAGGACGGGAAAGTTATTGGGTATGCCTCACGCCAGTTGAAACCCTATGAAGAGAACTACCCTACTCATGATCTAGAGCTAGCTGCAGTTGTTTTTGCTCTTAAGATCTGGAGGCATTATTTGTATGGAGACTCTGTCGATATCTTCACTGATTATAAGAGTCTTAAATACATATTTACCCAGAAGGAGTTAAACATGAGACAGCGTAGATGGTTGGAGTTACTAAAGGACTACGACTCCAACATTCAGTACCACCCGGGTAAGGCTAATGTAGTTGCCGATGCTCTTAGTCGTAAGTCGGGTATGGTGGCTAGTCTGAAATTCGAGTCTAAGATTTTGCATGATCTTGAACTCATGGAGGTGGAGTTTTGTTTACCGGGACGCGACGGTTATTGGGCCAGCCTAAAAGTTGAGTCTAACTTGATCTTGAAGATTAAGCAAGCTCAGCGTGACGACGGTGAGTTATGGGCCATTGTCCAGAATATAGAGGAAGGGAAACAGTCTGAATTTGGGGTTGACGATGACGGCATTGTTTGGTTGGGTGAGCGCCTTTGTGTACCAAATGATTCTGAAATCCGTGAGATGGTTATGTCAGAAGCTCACAGTTCTCCCTTCACCATACATCCGGGATCCACTAAGATGTATTGGGATTTGAAACAGCATTTCTGGTGGAATGGGATGAAGCAGGATGTGGCTTCGTATGTTGCTAGGTGTTTGACTTGCCAACAGGTGAAGATTGAGCACCAAAGAGCTAGTGGTCTTTTACAGCCGTTAGAGATTCCCTAGTGCAAATGGGAAGAGATTACGATGGACTTTGTTATGGGGTTACTGGTCACACGTAAAGGACATGATGCGATCTGGGTAGTCGTTGATCGGCTAACCAAGTCAGCTCATTTCCTACCAATCAAGAAGCGTTATAGTGTGGCGAAGTTGGCGGAAATTTTCCAGCAGGAGATTGTTAGGTTGCATGGCACTTCGGTTTCGATTGTTTCTGATAGAGATCCGAGGTTTACTTCGCGTTTTTGGAAGATGTTATAAAATTCTTGGGGTTCTCGCCTCAAGTTCAGTACTGCTTTTCACCCGCAGACGGATGGTCAATCGGAGAGGACTATCCAAACCTTGGAAGATATGTTACGGGCTTGTGCACTTGATTGGACTGGCAGTTGAAACAAATACTTATGTTTGGTTGAGTTCGCGTATAACAACAGTTGGCACGCTAGTATTCGAATGGCACCTTATGAGAAGTTATATGGGCGCAAGTGTAGGTCACCTACTATGTAGGATGAAGTAGGTGAACGTATTATCGAGGGTCCTGAGATGATTGAGATCACCAACAAGAAGGTGAATGTTGCTAAAGGGAGGCTTAAGGAAGCCAGGTCTAGACAGAAGAGTTATGCCGACAAGCATCGACGCGAGTTAGAGTTCCAAGTTGGCGACCGAGTATTTTTGAAAGTAGCTCCCTTCCGCGGTGTTAAGCATTTTGGTATTAAGGGCAAATTGAGTCCTCGTTTTATTGGTCCTTTCGAGATTTTGGAATGTGTTGGCGAGGTGTCTTATCGATTGGCTCTTCCACCTCAGCTTGCTCATGTGGATAACGTTTTTCATATATCTTTGTTGCGGGGTGATAACTACCATCCTTTACATGTGGTGTCATATCCTTTGGATCAGATTCAACCGGACATGTCACTTCCGGAAGAACCGGAAGCCATTCTTGATAGACAGGAGAGAGTCATGAGGAATAAAGTGATCCGTTTTGTTAAGGTTCTCTGGAAGAACCATCCAACACATGAGGCGACTTGGGAGACCGAGGAGTCTATGCGAGCCAACTACCCTCATTTCCCTTTGTAGTCTGGTATGCTTTCGTTTTGTTTCGGTACCTTTCCTTTTTCAATTTTCGAGGAAGAAAATTCTTTTGAGGAGGGAATAGTTGTAAAACCCACTTCTCCATACTACATCTAAATTACTAAAATGCCCTCCAGTTTGAAAATTTGAAGAAATGTGTACGTTTACCAAACAAGCCCTAAATCAAAAACGGTTACGGTACAATCATAAATATGAACATGTAACTTCAAGTAAATGATAATTGGGCTACTACGACATCATATGAACTCAAGAATGTGAAATTTGAATTAAGAAACAAATATTGCACATTACGGGACCTAACGGGTCCAAAAACCTCCAAAACTTGTACCTTACTTATAAATTAAATAACAAAACTATCCTAAGTAATATTTTCGCCTTTGTGTACCAAACGATTCTGAAATCCGTGAGATGGTTATGTCAGAAGCTCATAGTTCTCCCTTCACCATACATCTGGGATCCACTAAGATGTATCGGGATTTGAAACAGCATTTCTGGTGGAATGGGATGAAGCAGGATGTGGCTTCGTATGTTGCTAGGTGTTTGACTTGCCAACAGGTGAAGATTGAGCACCAAAGAGCTAGTGGTCTTTTACAGCCGTTAGAGATTCCCAAGTGGAAATGGGAAGATATTACGATGGACTTTATTATGGGGTTATTGGTCACACGTAAAGGACATGATGCGATCTGGGTAGTCGTTGATCGGCTAACAAAGTCAACTCATTTCCTACCAATCAAGAAGCGTTATAGCGTGGCGAAGTTGGCGGAAATTTTCCAGCAGGAGATTGTTAGGTTGCATGGCATTCCAGTTTCGATTGTTTCTGATAGAGATCCGAGGTTTACTTCGCGTTTTTGGAAGATGTTATAAAATGCTTTGGGTTCTCGCCTCAAGTTCAGTACCGCTTTTCACCTGCAGGCGGATGGTCAATCGGAGAGGACTATCCAAACTTTGGAAGATATGTTACGGGCTTGTGCACTTGATTGGACCGGCAGTTGGGACGAATACTTATGTTTGGTTGAGTTCGCGTATAACAACAGTTGGCACGCTAGTATTCGAATGGCACCTTATGAGATGTTATATGGGCGCAAGTGTAGGTCACCTACTATGTGGGATGAAGTAGGTGAACGGATTATCGAGGGTCCTGAGATGATTGAGATCACCAACGAGAAGGTTAATGTTGCTAAAGGGAGGCTTAAGGAAGCCAGGTTTAGACAGAAGAGTTACGCCGACAAGCATCGACGCGAGTTAGAGTTCCAAGTTGGTGACCGGGTATTTTTGAAAGTATCTCCTTTCCGCGGTGTTAAGCTTTTTGGTATTAAGGGCAAATTGAGTCCTTGTTTTATTGGTCCTTTCGCGATTTTGGAACGTGGTGGCAAGGTGTCTTATCTATTGGCTCTTCCACCTCAGCTTGCTCATGTGCATAATGTTTTTCATGTATCTTTGGTGCGGGGTTATAACTACCATCCTTTACATGTGGTGTCATATCTTTTGGAAAAGATTCAACCGGACATGTCACTTCCGGAAGAACCGGAAGCCATTCTTGATAGACAGGAGAGAGTCATGAGGAATAAAGTGATCCGTTTTGTTAAGGTTCTCTCGAAGAACCATCCACCATGCGAGGTGACTAGGGAGACCGAGGATTCTATGCGAGCCAGCTACCCTCATTTCCCTTTGTAGTCTGGTATGCTTTCGTTTTGTTTCGGTACCTTTCCTTTTTCAATTTTTGAGGACGGAAATTCTTTTGAGGAGGGAATAGTTGTAAAACCCACTTCTCCATACTACGTCTAAATTACTAAAATGCCCTCCAGTTTGAAAATTTGAAGAAATGTGTACGTTTACCAAAGAAGCCCTAAATCAAAAATGGTTACGGTACAATCATAAATATGAACATGTAACTTCAAGTAAATGATAATTGAGCAACTACGACATCATATGAACTCAAGAATGTGAAATTTGAATTAAAAAACAAATATTGCACGTTACGTGACCTAACGGGTCCGAAAATCTCCAAAACTAAATTTCACATATCATGGGATAAGGATCCCTTAATTTTTGCCAATCACATTAATTTTCATTAAAAACCACACTTCTTTCCCTAAATTCCTTAACCAAGAGAATTAAAACACCATTTCTTCTTCTCCTCTCCCTACCATACGACCCAACACATAAAAAACACCAAAATATTGCTCTTAGGTCATTGGTGATCATTCATACGCGTTCGTGGAAGGGTTTGGTGCACATTGGAATTTGTTTGGAAGCATTTGGTGGTCTCGTTCTTGGTTTTCCCTCCCCATTCGATCCATACATCATCTTGGAAGGGTTTTGATTCGGTTTTGGTTGATTTGTTTGGCCCGATTCTTGGTCAAATTTTTTTCAGTCCTATTTGGTATGTTCTTGTGATTTTGATTCGCTCTTTTGATCCTTAATTCGTGTGATAAAAACCTATTCTAAAAACCTATATAAATCGGCTAAGAAATAACCATGAAATTGTTATGAATGGTATGAATGTTTTTGTTATTGATCTTATTGGATTCATATGATAATTAGTTTGATATGTTTTTGATGTTTATTTTCTGAATATATGATGTGTTATGATCATATAATTAAATGGATTAAAAAGAATTGGATAAATTAGGGTTTAAATGAATTAATTGATTTGGACTGCTTTGATAATCGAATATGTATGCATCACCAAATGAATTCTATTAATGTTTAATTCGGTATTTTTGTTTGTAAACTCAGTTGGGGGTCTTAGTTAAGTATTCTAATTGGTTTGGATGGATTTGAATCTGAATTGTTCCTATTTTTGAATTTTATGAGACGATATGTCAAAATTGTGTTTGCAGAATTTAATTGCAGTCGTGGTTTATGATTTTTAATGTTTAAATCATAAGGAGTTAGGAGTTCTCCTTTTACAGGGGTAATATTTGGGTAATGTGTGACTTCTTGGAATTTTTTTGGATTTTTCATGAATGAAATGATAGGCAGTTGTGGCGGATACTTTTTAGGTACTGCTGCTGGTCTGTATTCTGAGTAGTCTCGGTTTGGGTATTTTTAATGTGAGTTTACACTAATTGATAAATTCTGGAATAATTTGTGTTGGTTCTAAAGATTATAAAGTACATGTGAGAAATTTTATGAATTTTATTTTGGAGTTCTAATATGGAATAAAAATTCTTATATTGGTGACCTGTTTGTGTTTAAAAGCTGAAATTATGAAACATAAGAGATAATTGATGATTAGAAGGTTTATATTGTAAATATGATACCTAGAGGGACTAATAATGTAAATATGATGAATGTATGCATGTTTTGTCTGGAATAATGTGTTAGGGGCTGTTCGTGATACGTTGGAATAATTATGGGCCTTACATGCTAGTTTTGATAATCAATGGTTTAATTGTGGAAATTAGGGTGTATTAGGGTTATTTTTGTAACTTGTGATACTTGAGGGTGTAATGTGTATATAAGTGATACTTGAAGTGTATGGACTGAATATATGTGTATTTGAGTGTTTACATTCAGTTTTGACCCTTCACTTTCATTATTGACACTTTTAACCCTAAATTATGAAGACTTGTCATAAGAAACCCTAATATTGGAAAAACATGCATAAAATGAAATCCATAACTTAACATGACATGAAAACTTTATGAGATGAATAACTAACTATATAGAACATGTCTATATTGAGAAAAATCGCTAATTTTGATAACATGCTAAAATAGAAAGTTACCTAAAATAGAAAGCTGCTAAATATGGAAAGTTACTAAAAATGGAAAGATAACTAAAAGAGGAAACTTATGAGTAATGAGCTCGTCTTGATTCGTATCCACTCTTTTCTAGGTTTGGTGAAGCGGGAGTAATCCTTTTCTCCTTGTTTGTTTGACCTTGCTTTTACGTTGGAACTAAGGTACAGATATTCCGCACCCTTTCAGCAAGGGTGCAACATTTCTCTCTCATGACTTACTCTCTCTCTCTCTCCTCATTATTGTATATCTAATTTTGACTTTGACTTGGTATCTGAACCTTTGATTGGAACCTTTGATATGGTCCCTTTATATTTGAACCTTTGATATATGATTTGAACTTTTGACCTTTGACATATATACTTTGATTTGGGACCTTGACTGTTTGACCCTTTCAGTATTTACCTGGGCAATTTGTATTACTTGTTGTGGAGTAGCCACAACCATAGCATTGATGCACCAATGTTATGTACTCCAGTGGGGTTGGATAGATGTCCCCCACCGTCCCTCTTATATTATATTTGCTTTGGCCATCATTATTGTTATCTGGTTACAGGGGCGTATGGATGCATCCTAGATTTGATCTGTTTGATATTTGATTTGATTATTTTGGGCCACTCTACATTTGGACCATATTATATTTGGTGATTGGTCATGCGTGCAATGCGGTCCCTTCACATTTTGGGAGCTGATCACTCCATTGGACTACTTTGTTTATTTGGGCCTTGTTTGGGCCTGGGGGTTAAATACTGAAATCATTTGACACTTAACTTTGATAATATTTGATATTTAAACCTTGATAACTTTTCATACCTAACTCTGATGAACCTTTGATATACCTTGACATACTTTTGATATTCCTTTCATATAACCAATTGCCACTACATGTAACCTCATTTCGTATTGCTTTGTATTGCTTGTTTATTTCATATCTGTTCACTGAGCTCCTTATGCTCAGCCGCTTTTCTTTCCATGCGGCATGTACTTAGCTCATGCGGGGTTTAGCTTTGGGGATGAGAGAGTGTGGACCTACCCTAGAGCTCTTTGAATAAATGAACATTATTTCTTTATCGTATTTCCGGATTTTTGGACATTTGTAATCGTACTTTTGTTTGTTTGATTTTGGGGACATTTGGATGTTGTTTTAGTCTCCTTTGATACTCCTTGATGAATTTATCTTAATACTTCCGTTGTTTGGTTTGATCTGTTTGTATCTGATGTGTAACCATATTGTAATGTTTCTACCCTTGCCGGGTTGGGGCGTTATAATAAATATATTAAACTAATGGCATAAATAATTAATCTAAGATATTGATCCAATCAATATATAATTAATCTATAGATTAGAATTAATTCAATTAATTCACAAAACTGATAATTTTAATTTTTTTCTGGATCAAACTTAAATATTTCATTAAATTAACTTACATATTTATATTTTAGTCAAATTAAATACAATTTAATTTGTGGGAAAAATTTAGCAAACATAAAATATGAACAATATAGTTGGAAACACAAGGCCTGGGCCAAGTCCGTGAGGCCCACAACCCTCTCGACTGCAGCCTGTCGCCCACTGCCGGCAGCCTCCCGGCATCCTCGAGCTGTTGGGCCCGGCTATTTTTTCGGCTCGTCTCTTCGTCCTGAATCCAAAAATAATATTTTTCTAATATTTTAATTATACATATAAATAAATTTTTCAAAAGAAAAATAGATTTATATTATAACATAAAATCATAAAAAATAATTTTTTAGACGAACAATTAAATATTAACAATTAAAACAATTATGATTCTAAATCAGAAAAACATTCATTTAAGCATTCCGAATGCGAATACCTATATACGATCCTATAAACCTTGCTCTGATACCACTATTGAAATTCGAGGCCTAAAATCGAAGGCGCAGCAGAATAACAATATTGATCCAATCAATAAACCGAACTCCGAAACAAAATCGATCATGCATCCTATATATGAATATGAAATATGAAGTATGAATTTAAAAATCATACCCTTGAAGACCTTTGATTAATTGTTGATGACGAACATAATTCCAAATTGTGAAGCTTTGCCAAATCCCGAGCACCGAAAGCACCGTGCCTCTACGTACCGCGCGTCAGAAAGATGACTAGAAGAATCTTCTATCTTCTTATTCTCCAAGAACACGACTAGTAGATGAAAGTAGGAACTTATATCTATTTATCTAAATCACTTTAAGCCAATGATAAATAAACTTTCTCTCAAAAGTACACTTAATCTTCCTTGAATATCAAGTAAAAACGCTTTGAAAACAAATTCTCTGAAGTGATCCTATGTCGGTCGCCTCGACACTATGCCCGCTTCTGACTGTGATCATAACTTCTCTAGCTCCAAGCTTCCTATTTTGTTCCAGATCCTGATTCATGGTACAAATATGAGAACTAGCACGTAATCCAGATTCAGAAGTAGAAAATACGAGTAGAACAATTTGTTTCCAAAACTAAAAGTTCTCAGACGAAGTGCCATGAAGAATCGGACAGTCTCTAGCCCAAAGGCTCCACCACCGCACTTGAGACAAGCATCCTTCTTCTTCTTGTTCTTTGGAACCATCGTGGCCTTGACCTTTCCCTTAAGGTCCTTAGCTTGTGGTCCATCCGCTTCTTGGTCTTTTTCTTCTTATTCTTAGACTTAGAAGTCCGAAGAAATCACAAGTGCAGACTCCTTCATCCGCGGGTCTTCCTCCGAGACCGAGCGGTCACCGCTTGTTCATTAGCCCAGCTAAGTTACATGCAATCTCATTGCAGTTGAAGTTCATAACAAACTGTGAGAAGGAATCAGGGAGAGACTGTAGGATAAGGTCGGTTTGGAGAGAAGTATCCATTTTAAAATCAAGAGCCTCCAATCTCTCGATCATGGATATCATTTTGAGGATGTGTTCCCCAACCTTCTCACCTTCCTTCATCCTTGCACCGAACAGTTGCTTGGATATCTCATATCTAGCAGTTCTGCTGTGCTCACCATAAAGCTCGGTTAAGTGAGATAGAATCTGCCTAGCAGAAGTCATTTTCTCATGAGCTCTCTGAAGATCACTAGACATGGAAGCCATCATATAAGCACGAACTTTCACGTCATCCTTAACCCACTTTTCGTGGTTTTCAATCTCTTCCTAATTGGCTCGAGTCCGCATAGGAGGCGCCGGAATGTCCGTCTCCAAGACGTATCCCAGTGCCTCTATACTGAGGACAATCATCAGATTGCGGAGCCAATTCACAAAGTTAGGTCCCATTAAGGTGTTCTTTTCGAGTAGAATTGCGAGTGGATTCATTGTCATATTGAGATTTGTCTGCATTAAGTATAACAGATTAATTAGTGACTCATTCAATTATGTTCTGAGTATAGAATTTAAGGTCTTTTCTATTCTTGTTACCCAGCTCCCACTATTTTTATCGGAATAACACACTCCCATGTGATATCCGGAAGTATCGTCGCTCTACTTCATAGTGGTGATCGAGTTCTTTATAAATCTTAATAGAGGGCAACCGAATAGGTTTCTAGTATATTAATTTTCATAAAGTGGTGTCCAACACCAACCCATTTAATGGATGATTCGATCTTCTTTTTCCCCTTGTTCACTCCCCTCAACCTATACGGTTTCTATGGTTCGTGAACAAGTTAAGTTTATACCATCGACGCAAATCGCCACAATTGAATCTTATCCGGCAACCTATCAGGTTTCTAGGGATAAAATTTGCTCCAACCGAAGGCATCCAATGCGCTCCCGGTAATTTATCCGTCCTCCCCGAACGACTATCCCGATAACTCGGAAGCATAGCACATCCGGTTTGAATTTCAATTTCCCGAAAACTCGATGGAGGGAAGGAAAACCTTGAAACCTTATAAACTTAATTATTTATTGTGGGAGAATTTTCACGATTAACGTTACACTTTGCACATTAATCATATTAGCGCGTTTGTGGTATTCATACAATATGAAAAAACCATTCACTACCTAGTTGCTACCAACATGTGGTTCATGGACCGTTCCTAGAAAACAAAAAACTTCGTAATCTAATTACAAGTCTTCGTCTTGAATATTCGTCTTCTCGAAATGGATCTTCCTACGGTCTTCGTCATTACATATAAATTTTACATCGAAAATTGCATCCTAGATACAAACATTTCTAGTAAAATAAATAGGCTCAAAACGGCCTTTACAACCCAATCGAATAAAACGAACGATTCAAAACTAAGTCCACGAACCACATCTCCATTCAAAAGCATTCATCCGATAAATACTACATAAATGAAAAGCGTAGAGGTACATTGATCCAATCAACAATACGAACCGATCCAATCGATTCACACAATCGGTAATATGATAACGTTCGAAATAATTCGGTCGACCATAAATATTCCAATTAATCAAATTTCCCTTATAAAATAAAATACCATAAATCATTTTAATTATATTAAATCCAATTTAACATGTGGGAGATTAATTTTCAAGAATACACGAAAATCGAGTCGGGTGAAAATCGCAAAGATGACCGAGTCACCCTCGCGACTCACGGCCAATGCTCGCAAGGCCGAGTCACGCCGGAAGATGCCGCCAGACACGACCGAGTCACCAGACACGGCCGGTGCGCTGGCGATGACTTGCCAGATCGCTGCACGACCGAGTCACCCAGACACGGCCGAGTCTCGCTGGCGATGACTTGCCACATCGCTGCACACGATGTCACCCAGGACACGATCGAGTCACTCTCGGCCAGATTACCCTTTTTGTCCAAAAAATAGTCCGACGACGACTCGGGGCTAGATTTTCGACCGGATATCCAATATCAATATTTTCCGAATTTCATATCTTCAATATAAATCATATTTCCCAGAAATTTAAGATTTATATTTAGACATAAACTTACAAAAAATAGAAACTACAAGGAACGTAAAACATGTACCACGATTATGACAAAAATGATTCCAAATCATTCACCATCTAATCGAGCATTCCAAATGCCAAATATCGTATATACGATCGCAAGACTTACGCTCCAATACCACTGTTGGGATTTGGTGCCTAAAACGAAGGCCCAGCGGAAGCGGTAAAACGAAAATTAATTCGATCCGAATCCCTACGAGGATCGGTCGAGCTACGTATATACGAATATCAAAAACGAATTCACAAGAGATATAGAAACTCACCTTTGTAGTCCGTTGATTAGATGGATAACCTTCTCTTGAGCTATTCCCCAAGCTCTTGAACGATCCAATGCCGAAAGCACCGCGTCTCTACTTGCCACGCGCCGGAGAAACAACCGGAACGACGATCACCTTGCTATCCTCCGAGGATACGGCTAGAGCCAAGTGATGAAGCTATATATGTAATGATTACTACACTCTAAGTGTTTTAATCTTACTCTCTCTATATGATTTTCACTCAATTTTTCTCGAAGAAAAATGAAGAAGAAATGAATGAAGAAGATGAAGATAATTGAGAAAATGGTTTTTCTCTCTCTCTCTCTCTCAATCTCAGGTTGAAAGTGGCTTGGAATGATGAGTGAGAGATGTCTTCATCTTCATTTATTCAACTCTCCACATGCTCTCATAATTATGAGAATCAAAGCCCCACCACCTCAATGATCAACCATTAAAGAATGGAACATGGGTCCATATGAAAGTGGGTGGAAATGTGGGGGGCGGCCCATGTAGAAATCGGACAAGTTCGGTTCGCTTTGACTCCGCGAGTCCAAACAGATAAACTCCGATTCCGTATCGATGTATTTATATCGATTAATTAATCCAATTAATTAAACATATCAAATACATTATAACATAATTAATTTCTCCAAGAAATAATTATATCCATGAATTAAATTAATCACCCAGTGATATATTTAATTCATTAGGTCGTAAATCAATTTATCCAATAAATCGATTTAGACATCTAATGTCCCAAATTTAGATATCCAATATCTAATATTCATAATGAGAGAATTAGCTTGATTCATTCCGTCGTCAATCCCATGCGCGAATCGGTAGGTCCGTCTCAGTCAGCAATGGGAGGAACCAAAGAGTAGTAGCACCACCTAGCCAGCCTGGCGGCCTACACTGTACCCCAACTGAGAACGAATGATTGGGATCATTCAAGAACCATTCTGTCGTGTATACCAGTATACGTATAAACCCTTCTTTCAAATGTCCCGATCAAGTTATGGGGTCACGGTCAGTCAAACCCCATCTATACTTGACGCTATGCATGCGTTAATGCAAATCGAGATCATCGAGCTCTCGTGTATCTAATACAGCTAGCTCCAATGCTTTGGCCAAAGACTTATGATCTCATCTGCCAATAACCGCATAGGACATATAACCCGTTCACTAACAGGAGAAAGAATTCTATCTTGGTATTCAGTAGGACCTGCTACTTGCCCGTCAAGATGTACGTCGAGGTTGACCCCCGCCTTCCGATTTACAGGGTCGAACTACTCTAATGAAAATCTTGACGTCACAAGCACATCCCTACTAAATCCTCAAGTTGACGGTTCACGCATACCTATCACAACCTTTCGATTCTGTCAATGATTGTCCCGGAGTGAAATCCGTGTGACGAATCGAGGGTGAGTCGGTTCGAGTATACTAATCCAATTAGCATACCTATAACGTGTGCTCCCACTAACCATTAGTGTTCGACAGGCACTCTCCTTGTCAAAGAACATGTCATACAAGTCTGCATATAAACTTAACGCCCAATCAAGTTTCATCGACTTGCGAACGATTAAGTATTTGAGCTATAAACCTTTCCAGTGCCGACCCCCTTATCCAATAAGGAGTGGAACGTTTTGCTCTCAAATACACGGACTAGTTTCTACATGAATATTTACGAGTTAGGAATGCTAGTAACTACCAGTAAATAAAGAAACATTCATTGCCTTATATAATTGATTTACATAATTACAAGTGCAATGCCCTCACTCAACATCCTCTGAGTGGCATTCGAGGGCATACTCCTAACAGCAAATCCATCTCATATCCTAAACAACAATCCAGTAGAATTAAAAGCTGATTTAAGCTACAATGAGGTACTGGTAGAAATTGTACAGCAAGAGGTTAACAACTCTGGAACAAACAAATACAAAATGTTAAGGTTTTATGGAGAAATCAATTTGTTGAAGGAGCCACGTGGGAAAGAGAATACGAGATGGGAGCC
Organism: Orobanche coerulescens; assembly: GCA_033398695.1. Taxonomy (NCBI): domain Eukaryota; kingdom Viridiplantae; phylum Streptophyta; class Magnoliopsida; order Lamiales; family Orobanchaceae; genus Orobanche; species Orobanche coerulescens. Next base: position 116,487,023 of record CM065801.1, read on the forward strand.
AATACCCAAATCTATTTCGGTAAGTTAAATTTCGGGGATAAAAGTCTTATAAGGAGGGGAGGATGTGAGACCCGAGCCTGACACTACTCATCTAGCTAATGTGACGCATACATTACTTGTTAATTATGTGCTAGTTATGCTCACTGAGGCATTGCTATTTCATCTTATGATACATTTCAAATATATTCCTTAATACAGAACATTTAAATTTAACTCCGAATACTTTAATTTATTATGGACAATTATATTTGTATAAATATGAAAATACGTGTCAAGATATAACATTATATACACTTGGGAAGTTTAGAAGTACTAAATGTGTCAGTGACGTGTCCGTCAGAAGCTGACAATTCTACCCTGGATTTTAGTCGATGTTGGGATTCGGTGCCTAAAACGAAGGCCCAACGGAAGCGGTAAAGCGAAAATTAATTCGATCCGAATCTCTACGAGGATCGATCGAGCTACGTATATACGAATATATAAACGAAAAGCAAGACTCGTAAGAAACTAACCCTCGAAGTCCGTTGATTAAATGGTAACCTTCTCTTGAGCTATCCCCAAGCTTTGCTTGATCTTTACGAATCCAATCCGCTTCAAGCCCTTGAACGACCCAACGCCGAAAGCACCGCGTCTCTACATGCCACGCGCCGGAAAAACGAACGGAATGACAACACCTTGCTATCCTCTGAGGATACGGTTAGATCTACGTGATGAAGCTTGTTATAGATATTAATATCACTCTAAGTGTATGAATATCTCTCTCTCTCAATATTTCCTCACAAAATTTCTCTAAGAAGTTATGAAGAAGATGAATAAAGAAGAAGATGATGAAGAAGACTTCTATCTCTCTCTCCTCCTGCAACCTCACGTTGGAATCAAGTGAATGATGTGAATGAGGTGATAAGTCTTCCTCTCTTTATTCTATTTCCACTCACATGCAAAACAAATCATCCCATATGATATTTTGCCCCACAAGTCATGTTCCTTAATATAAAAAAGAAACAACAAGACAATGGGAAGGTGGGTGGAAGGGGTTGGGGCGGCCCATGTTAGAAATCGGACGAGTTCGGTTCGTTTCGGACTCCCGAGTGCTAAACAGATAAACTTCGATTCCGTATCGATGTATTTATATCAATTAATTAATCCAATTAATTAAACATATCAAATACAAAATAATATAATTAATTTCTCCAAGAAATAACTATATACATGAATTAAATTAATCACCCAGTAATTTATTTAATTCATTAGGCCGTAAATCAATTTATCCAATAAATCGATTTAAACATCCAATGTTCCAAAATTAAATATTTAATATCTAATATTCATAATTAGAGAATTAGCTTTATTCATTCCGTCGTCAATCCTATTGCGCGACTCGGTAGGTCCGTCTCAGTCAGCAATGGGAGGAACCAAAGAGTAGTAGCACCACCTAGCTAGCCTGGCGGCCTATACTGTACCCCAACTGAGAACGAATGATTGGGATCATTCAAGAACCATTCTGTCGTGAATACCAGCATACGTATAAACCCTTCTTTCAAATGTCCCGATCAAGTTATGGGGTCACGGTCAGTCAAACCCCATCTGTACTTGAAGCTATGCATGCGTTAATGCAAATCGAGATCATCGAGCTCTCGTGTATCTAATACAGCTAGCTCCAATGCTTTAGCCAAAGACTTATGATCTCATCTTCTAATAACCGCATAGCACATATAACCCGTTCACTAACAGGAGAAAGAATTCTATCTTGGTATTCAGTAGGACCTGCTACTTGCCCATCAAGATGCACGTCGAGGTTGACCCCCGCCTTCCGGTTTATAGGGTCGAACTACTCTAATGAAAATCTTGACGTCACAAGCACATCCCTACTAAATCCTCAAGTCGAAGGTTCACGAATACCTATCACAACCTTTCGATTCCATCATTGACTGTCCCGGAGTGAAATCCATGTGACGAATCGAGGGTGAGTCGGTTCGAGTATACTAATCTAATTAGCATACCTATAACGTGTGCTCACACTAACCACTAGTGTTCAACAAGCACTCTCCTTGTCAAAGAACATGTCATACAAGTCTTTACATAAACTTAACGCCCAGTCAACTTTCATCGACTTGCGAACGATTAAGTATTTGAGCTATAAACCTTTCCAGTGCCGACCCCCTTATCCAATAAGGAGTGGAACGTTTTGCTCTCAAATACACGGACTAGTTTCTACATGTATATTTACGAGTTAGGAATGCCAGTAAGTACCAGTAAATAAAGAAACATCCATTGCCTTATATTGATGATTTACATAATAACAAGTACAATGCCCTTACTCAACATCCTCTGAGTGGCATTCGAGGGCATACTCCTAACAATCTGCCACTTGCACTCAATTCCACACACTATGGTATCTAATACCCATGTTCTCCAGATGACGCTCCAAGCTAGTCTGAGAAAGTGGCTTGGTCAGTGGATCGCCGACGTTGTCGACCGAGTCTACTCTGTGCAGTACAATGTATCCCTTGCGAACGAATTCTCTTACGAGATGATACTTCCTCTCAATATGTTTGGTGCTGTTGTGAAACCTCAGCTCCTTGGCCTGTGCTACAGCTCCGTCGTTGTCACAGTACAGCGGAATAGGCATCTCAGCACATGGTGTCACTTGAAGTTCTCCCAGAAACTTCTTAATCCAGAACCCTTCCTTGGAGGCCTCCGAGGCTGCTTGATACTCAGCCTGACAGGTGGAATCAGCAGTCGCGCTTTGCTTGGCGCTACGCCAAGATACTGCTCCTCCATTAAGAGTAAATATGTAGCCAGAAGTAGACATCGAATCGTCCTTCAGTCCTTGGAAGTCCGAATCAGTGAATCCCACCACATCCAATTCTCCACCGCCATACATAAGAACCATATCTCTAGTCCTTCTTAAGTACTTGAGAACGTTCTTTACAGCAGTCCAATGTTCCCTACCTGGGTTTGCCTGAAACCTACTCACCACGCTTACAGCATGAGCGATGTCAGGTCTTGTACATAACATAGCATACATAAGGCTACCCACGACCGAAGCATATGGTATATTACTCATTTCCTTTCGTTGTTCCTCATTTTGAGGACACATCTTCAAGGTGAGTTTTATTCCATGTCGCATCGGTAGGAACCCTCTTTTAGAATCATCCATCTTAAATCGCTTTAAGATTTTATCTATATAGAGGGCTTGGGAAAGACCTATTGTTCTCTTCGCTCTATCCAGGTAGAGTCGAATACCAAGAATATAGGTAGCTTCTACCAAGTCTTTCATGGAGAAATTACTCGAAAGCCAAGCTTTCACAGAACTGAGCATTCCCACATCATTGCCTATTAGTAGAATGTCATCTACATATAGTACTGATAATGCGATCTTGCTCCCACTAACCCTCTTGTATACACAAGGTTCCTATTCATTTTGCACGAAGTCAAACTCTTTGACCGCCTCGTCAAAACGAAGGTTCCAACTATGCGACACTTGCTTCAGTCCATAAATGGAACGCTGAAGCTTGCACACTTTCTGAATATCAACTTCGGACACAAAGCCTTTAGGCTGCTCCATATAGATTTCTTCCTCGAGGAATCCATTAAGGAAAGCCGTCTTTACGTCCATTTGCCATATCTCATAATTGTGGTAGGCAGCTATAGCAAGCATCATGCGAATAGACTTTATCATGGCTACGGGCGAGAAGGTATCGTGGTAATCGATCCCTTCCTTCTGGGTACAACCCTTTGCCACAAGCCTGGCCTTATAGGCGTCAACCTTTCCATCACCATCAGTCTTTCTCTTGTAGATCCACTTGTTCCCAATAGGCACTATTCCCTTTGGGCGGTCTACAAGAGTCCAAACCTGATTGACATGCATCGAGTCTATCTCAGCTTCCATAGCTTCACGCCATTTCACAGAGTCTACATCCACCATCGCTTGGTCATAGGTCATCGGGTCGGTCTCTTGGATACAACTTGGAACCTCATGGAGACCCAGCTCCTCCAAGTGCACAAGCCCATACCTCTCAGGTAAATGAGACACCCTACTAGACCTATGAGATGGTTGTACTTGTGTTTCAGAAGGTTCGGTTCCAGTTTCTTGCACAAATGTCTCCCGAGGAGTTTCATTGTATTCTTCTAAAGAAATACTTCTACCTTCTCCGCCTTCCTGTATGAACTCATCTTCCAGGAAGTGTGCTTGTAAAGCAACAACGATCTTTCGATCTTCGGGTATGTAGAATAGATATCCCATCCTCCCAGATGGGAATCCAATGAAATGTCCCTTTGCGGACCTAGCTTCCAACTTCTTCATCATAGTCTTCTTGACATAAGCGGGACATCCCCAAATCCTAATGTGATTAAGACTTGGTTTACTGTCCTCCCACATCTCATGTGGAGTTTTAGGAATGGATTTAGAAGGACATCTGTTCAAGATGTAAGCGGAAGTCAGGAGTGCATACCCCCACAGGTAAATCGGCAAGTCAATATAGCCCAACATGGAACGGACCATGTTCAACAAGGTCCGGTTCCTTCTTTCTGACACACCATTTAACTGAGGAGTACCTGGAGGTGTTAGTTGCGAAACTATTCCATGTTCCTTAAGGAACTCATCAAACTCCATACTCATGTACTCACCACCTCGGTCCGATCGAAGTGCTTTGATATGATTACCAGTTTCTTTCTCGACTAGGGCCTTGAATTCCTGGAATTTCTCAAAGGCCTCGGATTTATGTTTCATTAAGAATACATAACCATACCTAGTATGATCATTTGTAAACGTAATGAAATATTGATATCCGTCACGTGCTGCTTCCAAAGCACCACAAATGTCAGTATGGATTAATCCCAGTTTATCAGCGGCTCTTTCAAAAGTCCCTGTAAAGGGGGACTTCGTCATTTTGCCTTTAAGGCAAGATTCACAAGTATGAAAGGGATCCGATCCTAATGGACCCATAAGTCCATCCTTTTCCATCTTGTAAACCTTGGTCTGACCAACATGACCAAGTCTAAGATGCCATTTCAAAACTTGATTGGTTTCATCCCTACCACATTTTCTAGTCATAGTATTCACAACTACTTTGTTGCTGAGATTTAGATGATACAATCCATTCAACAATGTAGCAGTACCCACTAGTTTATTTCTAAAATAAATTTTGTAGGAACCATCACCAATGAAAAATGAAAAGCCTTTTCGTTCCATGACCGAAATGGATACAATGTTTTTGTGCCCCTTGGGCAAAACAAGTACATCTTCTAAAGTCAAAACAAAGCCGGATTCTAAACCCAAAAGAAGTGATCCTATGTTGGTCGCCTCGACACTATGCTCGCTTCCGACTGTGATCATAACTTCTCCAGCTCCAAGCGTCCTACTTTGTTTCAGATCCTGATTCACGGTACAAATATGAGAACTAGCACCAAAATCCAGTATCCAGGAAGTAGAAAATACAGTAGCAGAACAATTTGTTTCCAAAACTAAAAGTTCGGTACGTGAAGTGCCATGAAGAATCGGACAGTCTCTAGCCCAGTGGCCCAGCTCACCGCACTTGAGACAAGCATCCTTCTTCTTCTTGTTCTTCTGAACCATTGGGGCCTTGCCCTTTCCCTTAAGGTCCTTAGCTTGCGGTCCAGTCCGCTTCTTGTCTTTTTCTTCTTATTCTTAGACCTCCGAGGTCCAGAAGAAATCGCAGGAGCAGACTCCTTCATCCACGGAGTCTTCATCTGAGACTGAGCGGTCACAAGTTTGTTCATTAGCCCAGCTAAATTACATGCAATCTCATTGCAGTTGAAGTTCATAACAAACTGTGAGAAGGAATCAGGGAGAGACTGTAGGATAAGGTCGGTTTGGAGAGAAATATCCATTTTAAAATCAAGAGCCTCTAATCTCTAGATCATGGATATCATTTTGAGGACGTGTTCCCCAACCTTCTCACCTTCCTTCATCCTTGCACCGAACAGTTGCTTGGATATCTCATATCTAGCAGTTCTGCTGTGCTCACCATAAAGTTCGGTTAAGTGAGATAGAATCTGCCTAGCAGAAGTCATTTTCTCATTAGCTCTCTGAAGCTCATTAGACATGGAAGCCATCATATAAGCACGGACTTTCACGTCTTCCTTAACCCACTTTTCGTGGTTTTCAATATCTTCCTGATTTGCTCGGGTCCGCACAGGAGGCGCCGGAATGTCCGTCTCCAAGACGTATCCCAGTGCCTCTATACTGAGGACAATCATCAGATTGCGGAGCCAATCCACAAAGTTAGGTCCCATTAAGGTGTTCTTTTCGAGCAGAATTGCGAGTGGATTCATTGTCATATTGAGATTTGAGTCTGTATTAAGTATGATAGATTAATTAGTGACTCATTCAATTATGTTCTGAGTATAGAATTTAAGGTCTTTTCTATTCTTGTTACCCAGCTCCCACTATTTTTATCGGAATAACACACTCCCATGTGATATCCGGAAGTATCGTCGCTCTACTTCATAGTGGTGATCGAGTTCTTTATAAATCTTAATAGAGGGCAACCGAACAGGTTTCTAGTCTATTAATTTTCATAAAGTGGTGTCCAACACCAACCCATTTAATGGATGATTCGATCTTCTTTTTCCCCTTGTTCACTCCCCTCAACCTATACGGTTTCTATGGTTCGTGAACAAGTTAAGTTTATACCATCGACGCAAATCAGTTTCACAATTGAATCTTATCCGGCAACCTATCAGGTTTCTAGGGATAAAATTTGCTCCAACCGAAGGCATCCAATGCGCTCCCGGTAATTTATCCGTCCTCCCCGAACGACTATCCCGATAACTCGGAAGCATAGCACATCCGGTTTGAATTTCAATTTCCCGAAAACTCGATGGAGGGAAGGAAAACCTTGAAACCTTATAAACTTAATTATTTATTGTGGGAGAATTTTCACGATTAACGTTACACTTTGCACATTAATTATATTAGCGCGTTTGTGGTATTCATACAATATGAAAAAACCATTCACAACCTAGTTGCTACCAACATGTGGTTCATGGACCGTTCCTAGAAAACAAAAAACTTCGTAATCTAATTACAAGTCTTCGTCTTGAATCTTCGTCTTCTCGAAATGGATCTTCCTACGGTCTTCGTCATTACATATAAATTTTACATTGAAAATTGCATCCTAGATACAAAATTTTTCTAATAAAATAAATAGGCTCGAAACGGCCTTTACAACCCAATCGAATAAAACGAACGATTCAAAAACTAAGTCCACGAACAACATCACCATTCAAAAGCATTCAACCAATAAATACTAAATAAATGAAAACGTAGAGATACATTGATCCTATCAACAATATGAACCGATCAAATCGATTCACACAATCGGTAATATGAAAACGTTCAAAATAATTCGGTCGATCACAAGTATTCCAATAAATCAATTTTCCCTTATAAAATGAAATACCATAAATCATTTTAATCATATTAAATCCAATTTAAAATGAGGGAAATCATTTTTAGGAATACACGAAGCAAACAAGCCCGAAACGGGTCCGAAATAGGCCGAACCGCGGCCGAAAACGCCACCAGGCAGCATGCAGGGCTGCCCAGCGGCCCTGGGCCTCGGCCCCCAGTACAGTGCCCGCCCAGGCCGGCTGCGACAGCCCTGGGCCGCGGCCCCCGAGCCCTGAGCCGCGGCCCCCTGCTCCCGGACCCCTCCCGGACCGTCCAACGGCATTTCGGGGCTAGTTTTTCGACCGGATATCCAATATCTATATTCTCCAACATTCATATCTCCAATATAAATCATATTTCCAAGAAATTAAGATTTATATTTAGACATAAACTTACGAAAAATATAACTACAACGAACGTCAAAACATATACCACGATTATTACTAAAATGATTCCAAATCATTCACCATCTAATCAAGCATTCCAAATGCTAATATCGTATATACGATCGCAAGACCTACGCTCCGATACCACTGTTGGGATTCGGTGCCTAAAACGAAGGCCCAGCGGAAGCGGTAAAACGAAAATTAGTTCGATCCGAATCCCTACGAGGATCGATCGAGCTACATATATACGAATATATAAATGAAAAGCAAGAGTCGTAAGAAACTAACCCTCGAAGTACGTTGATTAAATGGTAACCTTCTCTTAAGCTATTCCCCAAGCTTTGCTTGATCTCTACGAATCCAATCCGCTTCAAGCCCTTGAACGATCCAACACCGAAAGCACCATGTCTCTACTTGCCACGCGCCGGAAAAATGAATGGAATGACAACACCTTACTATCCTCCGAGGATACGGCTAGAGATAGGTGATGAAGCTTGTTATAGATATTAATATCACTCTAAGTGTATGAATATCTATCTCTCTCAATATTTCCTCACAAAATTTCTCTAAGAAGTTATGAAGAAGATGAATAAAGAAGAAGATGAAGAAGACTTCTATCTCTCTCTCCTCTTGCAACCTCACGTTGGAATCAAGTGAATGAAGTGAATGAGGTGAGAAGTCTTCCTCTATTTATTCTATTTCCACTCACATGCAAAACAAATCATCTCATATGATATTTTGCCCCACAAGTCATGTTCCTTAATATAAAAAGGAAACAACAAGACAATGGGAAGGTGGGTGCAAGGGGTTGGGGCGGCCCATGTTAGAAATCGGACGAGTTCGGTTCGTTTCGGACTCCCGAGGGTCTAAACAAATAAACTCCGATTCCGTATCGATGTATTTATATCGATTAATTAATCCAATTAATTAAACATATCAAATACAAAATAATATAATTAATTTCTCCAAGAAATAATTATATACATGAATTAAATTAATCACCCAGTAATTTATTTAATTCATTAGGCCGTAAATCAATTTATCCAATAAATCGATTTAAACATCCATTGTTCCAAAATTAGATATCCAATATCTAATATTCATAATGAGATAATTAGCTTTATTCATTCCGTCGTCAATCCTATTGCGCGACTCGGTAGGTCCGTCTCAGTCAGCAATGGGAGGAACCAAAGAGTAGTAGCACCACCTAGCCAGCCTGGCGGCCTACACTGTACCCCAAATGAGAACGAATGATTGGGATCATTCAAGAACCATTCTGTCGTGAATACCAGTATACGTATAAACCCTTCTTTCAAATGTCCCGATCAAGTTATGGGGTCACGGTCAGTCAAACCCCATTCGTACTTGAAGCTATGCATGCATTAATGCAAATGGAGATCATCGAGCTCTCGTGTATCTAATACAGCTAGCTCCAATGCTTTGGCCAAAGACTTATGATCTCATCTGCTAATAACCGCATAGGACATATAACCCGTTCACTAACAGGAGAAAGAATTCTATCTTGGTATTCAGTAGGACCTGCTACTTGCCCATCAAGATGCACGTCGAGGTTGACCCCCGCCTTCCGGTTTATAGGGTCGAACTACTCTAATGAAAATCTTGACGTCACAAGCACATCCCTACTAAATCCTCAAGTCGAAGGTTCACGAATACCTATCACAACCTTTCGATTCCATCACTGACTGTCCCGGAGTGAAATCCGTGTGACGAATCGAGGGTGAGTCGGTTCGAGTATACTAATCTAATTAGCATACCTAAAACGTGTGCTCCCACTAACCATTAGTGTTCTACAGGCACTCTCCTTGTCAAAGAACATGTCATATAAGTCTTTACATAAACTTAACGCCCAGTCAACTTTCATCGACTTGCGAACAATTAAGTATTTGAGCTATAAACCTTTCCAGTGCCGACCCCCTTATCCAATAAGGAGTGGAACGTTTTGCTCTCAAATACACGGACTAGTTTCTACATGTATATTTATGAGTTAGGAATGCGAGTAACTACCAGTAAATAAAGAAACATCCATTGCCTTATATTGATGATTTACATAATAACAAGTACAATGCCCTTACTCAACATCCTCTGAGTGGCATTCGAGGGCATACTCCTAACAGTCGACACGTGCCATGGTTTAATTCGGATTGATTGTTCAAGTGAGTAACTCGTATTTAAGATAATAACGCGTGTCAATCAACTCCACTCTTTTCCCATACTCTATAGAATGCAATAGGTGGTTGCACATGATAACGTTAGCTAAATATTGTGATCCGTCTATACCCAATTTGTTCCAAGTGCGGTCAGGGTCGAACTTATATTTTAGTTTACTGCCCTAATTATATCATATTGGTAAATGAGTAATTTCTTATCTATATAGTTATACATATAAAGTTTTATAAAGCTTGACAATAAAATTCTTCACTAGCATTTTCAGCACTGTTGGCATAAGTAGCCGACCGTAAACAATAAAAAACACACCCTAAACTTATACAAAACCCATAGATCGTCCATCCATACCCTAAATATGGTTCATTTATACACAGAACAGGTTACAATCATCCAAGAACCGTATCGTAACCACCCGAACCACTATGTTCTTTCAATCCTAATTTCTAGAAGGTATTTGGGGGTATTTTTAATATTTGACACTTTAAACCAACTTAACTCACTTGGATGAGGGATAAAATCGATCCTAATATCTCAGACATAGTCTGAAATTCATCAAGAGGCTCAGAATTTCGAAAATTCACCAAGAGTTCAAGGAGAATTCATCAAAGGCACCAACACCTCATATCTTTTGACAATCAAGGTGCGTTTCATTTGTTTTCTACATGTTCTTGCAATCTTTCGTGATTATTTCGAAGAAATGAGGGTTTGTTCAGGCCTTCAGACCTGATATAATAATGATAAGAATTTATTCATGACTTAACCTTGTGTTTATTGTGGATTTATAGACTTTAAATCATCACTAGGCAGCAAAGAACTCAATTCTACCACCTTTCAAAAACATTTATGAATTGTATGTGATTTGGGTGATTCAGGGGTATGGGTTTCCACATATTTATTCTTAAGTATATTATGGATGTTATATCAAAATTGGGTGCAAATTCTACTTATATTCAATGAGTAATGAGCAACTTCCTCGATTGAACTTATTATTTCATTAACTCATAGATAAAGGGTTGAAATGAGGAGGAAACCATTGAACAAGAATGTATGAAATACCTTAACATATTTAGGATGTGTGTTAATTGATTTCATAGGCTGAAACATATCAATAGTTAGCGTAAAACCCAGTAGATACTTAATTCGTACCTATAAGGAAACCGATAACTTTAGAAGTTTATAAGTATAACACCCCAAACTAGGCGGATATTATAGTGCCGTGGATCCCCGACTGGGACCCACCCGGCGAATGAAAATAATGAATTAAATAATATAATTGTAGTACCGAACCACATTACATTACCAAATACCCCGATGAGGCGTTTAAGTACAACACACCAGGACAATACCGAATACTAGTATATTTTATATGAAGATAAAATACACAACACTGAATGAAACGGAGTATCCAAATGAGAATCTGCAGCGGAAAATAAATGACAACAACATGAATGACTGAAAAGATCGGGGGCCCCTACTAGTATCACTGGGACTCCTCGCCGTCAACATGCTATTCCCGTGCTTTTGCCTTGCCATGACCTGAAAACAAAATCCCCAAACGGGGTCCGCTACAGAAAACAACAATCCTCAAGAGTTGAATAGACACAATCATATATATATATATATATATATGCTGTATAAACCACAAGTTCGATCAAAAATGAATCGGTTAGATTATAACCCAATCTTGTTGAAAACATACGCAATCAAACATGCTGTGTGAATCAACTAACAGTACGGCTCAAAAGGTGGCGCCACACTACGCCCGGGATGGAAATGTGTCCGTGCACAAGCCACCAACGAGTATCGATGGAATACACGTGTCGTCTTGTACCTAATAAGTCTCACGAAGCAATCAACTCGTGTGCACAGTCCAATGTGAGGCCAACAACCAACACATGACTTAAATGTGCCCGACATGAAAATCCTACACATACCAACCGGCACGCCAGTATGACCCGGAATGTCACGAGATAACAATGTGACATCAAAATCAATAATGACTCACCGAGATGAAATGAAAGTGAAATGAATGACAGCTCAATGAAATGATTGGAACCGTCGTTCCTCGTGACTGAAGCGATTAATTGACAATTACAAGTCTCAATACGGTTAATACATTATAAATGAATTATGATTGTGAATGAACAACAACGAAAGGAATGAATATCCTTTTAACTGAGTAAGAATTAACTTACTCAACACCGATGAAGAATGTCCTTCCACGAACAAACGTCCTAAATGAAATGTCGGTCGCTCGAACAACCTTGAATAACATAATATCGAACAATCCGTTCAACATACGAATCAAACATGATGATAACCAACTCAAAACGTCGATATGACTAAACTAAGTTCATTGGGGCATTATATCAAACACGTTGTGACCAATTTCCGATTGTTTACAATCAATCCTCAATTATACCAACATTAAATCCCCAAGAAGTGTTTCAAACCAACAAAACATCTTCAATACGATGAATAATCCAAGATGAATATCCAAAATCGTGATTACAACAACAATTAATCGAAAACCCCCAAATCCAACTCAATATTCAAAGTGTTCTTGAATAATCCTTCAATAATTCAATGAATAATCATACATATCCACAATCATGTGTGCATCACTTCATACAACATGATTTTAACGTCTAAAACATCATATCTTAATACAAAATCGAAATCCAAGATGTTGAAGAATATTACCTTAGAAGATCCAAACACTTCGATCCGATGAAAACGTGTTAAATCGACTATCCAAGCTTCCCAACGAATCAAGATGATGAAATCCGAACAAACAAGTGATTTATGATGACAAAATATCTCCCTCAAGCTCTCTCTTTCGGAATAAAGTGAAGGAAATGAGAAAAATGAGGAAAAGTCCCGTCCAAGACATATAAACTGCCGGAAGTTACGGCTGTAACTTGGCCTTCTTACGGCCGTAACATCCCAGGTCAATGGCCTTACGGCCGTAACCAGCCAACTCGTACGGCCGTAACTCGGCTTCATCCAAACACCTGCCGACAGCCTTACGGCCGTATCCGAACCTGACTTACGGGCGTAACTCGCCTTCGTCTAACACAACTGCCGACATCCTTACAGCCGTACCCGCACACCTTACGGGCGTAACTCGGACAATACGGCCGTATCCGGCTAATCTTACGGGCGTAAGCCCCCTTCGTCGAAAATGACGAGGTACCCAACCGGTAACGAACGGCCGTATCCGGCCAAGCCTTACGGCTGTATCTCCCTCGCCTTACGGCCGTATGCCGCAACCCTTACGGTCGTAACTCGCCTTCGTCCAAAAACGCCTGGGCACCCTGCTCGACACGTACGGCCGTATCCGGACAAGCCTTACGGTCGTACTGCCTAACTTACGACCGTATGCCGAAATCCTTACGGACGTAAGTCCCGCTCGTCCAAAATGGCCTGAAAACAAAGAACGTCTATTACGGCCGTATCCGACACTCCTTACGGCCATAACTTGTTGCTGGACAAGATGAAAATCCGACAACTCTGATTTCTCGCTACGATTGATGAATGATTCGACATACCATACGTATGAGAAAGTGAACAAGTCTAACACATGCCAAAAATGATACTTCCAGCACAAGACTACTAATCACTATGTTAATGATAATACTCCCATTCCGACACTCAAACGGAGATGAAATGACGATCGGTAACTGATACACGGTTACAACATGCCAAATGAACGCAAATGAATGAATCATGAATGATGAGTGATTATTAATGAGTGAAAATTACTGAGTGATAATTACTGACTGATAATTACTGAATGATAATGAATGAATTACAACCGGGTATTACATACTCCCCCCCTAAAAGGAGTTTCGTCCCCAAAACTATGGGTCAAACAACTTAGGATGACTCTCCCACATACTCTCCTCGGTTTTCCCCAGTAGCCTCTTCGACTCCATGTCTAGACCACTTAATCTTAACAAAAGGAATCGTCTTGTTCCTCAACTGTTTGATTCGCCGCTCTAAAACTCCTATATGATGCTCCTCATACGAATGATCATCCACGATGTCAATTTCGTCGAACTGAAGTATGTGAAACACATTATGAATTCGGCTCAATGCCAGAGGTAAAGCCAAATGATAAGCTAACTCGCCTACTCGATCCAGAATCTCAAACATACAATGAATCTCGGACTCAACTTTCCCCATTTTCTGAAACGGAAAATACCTCGACTCGGGGATACCTTGACCAAAATGTGGTCACCCGTCTCAAACTCTAGTGGTCAATGACGATTAACTGCATATGATTTCTGTCGACTCTGAGCTGTCAACATACGACTCCTTATCAACTACCTTCTCACGGGCGGTTATAAGCATATCGGGCTCGGTGCTGATTGATTCTGATAAGTTGTCCCAACACAAAGGAGATCGACAATGACGACCGTACAAGGCCCCGTAAGGTGCTATCTTAATCGCAGCATGCCAACTATTATTGTATGTGGACTCAATCAACGGTAATTGGGCTTCCCAATCGTCTTTCCAATCGAGGACGCATGCCCTCAACATGTCCTCCAATGTCTGAATAATCCTCTCTGATTGTCCGTCGGACTGAGGATGAAAAGCGGTACTGATATTAAGCTGAGTTTCCATAGCACGATGAACTGATTTCCAAAATGTGACACAAATCGTCCGTCACGATCGGAAATGATACTCTAAGGAGTACCATGCAATCTCACTATCTCTTTGATGAACAACTGGGCTAGTCTCTCGGGACCCCACGTATCCTTAATCTCAAGGAAATGAGATGACTTAGTTAATCAGTCCACAATCACCCAGATTGTGTACAAGCCATGACGACTCGTCGGCAAACTCGTGATGAAGTCCATAGAAATGTCTCCCCACTCCCACTCTGGAATAGGGAGAGGTCTTATCATACCCGCCGGTTGCTGATGTTCTATCTTGACTTGCTGACATGTTAAGCATCTCGAAACAAATTCTGCGAATTCTCGCTTCATATTACTCCCCCAGTAATTTTGTTTCGAGTCCTTGTACATCTTGCTAAACCCCGGATGAACGGAAAAAGGGGTAACATGAGCTTCTCTCAAAATCGAGTTTTTCAACTCGTCATTAGCCGGTACCCATAACCGATTCTTAAGTCGCAAAAGTCCATTCTCGTGGACCACAAATCCAGGGCTTTCCCTTGAGCCACATCCCCACGGATGCGCAACAATGATGGGTCTGAACCCTGCTTCACTCTAATTACCTCCTCAAGTGGCGATGAAATCTCTAACATGCAAAGTTGCCCTTGCGCTCGCTGAAGCCAGACCTCGATCTCGGGTCTAAGGAATTCCTGCTGAAGCTCCTTCTGAACTGTTAAACGAGCAAGCATCTGCTCCCGAACGGACTTACGACTCAAGGCGTCGGCAACAACGTTCGCCTTGCGCGGGTGGTAAAGTATCTCAATATCATAATCTTCGATTAGTTCCAACCACCGCCTCTGTCGCATATTTAACTCCTTCTGAGTAAATATATACTTCAACTCTTGTGATTGGTGAATAACTGACAGGTGACGCCATAAAGGTAATGGCGCCAAATTTCCAACGCGAAAACCACGGTTGCTAGCTCCAGGTCGTGGGTCGGATAATTAACCAGCTAATCCGAGGAAACTTCGGATTTCCTTAACATTCTTCGGAGGTTGCCAATCTCGGATAGCCTCCGTCTTCTGAGGGTCGACACGAACTCCGTCTGATGAAATTACATGCCCGAGAAACGTCGCTTCGGACATCCAGAACTCACATATGGAAAACTTTCCATAAAGTTGCTCTCGTCTCAACATGTCGAGAACCTGATGAAGGGGAAGGTCGTGCTCCTCCTAGTCACGAGAATAAATTAAAATGTCATTAATAAAGACAACCACGAACTGATCCAAAAAGTCGATGAAGACCCGATTCATTAACTCCATGAATACCGCAGGTGCATTAATTAACTCCACGAACTCATAATGGCCATAGCGTGTTTGAAACGCCGTCCTCGCGATATCCGACTCTCTAATTCCTAACTGATGATATCCAGATCTTAAGTCGATCTTGGAAAAATACTGAAATTCCCTGAAGTTGATCTAAGAGATCATCGATGTGGGATAGTGGATACTTATCCTTGATCATCATCCTGTTCAACTCCTGATAATTAGTACACACACGAAACGAACCATACTTCTCCTTGACAGATAACACTGATGCTCCCCACGGGGACGCACTCGGTCGGAGATAACCTTTCTCGAACAATTCCTCAAGTTGAATCTTCAACTCCTGCATTTTCGATCGGGGCCATCCGGTATGGTGCCTTCGATAACGAGGACGTACCGGGATCCAACTCACTCGTGAATTCCACAACTCTTTGTGAAGGCAAACCAGGTAACTCGTCTGGGAATACATCGTCAATCGATGACAATGATACCACGAATGATTGAACATTTTGATTGCCCTAGAACTGTCAATCGATGACAACGATGCAGTGAATGATTGAACAACTCGATTGCCTTAGAACGGCCAATCGATGAAAATGATACAATGAATGATTGAACAACTCGATTGCCTTAGAACGGCCAATCGATGAAAATGATACAATGAATGATTGAACAACTCGATTACCTTAGAATGGCCAATCGATGAAAATGATACAATGAATGATTGAACAACTCGATTGCCTTAGAACGGCCAATCGATGAAAATGATACAGTGTATGATTGAACAACTCGATTGCCTTTGAACGGCTAATCGATAAAAATGATACAATGAATGATTGAACAACTCGATTGAGGAATTTCTATGCTTCCATCATATTAATAATTCTTCTGGAACAACGGGGATTACCTCCCTGAAATACACACTCAACTCTAACGATTGGAATGATAGTGACCAAACGCTTACGAACACCGAGGATAGTACCATGACAATCCATCCAACTAATACCCAATATTACATCGTCCTAAGTTAAATCCACCACGATTAGGTCCACCAACCAATCGTGGTCATTAAGCTTACTTCGGTATGATTTCCGAAAATTCTTCCATCGTCAGGTAGACCGATGATTTGAGGTCCACAATCAATAGGGCTATCCAAATTAAGTCTATTCAAAGATGATTCGGAAATGAATGAATGCGATGCACCAATATCAAAAAGAGTACACACAGGTTGAGATATAATGCGAGTATACCTGAGGTCATTCCGGCCACCGGATCGTCAGTCCTCTTCATCTCGTGAATCCGGGACTTGCCGACCCCCGAACCGGACGCTCCCGTCTGATACATATGAGCTCCGCCTTTATTCGCTCCTGTCGTTTTAAACGACGCTGACTGAGTAGCTCGATTCTAAACGGCTGACTGCTTCGGGGCCTGAAATGCTGCCGGAGTATTCTTAGAGTCTCTTCGGCAAAAACGGGCCTTATGCCCAGCAATTCCACATTTAAGGCACGTGATAGTCTGCCTCGGGCACTTGGTGCTGACATGACCCGGTTCTCCACAATTAAAACAGATGATGGCTGAGCTGGCCGCTCGGGATTGAGACTCCACGGATTTCGGTGCCATAGGAGGTCGCACAGAAAAAGTAGGGCCCGCACGAGGTTTCTTGAAGGTAGACTGACTGCCTTCGGACTAATTACGAATCGTTGATTTCCTGCTGACAGATGGAGGTTGTTGCTCCGCAATTTCCTTAGCAGCAGGCTCACACGGAAGACTTCTCTCAATTAGCTCGGCCATAGTGGCGCAATGACGAATAAGCAATTGCATATGGGTCATCATGACCTGCATAAAAGTGAGTGGATCAACCCGAGCATCTTCCGATCGAGCGGAGTCCTAGTTATGGTTTCCCGACAGTGAGTGATTATTCCCCGGGTTTCGGCCCGCACCGCGGCCTCTCCCCGTGCATCCCCTGACAGCTCTCTCCATACTGAAGTAGGAAGGTCGCATGATAATCATACATCTCGTATGAGTACCGCATTATGATTTACATCATGAACTGATGAAAATGAGCATACGCGCTCTAATATAGTGATTACATGAATGATTAACTGAGGTGACATGATTATCTGATGAAATTTTTGAAATGAGTATCTTGAACAAGTTAACAAGATTAATGATATGATCTTCCAGATCAACAACTGAGTAATGAAATGAATTGAGTAATTAATGAGTTAACATGATCGTCCTGATCATCAACTGAGTAATGAAATGAATTGAGTGATTAATGAGTTAACATGATCGTCCTAATCATAATGAATGATGATGTTTGAGGATTGTTAATTGATGAATTATGAATGAATGATTATTGCCAGAAATTATACCACGGTGTTAGAAATCTTACAGTTCTTTCGGTCTGATTGGCTCGGAATTTGCACAGGTCACACGTGATGCGAAAGTCCAATGATACTAGTCTGATGACGATGATTTCAAATGAGACATGACTCGGAAGGTAGTATTCAAAACCACACTCCGATACCAACTCTGTAACACCCCAAACTAGGCAAATATTACAGTGCCGTGGATCCCCGAGTGGGACCCACCCGGCGAATGAAAATGATGAATTAAATAATATAATTGTAGTACCGAACAACATTATATTACCAAATACCCCGGTGAGGAGTTTAAGTACAACACACTAGGACAATACCGAATACTAGTATATTTTATATGAAGATAAAATACACAACACTGAATGAAACGGAGTATCCAAATGAGAATCTGCAGCGGAAAATAAATGACAACAACATGAATGACTGAAAATATCGGGGGCCCCTACTAGTATCACTGGGACTCCTCGCCGTCAACATGATATTCCCATGCTTTTGCCTTGCCATGACCTGAAAACAAAATCCCCAAACGGGGTCAGTTACACAGAACAACAATCCTCACGAGTTGAATAAACACAATCATATATATATGCTGTATAAACCACAAGTTCGATCAAAAATGAATCGGTTAGATTATAACCCAATCTTGTTGAAAACATACGCAATCAAACATGCTGTATGAATCAACTAACAGTACGGCTCAAAGGGTGGCGCCACACTACGCCCGGGATGGAAATGTGTCCGTGCACAAGCCACGAACGAGTATCGATCGAATACACATGTGGTCTTATACCTAATCAGTCTCACGAAGCAATCAACTCTTGTGCACAGTCTAATGTGAGGCCAACAACCAACACATACCAACCGGCACGCCAGTATGACCCGGAATGTCACGAGATAACAAAGTGACATCAAAATCAATAATGACTCACCGAGAGGAAATGATAGTGAAATGAATGACAGCTCAATGAAATGATTGGAACCGTCGTTCCTCGTGACTAAAGCGATTAATTGACAATTACAAGTCTCAATACGGTTAATACATTATAAATGAATTATGATTATGAATGAACAACAACGAAAGGAATGAATATCCTTTTAACCAAGTAAGAATTAACTTACTCAACACCGATGAAGAATGTCCTTCCACGAACAAACGTCCTAAATGAAATGTCGGTCGCTCGAACAACCTTGAATAACACAATATCGAACAATTCGTTCAACATACGAATCAAACACGATGATAACCAACTCAAAACGTCGATACGACTAAACTAAGTTCATTGGGGCATTATATCAAACACGTTGTGACCAATTTCCAATTGTTTACAATCAATCTTCAATTATACCAACAATAAATCCCCAAGAAGTGTTTCAAACCAACCAAACATCTTCAATACGATCAATAATCCAAGATGAATATCCAAAATCGTGATTACAACAACAATTAATCGAAAACCCCCAAATCCAACTCAATATTCAAAGTGTTCTTGAATAATCCTTCAATAATTCAATGAATAATCATACATATCCACAATCATGTGTACATCACTTCATACAACATGATTTTAACGTCTAAAAAATCATATCTTAATACAAAATCGAAATCCAAGATGTTGAAGAATATTACCTTAGAAGATCCAAACACTTCGATCCGATGAAAACGTGTTAAATCGACTATCCAAGCTTCCCAACGAATCAAGATGATGAAATCCGAACACACAAGTGATTTATGATGACAAAATATCTCCCTCAAGCTCTCTCTTTCGGAATAAAGTGAAGGAAATGAGAAAAATGAAGAAAAGTCCCGTCCAAGACATATATAAACTGCCGGAAGTTACGGCCGTAACTCGGCCTTCTTACGGCCGTAACATCCCAGGTCAACAGCCTTACGGCCGTAACCAGCCAACTCGTACGGCCGTAACTCGGCTTCGTCCAAACACCTGCCGATAGCCTTACGGCTGTATCCGAACCTGACTTACGGGCATAACTCGCCTTCGTCTAACACAACTGCCGACATCCTTACAGCCGTACCCGCACACCTTACTGGCGTAACTCGGACAATACGGCTGTATCCGGCCAATCTTACGGGCGAAAGCCCCCTTCGTCGAAAATGACCAGGTACCCAGCCGGTAACGTACGGCCGTATCCGGCCAAGCCTTACGGCCGTATCTCCCTCGCCTTACGGCCGTATGCCGCAACCCTTACGGCCGTAACTCACCTTAGGCCAAAAACGCCTGGGCACCCTGCTCGACACGTACAGCCGTATCCGGCCAAGCCTTACGGCCGTACTGCCTAACTTACGGCCGTATGCCGAAATCCTTACGGCCGTAAGTCCCGCTCATCCAAAATGGCCTGAAAACAACGAACGTCTATTACGGCCGTATCCGACACTCCTTACGGCCGTAACTCGTTGCTGGACAAGATGAAAATCCGACAACTCCGATTTCTCGCTACGATTGATGAATGATTCGACATACCATACATATGAGAAAGTGAACAAGTCTAACACATGCCAAAAATGATACTTCCAGCACAAGACTACCAATCATGATGATAATGATAATACTCCCATTCCGACACTCAAACGGAGATGAAATGACGATCGGTAACTGATACACGGTTACAACATGCCAAATGAACGCAAATGAATGAATCATGAATGATGAGTGATTATTAATGAGTGAAAATTACTGACTGATAATTACTGATTGATAATGAATGAATTACAACCGGGTATTACAATAAGAGGTGTTGAACGAAATTAGAATTTGTTTTAACCTTTGATGTAATTTATGCATTAGGTATTAAATTTATAAGATCAGTTTCACCACCAGTAAGACACAGGTTTGAGCATTTACCAACTCAAAGTAAGTAAAAGTTCATTTGC
This sequence comes from Orobanche coerulescens, assembly GCA_033398695.1. Lineage (NCBI taxonomy): Eukaryota > Viridiplantae > Streptophyta > Magnoliopsida > Lamiales > Orobanchaceae > Orobanche > Orobanche coerulescens. The sequence goes on from CM065801.1 coordinate 116,508,228, forward strand.
AACTACAATGCATAAACATAGTATTCTATGTTATATGTGTGCATCTATTTTATATATTTGTGACCAAAGCGTATGTTAAGTGATGAATAATAATTAAGTAATGTTGCAATATGATGATCATGACATTACATATCATACATTTCATGTGCACGTGCATGCATATTACATAATCAGAGAAAATATCTTGCGTGCACGTCACTTCAATGAGGAAGGAAATATTTTATTAATTAACCACTGCTAGTACATCGAGGCATGTGAGACATGCATATGTGATGTATGAGCTAGGTGCCCTGTGATACATTATTTCGAGTCTGTGAGACAGTTGGAGGTGGCTCTTGATTTTATGCTCATTGCCCTATGAGACATTACTTTGGGTGCGTGAGAAAGTCAGATTGAGCCATTATTGATTCAAGTGCCCTATGAGACGTCACTTTGGGTGTGTGAGACAGTCGAACTGGAAGTTATAATTATTGATAATGTATAGAGCTCTTCTCAGTGTATAGCAGTTGAGTCAAGGGCCTAAAGAGATAAAATGATCTTAAGTGAGGAGAACTAAAATATGTGTTCATGTCAAGCATTGCACATCATGTTGAATTGCATAGAAGTAATTATATTATTCCATTGACATGTATGACTTTTACTTATTGAGCTTTAGCTCATATAGTTTATGCATTGTAGGTGAGCCTGCTAACACCTGATCACTACATGGCTGGATTGTTGGAGTTCCCACGGGTTTTGAGGGGTGATGTACATGGATGACGACCTGATGGGCTAAACTATGGGCTTGTCATGTGTTAGTTGCTGTTTTTGAACCTTGTATTACAGATATGTACTACGTTATCATGTTAGTTTGAACATATATATCTTAGTATGGCTAATGGTGTGGTTTACTACCGTTTGTACAATTAATAAGGTTTGGGAACGTAATAGTTATGTTTATATATGGGAAATTTATGTATGTGAGATGATTGTACTTGGGTAACTATTGGTGTTTGATCTTACTGATGCGCTGTTCTAATGCTATTTCAAGGAGATGTGTTTGTTTTGGGTTGAGATGGGATGTCTCTAAGTGGTGGTGATGTTAGTTTTTTATCATTATGGTCACAGGTTTTCGGATTGGTCCTACGTTAGAAGAAATTTGTCAAAATTCAACCATCTTATGGATATTATTATGGTATTAGATAAGTTGTGTCACGAGTTAGAAGTGGATGATGTCAAATCTCTGAATCCTTCTAAGGTTTACATGACCTAGCCGTAAATGCCACATATATGTTTGGTTTATGCTTGAAGGTTCTTTTCTCTTTTTAGATTTAGATAAAGAGTTGAGCAATTTATGTTTACACGTGGGCGTTTGTGCAGTATTAATGACATGTAGTCTATCAGTATAGATACTTAAATATATTCATGGTTTCTTCTAATAATAGCATCACCATCAAAAGAAATTGAATAACCGTCACAACTCAATTTAGAAGCCAAAATTAGATTCATTCTAAAATCAGGTACCAATAGTACATTATTTAGAACTAATATTTTATCACTAATCATCAACTGCATGACTCCTGTTGTTACAGCCATAAGTCTGGAATAATCGCCCCAGTTGATAGTGATATCGCCCACACGAAGCTGATTGGTTACCTAAAAACCATGTGAGTCAAAGAAAACATGATCAGTGGAGCCTGAATCTACCATACACGAAATGTTAGAGCAAGCTGCCAAATATGTTTTGACTATTAGTGCACGAGGCATAACTTTCTTCAGAGCAGGGCAGTCTGTTTTGAAGTGTCCTTTCTGACCGCACTTGTAGCACTCTCCATTTGTTTTTTTGTTCGCCTCAGGATAAAAGCCTTGCCTTTTACCTTGATAGTTGCACTCGCATCTGGCCCACTTGTTTCTTCTTCTTCCCCCACTTGGGTTTAGAAGTTGAAACACCAGTTGCCGCAAGAAATTGATACCCTTGTTTGAAGAGTCCTTCTGCCGCTTGAAGCTGTGTAAACAATTCCACCATGGTATATTCCCTACGATTCATGTTATAGTTTAGGCGAAACTGCTTAAAGCTTCTAGGTAAGTTGTCTAGGATGATATCGACCTGCACTTCTGCATCGATAGTAGCCCCTAAGATAGAAAGTTCATTTAGAACATGATCCCTTACCGGGGTTCCTTCAGACATCTGGGTTGTCATCAAGCCATTCATAGCACTTTATCTAGTCGCCTGATTCTGATGATGTAACGCCCCGACTTTCTAGGGGTAATTATAAGGGAAAATAAATAAAAGGTAAATTTCGACAAAAATAATTTATATTGAGAATATTAAAATCCTTGCCTACAAAGTCGAGTCGCTACACTGCCATAAAATAAAGACCTTTTAATTAAGGCAACAATACGTCATAGATACGAGATAATAATTGCAGCGGAAGAATAATTTATAAATTGTTAATTTCTAACAAAAGTTTCCCCAAAAGAATTTCGAAACATTAGACATAATGAAAAACATCATTTAATAAATTTTATTCATATGCCCTCTCGGCTCACTCCTTCATCCATCCGGCTCGGTTTAACATGCGGGATCAATAAAGGTGGGGGTGAGCTTTCTTCAGCTCGTGGAAATCACACATATCACAGTAATATAAAATCTCATGGAAAGTATTTAAATGATTATTCTACAAATAACATTTTCCTCAACATGAATACATACACACAATACCACATATAACATGAATCGAGCATGCATGTGAATATTGAGGTTATGCAGGTGTCCCCACACAACATATATCTTAAGATAGCCTCTTACATGTACACAGATGAGCCTGATTTACAACGTGTATCATCATTTTAAACATGAATAGAATATAACATATACAATCCAATTAAAGCAATTAAAGTGAGTGAAAATTCCCTCCTGAATAATATGATGCTGCTTGAACTTGAATATGAAGATGCTCAAATCACAGTCCTAAGCCCGTAAATTCTCGTTAATGTCTACATATAATAATAATTTAATCATTATAAAATATTATGATATAATGACTGAAATTAAAATATATGCATAAAATTGGACTAATTATTAATATTAATTAAAAGTGAACATTTTAATGTCTTGGTCAAAATAGGACTGAATTGAAGTTTTTAAAGTTGACTGGGGTCAAATTGCAAGATCTGAGAAATTTGGAGGCTTAATACGAAGGACTGGAAAAGGGCTGGGGTTAAAATCGAAGCAATTAAAATGTCTGGGTTAAATTGAAAGCGGCCGGGAAATATGAGGGCTTAACTGAAAAACCCTAATTTTTTGTGGGTATAAATACCCTTAACTCATCCCTCAACCGACAACACTCATCCCCGTCCCTCACTTTCTGCCTTAACTCTCTCTCTCTCTAAATTCATATCCTTCCCGTTCTCTCTCTAAAATTTCTTCCTCCCGACTCTCTCTCACTAAGTTTCTTCTCAGCCGGAATAAAAATGGCAGAAAGGCATACACTGGAGTCGGCGAACAGAAACTCACTCCCACTGACCCAAAGTCGACATTTCAACACTCGATATCCATAGGCACCGGCGACAAGGCATCGGTAATCTCCAACAGATCGAATGTGAGGGCTCCGTAATATATTACGGTTTCTAATTCGGTGCGGGGTTTGGGTTACTGTGTTCTGGTTCGTGGTGTTAGGTTTCCGGCTCGGCGGAGCGACAGCGGCTGGTTCTAGCGTTCAGGTAAGGAATAATATGCTCGATTAAGTGTTGATTTGGGATTAGGGTTGGATTCGGGTTATGGATTTTCATCGCGGATTTGGGTTCGACCATGGCACCCTGGGTGGACTCAATTCGGGGCTGGAAATTGGTTCTAGGGTCCTAGGGATGATAGGTAAGTTTTTTTTCTTTCTGGGGTTGAACAAATCGTATGTGATGTAATTCGAGAGTTTCGACTTCAGAGTTGGATTCTGGGTATTTTCTGATTTTGTTCAATCAATTGCTACAAACATGAAACAAACTCAATAAATTTGAGATTTGGAAATACTTGATGGAGAGGAAAAGTATGGATAACCGTATTTGACTGCTGGGAAGGAAGTTGGTGCTCAGAAAGTGTTGAGAGTTGAGGCTGCCTCGGTCGTTCAGAATACGATATGTTTTCTATTTTTTTTTCTTCTGTATTTTTTTTGTTTTGTTTTCTGTTCTGGATGCTGATCGATTGTAAAAAAAATTATGTACTGCAGAATGTATATTTATAGATGTAAATTTTTGGAATATTTTAGTTGGATTAGGATTTGTGTGTTGGATAAAGATAAAGAGTTTGGTAAAGTGAAAGAACTATGAGGGATCGATCGACTGGGAAAAGAAGGGTTCTTAATTGTGGTTAGTTTAGTTTAATCAAAGTTGGTTAAGTTATAATACATGATTAAATATAAATGATATAATAATAATAATACTAATAATTGTAAATGTAAAATAATAATTAATTGGTAATATTGATCGTAATAAGCTGAAAAATGATAATGATAATAATAATAATATTAGTACTAATAAAATACTAATAATATTATTAATAATAAAAATGATAACATTAATAATAGTAGTGTTAGTATTATACTTGTCTAATTAATAACACTATTATAAAAATAAACAATGACTACTTGAATATATCTGATAAAATGACTCGGGCTAGGACTTGTGATACATCGAGACAAATAGTCATGATCCTCTAAATGAGATTAAATGAAATGAGATGCATCAATAATATTATTATAAATAATAATATTACATTATGAAAATGGCGGGTATTACATCCTACCCCTCTTAGAAAAATTTTTGTCCTCAAAAATAAATGACATACCTCGATTGAAGAAATTCAGATAACGGGCTTGAAATTCTTCTTGGCACTCCAAAGTAGCCTCATCTTACTGTGGTTACGCCATTGGATTTTGACAAACACCTACTCTTTGTTCCTCAACTGCCGGACTGATTGGTCGAGAATCACTTCTGGTTGTTCTTCATAAGTAAGATATTTGTTCATCTCCACGGCGGTATAGTTGATGACGTGGCTGGGATCGTGCACATACTTCCTCAAAAACGATTCGTGAAAAACGTTGTGCACAACCGAAAGTTCTGGGGTAAAACCAAGCGGTATGCTAACTCTCCAATTCGTTCAGAATTTCGAACGGTCCAATGTATGTGGGCCTCAACTTGCTCCTTGGACCAAAACGAACAATTACCTTGATAGGAGATACCTTCAGGAATGTTTTGTCGCCAATACAGAATTTGAGATCTTTCCTACGCTTGTCGGCGTAAGACTTCTGATGATCCTGTGCTATCTTGATTCTCTCATGAATCTTATCCACCACACCTACTATCTGTTCAATCATCGCGGGACCCAAGATTCTCCTTTCACCTACTTCATCCCAATACAGTGGTGATTGACACTTCCTATCGTATAAGACTTCATACGGCGCCATACCAATCGTCGACTGATAACTGTTGTTGTAAGCAAATTCTGGCAAAGGCAACAGTCGTTCCCAATTATTGCCCATATCTAACATACATGCTCGCAATATATCCTCAAGAATATGAATGGTCCTCTCAGACTAACCATCAGTCTGAGGATGATAGGCCGTACTAAAATTCAAGAGCGTCCCCAAGGCTTCTTGCAAACTCTCCCAAAAACGCGATGTGAAATGAGTATCCCTATCAGATACTATAGAGACTGGCACTCCATGCAACTTAATAATCTCACCGATGTAAAGTTGAGCATACTGATCCATTCGAAAGTTCATCTTGACTGAGATGAAATGAGCTGACTTTGTGAGTCGGTCCACAACAACCCAAATAGCGTGTTTTCCTCTTTCCGTTCGAGGCAAACCTACCACAAAGTCCATCGTAATATGTTCCCATTTCCATTCCGGGATATGAAGTGACTTAAGTAGTCCAAAGGGGCGTTGGTGTTCTGCCTTCGCTTGTTGACAAACTATACATCTTCTGACAAAGTCTGCCACATCTCTTTTCTAACCTTCCCACCAAAATGTCCCCTTATGGTCTTGGTACATCTTTGTACTTTCAGGGTGTGCTGTATATGGAGTATAATGTGCCTCCTTCAATATTTCTTCTCTCAACTTGACAACATTGGGCACACAAATCCTCTCTTCGTAGTATATTATGCCATCATCGGACAAACTGAATCCCTTATCCTCACTTGAAAGAGTACATTCTTTCATTTTGACCAAAAATTCATCTTGTCGTTGACCTTCATTGATCTGCTTCCTCAAGGTTGGATGTACCACCAAACTAGCCAATAACGACTCAACTGGATTCGATGGTGTAGCCATCTCAAGGTTCATTCTTGCAAATTCCTTGACCAAGCATTACTCTTTGGTTAACAAACAGGTTAGGTCTCCTCTCGCCTTACAGTGCATCAGCAACTACGTTTACTTTACCAACGTGGTAATGGATTGTACAATCGTAGTCTTTGACCAACTCTAGCCATCTGCACTGCTTCATATTCAACTCCTTTCATGTGAAAATATATTTCAGACTTTTATGGTATGTATAAATTTCACACTTACCTCCATACAGGTAATGTCTCTAAATCTTCAAGTCATGAACTACCGCTCCTAATTCCAAATTATGAGTAGGGTAGTTCAGCTCATGTGGTTTTAACTGTCTCGAAGCATAGGCAACTACCTTGCCCTCCGACATCAATACACATACCAAGACTTGCTTGGATGCATCACTGTAGATGACGAATTCTCTCGTCAAATCGGGAATCATCAAAACTGGTGATGCAGTCAACTTTCACTTAAGTTCTTGGAAACTCTTTTCGCATTTCTCATTCCATAAGAAAACTTCTCCCTTTCTAGTCAATCTAGTCATTGGTGCAGCTATCTTCGAAAATCCCTCTATAAATCTCCGATAATAACCGGCTAATCCTAAGAAGCTACGAACTTCATTTGCATTACTCGGTACTTTCCAATCATTGACTGATTCTACCTTAATCGGGTCAACCTCAATTCCTCTACAAGTGACCATATGTCCCAAAAATGCAAATCGGTTAAGCCAGAATTCATACGTGTTGAACTTTGCATACAACTCCTCCGTGCGCATTATTCCTAATACTGTTCTAAGATGCTGCTCATGTTCAACCTTGCTCTTTAGTATACAAGTATGTCATCTATGAATACAATGACAAACTTATCCAAATAAGGTTGAAATACAAGGTTCATGAGGTCCATGAATACCGTTGGCGCATTAGTCAAACCAATGGCATCACTATAAACTCATAGTGTCCATATATAGTTCGAAATGCGGTCTTTGGGATATCATCATCCTTAATCCTCAATTGGTGATAACCGGATCTCAAATCTATTTTGGAGAACACTCTTGATCCTCCAAGTTGATCGAATAGGTCCTATATTCTAGGAAGTGGATATTTATTCTTTATCATGAGTCGATTAAGTTCATGACAGTCTATGCACATCCTCAAACTTCCGTCCTTTTTCTTCACAAAGAGTATTGGGGCACCCCATGGCGAAACACTCGGTCGGATAAATCCAGAGTCGAGTAGTTCCTGAAGCTGCACTTTCAGCTCTTGTAATTCCTTAGGCGCCATTCTATAGGGGGCTTTCGATATTGGTGCCACTCCTGGCACTAAATCAATCGAGAACTCAACTTGACAACTCGGCGGAACTCTCGGCAACTCTTCGGGAAAGACATCTGGATACTCCTTGACGATAGGTACATCATCTACCGTCTTCTTCGAAGTTGTTTTCCTCATCACATTCACCAAGAATACTTGGCAACTACGTTTCTTCAACATCTTCATAGCTTTCATGGCTGAAATCACTTTCGGGGTACTACCGTGTCTTACTCCCTCGAATACTGTCTTAACATCAAGAGACGGACATAAGGTTAACCTCATTTCGGAGCATTCAACTACAGGTATATGTTTGTTCAACCAATCTATACCTAAAATAACATCAAAATCACTGAGTAAACTATGTGTAAGTCATCTAAGAAGCTATGTTCGTTAATCTCTATCTCCACATTGTTAGTTATCGAGTCTACACACACTACTCCCCCCACAGGCATGCTAATTAACAGGAATCTAGGGGCTTTACTGCTTCTACAACCAATCATAGTACACAGCTTCCTAGAGATGAATGAATGAGATGCACCCATATGTAATAACACCAAAGCAGGAATATTTGCAACTGACAACATACTTGACATGGTTTGGGGTTCAGTCTCTTCTTCGACCTCGGCCATGCTATACACTCGAGCTTTGCCTCCTGAGCCATGACCTTGCACATTATTGCCTGGGCGTTTTCCTTTCTTCGGACATGCTGAGGCCATGTGTCCTTCCTCACGGCAAAAGTATCACTGATTATGACCAATCATACATGCACTTTTATGTCCCTTGCCACAAGTATCCCATGTAGGTTTATCGGAATGGGGTTTCGCCCCCGAAAATCCAGTCTTAGCATTCTTCTTACTACCACTCCTTTGATCATGCCACTTGCGCTTGTTATTTGCTGAAACTGGTGTTGCTCTTACCTTATCCACATCCAAACTAGCAGAAATTTCCTCGGCCCTTGCAACTGCTTCATTATAGCTTAGATGACCATGACCATCCAGGTGGTGACAAATCCGATCACTTAGTCCATCTCGGAATTTTTGGGACTTCATGTCATCCGTATCGACCATCTGAGGAGCAAAAACGGCACATATGGTTGAACTTGCGCTCATAATCGGTGACCGACATTCCTCATTGGGTCAGATCGAGGAATTCCTTTTGCATCTAGGTTTTGTACGCCCTCGGGTAGTACTTTTTCATAACTGTTTCCTTGAATTGGTCCCAAGTGAATGCGTACCTCTCGTCTTGGGTTTTGACCCTCCACACTCCAATCCACTATGTCCTAGCATCCTCCTTGAGCTGGAACTCGGCACATGACACATTCTGAGCATTGGTGCACGCCATATAGTTGAAGATGATGTCTAGGTTCAACAACCACTCTGCTATTGTTGCTGGTCCTTCACGACCAAGAAAGATGGGCGGCTTGAAATGATTGAACTGCTTGATAACTTCAGCTTGAGCTTGCTCAGGATTATTAGGCGGTAAAATGGTTGTGCCTTGAAGTAAAGTGGCCTATCTAGCCAAAAGCTGATCTTGGGTGGGTTGAGCGTTGTCGTTTCCTCGGTTAGCCATGAGTCTGCCAACGAGTTGTAAAACCCATTAGTCGACGCAGTGCGTGAAATAAAGAATGAGAAGATAGGTAGAACGCATATAATAGTCGCAACACATAAAAATATAAATGCAATAAAATAACTAATTTTCATTATATAATATGTTTTGAAAGAAATGGAACTGGAAACATCCACTGGAAATCTCAACATAGTAGTTATATAATAAAATGAACTAAGCCTACAGCTACTCCTCATCGTCAGTGCTAATAATCTCTATAACAGGAATAGGGGGTCGTGGCTCAATCCACGAAGTGACTTCATCATCAGACTCGATGTCTACCATCAACACATCCCTCATATTTTCTGCAAGGTCCACATTTAAGCTCTTATTGGGAACTTCCTCTAGATCTTCCTCTGGATCTTCTTCGGGATCCTCCTCAGGGTCTTCTTCGGGATCCTCCTCTGAGTCTTCTTCATCCGTAGAGTCGGAAATCCAATTTGCAGCTAGTATCTATAACGCCCCCAAGACGATCAGGGCATATTATAGCGCCGTGGACCCCATACTTTGGAATCTACAGGGCTAACGTACAAACCCGACACACCATAGTAATACACATCATTAACAAATAGACAATTTCTCAATCCACGACATTCAAAACAAAATACTAAACCCTGACAATACTATACGACATCAAATCTACCCCCAAAACAGCTACACAACATTAATAAAATTCAAGAAAGAAGTACTCGAGTACTTAAGCAAATGACATAATAAATAAATTCCAAAGACAAGACACCAACGGACAACCACTGAACAGAATCAAGCTTGCCCATCATCATCGTACGGCTCGCATGCTCATTTGCCTCCATGGCCTGTACCTGAAATACAAAAGTATTTCCCCCATTTAAGGGGTTAGCGACAACTACTAGTCCAAGTACAATCCATTTGAACTACCATTCTAATCAGATGAAATATGCGCCAAAAATCATTTTAGTAATCATTTATATTCCGGAATATTTACGGTGCATAAGCACAAAATACATTTCTCTAACAAAACAATTCAAAGTTGACTGTTGGTACGAGACTCACGGCCAACGTATCCCGCAGAGGCCCCGCCGAACCATCCTTGGGTGGTTAACCCTAGTTTGTGATACGCACACTCACGACAATACGTATCCCTAGAGGCCTCGTCAGACCGTCCCTAGGTGAACATACACATACACATCCACAACAACCACGGAAAGCCATAATCCAAATACTAGAACATGTAAACAAATGTAAAGTACTTGCCTTTGAGACATCTTCGACGAAACCGAATTGGACAACGACTATGAACGTCCTGGAGGAAACACGACCGATCCTAAACGAAGGATTAACACAACTCAGTCCTATACGGTAACAATAATCGAATGGAATACCCACAACCACGATTACAAGCTAAAACAACCTACGTTCGATCGATACGGGCGAGGGTTTTCACAAAACCTCCCTATAACAACAACTCATGGATTAAATATGACGGAAACGGATTGGGAATCATCCAATAACAATAATCGATAAGAAATATAGCAACATCACCGAACAATTCGAGTTCAGTCTAGCCAAATTCCGAAAAACCCCCAAATTGAACAAAGGTAGGGTTGTAGACGAAAATACCTTGGATTAGGGCGGAAGAGATGGATTAGGATGATGATAAACTTCACTTGGAACCCAACAATTGATTTCACGAAGAATTCCACGGCAAAACTTGAAGAATCGCACGAATCTCGCAGCTCTCCGACGAGGAATAAGTAGAAGAGAAAATGACGAAGTGAAAGTCAACTCAGGTTTATAAAAACTGACCCTCCGTTACGTACGTTACGCCAGAACGTTAATGTACGCTACGAGGGTATTACGTGCGTAATGCATGCCAGCTAACGCACGTAAGGGCTGGGCAGAACCCACTGTCCAATTTGTGGATGTCTTTAGCATACGCCACATAAGGCAGTTAGCGTACGCTAAAAAATGAAGCTTACGTACGTAACACACAGAGTTAACGTACGTAAGGGTTCGACAGGAACTGGGCAGAACCTACTGACCAAAACGCTGAAGGCCATAACGTACGTTACCACTAAGGCATAACGTACGTTATGCAGGTATTGATAGAGCACGCTAAAAATCATGTATAACGTGCGTTATGCATGCAGTAGTTCTGCACTGCTGAACACCGTTTTCACCACAGTACGATACAAGTTGGAACGCAACACCAGAACAGTACCCCGAAGTATAAACACGTAATATTCTTGACAACGAAGCTGAGTGCTGAAAGAAAATACACTTCCGACTACCGGGGAATTTGAAATGCGATGAAGAAGATAAAATTCCCTAAACTTATAGGAAATTACAAAATGGCCCAAACGTCCGAAAATCATGATACAACGTCGGATTTACAACCCCAAACTCACAACATGAACAATTCAACCATACGAACTAAGGGAAATGAAGAAACAACGAAATCGAACGAGTTTTACGAGAACCAAACATACATACAACAAAACATAACATAAAATGAAAATACGTAAAAACATCTCCGAAACTCATCCAAATGGAAAAACTCCAAGAATAAAGTAGATCCAAAATGTCGAAACGGTTACGAGCAAGTAGATAAAAATAGATATACACTAAAAATGGAAACTGCTAAAAATGGAAAGGTACGGATATTACATTTCCCCCGCTAAAAATAAGTTTCGTCCCGATACTTAAGAATCGAAAAGCTCGGGGTGTCTCGCGCGTATATCCTCCTACAATTCCCACATCGCTTCTTCCACTCCGTGCCTCGACCATTGCACTTTAACAAAGGGAATGGTTTTGTGCCTTAACTGTTTGTCTCGACATTCCAAAATTATAATGGGCCTTTCTCAAATGTAACGTTCTTATCGATCTCTACGTACCCAAAGTCAATAACGTGAGTCGCGTCCGGAACATACATCTTCAACTGAGAGACGTGAAATACACGATGCACATGACTCAACAACGGAGGCAATGCCAAACGGTATGCTAGCTCGCCAACTCTCTCTAATATCTCGAAAGGTCCAACATACCTAGGACTGAGCTTCTCCTTTTACCCAAAATGGAAAACTCCCTTAGATGGAGACACTATCAACAAAACGTGATCCCCCACATCAAACTCCAATGGTCGATGCCTCACATGTGCATAAGACTTTTGTCTGCTCTGAGCTGCCAGCATCCTCTCTCTAATCAACTCAACTTTCTACCTCGTCTCTAACACAAGATCCGGCTCGGTGCAAACTAAATCGGATGACTCATCCCAACATATCGATAATCGACATCGTCGGCCATAAAGCGCCTCATACGGTGCCATCTTAATCGACGAGTGCCAGCTATTATTATAAGTAAACTCTACCAGGGCCAGATGCTCCTCCCAGTCATTACTCCAGTCTAATGCACACGCGCGTAACATATCCTCGAACGTCTGAATGGTACGCTCGGACTGCCCGTCAGTCTGAGGATGGAATGATGTGCTCAAACGCAAATGTGTCCCCAATGCCTTATGTACCGCCTACCAAAAATGCGATACAAACTGGCCATCTCTGTCCGAAATAATAGTCTTCGGCTTACCATGAAGTCTCACGATCTGTGCGATAAAAATACAAGCCAATTTTTCTGGACCCCAAGTGTCCTTGATGCCCAGAAAATGTGGCTACTTAGTCAATCGGTCCACGATCACCCACACCATATTCATTTCGGTCTTCGTTCTCAGCAAATTCGTGACAAAATCCATCGAGATATCCTCCCACTTCCATTCTGGGACAGGAAGTGGTTTTAACAACCCGGCTGGCCGCTGATGCTCGATTTTGACTTGTTGGCAAGTCAAACAATTAGCCACAAACTGAACTACCTCGTTCTTCATGTCATTCCACCAGAATGCCTTCCTAAGATCCTTATACATTTTACTCGAGCCCGGATGGACTGATTAAGGTGACGCATGAGCCCCTCGCATAATATTCTGTCTTAATTCCAAGTCGTTCGGAACACACAACCGACCTTGGAATCTCAACACACCATCCTCATGTACCATGAATCCCGAGGCTTTCCCCTTCACCACATTCTCATGGAGCTGAATACACAGTGGATCTTCTAACTGCTGCAATTTAATGTCGTCGACTAAAGACAAAGAGATCTCAAGATGCGCAACTTCAACTCCTTGAAACTCTTCTGCCGCTCGCCGGTCCACACAAACTGCTCTGACTTCAGAAACAACTTAGTAAGCGGTCGAGTGAGCTTAGAGAACCCCTCGACAAATCTATGATAATACCCAACCAAACCGAGAAAACTACGGATCTGTTAGGAGTATGCCCTCGAATGCCACTCAGAGGTTGTTGAGTGAGGGCATTGTACTTGTAATTATGTAAACCATTTATATAAGGCAAAATAATGTTTCTTTATTTACTGGTAGTTACTGGCATTCCTAACTCGTAAATAAACATATAGAAACTAGTCCGTGTATCTGAGAGAAAAACGTTCCACTCCTTATTGGATAAGGGGGTCGACACTGGAAAGGTTATAGCTCAAATACTTAATCGTTCGCAAGTCGATGAAACTTGACTGGGCGTTAAGTTTATGTGAAGACTTGTATGATGTGTTCTTTGACATGGAGAGTGCCTGTCGAACACTAATGGTTAGTGGGAGCACACGTTATAGGTATGCTAATTGGATTAGTATACTCGAACCGACTCACCCTCGATTCGTCACATGGATTTCACTCCAGCACAGTCAATGACGGAATCGAAAGGTTGTGATAGGTATTCGTGAACCTTCGACTTGAGGATTTAGTAGGGATGTGCTTGTGACGTCAAGATTTTCATTAGAGTAGTTCGACCCTGTAAACCGAAAGGCGGGGGTCAACCTCGATGTGCATCTTGACGGGCAAGTAGCAGGTCCTACTGAATACCAAGATAGAATTCTTTCTCCCGTTAGTGAGCGGGTTATATGTCCTATGCGGTTATTGGCAGATGAGATCATAAGTCTTTGGCCAAAGCATTGGAGCTAGTTGTATTAGATACACGACAACTCGATGATCTCGATTTGCATTAACGCATGCATAGCGTCAAGTACAGATAGGGTTTGACTGACTGTGACCCTATAACTTGATCGGGACATTTGAAAGAAGGGTTTATATGTATACTGGTATTCACGACAGAATGGTTCTTGAATGATCCCAATCATTCGTTCTCAGTTGGGGTACAGTGTAGGCCGCCAGGCTGGCTAGGTGGTGCTACTACTCTTTGGTTCCTCCCATTGCTGACTGAGACGGACCTACCGAGTCGCGCAATAGGATTGACGACGGAATGAATCAAGCTAATTCTCTCATTATGAATATTAGATATTGGATATCTAAATTTGGGACATTGGATGTTTAAATCGACTTATCAGATAAATTGATTTACGGCTTAATGAATTAAATATATCACTGGGTGATTAATTTAATTCATGAATATAATTATTTCTTGGAGAAATTAATTATGTTATTTTGTATTTGATATGTTTAATTAATTGGATTAATTAATCGATACAAATACATCGGAATGGAATCATAGCTTATCTGTTTGGACTCACGGGAGTCCGAAACGAACCGAACTCATCCATTTCTGCATGGTAGCCGCCCCCTAAGTTCCACCCACTTTCCTCTTGTCTTATTGTTTTCATTTTATATGAAAAAGATGACTTTGTGGGGTTTGATCTCATATGACATGAGTTGTACACATGAGGGTGGAATAAGAATAAAAGGAGGAAGACTTTCATATCTCTAAGATACTTTGATTCCTACGTGAACAAGAGAAGAGAGAGAGAGAGAGAAAAGACTTCTCCAATTCTTCTTCATCATCTTCCTCTTTATTCATCAAGTTCTTGATTTTTCTTGGAAGAAAATTGAGAACTAAAAGAGAGATTGTGAGTTATACACTTAGAGTGTTATAATTTCATATTGGAAGCTTCATCACTTAGCTCTAGACGTATCCTCGGAGGATAGCAAGGTGATTGTCGTTCCGGTCGTTTCTCCGGCGCGTGGCAAGTAGAGACGCGGTGCTTTCGGCGTTAGATCGTTCAAGACCTTGGGGAATAGCTCAAGAGAAGGTTATCCATCTAATCAATGGACTACAAGGGTGAGTTTCTATATCTCCTGTGAATTCGTTTTTGATATTCGTATATACGTAGCTCGATCGATCCTCGTAGGGATTCGGATCGAATTAATTTTCATTTTACCGCTTCCGCTGGGCCTTCGTTTTAGGCACCGAATCCCAACAGTGGTATCGGAGCGTAGGTTTTGCGATCGTATATACGATATTGGCATTTGGAATGCTCGATTAGATGGTGAATGATTTGGAATCATTTTAGTCATAATCGTGGTATATGTTTTTCGTTCGTAATAATTTTATTTTTCGTAAGTTTATGTCTAAATATAAATCTTAAATTTCTGGGAAATATGATTTATATTGAAGATATGAAAGTCGGAAAATATTGATATTGGATATCCGGTCGAAAATCTAGCCTCGAATCGTCGTCGGACGACTTTTTGGACAAAAAGGGTAATCTGGCCGAGAGTGACTCGACCGTGTCCTGGGTGACACGGTCGTGTGTCTGTGGTGGCTAAGTCATCGCCAGGCACTCGGCCGTGTCTGGTGACTCGGTCGTGTCGCGGCCAGCCAAGTCATCGCAGTGCACTCCGACCGTGTCCTGGGTGACTCGGTCGTGTCCTGGCCGGCATCTTCCGAGCGTGACTCGGCCATGCCAGGCCTGACTGCCGGCAGGCTGCCGATGGTGACTCGGTCATGCTGGCCAATTTTCACCCCGGCTCGATTTTTTCATGTATTCTTGAAAATTAATCTCCCACATGTTAAATTGGATTTAATATAATTAAAATGATTTATGGTATTTCATTTTATAAGGGAAATTTGATTAATTGGAATATTTATGGTCGACCGAATTATTTTGAACGTTATCATATTACCGATTGTGTGAATCGATTGGATCGGTTCGTATTGTTGATTGGATCAATGTACCTATACGCTTTTCATTTATATAGTATTTATCGGATGAATGCTTTTGAATGGGGATGTGGTTCGTGGACTTAGTTTTGAATCGTTTGTTTTATTCGATTGGGTTGTAAAGGCCATTCTGAGCCTATTTATTTTACTAGAAATGTTTGTATCTAGGATGCAATTTTCGATGTAAAATTTATATGTAATGACGAAGACCGGAGGAAGATCCGTTTCGAGAAGACGAAGATTCAAGACGAAGACTTGTAATTAGATTACGAAGTTTTTTGTTTTCTAGGAACGGTCCATGAACCACATGTTGGTAGCAACTAGGTTGTGAATGGTTTTTTCATATTGTATGAATACCACAAATGCGCTAATATGATTAATGTGCAAAGTGTAACGTTAATCGCGAAAATTCTCCCACAATAAATAATTAAGTTTATAAGGTTTCAAGGTTTTCCTTTCCTCCATCGAGTTTTCGGGAAATTGAAATCCAAACCGGATGTGCTATGCTTCCGAGTTATCGGGGTAGTCGTTCGGGGAGGACGGATAAATTACCGGGAGCGCATTGGATGCCTTCGGTTGGAGCAAATTTTATCCCTAGAAACCTGATAGGGTGTCGGATAAGATTCAATTGTGAAACTGATTTGCGTCTATGGTATAAACTTAACTTGTTCACGAACCATAGAAACCATATAGGTTGAGGGGAGTGAACAAGGGGAAAAAGAAGATCGAATCATCCATTAGATGGGTTGGTGTTGGACACCACTTTATGAAAATTAATAGACTAGAAACCCGTTTGGTTGCCCTCTATTAAGATTTATAAAGAACTCGATCACCACTATGAAGTAGAGCGACGATACTTCCGGATTTCACATGGGAGTGTGTTATTCCGATAAAAATAGTGGGAGCTAGGTAACAAGAATAGAAAAGACCTTAATTCTATACTCAGAACATAATTGAATGAGTCACTAATCATTCCATCGTACTTAATGCAGACTCAGATATCAATATGACAATAAATCCACTCGTAATTCTGCTCGAAAAGAACACCCTGATTGGACCTAACTTTGTGGACTGGCTCCGCAATCTGATGATAGTCCTCAGTATAGAGGCACTGGGATACGTCTTAGAGACGGACATTCCGGCGCCTCCTATGCGGACCAGAGCCAATCATGAAGAGATCGAAAACCACGAAAAGTGGGTTAAGGATGATGTAAAAGTCCGTGCATACATGATGGCTTATATGTATAATGAGCTTCAGAGAGCTCATGAGAAAATGACTTCTGCTAGGCAGATTCTATCTCACTTAACCGAACTATATGGTGAGCACAGCAGAACTGCTAGATATGAGATATCCAAGCAACTGTTCGGTGCAAGGATGAAGGAAGGTGAGAAAGTTGGAGAACACGCCCTCAAAATGATATCCATGATCAAGAGATTGGAGGCTCTTGATTTTAAAATGGATACTTCTCTCCAAACCGACCTTATCCTACAGTCTCTCCCTGATTCCTTCTCACAGTTTGTTATGAACTTCAGCTGCAATGAGATTGCATATAATTTAGCTGGGCTAATGAACAAACTTGTGACCGCTCAGTCTCAGATGAAGACTCCGCGGATGAAGGAGTCTGCTCTTGTGATTTCTTCTGGACCTCGGAGGTTTAAGAATAAGAAGAAAAAGACCAAGAAGCGGACTGGACCACAAGCTAAGGACCTTAAGGGTAAGGGCAAGGCCCCGATGGTTCCAAAGAACAAGAAGAAGAAGGATGCTTGTCTCAAGTGCGGTGAGCTGGGCCACTGGGCTAGAGACTATCCGATTCTTCATGGCACTTCAGGTACAGAACTTTTAGTTTTGGAAACAAATTGTTCTGCTAATGTATTTTCTACTTCCTGGATACTGGATTCTGGTGCTAGTTCTCATATTTGTACCGTGAATCAGGATCTGGAACAAAGTAGGAAGCTTGGAGCTGGAGAAGTTATGATCACAGTCGGAAGCGGGCATAGTGTCGAGGTGACCGACATAGGATCACTTCTTTTGGGTTTAGAATCCGGCTTTGTTTTGACTTTAGAAGATGTACTTGTTTTGCCCAAGTGGCACAAAAACATTGTATCCATTCCGGTCATGGACCGAAAAGGCTTTTCAATTTTCATTGGTGATGGTTCCTGCAAAATTTATTTTAGGAATAAACTAGTGGGTACTGCTACATTGTTGAATGGATTGTATCATCTAAATCTCAGCAACAAAGTAGTTGTGAATACTATAACTAGAAAACGCGGTAGGGATGAAACCAATCAAGTTTTGAAATGGCATCTTAGACTTGGTCATGTTGGTCAGACCAAGGTTTACAAGATGGAAAAAGATGGACTTAGGGTCCATTGGGATCGGATCCCTTTCCTACTTGTGAATCTTGCCTTAAAGGCAAAATGACTAAGTCCCCCTTCACAGGGACTTTTGAAAGAGCCGCTGATAAACTAGGATTAATCCATACTGATGTTTGTGGTGCTTTGGAAGCAGCACGTGATGGATATCAATATTTCATTACGTTTACAGATGATCATACTAGGTATGGTTATGTATACTTAATGAAACATAAATCCGAGGCCTTTGAGAAATTCCAGGAATTCAAGGCCCTAGTCGAGAAACAAACTGGTAATCATATCAAAGCACTTCGGTCGGACCGAGGTGGTGAGTATATGAGTACGGAGTTTGACGAGTTCCTTAAGGAACATGGAATAGTTTCACAACTAACACCTCCAGGTACTCCTCAGTTAAATGGTTTGTCAAAAAGAAGGAACTGGACCTTGTTGAACATGGTCCGTTCCATGCTGGGCTATACTGACTTACCAATTTACCTGTGGGGGTATGCACTCTTGATTGCCGCTTACATCTTGAACAGATGTCCTTCCAAATCCATTCCTAAAACTCCACATGAGATGTGGAAGGGCAGGAAACCAAGTCTTAATCATATTAGGATTTGGGGATGTCCCGCCTATGTCAAGAAGACTAAGGTGGAAAAGTTGGAAGCTAGGTCTGCGAAGGGACGTTTCATTGGATTCCCGTCTGGGACGATGGGATATCTATTCTACATGCCCGAAGATCGAAGGATCGTTGTTGCTTTACAAGCACACTTCCTGGAAGATGAGTTCATTCAGGATGGCGGAGAAGGTAGAAGTATTTCTTTAGAAGAATATAATGAAACTCCTCAAGAGACACCTGTGCAAGAAACTGGAAACGAACCTTCTGAAACACAAGTACAACCACCTCGTAGGTCTAGTAGGGTGTCTCATTTACCTGAGAGGTATGGGCTTGTGCACTTGGAGGAGATGGGTCTCCATGAGGTTCCAAGTGATAGCCAAGAGACCGACCCGACGACCTATGACCAAGCGATGGTGGATGTAGACTCCGCGAAATGGCGTGAAGCTATGGAAGCTGAGATAGACTCGATGCATGTCAATTAAGTCTGCACTCTAGTAGACTGCCCCAAGGGCATAGTGCCTATTAGGACCAAGTGGATCTACAAGAGAAAGACTGATGGTGATGGCAAGGTTGACGCCTATAAGGCTAGGCTTGTGGCAAAAGGTTATACCCATAAGGAAGGGATCGATTACCACAATACCTTCTCGCCATGATCAAGTCTATTCGCATGATGCTTGCTATAGCTGCGTACCACGATTATGAGATATGGCAAATGGACGTAAAGGCGGCTTTCCTTAATGGATTCCTCGAGGAGGAAATCTATATGGAGCAGCCTAAAGGCTTTGTGTCTGAAGTCGATATTCAGAAAGTGTGCAAGCTTCAGCGTTCCATTTATGGACTGAAGCAAGCATCGCATAGTTGGAACCTTCGTTTTGATGAGGCAATCAAAGAGTTTGATTTCGTGCAAAATGAAGAGGAACCTTGTGTATACAAGAGGGTTAGTGGGAGCAAGATCGCATTCTTAGTACTATATGTAGATGACATTCTACTAATAGGAAATGATGTGGGAATGCTCAGTTCTGTGAAAGCTTGGCTTTCGAGTAATTTCTCCATGAAAGACTTGGGAGAAGCAACCTATATTCTGGGTATTCGGCTCTACCGGGATAGAGCGAAGAGAACAATAGGCCTTTCCCAAGCCCTCTATATAGATAAGATCTTAAAGCGATTTAAGATGGATGATTCTAAAAGAGGGTTCCTACCGATGCAACATGGAATAAAACTCACCTTGAAGATGTGTCCTCAAAGTGAGGAACAACGCAAGGAAATGAGTAATATACCATATGCTTCGGCCGTGGGTAGCATTATGTATGCTATGTTGTCTACAAGACCTGACATCGCGCATGCTGTAAGCGTGGTGAGTAGGTTTCAGGAAAACCCAGGTAGGAAACATTGGACTGCTGTAAAGAACGTTCTCAAGTACTTGAGAAAAACTAGAGATATGCTTCTTATGTATGGCGGTGGAGAATTGGATGTGGTGGGATTCACTGATTCGGACTTCCAAGGACTGAAGGACGACTCGATGTCCACTTCTGGCTACATATTTACTCTTAATGGAGGAGCAGTATCTTGGCGTAGTGCCAAGCAAAGCGCGATCGCCGATTCCACTGTCAGCCGAGTATCAATCGGCCTCGGAGGCTTCCAAGGAAGGGTTACGGATTAAGAAGTTTCAGGAGAACTTCAAATGATACCATGTGCTGAGCCGCCTGTCTACTGCATCTTTGCGACAACGACGGAGCTGTAGCGCAGGCCAAGGAGCCGAGGTTTCACAACAGCACCAAACATACTGAGAGGAAGTATCATCTCGTAAGAGAATTTGTTCGCAAGGGATACATTGTGCTTCACAGAGTAGACTCGGCCGACAACGTCGCCGATCCACTGACCAAGCCACTTTCTCAGACTAGCTTGGAGCGTCATCTGGAGAACATGGGTATTAGATACCATAGTGTGTGGCATTGAGTGCAAGTGGGAGATTGTTAGGAGTATGCCCTCGAATGCCACTCAGAGGTTGTTGAGTGAGGGCATTGTACTTGTAATTATGTAAACCATTTATATAAGGCAAAATAATGTTTCTTTATTTACTGGTAGTTACTGGCATTCCTAACTCGTAAATAAACATATAGAAACTAGTCCGTGTATTTGAGAGCAAAACGTTCCACTCCTTATTGGATAAGGGGTCGCCTTTGGAAAGGTTATAGCTCAAATACTTAATCGTTCGCAAGTCGATGAAACTTGACTGGGCGTTAAGTTTATGTGAAGACTTGTATGATGTGTTCTTTGACATGGAGAGTGCCTGTCGAACACTAATGGTTAGTGGGAGCACACGTTATAGGTATGCTAATTGGATTAGTATACTCGAACCGACTCACCCTCGATTCGTCACATGGATTTCACTCCGGGACAGTCAATGACGGAATCGAAAGGTTGTGATAGGTATTCGTGAACCTTCATTAGAGTAGTTCGACCCTGTAAACCGGAAGGCGGGGGTCAACCTCGACATGCATCTTGACGGGCAAGTAGCAGGTCCTACTGAATACCAAGATAGAATTCTTTCTCCCGTTAGTGAGCGGGTTATATGTCCTATGCGGTTATTGGCAGATGAGATCATAAGTCTTTGGCCAAAGCATTGGAGCTAGTTGTATTAGATACACGACAGCTCGATGATCTCGATTTGCATTAATGCATGCATAGCGTCAAGTACAGATAGGGTTTGATTGACCGTGACCCTATAACTTGATCGGGACATTTGAAAGAAGATTTTATACGTATACTGGTATTCACGACAGAATGGTTCTTGAATGATCCCAATCATTCGTTCTCAGTTGGGGTACAGTGTAGGCCGCCAGGCTGGCTAGGTGGTGCTACTACTCTTTGGTTCCTCCCATTGCTGACTGAGACGGACCTACCGAGTCGCGCAATAGGATTGACGACGGAATGAATCAAGCTAATTATCTCATTATGAATATTAGATATTGGATATCTAAATTTGGGACATTGGATGTTTAAATCGACTTATCAGATAAATTGATTTACGGCTTAATGAATTAAATATATCACTGGGTGATTAAGTTAATTCATGAATATAATTATTTCTTGGAGAAATTAATTATGTTATTTTGTATTTGATATGTTTAATTAATTGGATTAATTAATCGATACAAATACATCAGAACGGAATCGTAGTTTATCTATTTGGACTCACGGGAGTCCGAAACGAACCGAACTCAACCATTTCTGCATGGTAGCCGCCCCCTAAGTTCCACCCACTTTCGTCTAGTCTTATAGTTTTCATTTTATATGAAAAAGATGACTTTGTGGGGTTTGGTCTCATGTGACATGATTTGTACACATGAGGGTGGAATAAGAAGAAAAGGAGGAATACTTTCATATCTCTAAGATACTTTGATTCCTACGTGAATAAGAGAAGAGAGAGAGAGAGAAAAGACTTCTCCAATTCTTCTTCATCATCTTCCTCTTTATTCATCAAGTTCTTGATTTTTCTTGGAAGAAAATTGAGAAATAAAAGAGAGATTGTGAGTTATATACTTAGAGTGTTATAATTTCATATTGGAAGCTTCATCACTTAGCTCTAGCCGTATCCTCGGAGGATAGCAAGGTGATTGTCATTCCGGTCGTTTCTCCGGCGTATGGCAAGTAGAGACGCGGTGCTTTCGGCGTTAGATCGTTCAAGAGCTTGGGGAATAGCTCAAGAGAAGGTTATCCATCTAATCAACGGACTACAAGGGTGAGTTTCTATATCTCTTGTGAATTCGTTTTTGATATTCGTATATACGTAGCTCGATCGATCCTCGTAGGGATTCGGATCGAATTAATTTTCATTTTACCGCTTCCGCTGGGCCTTCGTTTTAGGCACCGAATCCAAATAGGATCTCCTTCACGTTCTTAGGCGGCGCCCAATCCAACACTGCCTCTATCTTATGTGGGTCCACACGAACAACCTCGGCCGAGATCACGTGACCGAGAAACATAACCTCCCGCAACCAAAACTCACACTTTGAGAACTTCGCTAAAAGACGCTGGGTTCTCAAGATTCCCAACACGATATGCAAATGACGTGCATGTGTAATACCCGTACTTTTATTGACTGCTTGGCCTTGCCGTTTTTCTTATTTCATAGCTCTGTAAACTCTTGGTGATGTTGTTAATATTGTTATAGAGCTTCATATCTTGTTTGGATGACAATCGTGTTGTTTAGACCTTGCGTAAGTGTCCTGTGTCAGAGAAATAGCGCACGCTAGGCCTAGGCTAACGCACGCTAATTCTGCTTGAGTAGCGCACGCTAGTCTTGATTCGTAGCGCGCGCTAAGGGACCAGTCAGGTCAGAACCAGTAACTCGGACTGCTCTCTGGACTAGCGGTTGATGCGCGCTAGGAGTTTGTTAGCACACGCTATTCGTGGTTAGTAGCGTACACTAACACCCATCCGTAGCGCACACTAACGGGCTGGTCGGCAGAGGCAGTGAGGTTGTCAGGTTTTCTGGACTATCAGGTAATGTACGCTAGGCTTCGGCTAGCGCACGCTAAAGCTGTTGCATAATGCATGCTAAACCATAGCGGTAGCGCACGCTAAGGCTTGAGCAGGGCAAGAACAGTAGGTTCTGGACTCTAGTTACTGGACACCACTTTTTGGCTAGTGCACGCTAGAGAAAGGCGATTAGCGCATGCTAACGGGGCCGGCAGAAGCCACTGGACTACCCGGTGACATCACTAGCGCACGCTAATGAAGGAAGTATAGCGTGTCATAGACTGGGCGGATATATATTGGACAGTTGACTTCCATTTCGTCATTTTTCATCCTCTTCACTCATTTACGACAGGAGCAGCTCGGGAGAGATGATTTTGGGCGATTGGAAGAGATTATTCATCAAACAGCAACATATTTGGTTGGAGAACAAGGATTTCACAACATCTAATCCATCCTAATGTCCACATCAAGGTAAAAATCCTTAGAACCCTATTTTTGGGAATTTTGGGGGTTTTTCTAGATTCGTCCGATTTATCCATTTTGAAGCTTGAGAACCTTGATATTATGATGTATCTATTCCATATTCATGCTTTTCCTATGACTTTACGGATTGGATTGTGCCGTTTTCGGACTTGTGAGAGTTTGGGCGGTTTTCCAACCACTAGTTGTTTATTTGTGTATTTTCGTGAATCGTAGACAGGTTTCGGGAGTGCCTTCGTGAATTATGAGTATAGATTATTGATTATCATTTCCCTTATGAATCGTTTAGGTGCCGGAAGCGTGTTCTTGGACCTACCGAACTCATACTATTTTCCGTTCAATTTCACGATGTCTCAAAGGCAAGTATGTATTTATGATTATACGTTCTCGACTTTGAAAGTAAGATATATGAATGTTATGATTGTTTATATCCACTCTGGGGCAGGCCGACAGGTCCCCTGAGGGTTTCGTAGCCTTTGGTGCGATTCCATGATTGATTTGGGTTAACCACTCTGGGGCGGGCCGACGGGTCACCTGAGGGTTCCGTAGCCTTTGGTGCGGTTCCATGGTTGATCATGTAGGCCTTGTTGTGATGCTATGAGATTTAGTTATTCCGGAATACTAATCTTGAATTGATGAATTGATGGTTACCTTTACTTTATTGTCGAGGAGTATTGTGTCTCATACTTGATATACTTGCACTAGCTATTCAACGGCTAACCCCTTTATGGGGGAAATACTTTTCATGTATTTCAGGTTCCAGGAGAGCAGACAGGCAGGTATCGGGTCGGCATGAAGATGATGGACAAGTGTGATAGTGTGTCTTTCCTCCGGTTATGTTTTGAGGTTCTCCATTCAGTGTTGTTGTACTGGAATGGTTATTGAATACTCGAGTATTGTTTTCATTTCCTTTGTGTTCCGGCATGTGTTTGCCGAGGTATTGATTTGTATTGTGATGTCTTTGGATACATTGGATATGTTTTGAATACCCTTTGTATTGTTCTTCATTCCATTGTATGTAAACCTTCTCGGTCAAAATTTATAATTCCGCGTATGTTTAGCCTTGTGGGTCCCACGGTGGGGCTTACGGCACTGTAATATTCCCTGAATAACTTGGGGGTATTACAGAATATGGTATCAGAGCTTAGGTCTATGGATACCTAGGCTGTCGGCCTTTTGGGTCGATTGAGTCGTCATTTGTCCACAGTATCACTACTCTGTCATCATCACAGTGCGACCGGTACTTGTAAGACCTCTCACTCTTCTGGTGTTTCCTTATTCGTTTCGCTTCTATTTTGGTATTCTTGAGAATCGGTCACTTTGATGACGTGCGATTGAATGGTACTTACATGCCTTGTGTGTTCTTCAGTATGTCAGCTGGTAGGGGCCGTGGCCGTGGTCGTGGTTGTGGACGTGGAATAGGTCGCGGCGCGGCCGTTTCCATCAGTTCAGTTGCGGGGTCGACCAACCCCAGTTTGTCGAACTCAGTGCATCCTGACACCGAAAGTCAGCACCACCAGTCGACTGGCCAGGGGAACAGCGCAGACGTTGGAGTTGCGAATGTACTTCAACAACTGGCTAACCAGAAGACCATTTTAGCCCAAACCATTCAACTGAATAATCTGAATCCGAACGTGGATGCCTTGCATCAGAATATGATCCGTATGCACCCTCCACAGTTTGGCGGTGCCACAGACCCATTAGGTTGGGAAGATTGGCTAGCAAAGTTGGAGAAAAATTTTGAAGCAGTCGATTGCCCCGAAGTGAGGAAAGTACCGATTGCCAGTATTTCCTCACTAAGGAGGCCGCTACATGGTGGAAAGTTATAAAGCCACAGGATCGTGTTGCCACGTGGGATGAATGTAAGGAGCTCTTCGAGGCCGAGTTTTGTCCTTGGCCGGTGCGAGAGGGCCGAATCGGAGCCTTTTTCGAGGCTAAACCATAGAATATTCCTGTTTCGCAAGCAATTGTAGAGTACAACCAACAACTGATCAACGTGAAGGATCAAGTGCGGAACGAGCGTGATAAGATTCGTTATTTTGATATGCGGATGAATTTAGACTTACGGCGGCACATGGCCGGATTTGCTTGCACCACACTGAAAGAGCAGCCCATGATATGTTAAGCCTCAACAACGATGCCGTTGAAGAATCGAAGAAGCAGAAGGTTGCGGGGAATTTTTCTGGTTCTAAGAGTGGCAACTTCCAAAGGTCACGGACGACTAACCGTTCTACCTGACAGCCGTCACGTTCTGCTAAAGGGAAGAGGCATTTCCGTTCTGCTCCAGGGACCACAAATTGCACGGTAACTTACTATAATTGTGGTCGTCCAGGCCACGTTAATTTGGAATGCAATTTTCTGCCATTGAAGTGTCACACTTGCGGACAGGTGGGACATAGAGCGGCTTATTATTCCAAACCAAATCAGACTTTGGACACTCGGGCTTCTGCCCTAGCAGCACTTGACCAAGGCGTTAATCAGCGACAATCTTTTGGTCAATCTCATCAGAGTTATGGTAGAGGCCGGGGACGGGTTCAGAACGCTGGAGGGGGAACTCTAGCATCGGTTCGGTACAACCACGGGTCTATGAGATGCGTCGATCAGATGAACCCGATGCAGCGGTGGCTTCAGGTACCATTAATATTTTATCTCATCCAGTCCATGTGCTTTTTGATACAGGTGCTACGCATTCTTTTATTTCCTTGGAATGTGTACGCCATTTGAATATAACTTGTATGACTGCTTGCGATCCCTTCATTGTGAAACTACCTAGCGGGGATAGAATTGTGGGAAACCGGGAGATTAAAGATTTTCCGGTGATTATATCCGGTATGGAATGGTTATCGAATCTGATTGTAGTTGATATGGTAGGCGAGGACGTGATCCTCGGCGAGGATTGGCTTGATAGTCACCAAGCAATTATGAAATACCGTACGAAAGTTATCACCATGATGACTAAAGACGGAATCGAGTACTCATTTTTGGGATGTAAATCGGGCCAATCCAAGTTACTTATTAGCGCCATGAAGGGCGTAAAATTTTTGAATAAAGGTTGTGCGGGCTATTGGTGCTATGCCTTGAAAACGGAAGCGAACGGAGTCGATTTCTCTTCGATCCCAGTTGTTAATGAGTATCCCGATGTTTTTCCAGACGAACTCCCGGGATTACCGCCAGATCGGGAGATAGAATTTTCTGTGGACTTAGAGCCAGATGCGGCTTCGATTTCTAAGGCACCTTATCGAATGGCACCTTCCGAGATGCAGGAATTAAAGAATCAGTTGGGAGAACTTATGGAAAGAGGGTACATCAGACCGAGCGCTTCGCCTTGGGGCGCACCTGTTCTTTTTGTAAGGAAGAAGGATGGTTCACTACGTTTGTGCATCTACTACCGTGAGATGAACAAAGTAACCATCAAGAACAAATACCCTTTGCCTCGTATAGACGATTTATTTGATCAGTTGCAGGGGGCTGCAGTTTTCTTGAAAATTGATCTAAGATCAGGGTATTATCAACTCAGGGTGAGAGAGTCCGACGTTCCGAAGACGGCATTTCGGACAAGATATGGGCATTATGAATTTGTAGTTATGCCTTTTAGGTTGACTAATGCACCGGCAGTATTCATGCAGTTAATGAATAAGATTTTCATCGAGTATCTCGATAGGTGTGTGGTCGTCTTTATTGACGACATTTTGATCTATTCTCAATATAAAGAAGAACATGCCCGACACTTGCGTTTGGTACTAGATATTTTGAGAACCGAGCACCTTTACGCAAAATTCTCAAAATGTGAATTCTGGTTGGAAGAAGTTATGTTTCTCGGCCATGTGATTTCGGCCGAAGGGGTTCGTGTAGACCCACAGAACATTGAGGCAGTGCTAGATTGGGCACTGCCTAAAAATGTTAAGGAAGTTCGTAGCTTTTTGGGCCTTGCTGGGTATTACCGTCGGTTTGTCGAGGGGTTCTCGAAACTCGCTCGGCCGCTTGCGGAATTACTCCAGAAGTCCGAAAAGTTTGTTTGGTTGGATGAGAGACAATAGAGCTTCGATGAGCTGAAGAGACGTTTGACTTCAGCGCTGATTTTAACCTTACCACGTGGTAGTGAGGGCTTTGCAGTTTATAGTGATGATTCGGGTCAAGGTCTTGGCTCTGTGCTTATGCGGCATGATAAGACGATAGCTTTTGCGTCACGACAACTAAAGCCGTATGAGGTGAATTATCCTACTCACGATTTGGAGTTGGCCGCAATTGTCTTCGCACTAAAGATTTGGCGGCATTATTTGTATGGTTATCGGTGTCGGATTTATACCGATCACAAGAGCTTAAAGTATATTTTCAGTCAGAAGGAGCTGAATATGAGACAGAGACGTTGGTTAGAGTTGATAAAGGATTACGATTTGGAAATTCTTTACCACCCTGGAAAAGCCAATGTCGTCGCGGATGCTTTGAGCCGCAAATCGGCATCTCTTCAAATGCTCGAGGTTCTTACATCTCAGACAAAAATTCGTCAGGATTTAATTGAGAAAGGGAAAGAAGTTTGGCTTCAACGAGTACAGGGACACTTGTGTACTCTCGAAATTACTTCGTCCTTGGTTGACGACATCAAAAGGAAGCAGTGGAGTGACCCGATGATTTCTCAACTGAAGGAAGATGTAATTAAAGGAAAAGCTCCTGGCTTTATGGTTCACGAGGATAGTATTCTGAGATTTCAAGGTAGGCTTTGTGTTCCGAATGATCTAGAGTTGAGGCAGAGAATTCTCCGAGAAGCCCATGCTACGCCTTACTCAATCCACCCCGGAACGAGTAAGATGTATAAGGATTTGAAACGAAATTTTTGGTGGAATAACATGAAGAAGGATGTCACGGAATTTATACTACGGTGATTGACGTGTCAACAAGTCAAGATCGAACATCAACGACTAGCGGGGTTATTGAAGCCGCTTCCCATTCCCGAGTGGAAGTGGGAAGACATCTCTATGGATTTCATCACTAGCATGTCGAGAACTAGGGTCGGGATGAATATGATTTGGTTAATCGTCGATCGGTTGACCAAGTCTGCACACTTCTTGGGTATTAAGGATACTTGGGGACCGGATAGATTGGCTCGAACTTTTATAGCTGAGATCGTATGATTGCATGGTGCCCCCAAGACCATTGTTTCTGACCGAGACGGTCGTTTCGTATTGCATTTTTGGCAGGCCGTTCATCAGGCTTTGGGTCCCGAGTTGAGGTTGAGCACTTCCTTTCATCCTCAGTCGGATGGTCAGACAGAGAGGACTATCCAGACGTTGGAAGATATGTTTCGAGCTTCTGCCTTAGACTGGAGTAATGATTGGGAACATCACTTACCGTTGATCGAGTTTGCCTATAATAATAGTTGGCATGCATCGATCAAAATGGCACCATTCGAGGCACTTTATGGTAGGCGATGTAGGTCGCCATTATGTTGGGACGAGGCTTCAGAACTAATTGGAATGGAACCGGATATCTTGATGGAGACTAAGGAAAAGATTTCCATAATCCGGGACCGATTGCTGATTGCCCAGAGCCGTCAGAAATCTTATGCTGACACTCGTCATCGACCCTTGGAGTTCGAGGTGGGGGATCATTTCTTACTCAAGGTGTCGCCGACCAGAGGGGTTTTCCGCTTCGGGAAAAAGGGAAAACTTAGTCCGAGGTATATCGGACCTTTCGAGATATTGGACAGGGTTGGAGATGTAGCGTATCGCTTGGCGTTACCTCCAGCTTTGAATCACGTCCATAGTGTTTTTCATGTGTCTCAGTTGACAAAGTACGTACCGGATCCGAGTCACGTTATCGACTATAGTGAGATTGATGTCGCCGAGGATATTACCCTTTCGGAGAGACCCGTGAAGATCCTTGAGCGTCGCGAGAAACAACTTTGGCATAATACCATTCCACTGGTTAAAGTGCAATGGTCGAGACATGGAGTCGAAGAGGTGACTTAGGAAACGGAAGAGAAGATACGGTCGGAGTACCCCAAACTTTTTATTTTTTAAGTTTCGGGACGAAACTTCTTTTTAGAGAGGGAGAATGTAATACTCGTACTTTTATTGACTGCATGGCCTTGTCGCTTTTCTTATTTTGTAGCTCTGTAAAATCTTGGTGATGTTGTCAATATTGTTATAGAGCTTCATATCTTGTTTGGATCACAATCGTGTTGTTTAGACCTTGCGGAAGTGTCCTGGGTCAGAGAAATAGTGCACGCTAGGCCTAGGCTAACGCACGCTAATTCTACTTGAGTAGCACACACTAGTCTTGAGCCGTACCGCGCGCTAAGGGACCAGTCAGGTCAGAACCAGTAACTCGGACTGCTCTCTGGACTGGCGGTTAACGCGCGCTAGGAGTTCGTTAGCACATGCTATTCGTGGATAGTAGCGTACGCTAACACCCGTCCGTAGCAAACGCTAATGGGCTGGTCGACAGAGGCAGTGAGGTTGTCAGGTTTTCTGGACTATCAGGTAACGTACGCTAGGCTTCGTCTAGCGCACGCTAAAGCTTTTGCATAACGCACGCTAAGACATAGCTGTAGCGCACGCTAAGGCTTGAGCAGGGCAAGGACAGTAGGTTCTGGACTCCAGTTACTGGACACCACCTTTTGGCTAGTGCACGCTAGAGAAAGGCGATTAGTGCACGCTAACGGGGCCGGTAGAAGCCACTGGACTACCCAGTGACATCGCTAGCGCACGCTAATGAAGGAAGCGTAGCGTGCGCTATACAGGGCGGATATATATGGGACATTTGACTTCCATTTCGTCATTTTTCATCCTCTTCACTCATTTCTGATGGGAGCAGCTCGGGAGAGACGATTTTGCGCGATTGGAAGCGATTCTTCGTCAAATAACAACATATTTGGTTGGAGAACAAGGATTTCACAACATCTAATCCATCCTAACGTCCAAATCAAGGTAAAAATCCTTAGAACCCTATTTTTGGGAATTTTGGGGGTTTTCCTAGATTCGTCCGATTTATCCATTTTGAAGCTTGAGAACCTTGAGATTATGATGTATCTCTTCCATATTCATGCTTTTCCTATGATTTTACGGATTGGATTGTGCCGTTTTCAGGCTTGTGGGAGTTTGGGCGGTTTTCCAACCTCTAGTTGTTTATCCGTGTATTTTCGTGAATTGTAGATGGGTTTTGGGAGTTCCTTCGTGAATTATGAGTATAGATTATTTATTATCATATCCCTTACGAATCATTTAGGTGCCGGAAGCGCGTTCTTGGACCTATCGAACTCATACTCTTTTCCGTTCAATTCACGATGTCTCAAAGACAAGTATATATTTATGATTATACGTTCTCGACTTTGAAAGTAAGATATATGAATGCTATGATTGTTTATATCCACTCTGAGGTGGGCCGACATGTCCCCTGAGGGTTTCATATCCTTTGGTGCGATTCCACGGATGATTTGGGTTAACCACTCTAGGACGGGCCGACGGGTCCCCTGAGGGTTCCGTAGACTTTGGTGCGGTTCCATGGTTGATCATGTAGGCATTGTTATGATGCTATGAGATTTAGTTATTCCAGAATACTAGTCTTGAATTGATGAATTGACGGTTACCTTTACTTTATTGTCGAGGAGTATTGTGTCTCATACTTGATATACTTGCACTAGCTATTCGACGGCTAACCCCTTTATGGGGGAAATACTTTTCATGTATTTCAGGTTCCAGGAGAGCGGACAGGCAGGTATCGGGTCGGCATGAAGATTATGGGCAAGTGTGATACTGTGTCTTTCCTCCGGTTATGTTTTGAGTTTCTCCATTCAGTGTTACTGTACTAGAATGGTTATTGAATACTCGAGTATTGTTTTCATTTCCTTTATGTTCCGGCCTGTGTTTGCCGAGGTATCGATTTGTATTGTCATGTCTTTGGATACATTGGATATGTTTTGAATACCCTTTGTATTGTTCTTCATTCCATTGTATGTAGACCTTCTCGGTCAAAATTTAAAATTCCACGTATGATTAGCCTTGTGGGTCCCACGGTGGGGCTTACGGCGCTGTAATATTCCCTGAATAACTTGGGGGTGTTACAACATGCTCCTCCTTGCTCGTCGAGTAAATCAGGATATCGTCGATAAAGACAACTACACACTTATCGAGGTATTCAATAAAGACTGTGTTAATAAGATGCATGAACACGGCTGGGGCGTTGGTTAGCCCAAAAGGCATAACCACAAACTCGTAGTGACCGTCTCTCGTCCAAAAGGCCATCTTAGGGATATCAGAATCTTTCACTCGGAGCTGGTAATACCGCGATCTCAAATCAATCTTCGAAAACACGGCTGCCCCTTGCAATTGGTCAAACAAGTCATCAATCCTCGGGAGCAGATACATGTTTTTGATAGTCACTTTGTTCAACTCTCGATAGTCGATACATAGACGAAGTGACCCATCCTTCTACTTTACAAACAAGATAGGTGCGCCCTAAGGCGAAGCGCTCGTCCGAATGTAACCCATGTCTATCAACTCTCCCAACTATTTCTTCAACTCAAGCATCTCGGCAGGCGCCATACGGTATGGTGTCTTAGAAATCGGTGCTGCACCCGGATCTAAATCAACAGTAAACTCAACCTCTCAGTCTGGCGGCAAACCCAGCAACTCGTCTGGAAAGACGTCAGGATACTCACACACCACTGGAATAGACGAGAGCTCGACTCCCCCTTCTTTCGATCTCAAAGCATAACACTAGTAACCAGTGAAACCCCCTCGAAGGAGCTTCACTGCTTCCATGGCGCTGATTAGGAATTTCTGACTAATCCGCGTATGCCCCACAAAAGAATGCTCGGTACCGTCTGAGGCTAACATTGAAACAGTTCTTGTTCTATAATTCATGATCGCCCCATGTCGGTCTAGCCAATCCTCACCAAGAATTAAGTCCTCATCCCTAATGTCTACCATAATCAAATTAGAAGGCCAATCCCTGCCCACGATACTCACCGGAAAATCTCTAATCTCACCATCCCCCATGATACTATCCCCACTAGGCAGTTTAACAACAAATGGTTCACCCGCAACTAGGCAATCAACATGCAGACGATACACACAATCCAGAGATGTGAAGAATGCGTAGCACCAGAATCGAATAACACGGAAATATGATGGTCAAGGATGTGAACAGTACCTGTATCCACCATCGCGTTAGGATCTCCATCTCGTATCATCTCATACACACGGGGCGGAACACACCCCGCACTAGACGCTCCCCCTCTAGAAGGCTGCCCACGACCTCGACCTCTACCAAAACTCTTCTGAGGCTAAGAAGCTTTCAGTGCCTGATTCACACTCGGTTCTCCCGCAGCCGGGGCTGATACCTGAGTAACTGGTGCCCGACCCAACTATACAATACATAGCATGATGCCCCATCCGACCACAAGTAATACACTGAATCGACGCCCGTCACACTCACTCATCATGTGTCCAGGACGACCATAGTTAAAGCAGGTAGGATCACGAATAGAAACAGTGGGAGCAGACTTAGAACGATTTCCTCGCCCAAAAGACGGGGACTGATTCCCGAAGACTCGCAAACCAGACTGGGCCTTTTGATGCCCGCCATACTTACCTCCCGAAAACTGACCGGAGGTCTTCTGTTTCTTACCCTCGGTTGCCGTATCTGTCGCATAAAACGACATCTCATAAGCCATTGCTTTGTTCTGATAATCCTTCAAAGTTGTGCACCCGAGGCCAGACATGTAGTGATGAACCCTCGGCTTCATCCGCATGTCAAAGTGGCGGATCTTATCTTGCTCATCTCGGACCTGATTTCTCACATAATGGAGTTGTTGATTGTAGTCCTTGATCGCCTGAGAAATAGGAACATCCTGGGGCTTAGCCTCAAAGAAGGCTCGGATCCTCCCCTCTTTTACTGGCCATGGACAAAATTCATCCTCCATCAACTCTCGGAACTCTGCCCACATGGCTGCCCGGTCTCGTGGTTTTACCGCTTGCGACCATATTGTCGCCTCCTTGGCGAGGAAGTACTGAGCAATGGGTACCTTCTTATCCTCGGAGCAGTTAGCCGCCTCGAACACTTTCTCCATCTCAAATAACCAACTCTCCCAACCGGAAGGGTCGGAAGTGCCATCAAACTGCGGAGGACGCATACGAATCACGTCCTGAAGTAACTTATCGATGCCGGATCCAGTAGGCGGAACCGGGTAAGCATTAGCTTGGCCGACCAAGACGGCCTGAGTCAGTAGCGTCATCTGGTTCGCTACTTGCGATAGAATATTTGCTACTCCGATATTCTCATGAGCATTACCGGAGCTTGCAGACTGATCCTGCTGGCCCCCGACACTGGGTGGAACACTGTTCGACAGGGAAGGCATTGCCGAATCAGTTCCTGAGTTATCGGACATGGCCAACCCACTGGCTGCGCCATGTCCCCTACCGCGTCCGCGACCACGTCCGTATCCTCTACCAGCAGGTATTCTGAAGAAGTAACGGGTGAGTACAGTTCAAACACAAAACGCAACAAGATACCAAGAAAGGAACAGAACAAGACAACGTAACGAGTCAAGTTAGGAAAAACTTACGGGCACTGGCGTACTGATATGATGGCATATCAGTGATACTGTTCAAAAATGACACTCAACTACCCAATTAACCGACAGCCTAGGTATCCATAAACCTAAGCTCCAATACCATATTCTGTAACACCCCCAAGATGATCAGGACATATTACAGCGCCGTGGACCCCATACTTTGGAATCCACCAGGCTAACGTACAAACCCGACACACCATAGTAATACACATCATTAACAAACAGACAATTTTTCAATCCACGGCATTTAAAACAAAAGACTGAAACCTGACAATACTATTCGACATCAAATCCACCCCCAAAACGGGTACACAACATTAATAAAATTCAAGAAAGAAGTACTCGAGTACTTAAGCAAATGACATAATAAATAAATTCCAAAGACAAGACACCAACGAACAACCACTGAACAGAATCACGCTTACCCATCTTTCTCGTATGGCTCGCATTCTCGTTTGCCTCCATGACCTGTACCTGAAATACAAAAGTATTTCCCCCATTTAAGGGGTTAGTAACAACTCCTGGTGCAAGTACAATCCATTTGAACTACCATTCTAATCAGATGAAATATACGCCAAAAATCATTTTAGAAATAATTTATATTCCGGAATATTTATGTTGCACCCGCAGAAAATACATTTCTCCAACAAAACAATTCAAAGTTAACTGTTGGTACGAGACTCACGGCCACCGTACCCCGCAGAGGCCCCGTCGAACCATCCCTGGGTGGTTAACCCTAGTTCATGATACTCACACTCACGGCAATACGTATCCCTAGAGGCCCCGTCAGACCGTCCCTAGGTGAACATACACATATACATCCACAACAACCACAGAAAGCCATAATCCAAATACTAGAACATGTAAACAAATGTAAAGTACTTGCCTTTGAGACATCTTCGACGAAACGAAATTGGACAATGACTACGAACGTCCTGGAGGAAACACGACCGATCATAAATGAAGGATTAACACAACTTAGTCCTATACGGTAACAATAATCGAATGGAATACTCCAACAACCCTGATTACAAGCTAAAACAACATGCGTTCGATCGATACCGGCGAGGGTTTTCACAAAACCTCCCCGTAACAAGAACTCATGGATTAAACATGAAGGAAACGGATTGGGAATCATCCAATAACAATAATAGATAAGAAATATAGGAACCTCACTGAACAATTCAAGTTCAATCTATCCAAATCCCGAAAAACCACCAAATTGAACAAAGGTAGGGTTCTAGAAGAAAATACCTTGGATTAGGGCGGAAGAGATGGATTAGGATGATGATAAACTTCACTTGGAACCCAACAATTGATCTCACGAAGAATACCACGGCAAAACTTGAAAAATCTCACGAATCTCGCAGATCTCGGACGAGGAAGAGGTAGAAGAGAAAATGACGAAGTAAAAGTCAACTCAGGTTTATAAAACCTGACCCTCCGTTACGTACGTTACGCCAGAACATTAACGTACGCTACGAGGGTCTTATGTGCGTAATGCACGCCATCTAACGCACGTAAGGGCTGGGCAGAATTCATTGTCCGATTTGTGGATGTCGATAGCGTACGCCACATAAGGCAGTTAGAGTATGCTAAAAAAGAAGCTTACGTATGTAACACACAGAGTTAACATACGTAAGGGTTCGACAAGAACTGGGCGGAACCTACTGCCCAAAACACTGAAGGCCATAACCTACGTTACAACTAAGGCATAATGTAAATTATGCAAGTATAGATAGCGCATGCTAAAAAGCATGCATAACGTGCGTTATGCATGCAACAGTACGATACAAGTTGGAACGCAACACTAGAATAGTACCCCGAAGCGTAAACACGTAATATTCATGACAATGAAGCTGAGTGCTGAAAGAAAATACACTTCCGACTACCGGGGAATCCGAAATATGATGAAGAAGATAAAATTCCCTAAACTTATAGGAAATTACAAAATGGCCCAAACGTCCAAAAATCACGATACAACGTCGGATTCACAACCCGAAACTCACAACATGAACAATTCAACCATACAAACTAAGGGAAATGAAGAAACAACGAAATCGAATGAGTTTTACGAGAATCGAACGTTCATACGGCAAAACATAACATAAAATGGAAATACGTAAAAACATCTCCGAAACTCATCCCAATGGAAAAACACCAAGAATAAAGTAGATCCAAAATGTTGAAATGGTTACAAGCAAGTCGATAAAAATAGACATACACTATAAATGGAAACTGCTAAAAATGGAAAGGTACGGATATTACAGTATCGCCTCTCGGGCGTACATATCTAATAAACGTCCAGCTACGAACTGGAAATCATCTGCGGTCTCTCGCTCTTCTGGTGATCTCTTGATGCACTCTTTCCATAGCCAGAAGATGCAATAACTCCAATCTTCGTATAACTTCCCCATTAGGTGTTCCAGCTGTTGCGTGACGGAACCTCGTTCCCCAGACTGCAACCACTTGCTCAGTCTATTGATGACAAAGTGTGGTGCATTTTCTGGTAAACTCGGATCATCCCACCAATCTTTGCGTACCAGAAGACGCGAGTCAAATGTAGCAGGAACCCTCTTACGTGGCATCATCATATGTTTGGCCATTCTAACAATTCGTACATACATATATAATTATGTAAATAAACAAAAATGACATAAGCATGAATAATGACTGAAATTTGGTACCTTGGACGGAGTGACGAAGTGGCGAAGCTGAGAATATATGATACTTTTATATTTTAGCGAGTCTACAGAAAGGTAAAACCCGCTCTGATACCACTATGGAATGCCCCGACTTTCTAGGGGTAATTATAGGGAAAAATAAATAAAAGCTAAATTTTGACAAAAATAATTTCTCGTGAGAATATTAAAATCCTCGCATACAAAGTCGAGTCGCTACACTGCCATAAAATAAATACCTTTTAATTAAAGCAACAATACGTCATAGATACGAGATAATAATTGCGGTGGAAGAATAAATTATAAATTGCTAATTTCTAACAAAAGTTTCCCCACAAGAATTTCGAAACATTAGACATAACCAAAAATATCATTTAATAAATTTCATTCATATGCCCTCTCGGCTCGCTCCTTCGTCCATCCAGCTCGGTTTAACCCGCAGGGTCAATAAAGGTGGGGGTGAGCTTCCTTCAGCTCGTGGAAATCTGAAAAATGATAATGATAATAATAATAATACTACTAATAAAATAGTATTAATTATATTATTAATAATAAAAATGATAATATTAATAATAGTAGTATTAGTATTATACTTGAATAATTAATAACACTATTATAAAAATAAACAATGACTACTTGAATATATTTGACAAAATGACTCGGGCTAGGACTTGTGATACGTCGAGACAAATAGTCATGATCCCCTAAATGAGATTAAATGAAATGAGATGCATCATTAATATTATTATAAATAATAATATTACATTATGATAATGGCGGGTATTACATCCTATCCCTCTTAGAAAAATTTTCGTCCTCGAAAATAAATGACATACCTCGATTGAAGAAATTCGGATAACGGGCTTGAAGTTCTTCTTTGCGCTCCCAAGTAGCCTCATCTTTACTGTGGTTACGCCATTGGATCTTAACAAACACCTTATCTTTGTTCCTCAACTGCCGGACTGATCGGTCGAGAATCACTTCTGGTTGTCCTCCATAAGTAAGATCTTTGTTCATCTCCACGGCGGTATAGTTGATGACGTGGCTGGGATCGTTCACACACTTCATCAACAACGATACGTGAAAAACATTGTGCACGACCGAAAGTTCTGGGGGTAAAGCCAAGCGGTAAGCTATCTCTCCAATTCGCTCAAGAATTTCGAACGGTCCAATGTATCTCGGCCTCAACTTGCTCCTTGGACCAAAACGAACAATTCCCTTGGTAGGAGATACCTTCAGGAATACTTTGTCACCAATACGGAATTCGAGATCTTTCCTATGCTTGTCAGCGTAAGAATTCTGACGATCCTGTGCTATCTTGATTCTCTGACGAATCTTATCCACCACACCTACTGTCTGTTCAATCATCTCGGGACCCAAGATTCTCCTTTCACCTACTTCATCCCAATACAGTGGTGATCGACACTTCCTACCGTATAAGGCTTCATACGGCGCCACACCGATCATTTACTGATAACTATTGTTGTAAGCAAATTCTACCAAAGGCAACAGTGATTCACAATTATTGCCCATGTCTAACGCACATGCTCGTAACATATCCTCAAGAATCTGAATGTTCATCTCAGACTGACTATCAGTCTGAGGATGATAGGCCGTA
The DNA here is from genome assembly GCA_033398695.1 of Orobanche coerulescens. Lineage (NCBI taxonomy): Eukaryota > Viridiplantae > Streptophyta > Magnoliopsida > Lamiales > Orobanchaceae > Orobanche > Orobanche coerulescens. Next base: position 116,547,236 of record CM065801.1, read on the forward strand.
CTAAAATTCAACTGCGTCCACAAGGTTATTTGCAAACTTTCCCAAAAACGCGATGTGAAACGAGTATCCCTGACAGATACTATAGAGACTGGCACTCTATGCAACTTAATAATCTCACCGATGTAAAGTTGAGCATACTGCTCCATTCGAAAGTTCATCTTGACTGGGATGAAATGAGCTGACTTTGTGAGTCAGTCCACAACAACCCAAATAGCATGGTTTCCTCTTTCTGTTCGAGGCAAACCTGTAATATCCTGAAATTCTTCTATGATTGTTTAATGTTATTTTATCCTAATTATATTGTACAGTATGGATAAAATGATTAAAGGACTAAGACATCTGTATTGGTAATATTGTCGTAATTGGTCGACAATTGCATTTGAAGATATTGTGTGTCAGGCGTATTGTATGAGAATATTATTGTCATAGGATGGGAATCCCGAAGCCCGTGTGGCGTCCCAGGGGCCCTCACGCCCCGGGACCAGCCTATCCCACACAGCATGCCAACTAGTTTCGCCCTGCCATGGGCTCATCAAGGAGACGGCAATAGCCCCCGACCAGTTGTGCCCTACCCGCAACGATCCCCTTCATAGTCAAGTCCTCGACCAGCGACAAGCTCTCCGGACTAAAACGGGTCGGCATGCCTGACTCGGCCAGACTGATGCATCCGGGCAAACAATGCCTTAACGCTAATGTCGCCCCCTTTACCCTTCTTGTGGCAATCTAACCAGAAGGCAAGCCTCGTTTGGATGGCCAACACGGACAAGACGTTTCGGGACATTTCGAGTATGTTTATTCAACATGTCATGTGTACATACCTAGTATGTCGAAAAGATGGACGGGAACAATTGGAATTGGCCAAGTACATCCTTATTAACGTATGCTAGCACAATGACTTAGCGCACGCTAATGCAGAGAGCTTAGCGCACGCTAAAGATATAGATCAACGCACGCTAATAGTAGATAGGTCAACGGGAATCTTTGTTTTATTGGTTACTTTTGGCATGTAGGACCCAGGCACATTCAGAGTTGTGTAGATTATCGGGTCAACAATGATTAGCGCACACTAAGGTTGAAGATTAGCGCACGCTAATGGTGTATTACTGTAGCAAGTCAACGTCTCTATAACGTACGCTATGATCTTGGTGTTACGTACGTAAACCATTGTGCGAAGCAAGGCAGTAGCCTTTGGACCTCGATAGTGCACGCTAACAATGTAAGTTAGCGCACGCTAAAGCATGTAACGTACGGTAAATAAAGATGTTAGCGCAATCTAATAATATATATATATATATATATGCATTAGGGCATTATTCTTCATTTTCGTCCATTTCTTCCTTTGAAACGATAGAGAGAGTTCTTAGAGAGAGGTTTGAGTTTCCAAACACTTGAGTACAGTGGAGTTGATCATCCTTAACAACATTAGAGCTCGAAATCGATTGGAAATGGATTCAACCTTGAGAATCAACCCATTTCTTCAAAAATTTAATTACTCTTCACTTCGGGATTTAATCTTGGATTGAATATTGATGTTCCTGAGTTGATAATCATCGCATGTATGAATTGATATGTATGATTATGGGATGGATTACCGGATTATGATGATGTTGTTGTTCATATATGGATATTGATATGATACTTGTGATTTTGAATTGTGTTGTTTATTGTTAAGAGATGTATTGGGTGATCTCTCATTCCATTTTTGGATTCTTGATGTTGTGTTGTGGTTTAGTTCATATGATGATAAATACGGAAGTGATGTTATGATTCTTGGTGTTCTTGGTATATATCACATTAAAGAGGAATACATGATATAATATAAATGGTTTTGGATATACACATAGATTTGAGGATTAGAACCAATATTGTGTTGATTATAGTGGTCGAATTCATATGTTCTTGATAAGACATGGATCATGATGATGAGATAGAATTTGGAAAGGTTATGATTGATCTTGGAGTATGATTTCCCTTACAATTGTATTCGTAATCGCAAGGTGTTTATCGGTACCTATAATACATGCCACTGCATGATGTTAGCGCACGCTAGCTGACTGGCTAACGCACGCTAAATTGAAATATTTAGCGCACGTAAATATTGAGGAATTACGTGCGTAAACTATGTTCGTTAGTGCATGCTATGTAACGTGACTAGCGTACGCTAAGTCAACAAACAGCATACGTATATCGTAGTTTGGTTATGAGTTCGTAAGTGTTTTGTTCAGACTATGTTTAATCGATATATTGTAGAGCCGTTGGGTTTGTTGATTGGTTATGTCGTTTGTTGATTGTTATCGGATTATTGTGTATCGATTATTACAATAGGTTGTGATGTTTGATCGTGGATTACGATCGTTGTGTTGCGGTTGAGGATGAAGAGTTCGTAGATTGCATTGGTCGAGGCTGAGGAGCTCGTAGACGAAGGCAATGGAATTGGTAACGGCTTCATCATCATTCTGTCGGTATCGAGGCACGTTATTACTTGCTCAGTTTATAATATTTAATGAATGGTTTCAGTTTCATTTCGTTTATGATGCATATAGCAATGATTATTGTTGTGAACTCTGGAGATTTGGATTGTATGTGGTTTTCTGATTTTTGGGAGTTAAATCATAATGTATATGATTTACATTTGTTACTGGTATACTTGGGTATCGAGGATACGTTATGATAAGACGAGGATATGAGTTATCTATGGCCGTGGTTTTTTAGATCGTCAAACATTTAGGATAAGCGTCGGTGATGATTTGACATCGAGATTGCTCCCGAAGGACTCAGGGCAAGCATCTTAATTTGATTTTGGTATAGTGTTGATGATTTTGATCATGCATATTGTCATTCATGTTGTTGAACATGGGGTCATCCAAGTTGATTTGTCATAATGTCATTCATGTTATTAATTCATATGTTGTTCATGTTGATGAACATATTGATTTGCATATGTGTATGCATAATTGTATTGTATATGTTGTATTGATCTGATGGGATCGTGTGATCTATGCTGAGCGCACTGGATCAGTTGTCCACCTCGTGTTGGTCCGACGGGATCATCTTGGGATCTATGCTGAGGGCGCTAGATCATTGGATGGGTTTTCCACCTCGTGTTGGTCCGAAGAGATCATCTTGAGATCTATGAAGAGGGCGGATTACCTAGTGTTGTGTTGATGGAATCATGTGGATTCGCATCGTTGGATTTACCATGTGTTGTTGTGCATATGTATATTGTTGGTTATCAACATCGTGTTGATCTAGTAGGATCATTTTGGGATCTACGCTGTGTGCGCTAGATCATCGGATTTCTATTGAGTATACATTGTTGTTATCATTGTGAGCATATTGATGTTGTCATATGAGTATGCATTTCTAGGTCTTGTGTTAGGACCATGTACATGTGTTGTATTGAACTGATCTCGGATTAGACTAACGTGAGTCGTCGTGGCATTGTGTATCTTGAGGTATGTTCTGTATCTCCTTCTTAGTTCTTGTCCTTGGATGGACAATCGATTATCGTGTTGATATTGTTGATGTTATCCGAGGGATTGAATTGGCCAGAGTTGGTACATTTCCATAGTAGTGAGTCATTACACTACGCCACAAATGGCATTCAGCAACGTTTATTTCGATGTTACAAGCAAAAGTGTTAGCATAGATGCCTTAAAATTGATCTACGCTAACACTTTTTTTTAGCGTTGCAGTTGATAGTAACCGGTGTTGCCATAGTATCTATGGTAACACCAAATTCGGTGTTATCGTTGATAATATCAGTTATTTAAGGTAACAGGTCTCTAACGTGTAAGAAATAAGAGATCGTTTGATCCAACAAGAAATAAAGACCCGTTTCCATTCCTTCATATTTTCACACTGTTGAATAATGGTGCCTTCACCTTTCATGGAAACCCAAAACCTGAAAAAACCACTACCCAAAAGCTCGAATCTCCTCAAACACACACTCAACACAGTCAAAATCCACGTCTCCTCACACCCTCGTTTCTGTCTCTTCATCGCTTTCCTCTGGGCCCAAGCCCTAATCATCTCCATCGCCCGTGCTCCGCCGCCGTGTTTTCCCGACCGCGCCGCCACACGACCCCAAGACCCCTCTCCTCCCTACACCGACGAGTGCCCCTCCGGCAAAATCTACGCCTACGATCTTCCTTCCGTTCTGAACAGAGACCTGGTCTTCGCCAATTGCACAGACCTAGATCCGTGGAACTGGGAATGCGGGATCATTTCCAACTACGGCTACGGCGTCGCCGCCACTGAGCACTGCCGCATCTTGCCGGAGGATCTACATAAATCGTGGTACCACACGAATCAGTTCACCTCAGAGGTGATTTTTCACCACCGCATCCTCAGGCATAAATGCATAACCCTTGATTTTATTGTTTTGTTTTCTACAAGCATTTCCAAACTATTTAGTTTAATAAAATTTGATTGTTTGTAGATTGCAGAGTTGAGTTGTTTAGTCCTTCAACTCTGCTGTAGCTTTGGTACTTTTATCAATTTAATATGGATTAGTAACAAAATGGAGGTATATATTCATAGAATTCAACCAATCCACATAATTTGCTAAAACTTCGAGAAAGATTGTTAATGCACTTTATGCTCGAATTTCCATTAGGCACTGGAGAATGTTGAATAAGCTCTTCTACGGCTTGAAGAATTACTTCAGGACCTGCATGTATCAAGCTTTAGTTCTGGGAAGGAGCATCTGAAAGCTGCTTGTTCAGTCCTTGAAAGGATACGAAGACTGAAGAAAGAGACTGAATTTCTGGAAGCATCTTTCAGAGCTAAGGCAGCATCTCTTCAGCAGGTACTTGCTGAAATTTTATGAATAAATGGCTACATCTCTACAAAATAGCGCGAGTTGTCCTGAGTAGGACCAACCGGTTGCTTAATTACCGCCTCTGATCTTCATCATGGGTTTGTGTAATGTATTAACTTTGGTTGCACTTTACTGTTTCCTTTGCGAGTATCAGAGCCTAAATTGTCTTCTTTTTCTGGAATTCGCTCATGTAGAAGATAAAACTATTTAGTATCTTGTTTAATATCCTAAATTTAACATTTTTCAACACTGTGTTTCTTGTTACATTGTCGTTTTTGTGTGATCACATGAATCTTCGCTCTTGGGGGAGATGGAGAATGAACCAGTACATAGTGATAGTCAGCTGTTTTCTCTAGGACCTCATGTAGTATACATGAATACACGTATCTTCCAGACTTTTATTCGACTAATAGTTGCATTTAGGACTTGCCTCCCATTGGTGCAAGTCATTAGGTCTATTTAGGCTTACCTGTTCCGTTCCGAGAGATTAGCATGCAGTATTTATATGCCTTATTCATGTGTTTTTTGAGGTTTATGTCCTCTTGTTATCTCTCTTGATTTCGTAATGAAACTTATTTTCTTAACATAAAAACTAATCAATTCGTTTGCTCACTTTTACTGTTTTTTATTAAATCGAGATGCCTTTTTTTTTCTTGTTGCTTTAATAACATGAGAAAGCATAGCTCTCTTATTTTTTTATCTTCTAAATCATCATTACAATCATGTTGAACTCTTGGCTTACGTATTCCATTTAATTGTTACAAAGAAGTGGTAGGTATGCATAAGATGTAATTATATTATATTCTACACTATCTACTGTAGTCAACAGAGATCTGTGTCCCTAAATTGATTTTCTTATTCTTCCTGACTTCTGTTTAATTTCCAAGGGATAGGTCAGTGGCCTTAGATCTCCAGTTGGTGAGCAGCAACAGTATTCAAGAGGAAAAGATGGTAAAAGTTCAAACAGGATCGATAGGAGCAGCAGGTGCAAATCATATTAGATAACTCGATTATATTACGTTATGTTCAATCTTCATCTACTTTTATCATTTTTATTTTGATTTTTCTCTTTGCTGAGTAGTGTCTTTCTTTTGGGGTTCTCGTGGATTATGGAGCTTCTTCGTATGTCGACCAAACAAATCATCTGGACTGAGCTCTTCAACTGAAAATAATAGCGTATGCCATAATTGGTTAGGCAATTCATTGATTACTTGTAAATTTCTTTGTTCCTATGGTGCTTGCTCCCCCCCTCCTTCTGCCATTGACCTGTTTAAGACTAAGTTCAAACTCTGAAGATTGTTGATGTGATGGGCGCTTCAGTTTGCATTATCTGTTGTAACGGATGTGTCAATTCTTGTCTGTTGTGGTTGGTGCCTTGCTTAGATGACCACACCCATGATATTCCTCAGATCATCCATCCAGTGTCTCTTAGGACTTGGTCTATCCTTTAGTATCTATACATGAATGCTTCTGATGCTGATGTCTCCCATGGATGTTTTTGTTTACTGATTGTATTAGTAGCCTCAAAAAGTTTTTACTTATACTATATGACATAGTTCTACTGCATCTTACTTTGTCAAACTCATAGTGATACAATTATTACTTTTTCAGTTGAAATTATCAACTGTATTTGTTTCGTGTACTCTTTGGAATGGTTGTCGGGACGAAAACGTTACCAGCACAGGAGCGTAGCATTTTCTTATGTTTGTGTTTTGTCTTTCTGATTGAACTTACGTATAAGCTGTTTAAAAAATCAAGTATATCCTAATTCTTTTTACTTCTTGGCAGAATGATGAGATCTTTGAACAAGAAAGTGCAGACAATGAAATAGCTGACTCAGAACCAGATGACATTCAGCAGTTTGAACCTTTAAGGAGTGAACTGATGGAACTTGAGAAACGAGTCCAAAAAATTTCTGACCGATATGAATATGATGAGGTACATTGCGACTCCTTCGTGATGGTAGCTGAGCATTGTCAGCTAGTTTATGCCTAGAAATATAGGTCCTCTCTCATAAAGTTCTTACTTTTGAGTTTGTTATACATAAGCCTTTCGCACCACAATTTATTATACATAACCCTCAAATATCCTACTTTTGGTGCAACTCAAATTTACGGAGTCAGTGTTCTGCCTTTATTGAAATTGGTTTGTTGTTGCGTAACTTGCGTTATGAAGATGAGTTTGCTTGCATGGAGACAGTGGATGCTATTATATATGTTTTGATACTCGCCATGGTAGTTTTAGTTTATATTTTAAATCGCTTCCGAATGTCTGTGACAAATAGGGATGACAGACATCTTTGCATTAGTCAACTTATTAGAAAAATGAAAGAGAACAAAGAATTAACTTTACGATAATGCAACCTTGTATATCCCTCTATATTGGCGATTTTAATTTGATGTGTTATGTTGCCTATTTAAATGTTAGTTGTGAGCGCAAGTGGCAAGTTCCATGTTCTTCTGACAGTCGTCCAAGTTGTGTGCATGGTTTTTTTTTTCCTTTGCCTTTTTTGCACACTTTTTTACCTTGTAATAACTAAGTATTCCAGGAGATTATATTCCGAGCAAGATGCCAAGAAAGTTGGTAACATGTCATTTTCTATATGGAATTAATATCAACCATGACAGAAAATTCGAGTGCTGCAATTTCATGATTGCGTAGTTGTTTTGATATCTTTATACGTAAAGATAATAGCTGCAGTCAAAGTTAGGTAGGGGTTAATCCTATATACCTCCTTGATTCGTACTTAGTTATGAAGAAGTTGCATTTATCTCCCCTAGTCCTATAATCCTATTTGACCGATTTCCAGGCGATATTCTACCTTATTTATCAGATATCCCTTTTATCTTTTCACAAACATTAATTCATCTTTACATGTAAAATCCTAGGTACTCGTCGAATCTGTAAAAGAAAATGTCATCGAGATAATATAGCACATCTTCTGTAAAAGACATGCACATTTTGATGCCTAAAGGTAAGAAATCTAGCAAATATCTATCAGACCTGTTTTTATTTATGTAATTTGAACTAGCCCCTTTCGTAATAAAATATTATTCAACACAAGGTTGATAATTTGAACTAGACCTGTTTCAAGTAATGACTGTAAGTGTGATTCATAATATAGGCAAACATGGTTATCACGTAGTCGACTAGTCAACGACTAGTCGACAAGTCGCCCCAAGAAATAAGTCGGGGAACGACTTTCTAAGTTTGATGTTTCCGGGTTAAAACCGGTTTCGACCCGGCACCAACGACAAACCCGACCCAGTTTTTACCCCAAAAGAAAATCGTTCAAAATTAGGTCTATTTAGGTTTACCTGTTCCGTTTTGAGAGATTAACATGCAGTATTTATGTGCCTTATTCATGTGTTTTTTGAGGTTTATGTCCCCTTGTTCTCTCTCTTGATTTCATAATGAAACTTATTTTCTTAACATAAAAATTAATCAATTTGTTTGCTCACTTTTACTGCTTTTTATTAAATCAGAGGAAGGTTTTTCTAGTATTTACCAAGTATGAATTTGACTTTCCGTTCTTTTTATAGGCTGATGTTAAAAAATCTCTAGAAAAGGAAGGTGTTGAGGCTATTAATAAATTGGTTCATAGTGGCAAGGAACACAACCCATCTTGGATAATTGGGAGGCTTATTCAGAACAAGCAATCGAAGTCAAAGTCTTCTTCAACATCATATGCAACGTCCGTTCCAGATCAGTGCATGTCAGACTTAACTGCAAAGATTCGGGCTCCACTTCAGCAAGAGATTGATGAGAAACTTGTAAAGTTCGAGAGATGATGAAAAAATTGGTTGGCCAGAATCCGGATTTAAGTCTTTTTTAGTATTTACGTTATCTTTCGGATTTTTTTCGGATTGTGATGGTATTAATTCGGTGGTACTGAAGTTAGATTTTGGATGGTACTAAGTTAGTTATTCTATGGTACTTAAGTTAGCTTTTTGACTGGTTTATTTATGTCGAATGATGATAATGTCGTGGTTTATTTGGATGGCTTGAAAAGCCTTGTTTATGTAAAACTTTGACAGGTTATTTGATTATGGTTTATTTGAAAGGTTTTATTATGGTTTAAACTATTACTAAAACAAAAAGTCTTCCCAAAATAAATGTTACAATAATAAAAAAGGGTGTTGCCAAAACAAAAATGTGTTTCAGCAGCTGGTGTTACAATAGGGATTAGTGGTGTTGCCATTGATCTACAGTAACACGTTTGTGGGTGTTGCTACAGAGATATTGGTGTTGCCATTGGTCAACAGTAACACTTTTATTGGTGTTGCTATAGAGGTCAAAAGTGTTGGCATTGGGGTCTGTAGCAACACATTTTCTCTGTGTTACCATAAAGTTAAAAAGTGTTGGCATAGACCCCTATGGTAGTGGCCATTTTTGTAACACCACCAAATTTCGGAAAAGTGTTACCGTAGCATGTTTTTTTGCTTTCAGCAACACTTTTTACCATTCGATCACACTTTTTTGGGTGTTGCTGAAGGCCATTTATGGCGTAGTGTTACGATGTTTCGAGAACTTGAGTATTGCTTGAAGTACAGTATATATGTTCTGCATGAATTCATTGTTTAATGGAGATTACGAGATGTGGAATATGTTAAGGATTATTTTGATGCGGATTATCATCGAGTTGGTAAAGTTATGACGATAAGATTCCATTGGTCGTATTCTTATTTTGTGATTTCATTGGTATGTAATTATTGATGTGATGTGACAGTTATCATTGTTGAGTATTATGGCTGACCCCGTCGTGGGCTTTCTTTTTAGGTACTTGGAGTATCAAAACTGTAGCGGTCGTGAAGAGATGAGCTTCCCGGAGGATACTGGTTATGGCATGTGTTTGCGAATCGAGTACTTTGACGAGTTGTTATACTCCGCTGCTAGAGTATTTTTAGCTGTTTGTCATTTCCGCTGTGTGAGTATTTTTAAATGCCCTTTTGGTATTTGGCAACTTAAGTTATTTTGTAAAGCCGTTTTTTAAACTATTTTGTCACTACGTGTAAGCGGTGACATAACGTGTACTTTTGAAACTATTGAGTTTTGGCGGTTTGGCCTTGTACTTTCAAATGAGAGTTTTTCGACGGCCTTGTTAACTGAATTTTATAAAGTCTTTGAATAACTCAAAATATATTACCTTCATCGCAGTTTAGGCGTATTTGAAATGTTTGTAAAAATTCCTTTCATCCTTGTGTGTTCTGTTTCGGGGTCCACGACGCTGTAATATTCCCGGTTGGCTCTGGAGGTGTTACAGATTATGGTATCAGAGCTTAGGTTGAGAAAACCTAGGCTGTCGGGTCGAGTTGAGTTGTGTTGTGTCACATCATTTGAGTTGTCAGTTAGCAAATATTATAGCCCTAGGTTTTTGCTTTTCACTCGGGCTTGTGTGATATATGGTTTACCACTGTGATACTGTGGTTGTTGTAAACTTTTCCAAATGGTATTAACGTGTTTCTTCAGACAGAGATGTGTCGTATTTTGAGTTGAATTGATTTTGCAAAATGGATGTTTTGAAAACATCTGTGTCGAGTATTTTCTAGAGTTGAGACATGTTCCAGTATCACGGGGAATAGTCGGCTTCACGATATGTAAGTATTTGGATTTTGAATTGCATTGAGGTTATTTGCGGTTATAATATTGATGTGCTTTGAGATTCGAAAGAATATTATGTGCTACATTATGAGATAGCATAACATAATAGTTAGGACAGAACCAATGATCTTGAGAAACTGAGATTTTGGAAAATTGATGTGTCGGGTAAATATGGAAAACATAATTGTGTATTTGGGAAAGATGTGGTGGATTGTTGAGAGGAATATGTAGTCATGTTAGTTCATTTTGAGACATATGAAACTGTTTTTGAACATTTGAAAATGATACTTTTCAACATGATACATTTTAATAAACTACTTTGCTCGTTGTCATGAAAATGTATTCCTTAAAATTATTTTGAGAGACATTATTATTGTCTTTAAAAACATGTTTCTTCATGGCATAGTTGCAGTATTACAGAATGGGATAATGATCGATGTTGCGAGTCATTTGTGGAAAAGATGATTTTAACTAAGTCTATACAATAAGATTTTGGATTCTATCGTGTGATTTTTCCGATCGAATGTCAGTGTAATTGGTGACGAGCTGAATTGGTATACAGGAGTATAGATGTGGTCAATCATTTGCATAGTTTTCATTTTAAAACTTCGAAATGGTGTGGATTCGAAGAAAATTGTTATCGAATACTTGGCATAAGCGAGCCGGTTTAATTTTTCAAAAAATTCATTTTGTGGTCTTACAAAAATATATGTTTTGAGTTTTGAAATTCTGGAAAGAATTTTCGAAAATGGATTTTTATTGACAAGATTATATGATTTCAAGATGTTTTGAAAATGTGATTAGTCTACATACAAACGTATTGCATAAGGCATATCCTGGTGGAGTTCTGAATGAGACTCACGAAACTGGATAACATATCGATGGCACGATGAAAACAGATTCGAACTTCAATATGGTAGTTTGGTTAACCAGGGATGACCGGTTGGTTGAGCCGATAAGAGAAATATGATGCGTGTTGTAGATTCATGTGCAGAATATGATTTTGGGACTCTGGATTTTGTAGAACCGGGGCACATGTGTTATGTGGATCTATTGGTGTGGTAGCGTGATTTTGCTATAGTTATTTTTGACTTTTGAGCCATATTGATTGGAGTACGATTGGGTATGTTCAACGGTTTGTGACTGGTTGTTTGTACGCCGAGGGGTACGTTCAACAGTCGATTGTGTTTTGTTGAGATCCACTGTATGTGATTTGTGTAACGTTTTAAGAAATTTATTCTCTCGTATATCTGTCTCTGTGGTTCTGTGTTGATCGTGTTGGAGCTTACCATGTGAGGGTATTCTCGGTTATTATTGATCGTTGGTTGGTAATATTGAGTTTATCATGTGGATGATATTCTCAGTTGTGTTTCGACCTTTGGTTGGTCGTATTGGAGTTTATCATGTCGATGATATTTTCGGTTAATTTATTGGTTGATCATTGTTGGTGATCGTATGAGCGTTCGGACTTCATGTCGATGTTTCGATATTTTTTACTACTGTTTTGGGCATTTGTTTCACAGATGTATCGTGTATTATTAGACTTTATGAGTATTGGGACTTGATTGTGTAATCAGACAGACAGGCTTTGACACAGACGGATTATTTCATAATCGAGTTATAACGATATATTTTGTTGAAATGTGTGAAATTGTGATTGTAAGTGTATTGAGGCTTTGACATGAGGTCATTTGCTAGTATTGCAGGAGATCATCGACTTCATGCATTTGTACGTATACTGTTTTGGTTATTTGTTAATGACGATGATTGATCGGTTTCGTGATGGTTCTGGATATTATGGTTGAACTTTTGATTGTGACCGGATTGCAAGTTTCGAGGACGAAACTTATTTTAAGTGGGGTAGAATGTAATATCCTGAAATTCTACTATGATTGTTTAATGTTATTTTATCCAAATTATATTGTACAGTGTGAAATCTGTACAGTATGGATAAAATGATTGAAGGACTGAGACATCTATATTGGTAATATTGTCGTACTTGGTCGACAATTGCATTTGAAGATATTGTGTGTCAGGCGTATTGTAGGAGAATATTATTGGAAGGAGTATGTTTATTCAACGTGTCATGTGTACGTATCTAGTATGTCGATAAGATGGACGAGAACAATTGGAATTGGCCAAATACAGCCTTATAAACGTACGCTAGCACAATGACTTAGCGCACGCTAATGCAGAGAGATTAGCGCACGCTAAAGATATAGATTAGCGCACGTTAATAGTAGATCGGTCAAAGGGAATCTTGTCTTTATTGGTAACTTTCGGTGTGTAGGACCCAGGCACATTCGGATATGTGCAGATTGTCGGGTCAACGAAGATTATCACATGCTAAGGTTGAAAATTAGCGCATGCTAATGGTGTATTACTGTACCAATTCAACGTCTCTATAACGTACGCTATTATCTTGATGTTACGTACGTAAACCATTGTGCGAATCAAGGCAGTATCCTCTGGACCTTGATATCGCACGCTAACAAGGTAAGTTAGCGCATGCTAAAGCATGTAACGTAGGCTAAATAAAGATGTTAGCGCACGCTAATAATGTACAGTATATATATGTGCAGTTGGGCATTATTCTTCATTTTCGTCCATTTCTTCCTTTAAACCGATAGAGAGAGTTCTTAGAGAGAGGCTTGAGGTTCCAAACACTTGAGTATAGTGGAGTTGATCGTCCTTAACAACATTGGAGCTCGGAATCAATTGGAAATGGATTCAACCTTTAGAATCAACCCATTTCTTCAAAAAGGTAATTACTCTTCACTCCGGGATTTTATCTTGGATTGAGTATTGATGTGTCTGAGTTGATAATCATTGTATGTACGAATTGATATGTATGATTATGAGATGGATTACCGGATTATGATGATGTTGTTGTTGATATATGGATATTGATATGATTCTTGTGGTTTTGAATTGTGTTGTTTGTCGTTAAGAGATGTATTGGGTGATCTCTCATTCCATTTTCGGATTCTTGATGTTGTGTTGTGGTTTAGTTCATATGATGATAAATACGGAAGTGACGTTATGATTCGTGGTGTTCTTGGTATATATCACATCAAAGAGGAATACATGCTAGAATATAAATGGTTTTGGATATACACATAGATTTGAGGATTAGAACCAATATCGTGTTGATTATAGTGGTCGAATTCGTATGTTCTTGATAAGACATGGATCATGATGATGAGATTGAATTTGGAAAGGTTATGATTGATCTTGGAGTATGATTTCCTTTACAATTGTATTCGTAATCGCAAGGTGTTTATCGGTACCTATAGTACATGCCTCTGCATGATGTTAGAGCATGCTAGCTGACTGGCTAACGCAAGCTAAATTGGAATATTTAGCGCACGTAAATATTGAGGAATTATGTAAATAAACTATGTTCGTTAGCACACGCTATGTAATGTAACTAGCGTACGCTAAGTCAACAGACAACATACATATATCGTAGTTTGGTTATGAGTTCGTAAGTATTTTTTTGAGACTGTGTTTAATCGAGATATTGTAGAACCGTTGGGTTTGTTGATTGGTTATGTCGGTTGTTGACTATTCTTAGATTATTGTGTATCGATTATTACAATAGGTTTGTGATGTTTGATCGTGGATTATGATCATTGTGTTTCGATTGAGGTTGAAGAGTTCGTAGATTTCTTTGGTCGGGGCTGAGGAGCTCGTATACGAAGGCAATGGAATTGGTAACGGCTTCATCATTGCTGTGTCGGTATCGACGCAAGTTATTACTTGCTCAGTTTATAATATTTAATGAATAGTTTCAGTTTCATTTCATTTATGATGCATATAGCAATGATTATTATTGTAAACTCTGGAGATTTGGATTGTATGTGGTTTTCCGATTTTTGGGAGTTAAATTATAATGTATATGATCTACATTTGTTATTGGTCTACTATGGTATCGAGGATACACTATGATAAGACGAGGATATGAGTTATCTATGGCCGTGGTATTTTGGATCGTCAAACATTGAGGATAATCGGCGATGATGATTTGACACCGAGATTGCTCTTGAAGGACTCGGGGCAAGTATTTTAATTTGATTTTGGTCTAGTGTTTATGATTTTGATCATGCCTATTGTCATTCATGTTGTTGAACATGAGGTCGTCCAAGTTGATTTGTCATAATGTCTTTCATGTTATTAATTCATATGTTGTACATGTTGATGAACATATTGATTTGCATATGTGTATGCATAATTGTATTGTATATGTTGTATTGATCTGATGGGATGGTGTGATCTATGCTGAGGGCGCTGGATCAGTTGTTCACCTCGTGTTGGTCCGACGGAATCATCTTGGGATCTATGCTGAGGGCGTTGGGTTATTGGATGGGTTTTCCACCTCGTGTTGGTCCGACGGGATCATCTTGGGATCTTTGCTGAGGGCGCTAGATCATTGGATTACCCAGTGTTGTGTTGATGGAATCATGTGGATTCACATCATTGGATTTACCATGTGTTGTTGTGGTGCATATGTATATTGTTGGATATCCAGCTCGTGTTGATCTAGTAGGATCATTTTGGGATCTATGTTGTGTGCGCTGGATCATCAGATTTCCATTGAGTATACATTATTGTTATCGTTGTGAGCATATTAACGTTGTCACATGAGTATGCATTTGTAGGTCTTGTGTTACGACCATGTACGTGTGTTGTATTGAACTAATCTCAGATTAGACTGACGCGAGTCGTCGTGGCATTGTGTATCATGAGGTATGTTCTGTATCTCCTTCTTGGTTCTTGTCCTTGGCTGGAAAATCGATTATCGTGTTGATATTGTTGATGTTATCCAAGGGATTGAATTGGCCAGGGTTGGTACATTTCCGTAGTGGTGTGTCATGTATAGATGTTCTGCATGAATTCATTGTTTAATGGAGATTACAAGATGTGGAATATGGTAAGGATTATTTTGATGAGGATTATCATCGAGTTGGTAAAGTTATGATGATAATATTAAATTGGTTATATTCTTATTTTGTGATTTCATTGGTATGTAATTATTGATGTGATGTGACAGTTATCATTGTTGAGTATTATGGCTGACCCCATCGTGGGCTTTCTTTTTAGGTACTTGGAGTATCGAACCTGTAGCAGTCGTGAAGAGATGACCTTCCCGGAGGATACTGGCTATGGCGTGTGTTTGCGAATTGAGTACTTTGACTAGTTGTTATACTCCGCTGCTAGAGTATTTTTAGCTGTTTGTCATTTCCGCTGTGTGAGTATTTTTAAATGCCGTTTTGGTATTTGGCAACTTAAATTATTTTGGAAAACCATTTTATAAACTATTTTGTCTCTACGTGTAAGCAGTGACATAACGTGCACTTTTGAAACTATTGAGTTTTGGCGGTTGGGCCTTGTACTTTCAAATGAGAGTTTTTCGACGGTCTTGTTAAACGGATTTTATAAAGTCTTTGATTAATTCAAAAGATATTACCGTCATTGCCGCTTAGGCGTATTTGAAATGTTTCTAAAAATTCCTTTCAGCCTTGTGAGTTCCGTTTCGGGGCCCACGGCGCTGTAATATTCCCGTTAGCTCTGGGGGTGTTACAAAACCTACCAAAAGGTCCATCGCAATATGTTCCCATTTCCATTCCGCAATATGAAGTGACTTAAGTAGTCAAAAGGGGCGTTGGTGTTCTGCCTTCACTTGTTGACAAACTATACATCTTTTGATAAAGTCTGCCATATCTCTTTTCACACCTTCCCACCAAAATGTCCCCTTAAGGTCTTGGTACACTTTTGTACTTCCAGTGTGTGCTATATATGGAGTATTATGGGCCTCCTTCAATATTGCTTCTCTCAACTTGACAATATTGGGCACACAAATCCTCCCTTCGTAGTACATTCTTCCATCATCGGACACACTGAATCCCTTATCCTCACCTGAAAGAGTATGTTATTTCATTTTGACCAAAAAGTCATCTTGTCCTTGACCTTCTTTGATCTGCTTCCTCAAGGTTGGCTATACCACCATACTAGCCAATAACGACTCAACTGGATTCGATGGTGTAGCCATCTCAAGGTTCGTTCTTGCAAATTCCTTGACCAAGCTTTCCTCTTTGGTCAACAAACAGGTTAGGTCTCCTCTCGCCTTATGGCTCAGTGCATCAGCAACTACGTTTTCTTTACCAGGGCGGTAATAGATTGTACCAATCGTAGTCTTTGACCAACTCTAGCCATCTGCGCTGCCTCATATTCAACTCCTTTTGTGTGAAAATATATTTCAGACTTTTGTGTTCTATATAAATTTCACACTTACCTCCATACAGGTAATGTCTCCAAATCTTCAAGGCATGAACTACCGCTGCTAATTCCATATCATGAGTAGGGTAGTTATGCTCGTGTGGTTTTAACTGTCTCGAAGCATAGGCAACTACCTTGCCATCCGACATCAATACATATCCCAAGCCTTGCTTGGATGCATCACTGTAGATGACGAATTCTCTCGTCGGATCGGGAATCGTCAAAATTGGTGCTGCAGTCAACTTTCGCTTAAGTTCTTGGAAACTTTTTTTCGCATTTCTCATTCCATAAGAAAACTTCTCCCTTTATAGTCAATCTAGTCATTGGTGCATCTATCTTCGAAAATCCCTAGATAAATCTCCGATAATAACCAGCTAATCCCAAGAAGTTTCGAACTTCATTTGCATTACTCGGTACTTTCCAATCATTGACTGCTTCTAACGTAATCCGATCAACCTCAATTCCTCTATAAGTGACCACATGTCCCAAAACTGCAACTCGGTTAATCCAGAATTCACACTTGTTGAACTTCGCATACAACTCCTCCTTGCGCAGTATTCCCAATACTGTTCTAGATGATGCTCATGTTCAACCTTGCTCTTTGAATATACAAGTATGTCATCTATGAACACAATGACAAACTTATCCAAATAAGGTTGATATACACGGTTCATGAGGTCCATGAATACCGCTGGCGCATTAGTCAAACCAAATGGCATCACTATAAAGTCATAGTGTCCGTATCGAGTTAGAAATGCGGTCTTAGGGATATCGTCATCCTTAATCCTCAGTTGGTGATAACCTGATCTCAAATCTATTTTCGAGAACACTCCTGATCCTCCAAGTTGATCGAATAGGTCCTCTATTCTAGGAAGTGGATATTTTTTCTTTATCTCGAGTCGATTAAGTTCACGACAGTCTATACACATCCTCAAACTTCCGTCCTTTTTCTTCACGAAGAGTACTGGTGCACCCCATGGCGAAACACTCGGCCGGATAAATCCAAAGTCAAGTAGTTCCTGAAGCTGCACTTTCATCTCTTGTAATTCCTTGGGCGCCATTCTATATGGGGCTTTCGATATTGGTGCCGCTCTTGGCACTAAATCAATCGAGAACTCAACTTGACGACTCGGTGAAACTCCCAACAAGTCTTCAGGAAAGACATCTGGATACTCCTTGATGATAGGTACATAAGCTATCGTCTTCTCCGAAGTTGTTTTCCCCATCACATTCACTAGGAATCCTTGGCAACTATGATTCTTCAACATCTTCACAGATTTCATGGCTGAAATCACTTTTGGGGTACTACCAAGTCTTACTCCCTCAAATACGGTCTTAAAATCAACAGACGGACATGAGGTTACCCTTCTTTCGGAGCATTCAACTACAACTCTATGTTTGTCCAACCAATCCATACCCAAAATAACATCAAAATCACTGAGTTCAACTATGTGCAAGTCGGCTAAAAAGCTATGTTCGTTGATCTCAAACTCCATATTGTTAGTTATCAAGTCTACATGCACCCCTCTAAAATTTCTTCCTCTAGACTCTCTCTCTCACTAAGTTTCTTCTTGGTCGGAATAAAAATGGCAGAATGGCACACACTAGAGTCGGAGAACAGAAACTCACTCCCACTGACCCAAAGTCAACATTTCAACACTCGATATCCACAGGCACCGACGACAAGGTGTCGGTAATCTCCAACAGATCTAAGGTGAGGGCTCCGTAATATATTACGGTTTCTAATTCAGGCTGAGTTTTGGGTTACTGAGTTCTGGTTCGTGGTGTTAGGTTTTCGGCTCGACGGAGCGACGTCGGATGGTTCTGGCATTCAGGTAAGGAATAATATGCTCGATTGAGTGTTGATTTGAGATTAGGGTTGGATTCGGGTTACGAATTTTCATCGTGGATTTGGGTTCGACCATGGCACCCTGGTTGGACTCGATTCGGGGCTGCAAATTGGTTCTAGGGTCCAAGGGATGATAGGTAAGTTTTTTTTTCTTTCCCAATTGGGCTTGCTAGGATTGTGTACGAACGATTAAATTGGGGCTGAAGGGTTGAGGTCGACTGGGTTGAACAAATAGTATGTGATGTAATTCGAGAGTTTCAACTTCAGAGTTGGATTCTGGGTATTTTCCGATTTTGTTCAGTCAATTGCTACAAACATGAAACAATGTCAATAAATTTGAGATTTGGAATTACCTGATGGAGAGGAAAAGTATGGAGAACCGTATTTGACTGCTGGGAAGGAAGTTCGTGCGCAGTAAGTGTCGAGAGTTGAGACTGCCTCGGTCGTTCAGAATACGATGTATTTTCTGTGTTTTTTTTCTTCCGTATTTTTTTTTGTTTTCTGTTTTGGATGCTGATCGATGGTAAAAAAAATTCTGTACTGCAGAATGTATATTTATAGATGTAATTTTTGGAGTATTTTAGTTGGATTAGGATTTGTGTGTTGGACAAAGACAAAGAGTTTGGTAAAGTGAAAGAACTGTGAGTGATCGATCGACTGGGAAAAGAAGGGTTCTTAATTATGGTTAGTTTAGTTTAATCATAGTTGGTTAGGTTATAATACATGATTGAATATAAATGATATAATAATAATACTAATAATAGTAAATGTAAAATAATAATTAATTGGTAATATTGATCGTAATAATCTGAAAATGATAATGATAATAATAATAATATTAGTGCTAATAAAATAGTATTAATAATATTATTAATAATAAAAATGATAATATTAATAATAGTAGGGTTAGTATTATACTTGAATAATTAATAACACTATTATAAAAATAAACAATGACTACTTGAATATATCTGACAAAATGACTCGGGCTAGGACTTGCGTCGAGACAAATAGTCATGATCATCCAAATGAGATTAAATAAAATGAGATGCATCGATAATATTATTATAAATAATAATATTACATCATGAAAATGGCGGGTATTACATATGACCAAACATCTCGCCGATATTTTTCATCATTTCTGCGGCCGTGCCCATACTCTGATGGTGATGCTGCAATACATTTGCTAGAAAAGCCAAGATGTAACAGCGAGTCATCTCATCAGATTTCTTCCATTTGTGGTACTCCTTCACCTCATCGGATGTCGGTCCGCATCTAGTTTCGATGGGCATTCCTCAGTAAGAAAAAACTTATATTCTTCAGCAGTTAGGACAATATTAAGGTTACGTTTCCAATCAGCAAATTTAGTGCTATCAAGTTTATTTTCTTTGAGAATTACAGCAACATGTGAGATAAAATTAAAACGTTTATCACATAATGCATAGCAAAATATATTGAAAAATCTCAAAATACAATACATATGATGGCAATCAACACCTAGAAAAATCTGAACATGCAAGCCACGACCGTGAGGACGTTTACACACACAATTTTCAAGTAGAGTTTTACGTCTTTAATTTACTATCCAGTCAATTTACGTTATGACAAGTATAATTAATAATTGGTTCCTCTTGACCATATATTAATTAACATAGACTCTGATGGGGAGCTTATTAATTAATATACCTAAGTGAATACCATAATTTAACAACCTTAAAATAATATCTTCTAAATAATAGTCCTGCAGATGGAGAGGTCATATCATAAAAAAGGTAATATCCAACTATCATGGTCTTCATTCCCGAATTGAATCCAAGAAAATCTTCGACTCGATATCTCCCACTGGATCAAGCATCTCATCACTCCTCCCGGCTCGATATCTCCCGTGAATTTCCAAAATTAAATTTTCGCTTTTATGCAAAATTAATTACACAAAATAAGTCAATTTTAAAATCCCAACACTCTGGCGAACGCAACAACTGGAGGTAAAATGGACCGGACCAAAAACTGGACGATCCGACCTGGATAATCCGACCCGGACCGGAGAACCAACCTGTACCAACCCACCCGCGGCCCTCGGCAGGCAGCTCGGCGCTGCTTGACAGCAGCCGTGTCTTTCAGCTGGCAGGCTGCTTCTTTGCCGTTGCCGGCATCCGTCAAAGAACTGGTGTCCTGGTTCTGCTCTATTTCTTCTTGATTTTGTCTTTTCCAAGTTCGATAATAATTTCATAAAAATAAAAAAAATCGAATTACAGCAAAGTTACATGAAAAATAAAATCATAGATCTATTCGTAGATTTTCTCACGTGAAAAACAACTACATGCCTCAAAACCAGTCCAAATAAATAATTTCATAAATAAAAAATAACCATTCAAATAACCATGATAATTGAATCATATTCCCTGCCAGAAAACGTCTAGCAAAATATTCTAACATCATATTATATGAATATTTAAATTGCTAGCAATTAATCACCAAAATTAGTTAAAATAGCAAAGCCTAATACTTTTTCTCTAATACCGATTGTTGGAAATAAAACGCAGCGGAATCGAAGTTTGAATAATTTGAATAAAGCGTTTTACGCATCCACGAGCAAAAAATCTATTTAGGAATGCTAATTAATTAATTACTAAGATTAAAAAGAAATTTAAATATAATTTATTATTTATTAAATAATATTGTTGGTAAATTTATTATTCTAATCTTGATCTGATAATCATCGGGTATTACCTTTTAAGCGAAATGATTGCTACTTTTGATCTCTTTCTCAAAAACCTTCTAGAATATCTTCCCGCCTTAATCCAGATGTTGTGTGGGCAACGAGCTATCGAATCTTGCTTGACAATTGAGATTGATCGGTTGAAAATATTTCTCACAACTCTCGATTTTCCTTTTCTTCAAGTAATTCCGATTGATAAAAAGAATTAAAGTGTTATCTCAATTGTGGAATCAAAGACCAAAGTCAAGAGTAACAATAAAACACTTGCAAGAAAAAATCGAATCCCTGTGTTGAAGTGATGCAATTGGCCGAAACCCTCCCTAATGTCCTTTTTATAGGCTTTAGACTACTCTAGGGATCTTAAGGGGGATTAGGGTTAGGACTCTCGTATAACCCAATCTTCCATATTAAACCCCTCTTAAATGGTTGAGTTTATTAATATTAGTTCAACCACTAAAGAATTAATATTGCACTTCTTACCCAAATCCAAATTTACTAAAGCGGGCTCCTTATTTAAATAAATTGTTTCCCATGTTTAAGATACTGAATGTCTATTAATTAATTTAAGTTACTGACACCTTTAATTAATTGCTTATCCAATTGTTCGGTGTTGTTCGAGAAGTTATACCTCCTCGTGGTGTGTTATTGTATATATTCACTCTGGGACGGATTGATGGGTCCTAAGTGGGTCCCGTTGCTTCTGTTGCGGTCCCACAAATATTTTGATGTGTATGTTAAGATGTTCACTCCGAGATGGGACTTCGAGTCCTCTGGGGGGGTCATTGCTTATAGCGCGATCCATTGAAGAATCTTATGTGTATAACCACGTGTTCACTCCGGGATGGGACTTCGAGTCCTCTGAGGGGTCGTTAATTTTAGTGCGAGTCATTGAACAATGTGGTGGTATAATTATATGTTCACTCCAGAATGGGACCTCGAGTCCTCTGAGGGGTCGTTGCTTATAGTGCGGTCCATTGAACATATTTGGGTTAACCACTCCGGGATGGGACTTCGAGTCCTCTGAGTGATTGTTGCTTATAGTGCGATCCACGGTTAATTACATATAATTAGTACGGTATGGTTGTATTGGTATAACTACGTGTTTACTCCAGGATGGGACTTGGAGTCCTTTGAGGGGTCGTTGCTTTAAGTGCGATCCACTGAACATTGTGTTGGTATAATTATATGTTCACTTCGGGATGGGACTTCAAGTCCTCAGAGGGGTCGTTGCTTATATTGCGATCCATTGAACATATTTAGGTTAACTACTCTGGAATGGGACTTCGAGTACTCTCAGGGATCGTAGCTTATAGTGCGAATCCACAGTTAACCATGAGGTATGGTAAGAGATTTAATTTTTCCGGAATACTAGTCTTGAGTTTGATCAAATGAGATTCGTTGCTTGCTAGCACGATGCCAAGATAATTATGAGCGTATGTTATATGTCCACTGTGGAATTCTAATCTTTGGGTTGTGACCCTAAGTAATTTTTGAAAGATAAGGATTCTTAAATCCTAACTCTGCCTGTGGGTGTCTTCTTGACATCCATTGCCGGTCCCAAGCCCGGATAAAAGAGGAGGGTTGCGGTAGGTTAGTGGCAGCCAGCGTAAAACTCGTCACATTCCATGGACCAAACGTGAATGTTATAAGGTACTGGGTAAATGCTCGAGCGATGAGAATTATGAGAAGTACAAGAAAGCTCGAACAGAAGCTAAAAAGGCCGTGCGAAATGCCCGATCAAAGGTAAATCAAGAATTATATGCAAGATTAGATACTAAAGAAGGGGAAAGAGATATCTATAAACTTGCTCGAATGAGAGAGAAGAAGACGCGAGATATTGGAAAAGTTAAATGTGTAAAAGATACTGACCAAAAAGTTTTGGTTCAAGATAAAGAGATAAAAGAGAGATGGAGGTCATACTTTGATACCCTATTCAATGGCCATCAAGAACAAGATATTGGGAATTTAAACATCCCCTCAAGTATGGTTAACCGGGAGTTTAAGAGAAGAATTCAAAAGGGTGAAGTGACAATTGCATTGAAAAAGATGGGGTCAAAGAAAGCAGAAGGACCAGATGGTATACCTATTGAAGTTTGGAGGTGTTTGGGGGAGAGAGGGATCGAATGGGTAACTATGCTTTTCAATAAGATTTGGAGAAGCAATAAGATGCCATCAGCATGGAGGAAAAGTATTCTCGTCCCTTTGTATAAGAACAAAGGTGATGTTCAAAATTGTTCTAATTATCGCGGAATTAAACTAATGAGTCATACCATGAAGTTGTGGGAACGAGTGATTGAACAAAGGATCAGGAAATGTGTGAAGATAACAGAAAATCAGTTTGGATTTATGCCTGGAAGATCGACCATGGAAGCAATTTATATTATCCGTGATTGATGGAACATTATCGAGATAAAAAGAAAGATCTGCATATGGTTTTTATTGATTTAGAGAAGGCATATGATAAAGTACCAAGAGAAGTACTTTGGTGGGCCTTAGCAAAGAAGGGTGTATCGCGGAAATATATTGACATTATAAAGGACATGTACGAGGGAGCTAGTACAAGTGTACGTACTAATGTTGGGAGGACAGAAGAATTCCCTATTACGATTGGGGTGCATCAAGGATCTACTCTTAGTCCTTTTCTCTTTGCCATAGTCATGGACGAATTGACCATAGAAATTCAAAATGACGTTCTGTGGTGTATGATGTTCGCAGATGATATTGTGTTGATTGATGAAACGAAGGTTGGAGTGCAACAGAAATTGGAACTTTGGAGGGATACTTTGGAAGCTCGAGGCTTTAGGTGAAAGGTAGTAAGACTGAATATATGGAGTGTAGGTTTAGCGAAAACAATGATAGAGAGGCAGGGATGATCACATTTGATGGGAAAGTTGTTCATGGATCCACTTTCTTTCGGTATCTTGGATCTATTATCCAAAAGGATGGATAGCTAGATGGCGATGTGGCTCACAGAATAAAGGCAGGGTGGTTGAAGTGGAAGAGTGCCACAGGGGTTTTATGTGATCCTGGCATGCCTCATAGATTAAAGGGTAAATTTTACCGCACGTCAATTAGGCTGCTTGTTATATGGCACCGAGTGTTGGGTCAGAAAAAAGCGATGTCACGTTCAAAAGATGAATGTGGCGGAGATGCGTATGCTACGATGTATGTGTGGTCATACAAAAAAGGATCGGCTCAGAAATGAGGTGATCAGAGAGAAGGTAAGAGTTGCGTCTATAGAAGACAAGATGATGGAGAATCGATTACGATGGTTTGGTCATGTGAGAAGAAGGCCTATTGATGCCCCAGTGAGGAGGCTAGAAAGTTGGGGAACAAGTAATGTTGTGAAAGGTAGAGGAAGACCCAAGAAAACTTGGATAAAGATGATTGAAAATGATATACGGTTTCTTGGAATTGGAGAAAGTATGGCGATGGAGAGGCAAATGTGGCGGGAAAGAATACGGATGGTGGATGGAGTCTGATTCCTCCTTTTTTTTTCTTTTTTTTTCTATTTTCTTTTATTTCATGTTATCTTTTAATTTTTACATTATTCTTTTTTTTTATTTGCTTTTTTCTCTACTTTTTCCCTCTTTTTTTCCTTTTATGTTATTTATGTAACGATTATTGACGGTTTCAAAGTTTGATTCATGTTAGCCGACCCCAAATCATTTGGGGACTAAGGCTTAGATGTTGTTGTTGTTGTTGTAAGGATTCTTAAATCCTAAATGTATTCTTCTAAAAACTCCCTAGATCTTTAAAACAATTTACAAGTTGTTTACTCGTTTTATTACTGCCTTTCAGGGTTTTAGTTTATGTGATGCCCTGACTTTCTAGGAATAATTATAGGGGAAATTAATAAGAATATGAATTTTGATGTAAAATAATTTCCTTTGAGAATATTAAAATTCTCGCCTACAAAGTCGAGTCGCTACACTGACTAAAATAAATGCCTATTAATTAAGGTAATGACATGACATAAATCAGAGGTAATAATTGTGGCGGAAGAAAGATTTATAAATTATTATTTCAAATCAAAAGTTTTCCCAAAAAATATTTCAAAACATTAGACATAAAGAAAACATCATTTTAATAAATATCATCACATGCTCTCTCGGCTCTCTCCTTCGTCCATCCGGCTCGGTTTAACCTGTGGGATCAATATAGGTGGGGGTGGCTTCCTTCAGCTCATGGAAATCACACATATCACAATAATATACAATCTCATGAAAAGCAATTAAATGATTATTCTATCATAATATTTTCCCCAACATGAATACATACACACAATATCACAAATAACATGAATCCAGCACGAATTTGAATAGTGAGGTTGAGCAGGTGTCCCCAAACAACATATCTTAAGATAGCCTCTTTACACGTACACATGTGAGCCTGATTTACAACATGTATAATCAATTTTAAATATTCTGCTGCTGGAAACCACTTGGCTGCGTCTGGTTTACACTAGTGTCCTTCGGGACCGGTGCAGGAGTGCGAGTACCAAAAGATCGAGTCGCATTTCCACAATATGTTGCGCGATGTCCTTCCTGTCCACACTCGAAACAGGTCACAGCAGGTGTTAAACAGTCACGTCGAACATGCCCCGCTTTGCCACAGTTATAACATTTCTTCCACGTATGCAAGCAGTCGGTCTTGCCGGAACTTCTTTCCACCTCGAGAAGGATGCAGAGGCCTCCTGGATGAATGAAATGAGGACTGGCCCCTGCGGGGCCCACCACTCTTATTCTCCATGAAGTTGCCAGACACTTTCTGCATCTTTGCTTCTGTTGATTTCTCTACTGCCGCCTCTTTCATATCATAGGCCAGCGCCTTGTCCTGATACTGTCGCAGGGTGGTACATTCAAATTCGGACATATATTGTTGAATCTCCGGCTTCATCCGCATGTCAAAATGGAAAATCCTCTCCGCCTCGGTCCTGACCAAGTGGCGCACATAAGTCAACTGGTGATTAAAAGTCTTAATCACGTCTGTCACCGATGCCTCAGAATTTTGTGGTGATAAAAACTCCCGAACTCGGGCCTCTCTAACTGGGCGAGGACAATATTGCGCTTCCATCATTAATTTGAACTCCGTCCAGTCAACATTACGCTCCTCAGGTCGAATGGCCTCCCACCAGTCGAAAGCCTCCCCAGTCAGAAGATACTGGGCGATCGGAACCTTTCTGTCGTTAGGACAGTTAATCCCTACAATGATCTTCTCTAACTCCTTCAACTAGTGATCCCCAGAAAGCGTCTTAGTAGAACCGTCAAATTTTGGAGGATGCAATTTGACCACTTCAGTAAGCCATTTGTCTCCCCGGTTATCCTCGTTATGCTGTTGTCCCATCGCCGTCTGCATGCGATCAACAACCTGAGCAAACTGGTTTATCTGGGCAACCACCTGTTGAAGCACTCCCGGCACGTTAGGATCTGCATTATTATTTGCTGATCCCTGCTGTCCTCCAGAATGGGAATCGGTTCGACTAGCAGAAATTTCTGGAGTAGACGCCGAATCCTCCTGTCTCGCATTTCCACGTCCGCGTCCACGACCTCCCCTCAACATACTGTAAATACAAATATTCAATATCCAGGGCAAACTTTCTAAAAGAAAGTCCATCAAAATCACAATGTAGGAATTAAATAAAACGGTAGTATTTAGAGATTTGGAGACTTACAACCACGGTCCACACGACGATGCTGGCTCAGCAGTGATGTTACAAGCGACGCATAAATCAAATAACGTAAACAGACCCAACTAACCCGACTGCCAAGATATCCATGAATCTTAGCTCCGATACCATATTCTGTAACACCCCGATATATTCGGAATAATTATAGCGCCGTAAATCCTTTGTATAAGAATTTACAAGGCTAATTTGAGAAATACGGAAATAATACTAAAGTGTCCTCGATGTAAAAGAAGTTTAAAACCCATTCGGCAGTACAAATGAGTCCAAGAATACAAAACATTTCCAAGACAACAACAACAACAACAACAACAACAACGATGAACAAGGTACTTACCTCGAATAATCGATACCAAACACTCCGACGAACACGGTTCAACCGGGAAACCTCGAACACCTACAATCCTCCGGCGAAAACAACGAAAACATGATTACGACGAGTATAACGACCGGAGACAGTGCGAAACACGCCCAAGAATCAAAGAAAAACCCATTGAGTCATTTAATCGAACATTAAATGCTCAAGGCTCCCTTAGAACACAAAAATCATGATTGGGCTCAAAAAAATGCAAGATACGGATATACAATCCGTAGAATACGATTAATAATACTCTAGAATATCAACCGATTCATCAAAATCGGACGAACAACGAAATCAAGAAGGAAATCCCGAAAGTCAACCCCAAGAGATTTGAGAAGTTACCTTCGATCTGGACAAACTCAAGTGGAGGATGATGATAGATACGAATCAAGCTTCCCAAAATGATGCATGACGATACCTCCGATCACCACCCTTGAGTCTCAGCCGAAAATGGCGGAACCAGAAGGAGAAAGGGGAAAATAGCACGAAACTGGCCGCCCCGCATATATATAGCCGAGCATGTTACGGCCGTAACTGGCAGGGCCTTACAGCCGTAACTCGCCTTACGGCCGTACTCGGTAGCTCCTTACGGCCGTAACCAGGCCTCCAAGGCCACTGCCCAAAACGTGGGGATGTCTTATGGCCGTACCCGGCAATGCATTACGGCCGTACCTGGCCATGTCTTACGACCGTAACATGGCCATCCATTGCGGCCGAAACTGAACACGCCTTACGGCCGTAACCGACCATGCTTTACGGCCGTAAACAACCATGCCTTATGGCCGTAACTCGGCCAGGCCTTATGGTCGAAACTCAACCATTCCAACAGTCCGGTTAGACGTCTCGGTCACACTAACGCACCGTCTATGATTCAAAATAATAACGAGCAAATTACGAAACACAATGTACCACACCACGAGCACGCATTAAAACAAAGAGGCGCACACGACAACAAGTAATACTCGACGAACATGAATTACTACGGTCGAATAAGACGAGTAGTAAAACAATCAAAACACGAGTTTAAGCACTAAACAAACACATGATTCCGATAATCTCAAGATTGGAAAGAACATGAATATGAATACAAATGCCCAACACTCTACGAAAATTACGAAATGGCCCAAACGCTCGAAACATCACGATACGACAATAGATAACCAAACCGAAGCTTACAACACGTATAACAACGTTAAATGAACTTACGGGAGACACGAAACAATAGTTTCGAATGAGATTCGCAGGAATCGAACTTAAGTGCGGAAAAGTCGCCAAGAAGCACAGAACGAAACAAACGACACAGAAACAAACTCGGCTGAAAAAAAAAGTGCAGAATTAATCATTCTCAGAATGACGAAACAATCACAAGCGAGCCGCTAAAACGGACTCCTTCTAAAAAAGAAATTTACCAAAAATCAAAATTGCGGATATTACATACTACCCTCCTTAAAAGAAGTTTCGTCCCGAAATTTAAATAAGTAGGGCGGAGCAAAATCCCACCAGGAACATCTCAATGAGATACACAAGAACCAAATAACTCACGCCCATCGGCAAAATGCTACAAGCAACGCAAAGGAACATACGGCGTGAAATCACGCTCGACAACAACCATCACAATGTCACAAGCAGAGACATAATAAAACCAACAAGTGTCAAGTATCACTAAACAGATAGCACAATCAAGTCAATTATTCGAACAATCACAAAACAAAAGGTACCTATCACCAGAAAACACGCACAGTCGAAAAATAGAAATTAAACATACAACGATTCGCGAGGGTAACCCCGAAGAACTCAGACCACGCCCAAATTCTCGAAAACCACGCTAGGCATCTCCATGTCCTTCTAGAGCAGAGACAGAAAGTCGATCCCCAAAGCTCTCAGCTGCCGTCTCGCAATGCACGGCTCGGTGACCCACTTGGCCACACTCGAAACAGCTGACTAACGGTGAATGACAATTCTTCGCGGTATGGCCTGCTCGGCTACAGTTATAACACGTCTTCGTGCTGCTCACATTACTCGATGCAGGGGTAATACTCCTCCTCTGTTCACGCAATTGAGGAATCTTCTTAGGATGACGACACGAAGTCTCAGCCCCAGGGGGCCCATTCCCCTGATTTCCTGAAAAGTTTCCAACAGTTTTCTGTTTCTTTGACTCGGACATATGCTCAGTCGGTGATATAGATAGCTCATAGGCTAACGCCCTACTCTGATACTCTCTCAATGAAGTACATGTGAAATCATCCATGTACAGACGAACCTCCAGCTTCATTCGCCTAATAAAATGACAGATCTTATCTTCCTCTGTCCTTACCCGATCATGCACGTAGCTGACTGTTTGCTATAGTCGATAATAGCTTGAGACAGCGGTACATCTTGCGGCCTCGCCGAAAAGAATTTATTAATCCTCTGCTTTATAATCGGTTCAGGACAAAAGTCATCTCTCATGAATCCCTGGAACTCTACCCACGTGACAACACGATCCCGAGGCTTAATAGCCTCCCACCAGTTAGCGGCATCCTTGTCGAGAAGATACTGAGCGACCGGCACCTTACATTCTTCTGGACAATCAACCACCTCAAATATCTTTCTCAACTGGAAAATCTAACTTTCCTAGCCTAATACATCTGCAGCACCAGCGAAACGAGGGGGATTCATACGAACCACTTATCGAAGCCACTGATTTGCACTAATGTTCTGGGTCACATCTGTATTACGTTGAACTGCTTAGGTCAATTGAGTCATATGTGCAGCTACCTGCTGCAAAATAGTGGCAACACCGATATCAACACCATCACCGGCGGTACGATCCTGATCACGCATCTGGCCACCACGACCACGACCCCTGCCCCTCGGCATACTGAATAAGTAACCACTCAGCACAAGCGAAAATCATAACACAATCACATACAGCAATTACCATCCCAAGGCAACTCACATACATAAAATTACAGCAACTACGACACTCGTTCGGCGATTTCAACCGCTCAAATGATAACCAACAGAAAATTACAAAACATCATGAAACAATCACATATGTACACAATCATACAAACCCAAGCTCTAACAGCTCGCACAGGTGAGATAACACGCAAATTACCACGAAGCGACAAACATTTAATACCAATATCACACCCCTCACAAAGGGCTAACACAATGAATGCGTGGCGAACGACTCAACGCTCACACCACTAAATCCATCACAACTCGGAGGGCTAACACCCTAACGACAATGCTAACATCATGCACACATTCCCTGACCGCAAATAGGTAATGATAGGTTTTAAAAACGAAACAGCTTTTTGAAAATAATTTGGAAACACCAGTTGATATTATGTATTACGTTTCAAAAAAGTAATACAAACAGCATCATCGAGACTTTGAAAAACCGTCTTGCGTTCAGGAAATCCTTTTTTTAGTTAAAAGCTTTCAGAAATATTCGACCTTCGGGTCTATAAAATTGCGTTTCTAAATTACTAAGAATATCTCAAAATTTTTTGGTTTTCAAAGTAAAAGAATATTGAAACATATAATTGCACTAGTAGGCGCCTTGAAAATATAATCTATTTTAAAAGTACGTCTCGAAATTTATTCTCTAAGATACTCAAGATTTTCAAAAATCCATTAGGCCAGAATGCCCAAAAACTCACACGTTACAAAGTATACGTTGCGCCTCTGCTCACACGTATCGACATTCACTTACACATCTCATAGTACATGCATCAAGTCGTTTCAAAAATCAAAACAAGACATGTCTTTTCCCGAAAAACAAACAGTCAATAATCACAGTTAAAAACTTGCCTAGGAACAGGGTGAAACCACTGATCCCATCCGAGGTCTCTAAGGACCCTCCCAGACTGTCCGTAGTTATAAATCAAAATCACGCACATGCATCGCCTAGGACCGGCGCTAAACCACCGGTCCCATCTGAGGCCTCTATGGACCCTCCCAGACTGGCTAGCCAACGAGCTCGTGAATCAGGAACGAAATTACAGAGTCCTCAAAGGCCCCATCGGACCCTCCCGGAGTGAGCAAAGCACACACATATTATACATTACCATTTCATGTTAAGCATAAAGGTTGCACAATAATGCTTGCAATACGAGCAAATTATTTTGAAAATCATTAGCAGCGGACAAATTCAACAGTCAAAAATACATTAGCAGCGACACCACTCCTCATATAATCAAAACATGAGAGTCAATTAAACACATATCACGAAATCAAAATCAACATAAAGATTCCATCTCTTAACAAATAATCATATAAGCGGCTCGTGTCACACGAGGCACAAAACAAAGAAGGGAGACTTACATCCACAGGTCGCATGAAGATGATGATCGCCCCACGATACTAATCACGACCAACAAACTCAGACGACGCGTCGCGACACGACTCAAACAGACACTGTCCATATAAAATATGACTCAACAATGCCCAACTCAACCCGACAGCCTAGGTTTCCGCAACCTAAGGCTCCGATACCATTTATATAACACCCCCAATTTACTCAGGGATATTACACGTCGTAGACCCTTTTCTCAAGGATCTACCAGGCTGGTAACAAAATCAAACATCTCAACATCGCCTTTAAGGCTGAAATGACCCAGTAGACCGATTTGGTCTTTCAATTAATATATACACTCAATCACAATGCATACCCATGCAGGGGTCAAAATGCAACACGCTTCCATATAACGGGGATAATATTGCATCGGCAATAACTAGAACTAAACCAATACAACACCGTATGGGTCCTCATGTGATTAGTATCGATCATCATTCATCATCCTTCGTGCCAACCCTATGTTATGCTCCCCAAAACCTGAATGCAAAACAGACATCCACCCCCCGATTACTCGTGGGTTAGCAAAATTCCACTATTTTTCTAGTACAAGTACAAAGTGCAAATACGAGTCATATAAATCATATTTCAAGAATAATAATTATCAGAAATCCTCAACGATTCAATCATAACGAAAGGAATTACTTCTCGAGGTCGACAATTTGAGTAAAACTTTCCAATTTCGAAAGATCACAAATCAAGAGAACAATTTATAAAATGCTTTAAAATGCCCTCGGGAGTTTTAGCAGAAAACCATTTAGGATTATTGAATCGTTCTCTTTTCAAAATCCAAAAGGGGTCACATCCCAAAGATTTGCTTTCTCAAATAAAAACCAACAATAATTCACGGGGTTCATAGCCCATGCCATGTGTCCTCGACGGACATAAAGTCAACAGAATATAACCACCCAAGACACGAAATCTTGGTAACACGTCCAAGGTACTCGACCTGGCAAAACACATCCAAAATCATATCCATGACAACATGATCAAATGCCACGTCATCTCACGGTTGGATCAATCACTTCTTGCACCCTGACCACATGATCACAAACCATGTGTCACTGTAGGTTTTCTTAGGCTCTCACGGTTTGATCAATCACTTGTTGCATCCCGACCACATGATCACAAACCATGTGTCACCATAGTTTTCTTAGGCTCTCACGGTTGGATCAATTACTTGTTGCATCCTGACCATATGATCACAGGCCATGTGTCACCGTAGACCTCGCCTATGTCCACATATTCACACACATAACACAGTACACCAAGTATATCACAATAATCCACACAAAGGCAACAAACACTTAGCACGACCCAAGTGGCAAATCACAACGCACTGAAATGAGATAATATATATATTATCAACTCGCAACATCAACACCAAGCGTATCCATAGGATTCACTTAACCATTCACAAAACACACCATTCCCGAAACACACGCGTTTTGAAAGAGAGCCTTTAACGAGGCTAAACTGAATCTTTTTAAAGTTCATTTCAAACAAACAAACAAACACACTTAGACGATCACCGATCATCATATCCATAAAACAAGAAATGTATGAACAAGGTACTTGCCTTGAATAATCGATACCAACACTCCAACGAACACGGTTCAACCGGAAAACCTCGAACACCTACAATCCTCCGGAGAAAACAACGAAAACATGATTACGACGAGTATAACGACCGGTGACAATGCGAAACACGCCCAAGAATCAAATAAAAATCCATTGAGTCATTTAATCGGACATTAAATGCTCAAGGATCCCTTAGAACACAAAAATCATGATTGGGTCAAACAAATTCGAGATACGGGTATACAATCCGTAGAATATGATTAATAATACTCAAGAATATCAACTGTTTCATCAAAATCGGACGAACAACGAAATCAAGAAGGAAATCCCGAAAGTCAACCCTAAGAGATTTGAGAAGTTACCTTCGATCTGGACAAACTCGAGTAGAGGATGATGATATATACGAATCAAGCTTCCCAAAATGATGCACGACGATACCTCCGATCATCACCCTTGAGTCCCAGCCTATATATAGCCGAGCATGTCACGGTCGTAACCGGCAGGGCCTTACGGTCGTAACTCGCCTTACGGCCATACTCGGCAGCTCCTTACAGCCGTAACCAGGCCTCCAAGGCCACTGCCCAAAACGTGCAGATGTCTTACGGTCATACCCGGCAATGCATTACGGCCATACCAGGCCATGTCTTACGGCCGTAACTCAGTCA
This sequence comes from Orobanche coerulescens, assembly GCA_033398695.1. Classification (NCBI taxonomy): domain Eukaryota; kingdom Viridiplantae; phylum Streptophyta; class Magnoliopsida; order Lamiales; family Orobanchaceae; genus Orobanche; species Orobanche coerulescens. The sequence continues at coordinate 116,581,147 of CM065801.1, forward strand.
TGCATTGCGGCCGTGACTGACCACGCCTTACGGCCGTAAACGACCATGTCTTACGGCCGTAACGCCAGGCCTTATGGTCGAAACTCGACCATTCCGACAGTCCAGTGGGACGTTCGACAACGTCTCGATCACACTAACACACTGGCTATGATTCAAAATAATAACGAGCAAATTATGAAACATAATGTACCACACCACGAGCACGCATTAAAACAAAGAGGCACACGCGACAACAAGTAATACTCGACGAACACGCATTACTATGGTCGAATAGGACGAGTAGTACAACAATCAAAACACGAGTTTAAGCACTAAACAAACACGTGATTCCGATAATCTGAAGATTGGAAAGAACATGAATATGAAAACAAATGCCCAACACTCTAGGAAAATTACGAAATGGCTCAAACGCCCGAAACATCACGATACAACAACGGATTACCAAACCGAAGCTCACAACACGTATAACAACGTTAAATGAACTTACGGGAGACACGAAACAACATTTTCGAACGAGATTCGCAAGAATCGAACTTAAGTGCGGAAAAGTCGCCAAGAAGCATGGAACGAAACAGACGACACCGAAACAAACTGGGAAGAAAAAAAAGTGCAGAATTAATCATTCTCAGAATGACGAAACGGTTACAAGCGAGCCGTTAAAACGGACTCCTGCCAAAAAAGAAATTTACCGAAAATCGAAATTGTGGATATTACATGTCCTACACCCACTTCTCTTCGTCATAGACAAGAGGCATTTAACCTTCTATTTTACCAGATAAGAATAATTGATTTTATAAATATATATTGTTTTTCTCCTTACAAATGAAAGAATATGGATCCATCAAGTTGACTAATAACTTTACACGGTGTCCTATTAAAAACAACATCAAAACGAGTGTCACATAATTGACTTCTACTCAACATGTTATGTTTTGAGTGCATTTTCTAACAAAACATTATTAATGGAAGGAAAGACGAGTTACCAATAGTTCCCGAACCAATTATCTTCCATCTTTGGTTGCCTCCAAAACCAACAGTGCGTTCCTACTTTAGTGTTAGGCTTTGAAATATCTATTTTTCTCTCGTCATGTGCCGTGAACAACCACTGTCCTTGTACCATGACTGGTGTTTAAACTCTTTTGCTAAATGAATCCGCACCATAAAATATTTCCTCTTTAGGTAAGGTAGCAGAGATTCTGGAAGACTATCCGGTTGTTAGGAATGTGCGAGCATGGTGGTAAGGCTTGCTAGGATATTAATATACGTCTCTTTCAAAAGAGAGTAAGTCAGAATACGTAGAATAGCTTGTTACTTATTGTAACACCCCCCAAACCACTCGGGAGTATTACAGCACCGTAGACCCTCTCCGTGAGGATCTACCAGGCTAAATACAGAAAACACAACAACACAATACATGCCAACATGGCTAATAACGAACCATTATACCGATTTGGTCTTTTTCCACAACACAAACATCAAACATACATTACTCTTTCTCACAACTCTTACCCACGCAGGGGTTGGAATACATCAACATTCCCATGAAACGGAAAATACCACGACAGAAAGACAAAACAACACGACTTTACTAAAAATACTCAACACTGATCTTTATGTGATTAGTATCGTCGTCTTCCATCTCGTACCGATCCTGTGATACGCTCCCCAGCAACCTGCAAGTACCTGGACGCAGTACAGACATCCACCCCTCGAGTACTTGGGGGTTAGCAAAACTCCACTGTTTTGCTAGTGCAAGTATAAAATACAAATACAAGACATACACCACATACTCCAAGAACATAGGATTGGGAATAGTCATCCAGACATAAATAACAACAAACTTCCCGAGATAATTTATTTGAATAAAATCGTTCGAAACATGAAAAATGGAACTGTAGCTCGATATACAATATGAGAAAACATTTTAAGATCTCGGGAGTTTTGAAAATATTTGCGAATTCTCACTTATCGAAAACACCTCGGATAGCCCAACGATCATTTTCCAAAAGTACAATTTCAATAACAAAACACGGGGTCCATGACCCAATTATAGCCCAAGGAGTCAAAGGTGTCAAAGGAGTCAAAGCTTCCATGTGACCCCAAACCACTCGAGAATATTACAGCGCCGCAGACCCTCCCCGTGAGGATCTACCAGGCTAAATAAAGAAAACACAATAATACAATACATACCAACATGGCTAATAACGAACCATTAGACCGATTTGGTCTTTTGCCACAACACACACATCAAACATACATTACTCTTTCTCACAACTCATACCCACACAGGGATTGGAATAAATCAACATTCCCATAAAACGGAAAATACCACGACGGAAAGACAAAACAACAAGACTTTACTAAAAATACTCAACACTGGTCTTTATGTAATTAGTATCGTCGTCTTCCATCATCCTTAGTACCGATCCTGTGATTCGCTCCCCAGCAACCTGCAAGTACCTGGACGCAATACAGACATCCACCCCCCGATTACTCCGGGGTTAGCAAAACTTCACTGTTTTGCTAGTGCAAGTATAAAATACTAATACAAGCCATACACAACATAGTCCAAGAATATAAGATTGGGAATAGTCATCCAGACATAAATAACAACAGACTTCCCGAGATAATTTATTTAAATAAAACCGTTGGAAACATGAAAAATGGAACTGTAGTTCGATATACTATTTGAGAAAACATTTTAAGATCTCAGGAGTTTTGAAAACATTTGAAAATTCTCACTTATTGGAAACACCTGGGACAACCCAACGATCCAAAAGTACAATTCCAATAACAGAACACGGGGTCCATGACCCAGTTATACCATTCCGATCACAAACCGCAGGGTCCAGCACCCAATCATCCATAACAACATATTCCCAAGGATTATTCGCGTCCCGTGCTAATAAGCCACGAACCTCACATGCTCCCGCAGAACATACCCGAGTGAATAACCCAATGAGAAACTGTACCAAATCACATGTCACCGTGACAACAGTCACATAACCATAACCATACATACGTTCATAGTCATCCTGACATCGCGCTAGCAAGCTAAGAACCTCGGAGCCTCCACGAGACATACCCGATTTGACAACCCATGACACGTACATCACACAACCAAACCACAACCATAAGTTATCCCCGCATCGCGCTAACAAGCTACGAACCTCGGAGTCCACGCAAGACATACCCGGGTTGGATAACCCCACAAGTTATCCCGGCATCGGGCTAACAAGCCACGAACCTCGGAGTCCCTGCAAGACCTACCCGATTGGATAACCCTACGGTCACGCCCGACCCGTACTAGCAAGGACGGATCCCGGAGATTCAACAAATCTTACCCGGTGGCACATCACTTACAACAATCACACAACAACAAGCAAATACCATTACCAAACAACACTAAGCATCACAACCTCCTTACAAAGGGGTAACAACTAATATCACACAACACCACATATTCACCAAACGAATACACGCATCAATACATAATCTTCAACCAGTGGAAAAGGTATACTATAATCACCTAATACAATCACAATCATGCAACGCTAATACTCATATACACGAAAGCACATTTAATTCCAAAACGCTCGAGTTATCTTTTGCAATACAACATTTATCGAGAATATACCGATCCTTTTGAAAGTTCTTTAAAACATTCGGATTGCACATATAATTAGTTACCAACCATTACGTCTACGAAACATAAAATGTATGGGCAAGATACTTGCCTCGATACCATGAGCAACGGAACAACGAACGGACACGGTCGGGTAGCCCTCGAACTTCCAAGAACGACCAAGAACTTGACAACCCCACGAATACTACGCAAATAACATCACCATGAATCAAAATCCGAATCCACCCGAAAAGCAACAAGGATCCGAGGGTTTCTTCAAAGAAATCAAGAATCAAGTTTCGGGTGATAAAAATCGCTAAACGGGTTACAAAATCCGAAGATCATGACCAAGAAAATAAGAATTCCATAAACAATTTATCAACCTCAGATTAAATCAAAGAATCACGAAGAAACACCCAAAAATTACACCATTAGGGTTTTAAGGAAGAAAATACCTCGATCCGACAAAGAACAAGGATTTGATGTTGATATAGTCGACAAGAGTCTTCAAAAATGCCTTGGAATTGAGTGGAATCGACCAAGAACTCAAGTTCCCGAACCTCCCGTCCGATAGCCGCAAGAAAAAGTGAGTAAAGGGTTGAAATGAGGCCTGCCCATCGCCCAGGCCTATTTATGGCCGATCGCATTACGGCCGTAACCGGCCACCCCTTACGGCCGTAACCGAGTTCCCAGGGCTACTGCCCAAAACCTACTGGTGCATTACGACCGTAACCGGCCCATGCCTTGCGGCCGTAACGCAGCATTACGGTCGTAACCGAACACTCCTTACGGCTGTAATCGAGCTCCTCAAGGTTGTTGCCCAAGATGTGCGGACACCTTACGGCCGTAATCGGCCACGCCTTACGGTCGTAACTCGATACAGCCCACCATCCGACAGTACGGCTAGATGTCCGACGATGTCTCGATCACACTAACGCACCAACTAAGATTCAATGGAACAACGAGCAGGGTACGAAACCCAATGTACCACAGTACAAGCACATGATTCCAAAGACGTGGATGAAAACAAACCACTCGACCGAAGAAAAGTTCAACGAAACCGGAACGAAGATCTCGGATATTACATTCTACCCCTCTTAAAAGAAGTTTCGTCTCCGGAACTTAAAACATAAAACGATCAACGCAAAACAATCTCAGATAACACACGCTATCTATTGCCGATGACCTGCAACGAATCACATGCAGCACGTGGCTGCTACCATCCATATCGCTATACCAGAATGATAAGAAAACGCAACTAATGAAATCAATATGGTTGACCAACCCGAACAGTACATTAACCAAAACGCGAGTTAATCGCTGTATAAATATGAAATTCCACACCCCAAGGGTTGGAAGATCGAAAACGAAGCTAATTTCCCGAACATAAGGAAATTACAAAGTGATCTGAACACTCAAAAATCACGATACGAGATCAACAACAACCGGACAAGAAACGATCGAACCACAACGATCGAGACAACAACGGTCGAACAATCATATTCGAATCACGATGAACGAAAAAAATCAAATAACAACTCTAAAGTTCACACCCCGACTCGAGACAATAGGTGATCTGGTAAAAATGACAAGATATGCATTTACATAAGATTCACGGGAATGTAACCGAATTCGGAAAAAGTCACAACGACAAATGGATTAATCCGAAACAATACCACAACTCGTTCGATCAACAAAAAACAAAAGATAGGACAAGTTCAGAAAATGCCAACGAACACAAACAAGTCAATATAGTTGAAAATAGAGGAGTTCAACCATCCGATCCACTTCTAACAAAAGAAGTTTGTCTCTGAAATTCGAAACAACAAAGCAAGGAAATAACATAACATACAACTGTTAGACTACACCCATCAGGGACTTCTCAGAGTCGATCCTGATATCAGTGTTCAAGTTCGTGCCTCGGAAGGCTCGGTGACCAATTTGTAAAACTGAACTTGGTGTCCCCCAAGTCCTCACTTGTAACACGTTACTGGCGGAGAAGGGCAATGTGCATGAACATGCCCCGACACATTACAGTTCAAACACCTCCTGGATTTACCAGGAGTCAAAGCTGACGACTTGGAACTCTTAGTCCCACGCATCGAGCGATGGAGCTTCACAGCATAAAGACTACAACGTTACAATCTAGGAACACCAACTCCTGTACTGCCCATAAGGTCATCGGACTTTCTCTGTTTCTTCGACTCGGGCACACATTCCGACGATAACGAAGCTAGTTCGTAGGCTAAGCCTCGATCCTGGTAATCTCTCAACGAAGTGCAAGTGAGTCCCCCCATATACTTGCGAATCTACGGCTTCATATATATGTCAAAATGAAGGATTTTCTCTTCTTCAGTCCTCACCTGATCTCGCACATAATTGAGTTGTTTACTACAGTCGATGATAGCCTGCGACACCGATATACCCTGCGGTTCTGCCAACTAAAACTCACCAATCCTCTGGTCTCTAATCGGTTTCGGACAAAACTAAGCTTCCATAAATTACTGGAACTCCGCCCATGTGACATCACGATCACGAGGTTTAATAGCTTCCCACCAATTAGCGGCATCTCTATCAAGAAGGTACTGAGCGATAGGTACCTTGCGGTCTTCGGGGCAATCGACTACCTCGAATATCTTACCCAACTGAAGGAGCCAACCATCCCACTCCAACGCATCAACAGCACTGGTGAATCCAGGGGGATTCATACGAACTACCTCTCGAAGCCATTGATTTACACCGATGTTTTAAGTCGTGTTGGTGTTATGTTGAACCGCCTGGGTTAACTGAGTCATATGTGCTGCTACTTGTTGAAATATAGTAGAAACACCAATACCAATATCATTCCCGGCACTATTTTCTTGATCCCGCGTCTGCTCCCCATGGCCATCAGTACCACGGTTACGACCACGACCTCTGCCCCTCGGCATACTAACAAGCAACAACCTAACGCAACGAAAAACATAATCATCTACCAACAGTACTAGACCGGAGGTTACAAATAAACAACAGCGTGCAAATCTAAACACCAACGGTGTAACACCCCCAAACCACTCGGGACTATTACAGCGCCGTAGACCCTCTTCATGAGGATCTACCAGGCTAAATACATAAACACCACCATACCATACATACCGACATGGGAAATTAACGGACCATTAGACCGATTTGGTCTATTACCGCAACATACACATCAACCATACATTACTCTTTCTCGTAACTCATACCCACGCAAGGGTTAATATAAATCAACATTCCCGTATAAGGGGAAAATAAACACAACGGAGGGACAAAACAAGACATCACCAAATACCCAACACCGGTCTTCATGTGATTAGTATCGCCGTCTTCCATCATTATTCGTAACGATCCTGTGAATTGCTCCCCAGCAACCTGCAAGTACCTGGATGCAAAACAGACATCCACCCCCCGAATACTCGGGGGTTAGCAAAACTCCACTGTTTTGCTAGTGCAAGTATAAATACAAAGACAAGCCATACATATCATACTCCAAGGATATAGAAACCGTGAATATACTTCCCGAGATAATTCACTTGATCAAAACCGTTTGAATTATGAAAGATAGGAATAAAACCATTTTATATCTTACAAAACATTTTACAATCTCGGGAGTTTTAAAAACATTTGTGGTTTAAGAATTTTCAAGCCTTTCGAAACACTTAGGGACACAACCGAAAAATCATTTATTTCCAAATACGATTCCGATAACAAAATACGGGGTCTACGACCCAATCATAACATTCCATCCACAATCACGGGGGGGGGGGGGGGTCCGTAACTCAACTTATCCACATCACATAGTCACAAGAATAACTTTGTGAAACTACACCGTGCCAAACATTACGGTGACAACACTCTCACAGAACGACAACAGAGAGCACAACTTTGCAACTTAACCATACGGTCGAACTCAACACACCACAGAGCTACAATACACAGAGCAACCACAAGACTCACGTACCCATACCAAATTATCACAGCCAAGGTACACATCACACACAACACATTTACTGGTGCCATTCCAGCCAAGTACGATAACATTTGGACTGTCATTCTAATCAGACAAAATATGCGCCACAAATCACAGTTCTCCAACAAAACATTTCAAAGTTAACCGTTGGTACGAGACTCACGGCCGCCGTACCCCGCAGAGCCCCGTCGGACATCCCTGGGTGGTTAACCCTAGTTCGCGATACGCACACACACGGCAATACGTATCCCTAGAGGCCCCGTCAGACCGTCCCTAGGTGAACATACACATATCATCCACAACGCCACGGAAAGCCATAATTCGAATACTAGAATATGCATACAAATGCTAGGTACTTCGCTAGAATGGCCACTTTAACCGGCATATACTCACGATCAATGTCACACAACGACAAGCAAATACCAATGCCAAACAACACCAAGTGTCCCAACCTCCTTACGAAGGAGTAACAACTAATATCACACAACGTCACATATTCACCGTACAATTACACATCTCAATATACAATCATCGGCAAATAACTACGGTCTACTAAATTCACTAAAATATGTTCAATATCTTCCGTCACACAACAATGATACACATAATCAGAAAACACATTTATTCACAAAGCCTACGAGTTATCTTCGAAGGAAAACCTTTATCAAAAACATACCGATCCTTTTTGGAAGTTTATTAAAACATAAAAATTCCACATATAATCAATTACCAATTATCACATCTACGAACTACGAAATGTATGGGCAAGATACTTGCCTCGATACCACAAGCAATGAAACGACGAACGGACACGATCGGATGGCCCTCAAACCTCCAAGAATGAACAAGAACTCGACAACTCCAGAAAACTACGAAAATAGCATCACCACGGATCAATAACGCTAAACGGAATTCGAATCAACTCGAAAAAACAACATGGATCCGAGGGTTTCTTCAAGACAAATCGAGAATCAAATTCCGGGTGATAAAACTTGATAAATGAGTCACAAAATCCGAAGACCATGATCAATACAACAAGAATACCAAGAACAATTCATCAATCTCGGACAAAATCAACGAATCATGAAGAAAACCCCCAAAATACCCGAAATTAGGGTTCTAAGAATTTTACCTTGATTAAAATGGGGAAAGATGTTGGGATGTTGTTAAATCCATACTAGAAACTCAAAGATGTTGATGGGTGATGATATCAGGCCAAAATCCATGCTTATACGCTCTCAAGATCGTCTAGATCGCCGGAAGGAAGAAAGGGGAGGAAGAAATGACGAAAATTGACCTCTGTGATCCTATATATATCACTTGATTAGCGCACGCTAAGGTATGTGTAGCGTGCGCTATCGGCCTCAAAAATGCACCAGAACCCTCTGCCAGACATCGTTAGCGCGCGCTAATACATGCGTTTAGCGTGCGCTAATTATACACTGTGCAGTCTTTGGTATTTCGACCACAACTCCTTCGTCCGGACTCCGATTGACTCACCGTTTGAACCATTGGAAAGCTAACTTGATGCTCTATCACACTGCAAAGATTCAGAACTTTTGGAGTTTCCAAGAATCGATGGTGATTTTACAAAGTCGAACTAATATGTCGATTAATCCGAAACAATATCAAAACTTGCTCGAATGACGAAATGTGCTGAACAAACCATGTCTGAAATGTGTCAATGAAGACAAGCAAGTCACTAGAATCGAAAAATATAGAAATATAAAGTATGGGTATTACATTCTACCCCACTAAAAAGAAGTTTCGTCCCGAAACTTAAAACATAAAACGATCAATGTAAAACAATCTCAGGTAACACACTCTGTCCGTTGCCAACGGCTTGCAACGAATCACATGCAGCACGTGGCTGCTAACATCCACATCGCCATTTCAGAATGATAACAAAACGCACAGACAAAAATCAGTATGGTTGAACAACCCAAACAGTACATCAATCAAAACGCGAGTTAATCGCTGAACAAATACGAGATTCCACAACACGAGGATTGGAAGATCGAAAATGAAGTTAATTTCCTGAACTTAAGGAAATTACAAAGTGGTCTGAACGCTCAAAAATCATGATACGAGATCAACGAATACCGGACAACAAACGATCGAGACATCAACAGTCGAACAATCATATCCGAATCATAACGAATAACAGAAATCGAATAACATCCCCGAAGTCCACAGCACGAATCAAGACAATATATGATCCGATAAAAACGACATGATATACATTTTCATAAGATTCACAGGAGCGGAGCCGAATTTAGAAAAGTCACGACGACAAACGGATTAACCCGAAAAAATACTGCAACTCGTTCGAACAACAAAAAGTGAAGAGTAGAACAAGTCCAGAAAATATCGACGAACACAAACGAGTCGATAGAGTCGAATAAAACGAAAGCGAAAGAAAAAAAAAATATGGGTATTACACCATATCACCTATAAAAGAGGTTTCGGTTCGTCCCCGAAACCTAAACAACAAGAACGAAGTGCTAGAATAGCAACCTTCCCGGAAACCTTCTCTTGGTCCCGCATCTGATCTCCATGGTATGTACGCGGTCACGACCGCGCCGCTTGCCCTCGGCATATTAAGCGGATACTCACTCAATACAATGGTACAAAGATCGCAAAATAATATACCAAATTGCCAACTCGGCTTGACATATCACATAAGACAACTAATAGCAACTCGATAAGAAGATCCACGAGGTATCCTTTTACATGATATCCTTTGAAAATACTTGGATTTGCATGTTTATTCAAAATAAAACTTTGAGAGTATTTTTGGTACCTCGGGCTTTTTGTCAAAACTTGTAAACAAAAGACTTTAACCGTCTCCTTTTGGAATTATTTGCAAAATAATATATCCTTGCAACTGCCACTATTAAAATAACCATGCCACTACACATCATCATCACCGTTAATAACAAACAAGGTAACCACACAAGATCCTCAAACCATTCGTACAAGCACTAAATATTCCCACCAATCATCAATCATTTTGGGGTGATCCAAGATCACGCACGATAAGCGCTCAAGATAGAGAACTTTTCTAAATCCGAGTTTGAAGTTTAAATCGAGTAAGATCCTTCATCTTTCACAATATATTTTTGAAAATAAAAATTGTATTGGTTTTTGAAAATAAAAAATTTTGATATTGTGAAAGATTTCTGAAAATCATGTACTCGAATCATTTGAAAATACAACAGTACATCAAAAATCATTTTTGAAAATCTTCTCAACACTACACAATAATCAACGACGGTAACATTTTACAAAATGTTCAAAGATACTTTAAAACGATTCTTTTAATACCGTCGGGGTTCCTTTAGGAAATTCAAGGCCGGCTCGCCAATTTTAAACGATTTTCAAAGTCCACACGAAGCCACCGATTAAGCGAACCGTCAAAACTTTATGAAATTTAATTTTTCACAACTCGCTCAAGTTTATAAAATTTTCAGAAAAGCGTTTTCGAATACACACACAACAAACATAATTTACCATTTTATCAAAATACGATCCATTACCATTAAATCCAATCACACGTCAACATCATATATCTACATAATTACAGTATCGCACAAGCAACCGTCAAAAGATAATTAACATCTAAAACTGAAATACAACCTCTCAGTAACGAGGACTCTCACAACAAGTGCATTTAGGACGACTTAATGTTCACACCACCAACTTAATCACAATTTTGAGCATTATTGACCAAATAATAATGCCAACATCACTACATACCCTCGAACCGACGATCATGAAATCAAAAAGTCGAAAGCAAGAGCCACGTTTCGAGTAAATTTTTGGTAGACCTCATTTGAGTCTTTAAAATCAAATTTTGAAAACTTGCAATGCAAGATGAATATAAAATATAAGTAGTTAAGTTCTAAAAAAAAGTCCGGTCTCGAGGTCATCATACGAAGTCAAAATTTTTCCTTTCTTGAAGGATGTTTTAAAACAAAATTTTACGTGACTCTTCAAAAATAACTAAACTTTGAAATATCACATTGACAAACTTTCCTTGCGGGATCACACCAAGCTGTTACTCGAGTAAAGCGATTCACACAATACATATACACATTTATACACCGATATCACTTTTCATTCCAAGACAACACAAGAATCAACAAACATGGATTGCATATTCACAATTCACATTTAAACTCCATATAATAACACATAATCACACAAGCTCGTATAACACGAGAGCAACAAAGTAGGAGACTTACATCCACAGATCGCACGAAGATGATGGCTGCACCGATACTAATCACGACCGACACCTCAGACGACGCGTCGCGACACATTTCGGTCGGACAAAATCGACAAGACAAGACAAGGCCCGACAACACACAACTCGACCCGGCCCAGGTTTACGCAACCTAAGCTCCGATACCATATTCCGTAACACCCCAAACCACTCGGGACTATTACGGACCGTAGACCCTCTTCATGAGGATCTACCAAAGCTAAATACATAAACACCACCATACCATACATACCGACATGAGAAATTAACGGACCATTAGACCGATTTGGTCTATTACCGCAACATACACATCAACCATACATTACTCTTTCTCGTAACTCATACCCACGCAGGGGTTAATATAAATCAACATTCCCGTATAAGGGGAAAATAAACACAACGGAGGGACAAAACAAGACATCACCAAATACCTAACACCGGTCTTCATGTGATTAGTATCGCCGTCTTCCATCATTATTCGTAACGATCCTGTGAATTGCTCCCAAAGAACTTTGCAAGTACCGGATGCAAAGCAGGACATCCACCCCGAATACTCGGGGTTAGCAAAACTCCTTGTTTTGCTAGTGCAAGTATAAATACAAAGACAAGCCATACATATCATACTCCAAGGATATAGAAACCGTGAATATACTTCCCGAGATAATTCACTTGATCAAAACCGTTTGAATTATGAAAGATAGGAATAAAACCATTTTATATCTTACAAAACATTTTACAATCTCGGGAGTTTTAAAAACATTTGTGGTTTAAGAATTTTCAAGCCTTTCGAAACACTTAGGGACACAACCCAAAAATCATTTATTTCCAAATACGATTCCGATAACAAAATACGGGGTCTACGACCCAATCATAACATTCCATCCACAATCACGGGGTCCGTAACTCAACTTATCCACATCACATACTCACAAGAATAACTTTGTGAAACTACACCGTGCCAAACATTACGGTGACAACACTCTCACAGAACGACAACAGAGAGCACAACTTTGCAACTTAACCATACGGTCGAACTCAACACACCACAGAGCTACAATACACAGAGCAACCACAAGACTCACGTACCCATACCAAATTAACACATCCAAGGTACACATCACACACAACACATTTACTGGTGCCATTCCAGCCAAGTACGATAACATTTGGACTGCCATTCTAATCAGACAAAATATGCGCCACAAATCACAGTTCTCCAACAAAACATTTCAAAGTTAACCTTTGGTACGAGACTCACGGCCGCCGTACCCCGCAGAGCCCCGTCGGACATCCCTGGGTGGTTAACCCTAGTTCGCGATACGCACACACACGGCAATACGTATCCCTAGAGGCCCCGTCAGACCGTCCCTAGGTGAACATACACATATCATCCACAACGCCACGGAAAGCCATAATTCGAATACTAGAATATGCATACAAATGCTAGGTACTTCGCTAGAATGGCCACTTTAACCGGCATATACTCACGATCAATGTCACACAACGACAAGCAAATACCAATGCCAAACAACACCAAGTGTCCCAACCTCCTTACGAAGGAGTAACAACTAATATCACACAACGTCACATATTCACCGTACAATTACACATCTCAATATACAATCATCGGCAAATAACTACGGTCTACTAAATTCACTAAAATATGTTCAATATCTTCCGTCACACAACAATGATACACATAATCAGAAAACACATTTATTCACAAAGCCTACGAGTTATCTTCGAAGGAAAACCTTTATCAAAAACATACCGATCCTTTTTGGAAGTTTATTAAAACATTAAAATTCCACATATAATCAATTACCAATTATCACATCTACGAACTACGAAATGTATGGGCAAGATACTTGCCTCGATACCACAAGCAATGAAACGTGACGGACACTATCGGATGGCCCTCAAACCTCCAAGAATGAACAAGAACTCGACAACTCCGAAAACTACGAAAATAGCATCACCACGGATCAATAACGCTAAAGCGGAATTGAATCAACTCGAAAAAACAACATGGATCCGAGGGTTTCTTCAAGACAAATCGAGAATCAAATTCCGGGTGATAAAACTTGATAAATGAGTCACAAAATCCGAAGACCATGATCAATACAACAAGAATACCAAGAACAATTCATCAATCTCGGACAAAATCAACGAATCATGAAGAAAACCCCCAAAATACCCGAAATTAGGGTTCTAAGAATTTTACCTTGATTAAAATGGGGAAAGATGTTGGGATGTTGTTAAATCCATACTAGAAACTCAAAGATGTTGATGGGTGATGATATCAGGCCAAAATCCATGCTTATACGCTCTCAAGATCGTCTAGATCGCCGGAAGGAAGAAAGGGGAGGAAGAAATGACGAAAATTGACCTCTGTGATCCTATATATACTACTTGATTAGCGCATGCTAAGGTATGTGTAGCGTGCGCTATCGGCCTCAAAAATGCACCAGAACCCTCTGCCAGACATCGTTAGCGCGCGCTAATACATGCGTTTAGCGTGCGCTAATTATACACTGTGCAGTCTTTGGTATTTCGACCACAACTCCTTCGTCCGGACTCCGATTGACTCACCGTTTGAACCATTGGAAAGCTAACTTGATGCTCTATCATACTGCAAAGATTCAGAACTTTTGGAGTTTCCAAGAATCGATGGTGATTTTACAAAGTCGAACTAATATGTCGATTAATCCGAAACAATATCAAAACTTGCTCGAATGACGAAATGTGCTGAACAAACCATGTCTGAAATGTGTCAATGAAGACAAGCAAGTCACTAGAATCGAAAAATATAGAAATATAAAGTATGGGTATTACAAACGGTTCGCATAATTATAACATTACACAAGTAGCCATCAGAAGTTAATTAATATTCAAAACCGAATTTCCCCCTGTCAGTGAATATGACTCTCTCAACTAGTGCATATCGAACGACGCAGCGTTCACACCACCATTTTAATCACAACTCTGAGCATTATAGTCGAAATAACAATAACATCATTACCACATACCTTTTAACCGAAATTCATAACCGAAAAGTTAAAAGCGAAAGTCACGTCTCAAGTAAATTGTTGGTAGACCTCATTTGAGTTTTTAAAATCAAATTTTTTGAAAACTTGCAATACAAGATGAAAATAAAATATAAGTCGTTTGAATTATCAAAATTTTCGGCCTCGAGGTCATCATACTAAAATCAAACTTTTTCTTCTCTTAAGGGATGTTTTAAAATAAAAATTACGTGACTTCCCAAAACATCTAAAGCTTTAAAATATCACATTGATAAACTTTCCTTGCGTAACCACACCAAAACCACTACTCCTATAAAAATGATTTATATATATATATATATTTATATGCACATATATACATATACACCGGCACCACTCTTCATCCCAGCACAATACGAGAATCAACAAGTATGGATTACGTATTCACAATTCACATTGAAACTCCACATCATAACACAAAATCACACAAGCTCGTATAAGACGAGACACAACATAGTAGGGAGACTTACATCCATAGATCGCACGAAGATGATGGCTGCTACTTGATACTAATCATGACCGACATCCTAGACGATGCGTCGAGACACGACTCATTCAGACAAAATATGACATGACAGGACTCGACAACACACAACTCGACCCGACAGCCTAGGTTTCCGCAACCTAAGCTACGATATCATATTCTATAACACCCACAAACCACTCGGGAATATTACAGCCGCAGACCCTCCCCGTGAGGATTTACCAGGCTAAATAAAGAAAACACAACAACACAATACATGCCAACATGGCTAATAACGAATCATTAGACCGATTTGGTCTTTTGCCACAACACACACATCAAACATACATTACTCTTTCTTACAACTCATACCCACGCAGGGATTGGAATAAATCAACATTCCCATAAAACGGAAAATACCACGACGGAAAGACAAAACAACAAGACTTTACTAAAAATACTCAACACTGGTCTTCATGTAATTAGTATCGTCGTCTTCCATCATCCTTCATACCGATCCTGTGATTCGCTCCCCAGCAACCTGCAAGTACCTGGACGCAATACAGACATCCACCCCCGATGACTCAGGGGTTAGCAAAACTCCACTGTTTTGCTAGTGCAAGTATAAAATACAAATACAAGCCATACACAACATACTCCAAGAATATAAGATCGGGAATAGTCATTCAGACATAAATAACAACATGGTTCCCGAGATAATTTATTTGAATAAAACCGTTCGAAACATGAAAAATGGAACTGTAGTTCGATATACAATTTGAGAAAACATTTTAAGATCTCGGGAGTTTTGAAAATATTTGAAAATTATCACTTATCGGAAACACCTGGGACAGCCCAACGATCCAAAAGTACAATTCCAATAACAAAACATGGGGTCCATGACCCAACTATACCATTCCGATCACAAACCGCAGGGTCCACGACCCAATCATCCATAACAACATATTTCCAAGGATTATTCGCGTCCCGTGCTAACAAGCCACGAACCTCTGATCCTCCCGCAGAACATACCCGTGTGAATAACCCAATGAGAAACTGTACGAAATCACATGTCACCGTGACAACAGTCACATAACCATAACCATACATACGTTCATAGTTATCCCGACATCGCGCTAGCAAGATACGAACCTCGGAGCCTCCACGAGACATACCCAATTTGACAACCCATGGCATGTACATCACCCAACCAAACCACAACCATAAGTTATCCCAGCATCGCGCTAACAAGATACGAACCTCGGAGTGCCCGCAAGACATACCCGAATTGGATAACCCCACAAGTTATACCGGCATTGGGCTAACAAGCCACGAACCTCGGAGTCCCCGCAAGACCTACCCGATTGGATAACCCTACGGTCACGCCCGACCCGTACTAGCAAGGACGGATCCCAGAGATTCAACAAATCTTACCCGGTGGCACATCACTTACAACAATCACACAACAACAAGCAAATACCATTACCAAACAACACTAAGCATCACAACCTCCTTACAAAGGAGTAACAAGTAATATCACACCACGCCACATATTCACCAAACGAATACACGTGTTGGGAAAACAAGAACCCTGTATCGAAGCAGCCGGGATATTCAATCCTTATATCGAATAGTATTTGATAAAGAGGTTTTGACATATATGCAAATCCGCATACAGTAAAGGAAACTGTATCGAAGTATTGAGGCATCAACCTATATCGAAGACCTGTCTCGAATCCAGCATATAGTGGAACCCTTCAGTACAGCAAAGAAGTCTTATAAAGACCAAGTATGGAAACTGTCTCGAATCACCAAAACAGTTATCTTCCATACAGCTCTCAACAGGACAAGAAGGAATCTTCAGAAGTCAAGTCCCGTTGAATAAATAAGTATTTAAATACTCAAAGATAAAGTATTTAAATACTCAAAGATAAAGTATTTAAATACTGTCAGTCAACAGATCTTCAAATCCCGCTAAATCCGGATCGTGCATTTAATTCCGTTGGAACGTAATCTTACTCAACGGATACATCTCAACGGATATATATTTAAGAGACTATATATATCTCATGAAAGCATTGAAGATCAGTAACTGTTACCAAAAAGCTATCAAAATTATCAAGCTATCAAAGTTATCATCAGAGCAAAACATATCTCAAAAAGCTTACTGCAACTCAGATCTAAAGAGATATACAGTGCTCATCATCTTGAACAACACTTCATCAGCTGAGAGCTATTAAAGTCAAAGTTGTTGTTCATCCTCAGTTCTATACCTTGAACAAACCCAGATCAGCCCTGTGTGGACTGAGTAATCGTTGCTCTTCAGAACTGTGTGTGAAGGAATTGCATCGAAGAAGACGAAGCTTCAGAACTGTGTGTGAATAAGCAAGTCAAAGCATTAGCTCAAAACCAATCTGTGTGAACGGTTGAAGCTAAGATCTTTAGATCAATCTGTGTGAACGATATATTGATCGTGTGTTGTCATAATTACGTAGTTGTGGACGTAGTAATTATAATAAACTTTTTACTCCTGTGTGGAGGACCAGTGGACGTAGAGGGGTTTACCTCGAACCACTTTAAATACTGTGTTATTTACCTTCAGTTTTAACTATGTTAAGTACTGTGATTATTAAAGTATACTTTGCATATCAAGTTGATGTATCTACAGCAATTTACTGTATCTAAGACTTCCGCTACGCACTCAGATTTAAAATCAGTACAGTTTGTTGTTTAAACTACTTCCCAAACTGTATCCAGTATAGTTAGTGGCCAACAAGTGGTATCAGAGCGGTTGATTCTAAAAAGAATCAGTCGTATTTTTAACCGAATCAGATCCAAAATCACTTACTCTTTTAAACAGTCTCTTTCATTTCTTTATTTTCACATGGATACCTCTATGATCAACAAAGTGCCTATGTTCTCTATTAACGAATTTGATGATTGGAGAATTAGGATGGAGGCTCATCTTGCAGCAATGCACGAAGAGATGATTTTTGTGATACAGGATGGCCCTATCAAGATTATGAAGGTAAACACGGCCGCAAGGATTGAAGGCCAAGCCCATGCTGAGATGCTCGAGAAGGATCGCGAGCAATGGACCACAGATGAAAGAAAGCGAGCCAACCTCGACAATGTGGCTAAGAATGCGCTATTTGTCACTCTTGACAAAGTCACATTCTTGAAGGTAAAGAGATGTAAATCAGCCAAGGAAATCTGGGATAAACTCAAGATGATTTGTGAGGTAACTGAGCTCTCAAAAGAAAACAAAATTTCTAAACTGACTCAGCAATTTGAATCTTTCGAAATGAAACAAACTGAGACACTTGAGGAACTTGACCTCAGATTCACTGGTATTGTTGGTGAACTTGAAGCGTTGGGCAAAATTTATACCCAAAAGGAGAAGAACTTAAAAATTCTCAGATCTCTCCCAGCCCGATGGGACATTAAGACCACATCTATGCGTGTATCTTGCAATCTTAATGAAATATCTACTTTTGATCTCTTCTCTGACCTCAAAGCTTTTGAGTATGATATTGACAGAAGAGAGAAAGCTGAAGAATATCCTTCAAAAGTCACAGCACTAGCCGCTGTATCGAATCATCAACACAGCATGCCCAGCTCGTCGAAGCCTACTCACAAGAATGCTGACAGTGACAACGACATCCTGTCTCAAGATGAAATGGCGCTTCTCATGCACAAATTCAAAAAGTTCATCAAACTGTCTGGAAAGACTCCCTACAGGCCCAAACCTGTCCACAAGGTAAGTACCGAAACATCATCTGGTGATGCTAACCTGTGCTATAATTGCAGAAAACCAGGGCATTATGCAAATAAATGTCCTCATCCCAAAGTCCAAAGGTTGCCGGAGGCCGAGCAACAAGAGAGAGATGAAAGAAGACGTGCTTGGAAAAACAAGCTCAAGGCCCTGATTGGAGAATCAGAAGCCTCCCCCACACCATCCAAATCAGAAGAATGTCTTCAGGTGGTCACTGAAAGTGATTCATCTGATGATGAGTTAGATGATAAAGCATATATGTGCTTTATGGCCAAAGACATTCCTGAAGGTGAAGATAGCGATGATGAGGTAAGTTCAACCTCAGCTATTCCATCAAATGCATCTCATACTTTTGGAAACATGATGAATGAGTTTAAAAACATTCAAAAGGCCCATGAGACATTGAAAAACGAGAATATACAGATCCAACTATCTAACCTAGATCTGAAAGATGAAAACGATTTGCTGAAGATAAATTACGAAAATATGTCTCTTGACTGTGAAACCAGCAAAGTCGATTTTGAAAAACTCATGGAGAGCAATCATCAACTTGCTCATGAATTAAGTGAGGTTAAAACTCACAACGAGAGCAAGACAAATGATTTAGTTCTACTTCAAGCCAAAGTGACAACTCTCGAAAAACGAGAAATTGAACTTGAGACCACTCTGAAATCGTTCGATAAATCGTCCAAAAGAATGGAAGAAATTCTGAGCACTGGGCAACATGCTCATGATAAAAGTGGCTTAGGATACAACTCATGTTCAAACAAAGGGGAAACTAGTACAGTGTTCGTCAAGAGTGTGGAACACATTCCAGTATCGAATGATACCCCTAGTCCCGTGAAGGAACCTGATGCACCGCGGAAACCGAAGGCTGCCATTCCGCCCCCACAATCCTATTCCAAACAGTGGAATCATAAGCCGTTCCAACCTGTGAGGCGCACTCAACAGCATGCTCCCAGAGCATATCAACAGCGCCAACAACCATTCAGAAGGAAGGCTGTATCCAACTACCAAAGGCCCGCACGGCAGTACTATCAGTACAGCACGCCGAGTTATTGGATACAGGATCCTCGTTATCCCTCGAGACAGCAAGTGCCCATTCAGTATCATCAACAGCGTTGCGAATCTAACTGGAGACCCAGAAGGCAAGCTGTTAGGCCAAAGAAAATGGCTCCACCTCCAATACGACACTCGTACTGGATTAATAATAATAACCCTGAATTTTACATGCATAATGATTATCATGGTTATAGCAACTACGGATATGCCCCCCGTAGATATCGCAACACTGTACCGAGTATGACCTACAGTAAACCAATTGCTGCTAGGAAAACTTGGATACCTAGAGGAACTAACATACATGGACCCAAAAATCAAAGGGGACCTAAATCTACTTAATTTCTTTGTAACAGGACATTCTAGAGGAGGATACCTGGTACTTTGATAGTGGATGCTCTCGGCACATGACCGGAGATAGGAGCAAGCTATTATATTTTGTAGAAGGTCGCGGTCCAAAAGCTCATTTCGGTGATAAATCTAAAGGTAGAACAAGAGGGAAAGGAAACCTACTTGTCGGAAAATTCAAAGTCACCGATGTTGCATATGTTGAAGGCTTACAGTATAATCTACTTAGTATTAGCCAGTTCTGTGATAAACAGTTCTCGGTGAAATTCTATATAGATAGCTGTAGAGTCAAGAACATCCAAACCAAGGAAGTTGTGCTTATAGGAAGCAGGTCAGGTAACATGTATATTGCTGACTGGAAGCCTATGAGCTCCTCAATTCCACGCTTTGTTGCCAAAGACACTGCAGATCTTAGCTGGTTATGGCACAAGAGGATGTCTCACGTCAACTTCAAGACGATCAACAAGCTCTCAAGACAGGGAATGGTTAGAGGTTTACCAAATGTGTCATTTAAGAAGGACAGCATCTGCGGACCGTGTCAGAAAGGCAAGCAAATCAAGTCAACCTTGAAGAGCAAATCCTACCTTTTAACCCAAAGAGTGTTGGAAATGCAACATATGGATCTCTATGGTCCTGTAGACCCAGTAAGTTTGGGAGGTAAGAAATACTGCATGGTTGTTGTTGATGATTATTCCAGGTATGCTTGGACAATTTTCCTTAGCAAGAAGAAGGAAACTACATCAAAGCTGCCCGAGCTCCTGAGAAAGTTGCAAAATGAAAAGGCATTGAGTATCGTGTCCATTCGTTCCGACAGAGGTACAGAATTTACTAACCGCTTTATAGAGCAATACTGTTCGGAAAATGGGATACAACACGAATACTCAGCTGGCCGTACACCTCAACAAAATGGTGTTGTTGAGCGAAAGAATAGGACGCTGAAAGAAGCAACAAGGACAATGATCTCCGCAAGCAAGTTGCCACAGCGTTTCTGGGGTGAAGCAACCAATACAGCATGCTACAATGAGGTATGGAACAACAAAAACCGCTGGATCGTCAACAAGCACCACAACAAAACAACATATGAGGTATGGAACAACAAAACTCCGCTAGTTTCATATTTTCACATTTTTGGATGCAGGTGTTATGTGTTGAATAATGGGAAGGACCAACTTAGAAGCTTTGATGAGAAATCAGATGAAGGAATATTTGTAGGATACTCCTCCATCAGCAAAGCTTACAGAATCTTTAATAAAAGGAAGCTGACGATCGAGGAATCAGTTCATGTAGTGTTCGACGAAGCACACCATGACCCTACAGGAGTAGAAGATGTTACCCAAAAACATTCAACATCTCTCTATCTTGGATCCTCCAACTCCCATAGAACCTGTAGTTGATTTAGAAATCAACCCCGCAGCTATAAGAATCGACGTGGATGAAGTCGACGCTGTACAATCTGAAACTGTATCCACAGAATCTCTCGATACAGTATGGGATCCTGAATTAGAACCCGACCGAAGATGGTTGAGAGATCACCTGCAAGAGCTGATCATTGAAAACATAACTTCTGGTGTTTCTACTCGTAGGAGAATACAGAGTACACAAGAAAATGTACTTTGTGCACAAGAAGAACCTGATACTGAGATATCACAGTTTCCTGAATGGAAATATCAATCCGAGCTTAGAAGACTCAATATGTGCACTATCGCTGTATTCTTGGCCCAGTCCGAACCTGTTTCGACCATAGACGCTCTTAATAATTCTCATTGGATAACATCTATGGAAGAAGAGCTTAACGGTTTTGAAAGAAACAATGTATGGTATCTTGTACCCAGACCTACACATCAATCGGTTATAGGAACCAAATGGGTATTTAGCAATAAAAATGATCGAAATGGACTTATTATAAGGAATAAATCCAGACTAGTCGCACAAGGCTATAGTCAGGAAGAAGGCATAGACTATGATGAAACCTTCGCCCCTGTAGCGAGACTAGAAGCCATTAGGATATTTTTAGCCTTTGCTGCCAATAAGAGCTTTATTGTATACCAAATAGACGTCAAGAGTGCATTCCTGAATGGAGACCTTGCCGAAGAAGTTTATGTTGAACAACCACCAGGGTTTGCCAACACAGACGGTATCGACTTAGTATACAGGCTAAGGAAAGTGCTGTATGGACTTAAACAAGCCCCTAGAGCCTGGTACGAAACCTTGTCCCAGTATCTAACCAACAACGGATTTGAGAAAGGTGCTATGGATAAAACCTTGTTTAAAATACAGGAAGGTGATGACCTTCTTATGGTGCAAATATATGTGGATGATATAATTTTTGGTTCAACTAACCTTGCTTTGTGTCAAAGGTTCTATCATCTCATGCAAAGTAAATTTGAAATGTGTATGATGGGGGAACTTAGTTATTTCCTAGGTTTGCAGGTGAAGCAGTTGCCTACAGGTATTTTCATCAACCAAGAAAAATATAGCAAGGAGCTTCTCAACAAATTTGGAATGAATAATTCCAAATCATCGTCAACCCCCATGAGCACTTCCATGCAAATTAGTGCAGATGAAGCCGGAAAGCCGTTTGACCAATCACTCTACAGGAAGCTCATTGGTTCGGTCCTGTACCTAACGGCTAGCAGGCCCGATATCCAGTTTGTTGTTGGAGTGTGTGAGATGTATCAAGTAGCACCTAAAGGAACAGTAGATGTAGGACTATGGTATCCTAAGGAAGGCGGATTCGATTTAGTTGGATACAGCGACTCGGATCTCGGAGGCTGCAAGCTAGATAGAAAGAGTACCAGTGGAACTTGTCACTTTCTTGGACCTAGACTCGTTTCTTGGTTCAGTAAGAAGCAATTGGCTAACTCTCTTTCCACGGCTGAATCTGAATACTATGTTGCTGGTAGCTGCTGTATGCAGATCCTTTCGATGCAGCAACAGTTGTCAGACTATGGAATTGAAGCCAGAGAGACTCCAATCATGTGTGATAGCACGAGTGCAATTGCAATAACGAACAATCCTGTCCTGCACTCGCGCACTAAGCATATCAACATGAAGCATCATTTCATAAGGAATCACGTCGAGAACAAGGATGTTCGCCTTGAAAAAGTTCATACATACATTCAGCTGGCCGACATCTTCACCAAGCCGCTCGACACAGCCAGATTCAACATGCTTAGACAAGAATTGGGAATGCTACAACCCGACTCCCTGTAAGTAATTTACTATTTTTACTCAACAAATTGAGGGGGAATGCTGTAAGACCCAAGAATACAGTATCCAACGTTAATTATCTGTACACTCGGAACCATCAATACAGCACTGTAGTGAGCAAAGACATATGAATCCTACAGCTGACGTGTGCAATAATTAAGGGGGAATACTGTAGGACCCATGAATACAGCATTAATCCACAAGTTGCTGTATGGAATTTAAAACCTATATGTACCTTTTTAAGGGGGAATGCTGTATCGACGCGGATACAACACATACTATAGGATTTCGATTCATTTTATATATTATATCATATTGTTTCATTTTAAAATGATTTTTGTCCACGTGCCCTGTTTTTATGTCAAACGTCATGTACATTAAATGCCTTACACGACATCTGGACAACTGAATCTCAAAAGCCGCGATGTTTAAATTGTTTATTGTTTTAAAACCGCCGTTTCAGGCATTTAGGGTGACACAAATGTCAGAAGTAGGACCCGCTTATATTTTATACATTTTAATAGATTAGCGTACCAGTTACACTCAGTCCATTTTAACCGTTGATTTCAAAAACCGGTTCCCATCCCTTAAAATCTGACCATTCATACTCTGCAAAACCCTATTTCGCCGCCCAACTATAAAAGGACTGATACTGCCATTAGAGACTCTTTACGATTTATGCAAATTTAAGAGTTCTCAAAGCAAAAACAGCCTGCATACTTTTCTGCATTTTACTGCATATTACGTGTTTTCTTCTTCACTTTTTCTTGAAAATCATCCAATGGCTGGACAAACTTCTTCTCCCGCTCTCAAGAAAACCGCTAACATCATCGATGGACGGATCTTCTCAAGATCTGTTGTCATTGAACATCTTCTCGCTGAAACCAATGATGTCGAACCCATGGAGTACATCATCACTCGTCTTCGTCAACAAGGCCTCTATCGCCTTGGAAGTCAAACTGCTGACAAATATGATGTTCATTTGGTTGAGGAATTTTACCTCAACGCCGTCGTACGCTTTCTGTCGCTGGCCCAAGGAGGTCACGCTGCTGACATAACCGCTACCATCCAAGGAGTTGAGATTTGTGTTGATAGCGATCTGCTCCAGAATATCTACAGGCTACCTGCTGACGGCCTGACAATGGATCAACTTGAGATATTTGGGTCTCAAGAGCTAATAACCAAGTTTTATGGGTTGTTCACCGGCTCAACTGTTGTTGACATGGTTCAAACCACCTGTCACAAAAAGAATTTTTATCTGCCTTATGTATATTTGCATGATTTCTGCTGCAGGATCATTGAAAATCGAACTGGTGCATTCGAAATGTGTACTAATCTGAGGTTCAGGATGATGGTGGCAATTCTGACCTGTGAAAAGGTCAACTGGTGCCAGATAATCCTGAAGCGCTTGCAAGAGGAGGTATGCAAGCCTGCCTCACAGAAGAAATCTTTTGGTTTAATGTTAAACCATATCTTGACGAAATGCGGACTGTCGCAATCCGCTGATGCTAAGAAGAATAGCTCCAGGATATACCTAAGAGACGTCAAGCCTACTGCGTATAACCAGAGCACCTTGGTCTGCAACCACCCGAAAATGAAATCTATGCTAGTTTCTGCAAACCTAAGAGATGAGTCTTTGAAGTCCCAGGACGTGGAATCTTCAAAGAAGAGAAAAAGATCTCACAGCAAGGAACCCATTGCTGGTGAGAAGCCAAAGAAGAAACTAAGGAGGCTTTCTAAAGTCAAATCTGCCAAACCCTCCGAAACAGTTTCTACCATGGCGCAACCCACTGAAGAACAACCCCAGGGCCCAACCCCTGTGGAAGAGGTGTCCACTACTGTATCGACAGTAGATCCTGATCCTTTGGCGGCTAGGACGGATGATGGGACATCTGCCAACGAAAAAGATTCTAGCGAGTCGGCTGCCCCTACGGAGCCAAACGCTACCTCTCCTATGCGGGATTCCACACCCGTACAGGATCAATCTTCCTTCGGGGCACCATCCCCTATAAGGAATCCCACTTCCCTACAGGATCCCACACCTGTAGAGGAACCCCTCGCTACAGCGGACCCAGACGTTGTACGCAGTCCCTCCCCTGACACCATTATTCACAAAACCCTTCTTGCTGTTCAGATAGACCATGCTTACGAAAGATTTCTGAAATGGAAAGGCTACAGGATAGATCCGTATGACACATTGTACAACTGGAGCGATTGAAGCCAAGAAGAAAGCTTTGTATCAGAAGTGACGGACTCGAAATTGAGGCCCTGATCCGATGGGACAACCCTTTCTACAAAGAACTGATTGAAAGCCATCTTCTGCAGAAATCTGACGCAAGGAGAAAAGGTAAGGATAAGTCAGAGGACTTTCCCCCAAATCCAAAAGACGACGATGACAATGACTCAGACGACGACGATGATGCTTTACAAGCAGGTCTGAGAATGAGTCGTGAAGAGGCTAAAGATAGAGACGCCTCTCCACCAAAGGATGATGAAGGGCCGTCAACTCAAAGCAAGCCCCCTTCGCCACAGCAAGAAAACATCCCCGACGACGAGGAATCAGTTCCTCAAGTCGAGGAGGAAGGAACAGTTTTGGAACAGGCACCCGAGCCTGCTGCCGCTGAAGAAGAAGTTGCCCGCGCCATCCAGCAAGAGGAATCAGTCCCTCTGCCAGAACAGGCGGAAGCTGAGAGACAACAGGAGGATTCAGTCCCTCCTGTATCCATGTATATAGATGAAACTTCGCAATAGGAGGACACACAACCCCCTGCCGCCGAACCAGAACAAGTTGCTCCCGCCCCTTCAACCGTGGAATCCGAGGACGGTAATACACCTGAGGATGTCCAACTCAATTTACGCCCAACCGTAAATCTGAGTAGGTTGAACTGCTCTGAAGATTTTGCTCAACCAGATTCTCCGATCACAGCCGCTATGAAAGAGCGCCTGTGTGCTCTTGGTCTTCAAACTGTATTCATTCAGGATGCAGTGAATGCTCTGTCTTCAGTTGAAAAAGCCTTGAATTGGATGCATACTTCTGTCGTGGAAGAGATGACCACCTTACAGCATGAAGTTTCTCGAGTAGTCGAGGCCTTCATTGTTTTGCCAGAAGTATTCAAACAAGCACTGAAAATCATGGAAGACAAGCAAGAGCAACTCCTGAAGGAAGAGGCAACCAAAACTCGAATCGCTGAAGCCAAGACCGCATGTGCTATGATCGAAAACAGTTCTCAATTGCGAGCCCACGACAAATGTATCAAGGACATGTCGGAGGTACTCTCCTCCCTTGTAGAAAGAATGACTAACATCGAGACGAAACAGGATGCTGCATTGGAGATCTTAGGACGTCTTGATGACGCCAAAAAGGGGGAAGAAGCAAGAGAAGCTGCAAGAAGAATCAGGTTACAGCATGAAAGGGAATTTGAGGCCGCTCAAGACAGCATCACTGCTGAGTTAAACAAGCTAGCCCCTCCATCTCAGAGTTTTAAGATTTCAGGCTCCCGACCTGAATTCCACGATCCAAATGTCCCGTGGCAAAACCTAATCCAAATACCTTCCGAGATTCGTCTGCCGACCAACCGCCATCCTAGGTGAAGCAATGGAGGAAGAACGAACTGATGAGATACTTTGTTAAACTCATCAGGGAATCCGCCATCT
This sequence comes from Orobanche coerulescens, assembly GCA_033398695.1. NCBI lineage: Eukaryota > Viridiplantae > Streptophyta > Magnoliopsida > Lamiales > Orobanchaceae > Orobanche > Orobanche coerulescens. The sequence continues at coordinate 116,608,604 of CM065801.1, forward strand.
TCAAGAGCTATAAAACTTTAGCGGAGGCCGCAGACAAATTTACGAAGATGCTAAAAGACGGAAAACTCCCTCTCCAAATCGAGATGAAATCCAAACACAGAAGAGGAGACCGGATCACCCATCCAGAATACTGGATCCTTGCCTTTGATAGATCCTATGAAGGAATAGCTATATACCAGGATCGAGGCAATGATTCCCTACAGAACTGGTGGCGTGGTACCGAGAATGATCCAGGGAGAAAGCCATGGAGACATGCGGACTATAGATAGGAGCTGAAATCCTTGTATATTAGTTTTTGTTTTTGTAATTTTTTCTTTCGAAACAGCAAACCATGTACTCAATTTATTTTGAATATCAATAAAAGTGTTTGTTTGTCTTGAAAGATTATAACTCGTAATATACTATGTTGATGTATGATTACTTAAATTGTTTGATAACAATCTCAAGTATAGAAACTTGATTGAAAATTAAGCTGTACAAACTAGTATACGAACAGTTCATGATTTCAGTTGTAAACTTAGAAAACATTGTAAGATTGTGCCTGCGCACCAATCATAAGCTTAAGTTGTAAAAATACTTAGCGTATCGAACTAGCCTGCGAGCAGTTCATCAAATAGACTAAGTTGCTGAAAGACAGACCTTTTGACGAAGGACCAAGAAATCTGCCAGAAGTCATCAAAGAAGATTTCTTCATGAAGAAGGTTTTGGCATCATCAAGAAGACTGTTAGAAAATTAAAAGTCTTGGCAAATTGTCAAAAAGGGGGAAATTGTTGGGAAAACAAGAACCCTGTATCGAAGCAGCCGGGATATTCAATCCCTGTATCGAATAGTATTTGATAAAGAGGTTTTGACATATATGCCAATCCGCATACAGTAAAGGAAACTGTATCGAAGTATTGAGGCATCAACCTGTATCGAAGACCTGTCTCGAATCCAGCATATAGTGGAACCCTTCAGTATAGCAAAGAAGTCTTATAAAGACCAAGTATGGAAAATGTCTCGAATCACCAAAACAATTATCTTCCATACAGCTCTCAATAGGACAAGAAGGAATCTTCAGAAGTCAAGTCCCGTTGAATAAAGAAGTATTTAAATACTCAAAGATAAAGTATTTAAATACTGGTAGTCAACAGATCTTCAAATCCCGCTAAATCCAGATCGTGCTTTTAATTCTGTTGGAACGGAATCTTACTCAACGGATACATCTCAACGGATATATATTTCAGAGACGATATATATCTCATGAAAGCATTGAAGATCAGTAACCGTTACCAAAAAGCTATAGAAATTATCAAGCTATCAAAGTTATCATCAGAGCAAAACATATCTCAAAAAGCTTACTGCAACTCAGATCTAAAGAGATATACAGTGCTCATCATCTTGAACAACACTTCATCAGCTGAGAGCTATTAAAGTCAAAGTTGTTGTTCATCCTCTGTTCTATACCTTGAACAAACCCAGATTAGCCTTGTGTGGACTGAGTAATCGTTGCTCTCCAGAACTGTGTGTGAAGGAATTGCATCGAAGAAGACGAAGCTTCAGAACTGTGTGTAAAGAAGCAAGTCAAAGCATTAGCTCAAAATCAATCTGTGTGAACGGTTGAAGCTAAGATCTTTATATCAATCTGTGTGAACGATATATTGATTGTGTGTTGTTATAATTACGTAGTTGTGTACGTAGTAATTATAATAAACTTTTTACTCCTGTGTGGAGGACCAGTGGACGTAGAGGGGTTTACCTCGAACCACTTTAAATACTGTGTTATTTACCTTCAGTTTTTACTGTGTTAAGTACTGTGATTGTTTAAGTGTACTTTGCATATCAAGTTGCTGTATCCACAGCAACTTACTGTATCTAAGACTTCCGCTACGCACTCAGATTTAAAATCAGTACAGTTTGTTGTTTAAACTACTTCCCAAACTGTATCCAGTATACTTAGTGGCCAACAACACGCATCAATACATAATCTTCAACCAGTGGAAAAGGTATACTATAATCACCTAATACAATCACAATCATGCAACGCTAATACACATATACAGGAAAGCACATTTATTCCCCAAAAGCCCGAGTTATCTTTTGCAATACAACATTTATCGAGAATATACCGATCCTTTTGAAAGTTCTTTAAAACATTCGGATTGCACATATAATTAGTTACCAACCATTACGTCTACGAAACATAAAATGTATGGGCAAGATACTTTCCTCGATACCATGAGCAACGGAACAACGAACGGACATGGTTGGGTAGCCCTCGAAATTCTAAGAATGACCAAGAACTCGACAACCCCACGAATACTACGCAAATAACATCACCACGAATCAATAACACTAATCGAAATTCGAATCCACCAGAAAAACAACAAGGATCCAAGGGTTTCTTCAAAGAAATCAAGAATCAAGTTCCGGGTGATAAAAATCGATAAACGGGTTACAAAATCCGAAGATCATGACCCAGACAATAAGAATTCCATAATCAATTTATCAACCTCGGATTAAATCAAAGAATCACGAAGAAACACACAAAAATTACACCATTAGGGTTCTGAGGAAGAAAATACCTCGATCCGACGAAGAACAAGGATTTGATGTTGATATAATCGACAAGAGTCTTGCAAAACGCCTTGGAATTGAGTGGAATCGACCAAGAACTCAATTTCTCGAACCTCCCGTCTGATAGCCGCAAGAAAAAGTGAGTAAAGGGTTGAAATGAGGCCTGCCCGTTGCCCATGCCTATTTATGGCCGATCACATTACGGCCGTAACCGGCCACCCCTTACGGCCATAACCGAGTTCCCAGGACTACTGCCCAAAACCTGCTGGTGCATTACGACCGTAACCGGCCCATGCCTTGCGGCCGTAACGCAGCATTACGGTCGTAACCAAACACTCCTTACGGCCGTAACCGAGCTCCTCAAGGTTGCTTCCCAATATGTGCGAAGACCTTACGGCCGTAATAGGCCACGCCTTACGGTCGTAACTCGACCCAGCCCACCATCCGGCAGTCCGGCTAGATGCCCGACGATATCTCGATCACACTAACGCACCAACTAAGATTCAATAGAACAACGAGCAGGCTACGAAACCCAATGTACCACAGTACAAGCACACGATTCCAAAACGTGGATGAAAACAAACCACTCGACCGAAGAAATGTTCAACGAAATCGGAGTGAAGATCTCGGGTTTTACATTCTACCCTTCTTAAAAGAAGTTTCGTCTTCGAAACTTAAAACATAAAACGATCAACGCAAAACAATCTCAGATAACACACGCTATCCATTACCTATGACCTGCAACGAATCACATGTAGCACGTGGCTGCTACTATCCATATCGCTATACCAAAATGATAACAAAACGCAACAAACAAAATCAATATGGTTGACCAACCCGAACAGTACATTAATCAAAATGCGAGTTAATCGGTGAATAAATACGAAATTCCACACCCCAAGGGTTGGATGATCGAAAACGAAGCTAATTTCCCGAACATAAGGAAATTACAAAGTGATCTGAACACTCAATATCAACAAAAACCGGACAACAAATGATCGAACCACAACGATCGAGACAACAACAGTCGAACAATCATATTCGAATCACGATGAATAATAAAAATCAAATAACAACTCCGAAGTTCACACCCCGACTTGAGACAATAGGTGATCTGGTAAAAATGACAAGATATGCATTTACATAAGATTCACGGGAATGAAACCGAATTCGGAAAAAGTCACAATGACAAACGGATTAATCCGAAATAATACCACAACTCGTTCGATCAACAACAAAAAGATAGGACAAGTTCAGAAAATGCCAACGAACACAAACAAGTCAATAGAGTTGAAAATAGAGAAGTTCAACCATCCGATCCACTTCTAACAAAAGAAGTCTGTCTATGAAATTCGAAACAACAAAGCAAGGAAATAACATAACATACAACTGTTAGACTACACCCCTCAGGGACTTCTCAGAGTCGATCCTGATATCAGTGTTTCGTGCCTCGGAAGGCTGAGTGACCAATTCGCAAAAATGAACCTGGTGTCCCCCGAGTCCTCACTTGTAACACGTTACTTGCGGAAAAGGGAAATGTGCACGAACATGCCCCGACACATTATAGTTCAAACACCTCTTGGCTTTACCAGGAGTCAAAGCCAACGACTTGGCACTCTTAGTCCCACGCATCGAGCGATGGAGCTTCACACCAGAAAGACTACGGCGTTGTAATCTAGAAACACCAACTCTTGTACTGCCCATAAGGTCATCGGACTTCCTCTGTTTCTTCGACTCGAGCACACGTTCCGACGATAACGAAGCTAGTTCATAGGCTAAGGCTCGATCCTGGTAATCTCTCAACGAAGTGCAAGTGAGTCCCCCCATATACTTGCGAATCTACGGCTTCATACATATGTCAAAATGAAGGATTTTCTCTTCTTCAGTCCTCACCTGATCTCGCATATAATTGAGTTGTTTGCTACAGTCGATGATAGCCTGCGACACCGATATACCCTGCGGTTCTGCCAAGTAAAACTCACCAATCCTCTGGTCTCTAATCGGTTTCGTACAAAACTCAGCTTCCATAAATTACTGTAACTCTACCCATGTGACATCATGATCACGAGGTTTAACAACATCCAACCAATTAGCGGCATCTCTATCAAGAAGTTACTGAGTGATAGGCACCTTCCGGTCTTCGGGGCAATCGACTGCCTCGAATATCTTACCCAACTGAAGGAGCCAACCATCCCAGCCCAACGCATCCGCAGCACTGGTGAATCGAGGGGGATTCATACGAACTACCTCTCGAAGCCATTAATTTACACCGATATTCTGAGTCGTGTCAGTGTTACGTTGAACCGCCTGGGTCAACTGAGTCATATGTGCTGCTACTTGTTGAAATATAGTAGCAACACCAATAACAATATCATTCCTGGCACTATTTTCTTGATCCCACGTCTGCTCCCCATGGCCATCAGTACCATGGTTACGACCACGACCTCTGCCCCTCGGCATACTAACAAGCAACAACCTAACGCAACGAAAAACATAATCACCTACCAACAGTACTAGACCGGAGGTTACAAATAAACAACAACGTGCAAATCTAAACGCCAACGGTTCGCATAATTATAACATTACACAAGTAGCCATCAGAAGTTAATTAATATTCAAAACCGAATTTCCCCCTCTCAATGAATATGACTCTCTCAACTAGTGCATATCGAACGACGCAGCGTTCACACCACCATTTTAATCACAACTCTGAGCATTATAGTCGAAATAACAATAACATCATTACCACATACCTTTTAACCGAAATTCATAACCGGAAAGTCAAAACTGAAAGTCACATCTCAAGTAAATTGTTGGTAGACCTCATTTGAGTTTTTAAAATCAATTTTTTTGAAAACTTGCAATACAAAATGAAAATAAAATATAAGTAGTTTGAATTCTCAAAATTTTCGGCCTCGAGGTCATCATACTAAAATCAAACTTTTTCTTCTCTTGAAGGATGTTTTAAAATAAAATTTACGTGACTTCCCAAACCATTTAAAGCTTTAAAATATCACATTGATAAACTTTCATTGCGTAACCACATCAAAACCACTACTCCTATAAAAACGATTTATACAATACGCACATATATATATATATATATATATATATATATATATATATCCCAGCACAATACGAGAATCAACAAGTATGGATTACGTATTCACAATTTACATTTAAACTCCACATCATAACACAAAATCACACAAGCTCGTATAACACGAGACACAACATAGTAAGGAGACTTATATCCATAGATCGCACGAAGATGATGGCTGCTCCTTGATACTAATCACGACCGACATCCCAGACGACGCGTCGAGACACAACTCAGTCAGACAAAATCTGACAAGACAAGACTCGACAACACACAACTCGACCCGACAGCCTAGGTTTCCGCAACCTAAGCTTCGATACAATATTCTATAACACCCCCAAACCACTCGGGAATATTACAGCGCCGCAGACCCTCTCCGTGAGGATCTACCAGGCTAAATACAGAAAACACAACAACACAATACATGCCAACATGGCTAATAACGAACTATTAGACCGATTTGGTCTTTTGCCACAACACACACATCAAACATACATTACTCTTTCTCACAATTCATAGCCACGCAGGGATTGGAATAAATCAACATTCCCATAAAATGGAAAATACCACGACGGAAAGACAAAACAACAAGACTTTACTAAAAATACTCAACACTGGTCTTCATGTAATTAGTATCGTCGTCTTCCATCATCCTTCGTACCGATCCTGTGATTCGCTCCCCAGCAACCTGCAAGTACCTGGACGCAATACAGACATCCACCCCCCGATTACTCCGGGGTTAGCAAAACTCCACTGTTTTGCTAGTGCAAGTATAAAATACAAATACAAGCCATACACAACATACTCCAAGAATATAAGATCGGGAATTGTCATGCAGACATAAATAACAACAGACTTCCCGAGATAATTTATTTGAATAAAACCGTTCGAAACATGAAAAATTGAACTGTAGTTCGATATACAATTTGAGAAAACATTTTAAGATCTCGAGAGTTTTGAAAACACTTGAAAATTCTCATTTATCGGAAACACCTGGGACAGTCCAACGATCCAAAAGTACAATTCCAATAACAAAACACGGGGTCCATGACCCAATTATACCATTCCGATCACAAACCGCAGGGTCCACGACCCAATCATCCATAACAACATATTCCCAAGGATTATTTGCGTCCCGTGCTAACAAGCCACGAACCTCAGATGCTCCAACAGAACATACCCGAGTGAATAACCCAATAGAAAACCGTACCAAATCACATGTCACCGTGACAACAGTCACATAACCATAACCATACATACGTTCATAGTTATCCCGACATCGCGCTAGCAAGCTACGAACCTCGGAGCCTCCACGAGACATACCCGATTTGACAACCCATGACATGTACATCACACAACCAAACCACAACCATAAGTTATCCGGGCATCGTGCTAACAAGCTACGAACCTCGAAGTCCTCGCAAGACGTACCCGGATTAGATAACCTCACAAGTTATCCCGGCATCGGGCTAGCAAGCCACGAACCTCGGAGTCCCTGCAAGACATACCCAATTGGATAACCCTACGGTCATGACCGACCCGTACTAGCAAGGACGGATCCCAGAGATTCAACAAATCTTACCCGGTGGCACATCACTTACAACAATCACACAACAACAAGCAAATATCATTACCAAACAACACTAAGCATCACAACCTCCTTACAAAGGAGTAACAACTAATATCACACCACGCCACATATTCACCAAACGAATACACGCATCAATACATAATCTTCAACCAGTGGAAAAGGTATACTATAATCACCTAATACAATCACAATCATGCAACGCTAATACACATATACAGGAAAGCACATTTATTCCCAAAACGCTCGAGTTATCTTTTGCAATACAACATTTATCGAGAATATACCAATCTTTTTGAAAGTTCATTAAAACATTCGGATTATATATATAATTAGTTACCAACCATTACGTCTACAAAACATAAAATGTATGGGCAAGATACATGCCTCGATACCACGAGGAACGCACGGGTAGCCCTCGAACTTCCAAGAACGACCAAGAACTCGACAACCCCACGAATACTACGCAAATAACATCACAACGAATCAATAACACTAATCGAAATCCGAATCCACCCAAAAAACAACAAGGATCTGAGGGTTTCTTCAAAGAAATCAAGAATCAAGTTCCGGGTGATAAAAATCGATAAACGGGTTACAAAATCCGAAGATCATGAGCAAGACAATAAGAATTCCATAATCAATTTATCAACCTCGGATTAAAACAAAGAATCACGAAGAAACCCCCAAAAAATTACACCATTAGGGTTCTAAGGAAGAAAATACCTCGATCCGACGAAGAACAAGGATTTGATATTGATATAATCGACAAGAGTCTTCCAAAACGCCTTGGAATTGAGTGGAATCAACCAAGAACTCAAGTTCCCGAACCCCCCGTCTGATAGCCGCAAGAAAAAGTGAGGAAAGGGTTGAAATGAGGCCTGCCCGTCGCCCAGGCCTATTTATGGCCAATCACATTACGGCCGTAATCGGCCACCCCTTACGGCCGTAACCGATTTCCCAGGGCTACTGCCCAAAACTTGCTGGTGCATTACGACAGTAACCGGCCCATGTCAAGTAAATTGTTGGTAGACCTCATTTGAGTTTTTAAAATCATACTTTTCAAAAACTTGCAATACAAGATGAAAATAAAATATAAGTAGTTTGAATTCTCAAAATTTTCGGCCTCGACGTCATCATACTAAAATCAAACTTTTTCTTCTCTTGAAGGATGTTTTAAAATAAAATATACGTGACTTCCCAAAATATTTAAAGCTTTAAAATATCACATAGATAAACTTTCCTTGCGTAACCACACCAAAACCACTACTCCTGTAAAAACGATTTATACAACGATATATATATATATATATATATATATATATATCCACATATATACATATACACCGGCACCACTCTTCATCCCAGCACAATACGAGAATCAACAAGTATGGATTACGTATTCACATTTCACATTAAACTCCGCATCATAACACAAAATCACACAAGCTCGTATAACACGAGACACAACATAGTAGGGAGACTTACATCCATAGATCGCACGAAGATGATGACTGCTCCTTGATACTAATCACGATCGACATCCCAGACGACCCGTCGAGACACGACTCAGTGAGACAAAATCTGACAAGACAAGACTCGACAACACACAACTCGACCCGACAGCATAGGTTTCCGCAACCTAAGCTCCGATACCATATTCTATAACACCCCAAATCACTCGGGAATATTACAGAGCCGCAGACTCTCTCCGTGAGGATCTACCAGGCTAAATACAGAAAACACAACAACACAATACGTGCCAACATGGCTAATAAACCATTAGACCGATTTGGTCTTTTGCCACAACACACACATCAAACATACATTGATCTTTCTCACAACTCATACCCACGAAGAGATTAGAATAAATCAATATTCCCATAAAACGTTAAATACCACGACGGAAAGACAAAACAACAAGACTTTACTAAAAATACTCAACACTGGTATTTATGTAATTAGTATCGTCGTCTTCCATCATCCTTCGTACCGATCCTGTGATTCGCTCCCCCAAAGAACCCGCAAGTACACGGGCCTTGTCTGACATCCACCCCGAGATTACTCCTGGGTTAGCAAAACTCCACTGTTTTGCTAGTGCAAGTATAAAATACTAATACAAGCCATACACAACATAGTCCAAGAATATAAGATCGGGAATAGTCATCCAGACATAAATAACAACAGACTTCCTGAGATAATTTATTTGAATAAAACCGTTAGAAACATGAAAAATGGAACTGTAGTTCGATATACAATTTGAGAAAACATTTTAAGATCTCGGGAGTTTGGAAAACATTTGAAAATTCTCACTTATCGAAAACACTTGGGACACAGCCCAACGATCATTTTCCAAAAGTACAATTCCAATAACAAAACACGGGGTCCATGACCCAATTATACCATTCCGATCACAAACCACGAACCTCAGATGCTCCCGCAGAACATACCCGAGTGAATAACCCAATGGGAAACCGTACCAAATCACATGTCACCGTGACAACAGTCACATAACCATAACCATACATATGTTCATAGTTATCCTGGCATCGCACTAGCAAGCTACGAACCTCGGAGCCTCCACGAGACATACCCGATTGGACAACCCATGACACGTACATCACACAACCAAACCACAACCATAAGTTATCCCCGCATCACGCTAACAAGCTACGAACCTCGGAGTCCCCGCAAAACATACCCGGATTAGATAACCTCACAAGTTATCCCGGCATCGGGCTAGCAAGCCACGAACCTCGGAGTCCCTGCAAGACATACCCAATTGGATAACCCTACGGTCATGACCGACCCGTACTAGCAAGGACGGATCCCAGAGATTCAACAAATCTTACCCGGTGGCACATCACTTACAACAATCACACAACAACAAGCAAATATCATTACCAAACAACACTAAGCATCACAACCTCCTTACAAAGGAGTAACAACTAATATCACACCACGCCACATATTCACCAAACGAATACACGCATCAATACATAATCTTCAACCAGTGGAAAAGGTATACTATAATCACCTAATACAATCACAATCATGCAACGCTAATACACATATACAGGAAAGCACATTTATTCCCAAAACGCTCGAGTTATCTTTTGCAATACAACATTTATCGAGAATATACCAATCTTTTTGAAAGTTCATTAAAACATTCGGATTATATATATAATTAGTTACCAACCATTACGTCTACAAAACATAAAATGTATGGGCAAGATACATGCCTCGATACCACGAGGAACGCACGGGTAGCCCTCGAACTTCCAAGAACGACCAAGAACTCGACAACCCCATGAATACTACGCAAATAACATCACAACGAATCAATAACACTAATCGAAATCCGAATCCACCCAAAAAACAACAAGGATCTGAGGGTTTCTTCAAAGAAATCACGAATCAAGTTCCGGGTGATAAAAATCGATAAACGGGTTACAAAATCCGAAGATCATGAGCAAGACAATAAGAATTCCATAATCAATTTATCAACCTCGGATTAAAACAAAGAATCACGAAGAAACCCCCAAAAAATTACACCATTAGGGTTCTAAGGAAGAAAATACCTCGATCCGACGAAGAACAAGGATTTGATATTGATATAATCGACAAGAGTCTTCCAAAACGCCTTGGAATTGAGTGGAATCAACCAAGAACTCAAGTTCCCGAACCCCCCGTCTGATAGCCGCAAGAAAAAGTGAGGAAGGGGTTGAAATGAGGCCTGTCCGTCGCCCAGGCCTATTTATGGCCAATCACATTACGGCCGTAATCGGCCACCCCTTACGGCCGTAACCGATTTCCCAGGGCTACTGCCCAAAACTTGCTGGTGCATTACGACAGTAACCGGCCCATGTCAAGTAAATTGTTGGTAGACCTCATTTGAGTTTTTAAAATCATATTTTTCAAAAACTTGCAATACAAGATGAAAATAAAATATAAGTAGTTTGAATTCTCAAAATTTTCGGCCTCGAGGTCATCATACTAAAATCAAACTTTTTCTTCTCTTGAAGGATGTTTTAAAATAAAATATACGTGACTTCCCAAAATATTTAAAGCTTTAAAATATCACATAGATAAACTTTCCTTGCGTAACCACACCAAAACCACTACTCCTGTAAAAACGATTTATACAACGATATATATATATATATCCACATATATACATATACACCGGCACCACTCTTCATCCCAGCACAATACGAGAATCAACAAGTATGGATTACGTATTCACAATTCACATTAAACTCCGCATCATAACACAAAATCACACAAGCTCGTATAACACGAGACACAACATAGTAGGGAGACTTACATCCATAGATCTCACGAAGATGATGACTGCTCCTTGATACTAATCACGATCGACATCCCAGACGACCCGTCGAGACACGACTCAGTGAGACAAAATCTGACAAGACAAGACTCGACAACACACAACTCGACCCGACAGCATAGGTTTCCGCAACCTAAGCTCCGATACCATATTCTATAACACCCCAAATCACTCGGGAATATTACAGAGCCGCAGACCCTCTCCGTGAGGATCTACCAGGCTAAATACAGAAAACACAACAACACAATACGTGCCAACATGGCTAATAAACCATTAGACCGATTTGGTCTTTTGCCACAACACACACATCAAACATACATTGATCTTTCTCACAACTCATACCCACGAAGAGATTAGAATAAATCAATATTCCCATAAAACGTTAAATACCACGACGGAAAGACAAAACAACAAGACTTTACTAAAAATACTCAACACTGGTATTTATGTAATTAGTATCGTCGTCTTCCATCATCCTTCGTACCGATCCTGTGATTCGCTCCCCAGCAACCTGCAAGTACCTGGACGCAATACAGACATCCACCCCCAGATTACTCCGGGGTTAGCAAAACTCCACTGTTTTGCTAGTGCAAGTATAAAATACTAATACAAGCCATACACAACATAGTCCAAGAATATAAGATCGGGAATAGTCATCCAGACATAAATAACAACAGACTTCCTGAGATAATTTATTTGAATAAAACCGTTAGAAACATGAAAAATGGAACTGTAGTTCGATATACAATTTGAGAAAACATTTTAAGATCTCGGGAGTTTGGAAAACATTTGAAAATTCTCACTTATCGAAAACACTTGGGACACAGCCCAACGATCATTTTCCAAAAGTACAATTCCAATAACAAAACACGGGGTCCATGACCCAATTATACCATTCCGATCACAAACCACGAACCTCAGATGCTCCCGCAGAACATACCCGAGTGAATAACCCAATGGGAAACCGTACCAAATCACATGTCACCGTGACAACAGTCACATAACCATAACCATACATATGTTCATAGTTATCCTGGCATCGCACTAGCAAGCTACGAACCTCGGAGCCTCCACGAGACATACCCGATTGGACAACCCATGACACGTACATCACACAACCAAACCACAACCATAAGTTATCCCCGCATCACGCTAACAAGCTACGAACCTCGGAGTCCCCGCAAAACATACCCGGATTAGATAACCTCACAAGTTATCCCGGCATCGGGCTAGCAAGCCACGAACCTCGGAGTCCCTGCAAGACATACCCAATTGGATAACCCTACGGTCATGACCGACCCGTACTAGCAAGGACGGATCCCAGAGATTCAACAAATCTTACCCGGTGGCACATCACTTACAACAATCACACAACAACAAGCAAATATCATTACCAAACAACACTAAGCATCACAACCTCCTTACAAAGGAGTAACAACTAATATCACACCACGCCACATATTCACCAAACGTATACACGCATCAATACACAATCTTTAACCAGTGGAAAAGGTCTACTATAATCACCTAATACAATCATAATTACGCAACACTAATACATATATACAGGAAAGCACATTTATTCCAAAAACCCCGAGTTATCTTTTGAAATACAACATTTATCGAGAATATACCGATCCTTTTGAAAGTTCATTAAAACTTTCGGATTGCACATATAATTAATTACCAACCATTACGTGTACGAAACATGAAATGTATGGGTAAGATACTTGCCTCGATACCACGAGCAACAGAACAACGAACGGACACGGTAGGGTAGCCCTCGAACTTCCATGAATGATCAATAACTCTACAACCCCACGAATACTACGAAAATAACATCACCACGAATCAATAACACTAATCGGAATTCGAATCGACCCGAAAAACAACAAGGATCCGTGGGTTTCTTCAAAGAAATCAAGAATCAAGTTCTGGGTGATAAAAATCGATAAACGGGTTACAAAATCCGAAGATCATGACCAAGACAATAAGAATTCCATAATCAATTTATCAACCTCGGATTAAATCAAAGAATCATAAAGAACCCCCCAAAAATTACACCACTAGGGTTCTAAGGAAGAAAATACCTCGATCCGAGGAAGAACAAAGATTTGATGTTGATATAATCGACAAGAGTCTTGCAAAACGCCTTGGAATTGAGTGGGATCGACCAAGAACTCAAGTTCCCGAACCTCCCGTTCGATAGCCGCAAGAAAAAGTGAGGAAAAGGTTGAAATGAGGCCTGCCCGTCGCCTAGGCCTATTTATGGCCGATCACGTTACGGCCGTAACCAGCCACCCCTTACGTTCGTAACCGAGTTCCCAGGGCTACTGCCCAAAACCTGCTGGTGAATTATGGCTGTAACCGGCCCATGCCTTGCGGCCGTAACGCAGCATTACGGTCGTAACCGAACACTCCTTACGGCCGTAATCGAGCTCCCCAAGGTTGCTGCCCAAGATGTGCGGACACCTTACGGCCGTAATCGGCCACGCCTTACGGCCGTAACCCGACCCAGCCCACCATCCGGCAGTCCGTCTAGATGCCCGACGACGTCTCGATCACACTAACGCACCGACTAAGATTCAAAACAACAACGGGCATGCTACGAAACCCAACGTACCACAGTACAAGCACACGATTCCAAAGACGTGGGCGACAACAAACCGCTCGACCAAAGAAAAGTTCAATGAAATCGGAACGAAGATCTCGGGTATTACACTTATGGTCCGGAAAAGAAGATAAGTTCTTGTTTATATAGAGCTGAATTGTATCACAAGTTGAAAGAGGGTACATGTTAATGATTTAGTTATCATCATAATTTTGCATAGAGTCTTCATAATTTTGTGTACAAGGCCCAAGGAATTCTACCCAAATCCGCAGAAAGAATAGCTTCAGCCAAAACTTGCAAAACCGAAAGAGAAAAATTAGAAACATATATTATTTGAAAATATAAATTGATCACCGTTAAATCGAACAATGAACTTATAACTTAATTATGAGTTCACATTCGGTTGTTTGTGAGCTACAAGTTGATACAAAACACAGTCGTAAGGATCGTTGCATTACGACGAGTCTTACGACTGTAAATGTTACTTTGTACTTATGGGGTGGATCCATCCCCTAGTACTGTTAATTTTCATTATAAATGATGTGGTTTCGCTGCGCACCCTCTTCTTTGATCAGCGTGGAAGATAACTTCCTTAAGAGAGCGTCTATACGTACTCGAATAGGTGACTCGAATGCATTTCAAGTGACTCGAATGTAATTTAGCTAATAAATAACTTTATTTTCCAATTGAAGGAATAACACTACAGGTCGCACATGCAAATATGCCAATCAAAAAAGAAAAAGCTAACATAAAGACGTCATGAGTTACTTTTGTGGTAAAAGGAAACAGACCTTTCCCGATGACCATTTCACACTCTTTAAATCTGTTTCGTTTCGCAATGAATTTAATTTAGTTATTTTTTCATTTTCTTTTGTGCAGTGTAAGTATAATCATCATGGTCACGATATTATATATAGAAAATCCTCATTTCCTATAAATTAAAAGTGACATTTGCACTAATTATATTTTTACTCTTTCTTCTATCACTAATTACACTAGAAAAATAATATGAATCAAATGAGTTACTTTAGTAAGACAACACAAGTCACGGACTATTACTATTTATACTATTAACTATTAGAGATCATGCATCTATTATAAAAAATTTTCAAGAACTAATTTATCTGAAAATAAAAAATTAATATTCCTTCTGACGAATTTAAAATTTCTTGATGAGCTTAAAATATAGTATTCCATCTGTTCCAGGCAAAGACTCAAGTTTAAAATTATTTTAGAATTCAAAAAACTTTTTATTAATAATTAGAGAAGTTGTAATATAATAGATAAAATATTCTAATACTGAATGTCAGTTCATTTTGTTATTGTTTATCTATTCTCCTACGTAAGATTGAAATCAGAAAATATAAATAAATCCTCAAAAACTGAAGATCCTAAAAAAGTAAATTATCTAAAATACCAATGAATTTTAAAACTTAGGTATTAATCCTATATTTAATTAGAAATATAAATCTCAAAAAATATATGAAATAAAGTCAAATTCCAAAACCAACAGTGCGTTCCTACTTTAGTGTTAGGCTTTGAAATATCTGTTTTTCTCTCGTCATATGCCGTGAACAACCACTGTCCTTGTACCATGACAGTGGTTGCCTCCAAAACCAACAGTGTGGCAATATCTGTTTTTCTCTCGTCATGTGCCGTGAACAACCACTGTCCTTGTACCATGACTGGTGTTTAAACTCTTTTGCTAAATGAATCCCCACCCTAAAATATTTCCTCTTTAGGTTTTTTAAAGATAATATCTTCTCACAAGTTTTAACTTATTGAGTTTAGATATTAACCTCCAACTAGCATGTTCTAACTGTCTGTGCAACACCCACTTACCTTTGTTCACAGGCAAGAGGTATTTAACCTTCTCTTATACCAGATCAGAAAAATTGATTTTCTAAACATTGTTTTTCCTCTCAACGATGAAGAATATGAATCCATCAGTATGATTGATTACTTTACAAAATGTCTTATTAAACATAAAATCATAACCACTATTACACAATTCACTTATGCATAACATGTTATGTTTGAGTTCATCTACTAACAAAACAGTATTAAATAAAAAGAAAACAAAAGTTACCAATAGTTCCAGAACCAATGATCTTTCCTATTTGGTTGCCTCCAAAACCCACAGAGCCTTCCTGCTTCAGTATTAGACTTTGGAACATATGCTATTATAACTATGTTGCTAAACAAATCAGCAACATAAAATATTCCCTTCTTAGGTATTCATACCTTTATTGGTCCTTTTGGGTTAGTTTTAAAAAGTTGTTTCTTTTTCATAGCTTTTAACTTGAAGAATTTCGACATTGAGCAAGATCTTTTATCGTTCCCCTTTTTCAAGCAGTTTGAACAAATGACATGTTTTAGATCAATCACAATATGAACATTAGATTTTTGTTCAACCTCTGTGCATCCAATACCTTTCAATTTGTTCCTGCTAACACAATAAATATAGAATCCATCTTATTTCTTTCTATACCATTAGGTAAGAACTCTTGAAACGCATCATATTTTTCAAAGTTACATTTACCAAACACAAGATGATTGAGATTTTTGTAAAATAGAGTTTTCAAATTTTAGTTTCTCAATCTTTGCATTCAAATTAAGTTCCTCATCAAGCAGGCATTTATGTTGCTTGTACAATATTTTAAATTTTCTGGTCTTACTTTGAACATTGTTTTGTAAATCCTTAATGGTAGAGATAAGTTAGTCACGATTAAGATAGATAATACCACATCATCTGTGGGGATTCAGTGATAAAAATAAAATGCACAATGGAAATATATTTTTACTGGAGGTCCAAGAAGATGCTATTACCGGAGGAGATGCTACATCGTAGATTTTCTGTTTTTTAAGTACTGTATTTCATGACTTTTGGTCGTTGTATTTAAGCTGTTTAACTATTTCAATTACGTACTTTAAGACTTATAACTCTATGTGCTTGGTTAGATATTATGGTGGATGGATGGTGTGGAGGGTCTTTGTTTTGGTGGTTAGACTTATAACTATATGGTGTGGAGGGGCTTTATTTGGTTGGATATTTTGGATGGATGGATAGTATGAGTTGTATTTTGAATGGATGGATTCTGAATTGTAATGGATTGGTAATTACCCCTAAGAGTATCGATCAAGCATCGTATAAACGAATATAAATTGATGAAGATAAATTATGAAAATCATACTCTCGTAGTCCTTTGATAATTTCTTCTTGTAAATGATCACGAACATGAATCCACTCCGTTGGAGCTTGATGAATAATCAGCACAAAAAACGCTGAGTGTCTCTACGTCACCACGAGGCAGACATTGATCGGAAAGATTCGCTATTAAATTTGTTCTCTAAGAACACGACTAGGAATTGATATACTATTTTTCTCTCTTCTTTTCTTCTTTCTTCTTCTCTAAGAGGAACAAGACAGAATTTTTTTCTCTCCCTCTCTTCACAATGTGAAACGGTCGAACTCCCTCATGTGGTGGTGTGTATGTTGTTGTTTTATAACATGATGAGATAAGATTTCAAGATCATAACAATCTTGATCTCTTTGTCCACATGTATAAATCAAATCATTCACATCTCACACTACATCAAAACAAAGCAAAGTAAGCACATGGAAGGTGAGGTGGGAGAGAGGGGGCGGACCATTTAAACTTATGAGAAGAGACGAGCCAACCCACTTGGTTCGTGTAGCGGACGTTCGCATGTATAGTCCGTTAAGTACACTTCATTCTATCTCAAATATATTTATACTTAATTAAATAATCCAATTAATTAATTTTATCAAATAAAAAATTATAATTTATTTCCAAGAAATTATTATTTATGAATTAAATTAATCACCCAGTAATTAATTTCAATTTACAAGATCGCACAATTTATGAAAAAAATCAAATTAGATATCTACTATCCAACATTAGTGAAGAGATAATAAATTCATATTTATCCATCAACTATCTCTGTGCGCAACTCTATAGGTCCATCTCAGTTGGCAATGGGAGGAACCAGAAAGTGCGGGTAACACTTAGTCCGTCTAGTGGCCCACACCGTAACCAAACTGAGAATGAATTATAGGATCATTCCAAAACCATTATGTTATGAATATCATATACGTATAAACCCTTCAATCATATATCCCGATCAAGTATCAGGGTCACGGTTGTCAAACCCAATTGTAACTTGACTCTATGCATTTGTTAGTGCAAACTGAGATCACTGAGCTCTCGTATATCAAATACAACCAGATCTAAATACTTTGTCCAAATACTTATGTCAAAGACTCATGATCTAATTTGTCACTAACCGCAAGGACATTTACCTGCTCACTTACAGGAGAAAGAATCCTATCTTGGTATTCGGTAGAGACTGCTACTTACCCACTAAGTTGCACTACGAAGTTGACTCCACCAACCGACGATTGGATTGAACTACTCTAATGGCTATCTTAATGTCACAAGCATATCTCCTACTGAATCCTCAAGTTACAGGTTCATGTATACCTATCACAACCTTTCGAATTCAGTCATTGACTATCCCGAGTGAAAACTATGTGCCGAATCGAGATGAGTCGAGTCCGAGTATACTAGTACCATTAGCATACCAATATCTTGTGCTTCCACTAACCCTTAGTGAACACAGGTACTCTCCATGTAAAAGTACAGGTTTACAAGTCTTGAATAAACTTAATGCCCGGTTAAAATTTATCGACTTGCGAACAGGTTAAGCATTCGAGCCCTAAATACTTCAAATGTCTATGTCCTAATCTTCATAAGGAGTGGAATGTTTGGTCTCAAATGCAAGGACTATTATTCTATATACCAAATTATGATGCCAATGATATATAATAATATAGCAATAATAAATGTCTTATTCAATTGATGTTCATAATTACAATACAATGCTCTCACTCTTTCATCATCTGAGTGGCCTTCAACATATTCCTAACAATCTCCCACTTGCACTCAATGCCACAAACTATGGTATCTAATACCCATACTCTCCAGATGTCACTCTAAGACCATCTGAGATAGTGGCTTGATTAGCGTATCAGCAACGTTATTTACTGTGTCTACTCTTTGCAGTGTAACATTCACTTTGTGAACCATTTCTCTAACATAATGATATTTTCTCTCAATATATTTGGTGTTGTGGTGAGCCCTAGGCTCCTTAGACTGTGCAACAGCTCCGTCGTTGTCGCAAAACAGCACCACAGGTTGATTGAGTCAGGAACCACTTGAAGTTCCTCAGTAAAGTTCTTAATCCAAAAAGCTTTTTTAGTAGCATTCGTGGCTGCCTGATATTCGACTTGACATTCAGAAATTATAGCCGCACTTTGCTTGGCACTTCTCCAAGATACTTCTCTACCACTGAGAGTAAAGATATACCCTGATGTGGACATCTTCACATCCATATCTCCCAAAAAACTCAAGTCCATGTAATTCTCCACTTTAAGTTCTCCACCGCCGTATGTAAGAACCAAGTCTTTGTTAGGAATATGCCCTCGAATGCCACTCAGATAATGAGAGACTGAGAGTATTATATTGTAATTATGAATATTAAATCAAATAAGGCATTTATTATTTCTATATTATTGTATATCACTGGAATTGTGATTTGGTATATACAATAATAGTCCTTGCATTTGAGAATAAACATTCAACTCTTTATGGAGATAGGGAGATAGGCACTAGAAGTGGTTAGGCTCGAACGCTTAACTGGTTAGCAAGTCGATAAAACTTAACTGAGAATAAGTTTAAACAAGACTTGTATAACGTGTGCTTTGACATGTAGAGTGTCTGTGTTTACTAAGAGTTTGTGGGAGCACACATTATAGGTATGCTAATGGGATTAGTATACTCGAACTCGATTCACCTCAATTCAGTCACATGGATTTCACTCCGGAATTGTCAATGACTTAATCGAAAGGTTGTGATAGGTGCACGTGAATCTTTGACTTGAGGTTTCAGTACGAGATGTGCTTGTCACATTAAGTTAGTCATTAGAGTAGTTCAATCCAATCATCGGTTGGTGGGATCAACCTCTTAGTGGGCAAGTAGCAGTCTCTAGTGAATACCAAGATGTGATTCTTTCTCCTGTAAGTGAGCATGTACATATCCTATGCAGTTAATGACAAATACGATCATAAGTCTTTGACACAAGCATTTAGAGCTAGTTGTATTTGATACACGAAAGCTTGGTGATCTCGGTTTGCATTAACAAATGTATAGATTCAAGTTAAAACATGGTTTGACTTTACCGTGACCCTAATACTTGACTTGGACATATGATTGAAGGGTTTATACGTATATGATATTCACCACATAATGGTGTTAGAATGATTCTACGATTCGTTCTTAGTTGGGATGCGGTGCAGGCCACTAGGTTGGCTAAGTGTTACCCGCATTCCTTGGTTCCTCCCGTTTCCGACTAAGACGGATATATGGAGTCGCGCACATTTGACGGATAAAATGTATTTAGTATATTGGATATCAAATTTGATTTATTTGACAAATCGTTGCAGTTTTGCTAATTGATATTAACTATTGGGTGATTAATTTAATTCATAAATGTTTATTTCTTCGAAATATATTATTATAATTTTGTATTTGATATAATCAAAAAATTGAATTAATTAATTAGTTATAAATACATTTAAGATAAAATAAAGTGTACTTAATGAAATTATCACGCAAATGTCCTGTACACGAAATGAGTGGCTCGGCTCTTCTCTTCTCATCAATTCTAGTGTGGGCAGCCCATATCTCCCATCTCACCTTCAATGATATTTTAGTTCCTTGTCATGGCATGGTGTGGGGTGTGATTTAATTTATTTTTAACATGGTGACAAAAGAGATCAAGATTGTTGAAATCTTATCACATCATGTTATAAAAATAAAACAACACACACACACAAACATCATAACATTTTCGGCCGAAACCGTATTGTAGAGTGATGGAGTAAATCTCTTATTTCTGTGTTCATCTTAGAGAGATAGAAAAGACAAAAAGAAGAGAAGAAAAATATTATATCAATTCCTAGCCGTGTTCTTAAAAACGAATTGATATAGAATTTTTATGATCAATATCCTCCGCGTAGAGACACCCGACATCTTCGGTTTTGAATCATTAGCCTAACGAATTGGATTCGTATTAGTGTTGGTGATACAAAAAGGAACAAAGGTTTTCGTTGCTCGGGAACTTTGCAAAGCTTGGCCCAGTTATCCACCAAGATAAAATTGTCAGAGGACTACAAGGGTATGACTTCTTTTATTTTTTTTCTTTGTTAATTTATATTCGATATACGATGCTTGATCGATCCTCTTAGGGGTTCCGTTTTTATCCGGTTAGATCGGCTTTAGTTTTTCCGCTGCGTAACTTGATTTTAATTATCGAGCTCCAAAAATGGAATCAGAGCAAGGTCTATGCGATCGTATATACGGTATTTGCATTTCGAATGCCTCATTGAATATTTCTATAATTTGGAATCATAATTATTTTAATCGTTATTGTTTAATTATTCGTCTAAAAAATTATTTTTCATGATTTTATGTTACAGTATAAATCAGTTTTTCAAAATGTGTAATATAAAAATTAGAAAAATATTATTTTTGGAGACGTGCCGAAAAATGACCGGAACCAGCAGCTCGGAGTTACTGGATGGCTGCCGGCCATAGCCGGCAGCACACTACCTGCACTCGACAGGCAATGGCTGAATGGTGCCTGCACTCGAACAGGCAGCTGCCGAGAAGAACTGGTCCCCTCAACCAAGGCCCAGTTGCTGGGCTCGATCCATTTTGTTTCTGACTCCGTGTTTTATTTTTATGTTCGGTAATTAATTTCCCGCAAATTAAATTAAATTTAATTTGACTAAACTATAAATATGGTATTTCTATTTTTAGGGGAATTAATTTAATAAAATATTTATTTTCGTTCGGAACAAGTTGAAATTAATGGTTGCGTGAATTAATTAGATTAATTCTCATGGATGGATTACTTTTATATTGATTGGGTCAATATTTACGTTAATTGTTTGTGCTACTTATTTTTAATGTGATTGTTGCATTATTATTGGAATGGTAATGTAGTTCATGGACCTAGTTATTGACTCGTTACTCGATGAAGTTGTAATGGACATTTTGAGCCAATTTATTTTTTTAGTAAATTTGCATAAGATGCAAATTTATAAATATAATAAATTAGCTATGACGAAGAGTTGAGGACGCCGCCACGAAGACGAAGATTCAAGACTTGTAATTTGATGACTTGTACTTTTTATCGAGTCGATGATGACTCGGTACTTAGGAACGATTCATGAACTACATGTTGGTAGATTTAAGTTGTGTATGTTTTTCATATTGTATGAGAAACAAAAAAACCGACAAACCACGATTATAAAATGATTAATGTGCAATGTGTAACATATAATCGCGTAATTCTCCCACTTACAAACACTAAGTTATAAATGTTATGAGGTTTCCTACCCTCCGTCAAACTCATGAAAAATTAAATCTAAACCGAAATATTATTTTTCCGAGTATATGGGGTAATATTCTTGAGAAAGGTTGATAAATTCCTAGAGTGAATTAGATGCCTTCGGTTGTGACAAATCAAACCCCTAGAAGCCGTATGGGTTGTCGCGTGAAATTCAATTGTCAAACTAATAGGAGTTGATGGTTCAAACTTAGATAGTTCAACGAGCCATAGATACTGTATTGGTTGAGGGCAAGTGAACTAGGGGTAAAATAAGATCAAATCATCCACTAGATTGGTTGGTGTTAGACATCACTTTATGAAGAATAATAGAATAAAAACCATATTGGTGCCCACTGCTAAACTTTATAAGGAAGCACCGCTATGAAGTCACCCATGACTTCCGGATTCCACAGGGGAGTGTGAAATGCCGTAAAATAGTGGGAGCCTAGTTTTGAATAAAGAAAGTCCTTAAATTCTATACTCGTATCATAATTAAACAATCACTAATGAATCTCAAAATTTTTCTTTGTAGTAACAAATAAACAAATCTCTCAAAAATGGCAATGAACCCACTTAAAATTCTACTTGAAAAGAACACTCTTACTGGACCCAACTTCGTGGACTAGCTCCACAATCTGAGGATAATCCTCAGTATGGAGACGCATGGTTACATCTTGGAGGCAGACATTCCATCGGCTCCTGCACAGACCAAGACTAGTCAGGAAGATGTTGGGGCCCATGAGAAATGAGTCAAAGATGATGTTAGGTTTTGAGGTTTCATAATGGCCACAATGAACAACAAGCTTGAAAGGGACCATAAAAAGATATCTTCTGCAAGGGCGGTTCTGGCACATCTTACTGAGCTCTATGGGGAGCACAGTCAAACTGCTCGGTATGAGATATAGAAGCAGCCGTTTGGTGCTTGAATGAATGAAGGTGAGAAAGTTGGGGATTATGTCCTCAAAATTATATTTATGATCGATAGATTGGAGGCTCCAGAAAAGGGCATGGCCCCAATGGTTCAAAAGAGTACGGGGGCTAAAAATACAAATGCTTTGCCCAACTGCGGTGACCTAGGCTACTGGAGGAGGCACTGTCCAAATATTGACTATATTGCGGTTTCAGGTGCGAAAATACTAGTTTTGGAAACAAATTGTGTTGTAACTGTTTATTCCGATTCTTGGATACTTGATTCTGGTGCAAGTTCTCACATATGCGCAATGAATCAGTATATGGAATGAAGTAGGAAGCTTGGAGTTGGAGAAGTGATGGAGACAGTCGGCAGTGGGCATAGTGTTGAGGCTACGGACATCGGATCACTTATGTTAGGTTTAGAATCCGATTTCATTGTCATTTTAGATGATGTACTTGTTTTGCCCAAGAGGCACAAAAACATTGTATCAATTCCGGTCATAAACCATAAGGGATATCAATTCCTTATTGGAGATGGGTCTTCTCAATTTATTTTAGAAATAAATTAGTTGGTATAGCTACATTACTATATAGTTTATATCATTTGAATCTAAAGAACAAAACCATTGTGAACACTATAACTAGGAAGCGTGGTTGGGATGAAACAAAAGAAGCACTCAAGTGGCATCTTAGACTTGATCATGTTAGTCATACCAAGATTCATAAAATGGGTAAAGATGGACTTATGGGTCCATTATGACCGAATTCCTATCCAACTTGTAAAATTTGCCTTCAAGGCAAAATAACTAAGTCACCCTTCACGAGGACTTTTGAAAGAGATGCTGAAAAACTTGGATTAATACATACTGATGTATGTGGCCCTTTTGAAGTGGAACGAGATGGATTTCAGTATTTTACTACATTAACTTATGACCATACTAAGTATGTATTCATGTACTTAATGAAACAGAAATTCAAAGCCTTAGAAAATATTAAGAAATTTAAGGCCCTAGTGGAAAATCAAATGAGTCACCACATCAAAGCACTTAGGTAGAACTGAGGTGGAGAATATATGAGTACCGAGTTTGATAAGTTCTTAAAAAAACTGTGAATAGTGTCAGAATTCACTCCTCCAGCTACTCCACAATTAAATGGTGTGTCAGAAAGAAGGAAACTGAACATTGTTGGACATGGTTTGCTCCATGCTTAACTATACTGATCTACCGATTTACCTCTGGGGTTATTCGCTCCTTACTGCTGTACATATCTTAAAGAGATGTCTTTCCAAAGTCATTCCTAAGACTCCACATGAGATGTGGAAAGGTAGGAAACCAAGTCTTAATCATATTAGGATTTGGGAATGTCCTGCTTATGTGAAGAAGACTAAATTAGAGAAATTGGAAGATAGGTCTGTGAAGTGTCATTTCATAGGATATCGAGGGGATTCCATGGGATATTTGTTCTACCTGCCTGAAGAGCATAGGGTCATTTTTGCATTACCAGCACACTTCCTTGAATATGAGTTCATTAGGAAGGAGGCACAGGTAGAAATATTTCTTTGGAAGAAATAAAAGAAACACCTAATGATGGATCTACAATAGAAAAGCTGATGGAGATGGCAAGGTTGATACCTATAAGATCAGGCTTGTGGCGAAGGGTTATTCCCAAAGAGAGAGAATTGATTATTTCGAGACCTTTTTGCATGTAGCCATGATAAAGTGTATTTGCATGATGCTTGCCATAACAGCCCATTTTGATTATGAAATATGGTAACTAGATGTGTAAATCGTTCCTAAATGGATACCCCGAGGAGGATATCTGTAACAGCCTAAGGGATTCATATCTGGGGCTATATTCATAAAATATGCAAGCTTCAGTGTGCCATCTATAGACTGAAGCAGGCTCCGTGAAGTTGGAATCTTCATTTTAATGAGACAATCAAAGAGTTTGATTTTTTAAAAAATGAAGAGTTTGAATAGATAAAGCAACGTTATTTGTTGTGTCTATTCTCTATAGTGTAATGTTCCCTTTTTAAACCATTTCTCTAACAAAATGATACTTTCTCTCAATGTATTTGGTATTGTGGTGAGCCTTAAGCTCCCTAGCCTGCGCAACAGCACCATGGGATGATCTGAGTTAGGAACCACTTGAATTCCTTAGTGAACTTCTTAATCCTAAATGCCTCTTAAGTAGCCTCTGTGGCTGCCTGGTATTTGACTTGACATATGAAAATTGCAGTCTCACTTTGCTTTGAACTTCTCCAAGATACTGCTCCACCATTCAGAGCAAAGATAAACCCTGATGTGGACATCTGCGCATCTATGTCTCCTAAAAAAGCAGAGTCTGGTTACTGTGGTGAGCCTTAACACAACTTCCATAGTTGATTGGAATGTGGTAACTATGACAAGGTTACTGTGGAATTTATGTGATAAGTCTAACAAGCTATGGGTGAAATGGATTCATGCCTATTACATTAGGCATGCGGATGTGATGGAGCATACTATCAAATCTACTTAATCTTGTATTGCAAAAGCCATTTTTAAACAGAGGGAGAAGGTAGCACTAAGTAATGTGTGGAGTATGCTCAAAAAGGGAGAAATTCCCTACTAGAAAATTCTGTCTTGAAATTAGAGGAAATAAGGTGAAGATACATTGGAGAAAATTATTATATGGAAACAAAGCCATGCTTAGATCTTTTTTTCAGCTTGTTTATGCTTGAAGGGTAGATTGGCTACTAAAGATAGGATGATCAGGTTTGGGATTATGGATGATGGATACTGCTGTTTCAGTTTTCAATAGGAAAGCCATGATCACCTGTTTTTTTAGTGCCATTTCACTCAGTTTGTTTGGCAGCAGATTCTGCAGAGATTTGGTATCAATAGACTGCCCAAACACTAGAGTACTGAAGTGAATTAGATATGTTCTGCTGCAAAGGGTAAAAGCTTCAAAGCCAAAATGATTAAACTTCTTATTGCTGAGAATGTTTATGAAGTCTGGAAGTTAAGGAACTCTATTATCTTTCAAGAAGGAGTCATTAATCTGCACATTATTGAGCAAATTTTGCATATTTGCAGCATTAGAGCTAAACTAGATGGAAAATTGGTTGTGTTTTGTAGTAGGTTTGATCTATAACTTTGTTTTTTTATTTAGCTAGTGGTTAGACAAGACTGAGCTTTGTTTTTGCTGGGTTGACTGGCTATACATGGATCCCTGTTGGATTGGTTTTGACATCCATTGATTTTTCCTCCTCTAGGAATCCATTCAGGAATGCTGTTTTCACATCCATTTGCCATATTTTATAATCTAAGTGGGTTGATATGGCAAAGATCATGCGAGTAGACTTAATCATGGCTATATGCTATAAGATCTCGAAGTAATCGATTCCCTCTCTTTGGAAACAACCCTTTGCCACAAGCCTGACCTTATATATATCAACCTTGCCATTTCCATCAGTCTTTCTCTAGTAGATCTATTTATTCCCGATAGGCACTATGCCCTTAGGACTATCTATTAAAGTCCAGACCCGATTATCGTGCATAAAGTCTACCTCAGCTTCCATAGCCTCTCTCCACTTTGCAGAGTCTACATCTACCATCATATGTAGAGGGATCATTCTCTTGGCTATTTTATGTCATCTCATGAGGACCCAGTTCCGCTTGATGCTGATAGCCATACCTCTTAGGTAAATGAGAAACTTTACTAGACCTGCGAGGTTGTATTTGTATTTTAGAAGGTTCTGTTTCAATATCTTGTACAGGTGTCTCATTTGGTGTTTCTTTTATCTCTTCTAAATAAATATTTCTACCTGTGCCTCCTTCCTGAATGAACTCACCTTCAAGGAAGTGTGCTTGTAAAGCAACAATGATCCTATGATCTTCATTCATATAGAATAGATATCCCATAGAATTCCTTGGAAAGCCTACAAAATGACCTTTCACAAACCTAACTTCCACGTCCTCTACTTTAGTCTTCTTGACATAAGCAGGAAATTCTCAAATCCAAATATGATTAAGACTTGGCTCCTTACCTCTCCACAGCTCATGTGCAGTCTTCAAAATGGATTTGGAAGGACATATGTTCAAGATATGTGCAACAGTAAGGAGCGCATAACCCCACAGGTAAATTGGTAGATCAGTATAATTAAGCATGGAGCAAACCACATCCAACAAAGTTCGGTTCCTTCTTTATGACACATCATTCAATTATGGAGTAGCTAGAGGAGTAAATAGTGACACTATCCCTAGTTCTTTCAAGAACTCATTGAACTCAATGCTCATAAGTGCTTTAATATGATGACCTGTTTGGTTTTCAATTAGGGCCTTACATGAATTTATCGAAGCCTGATTCATATTTCATTAAGTATATGAATCTATACCTAGTATGGTCATTAGTCAATAAAATGAAATACTGAAAACCGTCTCGTGCCACTTCAAAACGACCAAATATGTCGGTATAGATCAATCAAAATTTTTCAGCAGTTCTTTCAAAAATCCCTGTGAAGTGTAACTTAGAAATTTTGCCTCGAAGGCAAGATTCACAAGCTGGATAGGGATCCGATCCCAATTGACCCATAAGTCCATCTTTCTCCATTTTATGAACCTTGGTCTGACCAACATGACCAAGTCTAAGATGCCACTTAAGTGCTTGGTTTGTTTCATCACTATCACGTTTCGTAGTTATAGTGTTCACATTAGTTTTATTCGTTAGATTTAAATGGTATAAACTATTTAGTAATGTATCCGTACCAATCAATTTATTTGTAAAATAAATACGGCAGGACCCATCTCCAATACAGAAATGAAATCCCTTATGGTCCATGACAGGAATTGATACAATAGTTTTGTACCCCTTGGGGAAAAACAAGTACATCATCCAAAGTGTTGGGATAACAATACCCTGTATCGAAATTGTGGGGATAACAATACCTGGTATCGATACAGTTAGGATAAACAATCGCTGTATCGAATAGTGGTAATAAGATGTTTTGACAATATGCCAATCCAGCATACAGTAAGCAAACTGTATCGAAAAGCTGATCAATAGTGTCAACCTGTATCGAAGACCTCTCGTAGATCCAGCATATTGATCATACAGCAAAGAGTCCTGCAAAGCTACAGTATGGAAGCTGTCTCGAATATCAATACAATGATCCTTCCATACAGCTCTCAACATGACAAGAAAGAATCTTCAGTATTCACTAGAAGTCAAGTCCTGTTGATAGAGAAGTATTTAAATACTAAAGGATAAAGTATTTAAATACTATAAGTCAGAAGATCTTCACAATCCCGCAATATCCGGATCTCAGTCAAATGTCTGTTGTCACAGAATCTTGCCCAACGGATAGATTTCAAACGGATATATTTCAGATGGCTATATATATATCTCCAGAGTTTGAAGATCATTAACCATTGAAAATCTACTGAACATCTGAACGACTTACAAACGATCAAGCTTACAAAGAAATATTCAGAGCAAAACATATCTCCCCAAGCTTTCTAATATTCAGATATAAGAGATATACAGTGCTCAAACCTTGAACAACACATCATCAGCTTAAAGCCCAGAAAGTCATAGCTGTTGTTCAACCCTATTCTATCTTTGAACAAACCCATATCAGCCCTGTGTGGACTGAGAATCTTTGCTTCTCCCAAACTGTGTAAAGGACTTACATCGAAGAAGACGAAGCTTCAGAACTGTGTGTGAAGAAGCCAGTCAAGTGTTAGCTCAAACCAATCTGTGTGAATGGTTGAAAGCTAAGATCTTTATATCAATCTGTGTGAACGATATATTGATTGAGTGTTGTTATAATTATGTAGTTGTGTACACAGTAATTATAATAAACTTTTTACTCCTGTGTGGAGGACCAGTGGACGTAGAGGGGTTTACCTCGAACCACTTTAAATATTGTGTTATTTACCTTCTGCCTTTGTTGTTTTAATAATTGTGATTATTAAGTATACTCTGCATATCGACTTGCTATATCCACAGCAACTTAGTGTATTTAAGACTTCCGCTACGCACTCAGATTTAAAACCGTACAGCTTGTAGTTTAAAATACTTTCCAATCTGTATCCAGTATACTTAGTGGCCAACAAGTGGTATCAGAGCGGTTGATTCTAAAAAGAATCAGTCGTATTTTTAACCGAATCAGATCGAAAATCACTTATTTTAAAATAGTCTTTTTCATTCCCTTATTCTCACATGGATACATCTATGATCAACAAAGTGCCTATGTTCTCTATTAATGAATTTGATGATTGGAGAATCAGGATGGAGGCTCATCTTGCAGCAATGCACGAAGAAATGATTTTTGTTATACAGGATGGTCCCATTAAGATCATGAAGGTAAATACGGCTGCAAGGATTGAAGGCCAAGCCCATGCTGAGATGCTTGAGAAGGAGCGCGAACAATGGACCACAGATGAAAGAAAGCACGCCAACCTCGACAATGTGGCCAAGAACGCATTATTTTTCACTCTTGACAAAGGCACGTTCTCAAAGGTAAAGAGCTGTAAATCAGCCAAGGAAATCTGGGATAAACTCAAGTTGATTTGTGAGGGAACTGAGCTCTCAAAAGAAAACAAAATTTCAAACCTGACTCAGCAATTTGAATCTTTTGAAATGAAACCAACTGAGACACTTGAGGAACTTGACCTCAGATTCACTGGTATTGTTGGTGAACTTGAAGCTTTGGGCAAAATTTATACCCAAAAGGAGAAGAATTTAAAAATTTTCAGATCTCTCCCTGCCCAATGGGACATTAAGATCACAGCTATGCGTGTGTCGTGTAATTTAAATGAAATATCTACTTTTGATCTCTTATCTGACCTCAAAGCTTTTGAGTATGATATTCACAAAAGAGAGAAAGCTGAAGAATCTCCTTCAAAGGTTACAGCACTAGCTGCTGTATTGAACCGTCGACACAGCATGCCCAGCTCGTTGAAGCCTAGTCACAAGAGTGCTGACAGTGACGACGACATCCTGTCTCAAGATGAAATGGCGCTTTTCATGCATAAGTTCAAGAAGTTCATCAAGCAATCGGGAAAAACTCCCAACAGGCCCAAACCTGTCCACATGGTAAGTACCGAAACTTTATCCGGTAAATAAAAAGTCTTCCCTACGTCCGATAAACTTCATCCGGTACCAAACCTGTCTCGAGAAATTAAAAGTAATGCGGAAAATAAATGACACCAGATTTATAGAGGTTCGGCAACTTCCCTACGTCCTCTTTCCATTTCCTTTTTCTATTGGCTTAAGGAGCAACCACACTTCACTTTGCCTCGTCTTCTATTGGTACGGGAACAACCGATACAAATAGCTTGTCTTCTATTGGTCCAAGTTGTAATATCCGGATTAATTATTGAGTATTTCCTCTGTATTTTAACCCTGTATTATTCGGATTGGTGATATCAATAATCGAAGTATGATATTTCTAGTATTTGTATCCTTGTGTATGATTATAGCAACATGTAAATTTTCTCATGCAAATACGTGATAACGTACGATAAGAATGTAGCTTAACGTGCGTTATCGGCCAGAGTTAACGTACGCTACGAATAAAGCGTAGCGTACATTAGACAGTCAATAATTAAACTGGGCGCCTAACACATGCGCCATCCGGGAATGGGTCCGGATAAGATTCCCTCGGATGAACCTGGACAGTTTGAAGTCAACAATTTTTAACGTACGCTAAGGAACATGTCTAGCGTACGCTAAAAGGTGTTGCTTACGTACGTAACCTGATGGTGTAACGTATGTAATCGAGTATAGAATGAGAACAGTTAACTATCAGTGAACGATAGCGTACGCTAAGGAGCTAACGTACGTTATCCATGAAGGCTAACGTACGTTAAGGACAGAAAACTATAAATAAGACAGCACCCCATGTTATGTTGTTTACATTTTCTTCACTTATCATTCAGTCCAGATAGCCTCCCCTCTTTCATAAACATCCATAGGCCATCCATACTCAATCTTTGAAGATTAGATATCACTTATATTGATCATTGAAGTTGTGAATCATTTTGGATTGACACACAAGCAACCGGAGTTGGATTCTACAATATTGTCTCGGTGTTTTTTCATCTTAAGGTATGTTAATGCTATCTCCAACCTCGGATTCATGTTCTTAAGGATGTTATGATCATACTACCGAGAATAGTAGATCACATAGATGACTTATGCAACCAAACATCATGTTTAGGAAGTTGAGATGATTATGCTTTAAGTACCTCTGTTAAGAACATCATAATTTGAATCTTGTTACGATGAACAAGTAAAGGAAGTTTTCTGAGATTGGTCTTCCAAATTTGGAAGGTGTCTTCGTAGTAATTGCGGACTTGGTATTAACATCATTGTGGTTAGAAGAACCTAGGAAGTTGATCATGGAAGGATTTGTTATATATTGTAAAAGTGGATTGTTAAATAAACTTCAAGATGATAGTTTGAATGATATAAAGATATTAATATCAACCATATGCCTTCCGAATTATGCATGAGAATTTGTAATAAGGATTGGAGTATGATCACCATGATGATATACGTATCCTTGAATTCAAAGATGTTTTAATCCGTAAGATCATTCATAATTGTATGAGCATGATATATATGGAGATATCGTACGTTAATCACTGAGGATTTCGTAAGCTTCATCACAAATCTAGACAGTCGTCTTCCCAGTGAGAATCTATCATATACATATTTAGCATACGCTAAGCTATGTAACTTACGTACGCTATCGGGCATAGTTAACGTACGCTACGTTTGGTACGTAACGTACGTTATATCATCAGACGAGTCAGTCGACTGATCAGTGAGGGACTGTCGATGCATAGTTAGCGTACGCTAGACTTCGTAGTTTACGTATGCTAACTGGTAGGCTTAACATACGCTACAAAGGGTACATAACGTACGTTAAGCAGGTCAGACAGGTTATGTTTTATGAACTTTCAGCCGTAGTTTGGATTGTTAGACATTCATACGACGTTAGATGAACTCTATATTATTTCTTTTGTTTAAGGTTCAAGTTTTGCAACGTTATTAATCGAAGGGGCGACCTTCGAGTATTTTGATATTCGTGGAAGTGTTATTCTTATCATCGAATCGAGGCAAGTACCTTAATAGTTTTAGGTATTGATGTTATACATATTGTTGTACATATATGTCGTTCTTGTATGTCCACCTTGTGTTGGTCCGACGGGATCATCGGGGGATCTATGCTAGCGTGCGCTAGATCATCGGGCGAGTTTTTCCACCACGGGTTGGTCTGACGGAATCATCGTGGGTTCTAGGCAGTGAATGCTGGATCATCTGAATTACCATGTGTATGTTGTGATATCATGTTGTGATAATCAGTTGTGTATGTTATTTATAAGTTTCTCGTAGGAGGAGACTCGTTCGTATTTTGTCATCTATGTTATTATTATTCTTCGTGAAATGTTGAATACTATGTTGTGGTACTTGTACTAGCATCGTTGTGCTAACACCTTCGGGGGTGAATATTTGTTTATGTTCAGGATCCAGTAGAGCAGGGAAACAACCACTGGAGCTACATGACGACGAGGGTGCAAAGTGATGTTCCGGCCGTGTTTAATTATCTGTTGTTTGTGTTATTTTTAATAAGTACTCGAGTACGTCGTCGTTCTTGACGATTGAATTTGGTGATGTAATAATATTCTTCCTTAGGATATTTGTATTCTCGGTATTGGACCAGAACTGTTGTATTTTATTTCAGTTACTTTCATATGCTGGTATCTATTATTGTCTTTTCATTTTTTCAGCCTTGTAAATTCTTATGTAAAGGATTTATGGCGCTGTAATATTACTGAATATTTCGGGGGTGTTAGAGAATATGGTATCAGAGCTAAGATTATAGATATCTTGGCCATTGGGTTAAAATAGGGGTCATATATGTCTTTTGAGGTAACCGGTCGTGAATAACATCACTGTACTGCCTACGTCTTCGTGCGAACGGTGGTTGTAAGTTCCTAAACTCTATCTCGTTCTTTACATGTTATACTTCTTTATACTTGAACATTAGAACGATATTGTTTCTTGTATATTGAGTAATTATGCTTACAGTATGTTGAAAGGTGGACGTGGACGTGGTCGCGGTCGCGGACGCGGACGCGGACGAAGGAATGCTGAAAGAGAAGCTTCGCCTTCTAATCAGGCCAGCCACAGCTCAGGCGAGCCACAGAGATCTATTAATAATGGACCAGAACCTGCTGTGCCCGAAATCCTTCATCTGGTAGCAGTGGGATTACAACAGGGAGATCGATAGTAAGGTAACCCGGACATGGGAAATCGAGGCGACCGATCGCTGCAAGAAGTGGCGAAGATGCAACCACCCAAATTCGACGGCTTTTCTGAGACACCAACGTGGGATCATTGGTTAAAAGAACTGGAGAAAATTTTTACCGGGATTAATTGCCCCGACGACCGGAGAGCCTCTATTTCTCAGTACTTTCTGATAGGGGAAGCGTCCGAGTGGTGGGAAGCCATCCGGCCTGTAGATCATGATGCTGACTGGGCAGAATTTAAACTGATGATGGAAGCTCAGTACTGTCCTCGTCGTGTGACGAAAGCCAAAGTTCGGGATTTTTTCTCTGCGCAACCTTCAGATGTGCCAGTATCTCAGGCAATTAAGACGTTTAAACAGCAGCTGGCATTTGTTCGACATCTGGTCAGAACAGATGCAGAAATGATGATCCATTTTGATATGAGAATGAAACTAGAAATCCAGAGGTACATGTCCGGTTTTAAATGTACCACTCTCCGTCAATATCAGGATAAAGCATTGGCGTATGAAATCAAAGAAGCAGCGATGGAAAAGTTTGCAGAATCCAAGAAGCAGAAAGTCTCTGGTAGTTTCACGGAGCACAAGAGCAGTGGGCCCCGCAAGGCCCAGTCATCCTTTCATTCGTTCAAGAAACCTCAGCACCCATCCAAGAGTGGAAAGAACTTCGGAGCAGCATCAGCCACGACGGATGTAACAAGTGCTTTAACTGTGCTCAGACGGGGCACTATCGATGAAATTGCCCCTACCTGCCGTGACTTATTTTGATTGTGGTCGAGAGGGACATCGTGCGGTGTTTTATGAAGAGGTTGCAAAGTCTTTTAGAGCCCATACATCACAGCCAGTTCAGAAGGAAGCCAGTATCCAACAGACGCAGCAAAGTGTTCTGCTGCCCCAAATTTTTGGTCGCGGACGAGGCAGAGGATAGTGGGACCGAAACGGGACATCGAGTGCCGGATCCGTTCCCCCACGTATGTATGAGATGAGGAGAGCAGACGATCAGGATGCTACTATCGCATCAGGTACTGTTCAGATCCTTTTACAGGCAGTTAGCGTTTTATTCGATACAGGAGCTACACATTCATTTATATACTTGTCTTGTGTAAATCGTTTGAATATTTCTGGTTTTCATAATTGTGAGCCTTATGTTGTGGGTTTACTGAGTGGAGAGAGGATTGTGGGAAACTTAGAAACTAGAGATTTCCCTATATCAATTGGAGGCAGAGAGTGGCCCTCAAATCTGATTGTGATAGAAATGCAAGGAGACGACCTGATACTCGGACATGATTGTCTTAATCGATATGGAGCTAATTTAAACTACCGGAAGAGGAATATTTCGATGATAGATGATGATGGTTCCGAAATACTATTTGAGGGATGGAGACCAGGAAGCTCAGGAAAGTTGATCAAGGTGATGAAAGCTGTCAAAATGCTAAAATAGGGTTATACTGGATACTGGTGTTATGCAATGAAGAAGGAAGACGGAAAAATGGAACTTTCATCCATTCCTGTTGTGAACGAATTTCCGGATGTGTTTCCTGATGAATTACCTGGACTACCTCCACGACGGGATGTAGAATTCGCCATCGAGCTGGAACCAGGAGCTACACCAATTTCTAAGGCGCCGTATCGTATGGCACCTACTGAGATGTACGAATTGAAAAAGCAACTGGAAGAGTTACTGGACAAAGGTTATATCGAGCCAAGCGTTTCACCCTGGGGTGCACCCGTTCTTTTTGTCCGGAAGAAGGATGGATCGCTTCGATTGTGTATTGACTATCAAGAACTGAACAAGATGACGATTAAGAATAAGTATCCATTGCCACGGATTGATGATTTATTTGACCAGCTGCAAGGAGCGACAGTGTTTTCTAATATTGATCTGAGGTCGGGATATCATCACCTGAGGATTAAGGAATCCGATATTCTAAAATCAGCATTCAGAACTCGCTACGGACACTATGAGTTTGTAGTGATGCCGTTTGGTCTCACTAACGCGCCTGTTGTATTCATGCAATTGATGAACCAGGTGTTCATAGAGTATCTGGACAAATTCGTAGTCGTATTTATTGATGACATTCTAGTTTATTCCAAGATCCCAGAAGAGCATGCACAACATTTGTGGATCGTTTTAGACCTGTTGAGAAATGAGCAATTGTACGCCAAGCTTTCTAAGTGTGAATTCTGGCTAAAGAAAGCAATGTTCCTTGGTCATGTGGTATCATCAAAAGTAGTCCGAGTAGATCCCCCGAAAATCGTAGCAGTTATGGATTGGAAGCCTCCTAAGAACGTGAAGGAAGTCCGGAGTTTCTTAGGACTTCCTGGGTATTATCGTCGGTTCGTGGAAGGGTTTTCCAAAATTTCCAGCCCACTTACTCGATTACTTCAGAAGACCCAAAAGTTTGAGTGGAACGAGATGTGCCAGACTGGCTTTGATAAATTGAAGAAGAGATTGACGACGGCACCAATTTTAGCACTCCCACAGGGAACTGGAGGATTCATAGTTTACAGTGACGCTTCGAACCAAGGTCTTGGGTGTGTATTAATGCAAAATGAGAAGGTGATCGCCTATGGATCACGACAGCTGAAGCCTTATGAAGTAAATTATCCAACACATGACTTGGAGCTGGCAGCAGTAGTTTTTGCTTTGAAAATCTAGAGACATTACTTGTACGGGACTCACTGTCAAATCTTTACGGATCACAAGAGTCTCAAAGACATCTTCAGTCAGAAAGAGTTGAACATGTGGCAAAGGATATGGCTGGAACTGATTAAGGACTATGACTTGGAGATTCTTTATCATCCTAGCAAAGCAAATGTAGTGGCCGATGCACTTAGCCGCAATCCTGTTTCTATTCAGATATTGGAGACTCTAACCTCCTAGCTCAGCATTCAACGAGAAATGATTTGCGAAGGAATTGTAGTATGGTTGCAAAGAGTCCAGGGACAACTGTGTGTGATGGAAATAACTTCATCGCTAACCAAAGAAATCAAATCAAAGCAATTGGATGATCCTCTGATGATTCGGTTACGCGATGAAGTGAGTAAGGGAAAAGCCCCAGGATTTGTAATTCATGATGATGGAGTCTTGAGATTTCAGAGCCGACTTTGTGTTCCTGATGTCGATGTTCTGAAGCAGACAATTATGAAGGAAGCTCACAACACGCCCTATTCTATCCACCCGGGCACCAGTAAGATGTATAAGGATCTGAAGCAGAATTTGTGGTGGGGCAACATGAAGAAAGATGTAGCAGATTATGTCTCAAAATGTTTGACTTGTCAGCAGGTTAAGATCGAGCATCAACGACCTGCCGGGATGCTGAAGCGGCTACCGATTCCTGAATGGAAGTGGGAGGACATATCGATGGACTTTATCACTAATATGCCAAAGACCAGAACAGGTATGAACATGATTTGGGTGATAGTTGACCGTTTAACCCAATCAGCTCATTTTCTAGGCATTAAGGACACGTGGGGACCAGAGAAGTTGGCACCAGTATTTATTTCAGAGATAGTCCGATTGCATGGTACGCCGAAGACCATTATTTCTGACCGAGACGGTCGCTTTGTGTCTCATTTTTGGAAATCCGTTCATAAAGCCTTGGGAACCGAACTGAACTTCACCACAGCTTATCATCCGCAAACAGACAAACAATTCGAGAGGACTACTCAAATAGTGGAAGACATGTTGAGGGCTTGTGCCTTAGACTGGTCAACTGATTGGAAAGTTCATCTACCGTTGATTGAATTCACCTACAACAATAGTTGGAATGCTTCCATTAAGATGGCACCGTTTGAGGCATTATACGGTAGGAGATGCAGATCGCCCCTATGTAGGGACGATTCATCAGACTTGATCGGGACGGAACCGGAATTGATTGCACAGACACGAGAAAAGATAGTCTTGATTCGCGAAAGACTGTTGACCTCCCATAGGAGACAGAAATCTTATGCAGATGTACGCCGTCACCCATTAGAGTTCAGTACTGGAGATCACGTAGTTTTAAAGGTTTCTCCTACTCAGGGAATCTTTCGTTTCGGAAGAAATGGAAAGTTGAGTCCGAGATATATCGGACCGTTCGAGATCCTTGAGAGAGTTGGAGAGTTGGCATACAGATTGGCATTACTGCCGTCATTGAGCCAGGTTCATAACGTGTTCTACGTATCCCAGTTACGGAGGTATATACCAGATCCTAGTCATGTCATTGATTTCGGCGAGATCGAAGTCGCTCAGGATGGCAGATCGATCAGGATACTCGAGAGTCAAGTTAAGCAATTGAGGAACAAACCGATCACTTTGGTCAAGGTTCAGTGGTCACGCCATGGAGTGGAAGAAGTCACTTGGGAAACGGAAGATAACATGAGGTCCAGATATCCAGAGTTATTTTCGTCTTGAGTTTTGGGACGAAACTCCTTTTTAGAAGGAGAGTATATAATATCTGGATTAATTATTGAGTATTTCCTCTGTACTTGAACCCTGTGTTATTCAGATTAGTGATATCGATAATCGAATTATGATATTTCTAGTATTTGTATCCTTGTGTATGATTATAGCAACATATAAATTTTCTCATGCAAATACGTGATAACGTACCTAAGAATGTAGCTTAACGTACGTTATCGGCCAGAGTTAGCGTACGCTATGAATGAAGCGTAACGTACGTTAGACAGTCAATAATTGAACTGGGCGGATAACACATGCGCCAGCTGGACATGGGTCCGGATAAGATTCCCTCGGATGAACCTGGAGAGTTTTGAAGTCAACGATTGTTAACGTACGCTATGGAACATGTCTAGCGTACGCTAAAAGGTGTTGCTTACGTATGTCACCTGATGGTGTAACGTACGTAATCAAGTACAGAATGAGAACAGTTAACTATCAGTGAACGGTAGCGTATGCTAAGAATACTGGGTAGCATATGCTAAGAAGCTAACGTACGTTATGCACGAAGGCTAACGTACATTAAGGACAGAAAATTATAAATAAGACAGCACCCCATGTTATGTTGTTTACATTTTCTTCACTTATCCTTCAGTCCAGAGAGCCTCCCCTCCTTCATAAACATCCATAGGCCATCCATACTCGATCTTTGAAGATTAGATATCACTTATATTGGTCATTGAAGTGGATAATCATTTTGGATTGACACACAAGCAACCGGAGTTGGATTCTACCTATTGTCTCAGTGTTTTGTTCATCTTAAGGTATGTTAATGCTATCTCCAACCTCGAATTCATGTTCTTAAGGATGTTATGATCATACTACCGAGAATAGTAGATCACATAGATGACTTATGCAACCAAACATCATGTTTAGGAAGTTGAGTTGATTATGCTTTAAGTACCTCGGTTAAGAACATCATAATTTGAATCTTGTTACGATGAACAAGTAAAGGAAGTTTTTTGAGATTGGTAATCCAAATTTGGAAGGTGTCTTCGTAGTAATCGCAGACTTGGTATTAACATCATTGTGGTTTGACGAACCTAGGAAGTTGATCATGGATGGATTTGTTATATCTTGTAAAGATGGATTGTTAAATAAACTTCAAGATGATAGTTTGAATGATATAAAGATATTGATATCAACCATCGGCCTTACGAATTATGCATGAGAATTAATCAAGATTTGGGTATGATCACCATGATGATATACGTATCCTTGAATTCGAAGATATTTTAATCCGTAGTATCATTCATAATTGTATGAGCATGATATGTATGGAGATATCGTACGTTAATCACTGAGGATTTCGTAAGCTTCATCACAAATCGAGAGAGTCGTCTGCCCAGTGAGAATCTGTCATATACGTGTTTAGAGTACGCTAAGCTATGTAGCTTACGTATGCTATCGGGCATAGTTAACGTACGCTACGTTTGGTATGTAACGTACGTTATATCATCCAAGGAGTCAGTCGACTGATCACTGAGGGACTGTTGATGCATGGCGTATGCTAGACTTCATAGTTTACGTACGCTAACTGGTAGGCTTAACGTACGCTACGAAGGGTACGTAACGTATGTTAAGTAGGTCAGACAGGTTACGTTTTATGAACTTTCAGTCGTAGTTTGGATTGTTAGACAGTCGTATGACATGAGATGAACTCTATATTATTTCTTTTGTTTAAGGTTCGAGTTTTGCAACGTGATTAATCGAAGGGGCGACCTTCAAGTATTTTGATATTTGTGGAAGTGTTATTATTGTCATCGAATCGAGGCAAGTACCTTAATTGTTTTATGTATTGATGTTATACATATTGTTGTACATATATGTCGTTGTTGTATGTCCACCTCGTGTTAGTCCAACGGGATCATCGGGGGATCTATGCTAACGTGCGCTGGATCATCGGGCGGGTTTTTCCACCACGGGTTGGTCTGATGGGATCATCGTGGGTTCTAGGCAGTGAACGCTGGATCATTGGAATTACCATGTGTATGTTGTGATATCATGTTGTGATTATTAGTTATGTATGTTATTTATGAGTTTCTCGTAGGAGGAGACTCGTTGGTATTTTGTCATCTATGTTATTATTATTCTTCATGAAATGTTGAATAATATGTTGTGGTACTTGTACTAGCATCGTTGTGCTAACCCCTTCGGGGGTGAATATTTGTTTATGTTCAGGGTCTAGGAGAGCAGGGAAACAACCACTGGAGCTGCATGACGACGAGGGTGCAGAGTGATGTTCCGGCCGGGTTTAATTGTGTGTTGTTTGTATTATTTTTAATAAGTACTCGAGTACGTCGTCATTCGTGATGATTGAATTTGGTGATGTAATAATATTCTTCCTTCGGATATTTGTATTCTCGGTATTGGACCAGAACTGTTGTATTTTATTTCAGTTACTTTCATATGTTGGTATCTGTTATTGTCTTTTCATTTCTTCAGCCTTGTAAATTCTTATGTAAAGGATTTACGGTGCTGTAATATTCCTGAATATTTCGGGGGTGTTACACAAGTATAGCCGACTATAATTGATACAACACTTTTTCTAGTATTCTATTGGAACTAGCTAGAATAACCTCACTTTGAATCTAAGAATTCAATCCTAACAATGCAAGATCACGGATCTTAATAACACCAGATTGAACTTCCTGATTCGACTCGTGAAAGAGCGATGCGACACTCAATCACAATAAAAAAAACACAGTTATGATATGAAATTAAATACAATGCTTTGTATCTTTTTTGTACACAACTTCATGAAATAAATTTGCTTGAATATGATTATAACTTGAGCTCAGAATGTATGCTTGATAGCTTGAAGTTGTGTGTCCATCAATTCCAAATGTGATGGTATTTATAGACATTTTGAGCCTTATAGCCGTTACTGATCTATGGAGTTTAGCATGCGATAACTCTGATACGTTGTGTGCGCTAGCGTCCTAGTCGACCAACTTTTCTTCTGACGTTGACATGAAACAGACTTTTCTCTTAACGTCTCTTTCCAACGTATAAAATTTGAACTTAGCGTGCGCTAATGTTTATTCCTTGCGTGCACTAGATGGTCAAGATTTGCTTTCGAGATTGAGCGAGATTTTTGTGTTGACTTTGTTGATTCAACGGTTGAATGACTAATAGTAGGATTTTGAACAATTAGCTTGCTCTAACATGTAGTATATAGTGTGTGCTAATGTCTTCAGGTAGCGTGCATTAGTCTTCATTGTAGTGTGCATTATTTGTTGCTTCATTTAAACTTCAAAGCTTTCTGTCTTGGATATACTAACAGGTAGCATGCGTATTTATATCACGTAGCGTGCGCAAATGTCTTTGTAGCGTGTGTTACCTGTTGTCCCTTTTTTAGTCCAGAACTCACTGTCCTTACAGTCTTGTCTAAACAAGAAACCGATAGCGTGCGCTAGATGTAACACCCCCAATCCACTCAGGGATATTACACGCCGTAGACCCTCTCCTCGAGGATCTACCAGGCTGATAACAACATTTAACATCTCGACAATGCCTTCAAGGCAAAAATGACTCAGTAGACCGATTTGGTCTTTCAATAAATACATACAACTCGAATACAACTCATGCCCACGCAGGGGTCAAAAATACAACCACACCCGTACAACGGGAAAGATATAGCAGCGGAAAATAAAGTACAACTATACCAATACGACATCAACGGGTCCTCGTGTGATTAGTATCGTTCATCTTTCATCATCCTTCATGCCGACCCTGTGCTCTGCTCCAAAACCTGAATGCAATACAGACATCCACCCCCCGAATACTCGGGGGTTAGCAAAACTCCACTGTTTTGCTAGTGCAAGTATAAAATACGAAAACGAGCCATACATATCATACTCCACGGAACATGTTAATCATAAACATACTTCCCGAGGTAAATCACTTAATCAAAACGGTTAAATCGAAAGATAGGGGTAAACCCGATATACATCTTGTGAAAACATTTTACGATCTCGGGAGTTTTAAAAACACTTGGGATTTTAAGAATTCTCAAACCTTTCAAAACATTTAGGGACACAGCCCAAAAGTCATTCTCCAAAATTCTAGTTCCTGTAACTTTACGCTGGGTCCATAACCAATTTCAGAAAACACGTGGTCCGTGACACAAATCTCAAATCACATGTTCCTAAGGATTATTCGTGTCCGTGCTAACAAGCCACGAACCTCGATGCTCCCGAATAACAAACCCGAGAGAATAACACAATAGGAAAAACATATCAAAACACATGTCACCGTAAATCAATACGTGACTACAAGCACATATACGTACATAATCAAACCACAACCATAAGTTATCCGGCATCGCGCTAACAAGCCACGAACCTCGGAGTCCCCGCAAGACATACCCGATGATAACCCTACAAGTTATCCGGCATCGGGCTAGCAAGCCCGAACCTCGAGTCCCCGCAAGACATACCCGTATTGGATAACCTTACGGTTTAGCCCGACCCATACTAGCAAGTATGGATCCGGAGATTCAACAATCCTACCGGAGGCACATCACATACATCAAGCACACAACAATAAT
Organism: Orobanche coerulescens; assembly: GCA_033398695.1. Classification (NCBI taxonomy): domain Eukaryota; kingdom Viridiplantae; phylum Streptophyta; class Magnoliopsida; order Lamiales; family Orobanchaceae; genus Orobanche; species Orobanche coerulescens. The sequence continues at coordinate 116,651,491 of CM065801.1, forward strand.
CACTTATCAATCCAAACAACATTAAGCATCACAAACTCCTTTCAAGGAGTAACAACTAATATCACACACATTACGTTCTTAGAACAAGTACATAATAACAATACGTAATACCGACAAAGGATTACGGTCTATCAAACTCACTCGAATTGATCATATTATCTTTCAACATACAAAACCAACACACATATTCCGAGAATACATATTCACGAAGTATACGAATTATCGTTGAAAGACAACATTTATCGAGAACATACCAATCCCTTTTTTACGTTCATTAAATATTGGATTTCGCATAAAACCATTTATCAAGAATTATATCAACGAAACATGAAATGTATGGGCAAGATACTTGCCTCAAAATCGCACGCAAGTATTCCGAACACGGCTCAGCGGAAAGCTTCAAACGCCCAATGCTATCGAAGCGGAAGACGGCGGCGAGCGAAAGGGTTCAACACGGTTTCTTCGCAAGAAACACGACCCTAACATTATACAATCAATAAATCATCAACCATACGAGGAAGAATAATCGTAGAACGCCCGAAAACCCCTCTAAGACATTTTAGGACACCTTCAAGGCGTCGGTCAAGAACTCGACTCAAACAACGAATCGATACGATCCAACCATGGAATAACAAGGAAATGATATAATACATCTAAATAATCATCAATCCATCAAAATCCTAAGTTAAATCGGATTAATCGGACGAAAACAACAAAAACCCCAAATTCCCCAAAACTAGATTTCTAGGAAATCGGCACGGTCCGCTCGATCAAAGGATGTTATAGGACGGATGATTGATGATATGAACCTCCAAACTTCATGTATATGTTGTTAAACAACATGGCTACAATCTTGGAACACGCCAGTGCTTGAAGAGAAGTGGAAGAAGGAGAAAAATGGCGAAAACGATCACTGGGCTTTAAATAGCTCGACAGACTCGACCGTGTCCGCCCGACACGGTCGTGGCGCGCAGCTGACCGGCAGGGACTCGACCGTGTCCGGCTAGACACGGTCGCGGCGCGGAGGGGCCTTCCGACAAAGGACTGTCCGAAAGCGACTGCACGACGACTCGGCCGTGTCACGGAACACGGCCGGCGTGTCGGCATCGTCTCGAGCTTATCTGGAAGAGTTCGCACGGCCGTGTCGACGACGGTCGGGCCCCGAGACGTAAACTTCCGCTTATCCGGACGAAATGGCACGGGCCGTGTCGACGACACGGCCGAAGTTCGGCCGCGATGATCGCCAATAACGAGCGGGTGAGCTAAAACGACCATAACTCTCTCGTCCGGACTCCGATTGACTCACCGTTCGAACCATTGGAAAGCTAACTCGATGCTCTATAATGTTGCAAAAATTCAGAATTTTTGGAGTTACCAAAAATTAATGGTGACTTTACAAAGTCGAACTCATGCTTAGAAAAGTCGTTAAAAAGCACGGAACTCAACAAAACGACACCGAAACGAACTCGGTTGACAAAAAGTGCAGAATTAATCATTCTCGAAATGACGAAAGGTCATGAGCGAGTCAAAACGAACTTCCGCCGAAAAAATAAAATTACCGAAATTCGAAATTGCGGATATTACATTCTACCCTCCTTAAAAGAAGTTTCGTCCCGAAACTTAAAACAAGTAGGGGGGAGCAATATACCCGCGAGGAAAACTCGACGAGATACACAAAAATGGAAAACTCGCGCCCAACGGCGAAACGCTGCAAGAAACGCAAAGAGACATACGGCGTGAAAACACGCTCCACGACGACCAACACAATGTCGCCGTTAGGGATACAATAAAACCAACAAATGACAAGCGTCATCAAACGGATAATATAGCCAAGTCAATTATCCGACAATCACAAAACACAACGAACGAAAGTCAGTATGATTTACCAACCCAACGGTACATCAATCGAAACGCGAGCCAATCGCTGAACTAATACTGAATTCCACCGCCCAAGGGTTGGAAGATCGAAAACGAGACTAATTTCCCAAACTTAAGGGAATTAGGAAGGAGCCTGAACGCTCAACAATCATGAAACGAGAACAAAACCGAACAAACAAACGATCGAGACAACAAAAATCGAACGGTCATGTTCGGATCACGAAGAACAATAAGGTTCAACCGACAACTCCGAGGTTCACATCTCGACTCGAGACAAAACAAGATCCGGTGAAAACAACAACGTATGCATTCACATAAGATCCACATGAAAGGGAATAGAAATTGAAAAGTCACAACGACAAACTAGTTATTCCGAAATGATGCCACACTCGTTCGATAAACAAAAACAAGGGGCAGGACAAGCTCAGAAATGTCAACGAACATAAACGAGTCGACAGAGTCGAAAATACAGAAGTTCCAAATCCGATCCACTTCGAATAAGAGAACTAGTAAAACCAGATGATGTCACTTCCGAACAAGGTTCACAAGAATCGAACCGAACTCGAAAAAGTCACAGCGATAACCAGATTGACCCAAAACAAGATCACAGCTCGTTCGAACGACGAAACCGAAATACAGAACAAGTTCAGAAAGTATCAACGAACACGAGCGAGTCGATAGACTCGAGAAAGAGAAAATGCAGGAGTCTAAAAACAACACGGGTACTACATTCGACCTCTTATAAAAGAAGGTCGCCCCCGCAACTCACAACAGCAAAATCAAGGTGACGACACAACAAGCAACCGACAGAAACATCCTTCGAAGGCCTCTCAAAGCCGATTCGATACTTGTCTTGAAGCGCGTACTCCTAAAGTCTCGGTAGCCTATTCTCATAATTGTTTTAGGTGTCGCTCGAGTCCAGTCTTGTAATGTGTTACCGTCGAGTTGGTCAATTTTCAGGTGCATGCCCCGGGAGATTACGGTTGAATGGTCTCGGGTCGGCTTACCGAAAATAGAACTGCTCGATACAATGGATCAAAACACCGCAAAACAACATACCGAGATGCCAACTCGGATAAAATATCAACGCATACAAAAATCACAACAACAACGGCATCATTCGACGATTACAACATCCCGAACGACGGCCAGACACAATCACAAACATCATGAAACAATCACCCATGTGTATAACGCACAAAAATCCAGGCTTTAACAACTCACACTAGTGCGACAACACGCAAATCACCACGAGGCGATAAATAGTAAACACGATTCACACCTCTCACGGAGGGCCAACAAAACATATACGTGGCGAGCGACTCGACGCTCACGCAACCAATTCAATCACAATTTGGGGTTGGCACCGTAACGAAAGTTCGAAAACCATACACGCATTTCCGGTCCGCAAACAGGAATGATAGGTTTTAAAAACGAAAACCACCTTTGAAGACAGTTTGGAAACACTAGTTGATCTTGAGTATCATTTTACAAAAAGTTGAACAAACATCATTTTCGAGACTTTGAAAATCATCTTGCGTTTGAACAAAAATGAGGACACCTTCTCGTAGTGAAAAACTTTCAGAATAATCGACACTTGGGTCTAAGCAACTGCATTTCTAAAAGTAATTGAAAATATCTCAAAATATTTTGGTCCTCAATTGGAATGATTTTGAAACATATTACGGTACTAGAAGGCACCTTGAAAGTCTGCGAGAAAATAATTCGTTTTAAAAGTACGTCTCGAATTTTAATTTTCTAAGATACTCAAGGTTTTCAAAAATAATTCAATGGGCTAGAATGCCCAAAAATTTGTAATTACGAGAACATTATAGCGCCGTGGTCCCACGGAACCCACCAGACTAAAAACCATTTACAAAAATGCCAAAAGGCCGATGACGGTAATGTTTCAAAACTCACAAAAGCCATTTTACAACATGCTAAATACCGTCATAAGAATTTCGCCAAAGCGATCAAGGCCATAATGCCAAAAACTCGGTTAAGGAATTGGTTTTCGAAATAAAACTCGGTCGGTAAAATACCGAAAGTCATTGCAAAAGAACTCACGCAGCGGATAAAAGAAATACAGTTCAACATACACAATCGAGCAACGCTACTCCTCATATGAACGAAATATGAGAGTCAAATAACCCCATATCACAAAATCAAAATCCATAAGAGGATTCCGTCACTTAACAAATAATCATAAAAATAGCTCGTGTCACACGAGGCACAACACAAAGAAGGGAGACTTACATTCACAGGTCGCACGAAGATGATGATCGCCCACGATACTAATCACGACCAACAAACTCAGACGACGCGTCGCGACACGACTTAGCAGACAAAATCCGACGAGACAAAAACTCAATAGACACTATCGACCCGACGGCTAGGTTTCCACAACCTAAAGCTCCGATACCATTCAGTAACACCCCAATCCACTCGGGGATATTACACGCCGTAGACCCTCTCCTCGAGGATCTACCAGTGATAACAACATTTAACATCTCGACAATGCCTTCAAGGCAAAAATGACTCGAAGACCGATTTGGTCTTTCAATAAATACATACAACTCGAATACAACTCATGCCCACGCAGGGTCAAAAATACAACCACACCCGCATAACGGAAAGATATAGCAAATGGAAAATAAAGTACAACTATACCAATACGACATCAACGGGTCCTCGTGTGATTAGTATCGTTCATCTTTCATCATCCTTCATGCCGACCACGTGCTCTGCTCCAAAACACGAATGCAATCTGAGACATCCACCCTCCGAATACTCGGGGTTAGCAAAACTCCACTGTTTTGCTAGTGCAAGTATAAAATACGAAAACGAGCCATACATATCATACTCCACGGAACATGTTAATCATAAACATACTTCCCGAGGTAAATCACTTAATCAAAACGGTTAAATCGAAAGATAGGGGTAAACCCGATATACATCTTGTGAAAACATTTTACGATCTCGAGTTTTGAAAACACTTGGGATTTTAAGAATTCTCAAACCTTTCAAAACATTTAGGGACACACCAAAAGTCATTCTCCAAAATTCAAGTTCCTAGAATACACGCAGGTCCATAACCCATTTCACAAAACACGGGTCCGTGACCCAAATCACCAATGACCTGTTCCTAAGGATTATTCGTGTCCCGTGCTAACAAGCCACGAACCTCGATGCTCTAGAAGAACAAACCCGAGTGAATAACCCAATAGGAAAAACATATCAAATCACATGTCACCGTAACCGCATGATCACGTGACTACAAGCACATATACGTACATAATCAAACCACAACCATAAGTTATCCCAGATCGCGCTAACAAGCCACGAACCTCGGAGTCCCCGCAAGACATACCCGATGATAACCCCACAAGTTATCCCGGCATCGGGCTAGCAAGCCCCGAACCTCGGAGTCCCCGCAAGACATACCCGTATTGGATAACCTTACGGTTTAGCCCGACCCATACTAGCAAGTATGGATCCCGGAGATTCAACAATCCTACCCGGAGGCACATCACATACATCAAGCACACAACAATAATCATTTATCAATCCAAACAACATTAAGCATCACAAACTCCTTTCAAGGAGTAACAACTAATATCACACACATTACGTTCTTACCGAACAAGTACATAATAACAATACGTAATCCCCGACAAAGGATTACGGTCTATCAAACTCATTCGAATTGATCATATTATCTTTCAACATACAAAACCAACACACATATTCCGAGAATACATATTCACGAAGTATACGAATTATCGTTGAAAGACAACATTTATCGAGAACATACCAATCCCTTTTTTTTACGTTTATTAAATATTGGATTTCGCATAAAACCATTTATCAAGAATTATATCAACGAAACATGAAATGTATGGGCAAGATACTTGCCTCAAAATCGGTACGCAAGTATTAGCGAACACGGCTCAGCGGAAAGCTTCAAACGCCCAATGCTATCGAAGCGGAAGGCGGCGGCGAGCGAAAGGGTTCAACACGGTTTCTTCGCAAGAAACACGACCCTAACATTATACAATCAATAAATCATCAACCATACGAGGAAGAATAATCGTAGAACGCCCGAAAACCCCTCTAAGACATTTTACCGGACACCTTCAAGGCGTCGGTCAAGAACTCGACTCAAACAACGAATCGATACGATCCAACCATGGAATAACAAGGAAATGATATAATACATCTAAATAATCATCAATCCATCAAAATCCTAAGTTAAATCGGATTAATCGGACGAAAACAACAAAAACCCCCAAATTCCCCAAAACTAGATTTCTAGGAAATCGGCTTCGCTCGATCAAAGGATGTTATAGGACGGATGATTGATGATATGAACCTCCAAACTTCATGTATATGTTGTTAAACAACATGGCTACAATCTTGGAACACGCCCGGTGAAGAGAAGTGGAAGAAGGAGAAAAATGGCGAAAAACGATGCTGGGCTTTAAATAGCTGGCAGACTCGGCCGTGTCCGCCCGACACGGTCGTGGCGCAGCTGATTGACCGGCGAGGACTCGGCCGTGTCCGGCTAGACACGGTCGCGGCGCGGAGGGCCTTCCGATGGCCGTCAAAGCGACTTCGGCACGACTCGGCCGTGTCTGGAACACGGCCGGGCGTGTCGCGGTCGTCTCGAGCTTATCCGGAAGAGTTCGGCACGGGCCGTGTCGGGCGACACGGTCGGGCCACGAGGCGAAACTTCCGGCTTATCCGGACGAGTACGGCACGGGCCGTGTCGGACGACACGGCCGAGTTCGGCCGGCAGTGATCGGCCAATAACGAGCGGGTGAGCTAAAACGACCATAACTCTCTTGTCCGGACTCCGATTGACTCACCGTTCGAACCATTGGAAAGCTAACTCGATGCTCTATAATATTGCAAAAATTCAGAATTTTTGGAGTTACCAAAAATTAATGGTGACTTTACAAAGTCGAACTCATGCTTAGAAAAGTCGTTAAAAAGCACGGAACTCAACAAAACGACACCGAAACGAACTCGGTTGACAAAAAGTGCAGAATTAATCATTCTCGAAATGACGAAAGGTCATGAGCGAGTCGTCAAAACGAACTTCCGCCGAAAAAATAAAATTACCGAAATTCGAAATTGCGGATATTACACTAGACACCTTTTTGCATGCGTTAATTTGATCTACTAGCGTGCGTGCGCTAAAAACAACATCAATGTTTGTAGGTTGCGTACGCTAAAAACATCAGGTGAGACTTCAGGTGGTCTGCAGGTGACTTTCTGACTTTAGGTATCTTTTCGTTACCGTGCGCTGCCACATATGTGTAGCGTGCGCTAGACGTTGATTTTGTCTTCAATGTGATTCAGCCGTTTAGTTTAATTTCGTTTAAATGTTTTGAAATGTTCATCATCAAAATAATTTGTTCAATAATCCGAACTTCTAAGAGGATAGATCAAGCATAGTATATACGAATATAAATTGACGAAGATAAAATATAGAAATTGTTGGAATATTTATTCCACATATTCATAAATAATGTTTTGATGATTAAACAAAACAAAACAACAAAGGCATAGCAAAACGACGAAGGAGTCGACGATGCAAAAAGCTGGACAAAATGCAAGATTAACGCACGCTATAAATATAAGTTAGCGCACGCTAACGGGTCCCGGCTGCAGATCAGATGAATTCGAGGTAACCTGAAGTGAAGTCACCTAATGAGGATAGCGCACGCTACACGTGATGATTAACGCACGCTATCGAGCCAATATTACCTTTGTGAAGAGATTCAAACACAGAATGACGTATGCACTGAAGTATGCTTAGCGCACGCAAGAGGTGATATTTAGCGCACGCTAAATATCAGTTTGAATCAAGTCAATCAATCCATTGGGGAGAATCTGCTACAAGTCAAAAAGCATTAACGGATATATGACGCATGCAATGATGCAAGATTAGCGCACGCTACATAAGGAGTATTAGCGCACGCTAACAGTCAGAGACAGTAGCCACTGGACTGAAACTGGAAAGATGCTAATGTACGTAACAGTACATATCGTACGCTAAAGGCTAAATACATGCGATAGTGCACGCTAAGGAAGTCAGCCTAGCGCATGCTAATAACAATTGGCAGTAACAGCTAGTTTGTGGAAGAAGGCTATAAATACCAAATGAGTTGGTATCATTCCACATAACAACATTGAGCAATTCATATACACTTGAGATATCATTGTAAACATTATAGTTGTTGTTCTTGAGCTTAAATTAGAGTGATTGAGTGTTATAAACAAAATCATACACGAGTGAGAAAAAGAAAAGATACAATTGGATTCGGTGTTATTAGGATCGAGGATCCGACATTGTTAGAATCACAATCGCTATCTTAGTGAGGTTTATTTAGTACCAATAAAAAGCTAGAGTGGTTGATTCCTTATCCAATAGAAAAGGAAAAACGGTTTTACTCGGACCGATAGAAGACGAGCTTGTAACGGTTATCCCTCGACCGATAGAAGAGAGGTACAGAGGTTTTGATCTTTAGCCTATTGAAAAAGATACATCGAGAGAGGACGTAGGCACGTTTGGTCGAACCTCTATAAATCCGCGTGTCACTTAATTTCCACATTTAATTTACGCTTCCGCACAAATGGCGCAAATACCGATATACACCAACAATTGGTATCGGAGCGGTACTCCTATAAGCGGCTTTACATCCGAGGAGAAAAGATCCAATGGCGTTTCAACTTGCTCCCGTCGAAGGCCTTGCTCTCAACCGACCACCATTTTTTGATGGCTCAAACTTCATGATGTGGAAGAAGAAGATGTCTATATTCATCCGAGCATATGACATCGAGCTTTGGAAGGTGATTTGTCTTGGTCCGAAAATTCCGACAAATTCCAACGGTACTCTTAAAACTTTCGAAGAATATTACGATTCCGATTGGAAAAATGATCACTACAATTGTAAGGCAACTCAACTTCTTTATTGTGCCTTAAATCCGGAAGAACACAATCGGATATCATCGTGTGATAGTGCCAAAGAAATTTGGAAAATGCTTGAGGTAACACACGAAGGTACGTCTCAAGTCAAGGAGACGAAAATTAACATGCTCCTTCATGAGTACGAATTATTCCAACTGAAGGACGATGAATACATCACGATAATGCTTGACCGTTTTTCGGTTATTACTAATGGATTAGGATGTTTCGGGAAACCACTTTCGAGTAGTGAGAAAGTAAAGAAAATTCTTCGATCACTACCTCGAGAATGGGACGGTAAGGTTATGGCCATAATGGAATCGAGGATTTAAATACTCTTGATTTTAGTGCTCTCGTTGGTTATCTTATCAACTACGAGATTGTTCTAAAATCTCGGAATGCCAAACCAAAACCGAAGGAGAGGTCGATAGCCATGAAGGCTAAGATGTCGAGAAAGAAAGAAGAAATCCCGATGGACGAAAGAGACCAAGAATCGGCATATTATGCCAAGAATATTAATAAGTTCCAACACTTATTAAACCGGAGGAAGGACATTCAAGCGGGCGAATCTAAGAAATTCGACAACACCTCTCGATTATATGGTAAACCAGGCCACTTTGCTAAGAATTGTCGGGTTAAACCCAAGGGGGTCTTAGTTGCAACATGGAGTGACGAAGATCCTGATGAAGACTTCATCGATAAAAATAACCTTGCATTTATGGCCCGGAGTTCATTCGACGATAGCGACGTCGAAAGCCAAGTAAGTAACTCTTACGACGAACTTTTTGAAGCATTCGAATTATTACATACCGATTATCAAAATGCTTTAAAAGAAATTAAATCCCTTCAGTTTAAAAATAAATCACTGGAAAATGAGAATTCCAAAATTCTAGAAAAGGGAAAATTTGTTGAGATCGATCATTCAAAATGCGTTGAAAATGATAATATTTTAAAGAATGATCTTTTTAAAGTTCAAACCGAGCTTAAAAATTTAACGAAGAAATTTTCACTCGGAAACGAGAAATTTGAAAACATGCTCTCGGTTAAAAAATACACAGTAAATAAAGAGGGGTTAGGATTAAAACCGTGTTCTAAAAACAAATCCGTAAATTTCAAAATACCCCGGTGTGAAAAATGTTTGAAAATTGGGCATCACATTTCGAATTGCAAAAGCCCAAGACAGACGATTAAAGTCAAGACAATTTGGGTTCCTAAAGGAACAATTGTTTCAAATATCATCTACGAATCGAAAGAAACACCGACTTTCGGTTGGATCCCCAAAAACTAATTTTAACAATTGGTATTATACTCAGAGGGAGTAATATCTTTAAAGGGGAGATATTAATTTCAGGGGGAGTTTTTTACCCTAATATTACATATTTTAAACTATTGCATACATTTCATGCATATTTTTTTTTGTTTATTGGTATCCTCTATATTTTATAATTTTTGCTGAATACAAAAAGGGGGAGAAGGAGTTGAATCGGATAAAAGCGTCATAAAAGATATGACGAGAAAAATAAAAAGTGAAAAGGAAAAGAAAGCACACAAAAAGGGGGAGAAACGAAGTAGTTGAAAAATGAAAAATGAAGAAGTCGAAAAGAAGAAAAAAAGAAAAAGGATTGGAGAAACTAACGAAACGATCAAAGCCGAAAAACTTTGAAACGTACATATACATATAATTTTATTTTGCAGGTTTTATCTAATTCAAGGGTTATTTTGTAATCATCAAAAAGGGGGAGATTGTTGGAATATTTATTCCACATATTCATAAATAAAGTTTTCATGATTAAGTTGCTAAACAAAACAAAACAACAAAGGCAAAGCAAAATGACGAAGGAATCGAAGACGCAAAAAGCTGGATAAAATGCAAGATTAACGCACGCTGGAAATATAAGTTAGCACACGCTAACGGGTCCTGACTGCAGATCAGATGAGTTCGAAGTAACCTGAAGTGAAGTCACCTGATGAGGATAGCGCACGCTACACGTGATGATTAACGCACGCTATCGAGCCAATATTACCGTTGTGAAGAGATTCAAACACAGAATGACGTATGCACTGAAGTAAGCTTAGCGCACGCAAGAGGTGATATTTAGCGCATGCTAAATATCAGTTTGAATCAAGTCAATCAATCTATTGGGGAGAATCTGCTACAAGTCAAAAAGAATTAACGGATATATGACACATGCAATGATGCAAGATTAGCACACGCTACAGAAGGAGTATTAGCACACGCTAACAGTCAGAGACAGTAGCCACTGGACTGAAATTGGAAAGACGCTAACGTACGTAACAGTACATAACATACGCTAAAGGCTAAATACATGCGATAGCGCACGCTAAGGAAGTCAGCCTAGCACACGCTAATAACAACTGGCAGTAACGGCTAGTTTATGGAAGAAGGCTATAAGTACCAAATGAGTTGGTATCATTCCATACAACAACATTGAGCAATTCATATACACTTGAGATATCATTGTAAACATTATAGTTGTTGTTCTTGAGCTTCAATTAGAGTGATTGAGTGTTATACACAAAATCATACACGAGTGAGAAAAAGAAAAGATACGATTGGATTCGGTGTTATTAGGATCGAGGATCCGGCATTGTTTGAATCACAATCGCTATCTTAGTGAGGTTTATCTAGTACCAATAGAATGCTAGAGTGGTTGATTCCTTATCCAATAGAAAATGAAAACGGTTTTACTCGGACCGATAGAAGACGAGCTTGTAATGGTTATCCCTCGACCGATAGAAGAGAGGTGCAGAGGTTTTGATCTTTAGCCTATTGAAAAAGATACATCGAGAGAGGACGTAGGAACGTTTGGCCGAACCTCTATAAATCCGCGTGTCACTTAATTTTCGCATTTAATTTACGCTTCCGCACAAACGATGCAAATACCGATATACACCAATAGAAATCGTACTCTCGTAGTCCTTTGATAATTTCTTCTTGTAAACGATCACAAACACGAATCCAATTCGTTCGAGCTTGATGAATAATCTGACATCGAAAATACCGAGGGTGTCTACATCACTATGCCACAGATACTGATCGGAGATTTCAATATTAAATTCATTCTCTAAGAATACGGCTAGGAATTGATATATTATTTTTCTCTTTTCTTTTCTTTTTTCTTCTCTCTAAGATGATCAAGACTTAGAAAAAAATTTCTCTCCCTCTCTTCACAATGTGCTACAGCCGAACTCCCTCATGTGGTGGTGTATATGTTATTTTTATAACATGATAAGATAAGATTTCAAAATTATGACAATCTTGATCTCTTTGTCTACATGTATAAATCAAATTATTCATACCCCACACTATATCAAGACAAAGCAAAGTAAGCACATAGAAGGTGAGCTGAGAGGGGGCGGCCCACTTGAATTTGTCAGAAGAGATGAGCCGAGCCACTCAGTTCGTGTACCGGACGTTCGCGTATATAGTCCTCTAAGTACATTTCGTTCTATCTAAAATGTATTTATATGTAATTAATTAATATAATTAATTAATTTTATCAAATACAAAATTAAAATTTATTTCCAAGAAATTATTATTTATGAATTAAATTAATCACCCAGTAATTAATTTCAATTTACATGATCGCACAATTTATCAAAAAAATTAAATTAGATATCCAATATCCAATATTATTGAAGAGATAATAAATCCATATTTATCCGTCAACTATCTGTAACACCCCCAAGTTATTCAGGGTATATTACAACTCCATGAGCCCCATCGTGGGACCCACAAAGCTATTCACACGCGGAACCATGAACTTTGATCGATAAGGTCCAAGCATAATCAAATGGAGAACCATAGAGTTGGCACTCAAGACAATATCCAATAAATCCGAATACAACACATCAAGAATCAATCCCATGGCAACACAGGCCAAAACATCAAGGAAACCAAAAACAATACTCGAGTACTCATAACCATTCAAGTACAACATCATTGAATGGAGGAAGTACAAAACATAACCAATGACAAGACACAACATCACACTTGCCCATCATCTTCATGCTGACCCGGTACGTGCCTATCCGCTCTCCGAGATCCTGAAATACATGAAAGGTATTTTCCCCATAAAGGGGTTAGCCGTCGAATAGCTAGTACAGGTATATCGAATATGAAACACAATACTTTTCGACAATAAAGTAAATGTAATCTTCCTTTCATCAACCCAAGACAAGTCTTCCGGAATAACTAAATCTCATAACATTACATTTCAATACATATGTGATTAACCATGGAACCGCACCAAAAGAAACGGAACCCTCAGAGGACCCGTCGGTCCGTCCCAGGGTGAATATATACAATCATGCCATTCATATACCTTACTTTCAAAGTCGAGAACATAGAATCATAAACATATACTTGCCTTTGAGACATCGAGAATCGGAAGGAAAAGAATACAAGTTTGGTAGGACCAAGAACGCACTTTCGGCACCTAAACGATTCATAAAGGAATATGATAATTAATAATCCATACTCAAATCACACGAAGAAACTCCGAAACCCGCCTACGATTCACAAAACTACAAGGATAATCACATAGAGGTTTGGAAATCATATAAACCCTCCCAAGTCCGAATAAGGTACATAACCATCCATATAATCGTAGGGGAAACATGGGTACGGGGTAGATACATCATAATCTCAAAGATCTCAAGCTCCAAAATGGATAAATAGGACGAATCTAAGAAAATCCCCAAAAATTCCCAAAGCTAGGGTTCTAAGGGATTTACCTTGATTTGGAAAGTAGAAACGGATTAGATGTTGTGTAATTTTTGTTATCCAACTAAAGATGAGCTGTATGGAGCCGAGCGCGTCCGGACAGTGGCCGGGCACTTGCTGTATGGAGCCGAGCGCTTCCTGGCAGTGGCCGTGCAGTTGCTTTATGGAGTCGAGCGCGTCCTGACAGTGGACGAGCACTTTGTCACGGACCGCAGATTTGCCCCTATGTCACGCTGGTTGTGCGAAATTGTAATATCCGCATTTTTTCTTCTTTTTCCGATATTCCCATTTTGGTGTATTTTTATTTTTAGTAGTTCGCTTGTAACCTTGTCGACATTTTGAATCTATGTTACTCTTGGAGTTTCTCCATCTGGGATGATCGTGGTGATGTTTTGATATTATTCTGTTTTATGTCATGTATTATGGCATGGACGTTCGATTCTCGTGGAACTCGTTCGCTTTTGTAATTTCTTTGGTTTGACGAGTTCTTATAGTTGAGTTGTTCGTGTTGGGAGTTTCGGTTTGTTAATCCGACGTCGTATCGCGGTTTTTGAACGTTTGGGCCATTTCGTAATTTTCCTAAGTTTAGGGTATTCTTGTTATCTTTGTTGTTCCCGAACCTTCGGGCATTCGGAATCACGCTTCATCGTAACATTTTGGTTTCTAACTTAAATCCGTGGTGAGTGTATCCGTTGTTCGTGGATACACCTTGTTATTTTTCTCTTTTCGATCGTCTCCTCGTCGAGTAGTGTTTCAGACTATGGCCTGCTGTCATAGGCCATGTTACGGTCGTAAGCCGTATATGTTACGGCCATAATAATCGAGAGTTACGGCCGTAAGCTTCCTTCATACGGCCGTAACAAGGTTTTGTTTCTTACCTCCTGGTCCAGTTCCGAGTTACGGGCGTATCATGTTCGAGTTACGGCCGTAAGTATCGATACGGCCGTAATGGTATTCTAGATACGGCCGTATGTGTCATTCGTCAAATTTGCCCAGTTCTTTCCAGAGGCCAGTTACGTCCGTAAGAGAGTCAGGTTACGGCCGTAATGTTCCTATGTTTTGGCCGTATGTGGGGTGTGTTACGGCCGTAACACCTGCCAGTATATAAACTGGCAGCGGCCCAATTTTTCCTCATTTCTCACATCTCTCTTTTATTTTCGCGACGGGAGCGACGACTGAGGCTAGGGTTCGTCCGATTTCGATCCAAACTCTATTGTAAGGGCATATTCAAGTATCATACCATCCGCCTATCACTAATCATCCATCGTTCATCTTCGAATCAAGGTAAAATCTCTTATAACCTACCTTGGGGGATTTGGGGGTTTTCGGGTGTAATGTTCGTTTTGCTTCGTGTTGTTGATTAATCCTTGATGATTATGATTAATCTCGTCATTGTTCTTGTTCTCCTATGAACTCATGGTGTATTTCGTGATATTTGCATAATCAAGAGGGTTTGGTTGCGATCCGCCCTCGTCGTTGTTTGATACGAATACACATAAATCGTAGGCGGGTTTTTGGGTGTTTTCCAATTCCGTATTCAGTTAGAATTGGTGGTGATTGTGTTCTTCGTATCGTTAGGTTCGGTTCCGTTGGTTCATAGCGTTCGTCGGTGATTATCCTTTCCGTTCGTTGCGTCATCAATTATTCAAGGCAAGTATTTTTGGAAACCTTTATGCTTAACGTGAAATGGTAATGTATATTGTGTGTGATTGCTCACCTCGGGAGGGTCCGACGGGATCACGGAGGGAATCCAATGGTATAGCCCTGGATTCACGAGTTTGTTTCGCTAGCCAGCTCGGGAGGGTCCTTAGGGATTACGGAGCGGGATCAATGGTATAGCCCTGTTCCCAAGGCGATGCGTGTGCGTGATTTGTTTTATATTATGGCCAGCTCGGGAGGGTCCTTAGGGATCACGGAGTGGGATCAATGGTATAGCCCCGTTCCCACGGCAAATTGTTTGACTGTTTGTTTCTGGAAAAGACATGTCTGGTTTTGACTTTTGAAATTGATATTGGTGCATGTACTATGAAATGTGTAAGCGATTGGTTTGCCTTGATTACTTGTACTAGCGTAATTGCTAACCCCTTTGGGGACCCGTTTTGGGGAAATTCTTGTTATGGATTTCAGGTTATGATTATCCGGACGAGCGAGCACCGGGACAGTACGAGGATGTTGGCCAAGGTCGTTGACATGTGCATTTGGCTCTTCTTATTTTCTTTCGTTTACTTCGATTTGGTCGTTTCCCATTTTTATAAACTTATAGATTGTGCTCGCGAGTACTTAGGCTTTTCATTTTAAACTCCGTATTGTTTTACTTTAAAATTTTTACATTATCGGGTGATGCTTATTCCGCCGGTTGATCCGGGCGTATATTTTTATGTCATATTATTTAAATATGTGTCCTCACTAACCGAGATGGTTAGTCGAGTGGAGTTTTCTTGATTATAGCCTGGTGGGTCCCAAGTAGGGGTCCACGGCGCTGTAATATACTCTGAATATCTCGGGGTGTTACAGAAAATGGTATCGGAGCTCTAGGTTTATGGATACCTAGGCTTGTTGGTTGTTTGGGTCTAGTCATGTTTTGTTTTGCACATTGTCACACCGCTGCCAGCATCTCAGTACTTCCAGTGCTCGTAAGTTTTCTTATTCGGTCCTTTGTTTTCTTGCATTGTATTTCCGCTTTTCGAATTGTAGTTGCTTTTTCCTCCCTAACTCATCATCAATATACTTTTGTTATCTCGTAACACCAGTATGGATGCCGGAGGAAACCGTGGTCGTGGTCGTGGATGCGGCCGAGGACGTGGGGCAGCCGGTGGGGAGGCCACATCACATTCTTCGGGAGCCGGCAGTACCGGTGACCGTCACAGTCATGCTTCTTCTGAGGAGCGCGCCGATCTTGGTATTGCGGCCGTTATGCAGCAAATGGTAAACCAAATGGCGGCGATAGCTCAAGTGGTTCAAAACCCCGATCAAGCCCATGCTAATAGGGGCGGAGCAGACCGTTGGCTCCAAGATGTCATCAAGATACATCCTCCTCAGTTTCCGGGAGCATCAGACCCGATCGGCTGGGAGGGGTGGATCAAGGAGATATCTAAAGTCTTCGTTGCCACCAACTGTCCCGAGGACCGCAAGGTCCCTATTGCCCAGTACTTTCTCACTGGGGACGCTATGGATTGGTGGGAAGCGGTGGGGCCCAAAGATCATGTTGCTTCGTGGGCCGAATTTCAGGAATTGATGGAGACCGAATATTGCCCGTGGCCAGTCAGACAGGCTCGGGTACATGCTTTCTATGATGCTCAACCACGGGATATCCCCGTATCTCAAGCCATTGACGATTTTAACAAGGAATTAGTCTATGTGAAGACCCAAGTTGTCGAAGAAAGCGACAAAATTTTTCATTTTTCCAGGAGGATGAAGCTGTCTATTCGGGACTATATGTCTGGACTCGTTTGCACTACTTTGAAGGATTATCATAGTCGACCTCTTGCTTATGACATGTCGGTGACAGCCAGTGCGGCGGTTCGGGAGAGTAAGAAGCAGAAATCCGTTGGGAATTTCTCGGGTCACAAGAGTGGAGGCCGGCATAAATTCCAGTCTGTGAGTGCCCCTGCGGGCGGTTCGGCTCAATTTTTTGGGAGTTCTCGAGGTGCCGTGAGAACCTCCGTTCGTGAACTCTTATGCTTTAACTGTGGCTTGTCGGGTCATAAGAACCGGGAGTGTCCTCGTCCGCCTTTAACTTGTCATACTTGTGGTCAGTCGGGCCACAAGGCTTCTTTTTGTGAACAGCTCAGACAGCTTCGCGGTGCCCGTTCTTCTCACCCAGCACCTATGGAGCCGAGTGTGAACCAGGGCTCATTTGCTCCGCCACCTCCACCAAGTGCCGGCCGAGGTAGGGGTCGGGGTCAGCCCGCTAGAGGAGGAGCTTCCAGTGTCGGCTCTGCCTGTAACACCCCCAGAATACGACCCGGGAATGTCACACGCCGTAGACCCTTATCACAAGGATCCACCAGGCTAAATCCTAAAAGACTTCTCAAAGATTGACCGACCGGGGTAAAAATTTAATACAAGGTAGACCGACAAGGTCTTAAACCAATTCATAAACTAACGACATTCATACAACAATGACAACAATAAACTTGAACACAGAAAAGAATGACAACTCAATTTAAAAATCGATAACTACACCCATGCAAGGGTGAATACTCAAACGACAAAGAAAATACCGACCAAAATGAAACAAAAGAAAAGACTCTGACTCTGGTGTGATTAGCATCGCTGTCTTCCATCTCCTTCCAAGCCAATCCGTGACTGCTCCCGAGCTGCCAAAACCTGAGCGCATAACAGGCACCCACCCCCCGAAAACTCGGGGGTTAGCAAACTGGAATTTTGCTAGTGCAAGTACATAATATACAAGATATACGAACAGTAACAACACAAAATTCAACCATCGTGAAGCTTTAACACAAACCATACATTCCCAAAGTTAACACAGTATAGCACTCGCATACACAAGGTGAAAAATAATCACATAGTCATATTCTCTATATGGAACATAACGCTAATCAAACTTTGGGCCGAGCCCAAGGAGTCAAAAGATTAAATTTGAAAATCCATTTTATAAAAAAAAGGAAAAAGTATTTTGATAAAATAGTTTGAAAACATTATTAATGACTCGGGTCGTCTTGGGGTTTTAAACAAAAATCGAATGGGGATGCTTTTGGAAATAATTTCAAAAACTCTCGGGTCCTTGACCCAACGTATGGAAAACGATTACACAAAAACCAAGTCAACTTATTTGGGGTTCTCGACCCAATTTATAGAACACCGTCACAAACGAAATCATTACAACATCACACAGGGTTCTCAACCCATTCCAAATAACATCATCATGAAATCAATCATCTCAACATTCCACCGGGTCCTCGACCCAAAACACAGAATAACACCACAATACAATCAAAGGTACAAAACTCTCATTCGACATATCCTGCTCAAGACCCCGATTAATTAACCCTCGGAGATTTCGTCAAACCTCCTTGGTTAATTAACCACGATACCAAACGCTTTAAAAACAATTTGAAACAAGCTTTCAAAAACACGGATTGCGTGCGTATCAAGACAAACATTAAAAGTGAGTTGAAAGAATTTGAGATACGAACATCGTTCGTAGCAACGGGTCTTAGCTATCACTCAAATACCCGTAACCAATAAGCTGCCGGGCGCCTCCACTGCTCACACTGCACCGGCGTTCACTCCACTATGTCGGCCGCTCCTTGAACATGTCACCGCACCGGCGTCACTCCCGCAAGAGCCGCCCCTTGCACGCGCATTAGGTGACACCAGCGTTCACCACCCATATGGAGCCGCACATTGCAGCGCACACCAGGCCGGAGTACACCGCCCCGCCCTCAGAGGTTCCCGGATATGACGTTTCTCACAACAAGTATCCACATTGTTCAAACATCAAGCACACGGACAATTGTCACAACAATTTTCAACTCGGTACATCAAGTCACACAATTTCTCCGCCAGTCCATATCATCACAAATAAACAATAACACGCACGTTATCAATCAAACTCAATCAACACCGCACATATATCTCTATGTTGCGACTCAACCGAATATATATACACATTTATATATATAGATATATATATATATATATAAATATATAACCTCACTATATTATATGGATAACTATAGTTCGCCCATCAATCCAAGTTGAGTACGTCAACTAATGGTAGAATTCAACACTCGTCGATCACCGACATAAACATATATATTAATATACGTATATACATACATATATTTAACATGTAACTATATATATAAACACACATATATATGTATATATATATATATATAAACATACATATATATACCTCCATATAAACTCATACACTTCGACAACAATGATTTCACGCAGTTACAATTCGTATGTCGAGGTACTTGCCTTGGTAATACGACGCGAAGGAGACGACGAAGGAATAGGTTCCGGTCCGAACAATCCTCTGAAATCCGACCCTAACACAATAATGATATACAATCAATCTCACATCATGAATACGAAGAAATCCCTCCTAGTCCTACCCGTTGGGACAATTTATCGAACACCAAGAGTGCGTAGGGAATTGAAATCGGTTAACGGTGAACTAACGGGATTTCATCCCAACCAAAAACAAGAAAACCAAGGGTCACGAGAGTACTATCAAAATCTAACAACAACATCGGTTAATTCGGATTAAAACACAAGATCACCACCAAACCCTCCCCAAAAATCATACTAGGGTATAAGAGATCTTACCTCTTGAAGATACAAACCCTATAATCGGAAGAACACGTGCTAGATCCACAATCCGAGCTACACGATCGAAGGAAGATGAAGAAAAACACACAATCAAAAGGGTGGATGGAGAAGAAATCCCCCTCTCAACCCTCTCTCTCTCTCGCACGGTGGAAGAAAAGGAGGAAATGAGCGAAACTCGTTGAAAACACCCAGTTATAGCGCTGACCGCATTGTGTGCCGCGGCTCAGCTAATCTGTGCCGCGGCACAGGGCCAAAAATTGCGCCCAGTGGTCGGCTGACCGCTCGTTGTGCCGTGGCTCATAAGGAGTGTGCCGCGGCTCAGACTCGGCATGTGCCGCTGCCGGTTGTGCCGGCACGCAGCATGAGAGGTTTTAGCCGCAGTGCCACACGGGTGTGCCGCGGCCCGACAAGTGTGCCGCAGGCCGACTTACTGTGTGCCGCGGCGCACAATCCTTGTGCCGCGGCACACGCAGACTGCTCGGCCAACAATCGGTAGTATGTGTGCCGCGGCGCGCACAATGCCGCGGCTCATACCCCCCCTCGGGTCCCAAAAATGACGAAAATGATCCGGAAAGAGAATAAAAGCAATAGGAATCGATATTTGGGCAACAATAACACGAAATGGAAGTACGGAACCCCAAAACGATCTGAGGTACACAACCAAAGTTGAACAAGGAACAAATTCCCTAAATTTCTAGGAAATTACAAAAACGGCCCAAACATCCGAAAATCACAATACAACGTCGGATTAACAATCCGAAACTCACAACATGCTCTAATCAAGCATACTAACTCATGGAAGTAAGAAAGTGACGGAATCGAACGAGTTTAAGGAGAACCGAATACGCATGAGACAAAATATACCACAAGATGAAATTACGTAAAAACATCATCGAGACCCGTCTAAGCGGAGAAACTCCAAGAACAAAATAGGTTCAGAATTCCAAAATGACAAGCGAGTTGTCGAAACGGACCTCCGCCGGAAAAATGAAAATTACCGGAAATCGAATTTGCGGATATTACATTCTACCCTCCTTAAAAGAAGTTTCGTCCCGAAACTTAAAATAAAGTGCGGCGGAACAATCAAGCAAATAACTACTTGCTCAGCCCCAAATCATCACGAGCAAAGCGCGAAAGCAAGGTTCCAGAAATACGATGAGTTGAGGTGAAGGGGTATGAATTTGGATACCAAAGCTCCCCGAGTTAAGAAAATCACAAAATAGTTCAGACGTCACGAAAATCATGTTTCGAGCTCAACCAACCACAATCCAGTTCATAACACATTGAAGTGTCAATTGCGAGAGAATATTAGCTTTGAACAAAATTTCGCAAGAATTAGGTTCGATATGGAAAGACCACAATAATTCACGAGTCTAACAACACGGTTCAAATCGTCGAGAACGGTAGGCTAAGTACAACAGGGTAGTTTAAAAAAATTATCGAGAGGGTCATAGATGAAGTACCAGCAATGAAAGTCACCCAACACTGAAAATACTATGAAGAGTACGGGTAGTACATTTCCCCATACTAAGAAAACATTTCGATCCCGAACTTAGAACAGCAAGAGTTGGTAACATAGAGCAATGAAGTGAAGAACGATCAAAGTCACGATTGTCCAAAACAGCAACGATTAGGGCATATTACAAAATATTCATCCTCCCATGTTAGGTTCTTCAGGAGGAAACATAGGGTTTCGGGACATTCTCCAGTCACTTTCTCTGTCCACCAATAGGGTAGCATTCTTTGCCAGTTCAGAAATTATCTCACAATGCTTCTCCCGATGACCTTCACACCCGCACCGGTAACAAGTCAAGAGTGGAAAGGGACAATTTGCACGAACATGTCCCTGACGATTGCAGTTGAAGCACCCTCCCTTCTTACCGAGAGTCACCGATGCTGGCTTGGGATTCCAAGCGTTCACTCCTGATCGCGAAGACGACGCGTTCGAACGACGTTGGGGTTTGGGAGCCTTAGGCTCTGCACCGCCCAAAAACTTCCCACATATCCTCGGTCTCTTGGCTTCGCTCGTGGGCTCGACCACTGAGGAGATTTCATAGGATATCGATTGATCTAGATACTCCTTCACCGTAGCATGGATCGTGGTCGTACGAACCACCTTTCCGCTTCCATTTCCATCATCACGTCCACGTCCGCCGAGGCTTGACATACTAATACGGATAACACCGATCAACAGCATTAGTTTATCAGTCGTACAATATACCACAATTATCAACCCGAGTTTTAGTTAGCATCCTTAGAATAACGGTACTATCGTAAAGCATAGAGTTTTATGATGTCAAGTTCGAGTTCCTCGACAAGGACGATCATTATATGTATGCACTTAATGAAAACAAATTTTTGAAAAAGGGGCTAGTCACGTTGCGCCCAAGACTTGTAACCACTGTCTTTTATTTCGGAAGAGGAAGTTTACATAATGACTCTAAAGATTATTTTCGAGTGATGAATAAAAGAAAAAAAAGGAAATCGAAAATTAATTCGTAACTAATTTGAAATATTTCGAAAATGTTGAGTCCCAAATATCAAAATTTTGAAAATCTTTCCTCTTCTTCCAAAATATTTATTTGAGAGAATTTTCCACCGAGATACGTGACCAATTAACATGACGATATTAAATCATGGCTTTACACAATGTTAGAAAATTTCAAAGCATTGCTTTAAAATATTCGAGATACTACAGCGCCGTGAGCCCCGTGCCGGAACCCACCAGGCAAAAATTCCTAAAAAAAAATGATCTAAATGCCAAAAAGGCCGAAGTCGGTAACATTCTAAAATACTCACAAAGGTCATTTATGAAATATCAAATACCGTCATAAGAATACTATCAAAATATGCAAGACCAAAATATCAAAACTCGGTTTGCAAGATAACAAAAACCATCTTAAAATACTCATGCGGTGGATAACATTATCATTCGTAAATTCATTCTAATAAAGTACCGAAACAGATAAACATGCTCGACTTCCGAAGCATACTACGTAACTATTTATGCTCGGACCGCATGCGCATGTTATATCTTATAACGATAATATCACCAACAAGTTCCAATTCCTAGTTCACATTAAGCATATTAGCACAATGTAATCAAATACGTATATAAGGGGACTTACGATCGGGAGGCTTACCATCACGGATTGCCGGAAGATGATGTCGGAACCACGATACTAATCACGACTCTGATGCGCGCGACTTACACAAGACATGGACTTGACCCAACGGCCTAGGTTTTTCGCAAACCTAAGCTCTGATACCATAAATGTAACACCCCAAAATACGACCGGGAATGTCACACGCCGTAGACCCTTATCACAAGGATCCACCAGGCTAAATCCCAAAAGACTACTCAAAGATTGACCGACCAGGGTCAAAATTTAATACAAGGTAGACCGACAAGGTCTTAAACCAATTCATAAACTAACGACATTCATACAACAATGACAACAATAAACTTGAACACAGAAAAGAATGACAACTCAATTTAAAAATCGATAACTACACCCATGCAAGGGTGAATACTCAAACGACAAAGAAAAATACCGACCAAAATGAAACAAAAGAAAAGACTCGACTGGTGTGATTAGCATCGCTGCCTTCCATCTCCTTCCAAGCCAATCCCGTGACTGCTCCCGAGCTGCCAAAACCTGAGCGCATAACAGGCACCCTCCCCCCGAAAACTCGGGGGTTAGCAAACTGGAATTTTGCTAGTGCAAGTACATAATATACAAGATATACGAACAGTAACAACACAAAATTCAACCATCGTGAAGCTTTAACACAAACCATACATTCCCAAAGTTAATACACTATAGCACTCGCATACACAAGGTGAAAAATAATCACATAGTCATATTCTCTATATGGAACATAACGCCAATCAAACTTTGGACGAACCCAAGGAGTCAAAAGATTAAATTTGAAAATCCATTTTATAAAAAAAAAGGAAAAAGTATTTTGATAAAATAGTTTGAAAACATTATTAATGACTCGGGTCGTCTTGGGGTTTTAAACAAAAATCGAATGGGGATGCTTTTGGAAATAATTTCAAAAACTCTCGGGTCCTTGACCCAACGTATGGAAAACGATTACACAAAAACCAAGTCAACTTATTTGGGGTTCTCGACCCAATTTATAGAACACCGTCACAAACGAAATCATTACAACATCACACAGGGTTCTCAACCCATTCCAAATAACATCATCATGAAATCAATCATCTCAACATTCCACAGGGTCCTCGACCCAAAACACGAATAGCACCACAATACAATCAAAGGTACAAAACTCTCATTCGACATATCCTGCTCAAGACCCCCGATTAATTAACCCTCGGAGATTTCGTCAAACCTCCTTGGTTAATTAACCCTGATACCAAACGCTTTAAAAACAATTTGAAACAAGCTTTCAAAAACACGGATTGCGGTCTGTATCAAGACAAACATTAAAAGTGAGTTGAAAGAATTTGAGATACGAACATCGTTCGGTAACGGGGTCTTAGCTATCACTCAAATACCCGTAACCAATAAGCCCGCCAGCGCCCACCGCTCACTGTGCACCGGCGTTCACTCCACTATGTCGGCCGCTCCTTGAACATGTCACCGCACCGCCACTCCCGCAAGAGCCGCCCCTTGCACGCGCATTAGGTGACACCGGCGTTCACCACCCATATGGAGCCGCACATTGCGGCGTACACCGTGCCGAGTACACCGCCCGCCTCAGAGGTTCCCGGATATGACGTTTCTCACAACAAGTATCCACATTGTTCAAAAATCAAGCACACGGACAATTGTCACAACAATTTTCAACTCGGTACATCAAGTCACACAATTTCTCCGCCAGTCCATATCATCACAAATAAACAATAACACGCACGTTATCAATCAAACTCAATCAACACCGCACATATATCTCTATGTTGCGACTCAACCGAATATATATACACATTTATATATAGATATATATATATATATAAATATATAACCTCACTATATTATATGGATAACTATAGTTCGCCCATCAATCCAAGTTGAGTACGTCAACTAATGGTAGAATTCAACACTCGTCGATCACCGACATAAACATATATATTAATATACGTATATACATACATATATTTAACATGTAACTATATATATAAACACACATATATATGTATATATATATACACATACATATATATACCTCCATATAAACTCATACACTTCGACAACAATGATTTCACGCAGTTACAATTCGTATATCGAGGTACTTGCCTTGGTAATACGACGCGAAGGAGACGACGAAGGAATAGGTTCCGGTCCGAACAATCCTCTCAAATCCGACCCTAACACAATAATGATATACAATCAATCTCACATCATGAATACGAAGAAATCCCTCCTAGTCCTACCCGTTGGGACAATTTATCGAACACCAAGAGTGCGTAGGGAATTGAAATCGGTTAACGGTGAACTAACGGGATTTCATCCCAACCAAAAACAAGAAAACCAAGGGTCACGAGAGTACTATCAAAATCTAACAACAATATCGGTTAATTCGGATTAAAACACAAGATCACCACCAAACCCTCCCCAAAAATCATACTAGGGTATAAGAGATCTTACCTCTTGAAGATACAAACCCTATAATCCGAAGAACACGTGCTAGATCCACAATCCGAGCTACACGATCGAAGGAAGATGAAGAAAAACACACAATCAAAAGGGTGGATGGAGAAGAAATCCCCCTCTCAACCCTCTCTCTCGCGCACGGTGGAAGAAAAGGAGGAAATGAGCGAAACTCGTTGAAAACACCCAGTTATAGCGCTGACCGCATTGTGTGTCGCTCGGCTAATACGTGCCGGCACGGGGCAAAATTGCGCCCGGTGGTGGCCGACCGCTCGTTGTGCCGCGGCTCATAAGGAGTGTGCCGCGGCTCGACTCGGCATGTGCCGCTGCATCGCGGATCGTGCCGGGCACGCAGACTGAGAGGTTTTAGCCGGCAGTGCCACACGGTGTGCCGCCCGGACAAGTGTGCCGCGGCACCGACTGGCTGCAGAAGTTGCGCGCACAATCCTTGTGCCGCGGCACACGGCAGACACCGCTGCCAACAATCGGTAGTATGTGTGCCGCGGCGCACAATCCTTGTGCCGCGGCTCATACCCCCCATCGGGTCCCAAAAATGACGAAAATGATCCGGAAAGAGAATAAAAGCAATAGGAATCGATATTTGGGCAACAATAACACGAAATGGAAGTACGGAACCCCAAAACGATCTGAGGTACACAACCAAAGTGGAACAAGGAACAAATTCCCTAAATTTCTAGGAAATTACAAAAACGGCCCAAACATCCGAAAATCACAATACAACGTCGGATTAACAATCCGAAACTCACAACATGCTCTAATCAAGCATACTAACTCATGGAAGTAAGAAAGTGACGGAATCGAACGAGTTTAAGGAGAACCGAATACGCATGAGACAAAATATACCACAAGATGAAATTACGTAAAAACATCATTGAGACCCGTCTAAGCGGAGAAACTCCAAGAACAAAATAGGTTCAGAATTCCAAAACAGTGACAAGCGAGTTGTCGAAACGGACCTCTGCCGGAAAAATGAAAATTACCGGAAATCGAATTTGCGGATATTACACTGCCCAGCCGCGTATCTACGAGATGAGGAGGGTCGATGATCCAGCAGCTACTGTGGCGACAGGTACCGTTCATATCCATTCTCATCCTGTCGGTGTGCTTTTTTATTCGGGTGCTACACATTCATTCATTTCTCTAGAGTGTGTACGCCGTTTGAGTCTCGACTGCTTGTGATCGATGGAAAACTTATCCTAAAAATAGGAGTTTTTGAGTCACTCGCAAATATATACGAGGTAGAAGTAGTTTGTGGTAAGTTCTGTTAGGAATACTTGTTAGATTTTGATGATGTCATTAATATAAAATCAAATGTTTATTACTTGGCAAAATGTAAAGAAGAACCAAATGAGTATCTTCTGTAGGCCAAAAATTAGTTAGACTGAAAAACGGCAAAGTACTAAGTACAGCTTAGTCCATCAGAGAGGAACAGCCAAGTCCAGTCAGAGTAGCTCTGGTCAACAAAATTTATCAGAAAAGTTTGACCAGCTTGCAGCCAAGGTACCTCAGGGAAGTCACCTGATCAGACAAGTCACAAATAGTGAACAGCCAAGAGGACCTGTCTGCAGAGATGTTAGCTGCATATCAGCCTACTCGAAGGCAGCCAAGTACTCCAAGTCCACGTCAGCATGCGTTGAAAAGTCAAGTATTACGGAAAGCTCACATGCAACGTGAAGAGACAAATTGGAGTGATTCCCGCAAGAGATATGATTTAAATA
Organism: Orobanche coerulescens; assembly: GCA_033398695.1. Taxonomy (NCBI): domain Eukaryota; kingdom Viridiplantae; phylum Streptophyta; class Magnoliopsida; order Lamiales; family Orobanchaceae; genus Orobanche; species Orobanche coerulescens. The sequence continues at coordinate 116,678,758 of CM065801.1, forward strand.
AATCATCCAGACCCACCTTGAAGACTTTAATCCTTTTATATTCAAAAGATTCGGCGCTCACATGCAGAAGTCTTCACAACGGTCGGAAGATAAAATTAAATAATGGGAATCCAGCCTTGCAACGTTCAGAAAGAATAAACAATGAAGTCTCCCTCCAACGGACGGATTTGTTCAAAAGATTTGCAACAGCTACAAGGAAAAAGCTCAGAGATCGTGACCTATATATATCCGAAGATTTGAATCTGAGCAAGACCCGGTGCGAACATACATTCTAGCGATCAAAGCAATCAATCAATCTAAAGCAATCAATAGCATCGTGAAAAGAGCAAGCTCTAAAAGTTCATACTTAAGGAAGCTCTTAAGTTGGAGAAGACAAAAACTCTTGTCTATAATCTTGAGTACGGGGTACTTCACTGGTTGAAGTAAGAGATCAGAAGGCATCCAAGGATCGAGGATCAAGAGGTGCAAGGCAGTCAAGTGTGTGTACAACGGCACGGATTTCCACTAGTTGGAAGCTGTTGTAGTGTGTTTTGAATCACTGTAATATTTATCACTGGTTGAAAATTATAGTGAATTCATCTCCAACTGGTTTGGAGAAAAGTGGATTAGTAGAGGATTACCCCACCTCTGAGACCACTATAATTGCCTGCGTTATTTCTTGCTTTACCGCATCATACTTTAATCACGTGCATACATTGTTAAGTGTTTCATTAAGTTGATTTCTATTCGTCATCAGCTGAATTCCGCACATATCCAAGAACAAACGACTCCAAGTCATTTGTTTAACTATCAGCTGAAGAAACTCACTCTTCGTGAAAAAGAGTTCAAGAGTTTCAACAAGTCTATTCACCCCCCCTCTAGACTTGTTCCTGGACGACTTGTGACCTACAAGTAGTATCAGAGAGGTTGGTTCATTTATTTCACGAACCAGATCTATATCAGATATATATATCTTTACTCTCACTTTATAATGGAACACATGCACTCTAGACTCCCTGTGTTTTCAGTTGACGAGTATGATCTGTGGAAGATAAGGATGCAGGCACACTTATCTTCAATTCATGATGACATGTGGTGCATCATTGAAGACGGTCCATTCATCTTTGAGAAGGACAACACAGCAGAGGAGATCGCGGCAGGGAGGCCAGAAAAGATTCCTAAGAAGAGGACGGAGTTGACTCCCGAAGAAAGAAAGCTGGCCAATCTTGATAACCGGTCCAGAGATGTGTTATATCAAACTCTTGACAAATCCACCATGGTCAAGATCAAGAACTGTAAGAATGCCAAAGAAATTTGGGACACATTAGCCCTAATGTGTGAAGGAACGGAGCTGATCAAGGAAAACAAGCTGTCAATTGCTATCCAAAAATTTGACAACTTTAAAATGAAGAATGGTGAATCCATAGATCAAGTGGACACAAGGTTCACTGAAATTATCAATGAAATCAACTCCCTGGGCAAAACCTATGGCAACAGGGAAATGGCACTAAAGGTCCTCAGATCTCTCAACCCCGAATGGAGCATGAAGGCCGTAGCCATGAGAGAGTCCAAGGACCTGAATAAGATAAAGATTCAGGAGCTGTTCTCTGATCTGAAGGCTTATGAGTTCGAGCTTCCAAGTTCATCCTCAACTGAGCCTGCAGAGAAGGGAATCGCATTTGCAGCCGAGTCTCCTGCCAAGAGCCTATCTGATGTGAAACCTCCAAATCCACTATATTTTGAGGAAGAAATGGCTTTCATAATGCAAAGGTTCAGCAATTTCAGAAAGAACTACTCCAAGTACAAGAAAAATTACAAGGAGAATCCAAGAAGGAACCAGAAGGCTGGAAGCTGGAAAGTAGAATGCTACAACTGTCACAAAATAGGACACATCCAAATGGATTGTCCCGAGCTCAAGAAGGACGAAACCAAGAAGGAGGTGGGCAGAAAGGAAGATAGAAGAAAGGCCCTCATAGGAGAAGACCAGGAGCATGTCGAATCAAGCAGCAGTTTCTTTTCTGATGAAGACGAGGAATATGATTGTCTGATGGCAAACCTAGCTGATGAAGAGGTAACTTCTAAACCCACCGGTTCAAATAACAGCTCAGCCATGTCACAAGATATGGATCTACATGAGTCGGTAAATCAGTTACTTAAAGATTTTGAAACACTCAAATCTGCACACCAAGCTGTATCAGCAGAGAAGACTCAGCTGCAAGATGAGAATAGGCAGCTGAAAAATGATTTCGAAAAACTCAGCCTAGATCTGAATAAGGTTGAGACAACTACAGCTGACATTAAAAACCAGGCAAATGTCAATACAGCTGAGATAGATCGGCTAACCATTTTACTTAAAGAAAAATCAGCTGCACTTGCTCATGCCAAAGCTGAGTTTACTAAGCTGGCTCAGATAAATAAAACTCAGGCGCAGGAAATAACCTCCCTGAAGGCGTCTTCAACCCTGGGAGAATTGTGTACTTATAAAAGGTCACTATATACCAAATCAGGCCTTGGATATGATTCTCACACTCCCTCTAGTTCTGAAACCAAGTTTATCAAGGGAGAAACAATAGTCTCGACTGCTGAGCCTGTATATAAACCGGTATTCAAAAACAGTAACAAATTAAGTCAAACGTCTAAGCCGCAATGTTACACTGCATGACCACCTAGACAGCGACTAGGCGTGGTCGAGCAAAAGCAAGCCAGCACAACATGCCCACTATTACCAACAACTCCCCAAAAATAGATTTCATAATGGGAGGGGCAGATGGAAACCTCAAGGTTATCCTAATTACCAAAATGAACAAGTGTGGAGACCACAAAGATTTAATAAATGGTCTCAGCCTAGATTTAGATATGGCCCACACTATCAAAATTTTGAGGAATATCCGGTATACAATTCAACCAGAAGATTCAGACCTCGACCACAGACATCTTATAAGGGTTATAATAATAATAACAATTTCTATAATCCAAGGAGAAATCAATTCTCCAGGAAACCAACTAACCCCAAAGGACCCACACAAATTTGGGTACCTAAATCTCTGCTTGTTTAATTGCAGAAAAGGTGGAAGGACTACAACCACATCTCCTCAAGCTCAAATTTTGAAGGTAAAAAATGGTTTGTAGACTCTGGATGCTCGAGGCATATGACCGGGAACAAGAAGATGCTGACCAAATACATCAAAGAAAGAGGTCCCGATGTAACCTTTGGAGATAGCTCTAGAGGACAGACAAAAGGCTTTGGAGAGCTGCACCGAGGAAACATTGTGATATCCAAAGTCCATTATGTCAAAGGGCTCAAGTACAATCTCCTGAGCATAAGCCAGTTCTGTGACGAGAAGAATTTAGTAGTCTTCACCATCTTGAAGTGTATGGTGATAGACATCTTATCTGGAGAAATAAAGCTACAAGGATTCAGAAGAAGAGATGTCTACATGATTGATTGGAACACAGGAACACCTAACTCCTGTTTCCTATCCAAGACAGTAGCTGAGAATGGATGGCTGTGGCACAAAAGACTATGTCACCTAAACTTCAAAGCCATCAACAAGATTAGCTCTCAGAAGCTGGTCAGAGGACTTCCAAATGAAGCATTCAAGAAGGAAGCACTCTGTGATGCATGTCAGAAGGGAAAGCAGACCAAGGCATCGTTCAAGCCAGTTCAGCCTACAACGCTCACATCAAGGATCTTAGATCTACTCCACATGGATCTATTTGGTCCTATCAAGCCAAGGACCTTGAGCGGCCGAAAGCATGCACTTGTAATAGTAGATGATTATTCAAGGTACACTTGGATCATTTTCCTATACAAGAAAAGTGAAACCCTGACCAAGTTACCTGAGCTGCTGAGAAGGATCCAGAATGAGAAATCCCTCTCCATAATCAAGATCAGATCAGATAGAGGAGGAGAGTTTCTCAACAAGGCGATAACTGACACTGATCGAATGGGATCCAAAGATGAGCTCTGCAGCCTGTGACGCCTGAGAATGGTGTTGCTGAAAGAAGGAACAGAACCCTGAAGGAAGCAGCAAGGTCCATGATTGTAGAAGCGGACCTACCCAAAAGGTTCTGGGCTGAAGCTGTCAACACAGCCTGTCACACCCAGAACAGGAGTATGATAGTAGGGAGACATGACAAAACTCCCTATGAGGTTTGGAATAATAGAACTCCTACTGTTGCTTACTTTCATGTTTTTGGTTGTAAGTGTTTCATCCACAACAATGGTAAAACACAGCTAAATGCCTTTGATGCTAAAACTGATGACGGTCTCTTTATGGGATATTCCCAAAGAAGCAAGGCATATAGAGTTTTTAACAAAAGAACATTAGTTGTGGAGGAAACACCCCATGTTGTTTTTGATGAATCTACCGTTGAGTACAGGAAACAAGTTGAGCTAATTGAGAACAAGCTCAAGTCAGCAACCCTTGAAGAAGTCATTATACATGACACTGGAATGGTGGACTCACTGCGATCGGCTGATGACCCAACTTCACCGATGAAGACCCAATCGCAGATCATACAGATCACCAAACCTATCTCGATCCGATTCTTCTTGAAGAAGACCAAATGAGTCGACGAAGACTCATCTGCAGATCGTAACCAAGCTGCAGATGACAAGGCGGTAGCCGATCGATTCAGGCAGAACCCGGTGATGCAGATAACCACCGTGGCAATCCAATAGGGGAAAAAATCCAGAAGAGGACGATATCCCCAAATGGCTCAAGGATCACCCAATTCAGCAAATTATCGGAAAATTGGTGATGGAGTTAAGACGAGACGACCAACCCTACCAGCAGGAATGGCGATGTTCTCATGTTTCATGTCGCAAATTGAACCCAAGACTACAGAATAAGCCTTAGAAGATTATTCATGGATTAATGCCATGCAAGAGGAATTGGAGCAGATGGAAAGAAACAAAGTTTGGGAACTAATGCATGCACTGATCACAAGAAAGTTATTGGCACCAAATGGGTGTATAAAAACAAGAGTGAATAAGACGGAGCAGTTGTTAGGAATAAAGCCGTGCTCGTAGCAAAAGGTTATGCAGTGTGAGGGAATAGATTTTGATGAAACCTATGCACTGTTGCAAGATTAGAGGCCATCGACTATTCCTCGCATATGCTGCATTCAAGGACTTTGAAGTCTACCAGATGGATGTAAAGAGTGCTTTTCAGACGGAATCCTAGAAGAAGAAGTCTATGTAGAGCAACCCTGTGTTTTGTCAAAGGAGACAAAGTCTATAAGCTGTTGAAGGCTCTGTATGGACTCAAGCAAGCACCAAGAGCGTGGTATGAAACACTGTCTGTGTTTCTTGAGAAAAACGGATTTTGCAAAGGGAAAGTGGACAAGACCCTATTCAGAGTGGAGCACGAAGGCCACATATTAATAGTCCAGATTTATGTGGATGACATCATATTCGGGTCAACCAATCCAGAGCTATGCGAGAAATTCTCCAACCTCATGCAAGGATAATTTGAGATGAGTATGATGGGAAAGCTTAACTTGTTTCTCGGATTACAAGTTAAGCAGATGGAAAAAGGAATAAGAAGAGAAAGAAGAAGAGAAAGAAGAAGAGAAAGAAGAAGATAAAGAAGAAGAGAAAGAGGAAGAGAAAGAAGAAGACAAGGAGCCAGAACCAGAGCCGGAGCCAGAGCCTATTCACGAAGCTGCAGATAGATCGTGGTACTCGCCCAGACACCACCTAGACGCAGAGTCGGTCAAGACTCAGTCGGGACCCCGGAGAAAACCCCCTCTGACCTACCAGCTGCAGACAGGAGCCTGCAGTCTAGTGGTTCCTTTGCAGAAGGCTCAGGAGAGCACTCTCCATCAGCTCAGATATCCCCTACCATGACTGAGCTGATCAGGCAAATCGTCAAAGATACTATTGGAGAGCTGCTATCATCTCAGGTCACTCCTGACCTTCAATCAATAAATGCCAAGATAGACACCCTTCTACAGAGAGAGATTCCTCAGCCCCCTCCCCCTACCAACAACAGAATGCCATTTGGCATGTCTGATTGGATGAGCAGAATGGAACAGCAATTAACTACCCTTGTTGATGCTGGCAAAAAGGGGGAAGAGAGAGTTCAGGGGGAAGAGAGAGAAATAAGAAGCAAGAAGAAGCAGGATGTCCTTCAAATTGAAGGACCCTCAAGTCTGAAGAGAAAGGAAGCTGTGGATCCAGATGACCAGGCTGACCAGCCTGAAGGAAAGAGAAGGAGGACTAGAGGAGGTTTTGGGCCTACTCTAGAATGGGAAGGGAAGGAGTTGTGGTATGTTGAGGACTTTATTCCATTTGAAGCTCTTGAGATGTGGGGATCTGCAAAGAAGAGGTTCATCAAAGACTATTACATCTGGGAATTACTCCAGGATGATAAACTCTCCCCACAAGAAATTTTCATAAACTTCATGGAAGAAATCCATCCGAAGCTTTGGGCTATTCTGAAGAAGCACGCTAAAGATCAAAATGCTTATCCTATGATTCCCTCATTCAGAGCAGAGGAAGCATCGACCCGTCTGGACGGTGAACTTAATGAGTTAGCGCTTCAAAGAGAAATCAAGCAATTGTGTCTTGAGAACTGATTCACATCCCAGCAAGAACAAGACTTCACAGCACTTGTTGTGAAGAGGAAATATGGTCTTGCTCCAGTCAAGATAAAACCAATTGGAGCTAAACCCTTCAAACCTGCCAAGCAGCCTATTCGAAGAGCCAGAGGAAGAGGTGTAACACCCCCAAGATATTCGAGGTGTATTACAGCGCCGTGGACCCCTACATGGGACCCACCAGGCTAACACAACAAAAACACCGCTCGACTAACCGTCTCGGTTAGCAAGGAAATAATTGTCAACCATAAGAACATAAAACGACACGCCCGGTACAACCGGCATAACAAACATCAACCGACAAATACATTAACTCCAACGAAGACAAATCACAACCCGAAAGGAAAAGCCTAAGTACTCGCGAGTACAATCTATAAGTTTACAATTTGGAAAACAACCACATCAAAAGAGACGGTAGAAATTAACAAGACTCGATTGCACATGTCAACAACCTTGGCCGACATCCTCGTACCATCCCAGCGCCCGCTCGTCTGGCTGAACATAACCTGAAATCCATAACAAGAATTTCCCCGACAACGGGTCCCCAGATGGGTTAGCAATTACGCTAGTACAAGTGATCAGATGAACAACTTACATCTTACACATATAGTAATGCATGCAATAAAGAAAACATAGTTCCAAAATACTCATTTCCGGAAATGCCAATGATCAAACCACATTTGTAAAAATTCACCACAATTAACCGCGGACCCACAGCTTCGTGGATCCCTACCGAGACCCCGTCGGATCTAACCCGCAGTGGTTAAAAGCAAGCTCGCGGTCCCACAGCTTCGTGGAACCCTACCGAGACCCCGTCGGATCTAACCCGCAGTGAGCATACACACACACACGATTTCTCATACAAAACTACTATGTCAAGATTGTAAGTTCATAAGGATACTTGCCTCGATTAAATAGACGACGACACGAACGGAACGGAAGAGTTGAACACGACCGCAAGGAACCGGCGGAATGAACCTAACGATTCGGATAACACAATCACAACCAACTCTAGACGATTACGGAAATGGAATACACCCGGACCCCCGCCTACGATTCATGTATATTCATACCAAAATAACAACGAGGGCGGACCACAACCAAACCCTCTCGATTCCGTAAAAATCCACAAAATATCCATGGATCCGTAGGAAAACTAAAGATACTAACAATATTAATCGTATACATCATGAATCCACCAACAAAACGGAACTAATCGGAAGAAAATCCCAAAACCCCCAAATTAATCGAAAATAGGGTTTTAGAATATTACCTTAGGAGATTCAAGTACCAAGATCCGTAGAACACGCGTTAGATTGATTGCCCGGGCTCTACTACCGAAGAAAGATGGTGAAAATCAACCCCCCAATTGATATAGATGAAGAACCCATCCCCTCTCTCTCTCTCTCGCGATGCAGGTGGAAATGGGGGAGAAATCGGCCGATTTCGTCTAATAAAGGCGAGCTGCACAGTTGACCGCTTCGTGTGCCGCGGCACAGCCGAAGTGTGCCGCGGCACAGGCCGAAAATTTACTCCCAGGTTTTGGCATTGTGCCGCAAGACACTGCGTAGCCGCGGCACACAGATACTGGGTTTGGTCGCGGAAGACACACGAGTGTGCGGCACCGGATAGGTGTGCGCGGCTCGGCACCGTGCCGCGGCACGGATGGGTGTGCCGCGGCACCGCATGCTTTGTTCGACATATTACACTGGCTCGCCGCTGCTCAAAGACTTCGGCGATTGCCGCACCGGTCCGGCCAGTTGCTCAGCCGCCACGACCCGATGCCTCGATTTCCAAAAACGCACGGAACGAACACGACGAAAAGTTCGCGGACGACATCAACGACTCGAGATGAAAATGTAATGCAATAATTAATCATACGCGAGCAAGAAAAGGGTCAAGATGACAAATACAGATATGGATACCCGTAACTTTCAAGAAATTACAAAATGGCCCAAAACGCCCGGAATTCACGATACGTGATCGAATAACCAAACCGAAGTTCACAACACGTCTAACAAAGTTAAACGGACTTGCGGGAATTTCGAAACAGCAGTTTCGGACGAGATTCGCAAGAATCGAACTCAAGTGCGAAAAAGTCGCTAAAAAGCACAGAACTCAACAAAACAACACCCAAACGAACTCGGATGACAAAAAGTGTAGAATTAATCATTCTCAGAATGACGAAACGGTCATGAGCGAGCCGTCAAAACGGACTCCGGCCGAAAAAAAGGAATTTACCAAAAATCGAAAATTGCGGATATTACATTCTACCCTCCTTAAAAGAAGTTTCGTCCCGAAACTTAAAGTAAGTAGGGAGAAGCAATATCCCTTGCCAAGAAAACTCGACGAGATACAAAAAACCGAAGACTCGCGCCCGACGGTGAAACGCTGCAAGGGACGCAAAGAGACATACGGCGAGAAAATACGCTCTAGGGCGACTAACACGACGTCACCGGTAGAGACATAATAAAATCAACGAGTGACAAGCGTCATTAAACGGATAATACAATCAAGTCAATTATCCGAACAATCACAAAACACGACGAACGAAAATCAATATGATTGACCAACCCAACGGTTCATCAATCAAAATGCGAGCCAAACGCTGATCAAATACGGAATTCCACCGGCTAAAGATTGGAAGATCGAAAACGAGACTAATTTCCCGAGCTTAAGGGAATTACGAAGGAGCCTAAACGCTCAACAATCACGAACGAGAACAAAAACTGAACAAACAAACGATTGAGACAACAAAAATCGAACGATCATGTCCGAAATACGTAGGGTAATAAAATTCAAACAACAACTCCCAGGATAACCTGGTGAGAACAGCAAGACGTGCATTCCCATAAGATCCACAGGAAAGGGAATAGCGATTGAAAAGTCACAACGACAAACGAGTCATTCCGAAACAATACCACCCTCGTTCGATCAACAAAAGCAAGGGATAGGGAAAGTTCAGAAATGTTAACGAGCATAAACGAGTTAATAGAGCCGAAAATACAGAAGTTCAAAATCCGATCCACTTTGAATAAAAGAACTATTAGAACCAAAAGATGTTACTTACGAACAAGATTCACAATAGTCGAACCGGATTCGGAAAAGTCACAGCGATAACCAGATCGACTCAAAACCAGATTACACCTCGTTCGAATGGTGAAACCAAGGTATAGATCAAGTTCAGAAGGTATCAATGAACACGAGCGAATCGATAGGCTGGAGAAAGAGAAGATATAGAAGTCAAAATAGTACGGGTATTAGTTTTGACCTCGCCCCCGAAACTCACAACAACGGAACCAAGGTAACAATATAACAAGCAATCGACACGACGCGGAACAATCACCGATGCACATAATCATACCAACCCGAGCTCTAACAGCTCGCATATGTGCGATAACGCTTAAACCGCTACGAGGCGACAACATCCAATACCAATATCACACCCCTCACAGAGGCTACCACGACGACTGTGTGGCGAACTACTCAACGCTCGCACCGCCAATTCAACAACAACTCGGGGGTTAACACCCTAACGATAGCACGAACATTACGCATATATTCCCGGACCACAAATAGGAATGATAGGTTTTAAAAACGAAAACCATCTTTTGAAAATAACTTGCAAGCGTCAGTTGATCTTGAGTATCATATATCAAAAAGTAGTACAAACATCGTCATCGAGACTTTTAAAAGAAGTTATCTTGCGTTTAATAAAAAAAATGAAGACACCTTTCGTTAAATTAAAACTTTTCAGCTATTTCGACCTTCGGGTCTAAACGAATGCGTTTCTAAATCATTAGAAATATCTCAAAATATTTTGATCCTCAAAGTAGAATAATTTTGAAACATAGCGTAGCACTAGTAGGCATCTTGAGAGCACCTTGTGAGAAAATAATTCATTTTAAAAGTACGTCTCGAGTTTTATTTTCTAAGATACTCAAGGTTTTTCGTATACAATAGGCCAAAATGCCCAAAATTCGCACGTATCAACATTCACTTAAACACATCATATCACACGCATCAAATCGCTCAAAATCACGACAAGAATATACAATCCTCGGGATATGTTTAACAACATCGTTAAAACAACAATCGGTTTATCAAAGCTGGATGGAAAACAATATCAAGAACAAAACTCCAAAAGTCAACTCTAGGGATTCAAGAAAATACCTAGATTCGGCGAAGAACAATGGATTAGATGATGTTAAAAATCATCTAGGATACTCCAAAACACCTTTGGATGGAAGAAAAATCAGCTCAGATGCGAAACCGAGTCGCTACGTCTCAAACTCATGGAGGAAGGAGAAGAAATGAAGAAAAATGCAACTTCTAGACTGGTGTCCAGTATTTATACTGGACACAATTAGCGTGCGCTAATCATTAAGGTTAGCGTGCGCTATCACGGTACCAAACAAAACTCCTGGCCAAAAATACACTGTTAGCGTGCGCTAACGAGAACTTCAGCCCGGTAGTTCTGGATCGCTCGAACTACTGTGTAGCGTGCGCTATCCTCCCCTTAGCGTGCCACCAACGCACTCTTGCGCGCGCTAGCTGCAAAGCGTAGCGTGCGCTAACGACCCACAGAGACAACAACAGAACTCATCAGAAAAATTACAGGCCGTAAACCTTTCTCACAAGGATTTACCAGGCTAAGCACAATTTCCCATGTCATTTCGAAAATGCTAAAAGACCAATGACGGTAATATTTTCCCAAAGCTCACAAAATCATTTGTCAAACCATCATGAAATATTCAAGGCCAAAATGCCAAATCTTGATTCAAGGAATCGGTTTTACGAAATAAAACTCAGTTCGCAAAATACCGAAAGCCGTTTGAAAGAACTCACGCAGCGGATAAAATACGGTACAAAAATACATCAGTAGTGACGACACTCCTCGTATAAACCAAATACGAGAGTCTAATAAACACATATCGTGAAATCAAAATCCACAGAAGGATTCCATCATTCAACGACTAATCATACAATTAACTCGTGTCACGCGAGGCACAACACAAGGAAGGGAGTTCAACACCCATAGGTCACACGTAAGTGACGACCACCACTCGATACTAATCACGACCAATGATCTCAAACGACCCGTCGCGATGTGACTAAGTCAGACAAAATCCGACAAGACAAAACTCAACAAACACAACTTGACTCGACAACCTAGGTTTCCCCAGGCTAATCTGATTTTAAAATCGTATACTCTAGTTATTCGAAAATAAAACCAATAAGTTAAAAATCGTTTTCAAGACCCCTTCAAACACGACAAGGGCTTAACAGCGGTAGCATTTTATAAAATGTCCTAAAACACTTTTAAACACAACCTTTAAATACCGACACAAGGTTTTATTTGAAAATACAAGGCTGGCTCGCCCAAATTCATGTCACTTTTCAAAAACCCACAATACGATCAAGTCTATGAAATTTTCAAGCATGCACGCCGCATGTATTATTATTAATAGAAACACATTGGTTGTAAATAACAATAATTAGCCAAGTACCAACAATTCCCGGACACACTCATATACGACATTCAAAAATCACCAGTTCAAAAAGCGCAACTCGGAAATACTAATTCCAAGCATATGTCAAACTATCTCTTCAAGTTTGACAGCGTAACCAAAGATCACCGATTTGGACGTATGTCGAAACCAGCTATGTGAGTTTCTCAACAAACTCCGCCATCAATACCTATACCGGAACATATCAATGTTCAAAAATTCTACATCTTACTGCACCCTTCGGTGTCCAACTCATCGGTACATTCGGCTCAACATACATTTAGTATATCGCAATTACCAAACACATATTCCATCATACGACAAAAGACTAGAGAGTCAAGCCCTCTCACAATATACCACGGAGCAAAACTCGGATCTTTCGATCACCAACGATCCCACCAATGCTAGGAAGTTTAGCGATGGATGGCTCGCAAAAAGACAAACGGTCAAGCCCAGAACGGCGCACATATTCCAGAGAGATAAAGGACGGCGCAATACAAAAATCAAAAGTACACAAACCGGATGGGTCGAGAAACAACTCGACGATAAGTACGAGAGAGGCAATCACAGTTCAAGAAGTGGAATTTCAATACGAGAAAACAAGAGAATCGAGTAAGGAGAACTTACGAGCACTGGATGTACTGAGATGCCGGCAGCGGTGTGACAATGTGCAAAACAAAACACAACTAGACCCAAATAACCAACAAGCCTAGGTATCCATAAACCTAGAGCTCCGATACCATTTTCTGTAACACCCCCAAGATATTCGAGGTGTATTACAGCGCCGTGGACCCCTACATGGGACCCACCAGGCTAACACAACAAAAACACCGCTCGACTAACCGTCTTGGTTAGCAAGGAAACAATTGTCAACCACAAGAACATAAAACGACACGCCCGGTACAACCGGCATAACAAACATCAACCGACAAATACATTAACTCCAACGAAGACAAATCACAACCCGAAAGGAAAAGCCTAAGTACTCGCGAGTACAATCTATAAGTTTACAATTTGGAAAACAACCACATCAAAAGAGACGGTAGAAATTAACAAGACTCGATTGCACATGTCAACAACCTTGGCCGACATCCTCGTACCATCCCAACGCCCGCTCGTCTGGCTGAACATAACCTGAAATTCATAACAAGAATTTCCCCGACAACGGGTCCCCAGAGGGGTTAGCAATTACGCTAGTACAAGTAACCAGATGAACAACTTACATCTTACACATATAGTAATGCATGCAATAAAGAAAACATAGTTCCAAAAATACTCATTTCCGGAAATGCCAATGATCAAACCACATTTGTAAAAATTCACCACAATTAACCGCGGACCCACAGCTTCGTGGATCCCTACCGAGACCCCGTCGGATCTAACCCGCAGTGGTTAAAAGCAAGCTCGCGGTCCCACAGCTTCGTGGAACCCTACCGAGACCCCGTCGGATCTAACCCGCAGTGAGCATACACACACACACGATTTCTCATACAAAACTACTATGTCAAGATTGTAAGTTCATAAGGATACTTGCCTCGATTAAATAGACGACGACACGAACGGAACGGAAGAGTTGAACACGACCGCAAGGAACCGGTGGAATGAACCTAACGATTCGGATAACACAATCACAACCAACTCTAGACGATTACGGAAATGGAATACACCCGGAACCCCGCCTACGATTCATGTATATTCATACCAAAATAACAACGAGGGCGGACCACAACCAAACCCTCTCGATTCCGTAAAAATCCACAAAATATCCATGAATCCATAGGAAAACTAAAGATACTAACAATATTAATCGTATACATCATGAATCCACCAACAAAACGGAACTAATCGGAAGAAAATCCCAAAACCCCCAAATTAATCGAAAATAGGGTTTTAGAATATTACCTTAGGAGATTCAAGTACCAAGATCCGTAGAACACGCATTAGATTGATTGCCCGGGCTCTACTACCGAAGAAAGATGGTGAAAATCAACCCCCCAATGGATATAGATGAAGAACCCATCCCCTCTCTCTCTCTCTCTCTCTCTCGCGATGCAGGTGGAAATGGGGGAGAAATCTGTAATACCCGTACTTTTTGTAAATCTTCTACTCTTGTACTTTGTAATTTTTACGCTCGTATAAGTGTTTGGTGAGCTTATATGGATCTTGGAACTCTTGTCTATTGGATTTACCCCTTTTCTTGTTCGGATCGTCGCTGTTTTCGGATCCTTGATGCGATCCTACTACCTTCGTGTAATGGGTAGCGCACGCTACGCACACAGTGTAGCGCACGCTAATTTAGTGAGGGTAGCGCACGCTATCCATTATCATTAGCGCGCGCTACTAATGTATTGGAGGCGGACACCCAAGAGCTACCGGATGGAAAAATTCCTAGCGTACGCTAGGTGTGACTGGTAACGTACGCTAGATTTTGGTGGTAGCGCACGCTACGTTACTAGAGTAACGTACGCTAGAGAGAGAGAGCTGGGGACAGTAGGTTCTGGACTGGACACTGACTACCAGGTAGCGCACGCTATTAGAAATAATTAGCGCACGCTAATTGAAGTCACTAGCGCACGCTATGAGCAGGTGTTAGCGTACGCTAACGGAGCTGGCAGAGGCTACTGGATTGCCTGGTGAGTCCGATAGCGCGCGCTATTTTTCATGGCTAGCGCACGCTAGTTCCTATTTAGTATAAATAGGACATTTCCGTTCCCAAATCGTTATTTCTACCTACCTTCACCTCCTTGGGCGATTCTAGGCGATTAGGCGATTTGTGGGGAGTTCTTCGAGCTGCAATTATCTATCAACATCTTTGAGTTTCTAGTTCGGATTTATCAACGTTTAATCCTCTCCGCCGCTCCAAATCAAGGTAAGATTCTCACAACCCTAGATTTTCGGGATTTGGGGATTTTCCATCCGATTTCTTCGATCCAGCTTGTTGTGATGTTAGAATATATCGATTACGAGTTATCTACCTTGGATACATGTTTTCCTATGGATTTAATGGTGTATTTCTGGAGTTCTTGAGTGTTTGGGATATTTGACTTGCGATTCATTATCCAAGAGAATTATTCCCGGAACACATGTATCGGGGTAGTATATTCGGGTGATTCCAACTTATTTTCATACCGATGGGGTTTTGATAATTGAATTACGAACTTGTTTAGGTTCGGAGTTGTTGAATCCTTCGATCTTGGTACATTGTCGTTTGTACCCTCTCCTCTCGTTTCCAGGCAAGTGATTCTTGTGAAAGTTATGTTCTTAAATGTGAAAAGTAATGCATGTGATTGTGAGAGTTGCCTTCGTTCACTCCGAGAGGACCCGACGGGGTCGAGGAGGGTTCCGCTTATGTCGGTTCCACGAACATTTGGGTTAGCCACTCCGAGATGATCCGACGGGGTCGAGGAGGGATTCGCGCATTGTCGAGTCCACGGTTAATCAAGAGATATCATCATTTCCAAATATGTTTGGATAATTGTATTTTCCGGAAAATCATTATCATGGCTTTGAATTGGTGCATATGCTTTTATGTATAAGACTTAACATTTCACTTGTAATACTTGCCCTAACCCCTCTCTTTTGGGGAAAACTACTTTTGTGTTTTTCAGGTCCTAAGGAACTTTACGAGTGAGCGCCAGGACGATACGATGAGGATGGTGAGGCGTGATACTGTGGCTAGTTGTGTTCTACTTTGCTTGGTCGTTGTTCTCTTCGGTCCATTTTATCCTTGTAATAATAAGTGGTACTCGAGTACTTTAGGAAAGTCCTTTTCCATTGTCGTACAACTTCTTGTATTTCTTCATGGTATTGTTTGTCCGTGGTTGAACTTCCTTGGTTGTATCGAGTTTATTGTTTCCCAAGTGGATTTTATTAAATTCAATACGTTGTGAGTGAGATCAGCCTAGTAAATCCCAGGTCGGGATTTACGGCGCTGTGATATTCTCCGAATATCTCGGGGGGTGTTACAGAATTTGGTATCAGAGCTTAGGTTTATGGATACCTAGGCTGTCGGATTGCTGAGTCTAAATGTACTATTCCAAGGACACAGTATCATCGCGCTGCCGTCATCTCGTACGACCGGTACTCGTAAGTTCCCTAACTTATTTACCCTCTTCATTCACTCACTATCATTCGACTATGGGACATGAGAAGTCCATATTCTAGATGTCATTGCTTTGAGCTATTCTTATGATTATACTTACATTTTTTCTTTAGAATGTCAACTGGTAGAGGACGTGGACGCGGCCGTGGTCGTGGTCGTGGCCGAGGGCGTGGCGCAGCCGGTGGAGCGGCCATGTCCTCGGCTCGGTAGAAGGCTCGGCTACGCCTAGCTTGTCGGACTCTATTCAACCTAGCACCGGTAGTCATCGGGAGCCGTCCAACGAGTGCGGGAACTTCTACAGGAGCCAACCGGATGTGGGTGTTGCCACCATACGCAACAAGTGGCGAACCAAATGGCTCTTTTAACCCAGTGCATGCCTTAACCAACCACCTCCTATCACATCGGGCTGAGAAGTGGTTACAAGATGTTATTCGTATGCGCCCTCCCCAATTTATTGGTGCAAATGATCCGATCGGCTGGGAAGATTGGATTAATGAGATGAATAAAGTTTTCATGGCCGTGAATTGTCCAGAGGCACGTAAGGTGCCAGTTGCCCAGTACTTCCTATCAAGGGATGTGGCTAGCTGGTGGCAAGCTGTTGCACCTCAGGATCGTGAGGTTTCATGGGATGAGTTTAAGGAATTGATGGAAGCCGAGTTCTGCCCGTGTCCTGTTCAGGAGGCCAGGATTCGAGCCTTTTATGAAGCTAAACCCCAGGATGTCCCTGTATCTCAGGCAATCATTGAATACAACCGTCAACTCAACCATGTGAAAAATCAAGTGAGGGAAGAGAGGGATAGAATTCGTCACTTTGACATGCGAATGAAGCCAAAAGTTCGGCACTATATGTCGGGCTTCGCTTGCGCCACATTGAAGGAGTATCAAGATAGGGCACTAGCCTATGATATGTCCTTCACACCTACCGAAACGACAAGTGAGAGTAAGAAGCAGAAGACCACTGGAAAGTTTTCTAGCGGTAGAGGTGGCAACCCGCGGGGATCGCAGTCGGCAAGCTATACAACCAAAGGGTCTTCCCGTGCATCGGGAGGTAAACGGAATTTCAGAGCTGGTGCTAATGCGTCCAACCGGGTTGTGACATGTTTTAATTGTGGCCAGCAGGGCCACATTAATCGTGATTGTGGTCTACCCCCATTGAGGTGTTTTAATTGCGGCCAGGAAGGCCACAGAGCCATGTACTGTACGGAAGAAGAAACCCCACTTGGAACTCGTGCAATAGCCCTACGCCCGGAGAACCGAGTGTTAATCGAAGTCATCCACGGGTCAACCATCCCGGAGTTACGGTCGAGGCGAGGCCGTGGTCATCTGTTAGAGGAGCTCCAGTCGGGTTCGGTGCCACCTCGGGTCGATGAGATGAGGAAAGCTGGAGATCCCGAGGCTACCGTGGCAACAGGTATCATTTCTCTTTTGTCTCATCCAGTTAGAGTGCTTTTTGATTCTGGTGCTTCTCATTCGTTCATCTCTTTGGATTGTGTGCGTCGATTGAATATTGAGGGCTTGTCTCCTTGTGAGTCCTTTGTGTTTAAGTTGCCCGGGTGATAGGATCGTGGGAGACAAGGAAGTTATAGATTGTCGGTGTTAATCGGCGAGAGAGTGTGGTTTTCGATTTTGATAGTCGTAGACATCGTTGATGAAGATCTAATCATCGGTGACGATTGGATAGATAGACACGGTGCGGTAATGAATTATCGCACGAAGATCATATCAATGTTAGCCAAAGACGGTAAAGAACACCATTTTGCGGGGTACAAGAGGGGATGTCAGAAATTTTTGATTAGTGCCTTGAAGGTGACAAAACTTATTAGAAAGGGTTGTGTTGGATATTGGTGTTATGCCATGAAAGTCGAAGATGGGAAAGTTGAACTTTCCTCGATTCCTATTGTAAGTGATTTTCGGATGTTTTTCCGCATTTAATTAAGGGACTACCACCGGACGGGAAGTTGAATTTACAATTGATTTGGAGTCGAGCAACCCCGATTTCTAAGGCACCGTATCGTATGGCACCTTGTAAATGCAAGAGTTGAAGAAACAAGCGGGAGAATTGTTGGATAAAGGGTATATTAGACCCAGTGCCTCGCCATGGGGTGCACCGGTCTTGTTCGTAAGGAAGAAAGATGGTTCACTACGTTTGTGTATTGATTATCGGGAACTGAACAAAGTGACCATTAAGAATAAATACCCTTTGCCGCGTATCGATGATTTGTTTGATCAATTGCAGGGAGCCGCGGTATTCTCGAAAATTGATTTGAGGTCCGGTTACTATCAACTTCGCATTAAGGAATCCGACGTTCCTAAAATTGCTTTCCGTACGAGGTATGGACACTATGAGTTTGTGGTTATGCCTTTTGGGTTAACCAATGCACCGGCGATATTTATGCAATTGATGAATAAGATATTTATTGAGCATCTTGATAATTGTGTAGTCGTTTTTATCGACGATATTTTAGTTTACTCTCGAGATGGAGAGGAACACGCTCGGCATTTGCGATTGGTGTTGGAGGTTTTGAGGACTCAGCACCTCTATGCAAAGTTTTCTAAGTGTGAATTCTGGCTGAAGGAAGTCATGTTTCTCGGACATGTGATTTCAGCGGAAGGGGTTCGGGTAGATCCCCAGAAAATTGAGGCAGTGTTAGATTGGGCTCCACCCAGGAACGTGAAGGAGGTTCGTAGCTTTTTGGGTGCATTTGGATACTACGGAGGTTCGTTGAGGGGTTTTCCAAACTTGCTCGACCACTTACTCAATTACTCGAAGTCCGAAAGGTTCGAATGGAATGAAGAGAGACAACGGAGTTTCGAAGAGCTGAAAAGGCGCGACTACCGCGCCGGTTTTAGCCCTACCTCGGGAGTCGGTGGGTATTCGGTTTATTGTGACGCATCGGGACAAGGACTTGGGTGTGTACTCTTGCGATGATAAGACAATTGCCTATGCTTCACGGCAACTTAAACCGTATGAGTGAATTATCCTACCCATGATTTGGAATTAGGCCGTAGTGTTTGCCTGAAGATCTGGCGTCACTATTTGTACGGTTCTTCATGTCGAATTTATACCGACCACAAGAGCCTAAAGTATATTTTTAGCCAGAAAGAGCTGAATATGAGACAACGACGTTGGTTAGAGCTGATAAAGGATTATGATCTGGAAATCCTTTACCATCCAGGAAAGGCTAACGTTGTAGCTGATGCGTTGAGCCGGAAGTCGATATCTCTTCATGTGCTTGAGGCCCTTACGCCTCAAGTTAAGATCAGACGGGAGTTAATTGAACAGGAGTGAAGCACGGATCCAACGGATTCGTGGTCGATGTGTACTCTTGAGGCTATTCCGTCCTTGATTGACGACGCTGGGAAAACAGGAGAATGACCCAATGCTTGTTCAACTGAAGGCGGACGTGGAAAAAGGGAAAGCCCCTGGCTTTTTGATCCACGAGGATGGCATTTTGAAATTTCAAAGTAGGATTTGTGTTCCGAATCACTCAGAGCTGAGATAGAGAATACTCCGAGAAGCCCATGCTACACCTTACTCGATCCATCCTGGGACGAGTAAGATGTACAAGGATCTTAAAAGGAGTTTTTGGTGGAATAATATGAAGAGAGATGTCACCGAGTTCGTGTCAAGGTGTTTGACATGTCAACAGGTCAAAATTGAGCATCAACGGCCGGCTGGGCTGTTGAAACCTCTCCCTATTCCCGAATGGAAATGGGAGGATATTACCATGGATTTCATCACCGGGATGCCGAGGACTAAGTCGGGGATGAATATGATTTGGGTGGTTGTTGACCGATTGACTAAGTCGGCACATTTTCTTGGCATTAAGGACACGTGGGGACCGGAGCGATTGTCCCGGATTTTTATATCGGAGATTGTGAGATTGCACGGTACGCCAAAGTCTATTGTTTCCGATCGTGATGGCCGTTTCGTGTCGCATTTTTGGAAGGCGGTCCATCAAGCCTTGGGCACCGAATTGAGGTTGAGTACTTCCTTCCACCCTCAGTCTGACGGTCAGACTGAGCGGACGATCAGACATTGGAAGATATCTTTGAGGCGTGTGCCCTGGATTGGAGTACCGATTGGGAAATACACCTACCGTTGATCGAGTTCACTTACAATAATAGCTGGCATGCATCGATCAAGATGGCACCTTTTGAGGCATTGTATGGTAGGCGGTGTAGATCTCCACTTTGTTGGGATGAAGCTTCAGATTTAGTCGGGACGGAACCCGATATGTTGATGGAAACTAAAGAGAAGATTTCCATCATCCGAGACCGATTAACCGCTCGAGTCGACAAAATCCTACGCCGACAATCGTCGTCCGGCCCTTGGAATTTGATGTGGGTGATCATGTCCTACTCAAAGTATCACCGACTAGAGGAGTCTTCAGGTTCGGAAAAAGGGGCAAACTTAGTCCGAGATATATTGGACCTTTTGAGATTCTCGATAGAATTGGGGAACTGGCCTATCGATTGGCTTTACCTCCAGCCCTTAGCCATGTTCACAGTGTGTTCCATGTTTCCCAACTGAGGAGATACGTCCCTGACCCGAGTCATATCATTGATTACGGGGACATCGAGATCGCAGAGGATGTCACATTTGAAGAGAAGCCGGTGAAAGTACTAGAGCATCGAGTAAAACAACTCCGGCACAAAACCATACCGTTGGTTAAAGTTCAGTGGTCACGACACGGAGTTGAGGAAGCGACGTGGGAAACCGAATAGAGCATGCGCACTAGATACCCCGAGTTATTCATTTCTTAAGTTTCGGGACGAAACTTCATTTTAGAGGGGGAGGATGTAATACCCGTACTTTTGTAAATCTTCTACTCTTGTACTTTGTAATTTTTACGCTCGTATAAGTGTTTGGTGAGCTTATATGGATCTTGGAACTCTTGTCTATTGGATTTACCCCTTTTCTTGTTCGGATCGTATTGTTTCGGATCCTTGATGCGATCCTACTACCTTCGTGTAATGGGTAGCGCACGCTACGCACACGATGTAGCGCACGCTAATTTAGTGAGGGTAGCGCACGCTATCCATTATCATTAGCGCGCTACTAATGTATTGAGGCGACACCCAAGAGCTACCGGATCGAAAGGAATTCCTAGCGTACGCTAGGTGTGACTGGTAACGTACGCTAGATTTTGGTGGTAGCGCACGCTACGTTACTAGAGTAACGTACGCTAGAGAGAGAGAGCTGGGGACAGTAGGTTCTGGACTGGACACTGACTACCAGGTAGCGCACGCTATTAGAAATAATTAGCGCACGCTAATTGAAGTCACTAGCGCACGCTATGAGCAGGTGTTAGCGTACGCTAACGGAGCTGGCAGAGGCTACTGGATTGCCTGGTGAGTCCGATAGCGCGCGCTATTTTTCATGGCTAGCGCACGCTAGTTCCTATTTAGTATAAATAGGACATTTCCGTTCCCAAATCGTTATTTCTACCTACCTTCACCTCCTTGGGCGATTCTAGGCGATTCCGGGCGATTTGTGGGGAGTTCTTCGAGCTGCAATTATCTATCAACATCTTTGAGTTTCTAGTTCGGATTTATCAACGTTTAATCCTCTCCGCCGCTCCAAATCAAGGTAAAATTCTCACAACCCTAGATTTTCGGGATTTGGGGATTTTCCATCCGATTTCTTCGATCCAGCTTGTTGTGATGTTAGAATATATCGATTACGAGTTATCTACCTTGGATACATGTTTTCCTATGGATTTAATGGTGTATTTATGGAGTTCTTGAGTGTTTGGGATATTTGACTTGCGATTCACTATCCAGGAGAATTATTCCTAACACATGTATCGGTAGTATATTCGGGTGATTCCAACTTATTTTCATACCGATGGGGTTTTGATAATTGAATTACGAACTTGTTTAGGTTCGGAGTTGTTGAATCCTTCGATCTTGGTACCTTGTCGTTTGTACCCTCTCCTCTCGTTTTCAGGCAAGTGATTCTTGTGAAAGTTATGTTCTTAAATGTGAAAAGTAATGCATGTGATTGTGAGAGTTGCCTTCGTTCACTCCGAGAGGACCCGACGGGGTCGAGGAGGGTTCCGCTTATGTCGGTTCCACGAACATTTGGGTTAGCCACTCCGAGATGATCCGACGGGGTCGAGGAGGGATTCGCGCATTGTCGAGTCCACGGTTAATCAAGAGATATCATCATTTCCAAATATGTTTGGATAATTGTATTTTCCGGAAAATCATTATCATGGCTTTGAATTGGTGCATATGCTTTTATGTATAAGACTTAACATTTCACTTGTAATACTTGCCCTAACCCCTCTCTTTTGGGGAAAACTACTTTTGTGTTTTTCAGGTCCTAAGGAACTTTACGAGTGAGCGCCGGGACGATACGATGAGGATGGTGAGGCGTGATACTGTGGCTAGTTGTGTTCTACTTTGCTTGGTCGTTGTTCTCTTCGGTCCATTTTATCCTTGTAATAATAAGTGGTACTCGAGTACTTTAGGAAAGTCCTTTTCCATTGTCGTACAACTTCTTGTATTTCTTCATGGTATTGTTTGTCCGTGGTTGAACTTCCTTGGTTGTATCGAGTTTATTGTTTCCCAAGTGGATTTTATTAAATTCAATACGTTGTGAGTGAGATCAGCCTAGTAAATCCCAGGTCGGGATTTACGGCGCTGTGATATTCTCCGAATATCTCGGGGGGTGTTACAAAATCGGCCGATTTCGTCTAATAAAGGCGAGCTGCACAGTTGACCGCTTCGTGTGCCGCGGCACAGGCCGAAAATTTACTCCCAGGTTTTGGCATTGTGCCGCGGCACAGCCTGCGTGTGCCGCGGCACACGGTACAGTTGGGTTTGGTCGCGGAAGACACACGAGTGTGCCGCGGCACTGGCCTGGCACTGTGCCGCGGCACCGGATGGGTGTGCCGCGGCACACAGTACAGTTTGTTCGACATATTACACTGGGCCTGCTCGGCCAGTGCCCAGCACTTCCGACAGTGCCGCACCGGTCCGGCCAGTTGCTCAGCCGCCACGACCCGATGCCTCGATTTCCAAAAACGCACGGAACGAACACGACGAAAAGTTCGCGGACGACATCAACGACTCGAGATGAAAACGTAATGCAATAATTAATCATACGCGACCAAGAAAAGGGTCAAGATGACAAATACAGATATGGATACCCGTAACTTTCAAGAAATTACAAAATGGCCCAAAACGCCCGGAATTCACGATACGTGATCGAATAACCAAACCGAAGTTCACAACACGTCTAACAAAGTTAAACGGACTTGCGGGAATTTCGAAACAGCAGTTTCGGACGAGATTCGCAAGAATCGAACTCAAGTGCGAAAAAGTCGCTAAAAAGCACAGAACTCAACAAAACAACACCCAAACGAACTCGGATGACAAAAAGTGTAGAATTAATCATTCTCAGAATGTCAAAACGGACTCCGACCGAAAAAAAGGAATTTACCAAAAATCGAAAATTGCGGATATTACAAGAGGCAGATAGCTTTATTTGTACTTGTAATTTTATTTTCTGTACCTGTAAAAACTTTCGTGTAAATTTCAATCATAAACAAGTCAGAAAATTTTATAACAGTCTGTTGAATGACAATTCCCAGTTGTCTCAATATTAGACTGATTTTAGTTTGTGTCTTGCACTTAAGTGCAGACTTGGTCATTTGATTACTTGTTTAAAAGTTTTGCCATCATCAAAATAGGGGGAATTTGTTAGGAATACTTGTTAGATTTTGATGATGTCATTAATATAAAATCAAATGTTTATTACTTGGCAAAATGTAAAGAAGAACCAAATGAGTATCTTCTGTAGGCCAAAAATTAGTTAGACTGAAAAACGGCAAAGTACTAAGTACAGCTTAGTCCATCAGAGAAGAACAACCAAGTCCAGTCAGAGTAGCTCTGGTCAACAAAATTTATCAGAAAAGTTTGACCAGACTGCAGCCAAGGTACCTCAGGGAAGTCACCTGATCAGACAAGTCACAAACAGTGAACAGCCAAGAGGACCTGTCTGCAGAGATGTTAGCTGCATATCAGCCTACTCGAAGGCATCCAAGTACTCCAAGTCCACGTCAGCATGCGTTGAAAAGTCAAGTATTACGGAAAGCTCACATGCAACGTGAAGAGACAAATTGGAGTGATTCCCGCAAGAGATATGATTTAAATAAATCATCCAGACCCACCTTGAAGACTTTAATCCTTTTATATTCAAAAGATTCGGCGCTCACATGCAGAAGTTTTCACAACGGTCGGAAGATAAAATTAAATAATGGGAATCCAGCCTTGCAACGTTCAGAAAGAATAAACAATGAAGTCTCCCTCCAACGGACGGATTTGTTCAAAAGATTTGCAACAGCTACAAGGAAAAAGCTCAGAGATCGTGACCTATATATATCCGAAGATTTGAATCTGAGAAAGACCCGGTGCGAACATACATTCTAGCGATCAAAGCAATCAAGCAATCTAAAGCAATCAATAGCATCGTGAAAAGAGCAAGCTCTAAAAGTTCATACTTAAGGAAGCTCTTAAGTTGGAGAAGACAAAAACTCTTTTCTATAATCTTGAGTACGGGGTACTTCACTGGTTGAAGTAAGAGACTGTAAAGGCATCCAAGGATCGAGGATCAAGAGGTGCAAGGCAGTCAAGTGTGTGTACAACGGCACGGATTTCCACTGGTTGGAAGTTGTTGTAGTGTGTTTTGAATCACTGTAATATTTATCACTGGTTGAAAATTATAGTGAATTCATCTCCAACTGGTTTGGAGAAAAGTGGATTAGTAGAGGATTACCCCACCTCTGAGACCACTATAATTGCCTGCGTTATTCTTGCTTTCTCGCATCATACTTTAACTGCTGCATACATTGTTAAGTGTTTCATTAAGTTGATTTCTATTCGTCATTAGCTGACTTCCGCACATATCCAAGAACAAACGACTCCAAGTCATTTGTTTAACTATCAGCTGAAGAAACTCACTCTTCGTGAAAAAGAGTTCAAGAGTTTCAACAAGTCTATTCACCCCCCCTCTAGACTTGTTCCTGGACGACTTGTGACCTACAAGTTCTACCAAGGTCTTTTCTCTCGAGGATTGTCCAACAGGGCTTCGTATAATATTTTGTAACAAATTGCGAGAAATAAATACTAAAATATTCTAAAATATATTTTTGGGTTTTTAAATATTAACTAAATTAAATGCACTATATTTTAAACCAAACTATTTTTAATAAGACAATTTTATATAAGACTATTTTTACTAGACTATTTTTAATACTACTAATTTTAATACTACTATTTTTAATAAGACTATTTATATTAAGACTATTTATACTAGACTATTTATATTAAGACTATTTATACTAGACTATTTATATTAAGACTATTTATACTAGACTATTTTTAACTAGTGAAAATGAATAGAATTAAAATGAGTTGGGAATTTATAAAATCTAGGGGATTACGGGTTCATTAAATTAGGTTTTTAATTAAGTATCGGAATTGATTTATATGGATATAAAAGAAAAAATGAATGTTTATCGAGTAATCAACTTTTCACCTCTGTACTTTCGTATTCAAAGATGTCTTAATCACTTTTGCTTTTTTAAGATGTTGATAACAAGATTAACACTTGATAGATTGAAAATATGTGTTTCCAATACACTTAACAATCAATCAAGGAGGTTTCACTAGTAGAAATAGGATATGATCAATCTCTATTTAAACCAATTAGTCCTTTCATTTCTCTAACTTGACTATTTTTAGGATAAACGATCGTTCATCGAGTAATCAACTTTTCACCTCATAACTTTCGTATTCAAAGGTGTCTTAACCACTTTCGCAATCTTAAGATGTTGATAACAAGATTAACATGTGATAGATTGAAAAGATATGTTTCCAATTGACTCAACAATCAATCAAGAAGGTTTCATTAGTAAAAATAGGATATGATCAATCTCTATTTAAACCAATTAGTCCTAAAAATAGTTTAAATCAATTAAATACTAAATATATAACCTAATAGAAATCCCCCTTCCCCTAGGAAGAAAGATTAGCTACTCATTGGTTTATACATAATAAAATTATAATAGAAATAATTGATATATATTATATATAGAAACTTTTAATTACTAGAACTTAATGACAATAGATAAACTTACTTGAATATGATGAATCAAAGTGCAAGAAACAAACTTCAAAATATAACTTCAAACTTGTTTAAAGGTTACAAGCTTACAAAAATTGAAAGTAAAATTCTAAGTTCTTATTGATCAAGCACTTTTCAATTACAAACTAAATAAAAGAAAAACTTCAAACCAAAAATAAAATACAAACTAAAATTGAAAGTTCTAAGGAAAATATATTGCTAAAAACAAAAGAAGTGTTTCTTAGCAAGAAGATGGGTTTGAGAATTGGTAATAATAGGTGATTTTGCAATGGATGAAGATGTCCTTTTATAGGTGATTTTCAAGAATACAATTGATTATTTAATTCAAAATATCTATTGTAATATCATTTTTTTAATTCTTTGTTCACACTTCACCCATGTCTTTGAATTTTCAGATTTTTGACCAAAAAAATATCTTGTGGTTGAGTTCACAAGTTGGTCAAAAGTGGACTAATTTTGCATGGCATCTGCTGAAAAACGGCGATGAAAAACGGCCCAGTTTGCCCCGTGTTCTGCGCCGTTTTGTGGTGACTCGGTCTCTTCCGAAATACGCGCGAGGACACGGCGCTAAATGTCGGCCGTGTGTGAAATGGCCCAAGACACGGCCCTTGTTGTGCCGTATGTGAAACGGCCTACATAACACGGTCCTGTTTGCGCCATGTTGTAGGTAGTTTTGCCTTGAAAAATTCCCGTCGTTGGATTTGATCTTGTTTTCCGTCCTTTTTGATGCTTCATGTCAGTAATCTGTAAAATAACCATTTTTAGCTCATGTTTGGACATATCTGTAAAATATATATTTTTAATCACAAATCAGTACAATTATGCCCGGAAAAATGAATATTTTGTATATGAATTTTAGATCAATTATGCACTAATCAAATACCCCACACTTAAATTCTTGCTAGTCCCGAGCAAGACTCTTTATTAATCACACACAAAATAAAAAATAAGACATATAATAAAAAATAAAAAATAATACACACAAATTTAAGAAAAATAATTATATATAAAGATAAAAAGAGATCAAAATGCCATTAATACACAATAACCAACTTTATACAGAAGATAGAAATGAATCAAGATTCAAAATAAATCTACTAACGATTTTGAAGTTAAAACACGGTTTTTATTTTTGTAATTCCAAAATGCAAGGTTTTCCTCCCAAAAGGTTGATTATTTCTTTCCCACTCGTGACTTCACATGACTCCCTTTAATGGTTGCTCTCGATCACTCGTTTATTTTTCGACTCAATATGAAGAAGAATTTCATCGGCGTCATCAAATATTGTGATTTTTCACGAAATTGAGTGTATTGAAATTCAGCTGCTAATTAATTCAGATCTTGCTCATAAACTACATCCCTTTTAGTGATAGCTTTCACACCGTTATTTGCTAACGTGTAGCTCTTTTCACCAACATAATTTCTATCTCTTTTAAAAGGTGATAGCTTTCACACCGTTATTTGCTAACGTGTAGCTCTTTTCCCCAATTTTTCTGTGAGACGGCAGCTACGCACAAACAATGGTTAGTCCTTTATTTTTCGCAAAATTTTAAGACCCCCAAAATTAGGCAGCTGTTGCTGCTCAACACTTCTCCTTTTTGTCATTTTTTTTTAGGTGATAGCTTTCACACCGTTATTTGCTAACGTGTAGCTCTTTTCACCAATGACTCATTTTTTTTAGAGAATAGAATTTTTGCAGAAAATCATTTATTAGTTAAGCATGAAAAATCAAAAACTCCACAAATTAAGTAAATTTCAGTTCTATTTTTCATCAACCGACTGATTCTTCTTTTCTCAAGGTAACGAATGACTCGATTTTATATGATAACTACAAGGCTTGGAAAGAGAGATTAAGGCTCAAAAAATTTTGGAATATACAATTTTTTACCGGTTAAAACAATTTTAGAAGCTTGTATATAGCTAATTTATTGGTGTTTATGGCCAGATCTAGAAATCTCACAAATCAAAATAATATATATATATATAATAATTAAGGCAAATCACTAAAATAATCAAAACCAACACACCAAAATAATTAAAACATACCAAATAATTAAAACATACCACCCCCAAACTTTTTTTGATCGATGGAAAACTTATCCTAAAAATAGGAGTTTTTGAGTCGCTCGAAAATATATACGAGGTAGAAGTAGTTTGTGGTAAGTTCTACCAATGTCTTTTCTCTCGAGGATTGTCCAACAGGGCTTCGTATAATATTTTGTAACAAATTGCGAGAAATAAATACTAAAATATTCTAAAATATATTTTTGGGTTTTTAAATAATAACTGAATTAAATGCACTATATTTTAAACCAAACTATTTTTAATAAGACTATTTTATATAAGACTATTTTTACTAGACTATTTTTAATAAGACTATTTATATTAAGACTATTTATACTAGACTATTTATATTAAGACTATTTATACTAGACTATTTATATTAAGACTATTTATACTAGACTATTTATATTAAGACTATTTATACTAGACTATTTTTAACTAGTGAAAATGAATAGAATTAAAATGAGTTTGGAATTTATAAAATCTAGGGGATTACGGGTTCATTAAATTAGGTTTTTAATTAAGTATCGGAATTGATTTATATGGATATAAAAGAAAAAACGAATGTTTATCGAGTAATCAACTTTTCACCTCTGTACTTTCGTATTCAATGATGTCTTAATCACTTTTGCTTTTTTAAGATGTTGATAACAAGATTAACACTTGATAGATTGAAAATATGTGTTTCCAATACACTTAACAATCAATCAAGGAGGTTTCACTAGTAGAAATAGGATATGATCAATCTCTATTTAAACCAATTAGTACTTTCATTTCTCTAACTTGACTATTTTTAGGATAAACGATCGTTCATCGAGTAATCAACTTTTCACCTCATAACTTTCGTATTCAAAGGTGTCTTAACCACTTTCGCAATTTTAAGATGTTGATAACAAGATTAACATTTGATAAATTGAAAAGATATGTTTCCAATTCACTCAACAATCAATCAAGAAGGTTTCATTAGTAAAAATAGGATATGATCAATCTCTATTTAAACCTATTAGTCCTAAAAATAGTTTAAATCAATCAAATACTCAATATATAACCTAATAGAAATCCCCCTTCCCCTAGGAAGAAATATTAGCTACTCATTGGTTTATATATAATAAAATTATAATAGAAATAATTGATATATATATTATATAGAAACTTTTAATTACTAGAACTTAATGACAATAGATAAAACTTACTTGAATATGATGAATCAAAGTGCAAGAAAAAAACTTCAAAATATAACTTCAAACTTGTTTAAAGGTTACAAGCTTACAAAAATTGAAAGTAAAATACTAAGTGCTTATTGATCAAGCACTTTTCAATTACAAACTAAATGAAAGAAAAACTTCAAACCAAAAATGAAATACAAACTAAAATTGAAAGTTCTAAGGAAAATATATTGCTAAAAAAAGAAGAAGTATTTCTTAGCAAGAAGATGGGTTTGAGAATTGGTAATAATAGGTGATTTTGCAATGGATGAAGATGTCCTTTTATAGGTGATTTTCAAGAATACAATTGATTATTTAATTCAAAATATCTATTGTAATATCATTTTTTTAATTCTTTGTTCACACTTCACCCATGTCTTTGAATTTTCAGATTTTTGACCAAAAAAATATCTTGTGGTTGAGTTCACAAGTTGGTCAAAAGTGGACTAATTTTGCATGGCATCTGCTGAAAAACGGCGATGAAAAACGGCCCAGTTTGCCCCGTGTTGTGCGCCGTTTTGTGGTGACTCGGTCTCTTCCGGAATACGCGCGAGGACACGGCGCTAAATGTCGGCCGTGTGTGAAACGGCCCAAGACACGGCCCTTGTTGTGCCGTATGTGAAACGGCCTACATAACACGGTCCTGTTTGCGCCATGTTGTAGGTAGTTTTGCCTTGAAAAATTCCGTCGTTGGATTTGATCTTGTTTTCCGTCCTTTTTGATGCTTCATGTCGATGTCTGTAAAATAACCATTTTTAGCTCATGTTTGGACATATACGTAAAATATATATTTTTAATCACAAATCGGTACAATTATGCCGGAAAAATGAATATTTTGTATATGAATTTTAGATCAATTATGCAATAATCAAATACCCAACACTTAAATTCTTGCTAGTCCCGAGCAGGACTCTATATTAATCACACAAAAAATAATAAATATGACCTAAAATATAAAATAAACAATAATACACACAAATATAAGAAAAATAATTATATATAAAGATAAAAAGAGATCAAAATGCCATTAATACACAATAACCAACTTTATACAGCAGATAGAAATGAATCAAGATTCAAAATAAATCTACTAACGATTTTGAAGTTAAAACACGGTTTTTATTTTTGTAATTCCAAAATGCAAGGTTTTCCCCCCAAAAGGTTGATTATTTCTTTCCCACTCGTGACTTCACACGACTCCCTTTAATGGTTGCTCTCGATCACTCGTTTATTTTTCGACTCAATATGAAGAAGAATTTCATCGGCGTCATCAAATATTGTGATTTTTCACGAAATTGAGTGTATTGAAATTCAGCCGCTAATTAATTCAGATCTTGCTCATAAACTACATCCCTTTTAGTGATAGCTTTCACACCGTTATTTGCTAACGTGTGTAACACCCCCAAGATATTCGAGGTGTATTACAGCGCCGTGGACCCCTACATGGGACCCACCAGGCTAACACAAGAAAAATACCACTCGACTAACCGTCTCGGTTAGCGAGGAAATAATTGTTAACCACAAGAACATAAAACAACACGCCCGGTACAACCGGCATAATAAACATCAACCGACAAATACAGTAACTCCAACGAAGATAAAACACAACCCGAAAGGAAAGACCTAAGAACTCGCGAGTACAATCTATAAGTTTACAATTTGGAAAACAGCCACATCAAAAGTGTAATGCCCGAATAAATGGTGTATTTACCTTGTACTTGACCTTTTATTATTTCGACTTCGTGATGTTATAAATCGTAGATTGGTTTCCCGTATTTGTGCCCTTATGTTTTTTTTATATATCTTCAAGCATTGCATGCATGATTCTGCACGTACTAACGTACGTTAGCAGGTGTTTTTAACGTACGCTAAGGATGCTGTGTTACGTACGTTATCCGATGTTCTTAACGTACGTAAGCTAAGTCAACTTGGGTTCGGATAAGGGTCGGCTTGTGGGGGCCGAAGAGAGGGCCGGGGAAGATTCGTGTGATTCCCGCATGAACCTGGACATAGGCGTTACGTACGCTATGGTGCATGTGTTACGTACGCTATAGACATGAGTATTACGTACGTAAAACCCGTGTGATTACGTACGTAAAGAAATGGCGAAATCAGTCCAGGGAACTCTGGTCAGGCGATTACGTACGCTAAAGGCTAGGGTATAACGTACGTTAAGCTTGTTACGTACGTAAGGGGTTATTGCATAACGTACGTAATACATAGAAATCTATTTATAGAACATGACCCTCACTTCATTTCCCACTTTTGCCTTGGCCGATTTTTGTGTTCTTAAGACTATCCTTCACCTCATATCCCTCATATCATCATTTACCTCCGAATTTGGGAAGCTTAGGCCGGGTGAGTTGGTGATCAAGTTTCCGGTGAAGAGTTTATTGAAGATTTTCTTATTCTTTCATCCCTTAAGGTATGTTACGATTCACCAAGCTAGAGTTTACATTCTTAAACTATACTTTGAGCTTGTTTTGGAAATATTTAGACTAGATAATGATCTTTTGAGTCCAGCACCATGTTTTGAAGTTTAGAACCCGATTATACCTTATCTTTCTTTCATTACGTAGAGTCTTGATTTAGCCTCGGTGGATGAAACCTTAACTTGTAGCATCCTTAATTCGTGGGAGTAATAAGCATGATTTCAGTTATATTCTCTGATTCCTTTTTATGTTCCATTGGAGAAATTCATATATGTTAGAAGAAATTTTTATGACAATGTCCTCCATGTTCTTGAAGTAATACATATATATATCGACCAGGTCCTTGAACTTAAACCGAATCACCGTAGTGTCATTTTCCTTGCGAAATATTTAAGCATGCTTGTCGTCTTGAGTAATATTGGGGGTCGAATCATCTTGGCTGATCATATGGGGATTTGACATTCATTTCCGTATTTAACACGAAACCCTCAACACCTTGTGAAACAATGAACTTTTAAACAACGGTACTTCATATTCGAAATGATCGTTCAGCCCTTATAGAGTACCTTATCGTTCCCGGTTTAGTTCTTACTTAGTGTTCTAACCGTGAACCAACCTAGTGTCACTACTTTACGATCTTAATATTAGTATTCGGTGAGCGTATGTTAGTGTCGAGTGGTATGTTAAGTTCCTTGTATCTCTTTTTGAACAAGGTGCGAGCCTTGTATAGGGGTCGATCGTGGGGCGGTGACATACGGACGCGTGACGTTTGTCGGAGTATTACATTCTTGCCATTTCCAAGGCAAGTATCATATGTTGAGTTCGATTTATATTGAAACGTTGATCATGCTTGTGGTTTTGTTCATGTTGTTGAATATGAGATGTATTTCTGAAATTCTCGTGATATTCGTTGTTATTTGTTCGTATTGATGAACATATTGAAGTGCATATGTGTATGCATAGTTGATTGATTTATGGTTTAAATGATCCGAGGGGATCATGAGGATCTATGCTGAGGGCGCTGGATCGAATGTCCACCATGCGTTGGTCCGACGGGATCATCATGGGGATCTATGCTGAGGGCGCTGGATCGTTGGACGGGTTTTCCACCATGCGTTGGTCCGACGGGATCATCATGGGGATCTATACCAAGGGCGCTGGATCATTGGATTACCTGTATTATGTTGAT
Source organism: Orobanche coerulescens (assembly GCA_033398695.1). Taxonomy (NCBI): domain Eukaryota; kingdom Viridiplantae; phylum Streptophyta; class Magnoliopsida; order Lamiales; family Orobanchaceae; genus Orobanche; species Orobanche coerulescens. The sequence continues at coordinate 116,712,004 of CM065801.1, forward strand.
GGAATCGTGAGGATTCGCATCGTTGGATTCCGATGACGGAAGTCCGTTTTGCTTGTTTATGATGTATTGACGATTATGAATTATGATACTTGTACTAGCATTGTTTTGCTAACCCCTTCGGGGGTGGACATTGTTTTGATGTTCAGGTAGCCGAGGAGCGGGAAGGCAACCACGATGCGACAGATGCGATGAAATGGCTCAGTGATGTGGTTGATGTTTATTGTTATTGTGATGTATTTCCTTGGTCTATTTAGTACTCGAGTACGTCTGATTTAATAGTGTCATATTCGATATGGTTGTAAAAGTTTAACTCTTTGGATCAGTTGAATAAGTTCTATGTTTGAAATTCAGTTGTACAGTTAGATTATATTTATTTTTCTTTTAATCAGCCTTGTAAATCCTTACTTAAAGGGTTTACGGCGCTGTAATTATTCCGAATATCTCGGGGTGTTACAGAATATGGTATCGGAGCTAAGATTCATGGATATCTTGGCAGTCGGGTTAGTTGGGTCTGTTTACGTTATTTGATTATTGGTCGTTCGTAACATCACTGCTGAGCCAGCATCGTCGTGTGGACCGTGGTTGTAAGCTTCCTAATCTCAAATACTACCGTTTTATTTAATTCATGTTTTATGAGCATTGATGGATGTATTTTTTTAGGACGTTTGCCCTGGATATTGAATATTTATGTTTACAGTATGTTGAGAGGAGGTCGTGGACGCGGACGCGGTCGTGGACACGGACGTGGAAATGCGAGACAAGAAGAGTCAGTATCTACCCCAGAGATAACCGCTAGTCGAACAGATTCCCATTCCGGGGGACAGCAGGGATCGGCAAATAATAATGCAGATCCTAACGTGCCGGGAGTGCTTCAGCAGGTGGTTGCCCAGATAAACCAGTTTGCTCAAGTTGTGGATCGCATGCAGACGGCGATGGGACAACATCATAACGTGGATAATCGAGGAGATAGATGGCTTACCGAGGTGACCAAATTGCATCCTCCAAAATTTGATGGTTCGGCTGAGACGCTTTCTTGGGATCACTGGCTGAAGGAGTTGGAGAAGATTTTTGCAGGGATTAACTGTCCCAACGACAGAAAGGTTCCGGTCGCCCAGTATCTTCTGACAGGGGAGGCTTTCGACTGGTGGGAGGCCATTCGACCGGAGGATCACAATGTTGACTGGACGGAATTCAAGTTGATGATGGAGGCGCAGTATTGTCCTCGCCCAGTTAGAGAAGCCCGAGTTCGGGAGTTTTTCTCACCACAAAATTCGGAAGCATCTGTGACGGACGTGATTAAGACTTTTAATCACCAGCTGACTTATGTGCGCCACTTGGTTAGGACCGAGGCGGAAAGGATTTTCCATTTTGACATGCGAATGAAGCCGGAAATTCAGCAATATATGTCCGGATTTGATTGTACCACCTTGCGGCGATGCTCGGGACAAGGCGTTGGCCTATGATATGAAGGAGGCGGCAGAGAGAAATCAGCGAAGCAAAAAGCGAGAAGGTGTCTGGCAACTTCACGGAGAATAAAAGTAGCGGGCCCCGCCGGGGTCAGTCCTCTTTTCACTCATCTAGGAGACCTCCGCATCCTTCTCGAGGTGGAAAGAAGTTCAGGGCAGCACCAACTATTTCAGACGCAGGGAAGAAGTGTTATAACTGTGGCAAAACGGGACATGTTCGACGTGATTGTTTCGCGCCTGCTGTGACCTGTTTCGAGTGTGGACAGGAAGGACATCGCGCAACATTCTGTGGGAATGCTACCCGATCTTTTGGTACTCGCACTCCTGTACCGGTTCCGAAGGACACTAGTGTAAACCAGACGCAGCAGAGCGGTTTCCCGCAGCAGAATGTTGGGAAAAGAGAGGCATCCAGCGCTGGGTCCGTTCCTCCGCGTATTTACGAGATGAAGAAGGATGATCAGAACACGGCTGTTGCATCAGGTACGATTCAGATCCTTTTGCAACCAGTTAGTGTCTTGTTCGATTCGGGAGCTACGCATTCTTTTATATCTTTGAACTGTGTTAATCGTTTGAAAATCTCGTGCTTGTTTGATTGTGAACCTTATGTTGTGGGATTACCGAGCGGAGAGAAAATTGTGGGAACCCTAGAAGCTAGGGATTTTCCAGTAACTATAGGAGGGAGAGATTGGCTATCGAACCTTATCGTGGTTGACATCTACGGTGACGATTTATTTCTCGGAGACGATTGGCTCAACCGCTATGGAGCTATTCTGAATTACCGAGAGAGAGTCATTTCTATCATTGCTGATGACGGATCTGAACACTTATTCCGTGGATGGAGACCAGGAAGCTCGGGAAAATTGATCAAAGCAATGAAAGCCGCGAAATTGCTGAAGCAGGGATGTCACGGACTTTGGTGCTATGCCATGAGGAAAGAGGAAGGAGTAGAGCTCTCGTCTATTTCAGTTGTGAATGAGTTCTCAGATGTATTTCCTGACGAACTACCTGGGTTACCTCCACAGAGAGAAGTGGAATTCACTATCGAATTAGAGCCTGGAGCAGCTCCTATTTCTAGAGCACCATACCGCATGGCGCCAACCGAGATGTATGAACTAAAGAAGCAATTGTAGGAATTATTACAGAAGGGTTATATTCAACCTAGCGTTTCTCCTTGGGGAGCGCCCGTTCTCTTTGTCCGGAAGAAAGATGGATCCCTCCGATTATGTATTGATTACAGAGAATTAAACAAGATGACAATTAAGAATAAGTATCCTATACCTCGGATCGACGACTTGTTTGATCAACTACAAGGGGCAAGGGTATTCTCGAAGATTGACTTGCGATCAGGATACCACCAGTTGAGAATTAAGGAATCAGATATACCGAAATCTGCTTTCAGATCCCGGTACGGGCATTATGAATTCGTAGTGATGCCGTTTGGACTTACCAATGCTCCTGCAGTATTCATGCAATTGATGAATCGGGTATTCTTGGAATACTTGGATAAATTTGTGGTCGTCTTCATTGATGACATCTTGATATATTCGAAGGACGCAGGGGAGCATGCCGAGCATTTGCGTGTGGTCTTGAGCACTTTGAGGAAGGAACAGCTATATGCAAAGCTTTCTAAATGCGAATTCTGGCTTAAGTAACTTTCCTTGGGCATGTGATATCGGTGTGGAGTTCAGGTGGACAGAAGAAAGTCGAAGCAATCTTGGAATGGGAAGCTCCTAATAATGTGAAGGAAGTCAGGAGTTTCTTAGGACTTGCTGGATATTATCATTGCTTTGTAGAGGATTTTCCAAGATCTCTCGTCCGCTCACTCATTTATTCTGAGAAAACTCAAAAGTTTAAGTGGGATGAGAAATGCCGGGCCGGTTTTGATGAGCTTAAGAGGAGAGCGACGGCACCTATTTTAGCTCTGCCGAGATGGAACCGATGGATTCATGGTATACGGCACGCTTGAATCGGGAGTGCAGGTTGTGTATTGATGCGAGAGGATAAAGTGATTGCTTATGCTTCTCGGCAATTGAAACCGTATGAGGTTAATTACCCGGCCACGATCTGGAGTTAGCATTTGTAGTCTTTGCACCGAAAATTTGGAGACATTATTTGTACGACACTCATTGTCGAGATCTTCTGAGATCATAAGAGCCTCAAGTACATTTTGATCGGAAAAGAATTAAACATGAGGCAGAGAAGGTGGCTGGAATTGATCAAGGATTACGACTTGGAGATTCTCTATCATCCGGGGAAAGCGAACGTAGTAGCCGATGCTTTGAGCTGTAAACCTGTTTCTCTTCGAGTGTTGGAAGCACTTACGTTCCAAACCAGTATTCAACGAGAACTGATCCGCGAGGGGATTGAAGTATGGGCACCAAGAATCCAAGGGCAACTTTATGTAATGGAACTGACTTCATCACTAGTCGAGGAGATCAAATCTAAGCAGTTGGACGATTCTCTAATCCTTCGATTATGTGACGAAATAAAGAAAGGAAAAGCCCCAGGATTTGTGTTACAATACGATGGAGTTCTGAGATTTCAGAATCGACTTTGCATTCCCAATGATGGTGATTTGAGACGGACTATTCTGAAGGAAGCTCACAGCGCGCCATATTCCATTCACCCAGGCAGTAGTAAGATGTATAAGGATCTTAAACAAAACTTCTAGTGGGGGAATATGAAGAAGGACGTAGCAGAGTACGTGTCGAAGTGTTTGACGTGTCAGCAGGTCAAGATTGAACATCAGCGACCTGCCGGAATGTTAAAGCCACTTCCGATCCGTGAGTGGAAGTGGGAGGATATCTCGATGGACTTCATCACCAGTATGCCAAGGACAAAATCGGGACTGAACATGATTTGGGTTATAGTTGATCGACTAACCAAGTCGGCTCATTTCCTAGGAATTAAAGATACTTGGGGACCCGAGAGATTGGCGCGAGTATTTATTGCGGAGATAGTCAGATTGCATGGGACGCCGAAGACCATTATTTCGGATCGAGATGGTCGCTTCGTGTCGCACTTCTGGAAGGCAGTTCACAGGGCCTTGGGGACCGAGCTAAACTTTAGCACGGCTTATCATCCTCAGACGGACGGTCAGTCCGAAAGGACTATACAAACAGTAGAAGACATGCTTAGAGCTTGTGCTTTGGATTGGTCAACTGATTGGGAAGTCCATTTGCCATTGATTGAATTCACCTGAAATAACAGTTGGCATGCTTCTATTAAGATGGCACCGTTTGAAGCTTTGTACGGGAGGATATGTCGATCACCCCTGTGCTGGGATGATTCTTCGGATCTGATCGGGACGGAACCGGAATTGATAGTTCAGACTCAAGAGAAAATAGCTTTGATTAGAGAAAGACTGTTGACTGCCCAGAGTCGACAGAAGTCTTATGCGGACGTACGTCGTCGCCCTCTGGAGTTCGACATTGGGAACCACGTACTATTGAAGGTGTCTCCTACACGGGGAATTTTCCGTTTTGGAAGGAAAGGCAAGCTAAGTCCGAGATATATCGGACCATTTGAGATCCTCGAGAGAGTTGGGGATTTAGCATACAGGTTGGCCTTACCGCCATCGCTGAGTCACGTTCACAACGTGTTTCACGTATCCCAATTGCGGAAGTATGTACCAGATCCCAGTCATATTATTGATTTCGACGAGATCGAGATAGCTAATGACGGCACCTTCGAAGAGAGACCAATAAAGATACCCGAGAGTTGAGTCAAGCAGTTGAGGAATAAACCGATCTCCTTGGTAAAAGTTCAGTGGTCTCGACATGGAGTCGAAGAAGCAACTTGGGATACGGAAGAGAGCATGAAGTCGAGATACCCGGAATTATTTTCGTTTTAACTTTCGGGCCGAAACTTCTTTTTAGAGGGGTAGTATGTAATGCCCGAATAAATGGTGTATTTACCTTGTACTCGACCTTTTATTATTTCGACTTCGTGATGTTATAAATCGTAGATTGGTTTCCTGTATTTGTGCCCTTATGTTTTTTTTATATATCTTCAAGCATTGCATGCATGATTCTGCACGTACTAACGTACGTTAGCAGGCGTTTATAACGTACGCTAAGGATGCTGTGTTACGTACGTTATCTGATGTTCTTAACGTACGTAAGCTAAGTCAACTTGGGTTCGGATAAGGGTCGGCTTGTGGGGGCCGAAGAGAGGGCCGGGGAAGATTCGTGTGATTCCCGCATGAACCTGGACATAGGCGTTACGTACGCTATGGTGCATGTGTTACGTACGCTATAGACATGAGTATTACGTACGTAAAACCAGTGTGATTACGTACGTAAAGAAATGGCGAAATCAGTCCAGGGAACTCTGGTCAGGCGATTACGTACGCTAAAGGCTAGGGTATAACGTACGTTAAGCTTGTTACGTACGTAAGGGGTTATTGCATAACGTACGTAATACTTAGAAATCTATTTATAGAACATGACCCTCACTTCATTTCCCACTTTTGCCTTGGCCGATTTTTGTGTTCTTGAGACTATCCTTCACCTCATATCCCTCATATCATCATTTACCTCCGAATTTGGGAAGCTTAGGCCGGGTGAGTTGGTGATCAAGCTTCCGGTGAAGAGTTTATTGAAGATTTTCTTATTCTTTCATCCCTTAAGGTATGTTACGATTCACCAAGCTAGAGTTTACATTCTTAAACTATACTTTGAGCTTGTTTTGGAAATATTTGGACTAGATAATGATCTTTTGAGAACAGCACCATGTTTTGAAGTTTAGAACCCGATTATACCTTATCTTTCTTTCATTACGTAGAGTCTTGATTTAGCCTCGGTGGATGAAACCTTAACTTGTAACATCCTTAATTCGTGGGAGTAATAAGCATGATTTCAGTTATATTCTCTGATTCCTTTTTATGTTCCATTGGAGAAATTCATATATGTTAGAAGAAATTGTTATGACAATGTCCTCCATGTTCTTGAAGTAATACATATATATATCGACCAGGTCCTTGAACTTAAACCGAATCACCGTAGTGTCATTTTCCTTGCGAAATATTTAAGCATGCTTGTCGTCTTGAGTAATATTGGGGGTCGAATCATCTTGGCCGATCATATGGGGATTTGACATTCATTTCCGTATTTAACACGAAACCCTCAACACCTTGTGAAACAATGAACTTTTAAACAACGGTACATCATAATCGAAATGATCGTTCAGCCCTTATAGAGTACCTTATCGTTCCCGGTTTAGTTCTTACTTAGTGTTCTAACCGTGAACCAACCTAGTGTCACTACTTTACGATCTTAATATTAGTATTCGGTGAGCGTATGTTAGTGTCGAGTGGTATGTTAAGTTCCTTGTATCTCTTTTTGAACAAGGTGCGAGCCTTGCATAGGGGTCGATCGTGGGGCGGTGACATACGGACGCGTGACGTTTGTCGGAGTATTACATTCTTGCCATTTCCAAGGCAAGTATCATATGTTGAGTTCGATTTATATTGAAACGTTGATCATGCTTGTGGTTTTGTTCATGTTGTTGAATATGAGATGTATTTCTGAAATTCTCGTGATATTCGTTGTTATTTGTTCGTATTGATGAACATATTGAAGTGCATATGTGTATGCATAGTTGATTGATTTATGGTTTAAATGATCCGAGGGGATCATGAGGATCTATGCTGAGGGCGCTGGATCGAATGTCCACCATGCGTTGGTCCGACGGGATCATCATGGGGATCTATCTTTGAGGCCGGATCGTTGGACGGGTTTTCCACCATGCGTTGGTCCGACGGGATCATCATGGGGATCTATACCAAGGGCGCTGGATCGCTGGATTACCCTGTATTATGTTGATGGAATCGTGAGGATTCGCATCGTTGGATTCCGATGACGGAAGTCCGTTTTGCTTGTTTATGATGTATTGACGATTATGAATTATGATACTTGTACTAGCATTGTTTTGCTAACCCCTTCGGGGGTGGACATTGTTTTGATGTTCAGGTAGCCGAGGAGCGGGAAGGCAACCACAGTACCGACAGGACGATGAAATGGCTCAGTGATGTGGTTGATGTTTATTGTTATTGTGATGTATTTCCTTGGTCTATTTAGTACTCGGGTATGTCTGATTTAATAGTGTCATATTCGATATGGTTGTAAAAGTTTAACTCTTTGGATCAGTTGAATAAGTTCTATGTTTGAAATTCAGTTGTACAGTTGGATTATATTTATTTTTCTTTTAATCAGCCTTGTAAATCCATACTTAAAGGGTTTACGGCGCTGTAATTATTCCGAATATCTCGGGGTGTTACAAAAAGAGACGGTAGAAATTAACAAGACTCGATTGCACATGTCAAAAACCTTGGCCGACATCCTCGTACTATCCCAGCGCCCGCTCGTCTGGCTGAACATAACCTGAAATCCATAACAAGAATTTCCCCGACAACGGGTCCCCAAAGGGGTTAGCAATTACGCTAGTACAAGTATTCAAGGCAAACCAATCGCTTACACATTTCATAGTATATGCACCAATATCAATTTCAAAAGTCCAAACCAGACATGTCTTTTCCGGAAACAAACAGTCAAACAATTTGCCTTGGGAACAGAGTCATATCATAGATTCCCGCACGAGGCCTCTAAGGACCCTCCCGCGCTGGCTATATTATAAAACAAAACACGCACATGCATCGCCTTGGGAACAGAGTCATATCATAAATTCCCGCACGAGGCCTCTAAGGACCCTCCCGCACTGGCTAGCTAAACAAACTCATGAATCCGGGACGAAAACCCTTGGATTCCCTCCTTGATCCCGTCGGACCAACACGAGGTGAGCAAATCACACACAAAATACATTACCATTCCACGTTAAGCATAAAGGTTTCCAAAAATACTTGCCTTGAATGTTGACGACGCAACGAACGGAAAGGAAAGTCACCGACGAACGCTAGGAACCAACGAAACCGAACCTAACGATTAGAAGAACATAATCACAACCAATCCTAAATGAATACGGAATTGGAAAACACCCGAAAACCCGCCTACGATTCATGTATATTCGTATATAAACAACAACGAGGGCGGACCACAACCAAACCCTCTCGATTCCGTAAAAACCACGAGATATACCATGAATCCGTAGGGAAACTAAGAATACCAACAAGATTAATCATTTTCATCATGAATTAATCAACAAAACGGAACGAATCGGAAAAAACGTGAAAACCCTCAATTTTACCAAAAGTAGGGTTCTAAAGATCTAACCTTGATTCGCTGGATCAAGGGATGATATCGGACGAATGATTGATGATATAACCTCAAGAACTCCATGGATTTGTTGTTAAACAACATGGCTTCAAGCTTAGAATACGCCCAGCTGCGGAAGAGGAGAAGAAGAAGGTGAAGAATGGCGAGAAAAACGACTGCAGGGCCTTATATAGGCTGACTGCCGGCCGGGTTACGTACGTAACCGGCCAAGGCTTACGTACGTAACCGAGTCCCTGCCCCAAAACTGCCGGCCCGCTACGTACGTTACCGTCCAGGGCCTTACGTACGTAACCGACCCTTACGTACGTAACGGCCGAGCACTAACGTACATTACTCGGCCAGGGCTGGCCTGGCCCGAGCATGCCCGACCATGACTCGGCCGGGACCAATTCCGACGGCCCGAACGACCCCGAAACCCGAACCTGAATACGAATCGAAGATACGGTTACGAAGTACTCGCAAAGACGAATCCGAGCACTAAGAGAACACACGATTCCGACCACCCGAAGGCTCGAAATTCGACAACGGAAAGTAATTACCCCAAACTTTGGGAAATTACGAAAATGGCCCAAAGCGTCCGAAAATCACGATACGTGATCGAATAACCAAACCGAAGTCCACAACACGAATAACAAAGTTAAACGAACTTACAGAAAACTCGAAACAGCAGTTTCGACCGAGATTCGCAAGAATCGAACTCAAGTGCGGAAAAGTCGCTAAAAAGCACGGAACTCAACAAAACGACGCCGAAACGAACTCGAATGTCAAAAAGTGTAGAATTAATCATTCTCAGAATAATGAAACGGTCATGAGCGAGTCATCAAAACGGACTTCTGCCGAAAAAAGGAAAATTACCGAAAATCGAAATTACGGGTATTACATTCTACCCTTCTTAAAAGAAGTTTCGTCCCGAAACTTAAAATAAGTAGGGAGAAGCAATATCCCCTGCCAGGAAAACTCGACGAGATACACAAAAACCGTAAACTCGCGCCCGACGGCGAAACGTTACAAGTAACGCAAAGGAATATACGGCGTGAAAACACGCTCCACGACGACTAACACAACGCCACCGGTAGAGACATGATAAAATCAACAAGTGACAAGTGTCATCAAACAGATAATACAATCAAGTCGGTTATCCGAACAATCGCAAAACACAACGAACGAAAATCAATATGATTGACCAACCTAACGGTACATCAATCAACACGTGAGCCAAATTGCTGAACAAATACGGAATTCCACCGCCCAAGGGTTGGAAGATCGAAAACGAGACTAATTTCCCGAACATGAGAAAATTAGGAAGGAGTCTTGAACGTTCAACAATCACGAAGCGAGATCAAAAAAAACCGAACAATCAAACGATCGAACCACAACGATCGAGACAACAAAAATCGAACACTCATGTTCGAAACACGAAGGATAATAAAATTCAAACAACAACTCCCAGGATGACCTGGTGAGAACAGCAAGACGTGCATTCCCATAAGATCCACAGGAAGGGGAATAGCGATTGAAAAGCCACAACGACAAACGAGTTATCCCGAAACAATACCACCCTCGTTCGATCAACAAAAGCAAGGGATAGGGAAAGTTCAGAAATGTTAACGAGCATAAACGAGTCGATAGAGCCAAAAATACAGAAGTTCAAAATCCGATCCACTTCGAATAAAAGAACTATTAGAACCAAAAGATGTTACTTCCGAACAAGGTTCACAATAGTCAAATCGAATTTGGAAAAGTCACAGCGATAACCAGATCGACCCAAAACAAGATTACAGCTCGTTCGAACGATGAAACCAAGGTACAGAACAAGTTCAGAAGGTATCAATGAACACGAGTGAATCGATAGACTGGAGAAAAAGAAAATATAGAAGTCAAAATAGTACGGGTATTACCTCCGACCTCGTCCACGAAATTCACAAAAACGGGAGCAAGGTAACAAGACATTAAACAACCGACACATAATGGAATAATCACCGATACACACGGTCGTACCAAACAAGCTCTAACAGTTCGCACAAGAGCGATAACGCAGAAATCACTACGGGGCAACAATATTCAAAACCAACATCCCGCCTCTCACAGGGGGCTAACACAACAAGCATGTGGCGAACGACTCAACGTTCACACCACTAATTTAATCACAAACCGGGGTTAACACCGTAACGAAAGTACGAATATCACACATATATTTCCGGACCGCAAATAAGAACAATAGGTTTTGAAAACGAAAACCACGTTTTGAAAATAATTTGCAAGCACCAGTTGATCTTGAGTATCATATATCAAAAAGTAGTATAAACATCGTCATCGAGACTTTGAGAAAAAAAATCATCTTGCGTTTGATAAAAAAAATGAAGATACCTTTCTTTAAATTAAAACTTTTCGGCAATATTCGACCTTCGGGTCTAAGCGAATGCATTTCTAAATCATTAGGAATATCTCAAAATATTTTGATCCTCAAAGTAGAATAATTTTGAAACATAGCGTGGCGCTAGTAGGCATCTTGAGAACACTGTGAGAAAATTATTCATTTTAAAAGTACGTCTCGAGGTTTTTTTTTTCTAAGATACTCAAGGTTTTTCAGAAGTACAATAGGCCAAAATGCCCAGAATTCACACGTGTCAACATTCACTTAAACACATCATAGCACACTCATTAAATCGTTCACAATCAAGACAGTGATATACAATCTCTAGGATATGTTTAACAACATCGTTAAAACAACGATCGGTTTATCAAAACCGGATGGAAAACGACATCAAGAACAAAACTCCAAAAAGTCAACTCTAGGGATTCAAGAAAAATACCTAGATTCGGCGAAGAACAATGGATTAGATGATGTTAAAAATCATCTAGGATACTCCAAGACACCTTTGGATGGAAGAAAAATCAGCCCCAATGCGAAACCTAGTCGCTACGTCTCAATCTCATGGAGGATAAAGAAAAATGAAGAAAAATGCAACTTCTAGACTGGTGTCCAGTATTTATACTGGACACAATTAGCGTGCGCTAAAAATTAAGGTTAGCGTGCGCTATCACGGCACCAAACAAAACTCCTGACCAAAAATACACTGTTAGCGTGCGCTAACCCCAAGTGTTAGCGTGCGCTAACGAGAACTTCAGACCCAGTCCAGTAGCTCCTGGACTGCTCTGAACTACCAGGTAGCGTGTGCTATCAATTCACAGAGACAACAACAGAACATATCAGAAAAATTACATGCCGTAAACCCTTCTCACAAGAAGTTACCAGGCTAAGCATGATTCCCCACGTCATTTCGAAAATGCTAAAAAGACCAATGACGGTGATATTTTCCAAAACTAACAAACTCATTTGTCCAACCGTCATAAAATGTTCAAGGCCAAAATGCCAAAACTTGATTTAGGGAATCAGTTTTACGAAATAAAACTCAGTTTGCAAAATACCGAAAGCCGTTTTGAAATAACTCACGCAGCGGATAAAATGCGATATGAAAATACATCAGCAGTGACGACACTCCTCGTATAAACCAAATACGAGAGTCTAATAAACACATATCGTGAAATCAAAATCCACAGAAGGATTCCATCATTTAACAACTAATCAAACAAATAACTCGTGTCACACGAGGCACAACACAAAGAAGGGGGGTTAACATCCATAGGTCGCACATAAGTGACGATCGCCCCCTCGATACTAATCACGACCACTGATCTCAAACGACGCGTCGCGATGCGACTAAGTCAGACAAAATCCGACGAGACAAAACTCAACAAACACAACTTGACTCGACAGCCTAGGTTTCCCCAAGCTAATCTGATCTTTAAAATCGTATTCTCTAGTTATTCGAAAATAAAACCGATAAGTTAAAAATCGTTTTCAGGACCCTTTCAAACACAACAAGGGCTCAATAGCGGTAGCATTTTATAAAATATCCTAAACACTTTTATACACAACTTTTAAATACCGACACAAGGTTTAATTTGGAAATACAAGGCTGGATCGCCCAAATTCATGTCACTTTTCAAAAACCCACAATACGATCAAGCGTAAGAAATTTTCAAGCATGCACGCCACATGTATTATTATTATTAATAGAAACACATTGGTTGTAAATATTAATATTTAGCCAAGTACCATCAATTCCCGAACACACGCATATACGGCATTCAAAAATCACCAGTTCAACAAGCGCAACTCGGAAACACTAATTCTAAGCATATGTCAAACTTATCTCTTCAAGTTTAACAGCATAACTAATGAACATCGATTCGAACACATGTCGAAACCATCTAGGTGAGTTTCTCAACAAACTTTGCCATCGACACCTTTCCCGGAACATGTCAATGTTCAAAACATTCACATCATACTGCACCCCTCGGTGTCCAAACCATCAGTACGTTCGGCTCAACATACATTTAGTATATCGCAATTATCAAACACATATTCCATCATACAACAAAAGACTAGAGAGTCAAGCCCTCTCACAATATACCACGGAGCAATTCTCGAATCTTTCGATCACCAACGATCCCACCAACGCTAGGAAGCTTAGCGATGGAAGGCTCGCAAAATGACAAACGGTCAAGCCTAGAATGGCGCACATACTCCAGAGAGATAAAGGACTGCGCAATACTAGAATCAAAAGTCCACGAACCGGGTGGATCGAAAAACAACTCGACGATAAGTACGAGAGACGCAATCACAGTTCAAGAAGTGGAAATACAATACGAGAAAACAAGAGGATCGAGTAAGGAAAACTTACAAGCGCTGGATGTACTGAGATGTCGGCAGCGGTGTGACAATGTGCAAAACAAAACGCAAATAGACCCAAATTAATCGACAAGCCTAGGTATCCATAAACCTAGAGCGCTCTGACACCATTTTCTGTAACACCCCCAAGATATTCGAGGTGTATTACAGCGCCGTGGACCCCTACATGGGACCCACCAGGCTAACACAAGAAAAATACCACTCGACTAACCGTCTCGGTTAGCGAGGAAACAATTGTTAACCACAAGAACATAAAACAACACGCCCGGTACAACCGGCATAATAAACATCAACCGACAAATACAGTAACTCCAACGAAGACAAAACACAACCCGAAAGGAAAGACCTAAGTACTCGCGAGTACAATCTATAAGTTTACAATTTGGATAACATCCACATCAAAAGAGATGGTAGAAATTAACAAGACTCGATTGCACATGTCAAAAACCTTGGCCGACATCCTCGTACCATCCCAGCGCCCGCTCGTCTGGATGAACATAACCTGAAATCCATAACAAGAATTTCCCCGACAACGGGTCCCCAAAGGGGTTAGCAATTACGCTAGTACAAGTATTCAAGGCAAACCAATCGCTTACACATTTCATAGTATATGCACCAATATCAATTTCAAAAGTCCAAACCAGACATGTCTTTTCCGGAAACAAACAGTCAAACAATTTGCCTTGGGAACAGAGTCATATCATAGATTCCCGCACGAGGCCTCTAAGGACCCTCCCGCGCTGGCTATATTATAAAACAAAACACGCACATGCATCGCCTTGGGAATAGAGTCATATCATAAATTCCCGCACGAGGCCTCTAAAGACCCTCCCGCACTGGCTAGCTAAACAAACTCATGAATCCGGGACGAAAACCTTTGGATTCCCTCCTTGATCCCGTCGGACCAACACGAGGTGAGCAAATCACACACAAAATACATTACCATTCCACGTTAAGCATAAAGGTTTCCAAAAATACTTGCCTTGAATGTTGACGACGCAACGAACGGAAAGGAAAGTCACCGACGAACGCTAGGAACCAACGAAACCGAACCTAACGATTCGAAGAACATAATCACAACCAATCCTAAATGAATACGGAATTGGAAAACAACCGAAAACCCGCCTACGATTCATGTATATTCGTATATAAACAACAACGAGGGCGGACCACAACCAAACCCTCTCGATTCCGTAAAAACCATGAGATATACTATGAATCCATAGGGAAACTAAGAATACCAACAAGATTAATCATTTTCATCATGAATTAATCAACAAAACGGAACGAATCGGACAAAAACGTGAAAACCCCCAATTTTACCAAAAGTAGGGTTCTAAAGATCTAACCTTGATTCGCTGGATCAAGGGATAATATCGGACGAATGATTGATGATATAACCTCAAGAACTCCATGGATTTGTTGTTAAACAACATGGCTTCAAGCTTAGAACACGCCCAGCTGCGGAAGAGGAGAAGAAGAAGGTGAAGAATGGCGAGAAAAACGACTGCAGGGCCTTATATAGGCTGACTGCCGGCCGGGTTACGTACGTAACCGGCCAAGGCTTACGTACGTAACCGAGTCACTGCCCCAAAACTGCCGGCCCGCTACGTACATTACCGGCCAGGGCCTTACGTACGTAACCGGCCCTTACGTACGTAACGGCCGAGCACTAACGTACGTTACTCGGCCAGGGCTGGCCTGGCCCGAGCATGCCCGGCCATGACTCGGCCGGGACCAATTCCGACGGTTACGACCCCAAAACCCGAACCTGAATACGAATCGAAGATACGGTTACGAAGTACTCGCAAAGACGAATCCGAGCACTAAGAGAACACACGATTCCGACCACCCGAAGGCTCGAAATTCGACAACGGAAAGTAATTACCCCAAACTTTGGGAAATTACGAAAATGGCCCAAAGCGTCCGAAAATCACGATACGTGATCGAATAATCAAACCGAAGTCCAAAACACGAATAACAGATTCGCAAGAATCGAACTCAAGTGCGGAAAAGTCGCTAAAAAGCACGGAACTCAACAAAACGACGCCGAAACGAACTCGGATGTCAAAAAGTGTAGAATTAATCATTCTCAGAATAATGAAACGGTCATGAGTGAGTCATCGAAACGGACTTCCGCCGAAAAAAGGAAAATTACCGAAAATCGAAATTACGGGTATTACAACGTGTAGCTCTTTTCACCAACATAATTTCTATCTCTTTTAAAAGGTGATAGCTTTCACACCGTTATTTGCTAACGTGTAGCTCTTTTCACCATTTTTTGTGTGAGACGGCAGCTACGCACAAACAATGGTTAATCCTTTATTTTTCGCAAAATTTTAAGACCCCCAAAATTAGGCAGTTGTTGCTGCTCAACACTTCTCCTTTTTGTTATTTTTTTTAGGTGATAGCTTTCACACCGTTATTTGCTAATGTGTAGCTCTTTTCACCAATGACACCTTTTTTTTTAGGGAATAGAATTTTTGCAGAAAATCATTTATTAGTTAAGCATGAAAAATCAAAAATTCCACAAATTAAGTAAATTTCAGTTCTATTTTTCATCAACCGACTGATTCTTCTTTTCTCAAGGTAACGAATGACTCGATTTTATATGATAACTATAAGGCTTGGAAAGAGAGATTAAGGCTCAAAAAATTTTGGAATATATAATTTTTTACCGGTTAAAACAATTTTAGAAGCTTGTATATAGCTAATTTATTGGTGTTTATGGCCAGATCTAGAAATCTCACAAATCAAAATAATATATATATATATATATAATAATTAAGGAAAATCACTCAAATAATCAAAACCAACACACCAAAATAATTAAAACATACCAAAATAATTAAAACATATCACCCCCAAACTTTTTTTGATCGATGGAAAACTTATCCTAAAAATAGGAGTTTTTGAGTCGCTGGCAAATATATACGAGGTAGAAGTAGTTTGTGGTAAGTTCTACCAAGGTCTTTTCTCTCGAGGATTGTCCAACAGGGCTTCGTATAATATTTTGTAACAAATTGCGAGAAATAAATACTAAAATATTCTAAAATATATTTTTGGGTTTTTAAATATTAACTAAATTAAATGCACTATATTTTAAACCAAACTATTTTTAATAAGACTATTTTATATAAGACTATTTTCACTAGACTATTTTTAATACTACTATTTTTAATACTACTATTTTTAATAAGACTATTTATATTAAGACTATTTATACTAGACTATTTATATTAAGACTATTTATACTAGACTATTTATATTAAGACTATTTATACTAGACTATTTTTAACTAGTGAAAATGAATAGAATTAAAATGAGTTGGGAATTTATAAAAATCTAGGGGATTACGGGTTCATTAAATTAGGTTTTTAATTAAGTATCGGAATTGATTTAAATGGATATAAAAGAAAAAACGAATTTTTATCGAGTAATCAACTTTTCACCTCTGTACTTTCGTATTCAAAGATGTCTTAATCACTTTTGCTTTTTTAAGATGTTGATAACAAGATTAACACTTGATAGATTGAAAATATGTGTTTCCAATACACTTAAGAATCAATCAAGGAGGTTTCACTAGTAGAAATAGGATATGATCAATCTCTATTTAAACCAATTAGTCTTTTCATTTCTCTAACTTGACTATTTTTAGGATAAACGATCGTTCATCGAGTAATCAACTTTTCACCTCATAACTTTCGTATTCAAAGGTGTCTTAACCACTTTCGCAATCTTAAAATGTTTATAACAAGATTAACATTTGATAGATTGAAAAGATATGTTTCCAATTCACTCAACAATCAATTAAGAAGGTTTCATTAGTAAAAATAGGATATGATCAATCTCTATTTAAACCAATTAGTCCTAAAAATAGTTTAAATCAATCAAATACTCAATATATAACCTAATAGAAATCCCCCTTCCCCTAGGAAGAAAGATTAGCTACTCATTGGTTTATACATAATAAAATTATAATAGAAATAATTGATATATATTATATATAGAAACTTTTAATTACTAGAACTTAATGACAATAGATAAAACTTACTTGAATATGATGAATCAAAGTGCAAGAAACAAACTTCAAAATATAACTTCAAACTTGTTTAAAGGTTACAAGCTTACAAAAATTGAAAGTAAAATACTAAGTGCTTATTGATCAAGCACTTTTCAATTACAAACTAAATGAAAGAAAAACTTCAAACCAAAAATGAAATACAAACTAAAATTGAAAGTTCTAAGGAAAATATATTGCTAAAAAAAGAAGAAGTATTTCTTAGCAAGAAGATGGGTTTGAGAATTGGTAATAATAGGTGACTTTGCAATGGATGAAGATGTCCTTTTATAGGTGATTTTCAAGAATACAATTGATTATTTAATTCAAAATATCTATTGTAATATCATTTTTTTAATTCTTTGTTCACACTTCACCCATGTCTTTGAATTTTCAGATTTTTGACCAAAAAAATATCTTGTGGTTGAGTTCACAAGTTGGTCAAAAGTGGACTAATTTTGCATGGCATCTGCTGAAAAACGGCGATGAAAAACGGCCCAGTTTGCCCCGTGTTGTGCGCCGTTTTGTGGTGACTCGGTCTCTTTCGGAATACGCGCGAGGACACGGCGCTAAATGTCGGCCGTGTGTGAAACGGCCCAAGACACGGCCCTTGTTGTGCCGTATGTGAAACGGCCTACATAACACGGTCCTGTTTGCGCCATGTTGTAGGTAGTTTTGCCTTGAAAAATTCCCGTTGTTGGATTTGATCTTGTTTTCCGTCCTTTTTGATGCTTCATGTCAGTAATCTGTAAAATAACCATTTTTAGCTCATGTTTGGACATATCTGTAAAATATATATTTTTAATCACAAATCAGTACAATTATGCCCGGAAAAATGAATATTTTGTATATGAATTTTAGATCAATTATGCACTAATCAAATACCCCACACTTAAATTCTTGCTAGTCCCGAGCAAGACTCTTTATTAATCACACACAAAATAAAAAATAAGACATAAAATAAAAAATAAAAAATAATACACACAAATTTAAGAAAAATAATTATATATAAAGATAAAAAGAGATCAAAATGCCATTAATACACAATAACCAACTTTATACAGCAGATAGAAATGAATCAAGATTCAAAATAAATCTACTAACGATTTTGAAGTTAAAACACGGTTTTTATTTTTGTAATTCCAAAATGCAAGGTTTTCCCCCCAAAAGGTTGATTATTTCTTTCCCACTCGTGACTTCACACGACTCCCTTTAATGGTTGCTCTCGATCACTCGTTTATTTTTAGACTCAATATGAAGAAGAATTTCATCGGCGTCATCAAATATTGTGATTTTTCACGAAATTGAGTGTATTGAAATTCAGCCGCTAATTAATTCAGATCTTGCTCATAAACTACATCCCTTTTAGTGATAGCTTTCACACCGTTATTTGCTAACGTGTAGCTCTTTTCACCAACATAATTTCTATATCTTTTAAAAGGTGATAGCTTTCACACCGTTATTTGCTAACGTGTAGCTCTTTTCACCAATTTTTCTGTGAGACGGCAGCTACGCGCAAACAATGGTTAGTCCTTTATTTTTCGCAAAATTTTAAGACCCCCAAAATTAGGCGGTGTCACTCAACACTTCTCCTTTTGTCATTTTTTTAGGTGATAGCTTTCACACCGTTATTTGCTAACGTGTAGCTCTTTTCACCAATGACTCCTTTTTTTTAGGGAATAGAATTTTGCAGAAAATCATTTATTAGTTAAGCATGAAAAATCAAAAACTCCACAAATTAAGTAAATTTCAGTTCTATTTTTCATCAACCGACTGATTCTTCTTTTCTCAAGGTAACGAATGACTCGATTTTATATGATAACTACAAGGCTTGGAAAGAGAGATTAAGGCTCAAAAAATTTTGGAATATACAATTTTTTACCGGTTAAAACAATTTTAGAAGCTTGTATATAGCTAATTTATTGGTGTTTATGGCCAGATCTAGAAATCTCACAAATCAAAATAATATATATATATATATAAAATAATTAAGGCAAATCACTAAAATAATCAAAACCAACACACCAAAATAATTAAAACATACCAAAATAATTAAAACATACCACCCCCAAACTTGAAAAAGAAACCGTCCTCGGTTTTTAAAAAAAATAATAAAAAGCAAGAGAGAAAAAAAATACTCCCTGTTATGAAAATTGGTGCTTGAGCTACGCCTTTTTGGATCTGCATGAAAAAATATACGAGGCAAACAACAACAACAACAAAAATATACCCGGAAGTATAACACAATTTATAAGATGCGCATCAAGAAAGTCTGAAGAGTCGTCTTACGCTGCCATCAATGCTTTTATAAAAAAACACACAATAAAAATTACAGCAATAAAATAACAATACATAAATCGCGAATAGATGCGCGTCAAGAGATCAAGAAGAAACTCCTTAAGCTGCCACCATTTAGCACGATTATTACACACGACAGAAAGTAAAAATAACAAGAGGTCTGATATGGGGTATCAAAGGGAGAGGAATGAATCCACTTTTCGTTTTCTCACGGTGAGATCTTCCATCCAGACAATATTAGCTAGAGCTGGATCTGGTTGAGGAACAAATTCAATGAGTTTTTTGATTAGCTCTTCTGGTGTTGTTGCAACGACTATGATTCGTTTAGCACGCTCGGAAATAAAACCTTTTTCAGCAGAGTAGTCGATGAAAGATAGTAAACCATCAAAGAAACCATTGACATTAAGCAGACCTATTGGTTTTTGATGAACATTTAGCTGGGCTCTGGTAACCACATGAAAAAGTTCCTCAAGGGTGCCAAAACCACCGGGAAGGGTGATAAAGGCGCCAGAATTATTTGTCATGTGAGTTATGCGATCTTGCATATTTACAGATCTAAACTCATCTCCAATAGTTGCCCCGGTGATTTTACTTTCAGCCAGAGGTTTTGGAATTACTCCCAACACTCTTACTCCTTCCATATAGGCAGAAGCAGCAGCTCGTCCCATTAATCCTAGACTTCCTCCTCCGTAAACTACATGAATGCATTTTTCTCCTAAAGTACGACCCAAGTTGTGTGCTGCTTCAGTAAAGCATGCATCTTTTCCATAACTAGCTCCACCAAAAATGCAGACTGAGTTAAATCTTTTTGTGGAAGATGATGACTCCATTTGTTAAAAGAATTTTTTTAGAGAGAAAAAGAGAAAAGTACAAGTTTGAGGGATGAATAAAAGAAACAAGCACAAAGGTTATTTATAGAAGAAAAAATGAGGAAAAATTGCTTAACAAGTTTGTGATTGCGTTGATTGCGCTTCAACTACTCAATAGAATAATGAATGCATTTATCGCGTATCACATTTTTTATTCAAAAAAATCTCACCACACGACAAAAATAAAAGATACTCACGCGTATGCACAGTAGTTGTGATTGTGGCTCACATCTTCCTCTGATTTTACGTTCAGAAACGGCTTAAACGCCTTCTATGAGTCGGGGAGAAGCTTCCCATCCAATTTTCTTACAAATTGGCAAACAGGGTCTTTTAACGTCAGATTCCCAAGACGTTGTTCATATTCTGGTTTGAATTTATTCCACAAACATCGAATTCCGTAATGTATGAGTCCACTAGGATGCGTGTCAAGAGAAATTTCGATATCATCTAAATTCTCTTTATTCAGACCATCCTTAATGAATTGAATTTTATCTTCTCTGTTTGTAGATGGAATTCCTAAAGATCGACATTTTAAATTACAGTTCCATCTAGCACATTTATAGCAAACGGCTATTATCTTTGCTCGTCGTTTCTTTGCATATGAACTTTTTCCAAGCCCTGGTAAAAATCTAGTCGGTGTTTCTGTGAATTCACTTTCTATTCTTACTTTGGCTTCGATAATGAATCTTATGTCAAAAGGTATGCTTTTATTCATAAGCAACCTCATCCTTTCAAGCCTTGTCTTGTAAATCTTTAAAATTGCATTTTTGCTTAGAAAGGGAAATCTTTTCTCAATTTTATACAATGTTTCTTCCATGACAAAAAAATTAAAATGAAAAACAATAAAATATCTACAAATATCAGTTGTTTGTGGGAAACTGAAAAATCCGACTTTAATAGTCACGGAGTACCGTTATCCGCCACTTGACCGGACAGAAGAATAAAAGATGCAAAAATAAAGAAAGATAAAATAACAAGATATAAACAAAAATATACAAAAAATTATATTTGGCCTAAAACAATCCCCGGCAACGGCGCCAAAATTCGATCGATGGAAAACTTATCCTAAAAATAGGAGTTTTTGAGTCACTCGCAAATATATACGAGGTAGAAGTAGTTTGTGGTAAGTTCTACCAAGGTCTTTTCTCTCGAGGATTGTCCAACAGGGCTTCGTATAATATTTTGTAACAAATTGCGAGAAATAAATACTAAAATATTCTAAAATATATTTTTGGATTTTTAAATATTAACTAAATTAAATGCACTATATTTTAAACCAAACTATTTTTAATAAGACGATTTTATATAAGACTATTTTTACTAGACTATTTTTAATACTACTATTTTTAATACTACTATTTTTAATAAGACTATTTATATTAAAACTATTTATATAAGGACTATTTATATTAAGACTATTTATACTAGACTATTTATATTAAGACTATTTTTAACTAGTGAAAATGAATAGAATTAAAATGAGTTGGGAATTTATAAAATCTAGGGGATTACAGGTTCATTAAATTAGGTTTTTAATTAAGTATCGGAATTGATTTATATGGATATAAAAGAAAAAACGAATGTTTATCGAGTAATCAACTTTTCACCTCTGTACTTTCGTATTCAAAGATGTCTTAATCACTTTTACTTTTTTAAGATGTTGATAACAAGATTAACACTTGATAGATTGAAAATATGTGTTTCCAATACACTTAACAATCAATCAAGGAGGTTTCACTAGTAGAAATAGGATATGATCAATCTCTATTTAAACCAATTAGTCCTAAAAATAGTTTAAATCTATCAAATACTCAATATATAACCTAATAGAAATCCCCCTTCCCCTAGGAAGAAAGATTAGCTACTCATTGGTTTATACATAATAAAATTATAATAGAAATAATTGATATATATATATTATATATAGAAACTTTTAATTACTAGAACTTAATGACAATAGATAAAACTTACTTGAATATGATGAATCAAAGTGCAAGAAACAAACTTCAAAATATAACTTCAAACTTGTTTAAAGGTTACAAGCTTACAAAAATTGAAAGTAAAATACTAAGTGCTTATTGATCAAGCACTTTTCAATTACAAACTAAATGAAAGAAAAACTTCAAACCAAAAATGAAATACAAACTAAAATTGAAAGTTTTAAGGAAAATATATTGCTAAAAAAAAGAAGTATTTCTTAGCAAGAAGATGGGTTTGAGAATTGGTAATAATAGGTGATTTTGCAATGGATGAAGATATCCTTTTATAGGTGATTTTCAAGAATACAATTGATTATTTAATTCAAAATATCTATTGTAATATCATTTTTTTAATTCTTTGTTCACACTTCACCCATATCTTTGAATTTTCAGATTTTTGACCAAAAAAATATCTTGTGGTTGAGTTCACAAGTTGGTCAAAAGTGGACTAATTTTGCGTGGCATCTTCTGAAAAACGGCGATGAAAAACGGCCCAGTTTGCCCCGTGTTGTGCGCCGTTTTGTGGTGACTCGGTCTCTTCCGGAATACGCGCGAGGACACGGCGCTAAATATCGGCCGTGTGTGAAACGGCCCAAGACACGGCCCTTGTTGTGCCGTATGTGAAACGGCCTACATAACACGGTCCTGTTTGCGCCATGTTGTAGGTAGTTTTGCCTTGAAAAATTCCCGTCGTTGGATTTGATCTTGTTTTCCGTCCTTTTTGATGCTTCATGTCAGTAATCTATAAAATAACCATTTTTAGCTCATGTTTGGACATATCTGTAAAATATATATTTTTAATCACAAATCAGTACAATTATGCCCGGAAAAATGAATATTTTGTATATGAATTTTTGATCAATTATGCACTAATCAGCTTGTCACCTTGCGAGCCTTTCATCGTTAAACTTCCTAGGGGTGATAGAATTGTCGGTGATCGAGAGGTCCGAGACTATTCTGTGTTTATTTGTGAGAGGGTCTGGCCCTCTAATCTTATTGTTGTGGGTATCGAGGGTGAGGATTTGATTCTCGGGGATGATTGGCTCGAGCGGCATGGTGCAATCATGAACTACCGCACGAGGATCATTACCATGTTAGCCGAGGACGGCACTGAACACTCTTTCGCGGGGCGAAAGAGAAACTAGAAGCTTGTTATTAACGCCTTGAAGGCGATGAAACTCCTGCGAAAGGGGTGTACTGGTTATTGGTGCTATGCCTTGAAGGCGGAGAATGGTGGAGTCGAGCTTTCGTCGATTCCAGTCGTTAGTGAGTTTCCTGATGTATTTCCTGACGAGCTACCGGGATTGCCACCGGACCGTGAGGTCGAGTTTGCGATAGAGTTAGAGCCGGGCGCAGCTCCGATTTCGAAGGCGCTGTACTGCATGGCACCTTCAGAGATGGCCGAGCTGAAGAAGCAGTTGAGTGAGCTCCTTGAGTCGGGTTATATTCGACCGAGCGCTTCGCCTTGGGGCGCACCGGTCCTGTTTGTGCGTAAGAAGGATGGTTCACTGCGTTTGTGTATCGACTATCGCAAACTGAACAAGGTGACCATCAAGAACAAGTACCCTTTGCCGAGGATTGATGACTTGTTCGATCAGTTGCATGGAGCGGCGGTATTCTCAAAGATTGATTTGAGATCGGGGTACTATCAGCTCCGGGTGAGGGAGTCCGATGTGCCGAAAACAGCTTTTCGGACGAGATACGGACATTATGAGTTTGTAGTTATGCCTTTCGGGCTAACTAATGCACCGGCGGTGTTCATGCAGTTGATGAACAAAGTCTTTATCGAGTATCTGGATAAGTGTGTCGTCGTCTTCATTGAGGATATTCTTATCTATTCGAGGAATGAGGAAGAGCATGCCTATCATTTGCGGATAGTGTTAGACATTTTGAGGACCGAGCAACTCTATGCGAAGTTCTCGAAATGTGAGTTCTGGCTGAAGGAAGTGAGGTTTTTGGGTCACGTGATTTCAGCCGAGGGAGTTCGTGTGGATCCGCAGAAAATTAAGGCAGTGTTGGATTGGGCACCGCCCACGAATGTGAAGGAGATCCGTAGTTTCTTGGGTTTAGCTGGCTACTACCGTAGGTTCGTCGAGGGTTTCTCGAGACTGGCTCGACCACTTACACAGTTGCTCCATAAATCCGAGAAGTTCGTCTGGAATGACGAGAGGCAGTCGAGTTTTGAGGAGCTGAAGAGGTGTTTGACTTCAGCCCCGATTTCGGCGTTGCCATGTGGCAACGAGGGTTTTGCCATTTATAGTGATGCTTCAGGTCAGGGTCTTGGGTGCGTATTGATGCAGCACGGCAAGACCATCGCATATGCGTCGAGACAGTTGAGGCCGTACGAGCTGAACTACCCTCCTCATGATTTGGAGTTAGTAGCAGTCGTTTTTGCGCTTAAGATTTGGCGTCACTATCTTTTCGGCTCTGCATGTCAGATTTTTACCGATCATAAAAGTCTGAAATACATATTTACCCAGCGGGAGTTGAATATGAGGCAGAGGAGGTGGTTAGAACTGATTAAGGATTATGACCTCGAAATCCTTTATCATCCGGGCAAGGCGAACATCGTGGCCGACGCCTTGAGTCGGAAACCGATTGCCTTGCGAACGCTTGAGGTCCTTACGTCTCAATCTGAGCTTCGGTGGGCTTTGATTGAGTTTGATGTTGAGGTTTTGTTGCCTGGGGCTATCAGGCAACTTTGTGCTTTAGAGGTTTCGTCGTCTTTGATCGATGAAATTAAGCTGAAGCAGTTAGAGGATCCGATGATTACTCAAATCCGAGAGAACGTTCTTAAAGAAAAGTCTCATGGGTTTGTGATTCATGAGGATGGTGTTTTGATATTCCAGAGTCGAATTTGTGTACCGAACGACTTAGAGTTGAGGCACAGTATTCTGCACGAGGGCCATGCTACACCTTACTCCGTTCATCCTGGGTCGAGTAAGATGTACAAGGACCTGAGGAGGAATTTCTGGTGGAATGATATGAAGGAGGAGGTCGCGCAGTTTGTAGCGAGATGTTTGACTTGTCAGCAGGTCAAAATCGAACATCAGCGACCGGCTGGGTTATTGCAGTCACTTCCCGTTCTGGAATGGAAATGGGAAGATATATCGATGGATTTCATTACGAGTTTGCCGAGATCGAGATCGGGCATGAATATGGTTTGGGTGATTGTTGATCGTTTGACCAAGTCGGCACATTTTCTGGGCATCAAGGACACTTGGGGCCCGGAGAAGTTGGCTCGTGTATTTATCGCGCAGATTGTGAGGCTTCACGGTACTCCGAAGTCTATTATTTCGGATCGTGATGGCCATTTTGTATCACACTTTTGGCAGGCGGTGCATAAGGCGTTGGGTACTCGTTTGCGTTTGAGCACCTCTTTTCATCCTCAGTCAGATGGGCAGTCGGAGCGCACTATCCAGACATTTGAGGATATGTTGCGTGCTTGTGCTCTCGATTGGAGCAATGACTGGGAGGAGCATTTGCCATTGATCGAATTCACGTACAACAACAGTTGGCACGCGTCGATTCGGATGGCACCGTATGAGGCACTTTATGGGCGGCGATGTCGATCACCAGTTTATTGGAATGAGGCATCCGATTTGGTCGGGACCGAGCCGGATTTCGTTTTAGAGACGAGGCGGAAGATAGACTTAATTCGGGAGCGGATGTTGACTGCCCAGAGTCGACAGAAATCATATGCCGATGTCCGTCGTCGACCCTTAGAATTCGAGGTGGGAGACCAAGTTTTGCTGAAGGTGTCTCCGACCAGAGGAGTTTTTCGTTTCGGGAAAAGGGGAAGTTGAGTCCGAGATTTATTGGACCCTTCGAGATTCTCGAGAGAGTCGGTGAGTTAGCATACCTTTAATACCCGAATTTTCAGTATGAATTTTTCGCGTTATTTTATCTAAGATATACTGGATGGCTTGGTGTCTATATAGTATGGATAAAATAAATTGAGAACTGAGACGGCTGTATTGGTACTCGTATAACTGTCGTAGAGGTTCGACAATTATTTTGAGGATATCGTGTATCAGGTCATCGTACTTTTGATATTGGGTATATCGTATGATAATGTTATTGGATTCAGTACATGTATTCAGTATGCCGTATGTTCGTATTTTGGTATGTCGAGACGGACGAGGAGAATTGGAAATGGCTAAGTATAGCCTAATTAGCGCGCGCTAATGTTCAAGTATAGCGCACGCTATCGTTCATGGTTAGCGCACGCTAGAGGCAGAATGTAGCGCATGCTAAATGCAGTCAGATCGGAAGGAATCTGCGTGTGGACCCGGCTGCTTTTGGTGCACGTTCTGGTAAGTCAACGGTTGTTGTCCTGAAGTTTTAGCGCATGCTAAAGCATGAGGCTTAGCGCACGCTAATTGTAGATCGGTCAAAAGGAATCTTATCCTCGTCAGATCGGCATGTGGAGGCACATGCGGTACGTAGACTGTAGCAAGTCAACTGATATTAGCGCACGCTAAATGCAAGGACTTGCGTACGCTAAACAGTGTAAGTTACGTATGCTAATGCATGGGCATTACGTACGTAAGCTCATGTTCGAGGCAAGACAGTGGCCTCTGGGCTGCGATAGCGCACGCTAACAAAGTCGGTTAGCGCACGCTAAGGCCGTAGCGCACGCTAAACATAAGATTTAGCGCACTCTAGTAATACACTTTATAAATAGGGGACAGACGGGTGTTATGAAGCATTTCGTCCATTTCTTTCCTTTCACTCGATAGAGAGAGCTTTGGGAGGTACTTGAGTTCCTAAAACACTCTGTGATGATGATCTTTAACAAGATTAAGATGGAGAGCATGGATTCAAAGCTTTGTTCTTGAAATTATTAACGATTCTTGGAATGGAATTCATAGAGAGAGTCTTGAGGTTCCAAATACTGGATTATGAGGGAGTTGAGCGTCCTTGTCAACATTTGGAGCTTGGAAATAATTGGGAACGGATTCAACCTTGATAATCCATCCTTTTCTTCAAAGAGGTAATTAATCTTCACTTTGGATTTCGTTTTAGGGATTGAATATTGGTGTTCTTGAGATGATGATTATCATATTAATGAGTTGATAAGTATGATTAGAGATGCCTTAATGAGTAACGTTGATGTTATTGTTGGTATGCGGATATTGATATGTTTCGTATGGTTTTGAATGGTGTTCAGGAGATATGTCGATTTATATCTCCCTTCATTTCGGATTCGATGTTAAGATGATATACGTATATATATGGCTTAAGTGATTAATTACATGTTAGCATATCGGATTATGATGGTTGTCATGAACATGATTATGGAATCATGGTATTCTTGGTGTTCTTGGATATATATCACATCAAAGAGGAAGGATATATGTTGGTTTGATTATTAACATGGATAAGATAATTTAAACTAAACATTATGTTGATTGTAGTGATTGAGTTCGTATGATAAGATATGGATCATGATGATGAGATTGAACTGGAAAAGTTATTGTTAATCTTGGAGTATGATTTCCTTTTCATTCGGGTTCGTAGTCGCAAAGTGTTAGTCAATGCTTGGAATGCATGCAATCGTAGCATTAGCGCACGCTAAGCTTACCGCTAGCGCACGCTAACGGAACAACTTAGTGCACGCTACGTTGTGCGTTTAACGCGCTAAGTAGGCGACAGTGTAGTATTTTCGTGTTGTGATTATGAATTCGTGATGGTTTGAACTGGATTGTTTAAGACTGTGTTTAATCGAGATATTGTGGAACTGTTGGGTTTATTGATCGGTTATTGATTGATAATTATGATTTATCGGATTTCGGCTTGTATTGTTGATATGAGTTCGTAATTGTTTGAGTTGTATTGTTCGGTTTTGTAAATGATCGAGGTATTGTTGAGCCGCTGAGTTTGATTGGTTGGTTATACCGGTTATTGATTATTATCGGATGTGTTGTCATTTGATTATTGCATTAGGTCGCGTTAATTGAGCATTGATTATGGCCGTTGTGTTGCGGTCAAGGTTGAAGAGTTCGTAGGTTGCTTTTGGTCGGGGTTGAGGAGCTCGGGGACGAAGGTAATGGATTTTGGTAACGGCTTCGTGGTATCGGTATCGAGGCAAGTTTATACTTGTTCAGTTTATAATATTTGATGAATGGTTTCGTTTTCATTTCATTTATAATTCGTATAGCAATGTTGTTAGAAATGTAAGTTGTCGGGATAATGGTTTGTATATCGTGCTCTGGTTGTAATAAGTCATAAGGTATATGATTTAATTGTGTTCAAGGAAGGCGTGATTTATTTTTGGTCAAGGATATAGAATATCGGATATCGAGGATAGTTATCGTGATGACATAAGTATCGGGATAAAAGGTTATTGGTATGGAATGGATGGTACCTTATTTGAGATTATTTGTATAACTGTGTATTCGTTCAGGGATGTTGTTCGTGGAAAGGATGTTGTCTTCGGCTTTGAGGTAATTTATATATTGTTCAGTTATGAGATAATTGTTATGTTGAGTTGTTGTATATGTTGTATGTTGAGGCTTCATATATTGAGATTCGTACTGGTTGTTCGTTGAGGGATGTTGATCCCAGGACTATTGTTGGTATTAATGGTTATGTTGATCGTCTCATTGGGGGATGTTGATGGATATGGTCCTCGGCTTTGAGGTTCTAAGTATTTGTTCAGTCATGTGGATAATTAGTATGTTGAGTTGTTGTATATGTTGAGGTTTCGTGTAATGAGTTTCATATCGGTTATTCGTTGAGGGATGTTGATCCCAGGACTGTTGTATTGAGATCGTAGATCATGTTGGTCATTCATTTGGGGATGATGATCCCAGGACTGATATTTTGGATATTGATTAGTCGTGTCGATTTTTCATTGTCAGTCTGTTGTTGTTCACTTCGGTGAGTCTTTTGATCCTTATTGGATATGTATTTCTTTGAGTTTCGTTGTCATGTTGTATCGTGACATATCTGGAGTCATATCTGCGTGCCGATTGGTTATTGTGTAGGATTTTTAGCCGGGCACATGATGGTTATGTGTTGATATTTCCACATTGAACCGTGCACACGAGACATAGTTCGTGAGGCTAATTAGGTACAAGACCACATGTGTATTTTATCGATACCCGGGGTGGCTTGTGCACGGACACATTTCCGGATCGGGCGTACTGTGACGTCCATCTTTTGAGCCATATTGTTGGGTCGTTCATAGTCCATGTATGATTGGATATGTTCGACGGTTTGCGACTGGTTGTTCATACGCCCGAGGGGTATGTTCGACAGTCAGAGTTATTTCTTGAGATCCATTATTGTTGATCATTTGGAGTCTACCTTGTTGAGTGTATTCTCGGTTATTGTTGGTCCTTTGTTGATCATTTGGAGTCTACCTCGTTGAGGGTATTCTCGGTTATTGTTGATCCTTTGTTGATCGTGTTGGGAGTTTACCATGTTGAGGGTACTCTCGGTTATCGTTGATCCTTTGTTGATCGTGTCGGAGTTATCATGTTGATGGTATTCTCAGTTATCGTGATCCTTTATTGGTCGTATTGGAGTTATCATGTCGATGATATTCTCAGTTGATTTATCGGTTGATCTGGTTATTGATCGTATAAGCATTCGGACTATATGTCGATATTTCAGGATTTGTTATCATTATCATGTGGTAGTTGATCTACAGATATGTTGTGTACTGTTGGTTTATCCAGGTTGAGTTTTGATTGTGTAATCCGATGGACAGGATTTGGCACGGATGAATTATTTCATGATTATGAGTTATGATGATGTTTTGAGGATTGTTGGTATTTTTGAAATTCAATACAGATAATTGTTGTTAAGTTCATTTCGTCATTCGAGGATGCGAAATGTGGATTATGGTAAGGATTGGATTATTATGGATTGGTAAGGTTATAACGGTAAGATTACGTTGGTAGTATTCTTACAGTATTATTACGTTGGTATGTAATTATTTATGATGATGTGATCGGTATCATTATTGAGTATTGTGGCTGACCCCGTCGTGGGCTTTATTTTTAGGTACTCGGAGATCGAGCTAGTAGCTGTCGTGAAGAGATGAGCTTCCCAATGTGATACTGGCGGTGGCATGTTTTGGAGTATCGAGTATTTCTTTTCTGGTTATTCATTTCCGCTGGAAATGTGTATTTTGAACTGCATTTATCCGCTGCGTGTGTGTATTTCAAAATGGCCTTTTTGGCATTTTACGAACTTGGGTTATTTTTGTCAAACTCTTTTTCCCAAATTATTTTATCGGTACGTTTAAGGGGTGGTTTAACGTACACTTTGAACTGTTGAGATTTGGCATTTCGCCTTGTATTTTCAAATGGTATTCTATGACGGTATTTCAGAATTTTGTTTTTGAAAATATTTGAGTATTTGCAAAATATTACCGTCATCAGCCTTTTGGCATTTTTGAATTGGTTGTGTAAACGGTTTTTAGCCTGGTGGATTCCGGCGCGGGACCCACGGCGCTGTAATATCCCGGATGGTTTTGGGGGTGTTACAGAAGATGGTATCAGAGCTTTGGGTTTTGTGAAACCCGTGCATGTGTGTTATGTGGCTCTACCGGTATGGTAGTAGCGTGATTTTTGAAAATGAGTTTTTCTGACTTTTGAGTCAAACCAATTTTGGAGTTTCCAAAACTTTTGAGATCTTTTCAAATTGTTATTTGTGATATTAGCGTGTGTTGGTATGGTTTTGAGACTTCGTCTGGGAGTCGTGTGCTAGTATCACGGGAGATCATCGGCTTCACGCATCTGTAAGTATATTGGTTTGGTTATTCGCTTGTGGCGACACTTGATTGTTTTGTGATGAGTTGGAAAGTTTTGGATTTATCTGTTGTTGGTGGCAGGTTGCAAGTTTCGAGGACGAAACTTATTTTAAGGGGGGTAGTATGTAATACCCGAATTTTCAGTATGAATTTTTCGCGTTATTTTATCTAAGATATACTGGATGGCTTGGTGTCTATATGGTATGGATAAAATAAATTGAGAACTGAGACGGCTGTATTGGTACTCGTATAACTGTCGTAGAGGTTCGACAATTATTTTGAGGATATCGTGTATCAGGTCATCGTACTTTTGATATTGGGTATATCGTATGATAATGTTATTGGATTCAGTACATGTATTCAGTATGCCGTATGTTCGTATTTTGGTATGTCGAGACGGACGAGGAGAATTGGAAATGGCTAAGTATAGCCTGACTAGCGCGCGTTAATGTTCAAGTATAGCGCACGCTATCGTTCATGGTTAGCGCACGCTAGAGGCAGAATGTAGCGCATGCTAAATGCAGTCAGATCGGAAGGAATCTGCGTGTGGACCCTACCGCTTTGGCGCACGTTCTGGTAAGTCAACGGTTGTTGTCCTGAAGTATTAGCGCACGCTAAAGCATGAGGCTTAGAGCACGCTAATTGTAGATCGGTCAAAAGGAATCTTATCCTCGTCAGATCGGCATGTGGAGGCACATGCGGTACGTAGACTGTAGCAAGTCAACTGATATTAGCGCACGCTAAATGCAAGGACTTGCGTACGCTAAACAGTGTAAGTTACGTATGATAATGCATGGGCATTACGTACGTAAGCTCATGTTCGAGGCAAGACAGTGGCCTCTGGGCTGCGATAGCGCACGCTAACAAAGTCGGTTAGCGCACGCTAAGGCCGTAGTGCACGCTAAACATAAGATTTAGCGCACGCTAGTAATACACTTTATAAAAAGGGAACAGACGGGTGTTATGAAGCATTTCGTCCATTTCTTTCCTTTCACTCGATAGAGAGAGCTTTGGGAGGTACTTGAGTTCCTAAAACACTCTGTGATGATGATCTTTAACAAGATTAAGATGGAGAGCATGGATTCAAAGCTTTGTTCTTGAAATTATTAACGATTCTTGGAATGGAATTCATAGAGAGAGTCTTGAGGTTCCAAATACTGGATTATGAGGGAGTTGAGCGTCCTTGTCAACATTTGGAGCTTGGAAATAATTGGGAACGGATTCAACCTTGATAATCCATCCTTTTCTTCAAAGAGGTAATTAATCTTCACTTTGGATTTCGTTTTAGGGATTGAATATTGGTGTTCTTGAGATGATGATTATCATATTAATGAGTTGATAAGTATGATTAGAGATGCCTTACTGAGTAACGTTGATGTTATTGTTGGTATGCGGATATTGATATGTTTCGTATGGTTTTGAATGGTGTTCAGGAGATATGTCGATTTATATCTCCCTTCATTTCGGATTCGATGTTAAGATGATATACGTATATATATGGCTTAAGTGATTAATTACATGTTAGCATATCGGATTATGATGGTTGTCATGAACATGATTATGGAATCATGGTATTCTTGGTGTTCTTGGATATATATCACATCAAAGAGGAAGGATATATGTTGGTTTGATTATTAACATGGATAAGATAATTTAAACTAAACATTATGTTGATTGTAGTGATTGAGTTCGTATGATAAGATATGGATCATGATGATGAGATTGAATCTGGAAAAGTTATTGTTAATCTTGGAGTATGATTTCCTTTTCATTCGGGTTCGTAGTCGCAAAGTGTTAGTCAATGCTTGGAATGCATGCAACTGTGTAGCATTAGTGCACGCTAAACTTACTGGCTAGCGCACGCTAACGGGAACAACTTAGCGCACGCTACGTTGTGCGTTTAACGCGCGCTAAGTAGGCAGACAGTGTAGTATTTTCGTGTTGTGATTATGAATTCGTGTTGGTTTGAACTGGATTGTTTAAGACTGTGTTTAATCGAGATATTGTGGAACTGTTGGGTTTATTGATCGGTTATTGATTGATAATTATGATTTATCGGATTTCGGCTTGTATTGTTGATATGAGTTCGTAATTGTTTGAGTTGTATTGTTCGGTTTTGTAAATGATCGAGGTATTGTTGAGCCGCTGAGTTTAATTGGTTGGTTATACCGGTTCTTGATTATTATCGGATGTGTTGTCATTTGATTATTGCATTAGGTCGCGTTAATTGAGCGTTGATTATGGCCGTTGTGTTGCGGTCAAGGTTGAAGAGTTCGTAGGTTGCTTTTGGTCGGGGCTGAGGAGCTCGGGGACGAAGGCAATGGATTTTGGTAACGGCTTCGTGGTATCGATATCGAGGCAAGTTTATACTTGTTCAGTTTATAATATTTGATGAATGGTTTCGTTTTCATTTCATTTATAATTCGTATAGCAATGTTGTTAGAAATGTAAGTTGTCGGGATAATGGTTTGTATATCGTGCTCTGGTTGTAATAAGTCATAAGGTATATGATTTAATTGTGTTCAAGGAAGGCGTGATTTATTTTTGGTCAAGGATATAGAATATCGGATATCGAGGATAGTTATCGTGATGACATAAGTATCGGGATAAAAGGTTATTGGTATGGAATGAATGGTACCTTATTTGAGATTATTTGTATAACTGTTTATTCGTTCAGGGATGTTGTTCGTGGAAAGGATGTTGTCTTCGGCTTTGAGGTAATTTATGTATTGTTCAGTTATGAGATAATTGTTATGTTGAGTTGTTGTATATGTTGTATGTTGAGGCTTCATATATTGAGATTCGTACTGGTTGTTCGTTGAGGGATGTTGATCCCAGGACTATTGTTGGTATTAATGGTTATGTTGATCGTCTCATTGGGGGATGTTGATGGATATGGTCCTCGGCTTTGAGGTTCTAAGTATTTGTTCAGTCATGTGGATAATTAGTATGTTGAGTTGTTGTATATGTTGAGGTTTCGTGTAATGAGTTTCATATCGGTTATTCGTTGAGGGATGTTGATCCCAGGACTGTTGTATTGAGATCGTAGATCATGTTGGTCATTCATTTGGGGATGATGATCCCAGGACTGATATTTTGGATATTGATTAGTCGTGTCGACTTTTCATTGTCAGTCTCTTGTTGTTCACTTCGGTGAGTCTTTTGATCCTTATTGGATATGTATTTCTTTGAGTTTCGTTGTCATGTTGTATCGTGACATATCTGGAGTCATATCTGCGTGCCGATTGGTTATTGTGTAGGATTTTTAGCCGGGCACATGATGGTTATGTGTTGATATTTCCACATTGAACCGTGCACACGAGACGTAGTTCGTGAGGCTAATTAGGTACAAGACCACACGTGTATTTGATCGATACCCGGGTGGCTTGTGCATGGACACATTTCCGGATCGGGCGTCTTGTGACGCCCATCTTTTGAGCCATATTGTTGGGTCGCTCATAGTCCATGTATGATTGGATATGTTCGACGGTTTGCGATCGGGTTGTTCATACGCCCGAGGGGTATGTTCGACAGTCAGAGTTATTTCTTGAGATCCATTATTGTTGATCATTTGGAGTCTACCTTGTTGAGGGTATTCTCGGTTATTGTTGGTCCTTTGTTGATCATTTGGAGTCTACCTCGTTGAGGGTATTCTCGGTTATTGTTGATCCTTTGTTGATCGTGTTGGGAGTTTACCATGTTGAGGGTACTCTCGGTTATCGTTGATCCTTTGTTGATCGTGTCGGAGTTATCATGTTGATGGTATTCTCAGTTATCGTGATCCTTTATTGGTCGTATTGGAGTTATCATGTCGATGATATTCTCAGTTGATTTATCGGTTGATCTGGTTATTGATCGTATAAGCATTCGGACTATATGTCGATATTTCAGGATTTGTTATCATTATCATGTGGTAGTTGATCTACAGATATGTTGTGTACTGTTGGTTTATCCAGGTTGAGTTTTGATTGTGTAATCCGATGGACAGGATTTGGCACGGATGAATTATTTCATGATTATGAGTTATGATGATGTTTTGAGGATTGTTGGTATTTTTGAAATTCAATACAGATAATTGTTGTTAAGTTCATTTCGTCATTCGAGGATGCGAAATGTGGATTATGGTAAGGATTGGATTATTATGGATTGGTAAGGTTATAACGGTAAGATTACGTTGGTAGTATTCTTACAGTATTATTACGTTGGTATGTAATTATTTATGATGATGTGATCGGTATCATTATTGAGTATTGTGGCTGACCCCGTCGTGGGCTTTATTTTTATGTACTCGGAGATCGAGCTAGTAGCGGTCGTGAAGGGAAGAGCTTCCCAATGTGATACTGGCGGTGGCATGTTTTGGAGTATCGAGTATTTCTTTTCTGGTTATTCATTTCCGCTGCAAATGTGTATTTTGAACTGCATTTATCCACTGCGTGTGTGTATTTCAAAATGGCCTTTTTGGCATTTTATGAACTTGGGTTATTTTTGTCAAACTCTTTTTCCCAAATTATTTTATCGGTACGTTTAAGGGGTGGTTTAACGTACACTTTGAACTGTTGAGATTTGGCATTTCGCCTTGTATTTTAAAATGGTATTCTATGACGGTATTTCAGAATTTTGTTTTTGAAAATATTTGAGTATTTGCAAAATATTACCGTCATCAGCCTTTTGGCGTTTTTGAATTGGTTGTGTAAACGGTTTTTAGCCTGGTGGATTCCGACGCGGGACCCACGGCACTGTAATATCCCGGAACGGTTTTTAGCCTGGTGGATTCCGACGCGGGACCCACGGCACTGTAATATCCCGGATGGTTTTGGGGGTGTTACAGAAGATGGTATCAGAGCTTTGGGTTTTGTGAAACCCGGGCATGTGTGTTATGTGGCTCTACCGGTATGGTAGTAGCGTGATATTTGAAAATGAGTTTTTCTGAATTTTGAGTCAAACCAATTTTGGAGTTTCCAAAACTTTTGAGATCTTTTCAAATTGTTATTTGTGATATTAGCGTGTGTTGGTATGGTTTTGAGACTTCGTGTGGGAGTCGTGTGCTAGTATCACGGGAGATCATCGGCTTCACGCATCTGTAAGTATATTGGTTTGGTTATTCGCTTGTGGCGACACTTGATTGTTTTGTGATGAGTTGGAAAGTTTTGGATTTATCTGTTGTTGGTGGCAGGTTGCAAGTTTCGAGGACGAAACTTATTTTAAGGGTAGTATGTAATACCCGAATTTTCATATGAATTTTCGCGTTATTTTATCTAAGATATCTTTGGATGGCTTGGTGTCTATATAGTATGGATAAAATAAATTGAGAACTGAGACGGCTGTATTGGTACTCGTATAACTGTCGTAGAGGTTCGACAATTATTTTGAGGATATCGTGTATCAGGTCATCGTACTTTTGATATTGGGTATATCGTATGATAATGTTATTGGATTCAATACATGTATTCAATATGCCGTATGTTCGTATTTTGGTAAGTCGAGACGGACGAGGAGAATTGGAAATGGCTAAGTATAGCCTGATTAGCGCGCGCTAATGTTCAAGTATAACGCACGCTATCGTTCATGGTTAGCGCACGCTAGAGGCAGAATGTAGCGAACGCTAAATGTAGTCAGATCGGAAGGAATCTGCGTGTGGACCCGGCTGCTTTTGGCGCACGTTCTGGTAAGTCAACGGTTGTTGTCCTGAAGTATTAGCGCACGCTAAAGCATGAGGCTTAGCGCACGCTAATTGTAGATCGGTCAAAAGGAATCTTATCCTCGTCAGATCGGCATGTGGAGGCACATGCGGTACGTAGACTGTAGCAAGTCAACTGATATTAGCGCACGCTAAATGCAAGGACTTGCGTACGCTAAACAGTGTAAGTTACGTATGCTAATGCATGGGCATTACGTACGTAAGCTCATGTTCGAGGCAAGACAGTGGCCTCTGGGCTGCGATAGCGCACGCTAACAAAGTCGGTTAGCGCACGCTAAGGCTGTAGCGCACGCTAAACATAAGATTTAGCGCACGCTAGTAATACACTTTATAAAAAGGGGACAGACGGGTGTTATGAAGCATTTCGTTCATTTCTTTCCTTTCACTCGATAGAGAGAGCTTTGGGAGGTACTTGAGTTCCTAAAACACTCCGTGGTGATGATCTTTAACAAGATTAAGATGGAGAGCATGGATTCAAAGCTTTGTTCTTGAAATTATTAACGATTCTTGAAATGGAATTCATAGAGAGAGTCTTGAGGTTCCAAATACTGGATTATGAGGGAGTTGAGCATCCTTGTCAACATTTGGAGCTTGGAAATAATTGGGAACGGATTCAACCTTGATAATCCATCCTTTTCTTCAAAGAGGTAATTAATCTTCACTTTGGATTTCGTTTTAGGGATTGAATATTGGTGTTCTTGAGATGATGATTATCATATTAATGAGTTGATAAGTATGATTAGAGATGCCTTACTGAGTAACGTTGATGTTATTGTTGGTATGCGGATATTGATATGTTTCGTATGGTTTTGAATGGTGTTCAGGAGATATGTCGATTTATATCTCCCTTCATTTCGGATTCGATGTTAAGATGATATACGTATATATATGGCTTAAGTGATTAATTACATGTTAGCATATCGGATTATGATGGTTGTCATGAACATGATTATGGAATCATGGTATTCTTGGTGTTCTTGGATATATATCACATCAAAGAGGAAGGATATATGTTGGTTTGATTATTAACATGGATAAGATAATTGAAACTAAACATTATGTTGATTGTAGTGATTGAGTTCGTATGATAAGATATGGATCATGATGATGAGATTGAATCTGGAAAAGTTATTGTTAATCTTGGAGTATGATTTCCTTTTCATTCGGGTTCGTAGTCGCAAAGTGTTAGTCAATGCTTGGAATGCATGCAACTGTGTAGCATTAGCGCACGCTAAGCTTACTGGCTAGCGCACGCTAACGGGAACAACTTAGCGCACGCTACGTTGTGCGTTTAACGCGCGCTAAGTAGGCAGACAGTGTAGTATTTTCGTGTTGTGATTATGAATTCGTGATGGTTTGAACTGGATTGTTTAAGACTGTGTTTAATCGAGATATTGTGGAACTGTTGGGTTTATTGATCAGTTATTGATTGATAATTATGATTTATCGGATTTCGGCTTGTATTGTTGATATGAGTTCGTAATTGTTTGAGTTGTATTGTTCGGTTTTGTAAATGATCGAGGTATTGTTGAGCCGCTGAGTTTGATTAGTTGGTTATACCGGTTATTGATTATTATCGGATGTGTTGTCATTTGATTATTGCATTAGGTCGCGTTAATTGAGCGTTGATTATGGCCGTTGTGTTGCGGTCAAGGTTGAAGAGTTCGTAGCTTGCTTTTGGTCGGGGCTGAGGAGCTCGGGGACGAAGGCAATGGATTTTGGTAACGGCTTCGTGGTAGCGGTATCGAGGCAAGTTTATACTTGTTCAGTTTATAATATTTGATGAATGGTTTCGTTTTCATTTCATTTATAATTCGTATAGCAATGTTGTTAGAAATGTAGTTGTCGGGATAATGGTTTGTATATCGTGCTCTGGTTGTAATAAGTCATAAGGTATATGATTTAATTGTGTTCAAGGAAGGCGTGATTTATTTTTGGTCAAGGATATAGAATATCGGATATCGAGGATAGTTATCGTGATGACATAAGTATCGGGATAAAAGGTTATTGGTATGGAATGAATGGTACCTTATTTGAGATTATTTGTATAACTGTGTATTCGTTCAGGGATGTTGTTCGTGGAAAGGATGTTGTCTTCGGCTTTGAGGTAATTTATGTATTGTTCAGTTATGAGATAATTGTTATGTTGAGTTGTTGTATATGTTCTATGTTGAGGCTTCATATATTGAGATTCGTACTGGTTGTTCGTTGAGGGATGTTGATCCCAGGACTATTGTTGGTATTAATGGTTATGTTGATCGTCTCATTGGGGGATGTTGATGGATATGGTCCTCGGCTTTGAGGTTCTAAGTATTTGTTCAGTCATGTGGATAATTAGTATGTTGAGTTGTTGTATATGTTGAGGTTTCGTGTAATGAGTCTCATATCGATTATTCGTTGAGGGATGTTGATCCCAGGACTGTTGTATTGAGATCGTAGATCATGTTGGTCATTCATTTGGGGATGATGATCCCAGGACTGATATTTTGGATATTGATTAGTCGTGTCGACTTTTCATTGTCAGTCTCTTGTTGTTCACTTCGGTGAGTCTTTTGATCCTTATTGGATATGTATTTCTTTGAGTTTCGTTGTCATGTTGTATCGTGACATATCTGGAGTCATATCTGCGTGCCGATTGGTTATTGTGTAGGATTTTTAGCCGGGCACATGATGGTTATGTGTTGATATTTCCACATTGAACCGTGCACACGAGACGTAGTTCGTGAGGCTAATTAGGTACAAGACCACACGTGTATTTGATCGATACCCGGGGTGGCTTGTGCATGGACACATTTCCGGATCGGGCGTACTGTGACGTCCATCTTTTGAGCCATATTGTTGGGTCGTTCATAGTCCATGTATGATTGGATATGTTCGACGGTTTGCGACTGGTTGTTCATACGCCCGAGGGGTATGTTCGACAGTCAGAGTTATTTCTTGAGATCCATTATTGTTGATCATTTGGAGTCTACCTTGTTGAGGGTATTCTCGGTTATTGTTGGTCCTTTGTTGATCATTTGGAGTCTACCTCGTTGAGGGTATTCTCGGTTATTGTTGATCCTTTGTTGATCGTGTTGGGAGTTTACCATGTTGAGGGTACTCTCGGTTATCGTTGATCCTTTGTTGATCGTGTCGGAGTTATCATGTTGATGGTATTCTCAGTTATCGTGATCCTTTATTAGTCGTATTGGAGTTATCATGTCGATGATATTCTCAGTTGATTTATCGGTTGATCTGGTTATTGATCGTATAAGCATTCAGACTATATGTCGATATTTCAGGATTTGTTATCATTATCATGTGGTAGTTGATCTACAGATATGTTGTGTACTGTTGGTTTATCCAGGTTGAGTTTTGATTGTGTAATCCGATGGACAGGATTTGGCACGGATGAATTATTTCATGATTATGAGTTATGATGATGTTTTGAGGATTGTTGGTATTTTTGAAATTCAATACAGATAATTGTTGTTAAGTTCATTTCGTCATTCGAGGATGCGAAATGTGGATTATGGTAAGGATTGGATTATTATGGATTGGTAAGGTTATAACGGTAAGATTACGTTGGTAGTATTCTTACAGTATTATTACGTTGGTATGTAATTATTTATGATGATGTGATCGGTATCATTATTGAGTATTGTGGCTGACCCCGTCGTGGGCTTTATTTTTATGTACTCGGAGATCGAGCTAGTAGCGGTCGTGAAGGGATGAGCTTCCCAATGTGATACTGGCGGTGACATGTTTTGGAGTATCGAGTATTTATTTTCTGGTTATTCATTTCCGCTGCAAATGTGTATTTTGAACTGCATTTATCCGCTGCGTGTGTGTATTTCAAAATGGCCTTTTTGGCATTTTACGAACTTGGGTTATTTTTGTCAAACTCTTTTTCCCAAATTATTTTATCGGTACGTTTAAGGGGTGGTTTAACGTACACTTTGAACTGTTGAGATTTGGCATTTCGCCTTGTATTTTCAAATGGTATTCTATGACGGTATTTCAGAATTTTGTTTTTGAAAATATTTGAGTATTTGCAAAATATTACCGTCATCAGCCTTTTGGCGTTTTTGAATTGGTTGTGTAAACGGTTTTTAGCCTGGTGGATTCCGACGCGGGACCCACGGCGCTGTAATATCCCGGATGGTTTTGGGGGTGTTACAGAAGATGGTATCAGAGCTTTGGGTTTTGTGAAACCCGGGCATGTGTGTTATGTGGCTCTACCGGTATGGTAGTAGCGTGATATTTGAAAATGAGTTTTTCTGAATTTTGAGTCAAACCAATTTTGGAGTTTCCAAAACTTTTGAGATCTTTTCAAATTGTTATTTGTGATATTAGCGTGTGTTGGTATGGTTTTGAGACTTCGTGTGGGAGTCGTGTGCTAGTATCACGGGAGATCATCGGCTTCACGCATCTGTAAGTATATTGGTTTGGTTATTCGCTTGTGGCGACACTTGATTGTTTTGTGATGAGTTGGAAAGTTTTGGATTTATCTGTTGTTGGTGGCAGGTTGCAAGTTTCGAGGACGAAACTTATTTTAAGGGGGGTAGTATGTAATACCCGAATTTTCAGTATGAATTTTTCGCGTTATTTTATCTAAGATATACTGGATGGCTTGGTGTCTATATAGTATGGATAAAATAAATTGAGAATCGAGGCAATTTGTATTGGTACTCGTATAACTGTCGTAGAGGTTCGACAATTATTTTGAGGATATCGTGTATCAGGTCATCGTACTTTTGATATTGGGTATATCGTATGATAATGTTATTGGATTCAATACATGTATTCAGTATGCCGTATGTTCGTATTTTGGTATGTCGAGACGGACGAGGAGAATTGGAAATGGCTAAGTATAGCCTGATTAGCGCGCGCTAATGTTCAAGTATAGCGCACGCTATCGTTCATGGTTAGCGCACGCTAGAGGCAGAATGTAGCGCATGCTAAATGCAGTCAGATCGGAAGGAATCTGCGTGTGGACCCGGCTGCTTTTGGCGCACGTTCTGGTAAGTCAACGGTTGTTGTCCTGAAGTATTAGCGCACGCTAAAGCATGAGGCTTAGCGCACGCTAATTGTAGATCGGTCAAAAGGAATCTTATCCTCGTCAGATCGGCATGTGGAGGCACATGCGGTACGTAGACTGTAGCACGTCAACTGATATTAGCGCATGCTAAATGCAAGGACTTGCGTACGCTAAACAGTGTAAGTTACGTATGCTAATGCATGGGCATTACGTACGTAAGCTCATGTTGGAGGCAAGACAGTGGCCTCTGGGCTGCGATAGCGCACGCTAACAAAGTCGGTTAGCGCACGCTAAGGCCGTAGTGCACGCTAAACATAAGATTTAGCGCACGCTAGTAATACACTTTATAAAAAGGGGACAAACGGGTGTTATGAAGCATTTCGTCCATTTCTTTCCTTTCACTCGATAGAGAGAGCTTTGGGAGGTACTTGAGTTCCTAAAACACTCTGTGATGATGATCTTTAACAAGATTAAGACGGAGAGCATGGATTCAAAGCTTTGTTCTTGAAATTATTAACGATTCTTGAAATGGAATTCATAGAGAGAGTCTTAAGGTTCCAAATACTGGATTATGAGGGAGTTGAGCGTCCTTGTCAACATTTGGAGCTTGGAAATAATTGGGAACGGATTCAACCTTGATAATCCATCCTTTTCTTCAAAGAGGTAATTAATCTTCACTTTGGATTTCGTTTTAGGGATTGAATATTGGTGTTCTTGAGATGATGATTATCATATTAATGAGTTGATAAGTATGATTAGAGATGCCTTACTGAGTAACGTTGATGTTATTGTTGGTATGCGGATATTGATATGTTTCGTATGGTTTTGAATGGTGTTCAGGAGATATGTCGATTTATATCTCCCTTCATTTCGGATTCGATGTTAAGATGATATACGTATATATATGGCTTAAGTGATTAATTACATATTAGCATATCGGATTATGATGGTTGTCATGAACATGATTATGGAATCATGGTATTCTTGGTGTTCTTGGATATATATCACATCAAAGAGGAAGGATATATGTTGGTTTGATTATTAACATGGATAAGATAATTGAAACTAAATATTATGTTGATTGTAGTGATTGAGTTCGTATGATAAGATA
Organism: Orobanche coerulescens; assembly: GCA_033398695.1. Taxonomy (NCBI): domain Eukaryota; kingdom Viridiplantae; phylum Streptophyta; class Magnoliopsida; order Lamiales; family Orobanchaceae; genus Orobanche; species Orobanche coerulescens. The sequence goes on from CM065801.1 coordinate 116,755,260, forward strand.
TGGATCATGATGATGAGATTGAATCTGGAAAAGTTATTGTTAATCTTGGAGTATGATTTCCTTTTCATTCGGGTTCGTAGTCGCAAAGTGTTAGTCAATGCTTGGAATGCATGCAACTGTGTAGCATTAGCGCACGCTAAGCTTACTGGCTAGCGCACGCTAACGGGAACAACTTAGCGCACGCTACGTTGTGCGTTTAACGCGCGCTAAGTAGGCAGACAGTGTAGTATTTTCGTGTTGTGATTATGAATTCGTGATGGTTTGAACTGGATTGTTTAAGACTGTGTTTAATCGAGATATTGTGGAACTGTTGGGTTTATTGATCGGTTATTGATTGATAATTATGATTTATCGGATTTCGGCTTGTATTGTTGATATGAGTTCGTAATTGTTTGAGTTGTATTGTTCGGTTTTGTAAATGATCGAGGTATTGTTGAGCCGCTGAGTTTGATTGGTTGGTTATACCGGTTATTGATTATTATCGGATGTCTTGTCATTTGATTATTGCATTAGGTCGCGTTAATTGAGCGTTGATTATGGCCGTTGTGTTGCGGTCAAGGTTGAAGAGTTCGTAGGTTGCTTTTGGTCGGGGCTGAGGAGCTCGGAGACGAAGGCAATGGATTTTGGTAACGGCTTCGTGGTATCGGAATCGAGGCAAGTTTATACTTGTTCAGTTTATAATATTTGATGAATGGTTTCGTTTTCATTTCATTTATAATTCGTATAGCAATGTTGTTAGAAATGTAAGTTGTCGGGATAATGGTTTGTATATCGTGCTCTGGTTGTAATAAGTCATAAGGTATATGATTTAATTGTGTTCAAGGAAGGCGTGATTTATTTTTGGTCAAGGATATAGAATATCGGATATCGAGGATAGTTATCGTGATGACATAAGTATCGGGATAAAAGGTTATTGGTATGGAATGAATGGTACCTTATTTGAGATTATTTGTATAACTGTGTATTCGTTCAGGGATGTTGTTCGTGGAAAGGATGTTGTCTTTGGCTTTGAGGTAATTTATGTATTGTTCAGTTATGAGATAATTGTTATGTTGAGTTGTTGTATATGTTGTATGTTGAGGCTTCATATATTGAGATTCGTACTGGTTGTTCGTTGAGGTATGTTGATCCCAGGACTATTGTTGGTATTAATGGTTATGTTGATCGTCTCATTGGGGGATGTTGATGGATATGGTCCTCGGCTTTGAGGTTCTAAGTATTTGTTCAGTCATGTGGATAATTAGTATGTTGAGTTGTTGTATATGTTGAGGTTTCGTGTAATGAGTTTCATATCGGTTATTCGTTGAGGGATGTTGATCCCAGGACTGTTGTATTGAGATCGTAGATCATGTTGGTCATTCATTTGGGGATGATGATCCGGATCGATATTTTGGATATTGATTAGTCGTGTCGACTTTTCATTGTCGATCTCTTGTTGTTCACTTCGGTGAGTCTTTTGATCCTTATCGATATGTATTTCTTTGAGTTTCGTTGCCATGTTGTATCGTGACATATCTGGAGTCATATCTGCGTGCCGATTGGTTATTGTGTAGGATTTTTAGCCGGGCACATGATGGTTATGTGTTGATATTTCCACATTGAACCGTGCACACGAGACGTAGTTCGTGAGGCTAATTAGGTACAAGACCACACGTGTATTTGATCGATACCCGGGGTGGCTTGTGCACGGACACATTTCCGGATCGGGCGTACTGTGACGTCCATCTTTTGAGCCATATTGTTGGGTCGTTCATAGTCCATGTATGATTGGATATGTTCGACGGTTTGCGACTGGTTGTTCATACGCCCGAGGGGTATGTTCGACAGTCAGAGTTATTTCTTGAGATCCATTATTGTTGATCATTTGGAGTCTACCTTGTTGAGGGTATTCTCGGTTATTGTTGGTCCTTTGTTGATCATTTGGAGTCCACCTCGTTGAGGGTATTCTCGGTTATTGTTGATCCTTTGTTGATCGTGTTGGGAGTTTACCATGTTGAGGGTACTCTCGGTTATCGTTGATCCTTTGTTGATCGTGTCGGAGTTATCATGTTGATGGTATTCTCAGTTATGGTGATCCTTTATTAGTCGTATTGGAGTTATCATGTCGATGATATTCTCAGTTGATTTATCGGTTGATATGGTTATTGATCGTATAAGCATTCGGACTATATGTTGATATTTCAGGATTTGTTATCATTATCATGTGGTAGTTGATCTACAGATATGTTGTGTACTGTTGGTTTATCCAGGTTGAGTTTTGATTGTGTAATCCGATGGACAGGATTTGGCACGGATGAATTATTTCATGATTATGAGTTATGATGATGTTTTGAGGATTGTTGGTATTTTTGAAATTCAATACAGATAATTGTTGTTAAGTTCATTTCGTCATTCGAGGATGCGAAATGTGGATTATGGTAAGGATTGGATTATTATGGATTGGTAAGGTTATAACGGTAAGATTACGTTGGTAGTATTCTTACAGTATTATTACGTTGGTATGTAATTATTTATGATGATGTGATCGGTATCATTATTGAGTATTGTGGCTGACCCCGTCGTGGGCTTTATTTTTACGTACTCGTAGATCGAGCTAGTAGCGGTCGTGAAGGGATGAGCTTCCCAATGTGATACTGGCGGTGGCATGTTTTGGAGTATCGAGTATTTCTTTTCTGGTTATTCATTTCCGCTGCAAATGTGTATTTTGAACTGCATTTATCCGCTGCGTGTGTGTATTTCAAAATGGCCTTTTTGGCATTTTACGAACTTGGGTTATTTTTGTCAAACTCTTTTTCCCAAATTATTTTATCGGTACGTTTAAGGGGTGGTTTAACGTACACTTTGAACTGTTGAGGTTTGGCATTTCGCCTTGTATTTTCAAATGGTATTCTATGACGGTATTTCAGAATTTTGTTTTTGAAAATATTTGAGTATTTGCAAAATATTACCGTCATCAGCCTTTTGGCGTTTTTGAATTGGTTGTGTAAACGGTTTTTAGCCTGGTGGATTCCGACGCGGGACCCACGGCACTGTAATATCCCGGATGGTTTTGGGGGTGTTATAGAAGATGGTATCAGAGCTTTGGGTTTTGTGAAACCCGGGCATGTGTGTTATGTGGCTATACCGGTATGGTAGTAGCGTGATATTTGAAAATGAGTTTTTCTGAATTTTGAGTCAAACCAATTTTGGAGTTTCCAAAACTTTTGAGATCTTTTCAAATTGTTATTTGTGATATTAGCGTGTGTTGGTATGGTTTTGAGACTTCGTGTGGGAGTCGTGTGCTAGTATCACGGGAGATCATCGGCTTCACGCATCTGTAAGTATATTGGTTTGGTTATTCGCTTGTGGCGACACTTGATTGTTTTGTGATGAGTTGGAAAGTTTTGGATTTATCTGTTGTTGGTGGCAGGTTGCAAGTTTCGAGGACGAAACTTATTTTAAGGGGGGTAGTATGTAATACCCGAATTTTCAGTATGAATTTTTCGCGTTATTTTATCTAAGATATACTGGATGGCTTGGTGTCTATAGTATGGATAAAATAAATTGAGAACTGAGACGGCTGTATTGGTACTCGTATAACTGTCGTAGAGGTTCGACAATTATTTTGAGGATATCGTGTATCAGGTCATCGTACTTTTGATATTGGGTATATCGTATGATAATGTTATTGGATTCAATACATGTATTCAGTATGCCGTATGTTCGTATTTTGGTATGTCGAGACGGACGAGGATAATTGGAAATGGCTAAGTATAGCCTGATTAGCGCGCGCTAATGTTCAAGTATAGCGCACGCTATCGTTCATGGTTAGCGCACGCTAGAGGCAGAATGTAGCGCACGCTAAATGCAGTCAGATCGGAAGGAATCTGCGTGTGGACCCGGCTGCTTTTGGCGCACGTTCTGGTAAGTCAACGGTTGTTGTCCTGAAGTATTAGCGCACGCTAAAGCATGAGGCTTAGCGCACGCTAATTGTAGATCGGTCAAAAGGAATCTTATCCTCGTCAGATCGGCATGTGGAGGCACATGCGGTACGTATACTGTAGCAAGTCAACTGATATTAGCGCACGCTAAATGCAAGGACTTGCGTACGCTAAACAGTGTAAGTTACGTATGCTAATGCATGGGCATTACGTACATAAGCTCATGTTCGAGGCAAGACAGTGGCCTCTGGGCTGCGATAGCGCACGCTAACAAAGTCGGTTAGCGCACGCTAAGGCCGTAACGCACGCTAAACATAAGATTTAGCGCACGCTAGTAATACACTTTATAAAAAGGGGACAGACGGGTGTTATGAAGCATTTCGTCCATTTCTTTCCTTTCACTCGATAGAGAGAGCTTTGGGAGGTACTTGAGTTCCTAAAACACTCTGTGATGATGATCTTTAACAAGATTAAGATGGAGAGCATGGATTCAAAGCTTTGTTCTTGAAATTATTAACGATTCTTGAAATGGAATTCATAGAGAGAGTCTTGAGGTTCCAAATACTAGATTATGAGGGAGTTGAGCATCCTTGTCAACATTTGGAGCTTGGAAATAATTGGGAACGGATTCAACCTTGATAATCCATCCTTTTCTTCAAAGAGGTAATTAATCTTCACTTTGGATTTCGTTTTAGGGATTGAATATTGGTGTTCTTGAGATGATGATTATCATATTAATGAGTTGATAAGTATGATTAGAGATGCCTTACTGAGTAACGTTGATGTTATTGTTGGTATGCGGATATTGATATGTTTCGTATGGTTTTGAATGGTGTTCAGGAGATATGTCGATTTATATCTCCCTTCATTTCGGATTCGATGTTAAGATGATATACGTATATATGGCTTAAGTGATTAATTACATGTTAGCATATCGGATTATGATGGTTGTCATGAACATGATTATGGAATCATGGTATTCTTGGTGTTCTTGGATATATATCACATCAAAGAGGAAGGATATATGTTGGTTTGATTATTAACATGGATAAGATAATTGAAACTAAACATTATGTTGATTGTAGTGATTGAGTTCGTATGATAAGATATGGATCATGATGATGAGATTGAATCTGGAAAAGTTATTGTTAATCTTGGAGTATGATTTCCTTTTCATTCGGGTTCGTAGTCGCAAAGTGTTAGTCAATGCTTGGAATGCATGCAACTGTGTAGCATTAGCGCACGCTAAGCTTACTGGCTAGCGCACGCTAACGGGAACAACTTAGCGCACGCTACGTTGTGCGTTTAACGCGCGCTAAGTAGGCAGACAGTGTAGTATTTTCGTGTTGTGATTATGAATTCGTGATGGTTTGAACTGGATTGTTTAAGACTGTGTTTAATCGAGATATTGTGGAACTGTTGGGTTTATTGATCGGTTATTGATTGATAATTATGATTTATCGGATTTCGGCTTGTATTGTTGATATGAGTTCGTAATTGTTTGAGTTGTATTGTTCGGTTTTGTAAGTGATCGAGGTATTGTTGAGCCGCTGAGTTTGATTGGTTGGTTATACCGGTTATTGATTATTATCGGATGTGTTGTCATTTGATTATTGCATTAGGTCGCATTAATTGAGCGTTGATTATGGCCGTTGTGTTGCGGTCAAGATTGAAGAGTTCGTAGGTTGATTTTGGTCGGGGCTGAGGAGCTCGGGGACGAAGGCAATGGATTTTGGTAACGGCTTCGTGGTATCGGTATCGAGGCAAGTTTATACTTGTTCAGTTTATAATATTTGATGAATGGTTTCGTTTTCATTTCATTTATAATTCGTATAGCAATGTTGTTAGAAATATAAGTTGTCGGGATAATGGTTTGTATATCGTGCTCTGGTTGTAATAAGTCATAAGGTATATGATTTAATTGTGTTCAAGGAAGGCGTGATTTATTTTTGGTCAAGGATATAGAATATCGGATATCGAGGATAGTTATCGTGATGACATAAGTATCGGGATAAAAGGTTATTGGTATGGAATGGATGGTACCTTATTTTAGATTATTTGTATAACTGTGTATTCGTTCAGGGATGTTGTTCGTGGAAAGGATGTTGTCTTCGGCTTTGAGGTAATTTATGTATTGTTCAGTTATGAGATAATTGTTATGTTGAGTTGTTGTATATGTTGTATGTTGAGGCTTCATATATTGAGATTCGTACTGGTTGTTCGTTGAGGGATGTTGATCCCAGGACTATTGTTGGTATTAATGGTTATGTTGATCGTCTCATTGGGGGATGTTGATGGATATGGTCCTCGGCTTTGAGCTTCTAAGTATTTGTTCAGTCATGTGGATAATTAGTATGTTGAGTTGTTGTATATGTTGAGGTTTCGTGTAATGAGTTTCATATCGGTTATTCGTTGAGGGATGTTGATCCAAGGACTGTTGTATTGAGATCGTAGATCATGTTGGTCATTCATTTGGGGATGATGATCCCAGGACTGATATTTTGGATATTGATTAGTCGTGTCGACTTTTCATTGTCAGTCTGTTGTTGTTCACTTCGGTGAGTCTTTTGATCCTTATTGGATATGTATTTCTTTGAGTTTCGTTGTCATGTTGTATCGTGACATATCTGGAGTCTATTTTTGCGTGCCGATTGGTTATTGTGTAGGATTTTTAGCCGGGCACATGATGGTTATGTGTTGATATTTCCACATTGAACCGTGCACACGAGACGTAGTTTGTGAGGCTAATTAGGTACAAGACCACACGTGTATTTGATTGATACCCGGGGTGGCTTGTGCACGGACACATTTCCGGATCGGGCGTACTGTGACGTCCATCTTTTGAGCCATATTGTTGGGTCGTTCATAGTCCATGTATGATTGGATATGTTCGACGGTTTGCGACTGGTTGTTCATACGCCCGAGGGGTATGTTCGACAGTCAGAGTTATTTCTTGAGATCCATTATTGTTGATCATTTGGAGTCTACCTTGTTGAGGGTATTCTCGGTTATTGTTGGTCCTTTGTTGATCATTTGGAGTCTACCTCGTTGAGGGTATTCTCGGTTATTGTTGATCCTTTGTTGATCGTGTTGGGAGTTTACCATGTTGAGGGTACTCTCGGTTATCGTTGATCCTGTAACATCCCCAGATCGAACCGGGAATATTACACGCCACAGACCCTCTCCGCGAGGATCCGCCAGGCTAGACATCTAAACAACACATTACATTACATACCGACGAATCAAAATAACGAACCAATACACTGATTTGGTCTTTCGACACTGACATACAAATAAAAATACATAAACTCATCCAGACTCATACCCATGCAAGGGTAAAATACTTGCAACAACGAACAATAAGACAGCGGAAAAGACAATATAATGGACTCCGACTAACTGAACCCAAAACTGGCCTTCGTGTGATTAGTATCATTCGTCTTTTATCATCCCTCGTGCCGATCCTGTGTCTTGCTCCCGAAAACCTGCATGTACCTGGACACAATACAGATATCCACCCCCCGATTACTCGGGGGTTAGCAAAACTCCACTGTTTCGCTAGTGCAAGTAAAAAGTGCAAATACGAGCCATACACAACACATTCCGAGAATAGAATGAAAGACTTCCCGAGATATATTTAGTTAAAAATAGTTCAAGTCTTGAAAGTAGAAGCGAAGCAAGTAAGCACTTTGAAAACAATTCCAAATCTCGGGAGTTTTGAAAACATTAGAAATTAAAAAGTTCTTAATTCCTCGAAAGCCATTTAGGGTCACAGCCCCAAAGTTCATTTTCCAAAATACAAATCCGTTTAACAAAACACGGGGTCAACGACCCGGTCATCCACTTCAATTCACTTACAAGGACACATTACACATAAATCTTTATTATTATGCCATTCTAGCCAAACACCAATACCTGATATATAATGTATCTCGACCCCGAGCGCAAAGCTTTGTGATACTCAGTACATATCACAATTTATCATCAAAACATCAACATCAATATCACGAAACCACACTTGGTAACCCGTGGCCGTACCCATTAGTATCGGCCCCCAGAGGCCCCGTCGGACCGTCCCTGGTGGGAAACCACTTCCGCGGCCGTACCCATTAGTATCGGCCCCAGAGGTCCGTCGAACCGTCCCTGTGGAAGAACATCAACACACGCACCCAAGTCCACTTCGTGGCCGTACCCATTGTATCGGCCCCGTGAGGCCACATGCCATCCCTGTGGAAGAGTAACAACTCACAGATACAAAACCACGACCCTCAAAGGTCAAACACACAAAATATATATAGTCGAGGTACCTTGATAGAATGGCCAATTCATCCAACACATGCTCACAACCCGAACTAATACTATCAACAAGAAAGCACACTATTCCAACAAAGACCGAACGGCACAACCAATATCACATAAATTCACATAATTCATCGATAACCACATGTCTCCACGCACGGCTTAAACAAAGGATTAAACTTCAAAACTTACCGACGACGTACACACAATGGCATCACACGAAAGTATTACGATCTTATACTCAACATTAATACATGTATTCAATTAAGCATATTAATTCTCGGAACACACGAGTCGTCTTTAAGAAAACCATGATGGTAAATATACCGATACTTTTGAAAAAGATGGTTATGAATATTTATTTAGCACATATCGACGATTAACAACCATTATATCCACAAAACACGTAATGTATGGGCAAGATACTTGCCTCGAAATCAATTTGTGAATACTCCGACGAAAGCGGCCCAAAACAAATTCCAAACAGCCCCAAAACCGACCACCTTCACGAGAAATCAATAACAACACAATCACCACGAGAATAACACCGCTACGAATCAACAACACTAAACGAAATCTCAATCGACACTAAGAAACTACAAGGGTTCAAGGGTTCGTTCCAAGAAAGCCAAAATCATGTTCCGGGTGAGATGAAGTCGATAAACGAGTTACTAATCCATAGATTACAACCAATACAACAAGAATTACATGACCAATTCATCATAATCGGCCCGAATTGAAATCAAAAGGAAAACCCCAAAATATCTCAAGAACATAAATCAACCCGATAAAAACATGAAAACGAAACTCCAAACTGGGGGTTAAGATAAACAAGACTAGATAACAACAAGGGAATCAACAATTTCGGATTGGAATCATGAAATCACGATAAACCCCAAATTATCCCGAAAGTAGGGTTTTGAGAAGAAAATACCTCAATTAAAATGGCGAAAGATGTTGGGATGTTGTTAAATCCGTACTAGGAACTCAAAGATATTGATGGGTGATGATATCAGGCCAAAATCCATGCTTATACGCCCTCAAGATCGTCTAGATCGCCGGAAGGAAGAAAGGGGAGGAAGAAATGACGAAAATTGACCCCTGCAGTCGTATATATACTGTCAACAGTTAGCGCACGCTAAGGTATGTGTAGCGTGCGCTAACGGCTGTAAAATGCAGTCCGTAACCTCTCGCCAGTCCGTTAGCGCGCGCTAATATATGTATTTAGCGTGCGCTAATTACACACCGAGTAGTCTTTGCTATTATGACCATAACTCCTTCGTCCGGACTCCGATTGACTCGCCGTTTGAACCATTGGAAAGCTAGTTTGATGCTCTATCACATTGTAAAGTTTCAGAATTTTTAGACTTTATAAGCGCCGGTGGTGATCTTACAAAGTCGACCAAATGCACAAAAACGATACTCCTCGACAAAACAATAATTATTCAACATGTAACGAAACACTAACGGACAACACCAACGATCCAAATCGAAAACGAACACATAACAAAGCAAGACATACTATTAGCTCGACTTACGCAACGATAAGTCGTACCCGACGAACACCACAACACGGTACATCGTGCCGCACTCCAACATAGGGGAAAATCTCAAGAAATCGCCAATGTAACAAAATGAACGGCGCAATCGACAAAAATTCAAAAATAACCGGAACCGAGAATCTCGGGTATTACATTCTACCCTCCTTAAAAGAAGTTTCGTCCCGAAACTTAAAACATGAAACAATCCAGGCAGAGCAACTCTAGATGACACATGAATCCGATAACTTGAAGATCGGGAAAGACGATACGAAGGCAACCACCCCAAAACTTTGGGAAATTACAAAATGGCCCAAACGCCTGAAACATCACGATAAGAAAACGTATAACCAAACCGAACTTCACAAAACGTCTAACAAGGTTAAACGTACTTACGGGGAAATACGAACATCAATTTCGAATGGGATTCGCAAGAATCGATCTCGAATGCGGAAAGGTCGCCAAAAAAAAAAAAAAAACACGGAACTCAGCAAAACGACACCGAAACGAACTCGGATGTTAACAAGTGTAGAATGAAACATTCACAGAAGGACGAAACGGTCACGCATTTATCCGTTAAAACGGACTCTGCCAAAAAAGAAATTTACCGAAAATCGAAAATTGCGGATATTACATCATATCACCTTTAAAAGAGGTTTCGTCTCGAAACCTAAACAACGAAAATGAAGTCCGGAGTAGCAACTTTCCGGCCATATCCTCTTGGTCCCGTATCTGATCTCCACGACTAACTATGCCGCGGTCACGACCGTATCCTCTGTCCCTAGACATACTAAGCGGATTCTCACTCGATACGATGGCGCAACTTCGCAAAAATAATATGCTAAAGTACCAACCCAGCTCGACATAACACATAAGGTAATTGATAACAACTAAATAAGAAAATCCACGAGGTATCTTTTTAAATGATTTCATTTGGAAATCCTTGGATTTGTGCGCTATTTAAAATAAAATCTTGAAAGTATTTTTCGTACCTCAGTTTGTTTCATCAAAACCCGTAAACGACGGACTTTAACCGTCTCATTTGACATCACTTGCAAAACAATATATTTTTTTTTTTTTTTTTTTTTAACATCATCATTATAGAGTGATTCAAGATCACGCACGATAACTGGCTCAGTATAGAAAACTTTTCTAAACCCAAGTTTGAAGTTTTAAATCGAGTAAGACTCTTTATCTTCCACAGTATATTGTTGAAAATAAACATTGTATTGATTTTTGAAAATAAAGATTTTATGATGTGAAAGATTTCTGAAATCATGTACTCGGATTATTTGAAAATACAACAATACGTCAAAAATCATTTTCGAAAATCCTCTCAACACTACACAAAAACCAACGACGGTAATATTTTACAAAATGTCTACATGTACTTTAAAACAACTCTTTCAAATACCGTCGAGGTTTTATTTGAGAATCCGAGGCTGGCTCGCCAATTCTAAATAATTTTCAAAGTACGCACAGAGCTGCCGATTAATCGAATCGTCGAACCTTTATGAAATTTTCAGGGTGAGGTTTTCGAACACACACACAGAACATAATTTAAACAAAATCAATTATCACCTAGCGCTACAAAAAGTCCTAACACTTATTCCCACACAACAGTTGCATCGCTCAACACACATAGAATACCGTCAAGATGATTGATCGCAAAACATAGACACAGCGGCTAAAAATGCGGTTCCATAGCCTCTGTCCAGACCGACTAACGCGCGCTACAACAAATATTTAGCGTGCGCTACCAGTCGCATTAGCGCGCTAGCCTCACACTTAGCGTGCGTTAAGCTTCTATTTCAAAGAACATGATTGTGAACATATATATGACATTACCAGAATCGAAGGTCACAAATAAACAAAAACAATATTCGAATCTCAAAGCCATCGATTCACATAATTACAACACCTCATGAGCAACCATCAATAGGCAATTGTCATTCAAAATCGAAAAGTTAAAAGCAAGAGTCACGTCTTGAGTATATTTTGTAGACCTTATTTGAGTAAAAAAACTCGTGTTTTGAAAACTTATAGTATGAGATGAAAATGAAATATCGGTAGTTGAAGTCTCAAAAATTTTGACCTTGATCAAAAATTTTCCTCCCTTGGAGAACATTTTTAAAAAAATTACGACTCCCCGAAAGCCTTTCGAAAACTTAAAATTCCAAGGTTGTTACTCTTGCAAGAAAAACAGTTCATACAAGGATACATTTAGCAATATCACTCTTCATTCTAGTACAAAATGAGAATCGACAAATATATGTCACTTACTCACGATGCACCTTCAAATACTACTACTTAACACAGAATCACACCGGCTCGTATAGCTCGTGGTACAACATGTAGTAGGGAGACTTACATCCACAGATCGCACGAAGATGATGGTTGCACCATGATACTAATCACGACCGACATCCTGCACGACGCGTCGCGACACGACATCGATCGGACTCCATCCGACAAGACAAGACCCAACATTACACGACTGGACCCGACACCTAGGTTTCCGCAACCTAAGCTCGATACCATAAATGTAACATCCCCAGATCGAACCGAATATTACACGCCATGCACTCTCCGCGAGGATCCGCTGTGCTAGACATCTAAACAACACATTACATTACATACCGACGAATCAAAATAACGAACCAATACACTGATTTGGTCTTTCGACACTGACATACAAATAAAAATACATAAACTCATCCAGAGTCATACCCATGCAAGGGTAAAATACTTGCAACAACGAACAATAAGACAGCGGAAAAGACAATATAATGGACTCCGACTAACTGAACCCAAAACTGGCCTTCGTGTGATTAGTATCATTCGTCTTTTATCATCCCTCGTGCCGATCCTGTGTCTTGCTCCCGAAAACCCGCATGTACTGACACAATACAGATATCCACCCCCGATTACTGGGGTTAGCAAACTCCACCTGTTTCGCTAGTGCAAGTAAAAAGGGCAAATACGAGCCATACACAACACATTCCGAGAATAGAATGAAAGACTTCCCGAGATATATTTAGTTAAAAATAGTTCAAGTCTTGAAAGTAGAAGCGAAGCAAGTAAGCACTTTGAAAACAATTCCAAATCTCGGGAGTTTTGAAAACATTAGAAATTAAAAAGTTCTTAATTCCTCGAAAGCCATTTAGGGTCACAGCCCCAAAGTTCATTTTCCAAAATACAAATCCGTTTAACAAAACACGGGGTCAACGACCCGGTCATCCACTTCAATTCACTTACAAGGACACATTACACATAACACATTATTCTTATGCCATTCTAGCCAAACACCAAGACCTGATATATAATGTATCTCGACCCCGAGCGCAAAGCATTGTGATACTCCGGACATATCACAATTAATCATCAAAACATCAACATCAATATCACAGAAACCACACTTGGTAACCCGTGGCCGTACCCATTAGTATCGGCCCCCAGAGGCCCCGCCGACCGTCCCTGTGGGAAACCACTCGCGGCCGTACCCATTAGTATCGGCCCCGCAGGTCCGTCGAACCGTCCCTGTGGAAGAACATCAACACACGCACCCAAGTCCACTTCCGTGGCCGTACCCATTAGTATCGGCCCCCGGAGGCCACATGCCATCCCTGGTGGAAGAGTAACAACTCACAGATACAAAACCACGACCCTCAAAGGTCAAACACACAAAATATATATAGTCGAGGTACCTTGCTAGAATGGCCAATTCATCCAACACATGCTCACAACCCGAACTAATACTATCAACAAGAAAGCACACTATTCCAACAAAGACCGAACGGCACAACCAATATCACATAAATTCACATAATTCATCGATAACCACATGTCTCCACGCATACCTTAAACAAAGGATTAAACTTCAAAACTTACCGACGACGTACACACAATGGCATCACACGAAAGTATTACGATCTTATACTCAACATTAATACATGTATTCAATTAAGCATATTAATTCTCGGAACACACGAGTCGTCTTTAAGAAAACCATGATGGTAAATATACCGATACTTTTGAAAAAGATGGTTATGAATATTTATTTAGCACATATCGACGATTAACAACCATTATATCCACAAAACACGTAATGTATGGGCAAGATACTTGCCTCGAAATCAATTTGTGAATACTCCGACGAAAGCGGCTCGGCCGAAACAGCCCCAAAACAGTCCCGAAACAGCCCCAAAAACCGACCACCTTCACGAGAAATCAATAACAACACAATCACCACGAGAATAACACCGCTACGAATCAACAACACTAAACGAAATCTCAATCGACACTAAGAAACTACAAGGGTTCAAGGGTTCGTTCCAAGAAAGCCAAAATCATGTTCCGGGTGAGATGAAGTCGATAAACGAGTTACTAATCCATAGATTACAACCAATACAACAAGAATTACATGACCAATTCATCATAATCGGCCGTAATTGAAATCAAAAGGAAAACCCCAAAATATCTCAAGAACATAAATCAACCCGATAAAAACATGAAAACGAAACTCCAAGCGGGTTAAGATAAACAAGACTAGATAACAACAAGGAATCAACAATTTCGGATTGGAATCATGAAATCACGATAAACCCCAAATTATCCCGAAAGTAGGGTTTTGAGAAGAAAATACCTCAATTAAAATGGCGAAAGATGTTGGGATGTTGTTAAATCCGTACTAGGAACTCAAAGATATTGATGGGTGATGATATCGTGCCAAAATCCATGCTTATACGCCCTCAAGATCGTCTAGATCGCGGAAGGAAGAAAGGGGAGGAAGAAATGACGAAAATTGACCCTCGCAATGATATATATCTGTCAGCGATTAGCGCACGCTAAGGTATGTAGCGTGCGCTAACGGCTGTAAAATGCAGTCCGTAACCTCTCACAGTCCGTTAGCGCGCTAATATATGTATTTAGCGTGCGCTAATTACACACTGAGTAGTCTTTGCTATTATGACCATAACTCCTTCGTCCGGACTCCGATTGACTCGCCGTTTGAACCATTGGAAAGCTAGTTTGATGCTCTATCACATTGTAAAGTTTCAGAATTTTTAGACTTTATAAGCGCCGGTGGTGATCTTACAAAGTCGACCAAATGCACAAAAACGATACTCCTCGACAAAACAATAATTATTCAACATGTAACGAAACACTAACGGACAACACCAACGATCCAAATCGAAAACGAACACATAACAAAGCAAGACATACTATTAGCTCGACTTACGCAACGATAAGTCGTACCCGACGAACACCACAACACGGTACATCGTGCCGTACCCAACATAGGGGAAAATCTCAAGAAATCGCCAACAGAACAAAATGAACGGCGCAATCGACAAAAATTCAAAAATAACCGGAACCGAGAATCTCGGGTATTACAGATCCTTTGTTGATCGTGTCGGAGTTATCATGTTGATGGTATTCTCAGTTATCGTGATCCTTTATTGGTCGTATTGGAGTTATCATGTCGATGATATTCTCAGTTGATTTATCGGTTGATCTGGTTATTGATCGTATAAGCATTCGGACTATATGTCGATATTTCAGGATTTGTTATCATTATCATTTGGTAGTTGATCTACAGATATGTTGTGTACTGTTGGTTTATCCAGGTTGAGTTTTGATTGTGTAATCCGATGGACAGGATTTGGCACGGATGAATTATATCATGATTATGAGTTATGATGATGTTTTGAGGATTGTTGGTATTTTTGAAATTCAATACAGATAATTGTTGTTAAGTTCATTTCGTCATTCGAGGATGCGAAATGTGGATTATGGTAAGGATTGGATTATTATGGATTGGTAAGGTTATAACAGTAAGATTACGTTGATAGTATTCTTACAGTATTATTACGTTGGTATGTAATTATTTATGATGATGTGATCGGTATCATTATTGAGTATTGTGGCTGACCCCGTCGTGGGCTTTATTTTTAGGTACTCGTAGATCGAGCTAGTAGCGGTCGTGAAGGGATGAGCTTCCCAATGTGATACTGGCGGTGGCATGTTTTGGAGTATCGAGTATTTCTTTTCTGGTTATTCATTTCCGCTGCAAATGTGTATTTTGAACTGCATTTATCCGCTGCGTGTGTGTATTTCAAAATGGCCTTTTTGGCATTTTACGAACTTGGGTTATTTTTGTCAAACTCTTTTTCCCAAATTATTTTATCGGTACGTTTAAGGGGTGGTTTAACGTACACTTTGAACTGTTGAGATTTGGCATTTTGCCTTGTATTTTCAAATGGTATTCTATGACGGTATTTCAGAATTTTGTTTTTGAAAATATTTGAGTATTTGCAAAATATTACCGTCATCAGCCTTTTGGCGTTTTTGAATTGGTTGTGTAAACGGTTTTTAGCCTGGTGGATTCCGACGCGGGACCCACGGCGCTGTAATATCCCGGATGGTTTTGGGGGTGTTACAATACCGTTTGGCGTTACCTCCGGCCTTGAGTTGCGTGCTCCAGCTAAGGAAATATGTCCCGGATCCTAGCCATATCATCGACTATAGTGAGATCGATATTGCCGAGGACTTTACCTTCGAGGAGCGTCCCTTGAAGATTTTGGAGCACCATCATAAACGACTAAGGCATAAGACCATCCCTTTGGTCAAGGTACAGTGGTCAAGACATGGTGTCGAGGAGGCAACTTGGGAAACCGAGGATAGCATGCGTGCTAGATACCCCGAGTTGCTTGTTTCTTAAGTTTCGGGACGAAACTTGTTTTTAGAGGGGTAGAATGTAATATCCGCATTTTTTTTTCTTTTTCCGATATTCCCATTTTGGTGTATTTTTATTTTTAGTAGTTCGCTTGTAACCTTGTCGACATTTTGAATCTATGTTACTCTTGGAGTTTCTCCATCTGGGATGATCGTGGTGATGTTTTGATATTATTCTGTTTTATGTCATGTATTATGGCATGGACATTCGATTCTCGTGGAACTCGTTCGCTTTTGTAATTTCTTTGGTTTCACGAGTTCGTATAGTTGAGTTGTTCGTGTTGGGAGTTTCGGTTTGTTAATCCGACGTCGTATCGCGGTTTTTGAACGTTTGGGCCGTTTCGTAATTTTCCTAAGTTTAGGGTATTCTTGTTATCTTTGTTGTTCCTGAACCTTCGGGCATTCGGAATCACGCTTCATCGTAACGTTTCGGTTTCTGACTTAAATCCGTGGTGAGTGTATCCGTTGGTCGTGGATACACCTTGTTATTTTTCTCTTTTCGATCGTCTCCTCGTCGAGTAGTGTTTCAGACTATGGCCTGCTGTCACAGGCCATGTTACGGCCGTAAGCCCTATATGTTACGGTCGTAATAATCGAGAGTTACGGTTGTAAGCTTCCTTCATACGGCCGTAACAAGGCTTCATTTCTTACCTCCTGGTCCAGTTCCGAGTTACGGGCGTATCATGTTCGAGTTACGGCCATAAGTATCGATACGGCCGTAATGGTATTCTGGATACGGCCGTATGTGTCATTCGTCAAATTTGCCCAGTTCTTTCCAGAGGCCAGTTACGGCCGTAAGAGAGTCAGGTTACGGCCGTAATGTTCCTATGTTACGGCCGTATGTGGGGTGTGTTACGGCCGTAACACCTGCCAGTATATAAACTGACAGCGGCCGAGTTTTTCCTCATTTCTCACATCTCTCTTTTATTTTCGCGACGGGAGCGACAACTGAGGCTAGGGTTCGTCCGATTTCGATCCAAACTCCATTGTAAGGGCATATTCAAGTATCATACCATCCACCTATCACTAATCATCCATCGTTCATCTTCAAATCAAGGTAAAATCTCTTATAACCTACCTTGGGGGATTTGGGGGTTTTCGGGTGTAATGTTCGTTTTGCTTCGTGTTGTTGATTAATCCTTGATGATTATGATTAATCTCGTCATTGTTCTTGTTCTGCTATGAACTCATTGTGTATTTCGTGATATTTGCATAATCGAGAGGGTTTGGTTGCGATCCGCCCTCGTCGTTGTTTGATACGAATACACATAAATCGTAGGCGGGTTTTCGGGTGTTTTCCAATTCCGTATTCAGTTGGAATTGGTGGTGATTGTGTTCTTCGTATCGTTAGGTTCGGTTCCGTTGGCTCATAGCGTTCGTCGGTGATTATCCTTTCCGTTCGTTGCGTCATCAATTATTCAAGGCAAGTATTTTTGGAAACCTTTATGCTTAACGTGAAATGGTAATGTATATTGTGTGTGATTGCTCACCTCGGGAGGGTCCGACGGTATCACGGAGGGAATCCAATGGTATAGCCCTGGATTCACGAGTTTGTTTCGCTAGCCAGCTTGGGAGGGTCCTTAGGTATCACGGAGCGGGATCAATGGTATAGCCCTGTTCCCAAGGCGATGCGTGTGCGTGATTTGTTTTATATTATGGCCATCTTGGGAGGGTCCTTAGGGATCACGGGGCGGGATCAATGGTATAGCCCTGTTCCCACAGCAAATTGTTTGACTGTTTGTTTCCGGAAAAGACATGTCTGGTTTTGACTTTTGAAATTGATATTGGTGCATGTACTATGAAATGTGTAAGCGATTGGTTTGCCTTGATTACTTGTACTAGCATAATTGCTAACCCCTTTGGGGACCCGTTTTGGGAAAATTCTTGTTATGGATTTCAGGTTATGATTATTCGGACGAGCGAGCACCGGGACAGTACGAGGATGTTGGCCAAGGTCGTTGACATGTGCATTTGGGTCTTCTTATTTTCTTTCGTTTACTTCGATTTGGTCGTTTCCCATTTTTATAAACTTATAGATTGTGCTCGCAAGTACTTAGGCTTTTCATTTTAAACTCCGTATTGTATTACTTTAAAATTTTTACATTGTCGGGTGATGCTTATTCCGCCGGTTGCTCCGGGCGTATCTTTTTATGTCATATTATATAAATGTGTGTCCTCACTAACCGAGATGGTTAGTCGAGTGGAGTTTTCTTGATTATAGCCTGGTGGGTCCCAAGTAGGGGTCCACGGCGCTGTAATATACTCTGAATATCTCGGGGTGTTACAGAAATGTATAGGAAGATCGTGCTTCAGTGGTTGTCCCTTCAGTGTTGTAGTAAGAAACCCCTGGAGTTCAGGTATGCTGACCCGGTTCAATTCGGGGAGCTTACCGCTAGTCTTGGACTTAACCTAGAAGGGGGATTCGACCGTCCCTACACAAACTGGTCGGGCCAACTGGTCGGGAACTGGAGCCGTTCTCCTGATGAGCCCATGGCAGGGCGAAACCAGTGACATTGTGCCGATTCCCTAAGGCTTACCCCTGTGCTCCATGCACACATAATCGCATGGGGGTGCCGCACGGGCTTACAATCTCCCATCCCGTGACAAGTGGAATCGGAGCCACGGTTTGCACACAACCGACTCATATCACACGAGAACAATGGCCAACACTCAGGATGTCCCTATTGATGCTACTCAAGAGCAGCAACGCCGTCGTGAGGAGCAACGAGGTAACAAGGTCCGAGGCAAGTCCAAGGGACCCTCTGCCGACGCCTTCGAACCTCGGATTGCCACATTGGAAGCCTCGATGGCTAGCTTGGAGGAGAACCTTGATCAAGTCCATGACAGGTTCGACACTCTGGAGACGGAATACGCCGACATCGCTGGCGTGCTGAAGAAACTTATGATGGACCAGTCGGATATGTTGCGCGGGCAACTTATTGAATTCCAGAAGGAGATTCATGGCCTCCATGGCTTTGTCCAAGAAGAGCTACGCTCTATTCGCTCGGAAGTGGAAGAAGTCCGATCGGAATGGGCTAAACACAAGCGAGCCGCATCATTTAATTTCGCTGCCCCGTTCGCTTTTGATGCGCTCCGTTTGGATGTGCCGAAGCCCGAAACCTACGATGGCACTCGGAATGCCACTGTGGTCGATAACTTCTTATTCGGCCTGGAACGATACTTTGACGCTATGGGCATAAAAGATGAGGAACAGAAGGTCAGCGGAGCACCAAATTACCTGCGTGGTGCCGCACAACTCTGGTGGCGCCGGAAGTATGGCGATATGGGCAAAGGGATCTGCACCATTGACACTTGGGCAGACTTCCAAAGAGAACTCCGAAAACAATTTGCCCCAAGCAATGCTGAACGAGATGCGAGAGCTCGCCTCCGAAGACTCAAGCATACAGGTACGATTAGTGACTATATCAATGAATTTACAACTCTCATGCTTGAAGTTGAAATGTCCGATAAAGATGCACTTTTCTATTTCACCAATGGCCTTAACAATTGGGCCAAAACCGAGCTGGATAGACACGGTATTCAGACCCTTGACGAAGCTATCGCCAAGGCTGAATCACTCACTGACTACTCTGGGCAAGGTAAAGATAAACGGCCCATTCATGGCAAAGGTGGGGGAGAAAATCGCAAGGAAGGATATGGCGGTAATCGCAATAATTGGGGAACTAACCGACCCCCAAGTGGCAAGATCGGGCAACAAAAATTCCCAGGAAAGAAGGAGCAATCAAAGCCCAAAAGCCCTTGCTTCATATGCAACGGCAATCATTGGATACGTGACTGTCCAGAGAAGAAGACTTTAAACGCCCTTGCTGCCCACTTAAAGATTAGTGCCGACGATACCTCGGCCCCTCCATTAGAAGAACCCCGACACAGCATGGGTTCTCTTCAGTACATGTCCGCTCTTAAGGGACAAGCCCCGACGCCCGTTACCCCGAAGAAAGGGCTCATGTTTGCTCGCACCATTATTAACGGTCAAACCGTTAGCGCATTACTCGACACTGGAGCATCTCATAACTTCATGTCCGAGGAATAAGCAAAACGCCTAGGGCTCAAGACAGTCTATCGTGGAGGTGCGATGAAGGCAGTAAACTCACCTGCCAAGCCTATAGCCGGAATTGCTCATGATGTCCCACTCTCTCTTGGGACATGGTCCGGAAAGCTATACTTTTCTGTCGTCCCCATAGATGACTTCAAGATGGTTCTAGGCATGGAATTCTTCGACAGATTCCAAGCCTTTCCTACGCCGGCCACAAACACACTCGCCATCTACGACGGGGACAAGGCATGCATGGTCCCTATTGAACAAGCCCATGTTGAGAAGAAACTGATATCGGCCATGCAATTTAAGAAGGGGATGCGGAAGTACCCCAACTACTTGGTAACAATTCGGCAGCTCAATGACGAAGAAAAACTCAACTCATCGCGGACTCACCACCCGCAAATCTTGGAGAATATTCTTGAAGAATACAAGGATGTGATGCCTAAAGAATTGCCTAAGAAACTTCCACCCAAGCGAGAGGTGGATCATTGCATCGAGTTGGAACTTGGTGCCAAACCTCCAGCTGCTGCTCCCTACCGCATGGCACCGCCCGAACTCGCGGAACTACGAAGGCAAATCAAGGACCTTCTAGAAACAGGATACATACGTCCCTCCAAATCTCCCTACGGTGCACCCATACTATTACAGAAAAAGAAGGATGGCACCCTTCGAATGTGCATCGACTACAGGGCACTCAATCGGATCACTATCAAGAACAAATACCCAATACCATTGATAGCGGATCTCTTCGATCAACTTGGCAAGGCGCGGTACTTCACCAAACTTGACCTGCGCTCGGGGTACTATCAAGTGCGAATTGCAGAAGGAGATGAGGCCAAGACCACATGTGTGATTCACTACGGTGCTTTTGAGTTCCTTGTCATGCCCTTCGGTCTCACGAATGCACCTGCAACCTTTTGCACCCTCATGAACAAGGTACTTCACCCTTTCCTTGACCAATTTGTTGTTGTTTACTTGGATGATATTATGGTGTACAGCTCGACTCTTGAAGAACATATTCAACACCTTAAACAAGTCTTCCAAGTACTACGCGAGAACGAGCTCTATGTTAAGAAGGAAAAATGTTCATTTGCCCAAGAAGAAGTTGAATTTCTCGGTCACAAGGTTAAAGGAGGCAAAATCATGATGGAAAATGCAAAGGTGAAAGCTATTCAGGATTGGCAACCCCCGACCAAGGTTCCAGAACTTCAATCATTTCTCGGCTTGGTGAACTACTACCGCCGCTTTATAAGAGGATACTCGGCCAAAGCAGCCCCACTGACCGATATACTCAAGAAAAACCAAGTATCGCATTGGTCCAGCAAGTGCCAGCAAGCTTTCGAAGAACTCAAGCAAGCGGTGTCCGAAGAACCCGTACTGGCCTTGCCGGGCCACACAAAAGTTTTTGAGGTGCAAACTGACGCCTCTGATTTCGCTATTGGACGAGTGCTCATGCAAGATGGACACCCCATTGCCTTTGAGAGCCGGAAACTCAATGAGACGGAAAGACGGTATACAGTGCAAGAAAAGGAAATGACTGCGGTCATACACTGCCTGCGAACATGGCGACACTACCTGCTTGGTTCACACTTTGTCATTATGACGGATAATGTTGCTACGAGTTATATTCAGACGCAAAAGAAGTTAAGTCCCAAGCAAGCTCGATGGCAAGACTTCTTGGTGGAATTCGACTACCGACTCGAGTACAAGCCGGGGAAAGCTAATGTAGTCGCGGATGCCCTAAGCAGGAAGGCAGAACTGGCCACTATGAGTTCAAGTATGCCAAAGTCCGACCTCATCCAATAGATTAAGGAAGGAGTCCAACAAGATGCCCAACTGAAAGATCTTTTGGACAAAATAAGGCGAGGCAAAACAAGGCGATTTTGGGAGGAAAATGGTATCATACGCACCATTGGCGATCGGATATTTGTGCCTAAGTGGGGAAAACTTCGAAAAGAGATCATAAAGGAGTGCCACGACACTAAGTGGGCTGGTCACCCAGGAATCGAACGCACCACTGCACTCGCGCAGGCCTCATACTATTGGCCGCAAATGAGGGACGAAATTGAAGCCTACGTGAAGACTTGTCTTGTGTTCCAGCAAGACAAGAATGAACAGAATCTGCCGGCAGGATTGTTGGAGCCCCTGACCATTGCTTCAAGGCCCTGGGAGAGCGTCTCAATGGACTTCATCACAACTCTCCCAAAATCAGAAGGATTCGGAAGCATCATGGTGGTGGTGGACCGATACAGTAAGTATGCTACTTTCATTGCCACCTCACCCGATTGCAATGCTAATGAAGCTACCCGTCTATTCTTCAAACATATCATCAAACTTTGGGGGATTCCTCTAAGCATTGTGAGTGATCGAGACCCTCGATTCACTGGACGATTTTGGAGAGAACTATTCGAGCTATTGGGAACCGACCTCAAGTTCTCAACAAGTTTCCATCCCCAAACAGATGGACATACCGAACGAATCAATGCATTGCTGGAACTATATCTAAGAAACTATGTGAGCGCCCATCAAAAGGACTGGCCAAGATTACTTGATGTGGCCCAGTTTTCTTACAATCTGCAGAAAAGCGAGGCAACAGGTAAGTCCCCTTTCGAAATCATTATGGGTTTTCAGCCACTAACCCCGAATGCTGTAGCCTCCACACGTGAAGGCAAGAGTCCCGCAGCTCACCGCATTGCCAGAGAATGGCATGAGGAAAGAGACATTACGCGCGCCTACCTTGATAAGGCCGCTCGGAAGATGAAGAAGTGGGCTGATCCTAAAAGAAGAGACATTAAGTTCCAAGAAGGTGATCAGGTCATGGTCAAACTTTCTACCAACCAATTCAAGGCATTACGCAAAGTACACAAAGGTTTGGTGAGGAGGTACGAAGGACCACTCACAATAATCAAACGTGTTGGAAATGTCTCTTATATGTTGCAAATCCCTCCAAAACTTAAAATACATCCGGTCTTCCACGCGAGCCAATTGAAACTCTACCATGCCGACTCGGAAGACCCGCACCGAGGAGAGTCAAATCGTGCACCTAATGCCGTAATCACCTCATTCGACAAGGAGGTGGACTATATTGTGACCGAACGAGTTACTCGGAAGAGAGGCATGCCTCCCGGCACGGAATACTTGGTAAAATGGAAAAACCTCCCTGATAGCGAAGCAACATGGGAACGGGAAGACGAACTCTGGCAATTTCAAGATCACATCAAGAGGTTCAAACAAGAGAACGCGCCGAGGACGTCGCTGAAATAGGTGGGGGAGGATGTGACGGGTCAGGCGAAAACGACCCGGATGACCCTAACATGAGTCTCTATGTGTCGCAAGGTTCCAGAAGGTTCTAGAATGATCAAGAAAGACCCAGAGATCTCTACATAGTTAGACGACTCTAGAAGCATGTAGAAATGTACTTCTTACACACTTTGTAGAAATCTCATGTAAATGCCCATGTAAATGTACTACAAGTATCTAGAGTATTCTACCTAGAAAGTTCTATCTAGAGAGTTCCACTCCAGAACTCTCCTAGGATGGTATAAAAGGAGGAGGAGCCTCATTTGCTCACTCCATCCAGAAATCCTCAAGCAATCAAGCATTGTAAAGCTCTCTTGTACTCAAGCATTCATACTTAATAAAATCTTTTTGTGCCATTGCCCCTTTTCTCGTAACTTTCAGGCTTACTTAGCAACTCGACTCAGCTTAGTTGTTTAAGTGCCGCACGGGTTAGCTGCGCAAAACTCCCAGCACCGTGACACTTTGGCGCGCAAGGGTTTGGCTGTGACGAACAGGGGGGAGATCACACATCCCATCCCAAGCGTTCGCACCTCACTATGGTGTCTGCATGCGGGTCCTCTACCCTTCGAGGACGGGTTTGCTGGGAGCTGGGTCTGAGATGATGTGGATGAGGCGGTCCATTGTGCTTTCGCGGCGGGATAGGCACCTTTTTGGGGCCTACTCAGAATGCACGAGGACGTGCATGATTATGGCGGTGGGAGGATGTCACGGACTGCAGATTTGCCCCTATGTCACGCTGGTTGTGCGAAATGTATCGGAGGATCGTGCTTCAGTGGTTGTCCCTTCAGCTTTCCAATGTCCAGTTCACTCACAAGGCTTTATCCCGCTAAGCCTATTATAGGGGGAGGGAGCTCCGTGTGTCCCGCACGTGCCGCCCGTGCACGCGCCCAGCGCCTCGCGCGCACCCCTCGCGGGTCTCCGTCGCCCGTGTCCGAGTCTCGGCCCTCGGATGTGCCTCATCTCGTCATCTTGTCCCGTGTTGTCCTGAAGCGGTGTGCCTGTCCGCTGCACTCGTCCGTTCGGTTCCCGGCGTGCCTTGTCTCGCCGCCCAGGTAGCTCCGCAAATGGCCTGATGACCTTGTCCCTCGGTTGGGCACTTTGTTGCCCAGATAGCCTGCTTGTTCGGCCATACATCCACGCATGCCGCACCACACGGCTAAGTCCCTCAGTCGGTTGTGCCGCTCCACAAGGCCTTGCAGTCCCGAATGTGCCCCGTGCACGTTGATCCGCTGGACCTCGCACCCCTCTGTGCGGGTATGTCCGAGCACTCTGTCGGTCGTTTCTCTCGGGGCGTGACACTCTCCCCCACCTGTTCCGTCGACGTCCCCGTCGACGTGTGCTGCTACTCGATCCCTCGATGTACCGCATTGATCCCAGGCAGTATATCGGCATTTCCTCTTCGGTCAACTTTTTCTGAAATCGAAGTGTCGTCATCGCTTCGTAGGGAAGTTGCTCCACCGTCAAGGGGATAGTGATGGGTTTGTTCGGACCGTTCACCCATAGTACCTTCGCTTGTGGGAAAAAGGCAAAATCGTTCTTCTCCAGGAAGTCCATTCCCAAAATGAGGTCCCGATCATCCATCGTGGTGACCTTGAAGTGCACTCGGCCTTCCCAGTCTCCGAGCACGATTTGCACTCCATTTGCTGCCCCTGTGACTGGCACTGCTGGTCCGTTGTTGGACTTCATCCAGCCCTTGCATGGCTGCACAAGTAGTCCCAATATTTTGGCTTCGGCCTCAGTGATTGTAATGCCCGGATAATTATTGTGTATTTATCTTGTAAGATTCAACTTTGTGATGTTATTATTCAGAGGTTGGTTTCCCGTATTTTCATATCCTTACGTTTTGTTATCTCCAGCATTCTGCATGCATGGTTCTGCACATGTTAACGTACGCTATCAGGCATCCATAACGTACGCTAAGACTGCAATATTACGTACGTTATCTGATGTTGTTAGCGTACGTAAGCTAAGTCAACTTACGATCGGATAAGGGTCGGCGTGTAGGGGCCAAGGAAGGGGCCGGGGAAGATTCGTATGATTTCCACGTGAACCTGGACATAGGCGTTATGTACGCTATGGTGTATGTCTTACGTACGCTAAGGACATGGATATTACGTACGTAAAACCCTTGTGAATACGTACGTAAGGAAATGGCGAAATCAGGCCAGTGAATTCTGGTCAGACGATTACGTACGCTAAGGCTAGGGTATAACGTACGTTAAGTTTGTTACGTATGTAAGGTTAATTGCATAACGTACGTAATGCCCAGAATTCTATTTATAGACCTCGACCCTATTTCATTTCTCACTTTTTCTTTGGCCGATTTTTTGTGTTCTGGAGATCTTTCATCACCTCTTATCCTTCATATCATCTTCTGAGACGATTCTTGGGAAGCTTAGGCCTTGTAGATTGGTGTTCAAACTTCCGGTGGTAGAGTTTATTCAAGTTCTTCATTGTTCATCAATTTATTGAGGTATGTGATCCTTCACCAACTAATTTAGCATGATCTTAGTAACGTTTTGGACCTGTTTTGAGTAGACCGAACCAGTTATCTTCTTGAGGAGCCTTTCGTCATGGTTTAGAAGATTAAATTCAACTATTTTCGATTCCTCTTGGTTGTTGTAATCGTTGAGCAAACCTTCTAGTGATTAGACTTTTGATTAGTGCATCTTGATATTGTTAACCCAATCATATCTAGTTTTCGAAGATTATCTTAGTTCATGAGAATGTTATGATCGAACATTTCGGTGAGGAATTAATGGATTGAACTTAAGGAGTTATTCGTAGAAGGAGAGGATATTGAAACTAGTGAGCTAGTTTTTATGATGATTCATCGAAGTTCGGATATCTTGTTATAATATATCATGATTAGAATCCTCCTAGGATGAATTCCACGTTATGTTGTACCAATCAACCAAAGGGATTGTGTTAGAACTTAGAAAGCATTCCGTTGAGCTATTACAAGGACGAATAGCGTAGTATCGGTCCAACCAAATTATGTTATGGCAGAATAGTCCATCGCCATGATAGATGCATCATGCCTTTTTATGATTCATTTGATGATTTGAACGATTATCCGGAACCGTTAGTTATACCGACGTTATTGTTCGATGAAGGTTTGCATTCCGGTGAGCCGACCAAGTGAGAATTCTCCAAACGGATTGAAGACTATTGATAGTAGAAATTCTTGTCGCCATTTGTTGAGGCAAGTATCGTATTTTGAAAGTTTGTGAATAATTGATGAATTTGATCATGCATATGGTTTATTCGTGTTGTTGACATGGGATTATTTTATTAAATTTCCATGACATTTGCTATCGATTTAACGTACGTTCATATTGATGAACATGTCGATTTTCTTGCATATTTATATGCATAGTTGTGTTATGTGTAAGTTGTGATGATCCGAAGGGATCAAGTGATCTATGCTGAGGGTGCTGGATCGGATGTCCACCTCGTGTTGGTCCGACGGGATCATCTTGGGATCTAGGCTGAGGGCGCTGGATCGTTGGAATACCCATGTTGTGTTGATTGAATCTTGTGGATTCGTACTGTTGGATTCTGGTAGCGGAAGTCCATATTTATGTATGTTTTTATGCATTGTCGTTGCATATTTGTGTGTTTCGATACTTGTACTAGCATTGTTTTGCTAACCCCTTTGGGGTGGACATTTGTTTTGATGTTCAGGTAGCCGAGGAGCGGGGAAGCAGCCACAGTACCGTCATGACGATGAAGTGGCTCAGTGATGTTAAATGTTCGTTGTTTTTGTGAATTGTCTTCTTGGTTCATTTTCAATACTCGAGTACGCGTGTCTTTTTAATATTATTTTCGATATGGTTGTAATGGATCAGTTGGAAATGGTTTTGTAATTTGAATTTCGGTGGTATTGTTGGTTTATATTCACATTTCTTTTAATCAGCCTTGTAAATCCTTACTTAAAGGGTTTACGGCGCTGTAATTATTCCGATTATCTCGGGGTGTTACAGAATATGGTATCAGAGCTAAGATTCATGGATATCTTGGCAGTCGGGTTTTAGTTGGGTCTGTTTACGTTATTTGATTTATGGGTCATTCGTAACATCACTGTTCAGCCAAAGTCGTCATGTGGACCGTGGTTGTAAGTCTCCAAATCTCTTATACTGCCGTTTTACTTAATTTTTGTTTTGTGAGTATTGACGGGCTTTATTTTGGAAAATTTTGTCCTGGATATTAAGAAATTTTGTTTACAGTATGTTGAGAGGAGGACGTGGACGCGGACGCGGTCGTGGATGCGGACGTGGTAACATGAGACAGGAGGATTCCGCAACTACCCCAGAATTATCGACTAGTCGAACCGATTCCCATTCTGGAGGACAGCAGGGATCATCGAATGACGACGCGAATCCTGACATGCCGGGAGTGCTTCAACAGGTGGTGGCTCAGATAAACCAGTTCGCTCAGGTAGTTGACCTCATGCAGACGGCGATGGGACAGCAGCACCACGAGGATAACCGGGGAGACAGATGGCTTGCTGAGGTGGTCAAATTACACCCACCAAAATTTGACGGATCTGCTGAGGCACTTACTTGGGAACATTGGCTAAAGGAGTTAGAGAAGATATTTGCGGGTATTAACTATCCCGAGGACCGAAAAGTTCCTATTGCCCAGTATTTTCTGACTGGGGAGGCTTTTGACTGGTGGGAGGCTATTCGACCCGAGAATCATAATGCTGACTGGACCGAATTCAAACTAATGATGGAAGCACAGTATTGTCCTCGTCTAGTTAGGGAAGCAAAAATCCGAGAGTTTTTCTCACCACAGAGTTCGGAAGCATCTGTGACAGATTTAATCAAAACTTTTAATCATCAGCTGACTTGTGTGCGACACTTGGTCAGAACGGAGGCAGAAAAGATTTTTCACTTCGATATGCGAATGAAGCCAGAAATTCAGCAGTACATGTCCGGATTCGAGTGTACTACGTTGCGACAGTATCAAGACAAAGCGCTGGCCTACGACATGAAGGAGGCGGCGGTGGAGAAATCGATGGAGGCAAAGAAGCAGAAGGTATCCGGCAACTTTACGGAGAACAAGAGTAGTGGGCCCCGCAAGGGCCAGTCCTCATTTTATTCATCTAAGAAACCTCCGCATCCTTCTCGAGGTGGAAAGAAGTTCCGGACAACATCAGCAGTTTCGGACGCATCAAAGAGGTGCTATAATTGTGGTCGGGCAGGGCATATACGACGTGATTGCCCCGCATCTTCTGTGACTTGTTTCGATTGTGGGCAAGAAGGGCACTGTGCGGCTTTTTGTGGAGTTGCGACTAGATCATTTGGTACTCACACCCCAGCGCCAGTTCCGAAGGAGATGAGTGTGAACCAGACGCAGCAGAGTGGATTTCAGCAGCAGAATGTTGGGAAGAGAGAGACATCCAGTGCTGGGTCCGTTCCTTTGTGCTTGTACGAGATACGGAAATCTGACGATCAGAGCACTGTTGTTGCATCAGGTACGATCCAGATCCTTTTGCAACCAGTTAGTGTCTTATTCAATTCAGGAGCTACACATTCTTTCATATCATTGAACTGTGTTAATCGTTTGAAAATCTCGTGTTTATTAGATTGTGAACCATATGTTGTGGGTTTGCCGAGCGGAGAGAGAATTGTGGGAACCCTAGAAACTAGAGATTTTCCAGTGTCTATAGGAGGGAGAGATTGGTCATCGAATCTCATTGTAGTTGAAATCCATGGTGACGATTTAATTCTCGGAGACGATTGGCTCAACCGTTATGGAGCTATTCTGAATTACCGAAAGAGAGTCATTTCTATCATTGCTGATGACGGATCTGAACACTTATTCAGAGGATGGAGACCGGGAAGCTCGGGAAAATTGATCAAAGCGATGAAAGCAGTGAAATTACTGAAGTAGGGATGTCATGGACTTTGGTGTTATGCCATGAGGAAAGAGGAAGGAGTAGAGCTCTCATCTATTCCAGTTGTGAATGAATTCTCAGATGTATTCCCTGACGAACTACCTGGGTTACCTCCACAGAGAGAAGTAGAGTTTAACATCGAATTAGAGCCTGGAGCCGCTCCTATTTCCAGAGCACCATACCGTATGGCGCCAACCGAGATGTATGAACTAAAGAAGCAACTCGAGGAATTATTGCAAAAGGGTTACATTCAACCTAGCGTTTCTCCTTGGGGAGCACCCGTTCTCTTTGTCCGGAAGAAAGATGGATCCCTCTGATTATGTATTGATTACAGAGAGCTAAGCAAGGTGACGACCAAGAACAAGTATCCTATACCTCGGATCGATGACTTGTTTGATCAACTACAGGGGGCCAGAGTATTCTCTAAGATTGACTTGCGATCAGGATATCATCAGCTGAGGATTAAGGAATCGGATATACCAAAATCTGCTTTCAGATCCCGGTACGGGCATTATGAATTTGTAGTGATGCCATTCGGACTTACCAATACTCCTGCGGTATTTATGCAATTGATGAATCGGGTATTCTTAGAATACTTGGATAAGTTCATGGTCGTTTTCATTGATGACATCTTGATCTATTCGAAAGACCCCGAAGAACATGCTGAGCATTTGCGTATTGTTTTGAGCACCTTGAGGAATGAACAGTTGTATCCGAAATTTTCTAAATGTGAATTCTGGCTTAAGGAAGTGACTTTCCTTGGGCATGTGATATCATCTGACGGAGTTCAAGTAGATCCGAAGAAAGTCGAGGCAATCTTGGAGTGGGAATCTCCAAATAATGTGAAAGAAGTCCGGAGTTTCTTAGGACTTTCTGGATATTATCGCCATTTCGTAGAGGGATTTTCCAAAATTGCTCGTCCGCTCACTCAGCTATTACAGAAAACTCAAAAGTTCGCGTGGAATGAGAAATGCCAGGCTAGTTTTGATGATCTTAAGAGGAGATTGACGACAGCACCTATACTAGCGTTACCAGATGGAACTGATGGATTCATGGTATACAGCGATGCTTCAAATCAGGGTCTGGGATGTGTGTTGATGCAAAAGGATAGGGTGATTGCCTATGCCTCTCGACAGTTGAAACCGTACGAAGTTAATTACCCGACTCATGATTTGGAGTTAGCAGCTGTGGTCTTTGCTTTGAAAATTTGGAGACATTATTTATACGGTACTCGTTGTAAAATCTTTACAGATCATAAGAGCCTCAAGTACATTTTCAGTCAGAAAGAATTAAACATGAGACAAAGAAGGTGGCTAGAATTGATCAAGGATTACGACTTGGAAATTCTCTATCATCCGGGTAAAGCAAACATAGTAGCTGATGCATTGAGCCGTAAACCTGTTTCTCTTCCAGTGTTGGGAGCACTTACGTCCCAAACCAGCATTCAACGAGAACTGATCCGCGAAGGGATTGAAGTATGGTCGCCAGGAATCCAAGGACAACTATATGCGATGGAACTGACTTCGTCACTAGTCGAGGAAATTAAATCTAAGCAGTTAAATGATTCTCTGATCCTTCGGTTATGTGACGAAGTAAAGAAAGGAAAGGCCCCAGGATTCGTGATACAAGATGATGGAGTTCTGAGATTTCAGAGTCGACTTTGCGTTCCCGATGATGATGTTTTGAGACAGACAATTCTGAAGGAAGCTCACAGTGCACCCTATTCTATTCATCAAGGCGTGATAAGATGTATAAGGATCTAAAACAAAACTTCGGTGGGGAAATATGAAGAAGGACGTAGCAGAGTACGTTTCGAAGTGTTTGACTTGTCAGCAGGTTAAGATTGAACATCAGCGACCTGCCGGAATGTTAAAGCCGCTTTCGATCCCTGAGTGGACGTGGGAGGATATCTCGATGGATTTCATCACCAATATGCCAAGGACCAAGACGGGAATGAACATGATTTGGGTTATAGTTGATCGACTAACCAAGTCAGCTCATTTCCTAGGAATTAAAGACACGTGGGGACCCGAGAAATTGTACAGTATTTATTGCGAGAGATAGTCGATTGCGGGGACGCCGAAGACCATTATTTCAAATCGAGATGGTCGCCGTGTCGCACTTACGGAAGGCGATTCACGGGGCTTTGGGACCAGGCTAAACTTTAGCACGACTTATCATCCTCAAACGGATGGTCAGTCCGAAAGGACTATACAAACAGTAGAAGACATGCTTAGAGCTTGTGCTTTGGATTGGTCGACTGATTGGGAAGTTCACTTGCCATTGATTGAATTCACCTACAATAATAGTTGGCATGCTTCTATTAAGATGGCACCATTTGAAGCTTTGTATGGAAGAAGATGCCGATCACCCCTGTGCTGGGATGATTTTTCGGACTTGATCGGGACGGAACCGGAATTGATAGTTCAAACTCAAGAGAAGATAGCTTTGATTCGGGAAAGACTGTTGACTGCCCAGAGTCGATAGAAGTCATCTGCAGATGTGCGTCGTCGCCCTCTAGAGTCCGACATTGGGGACCACGTACTGTTGAAGGTGTCTCCTACTCGAGGAATTTTCCGTTTTGGGAGGAATGGTATAAGTCCGAGATATATCGGACCATTTGAGATCCTCGAGAGAGTTGGGGATTTAGCATACAGGTTGGCCTTACCGCCATCGCTGAGTC
Source organism: Orobanche coerulescens (assembly GCA_033398695.1). NCBI lineage: Eukaryota > Viridiplantae > Streptophyta > Magnoliopsida > Lamiales > Orobanchaceae > Orobanche > Orobanche coerulescens. The sequence continues at coordinate 116,787,700 of CM065801.1, forward strand.
ACGTTCACAATGTGTTTCACATATCCCAATTGCGGAAGTATGTACCAGATCCTAGTCATATCATTGAGTTCGAGGAGATCGAGATAGCTAATGACGGCACCTTCGAAGAGAGACCAATCAAGATACTTTAGAGTCGAGTCAAGCAATTGAGGAATAAACTGATCTCCTTAGTAAAAGTTCAGTGGTCTCGGCATGGAGTCGAAGAAGCAACTTGGGAGATGAAAGATAGTATGAAGTCGAGGTACCCGCAATTGTTTGCGAGTTATGTTTTGGGCCAAAACTTCTTTTTAGAGGGGTAGTATGTAATGCCCAGATAATTATTGTGTATTTATCTTGTAAGATTCAACTTTGTGATGTTATTATTCAGAGGTTGGTTTCCCGTATTTTTGTATCCTTACGTTTTGGTATCTCCAGCATTCTGCATGCATGGTTCTGCACGTGTTAACGTACGCTATCAGGCGTCCATAACGTACGCTAAGACTGCAGTATTACGTACGTTATCTGATGTTGTTAACATACATAAGCTAAGTCAACTTACGATCGGATAAGGGTCAGCGTGTAGGGGCCAAGGAAGGGGCCGGGGAAGATTCGTATGATTTCTGTGTGAACCTGGACATAGGCGTTACGTACGCTATGGTGCATGTCTTACGTACGCTAAGGACATGGATATTACGTACGTAAAACCCTTGTGATTACGTACGTAAGGAAATGGCGAAATCAGGCCAGTGAATTCTGGTCAGACGATTACGTACGCTAAGGCTAGGGTATAATGTACGTTAAGTTTGTTACGTACGTAAGGTTAATTGCATAACGTACGTAATGCCCAGAATTCTATTTATAGACCTCGACCCTATTTCATTTCTCACTTTTCCTTTGGCCGATTTTTCGTGTTCTGGAGATCTTTCATCACCTCTTATCCTTCATATCATCTTCTGAGATGATTCTTGGGAAGCTTAGGCCTTGTAGATTGGTGTTCAAACTTCCGGTGGTAGAGTTTATTCAAGTTCTTCATTGTTCATCAATTTATTGAGGTATGTGATCCTTCACCAACTAATTTAGCATGATCTCAGTAATGTTTTGGACCTGTTTTGAGTAGACCGAACCAGTTATCTTCTTGAGGAGCCTTTCATCATGGTTTAGAAGATTAAATTCAACTATTTTCGATTCCTCTTGGTTGTTGTAATCGTTGAGCAAACCTTCTAGTGATTAGACTTTTGATTAGTGCATCTTGAGATTGTGAACCCAATCATATCTAGTTTTCGAAGATTATCTTAGTTCATGAGAATGTTATGATCGAACATTTCGGTGAGGAATTAATGGATTAAACTTAAGGAGTTATTCGTAGAAAGAGAGGATATTGAAACTAGTGAGCTAGTCTTTATGATGATTCATCGAAGTTCGGATATCTTGTTATAATATATCATGATTAGAATCCTCCTAGGATGAATTCCGCGTTATGTTGTACCAATCAACCAAAGGGATTGTGTTAGAACTTAGAAAGCATTCCGTTGAGCTATTACAAGGACGAATAGCGTAGTATCGGTCCAACCAAATTATGTTATGGCAGAATAGTCCATCGCCATGATAGATGCATCATGCCTTTTTATGATTCATTTGATGATTTGAACGATTATCCGGAACTGTTAGTTATACCGACGTTATTGTTCGATGAAGGTTTGCATTCCAGTGAGCCGACCAAGTGAGAATTCTCCGAACGGATTGAAGACTATTGATAGTAGAAATTCTTGTCGCCATTTGTTGAGGCAAGTATCGTATTTTGAAAGTTTGTGAATAATTGATGAATTTGATCATGCATATGGCTTATTCGTGTTGTTGACATGGGATTATTTCATTAAATTTCCATGACATTTGCTATCGATTTAACGTACGTTCATATTGATGAACATGTCGATTTTCTTGCATATGTATATGCATAGTTGTGTTTGTTGGGATTCGGTGCCTAAAACGAAGGCCCAGCGGAAGCGGTAAAACGAAAATTAATTCGATCCGAATCCCTACGAGGATCGATCAAGCTACGTATATACGAATATATAAACGAAAAGCAAGAGTCGTAAGAAACTAACCCTCGAAGTCCGTTGATTAAATGGAAACCTTCTCTTGAGCTATTCCCCAAGCTTTAGTTTGATCTCTACGAGTTCAATCCGCTCCAAGCCCTTCAACGATCCAACGCCAAAAGCACCGCGTCTCTAGTTGCCACGCGCCGAAAAGACGACCGGAATAACAACACTTGATTAACCTCTAAGGTTACGGCTAGAATCAAGTGATGAAGCTTTTATTACTACACTCTAAGTGTATAATATATCTCTCAATAATTTTCTCTCAATTTTCTCCAAGAAAAATGAAGAAGAAGTGAATGAAGAAGATGAAGAATGAGTGTTAAACTCAAAGTCTATCTCTCTCTCTCAATCCTCACGTTGGAAGCTTGCACAAGGAATCAAAAGGTGCATGTGAAATGAGATATCTCCTTCCCTTTATTCAACTCTCACTTCAATAATACAAATAATTCCACATTATTTTAAACCCCACAATGTCATGTTCTTTCATATAAAATGAAAGCAACAAGACAAGAGGAAAGTGAGTGGAAACAAAGGGGGGGCGGCTATTATGCAAAAACGGACGAGTTCGGTTCGTTTCGGACTCCCGTGAGTCCAAACAGATAAACTACGATTCCGTTCCGATGTATTTGTATCGATTAATTAATACAATTAATTAAACATATCAAATACAAAATAACATAATTAATTTCTCCAAGAAATAATTATATTCATGAATTAAATTAATCACCCAGTGATATATTTAATCCATTAAGCCGTAAATCAATTTATCCGATAAATCGATTTAAACATACAATGTCCCAAATTAGATATCCAATATCTAATATTCATAATGAGAGAATTAGATTAATTCATTAAAATCGTCAATCCTAATGCGCGACTCGGTAGGTCCGTCTCAGTCAGCAATGGGAGGAACCAAAGAGTAGTAGCACCACATAGCCAGCCTGGTGGCCTACACTGTACCCCGACTGAGAACGAATGATTGGGATCATTCAAGAACCATTGTGTCGTGAATACCAGTATACGTATAAACCCTTCTTTCAAATATCCCGATCAAGTTATAGGGTCACGGTCGATCAAACCCTATCATGCTTGACGCTATGCATGCGTTAATACAAATCGAGATCATCGAGTTCTCGTGTATCTAATACTGACTAGCTTCAATGCTTTGGCCAAAGACTTATGATCTCATCCGCGATAACCGCATAGGACATATAACCCGTTCACTAACAGGAGAAAGAATTCTATCTTGGTATTCAGTAGGACCTGCTACTTACCCGTCAAGATGCACGTCGAGGTTGACCCCCGCCTTCCGGTTTACAGGGTCGAACTACTCTAATGAAAATCTTGACGTCACAAGCACATCCCTACTAAATCCTGAAGTCGAAGGTTCACGAATACCTATCACAACCTTTCGATTCCGTCATTGACTGTCCCGGAGTGAAATCCGTGTGACGAATCGAGGGTGAGTCGATTCGAGTATACTAATCTAATTAGCATACCTATAACGTGTGCTCCCACTAACCATTAGTGTTCGACAGGCACTCTCCATGTCAAAGAACATGTCATACAAGTCTTCACATAAACTTAACGCCCAGTCAAGTTTCATCGACTTGCGAATGATTAAGCTTTTGAGCTATAAACCTTTCCAGTGCCGACCCCCTTATCCAATAAGGAGTGGAACGTTTTGCTCTCAAATACACGAACTAGTTTCTATATGTTTATTTACGAGTTAGGAATGCCAGTAACTACCAGTAAATAAAGAAACATTAATTTGCCTTATATAAATGGTTTACATAATTACAAGTACAATGCCCTCACTCAACAACCTCTGAGTGGCATTCGAGGGCATACTCCTAACAATCTCCCACTTGCACTCAATGCCACACACTATGGTATCTAATACCCATGTTCTCCAGATGACGCTCCAAGCTAGTCTGAGATAGTGGCTTGGTCAGTGGATCGGCGACGTTGTCGGCCGAGTCTACTCTTTGCAGCACAATGTATCCCTTGCGAACAAATTCTCTTACGAGATGATACTTCCTCTCAATATGTTTGGTCTTTGTTGTGAAACCTCGGCTCCTTGGCACATCTTCTGACTCGTCATTGTCGCGATGCAGTAGAACAGGCGGCTCGGACATGGTATCATTTGAAGTTCTCCTAGAAACTTCTTAATCCGTAACCCTTCCTTGGAAGCCTCCGAGGCCGCTTGATACTCGGCTGACAGGTGGAATCAGCGATCGCGCTTTGCTTGGCACTACGCCAAGATACTGCTCCTCTATTAAGAGTAAATATGTAGCCAGAAGTGGACATCGAGTCGTCCTTCAGTCCTTGGAAGTCCGAATCAGTGAATCCCACCACATCCAAATCTCCACCGCCATACATAAGAACCATATCTCTCGTTCTTCTCAAGTACTTTAGAATGGTCTTTCTGACGATCAATGTTCCCTACACGGGTTTGCCTGAAACCTACTCACCACGCTTACAGCATGCGCAATGTCAGGTCTTGTACACAACATAGCATACATAAGGCTACCCACGGCCGAAGCATATGGTATATTACTCATTTCCTTGCATTGTTCCTCACTTTGAGGACACATCTTCAAGGTGAGTTTTATTCCATGTTGCATCGGTAGGAACCCTCTTTTAGAATCATCCATCTTAAATCGCTTTAAGATCTTATCTATATAGAGCGCTTGGGAAAGGCCTATTGTTCTCTTCGCTCTATCCCGGTAGAGTCGAATACCAAGAATATAGGTTGCTTCTCCCAAGTCTTTCATGGAGAAATTACTCGAAAGCCAAGCTTTCGTAATCGAGCATTCCCACATCATTTCCTATTAGTAGAATGTCATCTACATATAGTACTAAGAATGCGATCTTGCTCCCACTAACTTTCTTATATACACAAGGTTCCTCTTCATTTTGCACGAAGTCAAACTCTTTGACCGCCTCGTCAAAACGAAGGTTCCAACTACGCGACGCTTGCTTCAGTCCATAAATGGAACGCTGAAGCTTGCACACTTTCTGAATATCGACTTCGGACACAAGGCCTTTAGGCTGCTCCATATAGATTTCCTCCTCGAGGAATCCATTAAGGAAAGCCGTCTTTACGTCCATTTGCCATATCTCATAATCGTGGTAGGCAGCTATAGCAAGCATCATGCGAATAGACTTGATCATGGCTACGGGCGAGAAGGTATCGTGGTAATCGATCCCTTCTTTTTGGGTATAACCCTTTGCCACAAGCCTGGCCTTATAGGCGTCAACCTTGCCATCACCATCAGTCTTTCTCTTGTAGATCCACTTATTTCCAATGGGCACTATGCCCTTGGGGCGGTCTACTAGAGTCCAGACCTGATTTACATGCATCGAGTCTATCTCAGCTTCCATAGCTTCACGCCATTTCGTGGAGTCTACATCCACCATCGCTTGGTCATAGGTCGTCGGGTCGGTCTCTTGGCTATCACTTGGAACCTCATGGAGACCTAGCTCCTCCAAGTGCACAAGCCCATACCTATCAGGTAAATGAGACACCCTACTAGACCTACGAGGTGGTTGTACTTGTGTTTCAGAAAGTTCGGTTCCAGTTTCTTGCACAGGTGTCTCTCGAGGAGTTTCATTGTATTCTTCTAAAGAAATACTTCTACCTGCTCCGCCTTCCTGAATGAACTCATCTTCCAGGAAGTGTGCTTGTAAAGCAACAATGATCCTTCGATCTTCGGGCATGTAGAATAGATATCCCATCGTCCCAGACGGGAATCCAATGAAATGTCCCTTCGCAGACCTAGCTTCCAACTTTTCCACCTTAGTCTTCTTGACATAAGCGGGACATCCCCAAATCCTAATATGATTAAGACTTGGTTTCATTCCTTCCCACATCTCATGTGGAGTTTTAGGAACGGATTTGGAAGGACATATGTTCAAGATATACGCGGCAGTCAGGAGTGCATACCCCCACAGGTAAATCGGCAAGTCAAGATAGCTCAAGATGGAACGGACCATGTTCAACAGGGTCCGGTTCCTTCTTTCTGACACACCATTTAACTGAGGAGTACCTGGAGGTGTTAGTTGTGAAACTATTCCATGTTCCTTAAGGAACTCGTCAAACTCCGTACACATATACTCGCCACCTCGGTCCGACCGAAGTGCTTTGATATGATTACCAGTTTGTTTCTCGACTAGGGCCTTGAATTCCTGGAATTTCTCAAAGGCCTCGGATTTATGTTTCATTAAGTATACATAACCATACCTAGTATGATCATCTCAGAAACGTAATGAAATATTGATATCCATCACGTCTGCTTCCAAAGCACCACATACGTCGGTATGGATTAATCCCGGATTTATCGGCTCTTTGAAATGTCCTGTGAAGGGGACTTAGTCATTTTGCCTTTAAGGCAAGATTCACAAGTAGGAAAGGGATTCGATCCCAATGGACCCATAAGTCCATCTTTTTCCATCTTGTAAACCTTGGTCGACCAACATGACCAAGTCTAAGATGCCATTTGATAACTTGATTGGTTTGATCCCTACCTCGTTTTCTAGTCATAGTATTCACAACTACTTTGTTCTTTGAGATTTAGATGATACAATCCATTCAACAATGTAGCGGTACCCACTAGTTTATTTCTAAAATAAATTTTGCAGAACCATCACCAATGAAAAATGAAAAGCCTTTTCGGTCCATGACCGGAATAGATACAATGTTTTGTGCCCCTTGGGCAAAACAAGTACATCTTCTAAAGTCAAAACAAAGCGGATTCTAAACCTAAAAGAAGTGATCCTATGTGGTCGCCTCGACACTATGCCCGCTTCCGACCGTGATCATAACTTCTCCATTCCAAGCTTCCTACTTTGTTCCGAGATCCCGATTCACGGTACAAATATGGGAACTAGCACCGAATCCGATTATCAGGAAGTAGAAAATACTGATAGCGAGAACAATTTGTTTCCAAAACTAAAAGTTACGTACGAAGTGCCATGAAGAATGGGACAGTCTCTGCTTGATGGCCCGGCTCACCGCACTTGAGACAAGCATCCTTCTTCTTTTTGTTCTTGAACCATCGGGGCCTTGCCCTTACCCTTAAGGTCCTTAACTTGTGGTCGGTTTGCTTCTTGCTCTTTTTCTTCTTGTTCTTAGACCTCCGAGGTCCAGAAGAAATCACAAGAGAGACTCCTTCATCCACGAGTCTTCATCGAGGCGAGCGGTCACAAGTTTGTTCATTAGCCCAGCTAAATTACATGCAATCTCATTGCAGTTGAAGTTCATAACAAACTGTGAGAAGGAATCAGGGAGAGACTGTAGGATAAGGTCGGTTTGGAGAGAAGTATCCATTTTAAAATCTCTCGATCATGGATATCATTTTGAGGACGTGTTCCCCAACTTTCTCACCTTCCTTCATCCTTGCACCGAACAGTTGCTTGGATATCTCATATCTAGCATGTTATGCGGCGATTAATTCGCCACGATAGGCGATCGGCGACTTTCCATAGAAGCCAACCATGAAAGACATATTCCGGACAAACGCCTAGAGTTCGGCATAATGCGGCGATCGTCTTTTGGTAACCAGTGATCGCCTTTTGGTAACCAACGATCGTCTTTTGATACCTGGCGATCGTCTTTGAAGAACGGACCAGAGGCGATCGTCTCATGCCACGTGGGGATCCAGCATCCGTCAAAGTCGTCGAAGACCGAATCTTGGACGATGGCCCACCCGCGGATCTTCATAGGATACCGACAGATAGGATCATTGACCCCAGCCTGTCACCTACCACACCTACCGACAAGGCCGCCGAAAGGTGCAGTGGGCCCTCCTCGCAGCGGCGACTCGCAACGCATGCTGGCTTCCCATTGGTTCACCCAGCTGGCCTCCAACTGCAACCTCGGACCTCAAGGGAATAGGCCCACGTGACGGGACGATCGGTCGTTTATTTTAATATAGAAAACGGCGATCGCCCGCGATCGCCTGAGGGATCCCAACTACCTTGTCCCCTATAAATAGAGGACTCACTGCTGCGGCCAAAAGAGAGGAAGACTACTGCAAATTAAGTGCAAAATACATACCAAAGAGAGAATAAAAGGCTCTTTTGGCAAACACTAACACATTCCTAGTGATATTCATACACATTCGTCATATATCCCAAGCAAGAACTCACAGATTCATCTATCTGGTTCTTCCGGCAATCTACGCGCTCTAAAGCCTAGATAACTAGAAATCTTTACACTCCTTGTATTAGATTCTAACATTAATATTTGTACTCGACAGTATATTTATTAATAATATCTCGCGAGAGCATTCAAGCCCGGGATTAACAACCCCGGCAAATCTTGTGTTATCTATTTTCTCACGGAAGTGTTCTCGCATTTTGTTTGTTACTCGATCATTCCAGCAATACTATCTCCGGATAATATTTTGGGTAACAACAATTGGCGCTAGAAGGAGGGCGTCATAAACCTTCATTTTTGTTCCTACCGTCTCGAAGAACACTCACTGTTCTCCGGACATATACTTGAAGAAACACTCACTGTTCTTCAATAGAAAAACCTTCAGAAAATGACATCAGCAACAACCTCCAAGAGGGCCACCCTGAGATCTGCCGGAAATCTTATTCCGGTGAGGACCGAATCCCAGCCCATAGCGGAAGGCGACCGTGGCGACGCTAGGCTCTCACTCCCGCCCCCGAGGGACGGTTCTAGCCTCTCACTCGATCAGTTCCAGAAATCGGAACAGATTGAGGAGGCTATAGCCATCCTCAGGGAACGGCAGAGGGCCCGCGATACGCCCACCATCACCCCGTCAGCAAACCGCAGGGCAAGCAAACGGAAGCTCAAGGGGATCTATGTTGAGAAATCGACAGAAAGCCCCGAGCCGCAGGGGAAGGCTCTCGTAAGGCGGGACGATTCCGTCTTCAGCCGCCTAGGGAGCGATCCCTCATGGCGACACAGGCACTCGAGGCCCAGTGAGACATCGGTATCTGAATCCTTTACCAGGAGTTCGGCATATCCGACTCCCAAGAGACAGGTCGGTCAGCGAGCCCCTGCTCGCCCAAGGAAGGAACCCACTGGCAGGGAGCTCGTCATTCACCACGGAGCTAGGGGATCGGTACACGATCGCCTTGGTTCACGCTCTGAGAGCCAGTCGGCTAGCAGTCAGGCGACGGCGATCGCCGCCATGCAACGCCAGCTGGACGAAGTGAAGGCGCTCCTGGAAAATGGGGCAGGCGCCAGGAGACCAATTGTTGGGTCAAGCGAACCACTCGCGACTCAGATCGAGCTCGCCCCAGTCCAACCAACGATCAATCCCCCACAAACACCTCTATACGAGGGGAGATCGGATCCGGAAACCCACTTAAGCAAATTCCGGATCTACATGACCGGATGCGGAGCTTCAGATGCGACGAAATGTCGTATGTTCCCGTTAACTCTGGGCGATCTCGCCCACAGATGGTACACCTCACTACCATCTCGCTCAATCAATTGCTTTGAGAAGCTAGCGAACGACTTCACGTCGTACTTCGCCGCCAAAGTCGCTCGCCCGGAAGGTCCCCACCGCATGATGAAAATCAGGCAGGGGAAGGATGAATCGGATGAGGATTACGTCGACCGGGTAGACGAGATAGTCCTCACCGGTGAGCCCGTCAGCGACGAGATCGCTCTCAACTCAGTTATGAGCGGATTCCACGGACGTTCGCCCATGTTCAGACACCTCACAAAAGATATCCCCCCGACCTACTCGATCTTCCGCAACAAATCCGCCGGCTTCCTGGCCAGACAGAGGATGCTCTCACTCCCCTTAGAAGAGGGACCATCCGAAGAAGGAAAAGCACCTTCCCATGTCCAGAAGAAGCGGTCGCCAAGCCCAGAAAGGCGATCGCCAAGCCGCCTGGCGAGTTCAAAGCCTTTGAGGATGTAGAAGTCCACCTTCTTCACAATCTCAACTTATCTCCGACCCACATCTTCAACGCGATCAAGGGTCGCGAGTGGCTATCCAAGCCAAAGCCAATAAGGGACCATGGTCACCTAGACCGTAGCAAATTCTGTGCTTATCATAAGAGTCCCGGCCACAACACTAGCCAATGCCGCGACCTTCTCAGACAGCTCTGGCGACTGTTTGAGGAAGGCAAACTGGACAACTTGGTCACCAAGCCGGAGCCAAGGACGGAAAGGACCGGAGGGCGCGAGCGCCGACAACGCGAGAGAACTCCTCCCAATCCGGTCGCCAGAATCGAGCATAATCCGGAATACTCTGATGATTCGGTCCCACCGATCAACTCTGGCGGTCGGGTCAACATGCTTCAAGCAGGAGGTGGAAGCCTCGGTGGTCTTTCCCCGGTTTCCACCATGTCGAACAGGAAGCGAAAGGCCGAGCTGAGGGCATTTGCCGGGGTCCACGTCGTGGTACCTCCGGAGCCAACCATCTCTAGAGACGCTCTCATCACCTTTTCCAACAAGGACAGGGAAGGAGTGCAATGTCCCAAAGAGGATGCACTAGTGATCTCCGCTTGCATACTTGGGAAGACGGTCGATCGCGTGTTGGTCGACAATGGGAGTTTCTGCAACATCATATTCAAATCCGCCCTAGACCAACTCGGCAACTTAATCAAATTCATCAAGCCTTTCGACACCGTGCTCCAAGGGTTCGGCGACAACACAGTCCAAGCCTACGGGAGGATCAAGCTCTCCGTTGAGCTAGTATGCCTTTATGATCCCAAGGTTAGGATTACTAGGAACCTAAGCTTTGTAATCATAGATAGGCCCAGCATCTATAATGGGTTCCTAGATCGCCCCTTTTTAGAAACCTTTGAGGCGGTCGCCTCATCTTTCTTTTACTGTATCAAATTCCCCACTGCCGATGGGACGGTCGGTACTGTAAAAGGAGATCAGCTAATGGCAAAGAGATGTTTGATTTACTCGTATGTTGTTACTTCTTTCAATACTTCCCATACTATATGTAACATTGAAGCGACCGACGATCAACCCATGGAGATCGACGAGCCTAACACTTCGTACCAACCCGACTCAGGGGACGCCATCTCTCATCAATTGACGGACAACATCGAGCCAAGGATCGGTTTCGAGCCAAGCCTCGACATCGATCCTAGGACCGATTCCGGAGATCGTACCAAACGAGAGGCGACCGTTCCTGTCGAAGAGTTGGAAAGTATTACGATGGATCCGGATCATCCAGAACGGGAAGTACAGATCGGCGCAAGCATCGAACACGAATTAAAGGGGGATCTGATCAACTTGCTACGTAAGAACATCGGAGTCTTTGCCTGGTCGCATCAAGATATGGTTCGCATAAGTCCCGAACATGCCTGCCATTATCTGAAGATCGACCAGACGATGAAGCCTGTTCACCAGAAGCGTAGGAAGTTCGGTCCCGAGAAATACGCGGCACTCGACATAGAAGTCCAGAAGTTACTCAACAACAAATTGATCGGAGTAGCCACAGACGAACCACAGTGGGTCGCCGCGGTGCTCGTCAAAAAGCCAACTGGCTCCTGGAGATTATGCATTGACTTCACCGACCTCAACGCGGCATGTCCAAAAGACCACTTCCCGATGCCTCATATTGATCACCTGGTCGATAGCACGGCAGGTTGCGAAATGATGTCGTTTATGGACGCCTTCGCCGGATATCATCAAATCCCAATGGCGGAGGAAGACATAAAACACACATCTTTCCACACAGAAAAAGACATATACTTTTGGGTCAGAATGCCGTTCGGCTTGAAAAACGCAGGGGCGACCTACCAACGATTAGTCAACAGAATGTTCGCCGATCAGATCGGCAAGACCATGGAGGTCTACATTGACGATATCGTAGTCAAAAGCCTCAAGAAGGAAGATCACCTCAGCGATCTCGCCGAGACGTTCGCCATCCTTGAGAAGTTTAACATGAAGCTGAACCCCAAGAAATGCAACTTCGGGGTGGGCTCCGGGAAGTTCCTGGGGCACATAGTGACCCAAAGGGGGATCGAGGCGAACCCCATCAAGATACAGGCGATCCTCGACATGCAGGAACCGCGAAACATCAAGCAGGTGCAACGCCTCACGGGTTGTCTAGCCGCCCTCAACCGTTTCATATCACGGCTCGGCGATAAAAGCAAGCCTTTCTTCGCGACCATCAAGAACAAGAAGTTCGCATGGACGAAAGAAAGCCAGATAGCATTCGCCAAGATAAAGGAATATCTATCTAACCCCCAGATCCTGGCAAAGCCGATCCCCGGTGAAAAATTATTCCTTTACTTAGCGGCCTCGGAGGTCGCACTGAGTGCCGTTCTGGTGCGAGCAGAGGAGCAAGCCCACTTGCCGATCTACTATGTTAGCCAGGCACTCCACGACGCTGAGACACGTTATACACCATTGGAGAAGATCGCCTATGCCCTTGTCATGAGTATACGTAAGCTGAGGGCTTACTTCTTCGATCACCAAGTGGAGGTCCTGACAAGTCTACCTCTAAGACAAGTCCTGCACCGACCGGACACCAACGGGCGACTCCTCAAGTGGTCGCTGGAGATCGCCCAATACGGTATCACTTACGCTCCTCGCACGGCGATCAAAGGCCAAGCTCTGGCGGACTTCGTGGTGGAATTAACGTTCCCTCACGGTCAGGCCAGTCGCCGACACTGCTGAAATTATACGTGGATGGCTCAGCGACCAATGCGAGAGCTGGGGCAGGGATTGTCCTCATTAGCCCCGACGGTCAGAGTTTCACTAATGCTGTGCGTTTCAGTTTTCGTGCGACCAACAATGAAGTTGAATACGAAGCTTTGGTAGGCGGGCTTGATCTAGCCCTCGCCCTGGATGTTCGTCGCCTCCATATCTTCATGGACTCCCTTTTGGTCGTAAACCAAGTCAAGGGAGAATATGAGGCACGCGGCGAACAGATGGTCAAATACCAAGAGCTGGTCGCCGAAATGTGCACAAAATTTGAAGAAGTGCTAATCGAACAGATCCCGAGAGAGCACAACTCCCAGGCCGATGCTCTTTCCAAACTAGCATCATCGGATGGGGCAGCCGACTTCTCCAATATCCAAATCACAAAGTCAGCAAGGCCGGCGATCGACAGAAATCTGGTTACCACGGTCGCCATCACCGAGGAGAATTGGATGACTCCATTCATCAAATACTTAAAGGACGGAACGGTCCCTGACGACCGTGTTAAAGCTCGCCAACTCCAGCTTCGTGCGACCAGGTATACCCTATTGGACGATCGGCTTTACAAGCGAGCCTTCAGCCTTCCCCTCCTCAAGTGTATTACACCGGAGGAAGGTCGGCTTGTTTTAGCTGAGATCCATGACGGAATTTGTGGAAACCACGCGGGCGGGCGAGCCCTCTTCCATAAGACAACCCGACAAGGATTCTTCTGGCCATCACTTCGGAAAGATGCGATCGCTTATGCCAGATTGTGTCATAGATGTCAGATAATGGGCCCCAACATTAAATTATCACCCGAACAGCTCACCTCCATGTATAGCCCTTGGCCATTTGCGCAATGGGGCATCGACCTTATAGGCCCCTTGCCGACGGCTCCAGGGGGCTGTAAATTCGCCATCGTCGGGGTCGATTATTTCACCAAATGGGCTGAGGCCGAACCGCTCAACAAGATCGGCCAAGAGCAAGTGATCAAGTTTATATGGAAAAACATCGTATGCCGATTCGATGCCTTGAGGCCATCATCTCGACAACGGAAGCATTCGACGGTTTAGAAGTCATGCAATTCTGTGAGAAGTGGGGAATCAAAAGGTTATTCTCGGCGCCCTATCACCCTCAGACGAACGGGCAGGTAGAGGCAGTGAATAAGATCCTCAAACACACGATCAAAGCACGACTCGAATCCAGGCAAGGACGATGGGCGAGCGAGCTCCCAGACGTTTTGTGGTCCTACCGAACGACGACCCACAATTCAACCGGCGAAACCCCGTTCGCCCTTACCTTCGGAACAGAAGCGGTGATTCCTTCAGAGATCGCCGTCCTCAACCATCGAACCGAACAGGAGATGACGACCGACAACGATGTAGCCCGACGAATCGACCTAGACATGCTCGAAGAAAGACGGCTGACCTCAGAAATGAAGAACACAATCCACAAAAGGAGAGCCGAGAAATTCTTCAACTCAAAGGTCAGAGAACGAAGATTTCAAGTGGGCGATCTCGTCCTTAAGAAGATCCAAACCCATACGGGCGTTTTTGGTCCGAACTGGGAGGGACCTTTCAGAGTATCCAGATGGCTAACTAAAGGAGCCTACGAACTGGAACATCCTGACGGTACTCCGGACCAATATCCCTGGAACGCCGTACATCTGAAAAAATACTATCAGTGATAAATTTGTATTCGATTTCAATGATGTACAAGGAATATAATGAGATTTTTTCCTATCCCATCTATTATGGCGATCGCCCCACCAGGCATATCGCATATCGCCGACGATCGCTGATCACGACGATCCTAGGTAAAATTAATGCAGCCATGGTCCTGGAGGTCGATGGAACCGACAGCTTCGCCCATGCAAGGTTCCTTTGGGCTGAGATCGCCCGCCCTTCGTTTAAATACGAGGCCGGCGTAGCCGAAGGACCCTCCAAAATAATCAGTAGGCACGATCGCACGTCCTCAAGGTACATCATCTAACATGGTGAACCCGAACAATGCGACGTGCCGTTACCCCCGTCTCAACGTACACCGTCGAGGATCTCCATCTTCATGGCGGGCCTAGGTGGAAGCAGAGCTGACAAGCTGCGGACGTGGTGTCGAATAAACCGACCAAGAACTCCCGGGTTCGACATGGCTATCTCTGGCGGAGGTTCGGCAATTCGGGGAAAATAAGCCTCTGTCAAAGAAAAGATACAAACAAGTTAGACAAAACAAAACGACCTCTTGGAGACGATCGTCAAAGAAAGGAAGCACCACTTAAACTCATACCTTGAACTTTCAAGTGACGGGGGTAGCAAAACAAACGAGCCCCCAACCGATGAGCTTCGGTATCAAGCGATCGAACGTCAATAAAGGAGTTCGGCAAAGCACGGATCCGCTCCCAAACGATCAAGAAATCGAATGGAAGATCGCCGATCGCTGGAACGAGAGGTCCTGCAAAAAGAAAACAAAATTAGATCAGTCCAAGACAAGCTCAATCAAGGGGAGAGTTTAAATCATTACTCGGATTCCTCTCCCGGAAAATGGTGGGAATCTCCAACTCCTCATTCGGCATGTCACTCGACGCCGATCGCCATGCCCCGCCGACCCAACACCATTTAGCCAGGTCGCCCTTAGTCTTATTCGGCACGCCGAGGACCACTCTCCCGAGTCGGCCCTGGATATGATGACCGCCGATCGACCCTTTCTGCGCAGCCAATTTAAACAAATAATTCATCTCCAGCGCAGTAAGGTGGCGGAACAACCGGTGACCGCCAAACAAGGTCAACGTGCAGATGATCTGCAGCCAAGCGTTCGGCGTCAGTTGAAGAGGCGCCAAATTCCAGTCGATCAGCAAGTAGGAGACGGCGAATGGCAACGGGAATCGCAGACCCGCCTCCATAATCATCTCGTTGACGGCGACCATATCCTTGGGCGGTTGGTCGGCGCGCTCATTCTCCAAAGGCATGTGAAGGGAAACGTCAGAGGGGATGTGATATTTGGCCCTCCAACGGATCAGGTCTTTCTTGGTCGCCGTACTCCGGATCTGTCCGAGAGTCCACGGAGATGGGACGGCGGCCTGAAAGACCGTCCGATTCACATGTTCGTACGGGTGAGCGGCGGTGTAGTCATCGAAATCGAATTCCGTACAGGTTCCGGCGATCGCTTCCATCATCTGAGCAAAAGCCACGTAGGCGGGGCCGAATCTACTCTCTCGTTCCCAGGCCTCCCGCACCAAATCGTCCTCATCCGCCGGCGAGCCCCCCTGCTCCGCCATCGCCGCCGTCCTCGCCACCTCAGCCTCGTTGAAAAGTTTTTTGAGTTCTTCGGGTGCAATCCCCGCTCGAATAGCTTCAGCGGCCGTCTCCATATCCACTCTAACGGGAACCTCCTCCGGTTTAGGCAACGCGGCGGCAGCGGAAGAGCTTTCGGTCTCGAAGGTTTTTGATCCTCCCGACATATTAGAAAATAAAGAGAGGGAGAAGGTTAATTTTTTCTTACCTAGAAAAAAGAAGGAGATCGGCACAAAAACAAAAAAGCTCCAGAAATTTCTGCAGAAATTCGGCTATGGATACGAAGGACGCGTAAAAAAGTGAAGGAGAAGAAGCGCTACCCTTTTTATAGATGGAGACGAGGGCCTAAATGCAAATAGAAGAAACCTCGGGGGCTGGATCGCAACCGTCACGTGGGGACGCATTAAATGCGGCCCTCGAATCCCGCATACGCGTCTTTTCGAGGGCATGCCAGCCGACAGGTCTGACAAACCGTCGGATTCCCCCAACAGCGGCACGACGCGTGTCCCTGCCATTTCTGGAAAGCCCGTTTTCTTTTCCCGCTGCTCCTGACGCGAAAGAAGGTCGTCCATATTTGAATTCAGATCGGCTGGTCATTTAAAACATTGGCGATCGCCAACAGAGCCACCTCACCCCGTGTTTTCAACATCGAGGCGAGCTGGGGGCCAATTGTTATGCGGCGATTAATTCGCCACGATAGGCGATCGGCGACCTTCCAGAGAAGCCAACCATGAAAGACATATTCCGGACAAACGCCTAGAGTTCGGCATAATGCGGCGATCGTCTTTTGGTAACCAGCGATCGCCTTTTGGTAACCAGCGATCGTCTTTTGATACCTGGCGATCGTCTTTGAAGAACGGACCAGAGGCGATCGTCTCATGCCACGTGGGGATCCAGCATCCGTCAAATTCGTCGAACACCGAATCTTGGACGATGGCCCACCCGCGGATTTTCATAGGATACCGACAGATAGGATCATTGACCCCAGCCTGTCACCTACCACACCTACCGACAAGGCCGCCGAAAGGTACGAAGTGGGCCCTCCTCAGACAGCGACTCGCAACGCGTGCTGGCTTCCCATTGGTTCACCCAGCTGGCCTCCAACTGCAACCTCGGACCTCAAGGTAACAGGCCCACGTGACGGGACGATCGGCCGTTTATTTTAATATAGAAAACGGCGATCGCCCGCGATCGCCTGAGGGATCCCAACTACCTTGTCCCCTATAAATAGAGGACTCACTGCTGCGGCCAAAAGAGAGGAAGACTACTGCAAATTAAGTGCAAAATACATACCAAAGAGAGAATAAAAGGCTCTTTTGGCAAACACTAACACATTCCTAGTGATATTCATACACATTCGTCATATATCCCAAGCAAGAACTCACAGATTCATCTATCTGGTTCTTCCGGCAATCTACGCGCTCTAAAGCCTAGATAACTAGAAATCTTTACACTCCTTGTATTAGATTCTAACATTAATATTTGTACTCGACAGTATATTTATTAATAACATCTCGCGAGAGCATTCAAGCCCGGGATTAACAACCCCGGCAAATCTTGTGTTATCTATTTTCTCAAGGAAGTGTTCTCGCATTTTGTTTGTTACTCGATCATTCCAGCAATACTATCTCCGGATAATATTTTGGGTAACAACATAGCATTTCTGCTGTGCTCACCATAAAGCTCGGTTAAGTGAGATAGAATCTGCCTAGCAGAAGTCATTTTCTCATGAGCTCTCTGAAGCTCATTAGACATGGAAGCCATCATATAAGCACGGACTTTCACATCATCCTTAACCCACTTTTCGTGGTTTTCAACCTCTTCCTGATTTGCTCGGGTCCGCACAGGAGGCGCCGGAATGTCCGTCTCCAAGACGTATCCCAGTGCCTCTATACTGAGGACAATCATCAGATTATGGAGCCAATCCACAAAGTTAGGTCCCATTAAGGTGTTCTTTTCGAGTAGAATTGCGAGTGGATTCATTGTCATATTGAGTTATGTCTGCATTAAGTATAACAGATTAATTAGTGACTTATTATATTATGATCTGAGTATAGAATTAAGGTCTTTTCTATTCTTGTTACCCAGCTCCCACTATTTTTATCGGAATAACACACTCCCATGTGAAAACCGGAAGTATCGTCGCTCTACTTCATAGTGGTGATCGAGTTCTTTATAAATCTTAATAGAGGGCAACCGAACAGGTTTCTAGTCTATTAATTTTCATAAAGTGGTGTCCAACACCAACCCATCTAATGGATGATTCGATCTTCTTTTTCCCCTTGATCATTCCCCTCAACCTATACGGTTTCTATGGTTCGTGAACAAGTTAAGTTTATACCATCGACGCAAATCAGTTTCACAATTGAATCTTATCCGCAACCTATCGTGTTTCTAGGGATAAAATTTGCTCCAACCGAAGGCATCCAATGCGCTCCCGGTAATTTATCCGTCCTCCCCGAACGACTACCCCGATAACTCGGAAGCATAGCACATCCGGTTTGGATTTCAATTTCCCGAAAACTCGATGGAGGGAAGGAAAAGCTTGAAACCTTATAAAATTAATTATTTGTTGTGGGAGAATTATCGCGATTAACGTTACACTTTGCACATTAATCGTTTAAGCGCGTTTGTGGCATTCATACAATATGAAACAACCATTCACAACCTAGTTGCTACCAACATGTGGTTCATGGACCGTTCCTAGAAAACAAAAACTCCGTAATCTAATTACAAGTCTTCGTCTTGAATCTTCGTCTTCTCGAAATGGATCTTCCTCCGGTCTTCGTAATTACATATAAATTTTACATTGAAAATTGCATCCTAGATACAAATTTTTCTAGTAAAATAAATAGGCTCAAAATGGCCTTTACAACCCAATCGAATAAAACGAATGATTCAAAAACTAAGTCCACGAACCACATCCCCATTCAAAAACATTCATTCAATAAATACTAAATAAATGGAAAGCGTAGAGATACATTGATCCAATCAACAATACGAACCGATCCAATCGATTCACACAATCGGTAATATGATAACGTTCAAAATAATTCTACGACCATAAATATTCCAATTAATCAAATTTCCCTTATAAAATGAAATACCATAAATCATTTTAATCATATTAAATCCAATTTAACATGCGAGATTAATTTTCAAGAATACACGAAAAAATCGAGCCGGGCTAAATTGGCTGCCATGGCCGAGTCATCGCCGGCATCATGCCGGCAGACATGCTGGCATGGCCGATCACGCCGGCAGATGCCGGCGGGCACGGCCCGTGTCTCGACACGGTCGGGTCTCTGTCTGGCGATGGCTGGGACACTGACACGGCCCGTGTCACCGACACGACCGAAGTCACCCCGGCAAAGAATCCGCCCTTTGTCCGAAAAATCGTCCGACAACGATTCGGAGCTCGATTTTCGACCGGATATCCAATATCAATATTTTTCAACATTCATATCTTCAATATAAATCATATTTCCAAGAAATTAAGATTTATATTTAGACATAAACTTACGAAAAATATAACTACAATATATACCACGATTATGACTAAAATGATTCCAAATCATTCACCATCTAATCAAGCATTCCAAATGCTAATATCGTATATACGATCGCAAGACCTACGCTCCGATACCACTGTTGGGAT
This sequence comes from Orobanche coerulescens, assembly GCA_033398695.1. NCBI lineage: Eukaryota > Viridiplantae > Streptophyta > Magnoliopsida > Lamiales > Orobanchaceae > Orobanche > Orobanche coerulescens. The sequence continues at coordinate 116,807,362 of CM065801.1, forward strand.
TCGGTGCCTAAAACGAAGGCCCAGCGGAAGCGGTAAAACGAAAATTAATTCGATCCGAATCCCTACGAGGATCGATCAAGCTACGTATATACGAATATATAAACGAAAAGCAAGATTCGTAAGAAACTAACCCTCGAAGTCCGTTGATTAAATGGTAACCTTCTCTTGAGCTATTCCCCAAGCTTTAGTTTGATCTCTACGAGTTCAATCCGCTCCAAGCCCTTGAACGATCCAACACCGAAAGCACCGTGTCTCTACTTGCCACGCGCCGGAAAGACGACCGGAATAACAACACTTGATTAACCTCTAAGGTTACGGCTAGAATCAAGTGATGAATCTTTTATTACTACACTCTAAGTGTATAATATATCTCTCAATAATTTTCTCTCAATTTTCTCCAAGAAAAATGAAGAAGAAGTGAATGAAGAAGATGAAGAATGAGTGTTAAACTCAAAGTCTATCTCTCTCTCTCAATCCTCACGTTGGAAGCTTGCACAAGGAATCAAAAGGTGCATGTGAAATGAGATATCTCCTTCCCTTTATTCAACTCTCACTTCAATAATACAAATAATTCCACATTATTTTAAACCCCACAATGTCATGTTCTTTCATATAAAATGAAAGCAACAAGACAAGAGGAAAGTGAGTGGAAACAAAGGGGGGGCGGCTATTATGCAAAAACGGACGAGTTCGGTTCGTTTCGGACTCCCGTGAGTCCAAACAGATAAAATACGATTCCATTCCGATGTATTTGTATCGATTAATTAATCCAATTAATTAAACATATCAAATACAAAATAACATAATTAATTTCTCCAAGAAATAATTATATTCATGAATTAAATTAATCACCCAGTGATATATTTAATCCATTAAGCCGTAAATCAATTTATCCGATAAATCGATTTAAACATACAATGTCCCAAATTAGATATCCAATATCTAATATTCATAATGAGAGAATTAGCTTAATTCATTCCGTCGTCAATCCTAATGCGCGACTCGGTAGGTCCGTCTCAGTCAGCAATGGGAGGAACCAAAGAGTAGTAGCACCACATAGCCAGCCTGGTGGCCTACACTATACCCCGACTGAGAACGAATGATTGGGATCATTCAAGAACCATTCTGTCGTGAATACCAGTATACGTATAAACCCTTCTTTCAAATATCCCGATCAAGTTATAGGGTCACGGTCAGTCAAACCCTATATGTACTTGACGCTATGCATGCGTTAATGCAAATCGAGATCATCGAGCTCTCGTGTATCTAATACAGCTAGCTTCAATGCTTTGGCCAAAGACTTATGATCTCATCTACCAATAACCGCATAGGACATATAACCCGTTCACTAACAGGAGAAAGAATTCTATCTTGGTATTCAGTAGGACCTGCTACTTACCCGTCAAGATGCACGTCGAGGTTGACCCCCGCCTTCCGGTTTACAGGGTCGAACTACTCTAATGAAAATCTTGACGTCACAAGCACATCCCTACTAAATCCTCAAGTCGAAGGTTCACGAATACCTATCACAACCTTTCGATTCCGTCATTGACTGTCCCGGAGTGAAATCCGTGTGACGAATCGAGGGTGAGTCGGTTCGAGTATACTAATCTAATTAGCATACCTATAACGTGTGCTCCCACTAACCATTAGTGTTCGACATGCACTCTCCATATCAAAGAACACGTCATACAAGTCTTCACATAAACTTAACGCCCAGTCAAGTTTCATTGACTTGCGAATGATTAAGTATTTGAGCTATAAACCTTTCCAAAGGCCGACCCCTTATCCAATAAGGAGTGGAACGTTTTGCTCTCAAATACACGGACTAGTTTCTATATGTTTATTTACGAGTTAGGAATGCCAGTAACTACCAGTAAATAAAGAAACATTCATTTGCCTTATATAAATGGTTTACATAATTACAAGTACAATGCCCTCACTCAACAACCTCTGAGTGGCATTCGAGGGCATACTCCTAGCAGTTTTATGTGTATGTTGTGATAATCCGAAGGGATCAAGTGATCTATGCTGAGGGCGCTGGATCGGATGTCCACCTCGTGTTGGTCCGACGGGATCATCTTGGGATCTAGGCTGAGGGCGCTGGATCATTGGACGGGTTTTTCCACCTCGTGTTGGTCCGACGGGATCATCTTGGTATCTATGCTGAGGGCGCTGGATCGTTGGAATACCCATGTTGTGTTGATTGAATCTTGTGGATTCGTACTGTTGGATTCCGGTAGCGGAAGTCCATATTTATGTATGTTTTTATGCATTGTCGTTGCATATTTGTGTGTTTCGATACTTGTACTAGCATTGTTTTGCTAACCCCTTTGGGGGTGGACATTTGTTTTGATGTTCAGGTAGCCGAGGAGTGGGGAAGCAGCCATAGTACCGTCATGACGATGAAGTGGCTCAGTGATGTTAAATGTTCGTTGTTTTTGTGAATTGTCTTCTTGGTTCATTTTCAGTACTCGAGTACGCGTGTCTTTTTAATATTATTTTCGATATGGTCGTAATGGATCAGTTGGAAATGGTTTTGTAATTTGAATTTCGGTGGTATTGTTGGTTTATATTCACATTTCTTTTAATCAGCCTTGTAAATCCTTACTTAAAGGGTTTACGGCGCTGTAATTATTCCGATTATCTCAGGGTGTTACAGTGATATAGTTGTAGTCGGCTCCCATGTCTACCAAGGCCTTGATGGGTTGGTGGTTGATGGTTCCTTCCACGAACATCAACTTGCTTCCTCGCGGTCCCTCGCTGCCTGCACTGACGACAGAATTAAGTTGTGGGATCGTGCTTACCTGCTGCACTTCCGTCTGATCAATTGTTGGCCCCTCACATTCGGCCATGGCGTTGAGCTTCCCCATTTTCGGACAGTCCTTCATCCGATGAGCTCCGCCGCACATAAAGCATCCTCGTTGGTCGGTAGCGCTCCTGCGTTCACCCGAGTAGTATGGATTGTCCGCGTCGTGTTGCGGTCTCATCCCAAATCTTCCACGTGATGGTTGGGCTAGTTGTTGTACTGACGTGCGGGTGTCTCCCCCGCCTTTGGCTTGACCCTCAGCTCGCGGCTCTTTCCTCTTCTCGAATTCGGCTAGGGACTCGGCCACTTTGATTGCTTCATTGACAGATTTCACCTCGCGGCTTTGTACTCTGTCCCTGACCCAACTCGGTAGTCCATCTAGGAAGAAAAATAGTCGATCATCCTCGGTCATGTCCGGAATCTGGAGCATGATCGATGTAAAGTCCCGAACATAGTCCCGAATGGTAGTCTTATGCTTGAGCTGGCGGAGTTTCTTCCTTGCCTCATAGCATGTGTTCTCAGGATAGAATTGTGCCTTGAGTTCCGACACGAACTCGTCCCAAGTCCCGATCGGTTGGCAAGTCCCTTTCGTAACACCAGCCTGTCGATGACGCCACCACAGTGCTACATTGTCGGCAAGATATAGTGCAGCCTTCCGTACTTTGGCCTTCTCGTCTGTCAGTCCCAGACCATCAAAGTAAAGTTCCATTCGCCACAGGAACTCCTCGATTGACTTGGCATCTCTCTTGCCAATGAACTCCTTGGGTTTGGGGACCTCAACCCTTGGTCCCTCGAACCTCGCCCCGCCAAATGTGCTGTTCCAGCTCGGCCCACCATTCGAGTTGGTGCCCGAGTTGCTTGCCCGACAGATTTTATCACAAAAATCTTCAAAACGTTTGGCACTTACCTCGCAAAACTCGGCAAACTGCTTGCGCATCTCCGTGATGCTGGCTGCCACATGATCCTCGATCGTTGCTAACTCCTTGCACAACGAGAGTTGTTCCCTCTTGAAGGTCTCGAGCTGGCCCAACGTGTGCCCTTCCAGTTGGCCAACAGTTTTCTCGAGAGTACCCATGCATTCCTCCGTGCTCAATTGGGTGTTAGTGATGCGCTGCCCAAGAGCTTCGATGTCATCCTCAATGTCGGGTAGTCGGTGTGCTAAGGTGAGTATGATCTTTCGGATGTCTTCATCCTAAAGAAGTCGGCTTCGTGCCGGGTTCTCCTCGTGTTGCGGCGGCACCACACCGCGCGCCTTGCTCTTGCCACGCTTGGCTTTCCCTTCAGCTGGGACTTCTCCACGTCCCCGAACCTTGTCAGCCTCTGTGACTCGTCCGTCCTCCACATTGATGCCTGCCTCGATCTGTCCGTCGGCCATGATGCCTGTTGGTCGTTAGCGTCGACTCCCACAGTATTGCACACCTCCTTGTCTGGCTAACGATGGCTCCGATACCACTTGTCACGGGCTTAGAGTTTTCTATGCTCCTATGCGTCGCGCGGCCTAGCAACCCTCTTGCTAGTCAGCCTTAATCCCTCCGAAATTGGTTAAGTATGAAGTTGGCACAACGAAAGAGAGGCAATGGGTTAATGGAAAGTTTTCTTCCACTAAGTTACAAAGAGTTTACAAAGTGTCTCTTACAATACTTTCCCAAGGATGGCTTCAAATGAGCCCCAAGTTCCCTATTTATACTACTCCCTATCTCTAGAAACTTCCTCCACCTCCTCATTTGGAGGCTTCTAGATCCTCCTACACTTTACATGCTCTAGAGAATTCTAAGTACAAAGTCTTTACGAATGTCTATAAAACTCTACTAAGTTACAAGTTTCTTGACTCAATCAAGAGTCTCCAGCACCTTCCACAAGTTTCTGGGTCTTCCTGGCTCGTTCGGCCCGACCCGGCCAGCTCGGCCCGACTCGGCCCGACTCCATGTAACCCGAACCGATCTGGCCCGGCCTTCCACACATGCCTCCGGATTATTCTTTGATGTTCTGGACCATCCCGGTCTGTTTCTGGAATGTTCCGAGTACAACTTCCGCACAGTAGACTCCTCAGCTTTCCAATGTCCAGTGCACTCACAAGGCTTTATCCCGCTAAGCCTATTATAGGGGGAGGGAGCTCCGTGTGTCCCTCGCGCGCCGCCCGTGCATGCGCCCAGTGCCTCGCGCGCACCCCTCGCGGGTCTCTGTCGCCCGTGTCCGAGTCTCGGCCCTCGTATGTGCCTCATCTCGTCATCTTGTCCCGCGTTGTCCCGAAGCTGCGTGCCTGTCTGCTGCACTCGTCCGTTCGGTTCCCGGCGTGCCTTGTCTCGCCGCCCAGGTAGCTCCACAAATGGCCTGATGACCTTGTCCCTCGGTTGGGCACTTTGTTGCCCAGATAGCCTACTTGTTCGGCCATACATCCACGCATGCCGCACCACACGGCTAAGTCCCTCAGTCGGTTGTGCCGCTCCACACAGCCTTGCAGTCCCGAACGTGCCCCGTGCACGTTGATCCACTGGACCTCGCACCCCTCTGTGCGGGTCTGTCCGAGCACTCTATCGGTCGTTTCTCTCGGGGCGTGACAACTTGTTGTATGGAGCCGAGTGCGTCAGGACAGTGGCCGGGCACTTGCTGTATGGAGCCGAGCGCTTCCTGACAGTGGTCTGGCACTTGCTGGTTGGAGCCGAGCGCTTCCTGTAGGCTGCCGAGCAGGGTGCCTGGTGCTGCTTGGCAGTTTTTAGGCTGTCGGGCACTGGGTCTCGTTTTTCAGTATATTTTCGATTATTGAATTTCCCAGTGCTAAAATCATTAATTTGGAATTTTTGATGAGGGAAAATTCAAAGAAAATATTTTAAGGGTTTACAACGGACGAAAATTAAATTGTCGATTATTGTTGAATTGATTGGATCAATTCTATTTATTGTTGATTATATATATTGATTAGATCAATGTAATCTACATGCAATCCATTTATTTAGTATTTATTGGATGAATGCGTTTGAATGAGGATGTGGTTCATGGACTTAGTTTTGAATCGTTCGTTTTATTCGATTGGGTTGTAAATGCCGTTTTGAGCCTATTTCTTTTACTAGAAATATTTATATCTAGGATGCAATTTTCCAATGTAAAATTTATATGTATTGACGAAGACCGGAAGAAGATCCGTTTCGAGAAGATGAAGATTCAAGACGAAGACTTATAATTAGATTACGCAGTTTTTGTTTCGAGGAATGTTCCATGAACTACATGTTGGTAGCAACTAGGTTGTGAATTGTTATTCATATTGTATGAATGCTACAAACGCGCTTAAATGAATTAATGTGCAAAGTGTAATATTAATCGCGAAAATTCTCCCACGACATATTATTATGTTTATAAGGTTTCAAGGTTTTCCTTCCCTCCATCGAGCTTTCGGGAAATTGAAATCCAAACCGGATGTGCTATGCTTCCGAGTTATCGGGGTAGTCGTTCGGGGAGGATGGATAAATTACCTGGAGCGCATTGGATGCCTTTGGTTGGAGCAAATTTTATACCTAGAAACCTGATAGGTTGCCGAATAAGATTCAATTATGAAACTGATTTGCGTCGATGGTATAAACTTAACTTGTTCATGAACCATAGAAACTGTATAGGTTGAGGGGAGTGAACAAGGGGAAAAACAAGATCAACTCATCCATTAGATGGGTTGGTGTAGGACACCACTTTATGAAAAATAATAGACTAGAAACTTATTCGGTTGCCCTCTATTAAGATTTATAAAGAACTCGATCACCACTATGAAGTAAAGCGAACGATACTTCCGGATTTCACATGGGAGTGTGCTATTCCGATAAAAATAGTGGGAGATGGGTAACAAGAATAGAAAAGACCTTAATTCTATACTCAGATCATAATTGAACGAGTCACTAATTAATCTGTCATACTTAATGCAGACATAACTCTCAATATGACAATGAACCCACTCGCAATTCTACTCGAAAAGAACACCTTTAACGGACCTAACTTTGTGGATTGGCTCTGCAATCTGATGATAGTCCTCAGTATAGAGGCATTGGGATACGTCTTGGAGACGGACATTCCGGCGCCTCCAGTGCGGACAAGATCCAATCAGGAAGAGATTGAAAACCATGAAAATTGGGTTAAGGATGACGTAAAAGTCCGTGCTTACATGATGGCTTCTATGTCTAATGAGATTCAGAGAGCTCATGAGAAAATGACTTCTGCTAGACAGATTCTATCTCACTTAACCGAGCTTTATGATGAGCACAGTCGAACGGCTAGATATGAGATATCCAAGTAACTGTTCGGTGCTAGGATGAAGGAAGGTGAGAAGGTTGGGGACCACGTCCTTAAAAATGATATCTATGATCAATAGATTGAAGGCTCTTGATTTTAAGATGGATACTTCTCTTCAAACCGACCTTATCCTACAGTCTTTCCCTGATTCCTTCTCCCAGTTTGTTATGAACTTCAACTGCAATGACATTTCATGTAACTTAGCTGGGATAATGAACAAACTAGTGACTGCTCAGTCTCAGATGAAGACTCCACGGATGAAGGAGTCTGTCCTTGTGATTTCTTCTGGATCTCGGAGGTCCAAGAATAAGAAGAAGAACAAGAAGCGGATGGGATCACAAGTCAAGGACCTCATGGGTAAGGGCAAGGCCCCGATGGTTCCTAAAAGCAAGAAGAAGGACGCATGTCTAAAGTGCGGTGAGCTGGGCCACTGGGCAAGAGACTGTTCGATTCTTCATGGCGCTTCAGGTACAGAACTTTTAGTTTTGGAAACGAATTATTCTGCTACTATATTTTCTACTTCATGGATACTGGATTCTGGTGCTAGTTCTCATATTTGTACCGTGAATCAGGATCTGGAATAAAGTAGGAAGCTTGAAGCTAGAGAAGTAATGGTCACTGTCGGAAGCAGGCATAGTGTCGAGGCAACCGACATAGGATCACTTCTTTTGGGTTTAGAATCCGGCTTTGTTTTAACTTTAGAAGATGTATTTATTTTGCCCAAGGGGCATAAAAACATTGTATCCATTCCGGTCATGGATCGGAAAGGCTTTTCATTTTTCATTGATGATGGTTCCTGCAAAATTTATTTCAGAAATAAACTAGTGGGCACTGCTACATTGTTAAATGGACTGTATCATCTAAACCTCAGTAACAAAGTCGTTGTGAATACTATGACTAGGAAGCGTGGTAGGGATGAAACTAATCAAGTTTTGAAATGGCATCTTAGACTTGGTCATGTTGGTTGGACCAAAGTTTACAAAATGGAAAAATATGGACTTATGGGTCCATTGGGATCAGATCCCTTTCCTACTTGTCAATATTGCCTTAAAGGCAAAATGATTAAGTCCCTCTTCACAGGGACTTTTGAAAGAGCCGCTGATAAACTGGGATTAATCCATACCCACGTACGTAGTGCTTTGGAAGCAGCACGTGATGGATATCAGTACTTCAATACATTTACATATGACCATACTAGGTGTCACAGGTCCAAATTGGACTAGAATTTTTCGCCGAAAATTCAACCCCGTGCCGGCACTGATTGTCCACACAACAACCAGTCAGCCTTCTATCCTCACGAAACACTCGTGTTTGCCTCATAGCACTCGTGTTTAGTACGATCAGAGTTACAGCCCAAGACCACCTTTAGTGTTTGAAGGAGAATGCAGCGGAATAAAACACGTAAAGGCGCACACACAATTTACGGGGATAATTCCCCAACCTTGAATATTATTTGCACTCTCAATATACAAGGAAAAGGCCTCGCTGTACAACTCTCAAAGATCTCACGATCCCTCTCGCTGGCTTCCTACCTACAAAATTGTACCAAGCACCTATTTATAGCCCAAGCAAAGGACTACATCGGTTGACAACCCCAACGGCTAGGTTCAGCTCGACACTCCACGTATCGACGCGTGGAAAAAGGCCACCATGCGTCCCTGCCACTTGTCCCGAGCAGTTTCCGCACAACTTGCTCGCCTCTGCCTTGTACTGCCACGTATAAGGTCTTCTGGAACCGTCCCGCAACCGTCCGCAACCGCTTGCTAGTAACCGTCCCGCAACTGCCCTGATGGATCCCAGCACTCCACCTGGCACATGCAGTCCACCAAGTAACTGCTCACATGCTGACGTGTGCTCCGCACGTCTTATAACTGCTTGGAACCGTTCCCACACAACCGCTCCAAGTAACCGTTCCGTCATGTCGTTGCCTAGAGTTACCTCATAACAGCCCCATGCAACTGCTATGATTTGTAACTGCCTCGAACTGTCAATGCCAAGCTTGTGCGCACCATATCTGGCGTTCCCTCGCGCCCAAGTCTTGTTCCCACATAGTCCGAGTCAATTCCCATAGATTTATGCACAAGTGCCCAGCCACTTGCACATTCCCGAGTCTTGACCACAATGATCCGACAATGCCCATATAGGTCCGCACATGGTCCGTCCGTTCCGCACGAACCCTCTCGGCCGTAGGCACACAGCCCAGGCCTTGTCCACGCCCGAAGTGTCCGCTTGATCGGGTTGGTCCGATTCGGGTCGGATTTCACCTCCGGATCGACCCGTGACCCAATCCCATGGCAAGTCCCAGCACCTTGCCAAGTGCTTGGCCGAGCACATTAGGTCACCCCTTGGGCATGGCCCTCAGTAACTACCTCCCCCCTATAATAGGCTTAGACGGATAAAGCCTGGTGATGACAGTAACCATTGAAAAGCTGAAGAATCACTTGCCTGCCTCCAGCCTTGAACCAGCCCAAAACTTCAAAGTAACACGGGATTGTCTTGATTCCATGTCATAGCTAAGCCTCACACTTGCCAAGAAGCCTCCAAATCACTTTTCATTCCCGTGCCTTAGTGTCGTGCCACGCCCAGTTGGCACAGTCCGCCCAGTGACTCGACCGCCTGCCAAGCCTAGCGAGTCACCCATGTTAAGGGTCTAACACTAGGTATGGTTATGTATACTTAATGAAACATAAATCCAAGGCCTTTGAGAAATTCTAGAAATTTAAGGCCCTAGTCGAGAAACAAACTGGAAATCATATAATTCGGTCGAACCGAGGTGGCGAGTATATGAGTACAGAGTTTGACGAGTTCCTTAAGGAACATTGGAATAATATCACAACTAACACCTCCAGGCACTCCTCAGTTAAATGGTGTGTCAGAAAGAAGGAACCAGAACTTGTTGAGCATGGTCCGTTCCATGCTGGGCTATACTGACTTACCGATTTACCTGTGGGGGTATGCACTCTTGACTACCGCATATTTCTTGAATAGAAGTCCTTCCAAATCCGTTCCTAAAAATCCACATGAGATGTGGGAGGGCAGGAAACCAAGTCTCAATCATATTAGGATTTGGGGATGTACCACCTATGTCCAGAAGCTAAGGTGGAAAAGTTGGAAGTGAGGTCCGCAAAGGGACATTTCATTGAATTCCCATCTGGGATGATGGGTTATCTATTCTACATGCCCAAAGATCGAAAGATCGTTGTTGCTTTGCATGCACACTTCCTGGAAGAAGAGTTCATTCAGTAAGGCGGAGCATGTAGAAATATTTCTTTGGAAGAATACAATGAAACTCCTCAGGAGACATATGTGCAAGAAAATTGGAACCGAACCTTCTGTAACACCAGTACAACCACCTCATAGGTCTAGTAGGGTGTCTCATTTACCTGAGAGGTATAGTTTTATGCACTTGGAGGAACTGGGTTTCCATGAGGTTCCAGGTGATAAACAAGAGACCGACCCGCGACCAATGACCTAGCAATGGTGGATTTAGACTCCATGAGATGGAATGTAGCAGTCTTCATGTACTTGGGACATACGTTTTGACGAGGCGGTCAAAGAGTTTGACTTCGTGCAAAATGAAGAGGAACCTTGTGTAGACAAGAGGGTTAGTGGGAGCAAGATCACATTCTTAGTACTATATGTAGATGACATTCTACTATTACGAAATGATGTGGGAATGCTCAGTTCTGTGAAAGTTTTGACTTTCGAGTAATTTCTCCATGAAAGACTTGGGAGAAGCAACCTATATTCTTGGTATTCGGCTCTACCAGGATAGAGTGAGGAGAACGATAGGTCTTTCCAAGCACTCTATATAGATAAAATCTTAAAGCGATTTAAGATGGATGATTCTAAAAGAGGGTTCCTTCCGATGCGACATGGAATAAAACTCTGCTCGAAGATGTGTCCTCAATGTGAGGAACAATGAAAGGAAATAAGTAATATACCATATGCTTCAGCCGTGGGTAGCCTAGTATATGCTATGTTGTGTACGAGACTTGACATTGCGCATGTTGTGAGCGTGATAAGTAGGTTTCAGGCAAACCCAGGTAGGGAACATTAGACTGCCGTAAAAGAACGTTATCAAGTACTTTAGAAGGACTAGAGGCATGGTTCTTAAATACGGCGGTGGAGAACTGAATGTAATGGGATTCACTGAATTGGACTTCCAAGGACAGAAAGACTATTTGATGTCTACTTCTGGCTACATATTTACTCTTAATGTAGTAGCAGTATCTTAGCGTGGTGCCAAGAATAGCGCGACTGCTAATTTCACCTGTTAGGCTGAGTATAAAGCGGCTTCGGAGGCCTCCAAAGGAAGGATTTAGAAGTTACTGGGTAAACTTCAGGTGACACCGTGTGCTGTGCTTCCAGAGCGGTAGCACAGGCCTAGGAGCCAAGGTTTCATGATGGTATAAAACATATTAAGAGAGAGTATCATCTAGTAAGAGAATTTGTTCGCGTAGAGATACAATGTACTGCATAGAGTAGAGTCAGCCGACAATGTCGCTGATCCACTGACCAAGCCACTCTCTCAGATTTGCTTGGAGCGTCATCTGGAGAACATGGGTATTAGATACCATAGTGTGTGGCATTGAGTGTAAGTGGGAGATGTTGGTATAAAATCGGATATTTGCGCTGTTTTGTGCGGAAGCGTAAATAAATTGCGGAAAATAAATGACACAGCGATTTATAGAGGTTAGGCCAAACATGACTACGTCCTCTCTCTCAAGATCTTTTTCTATAGGTTTAAGATCAAAACCTCTACGCCTCTCTTCAATCGGTCGAGGGATTACCGTTACAAGCTCGTCTTCTATCGGTCCGGGTAAAACTGTTTTTCCTTTTCTATTGGATAAGGAATCAACCACTCTAGATTTCTATCGGTACTAGATAAACCTCACTAAGATAGCGATTGTGATTCTAACAATGCTGGATCTTTGATCCTAATAACACCGAATCAAACCGTATCTTTTCTTTTTCTCTCGTGTATGATCTTGTGTATAACACTCAATCACTCTTAATTAAGCTCAAGAACAACAACTATAATGTTTACAATGATATAACACTTATGTATGCTTTGCTCAATGTTGTTGTGTGGAATAATACCAACTCCTTGGTATTTATATCCTTCTTCCTCCTTACTAGCTGTTGCTGCCAGTTGACTAGCTAGCGTGCGCTAGCTCTTCCTTCTTAGCGTGCGCTATCGCACATTTTTGCTTTAGCGTGCGTAATGTCTTTCATGTAGCGTGCGTTAGACTGTTCCCAGTTTCAATCCAGTAGCTTCGTTTCTTATTTAGCGTACGTTATGCCTTCTGCCTTATGTACGTAACCATCTTGTATTAGCGTGCGTTAATAACACATTGTAGCGTGCGCTAATACAATATATCCATTGCATGACTTGTCAAAGTATCCATTTGATATGCTGACTTTGACCTGCTTTTCCCAACGTTCTGATTGACTTGATTCAAACTGATTAGCGTGCGCTATTCCTTCTTTGTAGCATGCGCTAATGCTGACTTCATTGCATACGTCGTTCTATGTTTGAATATCATCTCAACGGTAACATGGCTTCGATAGCGTGCGTTAATGGTAACGTGTAGCGTGCGCTATCTCATTAGCTGACTTCACTTCAGCTTACTTCGAACTTGGCTGATATGAAAATTACTCCCCGTTAGCGTGCGCTAACATATATGTCTTAGCGTGCGCTAATGCAGTCCAGATTACAACTTTTTGCGTCTTTGTCTGCTTCGTTGATTTGCTTCGCCTCGATGTTGTTTTGTTGTTTAGCAACTTTAATCATCAAAACACAAAATAAATAATGTGTGGATAAAATATTCCAACAATCTCCCCCTTTTTGATGATTACAAAACCACTCTTGAATTGGATAAAATCTGTAAAGAATAATATATGTATATTTCTACGAATCAAAGTTTTTGACTTTGATCGTTTCGTTAGTTTCTCCAATTCTCTTTTCTTTTCGACATCTCCTTCATTTTTCAACTCCGTCGTTTTTCATTTTTCAATTTTTCAACTCCCCCTATTTGTATGCTTTTCTTTTCTTTTAGACTTCTTCGATTTTTCTCATTTTTATCTCAATTCTTCTCCTTCTCATTTTTATCTCAATTCATCTACTTCTCACCCTTTTTGTCTTCATCAAAAAGTATAAATATATAGAGTATATCAAATGAAATATTATGCATTAAGCCACCAATTTATGCATTAAGAAAGGTATAAGCTCCCCCTGAAAATATTATTTCCCCCTCAAAAATATATTCCTTCTCCCCCTTTTTAAAATTTCACTTGTTAAATTTTATTTTTGGGGATCCAACCTATAGTTGGTTTTTGTTTCGAGACGTGAATGATATTTGTAACATTTGTTCCTTTAGGAACCCAAATCTTTTTAATTTTTATCGTCCGTCTTGGGCTTTTGCAATTTGAAATGTGATGCCCGATTTTCAAACATTTTCCGCATCGGGGTATTTTGAAATTGACGGACTCATTTTTCGAACGTGGCTTGAATCCTAACCCCTCTTTATTTAGAGTATATTTTTGAACACATAACATTTGTTCAAATTTATCATTTCCGCACGAGAATTTCTTTGTCAAAATTTTTAGTTCATCTTGAACTTTTAAAAGATCATTCTTTAAAATATTCTCGTTTTCAATGCATTTCGAATGATCGATTTCAACAAATTTCCCTTTTTCAAGTATTTTGGAATTTTCAATTTCCAAAGTTTTATATTTAGACATGAGGGATTTAATTTCATTTAAAGCATTTTGATAGTCAGTATGTAATAACTCGAATGCTTCAAAGAGTTCGTCGTAGGAGTTACTTACTTGGCTTTCGACATCGCTATCGTCGAATGAACTCCGGGCCATGAGCGCGAGATTATTTTGGTCAAGAAAATCTTCATCGGGATCTTCGTCGCTCCATGTTTCGATTAAAACTTCCTTTTGCTTTACTCGAGAGTTCTTGGCAAAGTGGCCTGGTTTACCACATAATCGACAAGTGTTGTCGAATTTCTTAGGTTCGCCCACTTGAATGTCCTTCTTTCTCCGGTTTAATAAGTGTTGAAACTTATTAATATTCTTGGCATAATATGCCATTTCTTCATCACTTTCGTCCACCGGGATTTCTTCTTTTTTTTTCGACATTTTAGCCTTGAAGGCCATCAACCTCTCCTTCGGTTTCAGTTTGGCATTCCAAGATTTTAGAACAATCTCGTAGTTGATAAGAGAACCAACGAGAGCACTAAAATCGAGAGTATTTAAATCTTTTGATTCCATTATTGCCGTAACCGTACCGTCCCATTCTCGAGGTAGTGATCGGAGAATTTTCTTTACTTTCTCACTACTCGAAAGTGGTTTTCCGAAACATGCTAATCCATTGGTGATGACCGAGAATCGGTCGAGCATAATTGAGATGGATTCGTCGTCCTTCATTTGGAATAATTCATAATCGTGAAGGAGCATTTTTATCTTCGTCTCTTTGACTTGAGACGTACCTTCGTGTGTTACCTCAAGCATTTTCCAGATTTCTTTGGCACTATCACACGATGATATCCGGTTGTGTTCTTCCGTATTTAAAGCACAATATAATAATTGCGTGGCTTTGCAATTATAATGGTCGTTTTTCCAATCCGCATCATCATACTCTTCAAAGGTTTTGAGAGTTCCGTTTGAGTTCGTCGGAATTTTGGGACCAAGACAAATCACCTTCCAAAGTTCGATGTCGTAAGATCGAATGAATATCGACATCTTCTTCTTCCAAGTCATGAAGTTCGCACCATCAAAAAATGGTGGTCGGTTGAGAGCAAGGCCTTCGACTAGAGCCATTTGAAACGCCATTTTGGATCTTTTTCTCCTCGGATGCTAAGCCGCGTATTGGAGTACCTCTCTAATACCAATTGTTGGTATAAAATCAGATATTTGTGCCGTTTTGTACGGAAGCGTAAATAAATTATGGAAAATAAACGACACAGCGATTTATAGAGGTTCGGCCAAACGTGCCTACGTCCTCTCTCTCAAGATCTTTTTCTATAGGTTTAAAATCAAAACCTCTACGCCTCTCTTCAATCGGTCGAGGGATTACCGTTACAAGCTCGTCTTCTATCGGTCCGAGTAAAACCATTTTTCCTTTTCTATTGGATAAGGAATCAACCACTCTATCTTTCTATCGGTACTAGATAAACCTCACTAAGATAGCGATTGTGATTCTAACAATTCCGGATCCTTGATCCTAATAACACCGAATCAAATCGTATCTTTTCTTTTTCTCGCTCGTGTATGATCTTGTGTATAACACTCAATCACTCTTAAATAAGCTCAAGAACAACAACTATAATGTTTACAATGATACAACATGTATGTATGCTTTGCTCAATGTTATTGTTGTGTGAAATAATACCAACTCCTTGGTATTTATAGCCTTCTTCCTCCTTACTAGCCGTTGTTGCCAGTTGACTAGCTAGCATGCGCTAACTCTTCCTTCTTAGTGTGCGTAATGTCTTTCATGTAGCGTACGTTAGACTATTCCCAGTTTCAGTCCAGTAGCTTCATTTCTTCTTTAGCGTACGTTATGCCTTATGCCTTACATACGTAACCATCTTGTATTAGCGTGCGTTAATAACACATTGTACAGTGCGCTAATACAATATATCCGTTGCATGACATGTCAAAGTATCCGTTTGATATGCTGACTTTGACCTACTTTTCCCAACGTTCTGATTGACTTGATTCAAACTGATTAGCGTGCGCTATTCCTTCTTTGTAGCGTGCGCTAATGCTGACTTCATTGCATACGTCGTTCTATGTTTGAATATCTTCTCAACGGTAACATGGCTTCGATAGCGTGCGTTAATGGTAACGTGTAGCGTGCGCTATCTCATCAGCTAACTTCACTTCAGCTTACTTCGAACTTGGCTAATATGCAAATTACTCCCCGTTAGCGTGCACTAACATGTATGTCTTAGCGTGCGCTAATGCAGTCCAGATTACAACTTTTTGCGTCTTCGTCTGCTTCGTTGATTTGCTTCGCCTCGATGTTGTTTTGTTGTTTAGCAACTTTAATCATCAAAACACAAAATAAATAATGTGTAGAATAAATATTCCAATAGGAGATTGTTAGAAGTATGCCCTCGAATGCCACTCAGAGGATGTTGAATGAGGGCATTGTACTTGTTATTATGTATAACATTAATATAAGGCAATGGATGTTTCTTTATTTACTGGTAGTTACTGGCGTTCCTGACTCGTAAATATATATATATAAACTAGTCCGTGCATTTGAGAGCAAAACATTCGACTCCTTATTGGATAGGGGGATCGGCACTGGAAAGATTTATAGCTCAGATACTTAATTGTTCGCAAGTCAATGAAACTTGATTGGGTGTTAAGTTTATGTGAAGACTTGTATGACATGTTATTTGACATGGAGAGTGCTTGTCGAACACTAATGGTTAATGGGAGCACACATTATAGGTATGCTAATTGGATTAGTATACTCGAACCGACTCACCCTCGATTCGTCACACGGATTTCACTCCGGGACATTCAATGACGGAATCGAAAGGTTGTGATAGGTATTCGTGAAACTTCGACTTGAGGATTTGGTAGGGATGTGCTTGTGACGTTAAGATTTTCATTAGAGTAGTTCGACCCAGAAAACCGAAAAGTGGGGGTCAACCTCGACGTGCGTCTTGACGGGCAAGTAGCAGGTCTGACTGAATACCAAGATAGAATTCCTTCTCCTGTTAGTGAATGGGTTATATGTCCTATGCGGTTATTGGCAAATGAGATCATAAGTCTTTGGCAAAGCATTGGAGCTAGTTATATTAGATACAAGAGAGCTCGATGATCTCGATTTGCATTAACTCATGCATAACGTCAAGAACAGATAGGGTTTGACTAACCGTGACCCTATAAATTGATCGGGACATTTGAAAGAAGGGTTTATACGTATACTAGTATTCACGAAAGAATGGTTTTTGAATGATCCCAAATCATTCGTTCTCAGTTGGGGTACAGTGTAGGCCGCCAGGTTAGCTAGGTGGTGCTACTACTCTTTGGTTCCTCCCATTGCTAACTGAGATGGACCTACCGAGCCGCGCAATAGGATTGACGACGGAATGAATCGAGCTTATTCTCTCTTTATAAATATTAGATATTGGATATTTAATTTATTGGATATTAGATGTCTAATTTATTTAGGGACATTGGATGTCTAAATCAATTTATTGGATAAATTAATTTACCGCCGAATGAATTAAATAAATTATTAGTTGATTAGCTTAATTCATAGATATAATTATTTCTTGGAGAAATTAATTATGTGATTTTGTATTTGATATGATTAATTAATTAATTGATATAAAATACATCAGAACGGAATTGAAGTTTATCTGTTTGGACTCTCTGGAGTCCGAAACGAACCAACTCATCTTATTCCTTCTAGATGGCCACCCCTTACCTACCACCTCCCTTGGTCATGGTCTTCACCTTAATAGGTGGAAGACTTGTGACTAGTGGGGGACAATATCTTTGAGATATCTTGGGTAGGTGATAAGATGTGGGTTGAATAATGAAAGAAGGGAAGACCAACTCTCCCAACAACTCTTCTGGCATCCCATCCGTGAGTTTTGCAGAGAGAGAGAATAAGAGTTTTCTCAAGTCTTTTTCCTTCTTCCTCACTTATTCTTGAATTTTCTTGGAGAAAAATCGAGAGATTATTAGAGAGACATAGATTAAACACTTGGAGTGTAATAATATTAATTTAAAAGTTCCTACAACCTTGCTCTAGCCGTATCCTTGGAGGATAGCAAGGCGTTGTCATTCCGATCGTTTTTCGGCTGGTGGCAAGTAGAGGCAGGGTGTTTTGGTGCTCGGGATTTCAAAATCTTGACGAATCGGATTCGCGGGGAAGTTCACCGAATGCTTGGGAATCAATCAAGAGAAGAACACCATATAGTCAATGTAACACCCCAAACTAGGCGGATATTACAGTGCCGTGGACCCCCAACTAGGACCCACTAGGCGAATGAAAATTAATGAATTAAGTGATATAATTGTAGTACCGAACCACAGTATATCATTAATTACTCCGATGAGGAGTTTCAAGTACAACACACCCAGGAAAATACATAATACAAGTATATTTTATATGAAGATAAAATATACAACAACGAATGAAAATAAACATCCAAACGGAAATTTGCAGCGGAAATAAAATGAAGAAAACATGAATGACTGAAAGGACTGGGGCCCCATACTAGTATCACTGGGACTCCTCGCCGTCAATGTTCTATTCCCGTGCTTTAGCCTTGCCATGACCTGAAAACAACATCCCCCAACGGGGTCAGTTACACAGAACAACAATCCTCAAGAGTTGAATAAACACAATCATGATATATCTTAATTTTGAAATGAAGCTGAAGAGAGGCATCATAGTACGCCCGTAATAGTATGTGCATGTGCACAAGACGAGTGTCCGGACACACCCGCCCTTGTACCTAATTAGTCTCACGGAGATAGATTACCGTGTGCACAGTCCAATGTGTCGGTGAACCCAACACATGACCATCACGTGCCCGACTAAAAATTCCACACATCCCCACTCGGCCGCGCAATATGAACCCAGAAGGTCATATGAACAAGAATGACCATGAAGAATATTAATGAATAACAATTCGACAAAGTCAAGGATGACTCACCGAGATGAATTAGTAGTGAAATGAATGATAGCTCAATGAGATGATTGGGACCGTCGTTCCTCGTGAATGAAGTGATTAATTGACAATGACAAGTCTTGATGTGGTTAATACAATATGAATGAGTTATGATTATGAATGAATAACAACGAAAGGAATGAATATCCTTTTAACCGAGTAAGAATCAACTTACCTTAACACCGGTGATGATACATCCTCTCTCGAACAACGTCCTAAGGAACTACTGGTCGCTCGAACAACCTTGAATAACACAATTATCAACAACTCGCTCAATATACGAATCAATAGAGATCATAACCAACTCAGGATGTCGATACAACAATATCCAACTCATTGGGGCATTCTAACGACTACGTAGGGAACATGTTATCCCTAAGGTTACAACCAACCCCAAATATCGACACCAAACCTTCAAGGAATGATTCAACCCAATAACACTCCATTAATGTCATCAATTATTCAAAAGGAAACCACAATTCAAGATTACAACAACATCAATCGGAAAATCCCCAAATTAACTGAAGCCAACCCCAAGGGTTCTTGAAATAATTCTCCAAATAGCCATTAAATCCGAAATATACACCGAATAATCCATAGGATTACGTGTATTTTCAAGGTAGATAATCTATATCTAAAGCATTCCAACATAATATCGAGCCCACATGAATAGATCGTAAATAAAACACTTGAACTCCGAATTTCTAGATTCAAGAGGTGATTACCTTGATTATGATGTTTGAAGATGATGAAATGATGATTACTCCAAATTATATGCTTGGAAATGTTGATAGCTGATTTCACCTCGAAGAACACTCCTCAAGAAGCTCCAAATCGCTCAAAACCGATGAAGGAATGAAAAGAAATGACAAATGATGAAGAAAGGACTGAACTGTCCTATTGATAGCAACACGCTAGCTCTTGTGCATAGCGTGCACTAACGGGTGTACTGGGTAGTACAGTACCCTGTGTTCGCAACGGTAGCATGCGCTACGTTCCTTTTGTAGCGTGCGCTACAACAATATACTTAGCGTGCGTTAACTCAAAATGTTAGCATGCGCTAACAATTTGTCTGATGCCCAGTACTGAAGTCCAGAACCTCCTATTTCTGATCTGATTGCGGTAGCGCACGCTAGACACCAAATTCAGCGTGGGCTACTGACCCCGATTACTGTACGCTAAAATCTACACATAGTGTGTGTTAGGATTTAATCCATTTCAGTCCAGTAGCCACTGGACTCTGCCTGATCTAACCTTAGCACGCGCTACGCCGACTGCATAGCGTGCGCTACTCCGACATACTAGCGTGCGCTAATTAGCATTTGTAGCGTGCACTACTTACAACCCAACTGCAGTCCAGTGCCTTCTGGACTGCCTGCTTGAACTACATTAGCGTGCGCTAGTGTTGAGAGGTAGCGTGCACTACACGAACTCAATTAGCGCGCGCTAAAGAGAGTGCGTAGCGTACACTACTCCTTACACACAGCCCACTATGAAAATGACAATGATGATAAACACGACACGATTCTCCAACTAGATGATGATTAATGACGATTGATACACGATACAAATACTCTGAACGGTGATTACAATGATTGAATATGAGTGAAAAATGATCATTAATGAGTGAAAATTACTGAGTGACAATTACTGAACGATAATTACTGAATGATAATGACTGAATTACAACTGGGTATTACATACACCTCCCCTTAAAAGAGTTTCGTCCCCGAAACTAAGGGTCAAATAACTCGTGATGACTCTCCCTCATACTATCCTCGGTTTCCCAAGTAGCCTCTTCGACTCCATGTCTAGACCACTGAATTTTGACCAAAGGAATCGTCTTGTTCCTCAACTGTTTGGTTCGCCGCTCTAAGACTCGTATAGGACGCTCCTCATATGAATGATCGTCAGCGATCTCGATTTCGTCGAACTGAAGTATATGACTCGGGTCGGCAACATACTTCCGTAACTGAGAGATGTGAAACATATTATAAATTCGGCTCAACGCCGGAGGTAAGGCCAATCGATAAGCTAACTCGCCTACTGGATCCGAAATCTCAAAAGGTCCAATGAATCTTGGACTCAACTTTCCCCTCTTCCCAAAATGGAAGATACCTCGACTCGGGGATACCTTGACCAAAACAAGGTCACCTGTCTCGAACTCTAATGGTCGACGATGATTATCTGCATATGATTTCTGTCGACTCTAAGGGGTCAACAATCGGGCTCGGTGCCGATTGATTCTGATAAGGCATCCCAACACAAAGGTGATTGACAACGACGACCGTACAGGGCCTCGTAAGGTGCCATCTTAATTGAAGCATGCCAACTATTATTGTACGTGAACTCGATCAACGGTATTTGGGCTTCCTAATCATCTTTCCAATCGAGAACACATGCCCTCAACATGTCCTCCAAAGTCTGAATGGTCCTCTCTGATTGTCCGTCGGACTGAGGATGAAAAGATGTACTCAGATTAAGCTGAGTTCCCATAGCACGATGAACTGATTTCCAAAAATGTGATACGAATCATCCGTCATGATCGGAAACGATACTTTTAGGAGTACCGTGCAGTATCACTATCTTTTTTATGAACAACTGGGCGAGTCTCTCGGGACCCCACATATCCTTAATCTCAAGGAAATGAGCTAAATTAGTTAAACGGTCCATAATTACCCAGATTGTATTCATGCCGTGACGACTCGTCGGCAAACTCGTGATGAAGTCCATAGAAATATCCTCCCATTTCCATTCTGAAATAGGGAGCGGTTTCAGCATACCCGCCGGTCACTGATGTTCTATCTTGACTTGCTGACAGGTTAAGCATCTTGAAACAAATTCCGCGACTTCTCGCTTCATATTACTCCACCAGTAATTTTGTTTCAAGTCTTTGTACATCTTGTTGGATCCCGGATGAATGGAATAAGGGGTAGCATGAGCTTCTCTCAAAATCGAGTTATTCAACTCGTCATTCGCCGGTACACATAACCGATTCTTAAATCGCAAAAGTCCATCCTCGTGGACCACAAATCCAGGGGCTTTCCCCTGAGTCACATCACCCCGAATGCGTAACAAAAATGGATCTGAACCATGATTCTCCCTGATCGTCTCCTCAAGTGACGATGAAATCTCTAACGTATAAAGTTGCACTTGTACTCGCTATAACCAGACCTCGATCTCGGGTCACAAAAATTCTTGCTGAAGTTCCTTCTGAACTGTTAATCGAGTAAGCATCTGCTCCTAAATGGACTTACGATTCAAGGCGTCGGTGACAATATTTGCCTTGCCCCGGTGGTAAAGTATCTCAATATCATAATCATTGATTAGTTCCAACCACCGTCTCTGTCACATATTTAACTCCTTCTGAGTAAATATATACTTTAAACTCTTATGATCGGTGAATATCTTACAGGTAACGCCATAAAGATAATGACGCCAAATTTTCAATGCGAATACCACGGCTGCTAGCTCCAGGTCGTGGGTCGGATAATTGACCTCGTAAGGTCTCAATTTCCGTGAAGCATAAGCAATAACTTACCCGTTCTGCATTAGTACACATTTGAGACCTTGTCCTGACGCATCACTATAAACCACAAATCCTTCCGTCCCTTGCGGTAAAGAAAGGACAGGTGCTGAAATTAACCGGCTCTTGAGTTCCTCAAAACTCTGTTGACACGCGTCGGACCACATGTATTTCTTATCTTTCCTCAAAAGGTCCGTCATGGGTTGAGCGGTTTTAGAAAATCCTTCCACAAATCGCCGATAATAACCAGCTAATCTGAGAAAACTTCAGATTTCCTTAACATTCTTCGGAGGTTGCCAATCTCGGATAGTCTCCGTATTCTGAGGGTCGACACGAACTCCATCTGATGAAATTACATGTCCAAGGAACGTCACTTCGGACATCCAGAACTCACATTTGGAAAACTTTCCATAAAGTTTCTCTCGTCTCAACACATCAAGCACCTGATGAAGGTGAAACTCGTGTTCCTCCCGGTCACAAGAATAAATTAAAATGTCATCAATGAAGACAACCACGAACTGATCCAAATAGTCGATGAAAACCAGATTCATTAACTCCATGAATACCGCAGGTGCATTAGTTAACCCAAACGGCATTACCACAAACTCATAATGACCATAGCGTGTTCGGAACGCCGTCCTTGTGATATCCGACTCTCGAATTCGCAACTGATGATATCCAAATCTTAAGTCGATCTTGGAAAATACTGAAGCTCCCTAAGTTGATCCAAAAGATCATCGATACGGGGTAGAGGATATTTATTCTTGATCGTCACCCGATTCAATTCCCGATAATCAATACACAAACGGAACGAACCATCCTTCTTCTTGACAAATAACACTGGTGCTCCCCAAGGGGACGCACTCGGTCGAATATAACCCTTCTCGGTCAAATCCTCTAATTGATTCTTCAACTCCTGCATTTCGGTCGGGGCCATCCGGTACGGTGCCTTTGATATTGGAGATGTACCAGGCTCCAACTCAATTGTGAATTCCACATCTCTCTGTGGAGGCAAACCAGGTAACTCGTCTGGAAATACATCGGCATATTCTCTTACTACCGGAATATCCTCCAACATGACTGATGATTTCTCGGCCTGGGTCATATAACACCAATAACCGACACATCCCTGATTGAGTAATTTCACTACTTTCATCAAGTTGATGACTCTCCCAGAATAGCTGGGATTACCTCCCTGAAATACACATTCGACCCCATCATCTGAAATGATAGTGACTATACGCTTACGGACACTAATGACGGCATCGTGACGGTCCATCCAATCAATACCCAGGATGACATCATCTCTCGGTAAATCTAGCACGATTAGGTCTGCTAACCAATCACGGCCATGAAGCTGAATCGGACAATCCTTAATCTCACGATTTGCGATAATTCTTCCACCATTAGGTAGACCAATGACATAAGGCTCACAACTAGTAGTACTACCCAGACGTAGTCTACTCAAACATGACTCGGAAATGAATGAATGCGATGCACCAGTATCAAAAAGGGTACACACAAGTTGAGATAGAATATCGAGTGTACCTGAGATCATTCGAGCCTCCGGATCGTCGGTCTTCTTCATCTCATAAATTCGGGGCTTGCCGGCCCCCGAACCGGACGCTCCCATCTGATAGCTCTTGGCTCCGCCTTTATTTGCTCCTATCGTCTTGAACGACGCGGACTGAGTGGCCTGATTCTGCACCACTGAATGTCTCAGGGCCTGAGATGACGCCGGAGTAGGTTTAGAGTCTCTTCGGCAAAAACGGGCCTTATGCCCAGCAATCCCACAGTTATGGCATGTGACCGTCTGCCTCGGACACTTGGTGCTGAAATGACCCTGTTCTTCATAGTTGAAACAGGTGATGGACGAACTAGCCGCTCGTGACTGAGATTCCACGGGTCTAGGTGCCATAGGAGGTCGCTCAGAAAAAGTAGAGCCCGCACGAGGTTTCTTGAAAGTGGCCTGACTGCCTTCAGACTGATTACTATTCTTTGACTTCTTGCCAGCAGATGAAGGTTGTTGCTTAGCAATCTCCTTAGCAGTAAGCTCATAAGTAAGAGCTTTCTCAATGAATTCGGCTAGAGTGGTGCAATTGTGATTAAACAAATGCATCCGCATACGAGGCTTCAACCTCTTACTGAAATATTTGATCTTGTCCGCCTCAGAGTGAATAATGGACGAGGCAAAAGGAAGTAGATCCTGGAATTTATCGGCGATGGCGAGAACATCATCGTCCGCTGAGAGGTCGGGAGTGAGTAATTATGACAACTTGGCCTCCTTGAGTGGGGCCGGATAATACCTCTCCATCATGAGAGTCTTGAATTGATCCCAAGTACAAGATCCGTCGATGGGCTTCAACGATAACCACCATGAATGAGTGCCCTTACCAAGATAGTAAGCCGCAACTGAAACTTTGTGCCCTTTGGGACACTCCACCATAGCAAACAACTTCTCGAAATGCTCAAGCCAGTGAACAATATCCGTCGGCTCAGATGAGCCTTCAAAAGTAGGTGACCTCTGGTGAGAGATGTCACCAATGATACTATTTACACCCCTCTTTTGCCCCTGAGGCGGCGGCGGAGCAGCCTGTTGAATCTGAGTAGCTGAGTTCCTGGGTACGACTAACTGACAGTGAGTGATCATTTGTGGGTGAATGAGTGGCAGCATCGCTGCTCGATGAATTTACATTATTCCTCGAGTTCGCGCGTGTATTCACACGAGCTCTCGGGTTTCAGCCTGGACCACGGCCTCTTCCCCCGTGTCCTCTGCCAGCTCTTTCCATACTGAAGTGGAAAGTCATATGATAATTATATATCTCGCATGAATATCACAGTATGATTACCTTATGAAATGATGAAAATGAGCATACGCGCTCTAACACAATGATTACATGAATGATCAACTGAAGTTACGTGATTATCTGATGAAATTCTTGAAATGATTATCTTGAACAAGTTAACAAGATTAATGATATGATCCTCAGATCAACAACTGAACAATGACATGAACTGAGTGATTAATGATTTAACATGATCGACTTGCTCACAAATGAAAATGATGAATGAGGATTGTTGACTGTTGAATGATGAATGAGTGATTCTTATTGCCAGAAATTATACCATGGCATCAGAAATCTTACAATACTTTGGTTTGAGGGGCTCGGCTCTTGCACAGGTCACACGTGACGCGAAAGTCCAATGATACTAGTCCGATGAATGATGATTTCAAATGAGACATGACTCGGAAGGTAGTATTCCAAACCACGCTCCGATACCAACTCTGTAACACCCCAAACTAGGCGGATATTACAGTGCCGTGGACCCCCAATTGGGACCCACTGGGCGAATGAAAATTAATGAATCAAGTGATATAATTGTAGTACCGAACCATAGTATATCATTAATTACTCTGATGAGGAGTTTCAAGTACAACACATCCAGGAAAATATAGAATACAAGTATATTTTATATGAAGATAAAATATACAACACCGAGTGAAAATGAACATCCAAACGGAAATCTGTAGTGGAAATAAAATGAAGAAAACATGAATGACTGGAAGGACTGGGCCCCCCTACTAGTATCACTAGGACTCCTCGCCGTCAACGTTCTCTTCCCGTGCTTTAGCCTTGCCATGACCTGAAAACAACATCCCCCAACGGGTCGATACGTAACAACAATCCTCAAGAGTTGAATAAACACAATCATGATATATCTTAATTATGAAATGAAGCTGAAGAGAGGCATCATAGTACGCCCATAATGGTATGTGCATGTGCACAAGACGAGTGTCCGGACACACCCACCCTTGTACCTAATTAGTCTCATGGAGGTACATTACCGTGTGCACTCCAATGTGTCGGTGAACCCAACACATAACCATCACGTGCCCGACTAAAAATTCCACACATCCCCACCCGGCCGCGCAATATGAACCCATAAGGTCATATGAACAAGAATGACCATGAAGAATATTAATGAATAACAATTCGACAAAGTCAAGAATGACTCACCGAGATGAACTAATAGTGAAATGAATGATAGCTCAATGAGATGATTGGAACCGTCGTTCCTCGTGAATGAAGTTATTAATTGACAATGACAAGTCTTGATGCGGTTAATACAATATGAATGAGTTATGATTATGAATGAACAACAACGAAAGGAATGAATATCCTTTTAACTGAGTAAGAATCAACTTACCTTAACACCGGTGATGATATGTCCTCTCTCGAACAACGTCCTAAGGAACTACCGGTCACTCGAATAACCTTGAGTAACACAATTATCAACAACTCGCTTAATATACGAATCAATAGAGATCATAACCAACTCAGGATGTCGATACAACAATATCCAACTCATAGAGCCGGATTGTGATGGCCGGTTTATATCACATTTTTGGCAGGCCGTTCATAGAGCTTTGGGGACCGAGTTGAGACTCAGTACATCCTACCACCCTCAGACATACGGACGATCGAGCGGGCCGATCTGACATTTGGAGGATAATTTGCGAGCCTGTGCTTTAGATTGGAAGGATGATTGGGAGTCGCACTTGCCATTGATTGAATTCACGTAAAACAATAGTTGGCACGCCTCGATCAAAATGGAACCATTTGAGGCACTGTATGGTAGGAAGTGCATATCGCCGTTGTGTTGGGATGATACATCTGAGCTAATTGGCACCGAGCCTGATATGGTAGTTGAGACGAGAGAGAAGATTGCTTTGATTCGCGACAGGATGTTGACAGCTCAGAGTCGACAGAAGTCTTATGCCGATACACGTCGCCGGACATTGGAGTTTGAGGTGGGAGACCATACCGCTTCAATCGGAAGGGTAAACTTAGTCCGAGATTTATTGGGTCATTCGAGGTTCTAGAGAGAGTTGGAGAGATTGCATATCGGTTAGGCTTGCCGCCGTCCCTGAGCCACATGCATAACGTATTTCATGTTTCCCAGCTTAGGAAGTACGTACCGGACCCTAGCCATATTATTGATTTTGGATAGATCGGGTTGGGGCCCGACATTACCTTCGAGGAGAGGCCGATTCAGATCTTAGAGCGTCGGGTGAAGCAACTCAAGCACAAAACCATTCCTTTGGTCAAAGTGCAATGGTCGAGGCATGGATCCGAGGAATCCACGTGGGAGATAGAGGAGAGTATGAGGTCGAGATACCCCGAGTTATTCGCGTTGTAAGTTTCAGGACGAAACTTATTTTTAGGGGGAGAGAATGTAATATCCGTGTTTTCTATTTTTGGTAATTTCTATTTTTGGTGCATGTTCGTTTCGGACAACTCGCTTGACACTGTTTTGGATTTCTGAATCTATTTTATTCCTGGAGTTTCTCCGTTTGGATGAGTTTCGATGATGTTTTTACGTATTTTCATCTTGAGTTATATTTTATCGCTTGTGTATTCGATTCTCGTAAAACTCATTCGATTTCGTTATTTTCCTATTTCCATGAGTTCGTATGGTTGAGTGGAGCATGTTGTGAGTTTTGGATTGTTAATCCGACATTGTATCGTGATTTTCGAACGTTTGGGCCGTTTGTTGCGCCGTGTTCTGTCCAGTATATATAGGACAGACACGGGTTTTAACCCCATTTTCACCATTCCTCTCGGCTCTCCACTCCTTCATCACGATTTTGGGCGATTTCATCCGGATATTGCATTCTAGCATCTTATAACTCAGAATTGGACATTCTAACACGAATCAATCATCTTCCTTCCGCCATTCCATCGTTGAATTGAGGTAATTGGACATTATACCTAATTTTAGGGTTCTTGGCTATTATTCATTTTTCCTTTCGTTTTTTGCTTCGATTGATGATGAATATTAGTTGGGTAATCTTGGTGTTATGTTTTCCTAGAAATTTAGCGGATCAATTCCAAGTTTTTCCCCTTCGTTGATCGAATTTGAACCTTATGCCTCCGTAGTGTTCGGCATATTGTCCCTTAGGGTAGAACGCCGATTAATTCGTGATGTCTCAGTGGAATTGTAGTTGATTGAGTCTCTATTGTTGTTAGGATCGTATTTGTGAAGATTGTTTGGACCGAACCCTTTTCCTTCCACCGTTTTCTTCGCCTCGTGTTATCCAAGGCAAATACATGTATTACATTCCGTTATGTGTGTATGATTTTGATGCGAATGATGTAAATGGTATTATTGATCGAATGTGATTGTTGCTCTTCCACCTGGGATGGCAGGTGGCCTCTGGGGGCCGATACTAATGGGTACGGCCACGGAAGTGGACATGGGTGCGTGTGTTGATGTTCTTCCACCTGGGAACGGTTCGACGGGACATCTGGGGGCCGATACTAATGCGTACGGCTGCAGAAGTGGTTTCTCACCAAGGGACGGTTCGACGGGACTTATGGGGACTGATACTAATGGGTACGGTCGCGAGTTACCAAGCGTGTATGGTTTTGGTGCGGAAACTTGAGGATATACTGTTGTTAAATGTAAATGTGATATTCCGGAATATTGATTTCAAATGTTTTTCCTAATGGTTTGTTTGTGTTGAATCTCGTATGTATATAATATTGTGTAATCGTGTACTTGCACTAGCTATTCGAATGCTAACCCCTTAAATGGGGGAAATGCGTCTTATGCATTTCAGGTACTGGTCGAGCTGAGGAGCTGGCATGGGATGCGCACGCAAAGGATGGGCTGGCATGATGATGTGGCTCGAGTCTGAATTTTTATTTGTTGTCATTGCATTTGTTGAGTACTGGAGTTAGACTGATTACTTTTAAACTCGGTTTAAGTCCCCTGTGTGGGCAATGAATTGGTATTTAACTTATGTTTCATGTACTCCGTTAAAATATTTGGCCGAGGCCACGGCCTTATTTACTTTTTGAGTGCATATTTTGGGATATCATTGTGGTTTATGTGTCATGAGTTAGACTGGTAGACCTCACGAGGGTTCTACGGCATGTAATATCCCATTTGTGAATTGGGGTGTTACAACTCAGCGGTAGAATACCACCTTCTGCAACCTTGAACCAGCCCGAGACATGCATTTCGAACAAAAATTATTGCTCGCTTCCACGCTTTTCAACCCAAATCTCAATCTGCTATTAATCTATTTTAATCACTTTCATCTCCATCAGTTGCTCGCTTCCACCATTGCTTGGGCCATACCGTCAAACTCGAGTAGGCCGAAACTAGAACCCGATCATCATGTATTTAGAACCAAAATCTTAACCCTCGGTCGAACCCGAAATCCAGCCTTGAATCAGCGGCCCCTTCATAGCCTGGTTTCTCGGTCCTCGTCGTTTCCATCAGGATAGAAGTATAGGCGGATCGAGAAAATTGATTCTACTGGTGCATTGATAAATCAACAGCTAAAGTCTCCGTATATACTAGGATATAACGCGATTAAATTCAAGTCAATGACATCTATTTATAACCTCAAAAATAGATCCATTACAAATACAGTCATTGGGTGGTTGGTGTTGGCCACTTAAGTATACTGGATACAGTTTGGAAAATCGTTTAAACAACAAACTGTACGGAATCTAAATCTGAGTGCGTAGCGGAAGTCTTGGATACAGTTAGTTGTCGTGGATACAGCAACGAAGTATTTGATGTATACTTAATATATCACAGTTATTTCAAACAGTAAAAGCAGAAAGTAAATAACACAGTAATTTAAGTGGTTCGGGGTAAACCCCTCTACGTCCACTGGTCCTCCACACAGGAGTAAAAAGTTTATTATATAATTACTGCGTACACAACTACGTAATTATAAACAAACCTATCCTTGTATCGTTCACACAGATTGATACAAAGAACGTCACTTTCAACCGCTCACGCATTGGTTAAAGCTTCCTTCTTGACTAGCTTCTTCACACACAGTTCAAGCTTCGTCCTTATTCGTCCCACAGTCGTAATAACTTGTTGAGTTCACACAGAGCTCGATTTTTACACAGGTAAAAGGTAGGTAACCGAGTAAGAACGGACTTTGAATATCAAGTTCTTGAGCTGATGATAGCTGTTCTTGATGTTGAGCACTGTATATCTCTTTCGTTCTAACTTGCAGTATGCTTTGGAGATATGTTTGCTCTGATGATAACTTTGATAGCTTGAGTATTAGGTTACTTGGGTTGGTAGTTCGTTTGTCACTGATCTTCAATGTCTTCAAGGATATATATAGACTCTGAAGAAAGTATCCGTTGAGATATCCGTTTGAATAAGATTTCCTTCAACGGGAATATGACATGATCCGGATTTCGCAGGATTCTGAAGATCTGAAGACTAACAGTATTTAAATACTTTATCCTTGAGTATTTAAATACTTCTTTGTTCAACGGAACTTGACTTGTGTTCTTTCTTGTCCTTTTGTGAACTGTATGGAAGATGACTGTATATAGAGCATCGAGACAGTTTCCATACTTGGTCTTTTTACAAGTATTCTTGCTGTACTGATGAGCTTCACTTATGCTGATTCGAGGCAGGTCTTCGATATAGGATAAAGCCTTGAAGCCTCGATACAGTTTTCCTTTACTGTATTTGGCATATATGTCAAAACCTTCTCAATAACAAATAACGATCGATACAGGGATCGGGTATCCCAGCTGATTCGATACAGGGTGTTTGTTTTTCCCAACAATTTCCCCCTTTTTGACAATTTGCCAAGTCCTTCTTACTTCAACTCTTCGAGTCTTCTTGATGATGCCAAAACCTTCTTTATGAAGCATTCTTCTTCGATGACTTCTGGCAGATTTCTTGGTCTTTTGTCAATAGGTCTGACTTAGTGACTTAGTCTACAATAATGAACTGCTCGCAGGCACGTTCGATACAGTTTACAACTTAAGCCTATGATTGGCGCGTAGGCACAATCTTACAATGTATTCTAAGTTTACAACTGAAACTATGAACTGTTCGTAGACTAGTTCGTACAACTTATTTTTCAATCAAGTTTGTCTAACTTGAGATTCCTATCAAACAATTTTACGTAATCATACATAAACACAGTAGATCACGAGTTGTAATCTTTCAAGACAAACAAACTATTTTATTGATATTCAAAATGATTGAGTACAAAGTTTGCTGTTTCGAATAGAAATTACAAAAACAAAAATAGTATACATAAATTTCAGCTCTTCATCTATAATCCGCATGCCTCCATGGTCTTTTTCCTTGCTCATTCTCGGTGCCGCGCCACCAGTTTTAAAGTGAATCATTGCCTCGTTCCTGGTAAATCGCTCTTCCTTCATATGAACGATCAAAGGCAAGTATCCAATCTTCTGGATGGGTGACCCGATCTCCTCTTCTATGTTTTGATTTCATTTCGATTTGGAGAGGGAGCTTACCTTCTTCTAGCATCTTTGAAAACTTGTCTGCTGCCTCCGCTAACGTCTTATAATTTTTGAAGATGGCGGATTCCCTGATGAGTCTGACAAAATATCTCATCAGTTCATTCTTCCTCCAAGTGCTTCACTTCGTCGGCGGTTGGGTTGCGGTTGGTCGTGACGTATTTCCGAAGGTCTTTGGATAAGATTTTGCCAAGGGACATTTGGGTCATGGAATTCAGTGCTGAGCCCGAAATTTTAAAGCTTTGGGGTTGAGGTGCTAGCTTGTTCAATTCGGCGATATCTTGCTCGAGCAAACCTCAAATTCCCTTTCTGTTGCGCCTTATTCTCCTTGCGGCTTCTCGTGCCTCTTCCCCCTTTTTGGCTTCATCAAGACTTTGCAGGATTTCAAGAGCGGCGTCCTGTTTGGTCTCGATGCTGGTTATTCTTTCAACAAGGGAGGAAAGAGTCTGCGACATATCTTTAATACATTTGTCGTGAGCACGCAGTTGAGAGCTGTTCTCGATCATTGCACAGGCGGTCTTGGCTTCAGCAATTCTTGTCTTTGTAGCTTCCTCCTTCAGCAGTTGCTCTTGTTTATCTTCCATGATCTTCAAGGCTTGCTTGAAAACTTCTGGCAGAAGAATGAATGCGTCGACAACTCGAGATACTTCGTGTTGAAGAGTGGTCATTTCTTCTACGGCAGAGGTGTGCATCCAATTCAGTGCCTTTTCAACGGAAGATAGAGCGTTTACTGCATCTTGGATAAATACAGTCTGAAGGCCAAGAGCTCGCAGGCGCTCTTTACGTGCAGCAAAGATCGGAGAGTCAGGCTGGGCGAAGTCTTCAGCGCCGTTTAACCTCCTTACATTCACGGATGGACGTGAAGTAAGTTGGGCATCCTCAGGTTCGTTACCGTCCTCGGATTCCAAGGTTGCAGGGGCGGGGGCAGCTTCTTGGGGTTCGCCGACAGTTGGTTCAGAAGCGTCCTGTGGCGAAGGTTCTTCGGCAGATGCGGATGCAGGAGGGACTGAATCCTCCTGTTGGTTGGCAGGAATGGATTCTTCGGTCGCAACAGGCTCGGGTGCCTGTTCCAAAATTTCCTGAAGTTCCTCGACTGGAGGGACTGATTCCTCCTGGTCGGGAATGTTTTCCGGCTGTGGCGACGGGGGATTGGCTTGGTTAGAAGGCCCTTCGTTATTTCTGGGTGGAGAGGCAGCTCGGGCTTCAGCCTCTTCACGGCTCATTCTCAGACCTGCTTGAAGAGCATCGTCGTCATCGTCTGAGTCATGATCGTCGTCGTCTTTTGGATTAACGGGAGAATCCTCTGACTTCTTCTTTCCTTTTCTTCTGGCGTCAGATTTGTGCAGCAGGTGGCTCTCTATTAGATCTTTGCAAGAAGCGTTGTCCCATCGAAGCAGAGCCTCAATTTCAGTTGAGTCTGTTACTTCGGAGACGAATCGCTCTTCGTGGCTCCATTCGCTCCAGTTGTACAGTGTGTCGTACGGAGCTAGCCTATAGCCTTTCCATTGCAGAAATCTTTCGTACGCTTGTTCAATTTGAACCGAAAGAAGTGTTTGATTTATGATTGAGTCAGGGGAGGGACTTCGAATCGCGTCTGGAGACGCTGTTTCGAGGGATTCCCGTACAGGTATGGGATCCTGTACGGAAGATGGACTCCTTGCAGGGGATGGTGCCCCGAAGGAAATTGGATCCTGCACGGGTGTGGGATCCCGTAGAGGAGAGGTAGCTTTTGGCTCCGAATGGGCAGCCGACGTGCTAACGTCTTGAGGGTGGGCAGTTGTCTCTATATCCGTCGTAGCCGCCAAAGGCTCGGGATCTACCGCCGATGCGGTAGGAGACACCTCTTCCACGGGGTTGGGCCACAGGGTTCTTGATGGGTTGCGCCACGGGCGAGACATCCTCGGAGTGCTTGGTTTTGATTTTTGAGAGCCTCCGAAGTCTCTTCTTGGACTTCTCACCAGCAGAGTGCTTCTTGCTGTGAGAACGCTTGCGCTTCTTCTTTGAAGATTCCATTTCTGGGACCTTCACGGTTTCATCTCTGGGGTTGTCAGAAATAGGCATGTGCCTGGTTCTCGGGTGGTTGGCATGCATTGTGCTCTGGTTATAAGCAGTGGGCTTGACGCCTCCTAAATATATCCTGGAGCTATTTTTCTTGGCATCGGCGGATTGCATCACTCCGCACTTCGTCAGAATGTAGTTCGGCATTAAACCAAAGGATTTCTTTTGGGTGGCAGGCTTGCACACCTCTTCTTGAAGACGTTTCAAAATGATTTGGCACCAATTGACCTTTTCACAGGTCAAAATAGCTACCATCATTCTGAACCTTAGATTCGTGCACATCTCGAACGCACCGGTTCGATTTTCAATGATTCTGGAACAGAAGTGATGCAGATAAACGAAATGAAGAAGAAAATTTTTCTTGTGACAAGTGGTTGTCACCATATCAACCACTTTGGACCCTGTAAAAAGTCCATAAAACTTGGTAATCAGCTCTTGAGACCCGAACATCTCAAGCTGGTCCATGGTCAGGCCGTCAGCGGGCAGCCTGTAGATTTTCTGGAGTAGGTCGCTATTGATGCAGATTTGCACTCCTTGGACTGTTGCAGTGATGTCAGCAACATGTCCTCCTTGGGCTAGTGACAGAAAACGAACGGCGGCGTTGAGGTAGAATTCCTCAACCAGATGGGCGTCGTATTTGTCGGCGGTTTTGCTCCCGAAGCGATAGAGACCTTGTTGTTCAAGACGAGTAATGATATACTCCATTGGTTCGGTGTCGTTGATTTCCGAGATGATACGCTCGATGATGACAGGTTTCGAGAAGATCCGGCCATCAATGATGTTGGAGGTTTTCTTCAGAACAGGGGAAGAAGATTGACTAGCCATGGATGTTTTCTTAAAACGAAGGTGGAAGAAAACAGTAGAAATTCGCAGTGAATATGCGTAAAATATGTAGGTGTTTTCTTGAGATCTCTTGTAATTGCGAAAGCGTAAAGAGTCTCTAGTGGCGTATATCTGATCCTTTTATACTTGGGCGGCGAAATAGGGTTTTGCAGAGTACGAATGGTCGATTTTAAGGGATGGGAACCGGTTTTGAAATCAACGGTCAAGATGGATTCGGTGTAATCGTACGCTAATCCATTAAAAGGTTTTAAAATACAGTGGGTCCCACTTGACATAGGTTGATACCCTAAATGCCTAAAACGGCGGTTTAAAAATAATAAACAATTTAAAAACATCGCGGCTTTTGAGATTCAGTTGTCCAGATGTCGTGTAAGGCATTTAATGAACATGACGTTTGACGTAAAAATAGGGCACGTGGACAAAAATTATTTTAAAAAGGAAATAATATTATATTATATACTGAATCGAAATCCTATAGTATGTCTTTGTTCTCCGCCGTCTGACGTTCCCTCTTAAAAAGGTACTAATAGGTTTTAAATTCCATACGGCAATATCCGGATTAATGTCGTATTCATGGGTCCTACAGTATTCCCCCTTAATTATTGCACACATCAGCTGTAGGATTCATATGCCTTCGTTCGCTACAGTACTGTATTGATGTTTCTGAGTGTACAGATAATTAATGTTGGATACTGTATTCA
The DNA here is from genome assembly GCA_033398695.1 of Orobanche coerulescens. Classification (NCBI taxonomy): domain Eukaryota; kingdom Viridiplantae; phylum Streptophyta; class Magnoliopsida; order Lamiales; family Orobanchaceae; genus Orobanche; species Orobanche coerulescens. The sequence continues at coordinate 116,842,617 of CM065801.1, forward strand.
CGGGTCTTACAACATTCCCCCTCAATTGTTGAGTAAAAACAGTAAATTTACTTACAGGGAGTCTGGCTGTAGTATTCCCAATTCTGTTCTTAGCATGTTGAATCTTGCTGTGTCGAGAGGCTTGGTGAAAATGTCGGCCAGCTGGATGTCTGTATGAACTTTTTCCAGGCGAACATCCTTGTTCTCGACATGATTTCTGATAAAATGATGCTTCATGTTGATATGCTTAGTGCGCGAGTGCAAAACAGGATTGTGCGTGATTGCGATTGCACTCGTGCTATCACACATGATTGGAGTCTCTCTAGCATCGATTCCATAATCTGACAGTTGTTGCTGCATCCAAAGGATCTGCATACTGGCTGACTAAAGACATAGTACTGATTCAGCCGTGGAAAGAGAATTAGCCAATTGCTTCTTCTTGAACCAAGAAACGAGTCTAGGTCCGAGAAAGTGACAAGTTCCACTTGTACTCTTCCTATCTAGCTTGCGCCTCCGAGATCCGAGTCGCTATATCCAACTAAATCGAATCCGCCTTCCTTAGGATAACACAGTCCTGCATCGACTGTTCCTTTAAAGTATTTTAGGATTCGTTTAGCTGTATTGAAGTGTGATTCCTTAGGTGCAACTTGGTATCTCGCACACACTCCAACAAAGCTGGATATCGGGCCAGCTAGCCGTTAGGTACAGGAGCGAACCAATGAGCTTCCTGTAGAGTGATTGGTCAAACGGCTTTCCGGCTTCATCAGCACTAATTTGCACGGAAGTGCTCATGGAGGTTGGCGAGGATTTGGAATTGTTCATTCCAAATTTGTTGAGAAGCTCCTTGCTGTATTTCTCTGGTTGATGAATATACCCGTAGGCAATCGCTTTACCTGCAAACCTAGGAAATAACTAAGTTCCCCATCATACTCATTTCAAATTTACTTTGCATGAGATGTGAGAACCTTTGACATAGAGCAAGGTTAGTTGAACCAAAAATAATATCATCGACATAGATTTGTACCATTAGAAGGTCATCACCTTCCTGTATCTTGAACAAGGTTTTATCGACAGCACCCTTCTCAAATCCGTTGTTGGTTAGATACTGGGACAGGGTTTCGTACTGTGCTCTAGGGGCTTGTTTAAGTCCGTCTGCGCTTTCCTTAGCACGTAAACTAGATCGATACCGTCCGTGTTGGCAAACCACGGTGGTTGTTCAACATAAACTTCTTCGTAACCTCTCCATTCAGAAAGCACTCTTGACGTCCATTTGGTATACGATAAAACTCTTATGGGCGGCAAAGGCTAAAAATATCCTAATGGCTTCTAGTCTCGCTACGGGCGAAGGTTTCATCATAGTCGATTCCTTCTTCCCGACAATAGCCTTGTGCTACTAGTCCGGATTTGTTCCTTATGATAAGTCCATTTCCATCCTTTTTGTTTCGAAATACCCATTTGGTTCCTATAACCGATTGGTGTGTCGGTCTGGGTACAAGATACCATACATTATTTCTTTCGAAACCGTTAAGCTCTTCTTCCATAGATGTTATCCAATGAGAGTTGTTAAGAGCGTCTATGGTCGAAACAGGTTCGGACTGGGCTAAGAATACGGCGATAGTGCACATATTGAGTCTCCTAAGGTCGTATTGAGATTTCCATTCGAAGCGTGAGACTTGACATTAGATTCTTCTTGTGCACAAAGTACATTTCCTTGTGTACTCTGTATTCTTCTACGAGTAGAAACACCGGCATTAATGTTTCCAATGATCAGCTCTTGCGGGTGATCTCTCAACCATCTTCGGTCGGGTTCTAGTTCAGGATCCCGTACTGTATCGAAAGTTTCTGTGGGTACAGCTTCAACTTGTACAGCGTCAGCTTCATCCACATCGATTCTTACAGCTGCGGGGTTGATTTCTAAATCAACTACAGGTTCTATGGGTGTAGGTGGATCCAAGATAGAAAGATGGTGAATGTCCTGAGTGATATCATCTACTCCTGTAGGGTCATGGTGTGGTTCGTCGAACACCACATGAACTGATTCCTCGATCGTCAGCCTCCTTTTATTAAAGATTAAAGCTTTCCGACGGAGGAGTATCCTACGAATATTCCTTCATCTGATTTTTCATCAAAGGTTCTAAGTTGGTCCTTCCCATTGTTCAATACATAACACCTGCATCCAAAATGTGAAAATACGAAACTAATGGAGTTTTGTTATTCCATACCTCTTAAGAAGTGTTGGTGTGGTGCTTGTTGACGATACAGCGGTTTTGAGTGTAGCACGCTGTATTGGTTGCTTCACCCCAGAAACGCTGCGGCAATTTGCTTGCGGCAATTATTGTCCTTTTTGCTTCTTTCAACGTCCTATTCTTTCGCTCGGCAACACCATTTTGTTGAGGTGTACGGGCAGCTGAGTACTCGTGCTGTATTCCATTCTCCGAACAGTATTGCTCTATAAAGCGGTTAGTAAATTCAGTACCTCTGTCGGAACGAATGCACACGATACTCGATGCTTTTTCATTCTGCAACTTTCTCAGGAGCTCGGGCAGCCTTGATGTTGTTTCCTTCTTCTTGATAAGAAAGATCGTCCAAGCATAACTGGAATAATCATCAACAACAACCATGCAATATTTCTTACCTCCCAAACTTACTGGGTCTACAGGACCGTAGAGATCCATGTGTAGCATTTCCAACACTCTTTGGGTTGAAAGGTAAGATTTGCTTTTCAGGGTTGACTTGATTTGCTTGCCTTTCTGGCATGGTCCGCAGACGCTGTCCTTCTTGAATGACACATCTGGCAAACCTCTAACCATACCCTGTCTTGAAAGCTTGTTGATCGTCTTGAAGTTGACGTGAGACATCCTCTTATGCCATAGCCAGCTAAGATCTGCAGTGCCTTTGGCAACAAAACACGGAATTGAGGAGCTCATAGGCTTCCAGTCAGCAATGTACATATTACTCGATCGCTTCTGTAAGCACAACTTCCTTGGTTTGGATGTTCTTGACTCTACTGATCTATACGAACTTCACCGAGAAGCTGTTTATCACAGGCGGCTAATACTAAGTAGATTATACTGTAAGCCTTCAACATATGCGACATCGGTGACCTTGAATTTCCCGACAAGTAGGTTTCCTTTCCCTCTTGTTCTTCCTTTAGATTTATCACCGAAGCGAACTTTTGGACCGCGACCTTCTACAAAATCAGATAGCTTGCTCCTGTCTCCAGTCATGTGACGAGCATCCACTATCGAGTACTGTATCCTCCTCTAGAATGTCCTGTATCAAAGAAATTAGGTAGATTTAGGTCCCCTTTGATTTTTGGGTCCATATATGTTAGTTCCTTTAGGTACCCAGATTTTCCTGACAGCAATTGGTTTACTGTAGGATGTACTCGGTACAGTATTGCGATATCTACGGGGGGCATATCCGTAGTTGTTATAATCATGATAATTATTATGCATGTAAAATTCAGGATTATTGTTATTGTTCCAGTACGAGTGCCGTCTAGGAGGTGGAGTCATTTTCCTAGGCCTAACAGCTTGTCTTCTGGGTCTCCAGTTGGATTCCCAATGCTGTTGTTGATACTGAACTGGCTTCTGCTGTCTTGAAGGATAACGGGGCTCCTGTATCCAATACCTAGGCGCACTGTACTGAGTGTACTCCTGTGCGGGCCTTTGGTGGTTGGATACCGTCTTCTTTCTGAATGACTGCCGGCTTTGATGATATGCTTGTGGAGAATGCTTTAGATTTTGCCTTCTGAGTGGCTGTTGGTTCCACTGTCTCGACTAGTAGAGTTGAGGAGGCGGAATGGCAGCCTTCGGTTTTCTCGGTACAGCAGGTTCCTTTATGGGACTAGGAGTATCTTCCGATTCTGGAATGTGTTCCACACTCTTGACGAACACAGTACTAGTTTTACCTTTATTCGAACATGAGTTGTATCCTAAGCCACTTTTATCATGAGCATGTTGCCCAGTGCTTAGAATTTCTTCCATTCTTTTGGACGATTTTTCAAAAGACTTCAGAATGGTCTCAAGTTCAGTTTCTCGCTTCTCGAGAGTTGTAATTTTGGTTTTTAGTAGAACCAAATCATTTGTCTTGCTCTCATTATGGGTTTTAACCTCATTTAGTTCACGAGCAAGTTGATGATTGCTCTCCATGAGTTTTTCAAAATCGACCTTGCTGGTTTCACAATCAAGAGACATGTTTTCATAGTTTATTTTCAGCAAGTCATTTTCATCTTTCAGCTCTAGATTTGTTAATTGAAGCTGTATATTCTCAGTTTTTAGAGTCTCATGGGCTTTTTGAATGTTTTTGAATTCATTCATCATATTTTCGAAAGTATGAGATGCATTAGGTGGAATAGCTGAGGTTGAACTTACCTCATCGTCGCTGTCTTCACCTTCTGGAACATCTTTGGCCATAAAGCACATATATGCTTTATCATCGAACTCATCGTCAGATGAATCACTTTCAGTGACCACCTGAAGACATTCTGCTGATTTGGATGGTGTGGGGGAGGCTTCTGATTCTCCAATCAGGGCCTTGAGCTTGTCTTTCCAAGCACGTCTTCTTTCATCACTCTCTTGTTGCTCGGCCTCAGGCAATCTTTGGACTTTGGGATGAGGACATTTGTTTGCATAATGGCCTGGTTTCCTGCAGTTATAACACAGGTTAGCATCGCCAGATGATGTTTCGGTACTTACCTTGTTGATAGGTTTGGGCCTGTAGGGAGTCTTTCCAGACTGTTTAATGAACTTTTTGAATTTATGCATTAGAAGCGCCATTTCATCTTGTGACAGGATGTCGTTGCCATCGGCGTTCTTGTGGCCAGGGCCGGCAGGCTAGGCATCTTTGTGTCGACGGTTCGATACGCAGCCGAGAGTCGTGACCTTTGAAGGAGATTCTTCAGCTTTCTCTCTTCTGTCAATGTCATACTCAAAAGCTTTAAGGTCAGAGAAGAGATCAAAAGTGGATATTTCATTAAGATTACAGGATACACGCATAGTTGTGGTCTTAATGTCCCATCGGGCTGGGAGAGATCTGAAAATTTTTAAGTTCTTCTCCTTTTGGGTGTAAATCTTGCCCAACGCTTCAAGTTCACCAACAATACCGGTAAATCTGAGGTCAAGTTCCTCAAGTGTTTCCGTTGGTTTCATTTCAAAAGATTCAAATTGCTGAGTAAGTTTTGAAATCTTGTTTTCATTAGATAGCTCAGTTCCCTAACAAAATAAATTGACTTTATCCTGCATTTCTTTGGGTCGTTTTGTAGCTCTTTACCTTTGAGAACGTGCCTTTGTCAAGAGTGACAAATAACGCGTTCTTAGCCACGTTGTCGAGATTGGCTCGCTTCCTTTCATCGGTTGTCCATTGCTCGCGTTCCTTCTCGAGCATTTCAGCATGGGCTTGGCCCTCAAGGATTGACCTTCATGATCTTGATCGGACCATCCTGTATAACAAAAATCATCTCTTCGTGCATTGCTGCAAGATGAGCTTCCATTCTAATTCTCCAGTCGTCAAATTCGTTAATAGAGAACATAGGGACTTTGTTAATCATAGAAGTATCCATACTGATAATATAGGAATGAAAGAACCTGTTTTGAAAATAAGTGATTTGAATCTGATTCGGTTAAAAAGAAATACGACTGATTCCTTTTAGAATCAACCTCTCCGATACAACTTGTTGGCCACTTAAGTATACTGGATACAGTTTGGAAAATCGTTTAAACAACAAACTGTATGGAATCTAAATCCGAGTGCATAGCGGAAGTCTTGGATACAGTTAGTTTCCGTGGATACAGCAACGAAGTATTTGATGTATACTTAATATATCACAGTTATTTCAAACAGTAAAAGCAGAAAGTAAATAACACAGTAATTTAAGTGGTTCGAGGTAAACCCCTCTACGTCCACTGGTCCTCCACACAGGAGTAAAAAGTTTATTATATAATTACTGCGTACACAACTACGTAATTATAAACAAACCTATCCTTGTATCGTTCACACAGATTGATACAAAGAACGTCACTTTCAACCGTTCACACAGATTGGTTAAAGCTTCCTTCTTGACTAGCTTCTTCACACACAGTTCCAAAGCTTCGTCCTTATTCGTCCCACACAGGTCAGAATAACTTGTTGAGTTCACACAGAGCTCGGTTTTTACACAGAGGTAAAAGGTAGGTAACCAGGTAAGAACAGCAGCTTTGAATATCAAGTTCTTGAGCTGATGATAGTTGTTCTTGATGTTGAGCACTGTATATCTCTTTCGTTCTAACTTGCAGTATGCTTTGGAGATATGTTTGCTCTGATGATAACTTTGATAGCTTGAGTATTAGGTTACTTGGGTTGGTAGTTCGTTTGTCACTGATCTTCAATGTCTTCAAGGATATATATAGACTCTGAAGAAAGTATCCGTTGAGATATCCGTTTGAATAAGATTTCCTTCAACGGGAATATGACATGATCCGGATTTCGCGGGATTCTGAAGATCTGAAGACTGACAGTATTTAAATACTTTATCCTTGAGTATTTAAATACTTCATTGTTCAACGGAACTTGACTTGTGTTCTTTCTTGTCCTTTTGTGAACTGTATGGAAGATGACTGTATATAGAGCATCGAGACAGTTTCCATACTTGGTCTTTTTACAAGTCTTCTTGCTGTACTGATGAGCTTCACTTATGCTGATTCGAGGCAGGTCTTCGATATAGGATAAAGCCTTGAAGCCTCGATACAGTTTTCCTTTACTGTATTTGGCATATATGTCAAAACCTTCTCAATAACAAATAACGATCGATACAGGGATCGGGTATCCCAGCTGATTCGATACAGGGTGTTTGTTTTTCCCAACAGTTGGTGAGATATGTACACTTCAGATTAGAGGCTTCGTGAATGTTTGAATTAAAGTAACTCAATCTTGTCGATATTAAATACTTCAGACATTGTTTGGCCTTCACGAAAATCTATGTACTTTCCTGTTGGCTTTTAGGCATTACTTTTCATAGGTAAAGTACATATAGTATTACTGTTGTAGCCAACCAAGAACTTTTCGCTTTAGATATCTTTAAGGATTAAGGTTCGAACTGCCTGAGCTAAAACATCTACAACAGTAGGATCAGAATGAGGTTCATCATACACTACATGGATGGACTCTTAAATGTCCAGTTTCCTCTTATTGAAGTGTTGTTGCCCAAAATATTTATCCGAAGATTAAATACTGCTGGAATGGACTGACAACAAACAAGTTTACGGGAGCACTTCCGAGAGAATATGAATAAACACAAGATTTGCCGGGTTTGTTAGGCCCGGGCTTGAATGCTCTCGCGATATGTTATTAATACAAATATTTGTGGATACAAGTATTAATGTGAGAATCTAAGTAAAATGAGTGTAAAAAGACTGTTAATCCATCTCTTGAGCGAAGCTTGGTGTTCTTCGTCCCTGCCGATCGTCTTCTATATGAGAGAGGCCGAGAGAAGAAAGAACCGAGAGATAGCTGTTGCCAAGAGTAGGAGAAAGCCAAGTTGTGAGTATATTGCTTGTTCAGTGAGGAAAAATCCGAGAGAGTTGAACAATTTCGGTCCCTTGGACAAGTGCAGGCTGCCTTCTATTTATAGGGGCTGAGGAGCCTTGTTTCCTAGCGGGCGATCATCTTCCGGCCAATATAATAATGGGGCGATCGTCCTCAAGGTCACATGGGCAGTCTGCCTAAAGTCCAAGGCTGCTGCGGGCAGCCAGCTGTGCGGTCCAATGAGGAGCCAGCACGCGTCCGGAGTCACTGTCACATGCGGTCCTACTGACACCTTTCGGCGGGCCTGTCGGCTGGTGGGAAGATGCTGACAGGCTGTGGTCAATGATCCGTGAAATGCGGATCTTGTCTCGGCGCTGCACGTGGGTTGTGTCCTGGGCTTCGTCCTTTGCCGACTGGATGATCATCGGCTGAGATCGGCATGAGGCGGTTGTCAATGGTCGGTCACCAGGGGTCGGCATCGGTCGGTCACCAAGGGTCAGTCGGCAAGTGCCGAGAGATAATTGTCTGCTAGTCGGCCACCAGGAGTCGATCGCCAAGTACCAAGAGACGATCGTCTTAGGTGTCGATCGCTCGGCACCGGGACTTGTCCTTGGACCTTCGGTCGGCCGATCTACCTTGGCTGCCGGGTTAGGGCTAGGTCACCCGGTCGCTAGTCGGCAGTTCTGCCTTGCTGCTCGGCAATGGCTAGGTCGCCCGATTTCCGAGGCGATCGCCGGTCGGAGAGTATAATTCTCGACACAACAATTGCCCTCCAGCTTGCTCCGATGTTGAAGACATGGGGCGAGGTGGTTCTTGCTGGCGATCGTGTAGGATGAGGACGGGCGATCTTGTTGAGCTGACTTAGGATTCGGACTTGGGCGGTCTGGTCGATTGGCTAGCTATCTTTCGGTCATGTACCTGCAAAAAGCAACATTGGCCGATCCCCCTAAGAAACTTGATGGTTTCGTCGTTTGAGGAATCGTGCACAGTCGCGGAGTTCGATGGACCGACTCCATGACCGTGTCTTGTGCGCGAAGACATTGAGTGTCTCGTGACTCATTTTATTGTGAGGGTCCTCTGTTAGGCTGCGCCTCGCCTCCTATTTAAACGAAGGGTGTGCGGTCTTGGTCTAGAGGAGTCCTTGCGCGGGGCGTCGTCGGATTAATCAACTCCACTTCTGCGGCTTGTTAGCTCTGCTTCCACCTCGGCCCGCCATGGAGATGGTGAACCTCGACGGTGTACGTTGAGACGGGGGTAGTGGCACGTGTCGCATTGTCCGGGTTCACCATGTTAGATGATGGACCTTGAGGGCGGGCGATTGTGTCCACTGATTAATTTTGGAGGGACCTCAGACTACGCCGACCTCATATTTAAACGAAGGGCGGGCGATCTTGGCCCGAAGGGACCTTGCATGGCCGAAACAGCCGGTTCCATCGACTACCAGGACCATGGCTGTATGTTGTGCGGTGGAGGCGATTGTAATACCCGAGATCTTTATTCCGGATTCGATGGGTTTTCTGGGTTTTATCGGATTGTCATTGTCCTCATCGTTGGAATTTTGTGCCATATTTTGGTCGTGCATTATTGGGGCATGTGTTTGGAGGCATTTCGGATCACTATGTGAGTTTTTGAGTTTTGGTGGTGTAACGCACGCTAATGCTTGAGGCATAGCGCACGCTACTGCGTTGTGGTTAGCGCACGCTACTGAATGTGTAGCGCACGCTAACTGGCAGTCCAGAGGCAGTCCAGTAGCTACTGGACTGGGACTGGAGCTTTGTTAGCGTACGCTAAGGCCGATAGCTAGCGCACGCTATCGACTGCTTAGCGCACGCTCTCTCTTCTTTCTAGCGCACGCTACCCGGCAGATGCGGTTCTGTCCAGGGGCTACTGGACTGGTTTTGTGACCCGTTAGCGCACGCTACGGCTTTTGGCTAGCGCACGCTAACTGTGTTATAGGCGGTTTCTCTGGAGCGTTGACCCCGTTAGCGCACGCTAATGCAGGGTGTTTAGCGCGCGCTAATAAGATCGATATAAATCTGGGCCGGCGTTAAGTCGTCATTTTCCACTTTTCTTCATCCCTTCCGACGGGAGTGAGATCCAGAGGCGATTAGGACCGATCTTCTTCTTCTAGCTTCATCTCTGAGCGGATTTGTAGATGTTTAACAACATCTAATCGTCTTCTTGGTCCAGATCAAGGTAATCTCTTCTTAGAACCCTAGTTTCTTAAATTTGGGGTTTTTCCTTGGATTTGTGATTCTTAACCGATCTCATCCGATCGGTTGTGTATTTTGGTTGTCTTCACCGTAATCTTGATTTTGTTAACCGTTCATCGATTTTTATCGCCGGATCAACGATTCTTGATTTCTTTGCTAATACTTAGATTCTTTTCTTTTTTAGGATCGTTTCGATTTCGATTAGTGTTATTGATTCGTGGTGATGCTATTTTCGTAGTATTCGTGGGCAGTCAAGTCTTGATCGTTTTGGAGGTTCGAAGGTTGCCCGATCGTGCCCGTTCGTCGTTTCGTTGCTCGTGATATCGAGGCAAGTATCTTGTCCATACGTTTCATGTTTCGTAGGCGTAATTATTGATAAATGATTATATACGAAACCCAATGTTTAATGAACGTAAAAAGGGATTGGTATGTTCTCGATAAATGTTGTCTTTCAACGATAATTCGTGTACTTCGTGAATATATGTGTTCTCGGGATATGTGTGTTGGTTTTGTATGTTGAAAAGATGCTATGACCACTTTGAGTGAGTTTAATAGACTGTAATCCTTTGCCGGGGATTACGTATTGTTATGTGTATTTGTTCGGTAAGAACGTATTGGGTGTGATATTAGTTGATACTCCTTTGAAAGGAGGTTGTGATGTTTAAGTGTTGCTTGGCTTGATATTATGCTCATTGTTATGTGATCTTTTATAGTGATGTGCCTCCGGTAGGATTGTTGAATCTCAGGATCCATACTTGCTAGTATGGGTCGGGCGTGACCGTAGGGTTATCCAATCCGGGTATGTCTTGCGGGGACTCCGAGGTTCGGGGCTTGCTAGCCCGATGCCGAGATAACTTGTGGGGTTATCATCGGGTATGTCTTGCGGGGACTCCGAGGTTCGTGGCTTGTTAGCCCGATGCCGGGATAACTTATGGTTGTGGTATGGAATGGTTCCGTGACTGTTGTCACGAGGACATGTGATTTGGTATGGTTTCCTATTGGGTTATTCACTCGGGTATGTTCTACGGGAGCATATGAGGTTCGTGGCTTGTTAGCACGGGACGCGAATAATCCTTAGGAACATGTGTTATGTGATTCGGGTCGTGGACCCTGTGGCTTATGATTTGGGTCTTGGACCCCGTGTGTTGTGAATTGGGTTGTGAAACCACGTTTTATTATTGGAATCGTATTTTGGAAAGACGATTTTGGGCCGTGCCCCCAAGTGTTTTTGAAAGACTTGAGAATTCATTATTTCCAAATGTTTTCAAACTCCCGAGATTATAAAATGTTTTGTAAGAGATACATGGTATTATTTCCTACCCTTTTTATAAATCAAACTGTTTTGATTAAGTGAATTATCTCGGAAAATATATTCAAGATTATTATATTCTTGAAGCACGTTGTGTATGGCTTGTACTTCTGTTTTATACTTGCACTAGCAAAACAGTGGAGTTTTGCTAACCCCGAGTATTCGGGGTGGATGTCATGTGCGTCCGGTACTTGCGGGTAGGCGGGAGCGAATCACGGGATCGATACGAAGGATGATGGGAGACGAAGATACTAATCACGTGAAGACAAATTGTAGAGTATTTGGTAGAGTCATGTTGGTTATCCCTCCGATGTGTTGTTACCCGATTTATGGGAGTGTTATTGTATTCTAGCCCTGCGTGGGTATGTGTTCGGGCAAGTATCATGTATGTAATGTTGTGTGTGTTGTGATATAAGACCTAATCGGTCTAACGGTCCTTTACGTAGCCATGTCGGCATGTGAAGTGATGCATTGTTTTGTATTTAGCTTTGGTAGATCCTCGCGGAGAGGGTGCATGCGTAATATTCCCGAATGGTTTGGGGTGTTACGAGAATATGGTATCGGAGCTTAGGTTGAGGAAACCTAGGCCGGGTTGAGTTGTGTGTTGTCGGGTCTTGTCTTGTCAGATTTGATCTGACTGAGTGGTGTCGCGACGCGTCGTCTGAGTTGTCGGTCGTGATTAGTATCGAGGTGCAACCATCATCTTCGTGCGATCTGTGGATGTAAGTCTCCCTATTTTATTGTATCTCGTGTTATACGAGTTTATGTGATTCTGTGTTATTATGTGGAGTTTAATTGTGCCTCGTGAATACTTACTCCATACTTGTTTGATTCTCGTATTGTGTTGGAATAAAGAGTAGTACCGGTGTGCATGTATATATGTATACATCTTTGTGTGAAATCGTTTTTACAGGGATGATGTTTTGGACTAGTTACTCAATAAAAGTTTATCAATGTGGTATTTTAAACTTCAAATGTTTTGGGGAAGTCACGTAAATTCTATTTAAAAACATCATTCGAGGAGGAAAAATGATTTGATTTTCGTATGATGACCTCGAGAACGAAGATTTTGAGGATTCAACTACATATATTTTATTTTCATCTTGCATTGAAAATTTTCAAAGTTCGATTTTTAAATGCTTAAACGAGGTCTACCAAAAGTTTACTTGAGATGTGACTTTTGCCTTCAACTTTTCGGTTAAAAGATATGTAGTGAGGATGTAAATGGTTGGCGTTTGGATTAGTATGTTGTTGATTACTTGTAACCTTCGACTTTTGATATTATTTGGTATATGTTTATGGATGTGTGCTGGATTGGAATAGCTAACGCGTGCTAACGTAATATGGCTAGCGCACGCTAAGTCTCTGTTAAATCATATACTAAATGGTCTGATCAGAAGCCCGGAAATTGCATTCTGGCCGTAAGTCTAACTTTTGCGATTGTTAGACTTACCGTTTGAGACCGTACTCTATGTGTGTTGTCCATGAATAACAATTGTTGTGTATGGTTATGTGTAATGTGAACTGTGTTCTTGTCCGCTGCGTGTGTAAAGTCCAAAATGACTTTTTGGGTACTTTTACCAAATAGTGTGTGTTTCAAAATGACCTTTCGGGTTTGTAAATTTGAATTATTTCGTTGACCCTTTTTCCTAACTCTTTTGTCGGGTGACTTAACATATATTTTGAAACTATTGAATTTTCGCCTCTACGCCTTGTAATTCCAAATGGTATTTGATGATGGTATTTGATATTTGGAAAATGACTTTTGGGGAGTATTTGGAAAGTATTACCGTCATCGGCCTTTTTGGCATTTTGGAACGTTTTTGAAAATGGTTTTCAACTTGGTAGGATCCGGCGCGGAAAACGTACAGAAAATGATTTTGATATAATGGATGATTTCAATTTCATTGCATTTATAAATCGCATAACAACGGCATTATAAATGAAGATTTTTGGTATAATAGTTTGTATATTGTGCTCTAGCTGGGATTAAATGGTAATATGTATATGATTTAATGATGTTGGATTAAAGATAGAGATGTGAATATCTTGCTATGTGTTATGATCTTTCGTTACCATAGGTTGTTGTTTGTTAGTATGCCGAGGGGCAGAGGTCGTGGTCGTAACCGTGGTGTTGATGGCCACGGGGATCAGATGCAGAATCGAGGGAATGTCGTTGAGAATGATTTTAGTTTGGGTGTTGCTACTATATTGCAACAAGTAGCGACTCAGATGACTCAGTTGACCTGGTGGTTCAACGTAGCATTGACGCGAGTCGAACGTTGGTGTAAATCAATGGCTTCGCGAGGTAGTTCGTATGAATCCCCTCGATTTGCCGGTCTTTGCGGATGCGTTGAGTCAGGATGGTTGGATTTTCCGGTTGGGAAAGATTTTCGAGGTGTCGGATGTCTGAAGAGCGGAAGGTACCTATCGCTCAGTACCTTCTCGACAAAGATGCCTCTAATTGGTGGGAAGCCGTTAAACCTCGTGATCGGGATGTCAAGTGGGCGGAGTTCCAAGCATTTATTGAAGCCGAGTTCGTCCGAAACCGATTAGAGAGCAGAGGATTCGCGAATTCTACTTGGCAGAACCGCAAGATATATCGGTGTCGCAAGCTATCATCGATTATAGCAAACAACTCAGTTATGTGCGAGACCGGGTGAGAACCGAGGAAGAGAGAATCCTTCACTTTGACAGACGGATGAAGCCGGATATTCGCGTGTATATGTCGGGATTCAATTGCACCTCGTTGAGGGACTATCAAGATCGAGCATTTGCCCGTGAACTAGCTTCGTTATCGTCGGAGCGTGTGCCCGAGTCGAAGAAGCAGAGGAAGTCCGATGACCGTGTGGACGGTGCAGGAGTTGGTATTTCTAGTTTTCAATGTCGTAGCCTTTCCGCTGTGAAGCTCCATCGCTCGATGCGTGGAACTGAGAGTTCCAAGTCTTCTGTTCTGACTCCTGGTAAAGCCAGGAGATGTTTTAACTGTAATGTGGCGGGACATGTTCGTGCACATTGTCCTTCTCCGCCAGTAACGTGTTACAGGTGTGGACTCGAGGGACACCGAGTTCGATTTGCGAGATGGTTACCGAGCCTTAGGGGCACGGGCTTGAGCACCGACATCCGGATCGACTCAGAAGCCCCACAGTGGCTTATCCTATCGCTTGTTTGTTATGTTATTTCCCCGTTTTGTTGTTTTGATATTAGGATTAACTTCTTTTATTTGAAGTGAATCGGATTTTGAACTTCTGTACTTTCGACTCTGTCGAATCGTTTATGTTCGTTGATATTTTACGAACTTGTCTGTCTTGTGCTTTTGGTTGATCAAACGAGTTGTAGTATTGTTTCAGAATAAACCGTTTGTCGCTATGACTTTCCAATTGCTATTCCCTTTCCTGTGGATCTTATGTGAATACACATCTTGTTGTCTTCACCGGATCGTATATTGTCTCGAGTCGAGATGTGAACTTTGGGGTTGTTGTTTGAGTATTATTGTTCGTCGTGATTCGAACATGATTGATCGACTGTTGTTGTCTCGATCATTGTAACTCAATCGTTTGATGGTTCAGTTTTTGTTGATCTCGTTTCTTAATTGTTGAGCGTTCGGACTCCTTCGTGATTTCCTTAAGTTCGGGAAATTTGCTTCATTTTCGACCTCCCAATCCTCGTGTTGTGGAATTTCTTATTTGTTCAGCGATTAGATCGCATTGTGATTGGCGTACTGTTCGGACTGGTCAACCATATTGATTTTGTTCATCGCGTTCTGTTATATTTCTGATGTAGCGACATGCATGGTAGCAGACATGTGCTGCATGTGATTCGTTTCACCTTGTCGATAACGGATATCTTGTGCCATCTGGAATTGTTTTGCGTTATTCGTTTTATGTTTCAAGTTTCGGGGACGAAACTTCTTTTAAGAGGGGTAGAATGTAATACCCGAGATCTTTATTCCGGATTCGATGGGTTTTCTGGGTTTTATCGGATTGTCATTGTCCTCATCGTTGGAATTTTGTGCCATATTTTGGTCGTGCATTATTGGGGCATGTGTTTGGAGGCATTTCGGATCACTATGTGAGTTTTTGAGTTTTGGTGGTGTAACGCACGCTAATGCTTGAGGCATAGCGCACGCTCTTGCGTGGTGGTTAGCGCACGCTGCGAATGTGTAGCGCACGCTAGCGGCGATCGAGGCGATCCTGTAGCTCCGGATCGGGATCGAGCTTTGTTAGCGACGCTAAGGCCGATATCTAGCGCACGCTATCGGCCGCTTAGCGCACGCTCTCTCTTCTTTCTAGCGCACGCTACCGGCAGATGCGGTTACGTCGAGGAGCTCTGGGTAGTTTTGTGACCCGTTAGAGCATGCTACGGCTTTTGGCTAGCGACGCTAAGCGTGTTATAGGCGGTTTCTGGAGCGTTGACCGTTAGCGCACGCTAATGCGGTGTTTAGCGCGCGCTAATAAATCGCCCAAAGATAAATCCGACAAGCGCGTTAAGTCGTCATTTTCCACTTTTCTTCATCCCTTCCGACGGGAGTGAGATCCAGAGGCGATTAGGACCGATCTTCTTCTTCTAGCTTCATCTCTGAGCGGATTTGTAGATGTTTAACAACATCTAATCGTCTTCTTGGTCCAGATCAAGGTAATCTCTTCTTAGAACCCTAGTTTCTTAAATTTGGGGTTTTTACTTGGATTTGTGATTCTTAACCGATCTCATCCGATCGGTTGTGTATTTTTGGTTGTCTTCACCGTAATCTTCAGATTTTGTTAACCGTTCATCGATTTTTATCGCCCGGATCAACGATTCTTGATTTCTTTGCGAATACTTAGATTCTTGTCGTTCTTAGGATCGTTTCGGATTTCGATTAGTGTTATTGATTCGTGGTGATGCTATTTTCGTAGTATTCGTGGGCTGTCGAAGTCTTGATCGTTTTTGGAGGTTCGAAGGTTGCCCGATCGTGCCCGTTCGTCGTTGCTCGTGATATCGAGGCAAGTATCTTGTCCATACGTTTCATGTTTCGTAGGTGTAATTATTGATAAATGATTATATACGAAACCCAATGTTTAATGAACGTAAAAAGGGATTGGTATGTTCTCGATAAATGTTGTCTTTCAACGATAATTCGTGTACTTCGTGAATATATGTGTTCTCGGGATATGTGTGTTGGTTTTGTATGTTGAAAAGATGCTATGACCACTTTGAGTGAGTTTAATAGACTGTAATCCTTTGCCGGGGATTACGTATTGTTATGTGTATTTGTTCGGTAAGAACGTATTGGGTGTGATATTAGTTGATACTCCTTTGAAAGGAGGTTGTGATGTTTAAGTGTTGCTTGGCTTGATATTCTGCTCATTGTTATGTGATCGTTGATAGTGATGTGCCTCCGGGTAGGATTGTTGAATCTCCGGGATCCATACTTGCTAGTATGGGTCGGGCGTGACCGTAGGGTTATCGAATCCGGGTATGTCTTGCGGGGACTCCGAGGTTCGGGGCTTGCTAGCCCGATGCCGAGATAACTTGTGGGGTTATCATCGGGTATGTCTTTCGGGGACTCCGAGGTTCGTGGCTTGTTAGCCGATGCCGGGATAACTTATGGTTGTGGTATGGAATGGTTCCGTGACTGTTGTCACGAGGACATGTGATTTGGTATGGTTTCCTATTGGGTTATTCACTCGGGTATGTTCTACGGGAGCATCTGAGGTTCGTGGCTTGTTAGCACGGGACGCGAATAATCCTTAGGAACATGTGTTATGTGATTCGGGTCGTGGACCCTGTGGCTTATGATTTGGGTCTTGGACCCCGTGTGTTGTGAATTGGGTTGTGAAACCGCGTTTTATTATTGGAATCGTATTTTGGAAAGACGATTTTGGGTCGTGCCCCCAAGTGTTTTCGAAAGACTTGAGAATTCATTATTTCCAAATGTTTTCAAACTCCCGAGATTATAAAATGTTTTGTAAGAGATACATGGTATTATTTTCAACCCTTTTTATAAATCAAACTGTTTTGATTAAGTGAATTATCTCGGAAAATATATTCAAGATTATTATATTCTTGAAGCACGTTGTGTATGGCTTGTACTTCTGTTTTATACTTGCACTAGCAAAACAGTGGAGTTTTGCTAACCCCCGAGTATTCGGGGGGTGGATGTCCGTATTGCGTCCAGGTACTTGCAGGTAGCTGGGGAGCGAATCACAGGATCGATACGAAGGATGATGGGAGACGAAGATACTAATCACGTGAAGACAAATTGTAGAGTATTTGGTAGAGTCATGTTGGTTATCCCTCTGATGTGTTGTTACCCCGATTTATGGGAGTGTTATTGTATTCTAGCCCCTGCGTGGGTATGTGTTCTGGGCAAGTATCATGTATGTAATGTTGTGTGTGTTGTGATATAAGACCTAATCGGTCTAACGGTCCTTTACGTAGCCATGTCGGCATGTGAAGTGATGCATTGTTTTGTATTTAGCCTGGTAGATCCTCGCGGAGAGGGTCTGCGGCGCTGTAATATTCCCGAATGGTTTGGGGGTGTTACAGCGATCTCGTGCCTTAGTCCATCATGTTAGATGGTGAACTGTCGATGGCGAACGAGTCCTCCGGTTTTTGATGATGTTGCTTGAGATCGGCGATCGGGCTGGAAGACTGGCGATCGTCGCTCGGATGCCGATCGCGTTATATGTAGGTTGGTATCGGCGATCGGGCGGGAGATCGGTGATTGTCGTTCGGGCGCCGATCGCGCTGCTCATAGGCTGAGGAGAAACCTCTGCCTGGCCAGAAAGTCTGCGGCTTTAGCTCGGAAGGTCGCGTAGGTCGAGGGTTGGTCTTTCGTAAGGTGCCTGAATATATGCGAAAGGCCATGGAATCCTCCTAGGACCGTGTAGAGGGCGATCTCATCGCTTACGGGTTCGCCGTTGAGGATGATCTCGTCTACTCGGTCTATGTAGTTCGAGTCGGACTCTTCTTATCCCTGCCTGATTTGCATCATGCGAAGGGGACCTTCCGGTCGAGCGACCTTGGCGGCGAAGTACTCTGTGAAGACGTTCGCCAGTTGGTTAAAGGAGCAGATAGACCGAGGCGGCAATGAGGCGTACCACCTGTGGGCGAGGTCGTCCAGCGTCAGAGGGAATATTCGGCACCTGGTCGCGTCTGATGCCCCACACCCGGTCATGTAGATGTTGAACTTGCTCAGGTGTGTTTCGGGCTGATCTCCCCTCGTACAAAGGTGTTTGCGGAGGAGCGATCTTGTGCTGAACGGGGGTGAGCTCGATGTGGACTGCGAGCGGCTCGCTCGGCTCGGCGATCTTGTTCTTGGCGCCTGTCCCGGATTCCAGGAGCGCCTTCATGTCGTCGAGCTGATGTTGCATCGCGGCGATCGCCGTGGCTCGGTCGCTCGTGGATCGGCTTTTGGAGCGGGAGCCGAGGCGATCGTGTACCGATCTCCTGACTCCGCTGCTGCCGACCTCGGCTATTTGGCGAGGGGGAGCCAGACGGCTGGGCTGCCTTCTGGGAGTCAGATAGGCCGAGCTCCTGGTGACGGACTCAAACTCCGTCGTCTCGTGGCTGGGGCCGGACTGCCACGGTCGCCAAGATGGATCGTTGCCCAGGCGATCGAAAACAGACGTGCCCCAGCTGGCGAGCGCCTCTCCTTGCGGATGAGAGCCTCCTGGTGATCGCCCGGTTAGCAATGCCTTGAACTTTCGTTTGGTCTTCCGGCGGATGGCCGAGGGGGTGATAGCGGGAGGTGCGTCGAGAGCACTCCGTCGCTCCTGTAGGACGGCCATGGCCTCCTTGATCTGTTCCGCGGTTCGGAACTGATCGAGCGAGAGGCTTGGGCCACCGCCCAGGGGCGGGATCGAGCGTCTCGGACTGCGGCAGCTACCTTCCGCCATCGGCTGTGGATCAGACTGAGACGGAACGAGGCGTCTGGCGGGCTGGCCAGCGGCTTTCTTCGACGCGGAGGCGGAAGACATGATTTCTGAAAGATTTCTTTGAAGCGCAGTGAGTGTCACTTCAAGTATATGCCCCGAGAACAGTGAGTGTTCTTCGAGACGGTAGGAATAAAATTGAGGGTTAGATGCCCTTCTTCTAGCGCCAATTGTTGTTGCCCAAAATATTTATCCGAAGATTAAATACTGCTGGAATGGACGGACAACAAACAAGTTTGCGGGAGCACTTCCGAGAGAATATGAATAAACACAAGATTTGCCGGGTTTGTTAGGCCCGGGCTTGAATGCTCTCGCGAGATGTTATTAATACAAATATTCGTGGATACAAGTATTAATGTGAGAATCTAAGTACAATGAGTGTAAAAAGACTCTGTTAATCCAGCTCTTGAGCGAAGCTTGGTGTTCTTCGTCCCTGCCGATCGTCTTCTGTATGAGAGAGGCTGAGAGAAGAAAGAACCGAGAGATAGCTGTTGCCAAGAGTAGGAGAAAGCCAAGTTGTGAGTATATTGCTTGTTCAGTGAGGAAAAATCCGAGAGAGTTGAACAATTTCGGTCCCTTGGACAAGTGCAGGCTGCCTTCTATTTATAGGGGCTGAGGAGCCTTGTTTCCTAGTGGGCGATCGTCTTCCGGCCAATATAATAATGGGGCGATCGTCCTCAAGGTCTCATGGGCAGTCTGCCTAAAGTTCAAGGCTGCTGCGGGGATCCAGCTGTGCGGTCCAATGAGGAGCCAGCACGCGTCCGGAGTCACTGTCACATGCGGTCCTACTGACACCTTTCGGCGGGCCTGTCGGCTGGTGGGAAGATTCTGACAGACTATGGTCAATGATCCGTGAAATGCGGATCTTGTCTCGGCGCTGCACGTGGGTTGTGTCCTGGGCTTTGGCCTTTGCCGACTGGATGATCATCGGCTGAGATCGGCATGAGGCGGTCGTCAATGGTCGGTCACCAGGGGTCAGCATCGGTCGGTCACCAAGGGTCGGTCGGCATGTGCCGAGAGATAATCGTCTGCTAGTCGGCCACCAGGAGTCGATCGCCAAGTACCGAGAGACGATCGTCTTAGGTGTCGATCGCTCGGCACCGGGACTTGTCCTGGGACCTTCGGTCGGCCGATCTACCGTGGCTGCCGGGTTAAGGCTAGGTTACCCGGTCGCTAGTCGGCAGTTCTGCCTTGCTGCTCGGCAATGGCTAGGTCGCCCGATTTCCGAGGCGATTGCCGGTCGGAGAGTATAATTCTCGACACAACATGAAGATCTCAAAATCTCTTCTGACATTCAAATACCCAATGAATATTCCTTCATCAGACTTCCCATTGAAGGTCTTGAGATGATCCTTCCAACTATTGAGAACATAAAACCTGCAACCAAATATATGAAAATATGAAACCATAGGGGTTTTACTATTCCATACCTCATAGGAGGTTTGTTGTGGTGTTTGTTGATGGTACAATAGTTTTATGTATAGTACGTTGTATTTATTTCTTCACCCCAAAATTCTGTGGTAACTTGCATTCAACAATCATCGTTATAGTGTCTTCCTTCAGTGTCTTATTCTCTTCTCTTGGCAACATCATTTGGTTGTGAGTTTGGGCTGCGGAATATTCATGATGTATTCCACTGTCCACAAAGTATTGCTCTATAAAGAGATTCGTAAATTGGATGGTTATGTCGGACTGAATGGATACATTGCTCAGACATTATCATTTTGTATCTTATTTAGGGGCTCTGACAGTTTGTGATTGTCTCTTTCTTCTTTCTCAAGAAGATTGTCTAGGTGTAGTTGAAAAATCATCAATAATAACCAGGCAGAGTATCTTACCTCCTAGACTGATAGGGTACACGAGGCCATATCGGTCCACATGCAATAAATTTAGGAATCTGCGGGTTGAGGATATGATTTGCTCTTCAGGATTGTGACAGGGTCCACATACACTATTCTTATGAAATGTGACATCTGACACACCTCTAATTATTCCTGGTCTCGCTAGCTTGTTGATGGTCTTGAAATTGATGTGAGACATCCCCTTATGCCGTAGCCAGCTTTGATCTGCAGTGCCTTTGACAATAAAATAGGGAACTACTGCACCTGTAGGAATCCATCCAGCTTTGGTCTTGATGTCCTTCACCCTACAGTTTTCTTGGAAGAATTCAATCACGAACTGTTTATCAGAGAACTGGCTAACACTCAACAGGTTATTGCATACCTTCAACGAATGCCACATTGGTGACTTTGAATTTGCAAACAAGCAGGGTTCCTTTGCCTCTTCTTTGGCCTTTAAATTTTTCTCGGACCACGCTCTTCTACATAATCGGATAGCTTGTTCATATCACTTGTCATAGGCCTAGAACATCCACTGTCGAAGTACCAGATGTCCTCCTTCTCATTATCATGTAGAGAATAAGTAGATTTAGGTGCTCAGATTTGACTCACAGTAATTGGGGACTTCTTGGGTCCTTTCTTGCGATGTCTAAGTGGGCAAACACATATTTGCTGTATGGATGACAATTATGCATGTAAAAATGAGAGCCATGGTTTCTGTAAGATTGTTGTCTAGGGGAAGGAACCATTTATCTTTGCCTTCTGGATTGTCTCCTAGGTCTCCCGTGGATTCCCAGAGCTGTTGTTGA
The DNA here is from genome assembly GCA_033398695.1 of Orobanche coerulescens. NCBI lineage: Eukaryota > Viridiplantae > Streptophyta > Magnoliopsida > Lamiales > Orobanchaceae > Orobanche > Orobanche coerulescens. The sequence goes on from CM065801.1 coordinate 116,864,184, forward strand.
TAGAATTAAATGGCATCCTGCTTGCAGGAGAGGCGCATGGGTTCATGTACCCAGTATAGAGGTGTTTTATGCCTCGACTGATTATTCCACTGTTGTCTAGGTACAACATTCCTCCGTCGCTGCTTGCGATGTTGTTGGTATGCATGAGAAGCATACTGTTGATATTGGGCACCGCTTATTTTGTTCATAGGTCTATAGGCCTGTGCTTTCTGCTGCTTATGATAAAAGTTTGGTGGTGGCATAATAGCCTTTGTTTGCTGTATTGAGGGCATAGTTGTAGCTTTGTGATCGATCGAATTCGTGTAGTATGGTTTTCAAATCCGATCAATTTTAAAATTTGTAAAACCTCGGAGTATTTCCAAGGTGTCGAACCCAAGGGAATTGATATGTCGAAAATAAAGGAAGTAACTCTACTCAAAATTTGACTGCTATTTAGGAAACCGAAAATTTGGTTTGCTTCTAAATTATCTAACTTCAAAAATCGAAGAACAGAAATTAAATAAAAGATGAATTATCTAAATCAAGCAAATAAAGCAAATTAGCAAGATAAAATCACAAGTCGAAAGCTAATTGATCCTAGGGTAGTATCATCTAATTGAGTTCACACAATCCATTCACTTGATTCCTTTTTCCAAAATTTTAATTCAATCCTAGAAATAATCCCTCAGCCGATCTAGAATTCCGATCAAGGCAACCTAGAAAGATAGTTAATTTAAACCCTTTTTCCGCTTGTGGCTCAAAGAATTTAAATCACTTAAAAAGCGCCAACTTATTTATCTATGATTTATCTTACTCCACTTAGGTCTTAAGATAAAATCATATTGTGCATCAAGTATTTCCACTAATTAATTAATCCTTCCGGGCAAAATCAATTAGCTAACATGCATCGATTAAGGGCCCTTTAATCTAGCATGAGATTTAACACATCTTGATCACAAGCCTAGGATGAAAGGTAAAAAGGTAATCAAAGGAATATCATGTGAACATCAATTAAAATTACTAACCCTAGAATCAATCAATGGAATTAGCCAGACATAATTGAAATTAAACAAGAAATAGATGGAGAATGCATATTATTAATATGAAAAGAGAGATTACAACCCGTCCAGATGAACTTTGAGTCTTCAATCTCCGAAAAACAATAATAGTTGCTGCCTCCAAAAAGTTCTTGCATCAAAGGAATAAATCTTGCTAAAAAAATGTAAAAATCTGCTAGAGATGATAAAAGATAAAAAAAAGATGATAAAGGGTGATGAAAGATGATGGAAGATCGTAAATTAGGTCTAGGGGGAGGTATATATAGTCTATGGGAGTTACATTCCCGATTAGCCCTAATCTAGGAAACAAAATCTATCCAAAAGAGTCATAATCCGTCAAAATACGAGAGCCCGCGTAACAGCCTATCGACCTGGCCTATCGGTCGATAGCTTGCCCGATAGTTGGTTCGTCGGTCGACTTTACTCGATAGGGCAGGAACACCTTTCGGACGCACCTATCGGCCGATAGGCTGGGCCGATAGGGTGGTCTGTCTCTTGCAAAAAAATCCGTTTCTTCCGTCCGTTTGACTCGACTCTCGGTCTTTTGTCTCGTTTTGGGTCCTTTTGGCTCTAAAAACCTGCAAAACACTAAAACCAACCCAAACGCGTAATACGGCTCGGCTAATCATAAATAAGCCAAATACGAGCACATTAATCACGAAACGAGATAAAAACCTAGTATAAAATCCTAGAAAAGTGTGGTAAAATTACCACTTATCAAACCCCCCCAAACTTAAGCCTTGTTCGTCCCGAACAACAAAAAGAAAAGAAAAAGAATGTCGTGAATCATCGTGCAACTCATAGTGTTCAACCTAATCAATACTATCCTGTAATTCTCTCTAAATAATCCGAGTGTCGTAAGCGAGCCGCACTCGAATAATGATTCCGCAAAGTAGTCAAGTTCAGTCCTAATCATTCGTTCATGAAGAAAATCCAGCTCAAAGATTAACAAAACGTGAGTCAAATCGACCGTCAATATGAAAGGCTAAAATAAACAAGCTAGTTCGTCCCGTTACACAGTCTAGTGGCACAATTTTCACGAGTTTCATAACAAATAAACCTCGGACAGTATTCCCTTATATATATGTTCAAGAATTTGATTCGAGTTGACCACTAGGTTAGGATCTCAGGATGTTTCATCGGGGTAATCCTAGGGTGGAACTTCCATTCTCATGTATTAGGAAACCGTTTGACGTAAAAGACACTCATGGGGCACATGGATGCTTCTAGTTACTAAGTTCCCGTCTACAACGGAGAAACAACTCGAATATATAATTTCCACATGTCCGAATCAAGGTCGCCGTTTTGCGCGAGAGTAAACAGCGGGTCACGCGAATACCCCCGGTTACTAGGTTCCCTATCGTCGGCACATGTGAAATATCTAAATCACTAGTCTAATCAGAGTCGTCGTTTTACGCGAGGGTAAACAACGGGTCACGCGAATGCCCCCGGTTACTAGACTTCCCTTCATAGAACAACATTATTTCGACTTTTGGGAAAAACTGACTGACTCTAAACTCAATCTAAGTGCCAACACGACTAAAGAAACAGTACGACTCACAATCCGGAAGATGTAACCAAACGTATTGACGGTGATTTTAAAACAAGTATGTATCGTCTCTTATCTGCCAAGACCTCTATAATCACGAAAAATTTTGGACCTAAATGAATACTATGCAAAACAGAAATAACTGACTACAACTCGACTAAAACTCGACCGTTTCTTCAGAGAGAAAAACAGTGTCGTAACATCGGTATCACACAAATAGAAGCTCGAAAAATTCACGAATAAAGAAAAACTAAGACAAGCAAGGCATCAAAGCAAACAACGAAAAGCAAATAAAAGCAAACACGAAAGCAAAAAAAAACTACTACAACCTAAAAAAATAGAAACTAGCAAACACACCAAACGAAAATGAACAAAAAAATCTAAAAACTAAGCAACCAAAGCCAAAACCACGCAACACCAATATGATAAGCACAAATAAAAACAACGGGCACCAACACAAGCAAATAGTGATACAAGGCATACAAGGTACTCACACGTAAAGAAATTAACAAAGCCGCACTTCTCCCCCCCCCCCCCCCCCCAAACTTATTTCGCATCCCAAAGGAGGAATAAGTTTGAAAAGAGAAAGGAGTGGCTTTGTTAACGGAGTACCTGATCACTGTGGCGGAAGTCGAAGCATATACAGGGTCGGGTATGTCATATCGGGCTGGCCTATCGGCCGATAGGCTGGGCCGATAGGAACTACTGAAACTTACGTACCTCATATCGGGTGGGATATCGGTCGATGTGGTCTGCCTATCGACCACTGCTTGTAACATAAATTTTTTTTTTAATTTTCCTCAGCCTATCGGCCGGGCCTATCGGCCGATAGGCTCGCCCGATAGGATCGTCTGTCTCAAAAAAATTTTCAGCTTTTCTATTTCGCACACTTGGTCTCGTTTTTTTACTTGGATATGGCGATTAAAGACCTGCAAGTATCCAAAACTCGGCGTGCATGGATTATAACTTAACAAAACTAACAAAGCTACTACGAAACTAGAAACTACAAAAATCACGCAAACGAAAAATCGAAAACAAACGAATAAAACGAACTAATATACATACGTTGGGTTACCTCCCAACAAGTGCTACGTTTAACGTCTTTAGCTAGACGATACCTCATTCAGTCCGGGTCTTCAGCGACAACTCCCCCTTGAACGGGTTTGTTGATATCAAGATAGCATACGTCCTTCTCATTAGATCGACTCTCGTTCGCCTCCAACATTCGAACATACTTTGGCAAATCCTCGTAAATTTCTTCAACATCGGAATGTGAGTAAATGGATTGTGAAATGCAATGCTCCAACAAGTCGGTCGGGGGCGGCATAATAGACTCAATTTCACAACATTCCTCGGGCGCATCATCGGGCTTCTTCATCGCGTCATAGATGGAAATTTTCAGATTTTGATCATTAACCCGGAAGGTAAGATCACCCTCTTGGACGTCGATAAGTGCTCTCCCCGTCGCTAGAAACGGTCTCCCAAAGATCAAGGGTTGATTCTCGTCCTCGGGCATATCAAGAACTACGAAATCGGCCGGGAAGACTAAATGTTGGACTCTAACTAACACATCCTCCACAACTCCCCTCGGATAAGAGATCGACCGGTCCGCCATGAGTAGAGAAATGGTAGTCGGCTTCATCTCCCCAATCTTCAACCTCTTAAAGATGGATAGAGGCATAAGAATGATGCTTGCCCCGAGATCACACAACCCATTACTGAACGTTTGGTCGCCAATCATGCATGTCAAAGTAAAACGTCCCGGATCCTTCTGCTTGAGCGGGAGCTTGTTTTGAATGATAGCGCTACACTCCTCTGTCAAATTTATTGTTTCAAATTTCGCCAACTTCCTCTTACTTGCCACAGCGTCTTTCAAGAATTTAACGTACCCTGGCATGTCTCTCAAAGCGTCTAGAAGTGGAATGTTGATATTCACCTTTTGAAACATGTCGATAAATCGTTGAAGCTTTTCATCATATCTCGACTTGGCCAATCGCTGTGGAAATGGAGCTTTTACCTCAAACTCCTTCACATTCGAACTTCCAGGAGCCTTTCGACCGATAGGGGGGTCGATAGGATCAACTGTCGGCATTCTGTCTGGGTATCGGGTGGGACTATCGGCCGATAGTCTTGGCCGATGGGCCTGCTGTGTTTCATCTTCCTTCTCGTTCTCGGCTCCCGTTTCTAGTACATCCTTGTTTCCAGATTCCTCAATTTCAGCCCCATGATTACTGTACCTTGTCCCAATCCGAAGCTCGATTGCGTTGCATTGTTTCGTCTTCGGGTTGGTCTCGGTGCTGCTCGGAAAATGGCCCGGCTTATGAAATCCGGCTTGGGCGTTCGCCATTTGACTCATTTGGGTCTCCACCATCGACATCTGCTTTGTCAAGGCTATCACTGAGTTTCCAATAGATGTCACACTATGCTCGAGATCCCCGAACCTCTTGTCTACTTTATAAATAAAATCTTTTTGACTCGCCTCCAACCGTTCCAACATCTCTTCCATCGGTGTCTTAGCAATCGGCTCTTGAATAACCCCGTTTTTCACGTTAAATCCCGGTGGTGGCTAAAGAGCATTGTTCGGGTTGGCATAGGAGAAATTAGGGTGGTTTCGATTGTTCGGATAATAGTTTCCCCTATTTCCCCCTTGCAGAAGTTTCCTCCTTGCACGTAATTTACATCCTCCTTAACTGCAATAGGCTCGTTTAGATCTTCAAAAACTGAATTGACTCCCAAAGTATTCTTTTTTAGCATCTCAAGTTCTTTTTGTTGTCTTTCAAATTTCGCCTTCAAATCACCGTAGGCGTCCTCGTCACCGGATGGAACCTTTCTTCTCGTCATCTTCCTATCGGTCACCTCCTTGTAATCATTGTTGACCGCTAGCTCTATGAGATTCTTGGCCTCTTCATAATCGTTAGCAAGAAATCCCACTTTCGAGGAATAATCCAACTCTCTTCTAGCCTTTCTCGTCAAACCCCGATAAAACCGAATATAGATTTCCTCCTTGTCAATTCCATGCTGTGGGCATTTGCGAAGTAGCTTCTTAAATCGGATCCATGCCTCGTATAAGTATTCATCCTCATATTGCTCGAATTGCAAGATATCGTTGATTTGTTTTTGCACCTTCGAGGGAGGATAGAACTGTGCTAAGAACAACCGGGTCATCTCTCTCCAAGTACCAATTTCCTTCCGATCTAGGCTCTTGTACCAATCTAGCGCATCGTCTTCTAAGGAGAACCAGAATAGACGGAGCTTAATGACATCCGGAGGCACTCCGTTTTGCTTGATGGTGGCACATATGTCCAAAAACGACTCAAGGTGAGCGTTTGGATCTTCATTAACTCCTCCTCCGTATGTTTGAGACTTCACTGTAGCGATGAGGGACGGCTTAAGCTCGAAGTTGTTGGCATCAATCTTCCCCCAACCTCCTTCTTGATAATCGTCCAGCTTAGGTCGAAAGCGGGCATTCAAAGGGATCTTCTCGGGACGAGCGAGTTCTCGTGGTGGGTCAACAATGTCGGCCATGGTATCAACGAAAGGTATAGAAATAGTCTCGGTTCTCGCTTCTTGCTTCTTCCTCCTCAAAGACTTCTCGATTTCCGGATCCAAAGGAAATAAGTCCTTTCCTTGGGATCTTGTGATCATGCACCGCCTACAAGGAAGAGAAAACAAGATGTGAGGAAACGAGATCGAATATTAATAATAATAGTAAACAACCTAAAGTAACAACCTCTTCTTTTTCGAATTATCCCCTTAAGTTTTCTATCAACTCCCCGGCAACGGCGCCAAAAATTGATCGCTCGAATTCGTGTAGTATGGTTTTCAACTCCGATCAATTTTAAAATTTGTAAAACCTCGGAGTATTTCCAAGGTGTCGAACCCAAGGGAATTGATATGTCGAAAATAAAGGAAGTAACTCTACTCAAAATTTGACTGCTATTTAGGAAACCGAAAATTTGGTTTGTTTCTAAATTATCTAACTTCAAAAATCGAAGAACAGAAATTAAATAAAAGATGAATTATCTAAATCAAGCAAATAAAGCAAATTAGCAAGATAAAATCACAAGTCGAAAGCTAATTGATCCTAGGGTAGTATCATCTAATTGAGTTCACACAATCCATTCACTTGATTCCTTTTTCCCAAATTTTAATTCAATCCTAGAAATAATCACTCAGCCGATCTAGAATTCCGATCAAGGCAACCTAGAAAGATAGTTAATTTAAACCCTTTTTCCCGCCAGGGCTCAAAGAATTTAAATCACTTAAAAAGCGCCAACTTATTTATCTATGATTTATCTTACTCCACTTAGGTCTTAAGATAAAATCATATTGTGCATCAAGTATTTCCACTAATTAATTAATCCTTCCGGGCAAAATCAATTAGCTAACATGCATCGATTAAGGGCCCTTTAATCTAGCATGAGATTTAACACATCTTGATCACAAGCCTAGGATGAAAGGTAAAAAGGTAATCAAAGGAACATCATGTGAACATCAATTAAAATTACTAACCCTAGAATCAATCAATGGAATTAGCCAGACATAATTGAAATTAAACAAGAAATAGATGGAGAATGCATATTATTAATATGAAAAGAGAGATTACAACCCGTCTAGATGAACTTTGAGTCTTCAATCTCCGAAAAACAATAATAGTTGTTGCCTCCAAAAAGTTCTTGCATCAAAGGAATAAATCTTGCTAAAAAAATGTAAAAATCTGCTAGAGATGATAAAAGATAAAAAAAAGATGATAAAGGGTGATGAAAGATGGTGGAAGATCGTAAATTAGGTCTAGGGGGAGGTATATATAGTCTATGGGAGTTACATTCCCGATTAGCCCTAATCTAGGAAACAAAATCTATCCAAAAGAGTCATAATCCGTCAAAATACGAGAGCCCGCGTAACAGCCTATCGACCTGGCCTATCGGTCGATAGCTTGCCCGATAGTTGGTTCGTCGGTCGACTTTACTCGATAGGGCAGGAACACCTTTCGGACGCACCTATCGGCCGATAGGCTGGGCCGATAGGGTGGTCTGTCTCTTGCAAAAAAATCCGTTTCTTCCGTCAGTTTGACTCGACTCTCGGTCTTTTGTCTCGTTTTGGGTCCTTTTGGCTCTAAAAACCTGCAAACACACTAAAACCAACCCAAACGCGTAATACGGCTCGACTAATCATAAATAATCCAAATACGAGCACATTAATCACGAAACGAGATAAAAACCTAGTATAAAATCCTAGAAAAGTGTGGTAAAATTACCACTTATCACTTTGCCCTTTTCTACAAGAATGGATCTTGGAATATCCTCGATCTTGGGGCTAGGAATAGGTTCAACCCCTTTGACAAATATAGTATCAAGTGTCTTACATCTTCCTAGAGGATTTCTCAAATGACTTGAGAATAATCTCGAGTTCTCCCTATCGCTTCTCAAGAAGATGTATCTTTGCTTCTAACAAAGCGTAATCATCTGTCATCATGAGTGTTTACCTCATTAATTTCAGTAGTAAATTGATGATTGCTACATTAGTTTTTCATCTTCGACTTCTCTATTTTTGCAATCTAGTTATATGTTTTCAAAATTTATTTTTAGTAAGTCATTTTCATCCTTCAGCTCTAAGTTGGAAAGAGAGAGTTGTAAGTTTTCTTGTTTTAAATTGTCAAGGTCTTGTTGAATGGTTCTAAAAACTCATTCATCATTTCCTCAAAGGTATGAGATGCGCTTGTATGATGATTGACATCAGAAGAGGTTGAGCTTACCACATCATCATTTTCGTCATCCTCATCCTCTTTGGCCCTCATACAAACATAGGCATTATCTTTAATTTCATCGTCGTTGGAGTAGCTGCCAGTTACATCCTGTAGACATTCCTCCATCTTGGTTGTTGTCGGCATTGATTCTTATTACTCAATCAGTGCCTTCATCTTACTTCTCCATATATACACTTCTCATATCTTTCTTGTTGTTCAGCTTCGGGTAGCCTTTGAAGTTACATCTATTTGCATAGTGTCCTGACTTACTACAATTGCAACAGAAGTTAGAGTTGTAATACCCGTACTTTTTATTAACTGTTTGACCTTGTCGTTCTTCCTATTTTGTCGCTCTGTAAACTCGATGTCGTTATAGAGTTTTATACCTTGTTTGGATCATGATCGTGTTGTTTAGACCTTTCGGAAGTGTTCTGGGTCAGGGAGATAACGCATGCTAGGCCTAGGCTAATGCATTCTAATTCTTCTTGAGTAGCGCACGCTAGCTTTGAGCCTTAGCGCGCGCTAAAGGACCAGACAGGGCAAAGGCAGTAGCTAATTCTGCTCTCTGGACTAGTAGTTAGCGCACGCTAGGAGTTAGCTAGTGCATGCCATTCGTGGTCAGTAGCGCGCGCTAACAAGTCCGTAGCCCATGCTAACGAGCTGGGTCGGCATAGGCAGTGAGGTTGTCAGGCTGTCTGGACTATCGGGTTTCGGCTAATGCACGTTATAAGTGTTTCATAGCGCACGCTAAGCTATCATAGCAGCGTACGCTAAGACTCGAACAGGGCAAAGGACAGTAGGTTCTGGACTCCAATTTCTGGACACCAACTCCCAGTTAGCGCATGCTAACTATCGGCTAGCGCACGCTAAGAGTAGGCTATTAGCGCACGCAACGGTATACCTTACGCACGCTAATGAGGCTGGCAGAAGCCACTGGACTACCCGGTGACCCCGTTAGCACACACTAATTTTGAAGTGTAGCGTGTGCTAGACTAGGCACAGTATATATAGGACAGTTGACCCTGCACTTGTCATTTCTTCCACCTTTTTCACTTGTTCGATCGGGAGAGATCAAGGAAGGCGATTCGGGGCGATTTGAGGTGGTCTTTCTTCATTAATAATCATCTTGAGTTGGATAACAAAGATCTCACAACACTTAATCCTTTTCCATCTTCTAAATCAAGGTAAGAATGCTTAGAACCCTAATTTTGGGAATTTTGGAGATTTTCTTAGATTCATCCGATTTATCCATTTTGGAGCTGGAGAACCATGAGATTATGAAGTATCTACCCCGTATACATGTTTCCCCTATGATTTTAGGGATTGTTTTGTGCCTTGTTCGAATGTAAGAGGGTTTGGGTGATTTTCCAACCCCTAGATGTTTACCCTCGTAGTTTCGTGAATCATAGGCGGGTTTCGGGAGTTTCTTAATGTGATTTGTGTATGGATTATTGATTATTGTATTCCTTTCAAATCATTTAGGTGCTGGAAGTGCGTTCCTGGACCTACCGAACTTATACTATTTTCCTTCCGATTTCTCGATGTCTCAAAGGCAAGTATATGTTTATGATTGTACGTTCTCGACTTTGAAAGTAAGATATATGATTGGCATGATTGTTTATATCCACTCTGGGACGGACCGACAAGTCCTCTGAGGGTTTCGTAGCCTCTGGTGCGATTCCATGGATAGTTGGGTTGACCACTCTGGGACGGACCGACGGGTCCTCTGAGGGTTCCGTAGCCTCTGGTGCGGTTCCACGGTTGATCATGTATGTATTAATGTGATGCTATGAGATTTAGTTATTATGGAATACTAGTCTTCAAATGATGAATTGATGGTTACCTTTACTTTATTATCGAGGAGTATTGTGTTTCATATTCGATATACTTGCACTAGCTATTCGACGGCTAACCCCTTTATGGGGGGAAATACTTTTTATGTATTTTAGGTTCCAGGAGAGCAGGGAGAGCAGACAGGCAGGTATCGGGTCGGCATAAAGATGATGGGCAAGCATGATACTGTGTCTTGTCTCTGGTTACATGTTGTGTTTCCTCCATTCAGTGTTGTTGTACTGGAATGGCTTTTGAATACTCGAATATTCTTTTCATTTTCCTTTTGATGTTCCGGCCTGTGTTGCTGAGGTACTGATTTGTGACGTGTTGTATTTGGATACATTGGTTATGGTTTGAATACCATTTGTAGTGTCCTTCATTTCATTATATTTGGACCCTCTCGGTCAAATGTTATAATTCCGCGTATGTATAGCCTTGTGGGTCCCACAGCGGGACTCACGGCGCTGTAACATACCCTGAATAACTTGGGGGTGTTACAGAATATGGTATCGGAGCTTAGGTCTGTAGATACCTAGGTTGTAGGTCTTTTGGGTCGATTAAGTCATCGTTTGACTACAATATGACTACTTTGCCATCATCACAATGCGACCGGTACTTGTAAGACCTCTTACTCTTCTGGTGTTTCCTTAATCGCTTTGCCTCTGAATTGATATTTTTGAGAATCGGTCACTTTGATGACGTGCGAATGAATTGTACTTACGTACATTGTGTGTTCTTCAGTATGTCAGCTGGTAGGGGACGAGGCCGTGGTCGTCGTCGTGGACGCGGACGCGGACGTGGCGCGGCCATTTCCCTCAGTTTCGTTGCGGGATCGACCAACCCCGGCCTATTTAACTCGGTGCATCCTGGCACCGAAAGTCAGCATGACCAGTCGACTGGCCAAGGGAATAGCGCAGATGTTGGAGTTGCGAATGTCCTTCAACAGTTGGCTAACCAGATGACCATTTTGGCCCAAGCCGTTCAGTTGAACAATCTGAACCCAACAACGGATGCCTTGCTTCAAAATGTGATCCGTATGCACCCACCACAGTTTGGCGGTGCCACGGACCCGTTAGGTTGGGAGGATTGGCTAGCGGAGTTAGAGAAAATTTTCGAAGCGGTTGATTGTCCCGAAGCGAGGAAAGTACTGATTGCTCAGTATTTCCTCACCAAGGAGGCCGCAACGTGGTGTAAAGTTGTCAAGCCACAGGATCATGTTTCTACATGGGGAGAGTTTAAAGAGCTTTTGGAGGCCGAGTTTTGTCCTTGGCCAGTGCAAGAAGGCCGAATCCGAGCCTTTTTCGAGGCTAAGCCACGGAATATTCTCGTTTCGCAGGCAATCGTGGAGTACAACCAACAATTGATCCACGTGAAGAATCAAGTGCGAGACGAGCATGATAAGATCCATTACTTTGATATACGGATGAGCATGGACTTACGGCGGTACATGGCCGGATTTGCTTGCACCACTTTGAAGGAATGTCAGGATAGGGCTTTGGCCCATGACATGTTAAGCCCCGACAACGATACCACCGAAGAACCGAAGAAGTAGAAGATCGCGGGAAATTTTTCTGGCTCTAAGGGTGGCAACTTCCAGAGACCTCAGGTGACTAACCGTTCCGCCGGGCAGTCGTCACGTTCTACTAGAGGGAAGAGGAGTTCCCGTTCTGCTCCAGGTACCTCAGCTCGCCCGGTGACTTGCTATAATTGTGGTCGTCCAGGCCACGTTAATTTGGAATGCAATTTCACACCTTTGAAGTGTCACACTTACGGGCAGATGGGTCATAGAGCGGCTTATTGTTCCGAACCAAATCAGACTCTGGACACTCGGGCTTCTGCCCCAGCGCCACTAGATCAGCGAAAATCTTTTGGTCAGTCGCAGCAGAGCCATGACCGAGGCCAGGGACGGGGTCAGAATACTAGAGGGGGAGATTCTAGCGTCAGTTCGGCACACCCCCGAGTCTATGAGATGCATCGAGCGGATGAACCCGACGCGGCAGTGGCCTCAGGTACCATTCATATCTTATCTCATCCAGTCCGTGTACTTTTTGATTCAGGTGCTACTCATTCTTTCATCTCTTTGAAGTGTGTACGCCGTTTGAACATAACTTGTATGACTGATTGTGCCCCTTTCATTGTGAAACTACCTAGCGGGGATAGAATTGTGGGAAACCGGGAGATTAGAGATTTTCCAGTGAATATAGCCGATATAGATTGGTTATCGAACTTGATTGTAGTTGATATGGAAGATGAAGATGTGATCCTTGGCGAGGATTGGCTTGATAGTCACCAAGCAATTATGAATTACCGTACTAAGGTTATCACTATGATGACTAAAGACGGATCCGAGTACTCATTTTGGGACGTAAGACGGGCCGGTCTAAGTTGCTTATCAGCGCCATGAAGGCCGTAAAACTTTTCAATAAAGGTTGCACGGGCTATTGGTGTTATACTTTGAAGACGAAAGGGAACAAAGTCGATTTCTCTTCAATTCCGGTTGCTAATGAATATCCAGACGTTTTCCCGGACGACCTCCCGGCATTACCGCCAGATCGAGATATAGAATTTTCGGTGGATTTAGAGCCTTATACGGCTCCTATTTCTAAGGCACCATATCGGATGGCACCTTCCGAGATGCATGAATTGAAGAGTCAGTTGGGAGATCTTCTGGAGAAAGGGTACATCAGACCGAGCGCTTCGCCTTGGGACGTGCCTGTTCTTTTTGTGAGAAAGAAGGATGGTTCACTATGTTTATGCATCGACTACCGTGAGCTAAACAAAATGACCATTAAGAACAAGTATTCTTTGCCTCGTATAGACGATTTATTTGATCAGTTACAAGGGGTCGCAGTTTTCTCGAAAATTGACTTGAGATCAGGGTACTACCAGCTAAGGGTGAAAGAGTCTGGTGTTCCAAAGACTGCATTTCGGAGGAGATACGGGCATTATGAATTTGTAGTCATGCCTTTTGGATTGACTAATGCACTGGCACTATTCATGCGATTAATGAACAAGATATTTATCGAGTACCTCGACAGGTGTGTGGTCGTCTTTATTGACGACATCTTGATTTATTCTCGGGATAAGGAGGAGCATGCCCGGCATTTACGTTTAATACTAAATATTTTGAGAGCCGAGCGCCTCTATGCGAATTTCTCGAAATGTGAGTTCTACTTGGAAGAAGTTATGTTTCTCGGTCATGGGATTTCGGCCGAAGGGGTTCGCGTAGACCCGCAGAAGATTGAGGCAGTGCTAGATTGGGAACCGCCTAAAAATGTTAAAGAAGTTCGTAGCTTTTTGGGCCTTGCTGGGTATTACCGTCGGTTTGTCGAGGGGTTTTCGAAACTCGCTCGACCACTCACGAAATTACTCCAGAAGGCAGAGAAGTTTGATTGGACGGTTGAGAGACAACAGAGCTTCGATGAGCTGAAGAGATGTTTGACCTCAGTGCCGATTCTAGCTTTACCGCATGGTAGTGAAGGATTTGCAGTTTATAGCGACGCTTCGGGACATGGCCTTGGATGTGTGCTTATGCAACATGATAAGACGATAGCTTTTGCGTCACGACAACTGAAGCCGTACGAGATGAACTATCCTACTCACGATTTGGAGTTGGCCGCAATTGTCTTCGTACTCAAGATTTGGTGACATTATTTGTATGGTTCTCCGTGTCGGATTTATACCGATCACAAGTGCTGAATTTAGACAGAGACGTTGGTTAGAATTGATAAAGGAGTACGATTTGGAAATTCTTTACCACGCAGGAAAAGCCAATGTCATCGCGGATGCTTTGAGCCACAAATCGGCATCGCTCCTGATGCACGAGGTTCTTACATCTCAGACGAAGATTCATCAGGATTTAATCGAGCAAGGAATAGAAGTTTGGTTTCAAAGAGTACAGGGACAACTGTGCACTCTCGAAATTACTTCCTCCTTGGTTGATGACATCAAAGGAAAACAGTGGAGTGATCCCATGATTTCTCAACTGAAGGGAGTTGTAATTAAAGGAAAAGCCCCTGGTTTTATGGTCTATGAGGACAGTATTCTGAGATTTCAGGGCAGGCTTTGTGTTCCGAATGATCCAAAGTTGAGGCAGAGAATTCTCCGAGAAGCTCACGCTACACCTTACTCAATCCCCCCCGGAATGAGTAAGATGTACAAAGACTTGAAGCGAAATTTTTTGTGGAATAACATGAAGAAAGATGTCACGGAATTTGTACTATGGTGCTTGATGTGTTAATAAGTCAAGATCGAACATCAACGATCGGCGGGGTTGTTGAAGCCGCTTCCCATTCCCGAGTGGAAGTGGGAAGATATCTCTATGGATTTTATCACTGGCATGCCGAGACCTAGAGCCGGAATGAATATGATTTGGGTAACCATCTATCGATTGACCAAGTCTGCACACTTCCTTGGTATTAAGGATACGGGGGACTGGAGAGATTGGCTCGCACTTTTTTAGCCGAGATTATGAGATTGCGTGTTGCCCCTAAGACCATTATTTTCGACCGAGATGGTCGTTTCATATCGCACTTTTGGGAGGCCGTTCATCAGGCTTTGGGTACTTAGTTGAGATTGAGCACGTCCTTTCATCCTCAGTCAGACGGTCAGACGAAGAGGACAAAGACGTTGGAGGATATGTTGCGGGCTTGTGCCCTAGACTGGAGTAATGATTGGGAGCTTCATTTGTCGTTGATCAAGTTTGCCTACAATAATAGTTGGCATGCGTCGATCAAAATAGCACCGTTCGAGGCACTTTATGGTAGGCGATGTAGGTCGCCATTATGTTGGGATGAGGCTTCGGAGCTAATCGGAATGGAGCCAGATATGTTGATGGAGACTAAGGAAAAGATTTCTATTATCCGGGACTGGTTGTTGACTGTCCAGAACCATTAGAAATCTTATGCTGATACTCGCCATCAACCTTTAGAGTTCGAAGTGGGGGATCATGTTCTACTCAAGGTGTCGCCGACCAGAGGGGTTTTCCGCTTTGGGAAAGAGGGGAAACTTAGTCTGAGCACTACGCCATAGATGGCCTACGGCAACTCCTACAAAATATTGCAAGAAGCAAAAAAACGTTGTTGTAGACAAGAAAATCAAAACGGCAACACTTTTTTGGTGTTGCACTTTTCTCCGCTATCGTAGGTCCCTATAGCAACACTTATGTCACCTACTACAACAACACTCCTTTTGTTACCATAAGACTGCAAGGCATCGTTAACTATAGTCTACAACAACATTAAACAAGTGTTGCAACAGAGATCAAATTTCTGTAACAGGTGGGGCCCAAATGTGGGGCCCACCTATGGACCCCATACTTGTTAGGGAACCATGTTGCAACACTTTTTAAGTTTATGCAACACCTCTTTAGTAAGTAAATGCAACACTATGTACCACCTACTGCAATACTCACAAAAAAAATGACAAGAAATATTCGTTTATATTAATTACCAATCCAGTACAATTCAAAATCCATCCATTCAAAATACAACCCATACCAACCATCCATCCATCCAAAATATCTAACCAAATAAAGCCATAACCACCATATAAATCTAAACACCAAAACAAAGACCCTCCACACCATCCATCCACCATAATATCTAACCAATCACATAGAGTTATAAGTCTTAAAGTACGTAATGGAAATAGTTAAACAGCTTAAATACAACGACCAAAAGCCATGAAATACAATACTTAAAAAACATAAAATCTAAGTTGTAGCACCTCCTCCTGTAATAGGTGTGCCGTTGTCGTTATCACTTGATATTGTGGGACAAAGTTCAACCAAATTGATGTTCATGATTGGGTTTACTTCGCCTAATTTCTTAAGCACCCAAGTTTACTACACCGAACTACCGTCTCTCAAAACTACAAACGCCACGGGAATTTCTCCAACCTCTTCATCTCTCGCACTGCTCAAATCAACAGTACATACGGAAAATGAGTTTGATTATATACATCGTTATAGCAGATTTTAACTTCAAGAAGATCGTCTCGTTCTAGTTCAATTTCTGCAATAATTATCCAACAATTAAAGATCTTTCTTCTCAGACGATTTTGTTCCAGTACCGCACGGCATAATTCTACAATTCTCACCTACTATATATATCCTTACACCAAAGGTAAACTCAAAACTCAAAATCCTTCACCATCAACTTTTTGCGTCCGTATTCAATTCTACTATACAAACCAAAACCTGCAAAACAAACATAACAAAAACTTCTCCATCTGATTCTGTAGATATAAATTAAATTAAAAAAGTTAGACAGTAAAAGGATCAAAGGGAAATTAGAGACTATTAACCAACAATCCTCTTAACAATAAAATAGATGACAAATTAAAAAACTAAGCAAATAATTTAGATACATCAAGCATAAAAGTATACTTGGCATCTGAAGTTGCTGAAACATTGCAAATCATAATGACAAGGCTTAAACAAGTGAGACTACTACTACTTCTTATGCTCAAATATACTTGGACACCCCCATCAATCTAAGGAATGATGACAGAAATATGAGTTTAAATCATGTGGTACTTTCATGAAGTTTGTCATGTAAAGACAATGTTAGCTTAATGAAGCTTACGATGAATAAAATGTAGTGGGAATCAATCTTAGCTTCTCCATTTTGGCATTAGTTGTGGCAGGTGGAGGTTTTACTGGATTTCCTGAAGGAGAATAATATATAAAATACATTAAGTGTAAACTATTCACTACAATACTTGAGAAAGTTACAAGACTAAGGAATTTCTCCTTAATGGCCTTTTCGAGTTCATTTCCATTGTTGAAGGACTGAAATCGCACATATATATCATTCTCCAAAGTAAAAGAAAACTCTCTTCTCCCAAAGTAAGATTGATCACATCCAGGATGCTTTCCATCTAAAAATAAGCAACCAAGAATCAGTTACTAAATTCAACAGACTAATAAAGAAATGATAGTTATTAGGAGCATAAGGATCTCAAGAGAATAGATTACCGTTTCCATATGACATCTATTTATGCATATCAGTGCAAGGAAAAAACTTTCCCGTGTGGATAAAATTAAACCAAGCAACAGCATTATCAACTATGTAAAGCAAACTAATACCACAATTATTCTTAATTGAATTACAGAACAGAACTGAAACATAAAGGAACCCGATTCTAAATCAAAGTAATATTTGCCTTTCACTTTCAATGTTATTATTAGCTGAAGTTTGAGAGATTTTAGCAGAAGAGTCCCCTAACCAAAGTTCACAATTGCATTTATCAGATTACGTAAAGTCTTATTCTTAAGTTATTACCATGTTTAATTTAGTGAAGAAGTCTTATTAATTGTTTTATATTTGAATAAAATGTAACTGGAAGAATATAATTTGTTTTCTTCTTTCCGCTCAATTTCTGTACTGAAAGCTGATACCGTACAAAGAATCCAGGTGGAATCATCACACACAAACGTAAAATTCTTTGTGATTGATAAACTACAAGTGAGGTGTATATTATACACAGTCCGATCAAAAGAAAAGTAAGAAAATTGTTATTTGTTAAACATGAGCAAGAAAAGCAATTCATTCCAAGCTACTCACTGAGGAGAGGCAACAGTCAAGATCATAAAAATAAAAGGAAGAAGCAGGGGCGGATCCAGGATTTTTTTGCCTAGGGAAAAAAAATTCTCTGACCCAATTACCTATTGTGTCTATATCCCTAATATATCAATCATAAATTATGATGGTGTTTTGTATCAACCAATCCCATCTTCTTTATTTCATATTTGTCAATAATTCTACTTTTAAACAGAAATCAAAACAATATTCAATAGGTCAGGAACAACGTCTAATGCTAAATTAACTTCATATAAATATTGAAAATTACCCAAAAACAATATATTCTAAAATTAGAAAATTAATACATGAACGAAGGCAAGAAAGACAAAAATTACCAGATATTAAGCTTGGATGTGAACAGGGCTGGCCGCAAGAAAAATAAAAAATTACCATAATAAATCTTCAGGTAAATAACGTTGAATCCATCGGGAATCTCATTATTATCTTTTGCTCTGTCTCCAATCGGTCTACTACTATGTCTTCAATTGTGTTCTCAACTTGTCTCTGACCATTTTCGAACAAACTTTCCAAACAAAAGATTTAGAAACTACATCAAAGGATGAGAGGACGAAATAAAAAGTGAAATCTTGCCCCGGAAACCCTACCTTTTCTTGAAAGAAATAATTGCGCACTGAAACTTACCGATCCGTGCAGGCGCTGGAGGGTGGCGGCGCGAGGACGAAGTGGGAAATTAATATACTAAAAAAAAAGACAAACAGCATCGACGATTCACCATCTCCGCCACACCACCGACTGCACCCTCATCGCCGCCGCGTGCACTTTTATCACTGCAAAACCCGCGGCCAACCACCCAAATACCATAATTAGCCCAAACCTAATTCCTCATAAATTTGAATCGAGCTCTAACCCCGAATCGAACAAATCAAAACCCCAATATAGAATCCAATCCAAAACAAAAACCTAAACCCAAGCTAAAACCTTTTTCCTCTTACCTGGAATTCACGCTGCCGGGCTTAGCCATGTCCCACCGCCGACTGCTGCGGTGAGGAGTACATGTGTGTCCAAATCGTGTGCGTGTGTATGTACGGAGCAGAATATGTGTGTACGAGTGTGTGTGTGTATTTTTGAGAGAGAGAGAGCAGAAGAGATGGGGAGAGAGAGGATCCGAGACCGGGAGACGAGAGAGTGAGAGAAGAAACGAGAGATTTGAGATGTGGGTAAGAACGAGGGATTTTATTCCCTCTTTCCACAATATTCCCTTTTTACCATTTTGGTATATCCATAAAAAATGTTCTCTTTCTATTTTTAAACACTATCTTATAATATAATTTACTAAAATATTTTTATAATATTTATATATTTACACATTTTACCAAGCTGACCCACATATTAAATTATTTAACCAACTTAATTAATATTAAATTACTTTTAATATGGAACCCAAACTCCACTCACATCACACCCACCTAACATTTTCTATGGTCTATTGTCCATAAATTAGTTTTATTTTTTTATTATTTTTCTTAATTTTTAATTAGAATATATCTACAGTAGTTTCAAAAATAGAAATATTACTTTTAAATAAATGTCATACTCCACTTCATTCAAAATTAATTAGTTCTCAAGTACAAGATTGTTTATTTTTAATTATAAATAAAATATAAAAAGTTTTTTTAATAGTACCTCTACGTTTGTGTCGCCAAAGTGTTACGATCATGTAACACTTTGCTACTAACACTATATTTGTATGTAAGGTAACACCTAAAATACAATGTTGCACTAGGCCAAATTTTGCATAACTGTTGCAACATTTTAGCTGGCAACACGATGCAAATTTGTTGCAGTAGGCCATCTATAGTTTACTCTATTTTTAAATTATTAAAAATGTTATATTGTTCAAAATTGACATTATTGACTGTAATCACAAACTGTTTGTTTTGAAATTTTAAATAATATATTTTTTTCAATTTTAAATAATTTTACAATAAATTAAATATTTATTTTAAATGTTTTATTAAAAATATAAAGTTATAGCTAAGGCAACACTTTGTAAACATATACAACAACATCAAAAAAACAATGTTGCAGTAGGTAAAAAATTTAGAGCTACTACAACATTTTTGAGCGCAACACTAACAAAATTCGTTGTCATAGGCCATCTATGGCGTAGTGGAGGTATATCGAACCTTTCGAGATTTTGGACAGGGTTGGAGATTTAGCTTATCGCTTGGCGTTGCCTCCAGCTTTGAGTCACGTCCATAGTATTTTTCATGTGTCTCAGTTGAGAAAGTACGTGCCGGATCCAAGTCATGTTATCGACTATAGTGAGATTGACGTAGCCGAGGATATTACCTATCCGGAGAGACCAGTGAAGATCCTTGAACGTCGTGAGAAACAACATTGGCATAAAACCATTCCATTTGTTAAAGTGCAATGGTCGAGACATGGAGTCGAGGAGGCGACTTGGGAGACGGAAGAGAAGATGCGGTCGGAGTACCCCGAACTTTTTAATTCTTAAGTTTCGGGACGAAACTTCTTTTTAGAGGGGGAGAATGTAATACCCGTACTTTTTATTAACTGTTTGACCTTGTCGTTCTTCTTATTTTGTTGCTCTGTAAACTCTTTGTGAAGTTATCGATGTCGTTATAGAGTTTTGTACCTTGTTTGGATCATGATCGTGTTGTTGAAACTTTTCGGAAGTGTTCTGGGTCAGGGAGATAATGCACGCTAGGCCTAGGCTAACGCACGCTAATTCTTCTTGAGTAGCGCATGCTAGCTTTGAGCCTTAGCGCGCGCTAAGGGACCAGACAGGGCAGAGGCAGTAGCTAATTCTGTTCTCTGAACTAGCTGTTAGCACACGCTATGAGTTAGCTAGCGTATGTTATTCGTGGTCAGTAGCGCGCGCTAACATGTCCGTAGCGCACGCTAACGAGCTGGGTCGACAGAGGCAGTGAGGTTGTCAGGCTGTCTGTACTATCAGGTAACGTACGCTAGGCTTCGGCTAACGCATGCTATAAGTGTTTCATAGCGCATGCTAAGCTATCACAGCAGCGCACGCTAAGACTCGAACAAGGCAGAGGACAGTAGGTTCTGGACTCCAATTTCTGGCCACCAACTCCCAGTTAGCGCACGCTAACTATCGTCTAGCGCAGGCTAAGAGTAGGCTATTAGCGCATGCAACGGTATACCTTATGCACGCTAACGAGGCTGGAAGAAGCCACTGGACTACCCGGTGACCCCGTTAGTGCATGCTAATTTTGAGGTGTAGCGTGTGCTAGACTGGGCACGGTATATATAGGACAGTTGACCCTGCACTTGTCATTTCTTCCACCTTTTTCACTTGCCCGATCGGGAGAGCTCAAGGAAGGCGATTCGGGGCGATTTGAAGCGGTCTTTCTTCATCAATCATCATCTTGAGTTGGATAACAAAGATCTCACAACACTTAATCCTTTTCCATCTTCTAAATCAAGGTAAGAATGCTTAGAACCCTAATTTTGGGAATTTTGTGGATTTTCTTATATTCGTCCGATTTATCCATTTTCGAGCTTTAGAACCTTGAGATTATGAAGTATCTACCCCATATACATGTTTCCCCTATGATTTTATGGATTGTTTTGTGCCTTGTTCAGATGTAAGAGGGTTTGGGTGATTTTCCAACTTCTAGATGTTTACCCTCGTAGTTTCGTGGATGTTAGGTGGATTTCGGGAGTTTCTTCGTGTGATTTGTGTATGGGTTATTGATTATCATATTCCTTGCGAATCGTTTAGGTGCCGGAAGTGCGTTCTTGGACCTATCGAACTTATACTCTTTTCCTTCCGATTTCTCGATGTCTCAAAGGCAAGTATATGTTTATGATTGTACGCTATCGACTTTGAAAGTAAGATATATGATTGGCATGATTGTTTATATCCATTCTGGGATGGACCGACGGGTCCTCTAAGGGTTTCGTAGCCTCTGGTGCCATTCCACGGATAGTTGGGTTAACCACTCTGGGACGGACCGGCGTGTCCTCTGAGGGTTCCGTAGCCTCTGGTG
This sequence comes from Orobanche coerulescens, assembly GCA_033398695.1. Classification (NCBI taxonomy): domain Eukaryota; kingdom Viridiplantae; phylum Streptophyta; class Magnoliopsida; order Lamiales; family Orobanchaceae; genus Orobanche; species Orobanche coerulescens. The sequence continues at coordinate 116,885,933 of CM065801.1, forward strand.
CGGTTCCACAGTTGATCATGTATGTATTGATGTGATGCTATGAGATTTAGTTATTCCAGAAAACTAGTCTTGAAATGATGAATTGACGGTTACCTTACTTTATTGTCGAGACGTATTGTGTTTCATATTCGATACGCTTGCACTAGCTATTCGACGGCTAACCCCTTTATGGGGGAAATACATTTTATGTATTTCAGGTTCCACGAGAGCGGACATGCAGGTATCGGGTCGTCATGAAGATGATGGGAAAGCGTGATACTGTGTCTTGTCTCTGGTTACATGTTGTTTTTCCTCCATTCAGTGTTGTACTGGAATGGCTTTTGAATACTCGAGTATTATTTTCATTTTCCTTGATGTTGTGTTTCCGAGGTATTGATTTGTGACATGTTGTATTTGGATACATTGGTTATGGTTTGAATACCATTTGTATTGTCTTTCATTTCATTATATTTGGACCCTCTCGGTTAAATGTTATAATTCCGTGTATGTATAGCCTTGTGGGTCCCACGGCGGGGCTCACAGTGCTGTAACATATCCTGAATAACTTGGGGTTGTTACAAGAGTCTCATGTGGATGGTGATTCAGAACTCGCCCTGTTTGACGGTTTCGTCCTGTAGGGACCTCTCCAGAATTCTTGATGAATTTCTCGAACTTCTACATTAGCAGAGCCATCTCGTCTTACGGTAGCACATCATCATCATCATCATCATCATCTCCTGTAGATTTCCTGTCACATATAGCCACAAGAGTTGTAGTCTTGGCAGGTGACTCCTCAGCCTTCTCTCTGCTGTCAATATCATACCCAAAAGCCTTTGAGGTCAGAGAAGAGATCAAAAGTAAATATTTCATTAAGGTTACAAGACATACGCAGAGATGTGATCTTAATATCCCATTGGTTAGGGAGAGATTTAAATATTTTCCATGTCTTCTAAACTTTTGAGAGTACTCTTTGCCCAACGCTTTAATTTCACCGACAATGCAAGTGAATAGGAATATCTAAAGATCTCATTTCAAGAGACTCAAATTGTTGAGTAAGTTTATAATCTTTATAGAGCTCAGTGCCCTCGCATATCATATTGAGTTTATCCTATAAAGCATTGGCTGTCTTATAGCCTTTTACCTTGGAGAATATGCCTGTATCAAGAGTGGCAAATAGCTCATTTTTAGCTAGGTTGTCTAAGTTTGCTCGCTTTGTTTCATCCGTTGTCCACTGATCTCTCGGCTTCTATAGCATCTCGACATGTGGTTAGCCTTCATTATGGTGATAGGTGCTTCATGTATCGCGAAGAGCATCTCTTCGTGCATGGCAGCATAACATGCTTCCATTCTAATTCTCTAATCATCGAATCGTTAGTGGAAAACATTGGAACATTATTAATCATAGAGGAATCCATACATAGAGATAAGAGATGATTTTGAAAAAAATTATGTAGTTTTGGAAAGCTAGTGATTATGGATATGGTTCAGGTTGAAAATTGATTGATTCTTTGTAGAACCAATGGTTCCGATATCACTTGTTGGGAATAACATACTTATATGATAGAGTGGGGGGCGGAGTACGTTGTACTCTTTTTTGAAGATTTTGTGTAGCAGAAGTTTATAAGTTAGTTGTTGTAGTTACATCAACTGAGTATTCTCCTGTTGGCTTGGTGCTTATAGGGTTTTACAAAGTAATTTTAAATCAACCACATGCAGTAATGCAGAAGTAAGCAGGTGGAGACACGGTAATTTATGTGGTTTGTGGCAACATCCTCTATGTCCACAGGTTCTCCACACAGGAGAAATATTTATTAAATCTAAGGTGCACACAACTGTATGATTTTAACTCGACTCTCTAAGATATATATTCAACACACATTGATACACTTGGACATAGATTGTGATTATCACATAGATTGGATGTAGGCTTCTTGAACTCTAACTTCTTGCACATATCGAAGCTTCATTCTCCTGAACTTTCTTCGTCCCATACAAGTTGGCAAAAGCTCGCTTTGTTAGTACACACAGGGCTAACTCTCAATGTCAAACATAGAAGATCAAGTATTTGAACAACAGTTGTAAGCTTTTAAGTCACCTGGTGTGATGTGCTGTTCTCTTTCATTGAGGATTGATAGTCTCTTCAATATAGAATATTGATGTAGGCTTGAGGAGAGTGTTTGCTCTTTTGATTGCTAGTTTTCCACAGGTAACTTTGGTAGTTAGAAAAAGTCCTCTGGTTGGGCAATTTATAACCTTAGAAGTAGATCTGTTATAAATATAGTCTTCGACCGGTTGGTGAGATGTAGACAATTCAGATTGGCGGCTTGGTGAATGTTTGAATTAAAGTAATCTATCTTATCAGCATTAAACGCTTCACACGTTCTTTTAGCCTTCATCAAATGCTCATCCCACAATCTTCGACCGCATTTAATGATGTCTCAATCAGCATTAAATACTCTTCAAACCCTTGAATACTGCGTGAATATAATATAACTTATTTCCAATGGTTTGAAGTCCAAATACTTTCCTGTTGGGTTGTACTCTTTATTTTTCCTAAGTATGATGCATACAATAATAGTCTTGTAGTCAACTAGGAGCCTTGGTTGTAGATATCTCGAACTTAATTACGCTATTGAATGAACATTGTATGATCAATGCTGTATGAAGTCGGTTGTAGGAAAAACACTATAGTTTGGTGCATTTATCAAAACTTTAAGAGGAACAACCCCAACAGAAAGATTGCATCCCATACCATCCTTGACTGCTCAAAGAGTCTTGTGTGGATGGAATAATGCTTATTATCTATTTTCGTTCAATATTATATGTTTGGACTGATGAACAAAATGAATCCCATATTCCCACAACCGGGTACGTTTTAAGATTATTTACCCCTATTTTGAGAGCTTGTAGTAGCGTTGAAGTTTTGGGGAGTGCTAAGAGTCAAGAACACATGCATATAGGAAATAAATTACAAGCTTTATTTTGTTTTATTTTGCTTATTATAATACCCTTGAAGAAATTGACATTGAGATTTTGGTTAACTATATGGGATAAAAATTCATTCAGTCTTGTCTCGACATTAAATAGTGATTTGTTTATTTCTCGAAAATCTTATACTTATTATTTTCTTCGTTCTTGATTTGCTTCCGCATATTATTAACACTAAGGGTAGTACTTTAGATTAACTATTTCGGATGTTATAATTTAGTGGTATCAGAGCAGGTCTATATTTCTATCGACTTGTTCGATAGTTAATAGCACCAACCCATTTCTGACATGGGCTCCTACTCAAGGTACTTTACTTTGCTTATATGACTTCAACTATTTATATAAATTCCTGGTTAGCAGTTGCACGTTTAAAATACAAAATGATATGAACAGTTAAAGAGAGATTCATATGATTATATTATACATTTCACCCAGTTTTATGATGGATTACTAGCATGAATTCTTTTATGTGTTATTTGCAAATATCATCTTCGAAACAAAACTATTTTATTTTGACCGCTGCTAGTGGACCGAGGCATTTGGGGCATGCTTATATGATATACATGTCTGTGCCCTTTGAGATATTACTTCGGGTATGTGAGACTAGTTAAATTAGAAAATTATGAGTATTGAACATATGTTGAGCTCGTTCCGGTGCATAGCATTTGACTCAAGATCCCAAAGAAAGGAAATGGTCTTAAGTGAATATTTATCTGCAACTATAATATATAAACATGTTATTCTTTTGATTCTTGTATGTCTGTGCTTATATAATGTATATAACCAGAGGCTGTGTTATGCATCTTATGCACAATTGGCTGATTAAAAGGAGTCTATCTTTTAATTTTGGGGCTTCCCATATAAATCCGAACCAAAAGCTGATGAAAATTATCTTCTTCTTCTGTGATCCACACACGAACAATTGGTACAAGCCGAATTGCTAGATCCTTATGAATAATGTTGATAAAAAGTACAACAAATAATTCCTTGCTAGAATGATTTATAATATTGATCAAAATCAACTAAGGGAATAAGGCGGAGATGACCGAATCAGACTTCTTGGACAGAAAACAGTTCAGACGATATGAAGAGAGGGGATGGCTGATTTTTCAAAGAATTAGGGTTGTGTATTTTTAATCTTATGACAATATACTAAGTAAACCTTATAGTTAAAACTCTAGTATTTGCTTAGTTGCCCCTCATCTTTTAAATAATACAATATATATAGTATCATATATTATATATTACTTATTATTTAATCCTCTAATAAATATAATATCAAATAATATATTTACTATACACAGTTGATATAATTAAATATATAATATATATAATATCATATATTATATATTACTCATTATTCAGTTTCTTAATAAATATAGTATCCAATAATATATTTATTAATCATTCGTGCTTATCTTTAATTGTCGTATGTGTGACCCAAAAGACTTATATTATGTTGGCAATCATTTAATGTCTCATTAAATGATAAATCATAAGCGGCCTCTAGAAAGACATTATGACTACCCAAATAATATAAGTTTATAGTCCATTAAACCATTTAACGTGTCAAATTCCTTTGCCGCGCGATATCATATTTGAACTAGGTCATGGAAATTGTCATACGTATTATGTTCAAATGCTTTCTCGATCTTACGTAGACTAATTGAATCAAATGACTCTTTATTTGAGTATGGCTATGCATTTCCTTCAGTCCTACATATCGAGGGGCCCAACATATATCTCTCTCCCCAAAGAAAGGGACAAATCCCCATTTTGATTATTCATTGCCCTCTACATGACTCCTACTAATCCCGATCGCTAACCTTTATGATCACCATGTCGCATATTCCTAATAATCTCCCACTTACACTCAATACCACACACTATGGTATCTAATACCCATGTTCTCCATATTACGCTCTAAGCTTATCTAAGAAAGTGACTTGGTGAGTGGATCAGTGGCATTGTCTTCTGAGTCTACTCTATGCAGCACAATGTATCCTTTGCAAACAAATTCTCTCATGAGGTGATACTTTCTCACAATGGGTTTTGTACTGTTGTGAAACCTCGGCTCCTTGGCCTGTGCTACAGCTCTGTCGTTATCGCACAAAATCGTAACAGGCAGCTCAGCACTTGGTGTCACTTGAAGTTCACCCAGAAACTTCTTAATCTAAAACCCTTCCTTAGAGGCCTCCGAGGTCGCTTGATACTCAGCCTAATAGGTGGAATCAGCAATAATGCTCTGCTTGGCACTACGCCAAGCTACTGCTCCTCCATTAATAGTAAAAATGTATCCAGAGGTAAACATCGGGTCTTCTTTCTATCCTTGGAAGTCTGAATCAGTAAAACCCTACACATTCAGTTCTCCACCACCATACATAAGAACCAGATCTCTAGTCCTTCTTAAGTACTTGAGAACATTCTTTACGACGGTCCAATGTTCCTTTCCTGGGTTTGCCTGAAACCTACTTACAATACTCACAGCGTGTGCAATGTCAGGTCAAGTACATAGCATAGCATACATAAAGCTACCCACGGCCGATGCATATGGTATATTACTCATTTCTTTCATTGTTCCTCACTTTGAGAACACATCTTCGATGTGAGTTTTATTCCATGTTGCATCGGAAGGAACCCTCTTTTAGAATCACCCATCTAAATCGCTTTAAGATTTTATCTATATAGAGGGATTGGGAAAGACCTATCATTCTCTTCGCTCTATCCCAGTAGAGTCGAATCCAAAGAATATAGGTAGATTCTCCCAAGTCTTTCATGGAGAACCTACTCGAAAACCAAGCTTTCACAGAACTGGGCATTCCCACATCATTTTCTATTTGTAGAATGTCATCTACATATAGTACTAGTCATATGATCTTGCTCCCACTAACCCTTTTGTATACAGAAGGTTCCTCTTCATTTTACACGAAGTCAAACCCTTTGACAGCTTCGTCAAAATGAAGGTTCCAACTACGCAAAACGTGCTTCAGTCCATAAATAGAATGCTGAAGTTTGCACACTTTATGAATATCGACCTCGGACACAAAGCCATTAGGCTGCTCCATATAGATATCCTCCTCGAGGAATCCATTAAGGAAAGTTGTCTTTACGTCCATCCTGTAACACCCCCAGAGCCATCCAGGAATATTACAGCGCCGTGGGCCCCGAGATGGAACCCACAAGGCTGAAGGAAATTTTCGCAAATATTTACAAACGCCCAAGAGGCTAACGACGGTATTATCTATTAAAAACATTCGAAGATTTATAAAACTCATTTATCAAAACCGTCGTAAAATCTCATTTGAAAGGATAAGGCCTGAAATGCCCGAACTCAACAGTTTAAAACATACGTTAAGCTATCGCTTACACATACCGACAGGATAGATTTAGAAAACGATTGCCAAAGTGACCTAAGTTACCAGATACCAATAGGCCATTCAAAAATACTCACGCACCGGATAAAGATAAACAATTGAAATACTCTAGCAGCGGAATACAACAACTGATCAAAAAATCAAAACACAATTACATGTCCTAGCCAGTATCCTCCGGGAAGCTCATCTTTTCACGACCGCTACAAGCTTGATAATACAAGAACCTAAAAAGAAAGCCCACGACGGGTCAGCCATAATATCTAACAATGATAACCATCACATCACGTCAATAATTACATATCAATGGAAAATACCAAGTAAGAATACGACCAATGTAATCTTACCTTCGTAACTTTACGAAAATCCACGATTCGTATCCTTAACAACACATTAAGATAATACCGAAATATCTGTATGGAATCTCAACAATAGCCAAGGCTCTCAAAACATGATCATAACTCGCGATACGGAAATTATACCAACTCTGGCCAGTTCAATCCGTCGGATAACGTCGACAATTCCAATACGATATCGATTGTCCATCAAAGACAAGTATCAAGGAAATACGGAACATACCTCAAGATACGAAATACCATTACCATCACGTCAGTCTAATCCGAAATCAGATCCACACAACATACGGACATGGTTCTAACACAAGACCTACAAATGCATACTCATATGACAACGTCAATATGATCACAACAATAATGACAATGTATACTTATGGCAAATCCATAATATACATATGCACAACAACAATACATGGCAATCCGATGATCCAGCGTTCACTGCCTAGATCCCCCGATGATCCCGTCAGACCAACCCGAGGTGGAAAACCCGTCCGATGATCCAGCGCACGCTAGCATAGATCCCCCGATGATCCCGTCGGACCAACCCGAGGTGGACATATGAAAACAATGCACAACTGCACAAAACAACAGTACACAATACACGACAACAACAATGCACAAATGCATGACAACAACGATACACGAATGTATCACGACATGATCGACACAAATAATAAAAATGATTAGAGTACTTGCCCCGAGTCCTTCGAGAACGATCTCAATGTCTAAACCATCACGAACCATTATCCTCAATACTCGGCGGTCCAAAGTATCACCGATTGCAGATAATTCATATCTTCGTCTTTATCACAATATATCCTCGATATACAAGTATACCAATAACAAAAGTAAATCATATACATTATGATTTAGATTCCCAAAACTCGAATACGATTTATAATCCCAAATCTCCTGTGATTACGATTATTAACATTGCTATACGAATTATACACGAATGAAACGGAAACCATTCATTAAATAATATAAACTGAGCAAGTAATAACTTACCTCGATAATTGATGCCGAAAGTCCCGACGAACACGGCTCACCCGATCCATCCATTGAAATCCAAACCTTTAATATAAATACATAATAGACAACTTAATATAAGGGTCCAGTTTAATATTTTATAATTCCGAGGTAATTAGTCGGCTAATATATTACCTCAATTGCGCCCCTTAATTAATTGATCGGATCAAACGACCAATGATAATCAACCCGGATTCACAACTCGATTAATGCTCCAAACACAAACTCCGAACTCGGACTCATTCCGTGGGTCTAATTACACCAATCCGCACATTGACCAAATTATCACCATCTTCATCTATGTCTACGTCTTCTTTCTCGTCTCTAATCCAATACAGACACATCCGGACTATTATAGTTACACACACACACACACATATATATATATATATATATATATAGTCACACATACACACACACGTGAATACACATACATAGTTATATATATATATATATATAGTCACAGCACACACACCTACCTATATACACACGGAAGCACAACACACACACACACACACACATATATATATATATATATACAAAAGCACACAGACATATATATACCAGCACACGCACACAGAACACTCAACACACACTTAAACACATACACACACATACAACTACTTCCGTGCTAGAACCCGGCCACCGGACCTTGCATCCATCAACTTGAATCTTGCCGGCAGCAAGGACCCAAAGGCAAACACCTCCGTTCAGCCCGTTCATTAAGATCTAACATCAATATCCACCGGGAAAAAGTCGAATCAAGTAGTTGACTTTTGCCAAAAGCTTTATCTACGGTCGTCGGAGCTCTAGCTCGATCGGAACACCCTAATCGGCCCGTCGTGAACTTGAATCATATCGACGGTCGGAGACCATGAAGAAAACTTGTCGTCGGAACCTCAAATCCAAACAGGCCGATCGACTTCTACGACCCGATCCGCTGAAAGTCGGCTGCACCGTTGCTTCTCCGGTCACAAGTCGTCATGCCGCCGCCGAGCTACAGTTGGTGTCGTCGGAGAAACCAGCCCACCGTTGTTGACCTGCACGACTCACCTTTGCTGAAACCCACCTCCTCCGGCGGTCGCCCGTTCTGAGCAGCGAGTCCCCGTGAAGACGTCAACCCGGGGTTGCTACCAGGACCTTCCACCGCCGCCGCTGCTCTTCCGATCGTGCAGAAGAAGAGGATGCATGGTGTTGGTGAGAAATAAGAGAGAGACATAACGTGAGGGAGAGAGAGAAACTAAAGTAATAAAATGAATACCCCCTCTTAATCAATCGGCCAAGAATGGAGTTGTCCAAATTTTAAAATGGGGCCCAGTTAATTAATTAATTTATGTCGCATAAGATATCAGCTATCAATAACTCACCAGTATTATAGTCTAAAATCTCAAGAGTCGATTTGATCAATAATTAATCGATTAATAAAAATAATAAATAAAATAATTAATTCCACAAAAATTCCAATTTAAAATTCCCGGATATTACATACTATCCCTCTTAAATAGGTTTCGTCCTCGAAACTTGCAATCCGGTCACAACCAAAAGTTCAACCACCATATCCAGAATCATCACGAAACCGGTCAATCATCATCATTAACAAATAACCAAAACAGTATACTTACAACTGCGTGAAGTCGATGAACTCCTGCGATATTATCAAATGACCCCACTCCAAAACCTCAATACGCTTACAATCACAATTTCACAAATTTCAACAAAATACATCGTTATAACTCAATTATGAAATAATCAATCCATGCCAAATCATGTCTGCCTGATCGCACAATCAAATTTCAATCCTGATAAAAATCAATAATACACGATACATCTGTAGATCAGCTACCCCAAAACAATAACGAGTCCAGGAACATCGACACAAAATCCGAACGTTCATACGATCAATAACAATGATCAACCATTACTTCAACTGAGAATATCATCGACATGATAAACTCCAATACGACCAACGAAGGATTAACAATAACCGAGAATACCATCACATGGTAAGCTCCAACACAATCTACACAGAACCACAGGGACAAATATACGAAAGAATAAAATTCTCAAAACGTTATACCAATCACATACAGTAGATCTCAAAGAAATACGCCCAACTGTTGAACATATCCCTCGGCATATGAACAACCAAGCGCAAACCGACGAACATACTCAATTATACATTATGAACGACTAATCAATATGGCTCAAAAGTCGAAAAAATCACTATAGTAAAATCACGCAACTACCACACCAATAGAGCCACACAGCACCTATGTCCCGATTTCACAAAACCTGAAGTTCCAAAATCATATTCTGTACTAAATCTACAAAACGTGACATATTTCTCTTATCTGATCAACCAACTGGTCATCCCTGGATAACCAAACTACCACACTGAAGTTCGAACCTCTTTTCATCATACCATTGATGTGTTATCCATCTTACGAGTCTCATTGGGGACTTCACCGTGATATGCATTATGCACTACATTTGTACGTATACCAATCAGGCTTTCAAAACCAGTTTGAAATCATATAGTCTCGTCAATAAGACAAATTTTTGAAAGTTCTTTCAAAATTTTCAAAGCTCAAAGCATAAATTTTGGTAAGACCACAAAATCAATTTTTCGAAAAATTAAATCGGTTCGCTGGTGCCAAGTATTCGATAACAGTTTCCTTCGAATCCACACGATTAAATAAATGTAATTATGCAAATGCTCGACTACATCCGTACTCCTGTATACCAATTCGGTTCGTCACCAATTCCACTGACATTACATCGGAAAACCATACGATAGAGTTCCAGAATTTTGATATATAAACTCTGACCAAAAACTCTTTTCCCACATATGACTCGCAACTTCAATCATTAATCCCATCCTGGATCACCTCAAATATGCTATGATAAAACATTAAAATAAATCAACACAGCGAAAGACTTCCCGAGAAGTTTCATTTGAACAAGTAAATCAAAACTGCGACAGGCAGAAACGAAAACGATTGATAAAGTGTTTTACAAATCTCCGGAGTTTTAAGAAAAGAGAAAAGCCTTTTGAAACATTAGGGTCTCAGCCCGTATCTCGTTCCGCATTACAAGAAGTTTAAAAAAAGTAGAAAACCCTTTTTCGGACCCAAGTCCTGAGTTATAAAACTATTTCAAAAAAATCTATTGGGTCTCGGCCCAAAAATCATTTTCCGTAAAATATTCATTTTGAAAAGTATCATTTCCAAATACTCAAAAACAGTTCATATATCTCAAAATGAACTAACATGACTACATGTTCTCCTAAACAATCCACAATATTTCTCCCAAATGCACAACTCCGTTCCAAAGCTTAACCGACATATTGATTTCCAGAATCATAGTTTCTCAAATTATAGATTCTGTCCCAATTTTGTCACCTTATACTGTAACGCATAATATTCTGCTGAATCTCAAAGCATATCAACTTAGAACGGCAATAAATTTCAATGCAATTCAAAAATCCAAATACTTACAGATCGTGAAGGCGATGATTCCCCGTGATACTGGCACATGTCTCGACTCTAGAAAATACTCGACACAGACATTTACAAAATACACAATTTGCAAACTCAGTTCAACTCGAGAATACAACACAACTCTATCCGAAGAAACAAGTTAACACCATTTGGGAAAGTTTGAAACAACCTCAGTAATTACAGTGGTAAATCACATAACGCACACGCCCGAGTGAACAACAAAAACTCACGGCTCTAATATTTGTCAACCGACAACTCGAATGACGCGACAAAAACACGACTCCACTCGATCCAACTGCCTAGATTTTCTCAACCTAAGCTCCGATACTATATTCTGTAACACCCCCAGAGCCATCCAGGAATATTACAGCGCTGTGGGCCCCGAGATGGAACCCACAAGGCTGAAGGAAATTTTCGCAAATATTTACAAACGCCCAAGAGGCTAACGACGGTATTATCTATTAAAAACATTCGAAGATTTATAAAACTCATTTATCGAAACCGTCGTAAAATCTCATTTGAAAGGATAAGGCCTGAAATGCCCGAACTCAACAGTTTAAAACATACGTTAAGCTATCGCTTACACGTACCGACAGGATAGATTTAGAAAACGATTGCCAAAGTGACCTAAGTTACCAGATACCAATAGGCCATTCAAAAATACTCACGCACCGGATAAAGATAAACAATTGAAATACTCTAGCAGCGGAATACAACAACTGATCAAAAAATCAAAACACAATTACATGTCCTAGCCAGTATCCTCCCGGAAGCTCATCTTTTCACGACCGCTACAAGCTTGATAATCCAAGAACCTAAAAAGAAAGCCCACGACGGGGTCAGCCATAATATCCAACAATGATAACCATCACATCACGTCAATAATTACATATCAATGGAAAATACCAAGTAAGAATACGACCAATGTAATCTTACCGTCGTAACTTTACGAAAATCCATGATTCGTATCCTTAACAACACATTAAGACAATACCGAAATATCTGTATGGAATCTCAACAATAGCCAAGGTTCTCAAAACATGATCATAACTCGCGATACGGAAATTATACCAACTCTGGCCAGTTCAATCCGTCGGATAACGTCGATAATTCCAATACGATATCGATTGTCCATCAAAGACAAGTATCAAGGAAATACGGAACATACCTCAAGATACGAAATACCATTACCATCACGTCAGTCTAATCCGAAATCAGATCCACACAACATACGGACATGGTTCTAACACAAGACCTACAAATGCATACTCATATGACAACGTCAATATGATCACAACAATAATGACAATGTATACTTATGGCAAATCCATAATATACATATGCACAACAACAATACATGGCAATCCGATGATCCAGCGTTCACTGCCTAGATTCCCCGATGATCCCGTCAGACCAACCCAAGGTGGAAAACCCGTCCGATGATCCAGCGCACGCTAGCATAGATCCCCCGATGATCCCGTCGGACCAACCCGAGTTGGACATATGACAACAATGCACAACTGCACAAAACAACAGTACACAATACACGACAACAACAATGCACAAATGCATGACAACAACGATACACGAATGTATCACGACATCATCGACACAAATAATAAAAATGATTAGAGTACTTGCCCCGAGTCCTTCGAGAACGATCTCAATGTCTAAACCATCACGAACCATTATCCTCAATACTCGGCGGTCCAAAGTATCACTGATTGCAGATAATTCATATCTTCGTCTTTATCACAATATATCCTCGATATACAAGTATACCAATAACAAAAGTAAATCATATACATTATGATTTAGATTTCCAAAACTCGAATACGAATTATAATCCCAAATCTCCTGTGATTACGATTATAAACATTGCTATACGAATTATACACGAATGAAACGGAAACCATTCATTAAATAATATAAACTGAGCAAGTAATAACTTACCTCGATAATTGATGCCGAAAGTCCCGACGAACACGGCTCACCCGATCCATCCATTGAAATCCAAACCTTTAATATAAATACATAATAGACAACTTAATATAAGGGTCCAGTTTAATATTTTATAATTCCGAGGTAATTAGTCGGCTAATATATTACCTCAATTGCGCCCCTTAATTAATTGATCGGATCAAACGACCAATGATAATCAACCCGGATTCACAACTCGATTAATGCTCCAAACACAAACTCCGAACTCGGACTCATTCCGTGGGTCTAATTACACCAATCCACACATTGACCAAATTATCACCATCTCCATCTATGTCTACGTCTTCTTTCTCGTCTCTAATCCAATACAGACACATCCGGACTATTATAGTTACACACACACACACACACACACACACACACACACACATATATATATATATAGTCACACATACACACACACGTGAATACACATACATATATATATATATATATATATATGTAGTCACAACACACACACCTACCTATATACACACGGAAGCACAACACACATATATATATATATATATATATACAAAAGCACACAGACATATATATACCAGCACACGCACACAGAACACTCAACACACACTTAAACACATACACACACATACAACTACTTCCGTGCTAGAACCCGGCCACCGGACCTTGCATCCATCAACTTGAATCTTGCCGGCAGCAAGGACCCAAAGGCAAACACCTCCGTTCAGCCCGTTCATTAAGATCTAACATCAATATCCACTGGGAAGAAGTCGAATCAAGTAGTTGACTTTTGCCAAAAGCTTTATCTACGGTCGTCGGAGCTCTAGCTCGATCGGAACACCCTAATCGTCCCGTCGTGAACTTGAATCATATCGACGGTCGGAGACCATGAAGAAAACTTGTCGTCGGAACCTCAAATCCAAACAGGCCGACTGGACTTCTATAGCCCCGATCCGCTCGAAGTCCGGCCGCACCGTTGCTTCTCGGCCACAAGCCGTCATGCCGCCGCCGAGCTACGCTTGGTGTTGTCGGAGAAACCACCCGCCGTTGTTGACTCCGCACGACTCACCTTTGCCGAAACCCACCTCCTCCGCGGCCGCCTGCTTCGAGCAATGAGTCCCCGTGAAGACGCCAACCCGGGTTGCTACTGTGACCTTCCACCGCCGCCGCTGCTCTTCCGATCGTGCAGAAGAAGAGGATGTATGGTGTTGGTGAGAAATAAGAGAGAGAGACATAACGTGAGGGAGAGAGAGAAACTAAAGTAATAAAATGAATACCCCCTCTTAATCAATCGGCCAAGAATGGAGTTGTCCAAATTTTAAAATGGGGCTCAGTTAATTAATTAATTTATGTCGCATAAGATATCAGCTATCAATAACTCACCGGTATTATAGTCTAAAATCTCAAGAGTCGATTTGATCAATAATTAATCGATTAATAAAAATAATAAATAAAATAATTAATTCCACAAAAATTCCAATTTAAAATTCCCGAATATTACACATCCTCCATATCTCATAATCGTGGTAGGCGGCTATAGCAAGCATCATTCAAATAGACTTGATCATAGCTACGGGCGAGAAGGTATCGTGGTAATCGATCCCTTCTTTTTGGATAAAACCCTTTGCCACAAGTCTGGCCTTATAGGTGTCAACCATTCCATCCCCATCAGTCTTTCTCTTGTAGATCCACTTGTTCCCAATGGGCACTATGTCTTTGGGGTGGTCTAGTGGAGTCCACACTTGATTGGCATGCATCGAGTCTATCTCAGCTTCCATAGCTTCTCGTCATTTCGTGGAGTCTACATCCACCATCGCTTGGTCATAGGTCGTGGGGTCTGTCTCTTGGCTATCATCTAGAATCTCATGGAGACACAGTTCCTCCAAGTGCACAAAGCCATACCTCTCAGGTGATTGAGACACCCTATTAGACCTACGAGGTGGTTGTACTTGTGTTTCAGAAGGTTCAGTTCCAACTTCTTATACAGGTGCCTCCTGAAGAGTTTCATTGTATTCTTCCAAAGAGATACTTCTAACTGCTCCACCTTCCTGAATGAACTCATCTTCCAAGAAATGTGCTTGCAAAGCAATGGTGATCTTTCGATCTTCGGGCATTTAGAATAGATAACCCATCGTACCAGATGGGAATCTAATGAAATGTCCCTTTATGGATCTTGCTTCCAATTTTTCCACCTTAGTCTTCTTGACATAGGCGGGACATCCCTATATCCTAATATGAGTAAGACTTGGTTTCCTACCCTCCCACATCTCATGTGGAGTCTTAGGAACCGATTTGGAAGGACATTTATTCAAGATAAGAGCAGCAGTAAGGAGTGCATACCCCCACAGGTAAATTAGTAAGTCGGTGTAGCTAAGCATGGAACGAACCATGTCCAACAAGGTTCAGTTCCTTCTTTCCGAAACACCATTTATCTGAGGGGTTCCTGGAGGTGTGAGTTGTGACACTATTCCATGCTGCTTTAGGAGCTCGTCCATACTCATATACTCGCCACCTCGGTTCGACCGAAATGCTTTGATATTATTACCAGTTTGTTTTTCGACTGGGTCCTTAAATTCTTGGAATTTTTTAAAGACCCCGGATTTATATTTCATTAAGTATACATAACCATACCTAGTATGATCACCCATAAATGTAATGAAATACTGATATCCATCACGCGCTGCTTCCAAAGCACCACATATGTCGGTATGGACTAATCCAAGTTTATCAGTGGCTCTTTCCAAAATCCTTGTGAAGGGGGACTTAGTCATTTTGCCGTTAAGGAAAGATTCACAGGTTTGAAAGGATATGATCCCAATGGACCCATAAATCCATCATTTTCCATTTTATAAACTTTGGTCTGACCAACATGACCAAGTCTAAGATTCCATTTCAAAACTTGATTAGTTTCATCCCTACCACGCTTCTTAGTCATAGTGTTTACAACGACTTTGTTACTTAGGTTCAGATGATACAGTCCATTTAACAACGTAGCATTGCCTATTAATTTATTCTTAAAAAAAATTTGCAAGTACCATCACCAATGAAAAATGAAAAGCCTTTCCGATCCATGACCTGAATGGATATGATATTTTTATGCCCCTTGGGAAAAACAAGTATATCATCCAACACTAAAATAAAGCCGGATTCCAAATCCAGAAGAAGTGATCCTATATCAGTTGCTGCGACACTATGACTGCTTCCGACAGTAATCATCACTTCCCCAGCTACAAACTACCTACTTTGTTCCAGATCCTGATCCATGGTACAAATGTGAGAACTAGCACCTAAATCCAGTATCCATGAAGTAGAAAATACAGTAGCAGAACAATTTGTTTCCAAAACTATAAGTTCCGTACCTGAAGCGTCATGAAGGATTGGATAGTCTCTTGCCCAATGACCTAGATCACCGCATTTGAGACATGCATCCGTCTTCTTGCTCTTAGAAACCATCGGGGCCTTGCCCTTACCCTTGTAATCCTTTTTTTGTGGGCGTATCTACTTCTTGGTCTTTTTCTTCTTATTCTTGAACCTCCGAGATCCAGAAGAAATCACAAGGGCAGACTTATTCACCCGCGGAGCCTTCATATGAGACTGAGCGGTTACAAGTTTGTTTATAAACCGTACTAAATTTCAAGCAATCTCATTGCAGTTGAAGTTCATGACAAACTGTGAGAAGGAATCAAGAAGAGATTGCAGTATAAGGTCGGTCTGAAGAGAAACATCATCCTAAAATCAAGAGCCTCCAATCTCTTGATCTTACATATCATTTTGAGGATGTGGTCCCTAATTTTCTCACCTTCCTTCATCCTTTCACCGAAGAGTTGCTTAGATATCTCATACCTAGCAGTTCGACTGTGCTCACCACAAAGCTCGGTTAAGTGAGATCAGATCTGCCTAGCAGAAGTCATTTTCTCATGAGCTCTCGGAAGCTCATTAGACATAGAGGCCATCATATAGCCACGAACTCTAATGTCATCCTTAACCAAGTGTATTGTTATAGAATCTTGGAGTTTTTAGTTGTGAGAGTTGAATGGACATTATAAACAGAAGTTAATGGATTCATTAGTGACATAAAATTCCAAAATTGATTGGTTAATAGTCTGGTATACATGGATAGACAGACATAAAATCCATAAAACATCAACTAGGCATCCTGATAGAAATCGGTAACCCTTCGAATAGGAGTGTGCTGAACTTTATGAATACCATTGCTCCTATTTAAGAATGCTACTTGAAACAGGGTATCAAGGTTTATCATCACAATCATCTCATAAAGATATAAGAGTAAGGCTATCTCCCGAACAAGGTAAGTAGAAATCCATCTGCAACTACAATGCATAAACATAATATTATTTGTATAACTAGCAGTTGAACTTGATGATATCTTGAGAGTGTTCAATTGTATTATATGATTTATTTGTATTATGTTTAAAGTGTTTGATTGCACCTTACATGATCATGACATCCATTACCACCTCCACATGCATGCATAACATAAGACTCAATAGTGTCTGCATGCATGGTATGATGGAAAGGAAGAAAAGAAAAATGTTTTGTTTCATTTATGATATGTTTAGCACAGTATATGTGTGCTTATATGATGTGTGATACATGGTAGATGCATGCTCTCACGGTGTATATGTGTAGGTCACAAGTGGTCTAGGAATAAGTCTAGAGGGGGGGTGAATAGACATATTGAAACTCTTAAACTCTTTTTCACGAAGAGTAAGTTTCTTCAGCTGATAGATATGCAAATGACTTAGAGTCGTTTGTACTCAATACGTGCGGAACTCAGCTGATGATTAATACAAAACAACTAATGAAACACTTAACAATAAATGCAGCAGTTAAAGTATGATGCTATAAAAAAGTAAAATACGCAGGCAGTTATAGTGGTCTCAGAGGTGGGGTAATCCTCTACTAATCCACTTTTCTCCAAACCAGTTGGAGATGAATTCACTATAATTGTCAAACAGTGATAAAGATTACAGTGATTCAACCAATTACAACAGCTTCCAACCAATGGAAATCCTTGCCGTTGCAACTCCTTTGACTGCCTTGCACCTTTTGATCCGCGATCCTTGGATGCTTTTACAGTCTTGAACTTCAACCAGTGAAGTACCCCGAACTCAGGATTAAAGACACGAGTTTTTGTCTTCTCCAACTAAGAGCTTCTTCAACTATGAACTTTTGAGAACTGCTCTTTTCACGATGCTATCGTTCGCTTTTTGATTGCTTTGAATGCTTTGATTGCTTGAGATTTTGTTCGCATCGGTGTGTGCTCAACTTCAAATCTTCGGATATATATAGGTGTTGATCCTTGAGCATTCTTCATAGCCGTTGCAAATCTTGTAACAAATCCATCCGTTGGAGAAATAGACTTCTCTGTTTATTTTTCTGAACTTTGCAAGGCTGGATTCCCATATTTTAATCCATTGTTCGACCGTTGTGAAGACTTTGCATGTGAGGCGCCACATTTTTTGAATATAAAAGGTTTAAAGTCTTCAGTGGTAGGTCTGGATGAATTATTTAATTCATATCCTTGCGGGAATCTCTCCAATATGTCTCTTCACGCTTGCATGTGACTTTCCATAATATTTGACTATTCAACGCATGCTGACGTGGACTTGGAATACTTGGCTGATCTCAAGTAGGCTGATGTACAGTCATCTTCTCTGCACTTTGGGCTTCTCTGATGGTGACTGTTTGAGACTCGCCTGATCAGATGACTTGTCTGAGGTCACTTGACTGCAGTCTGGTCAAACATCTCTGATGAATTTTTGTTGACCAGAACTTGTCTGACTTGACTCAGCTGTACTTCTCTGATGAACTTAGCTATACTTTTGTACTTAGCCGATTTGAGCCTAACTTATTTTGACCTATAGAAGATACTCATTTGGTTCTTCTTTACATATTGCAAAGTATTAAACTTAACATAATTTGGCCTATGGAAGATACTCATTTGGTTCTTACTTAAACAAATTATTCAAATAAACAAGTCTGCACTTGAGTGCAAGGCACAAACTAAAATCAGTCTTGTTTTTGAGAAACTGGGAATTGTCATTCAAAAGACTGTTATATTAATTTTTCTGTATTGTTTACAAGTACAAGTCTTCCAATGATCAAAACAATTACAGGAAAAATTACAAGTACAAAATTTTCATAAAAAAATGAATACAAACAAATCATCTGCCTCTGCCTCTGCCTCTGCGAATAGGCTGCTTGGCAGGTCTGATAGGTTTAGCTCCAATTGGCCTTCTCTTGACAGGGGCAAGACCGTACTTTCTTATTACAACGAGGGCAGCAAAGTCTTGTTCTTCTTGTGAGAAGAACTTATGCTTGTCACAAAGCTTCTTTATTTTCCCTTGAAGTGCTAATTCATCCAGATCACCATTTACCTGTAATATCCGGGGGTAATTTTTTTTCGTGTTACTGTTGAGTTGTACGTATTCATTTGGAATTGTACAAATGTTGTTGTTTGGATCGATACAATGTATACTGTATTAGAATATTTCGGGATCGAAATATTTTTACTAGTCGTCGGTTTGGTTTCGTCGTTTGGTGGTTGCTGGGCGAGTTTGGAATTCTGGCTAAGTTTATAGCCATAGCGTACGCTACCTGTGTAGCATTACGTACGCTAATTTGTTGCGATTACGTATGTTACGCCCTGAGGTTTTCGTACGTAATGCATGGTCGGTGGTAGGAACCTTCCTCGTAGTCAACTTTCGGCTGGTAGGGCGAGAGTATCTTGGGGTATCATTTATATATATATATATAAATATGTTATCACTTTTGTCATGATTCTCACGTTATCATTCATCTCACTTTCTCTCACATTTATCATCTCTCTCTCCCTCACCTTCTCACGTTATATATATTATCATCTCATTTCCTCTCTCTCTCATTCTCACTTTTCTCTCTGCTCTCATTTTTTTTCTCCCCCTCGTCACCTATCTCTCTCTCGTCCGTCCCCTCTCTCTATCTTATCCTTCTCGCTCGTTTTTTTTTCTGACTAGGTGGACCTTGGATGGCAGCCGGCTCTTTCCGGCGACGGACTGGAGTTGACGATCGGAGTTTGCTGACATCTCCGGCGATGACCAGAGCTCGGCGGAGGCAGGTGGCTCGTGACTGGAGCAGCGACGGGCGGTCGGAATTTCCGGATTGGAAGGCATTACAAATTCGGTCGAGCTGTTCCGGCATTTTTTTTTCTGGCGAGACGGAGCTTAGGCGCCGGGCGTTCTTCATGGTTTCCGGCCATGGACGCGGCTCCATTATTTCCGGCGACTGGAGGTAGTTTCTGTCCGGAACGGACGACGGAACGGAGGCTTGACAGATTTCCGATGAGGAGTTGCAGGCGGAGATGGAGTTGGGTGAAAACCGGCCATGGACGGAAACGAGCTGGAGTTGGACGAGGTCCGGCGGGTCAGTTTTTCCGGCGGCTGAGTTCCAGCAGGAGAGTTGTTTTCTGACCGGATTCCGGCGAGGGTTGCCGGCCGATCGACTTTTTCTGGTAAGCCTGTGTGTGTTTGTACTGTTATATATATATATATATTGTCTGTGTTTCGTGTGTGTTTTGTGTGTGTGTGTGTGTGTTATATATATAATGTGTAGGTATATATATAGTACAGTGCAGGTATATATATATATATTATGAGTGTGTGTGTGCACAGTGGGTATATATATATATATAGATATTGTGGGTTGTATATATATATATGTGTGATGTATGTATATTATATATATGTGTGTGTATACGGATAAATACGAGTATAATATGTGTTCGTATTGGAATCGGAGTTATCTATTATGTTGTTTTCGGTCGATATCGTGTTATCGAATGAATTGTATTTCATTCAAGGTTGTTCGAGTGTTTGTGATTGTCGGAGGATACCGTTGATCGATTCGTGGTAGGACGTTGATCGTGGAAGGACTTTCTCGCCTTCGGTCTGAGGCAAGTTTTATACTTGTACTAGTCAATGAGATTAATGTTATCATATATGTGTATGAATGTGTGTATCTTTTCGAGACTTGGTCTCTTTATGATTTTGTTGACATCAAGGGATTGTTTGATACGATACCCTTCGGCAAATTATGCCAAATATTATTGTTGTTCGTAAATGGCCGATTTAAGGCATTGCGATACTTGTTGGTAATATATTTGTCGATAGGCGGTTCGCGGTATCGACGTATCGATTGTTATTATTGATTGATGTTCCATCAAGATATTTTTGTGAATCGTCTATCAGTGTTTTTCTATTGATGTCATTTTGGCCGATTGAAGGCATTGACGTATTCGATTATCATCTTCGTTCTCGGTAACTGATTAAAGATGCCGAGACATCCGTTGTATAATTGTTATCGGTTAACCATTCTGAAGGTAATCGATATATTGAATTGGGATTATCAAAGATAATTCCCATCCGTTGTCAAAAATATTCCCATCCGTTGTATCGTTGTTATCGATTGGCCGTTCTACGGTAATCAAAGTATTGAATTGGGACTGTCGAGGATAGTTCCCATCCGTTGAATTATTATTGTCGTGTTGGCCGACTCAAGGCAGCACACTATTATTCTTGTGAACTCGGTAATTTTGTAATCGTTGAGAATTGAGGATTCCCGAATTGTTGTGTTGTGATTGTTTCTCGTGTTAATCGGTCCTTAGGGATTTTGATCCCAGGATGGTTGTTTTGAATATCGTTGGTCGTGTCGATCTTTCATTATTCGTGTGTCATCGTTCACTTGGTGAGTCGTATGATCCGTATTGGATGTGTTATCCTTTGAGTTTCATTGTCATGTTGTGTCGTGACATATCCGGAATCATATCTGCGTTCCGATTGGTTATTGTGTAGGATTTTTAGCCAGGCACACGATGGTCATGCTTGGATGTTTCCGCATTGGACCGTGCACACGAGACGTAGTTCATGAGGCTAATTAGGTACATTGTCCCACGTATATTTCTGGATTCCGTATACGGGGTGGACATGTGCACGGACACATTTCCGGATCGGACGTACTGTGATGTCCATCTTTGAGCCATATAATTTTTGATCGTTCATAGTACATGTTTGATTGGATGTGTTCGATGTTTTGTGATTAAGCGTTCATATGCCCGAGAGGTATGTTCGACAGTCGGGTTTGCTTCTTTGAGATATGTATTGTGATGATTTACAGCTTCGGGCTGTTCGGCTTTCAGGCCATCGTGATATTTTGGCAGCTTCGGGCTATTCGGCTTTCAAGCCATCGTGATATTTTGGCAGCTTCGGCTGAGGGCTTTCAGGCCATTGTGATGTATTGGTATTTCCGTTGGAGCCTTCGGGTATTATGATTCGTATTTATTTCAGCGTTGGTTTGGTTTACCTTTGGGTAATGTATTGTTGTTCTATATTAATGATTCGCCGTTGGGCACTTATGTTCTAACCTATTGAGCAGGTATTGATCGTATGCCGTAGGCATAGTGTTCCACGAATGCTCGATTCTTACTTTGGTTTGTGAGCATCTCGTACTACCATTGTTGTACTGTTTATTCTGCCTTTGGATGCATATCATGTTGTGCATGTATTTGATATTCATTATTCTGGATGACTGACCCCGTGGGGGCGGAACATGTTTTCATGTTTTAGGTGCTTGCGAGGAGAGAGTTGAGACACAGGGGCATGACGATGGCGATGAGGCATTCGAGCGATACTAGTCTGAGATATTTTGGGTTCCTGTCGGTCAGACAGTTTGGAGTACTCCAATTTTGTTCAGTCATTGTCGTTTTGTATTATCCGAACAAGGCTCGTGGATGTTGTTGTATTTTATTTTGGCCATGTAGGCCCATCCTTGTCGTTGAAATTCCATATCGGAATAGTATGTCGGACATCATTGTAGGGTCTGTGATTTCCTATTTTGGTCAGTTTGTTGTATTTTAGTCGTGTTCGCCTGGTGGATCACCTGGTGTGGGGTCCACGACACTGTAATAACCCAATGGGATTTGGGGGTGTTACATTACCAAGGTGGGAGGATCTTTAGGCCTGAAAGGAGGGATCATTGGGTATGCATTGCATTCCTTTGCACGTTTTAGTAGGACAGCCCAGAGATTCGGATGTGCTTCTTCCATGAAATTACTAAAAGTCTGCTGTGGGGAGCAATCTTTATCCTGGAGTAACTCCTAGATATAAAAATCTTTGATGAACTTTTTCTTTGCAGTTCCCCACATAGGTTCAGCTTCGAAAGGAAGGAAATATTCAACATACAATAACTCTCTGCCTTCCCATTCTAGTGTAGGCTCATCCCCAATTCTGATCCTCCTTCTTTTGACTGCAGGATGATCATCAGCCTGTTATAGTTTTGCTTCTCCCTTGCTCTTAGCCGAAGATGTCCCAGCTTTGATCATTTGGACATCTTGCTTCTTCTTGGTCCTTATTTCTTAAATTCTTATTTCCCCCTGCTTGCTGCCTTCCCCCTGAAACTTCTCTTCCTCCTTTTTGCCAGCATCAACCAGGGTGGTCAATTGCTGCTCCATTCTAAGCATCCAATCAGACATGCCAAATGGCATTATGTTGTTTGTAGGAGGAGGTGGTTGAGGGATGTTCCGCTGCAGCAAGGTGTCAATTTTGGCATTGATCGACTGTAGATCAGGAGTGATTTGAGAAGCAAGCAGCTCTCCAACAGTGTCTTTAACAATCTGTTGGATCAGCTCAGTCATCAAAGGTGTAATTTGTGATGTCTGTGGAGAGTGCTCGCCTGAACCTTCAACGCCTGCAGGTAGGTGTGCGGATGACCCACCTGTCTGCAGACTCCTGTATGCAGCTGGCATTACAGATGGGGTCTGTTATTGGGTCCCCGATCTGGAGTCTTCAGCCAGGTCTGCATCTATGCTGGTATAGCGCAGTGCCCACCTTGTCTCTGACCTCCTTTTCCTCGGCTCCTTCTCTTTTTCTCTTTCTTCTTTTTCCAACTCCTTCTCTCCTTCTTCTTCCTCTTTTTCTTCCTCTTTATCTTCCTCTTTATCATTCTCTTTTTCTTTCTCAGCCTCTTTTTCTCCTCCTTCATCCTTACCATCATCATCATCATCATTTTTATCTTCATCTTTATCATCCTTTTTCTTATCATCATTATCATCATCCTCTTTTTCTTATTCATCCTCCTGATCAACTTCATCTCCTTGTTCTTCTTCTTCATCCACTAATTCCACTGTTTTTTCGACTTCTTCTTCTCCAGATTGTTTTTCAACTGAGATATTTTCTTGTTCTGTTTCTTCCTATATCCCCTCTTCAATAACAATAATTTCTTCTTCTTCCGGCACTAACTCCTCTATTCTTATTTCTTTTTCTTCAACTTCTTCTTCTTTACCAACAGACCTATCAAATATACTATACATAATGGAATGGATAAATTGGTCCATGCGGGTTTTAAAATTGGACATGAACCAATTTTCCTGTAGTAATAAAATAGCGTCTGATTCGTTAAAAAAATTAATCAGCGCTTCCTCAGTGGCCTGGAGATATTCCCAGCCACTCACCTCAGCGAAAGTTTGTAGTTGAGTGAAAGAATAGGATTTAAAAGTTTTCCACTCCTCATAAATGTGAATGAAGGAGTGTTTTAGAGCAAGGGGTTTTAACATCTTAAGCTGCTCTATGGAAAGACTGAAGAGGTTGTTGTCAAGCAGGTTGAAGCTGTAATTCGCCTAAGGTATGTTGATGATCAAGCCTGCTTCCTCTTCTTCTGAAATGTACTGAGGAGTGAGAAGAGGGACAATTTGGGTCTCCAGGCTGGCAGGAGCAGGCTGGTCCTCCAAATATGTGGGAGTAGGGCTGGGCAAAAAAACCGCCCCGCACGTCCCGTCCCGCCCCGCACCGCAAAAATGGCGAGGGAGTGCGGTTTGATATATCAAAATTTCCCGCCCCGCATCAAACCCGCACCGCCAAAAAAAATATAAAACGAGTGCGGTTTTATTATTATTTCATCCGTCCCGCCCCGCCCCGCTTCGTCCCGCCCCGCCCCGCATATAACAAGATAAAAAACAAAAAAATAGTCAAAATCCTATTTCACTCCGCCCGCCCGCTCCCTTCTTGCCCCGCGAAAAGTGTGGCGCGGTGCGGTTTTAAGTTGTAAAAATGCCCCGCCCCGCATAAAACCGCACCGCACAAAAAATACGGGGCGGGTGCGGTTACACTCTCGCCCCGCCCCAAACCGCCCCGCCCCCAGCCCACAGTGGGAGACTTAGCTGCAGGGCTGAAGTGCTCTGGCTGCTCCTGTTCACTGAACTGCAAGCGCCTGGGCCTCTTTGGAGATGGTTTTGGTGAATAATGAATGATGGATGGCTCACCATGGGCTGTTCCCCTTCTCTTGAAACAAAGAGCAATAGGCGTATTGTCCGACTCTGTATCAGACTGGGCTGCAGGTGGGTTACCGACTGCAGCCTGGTCGGACTCATCTGATGATTCAGGGTATTTGTAGGCCCTTGAATCAGACAACTTTTTTAAGATCCGAGCTGCTCTTCTACTGCTTCCTAGCCTCCTCAATGTCTCTTGGTCTAGATGACCAAGTCTTTTATTTGTAACACCCCCAATCCGCTCAGGGATATTACACGCCGTAGACCCTCTCCTCGAGGGCCTACCAGGCCGATAACTAAAATCAAACAACGCCTTTAAGGCTAAAATGACTCAGTAGACCAATTTGGTCTTTCAATAAATACGTACAACTCAAATACAACTCATGCCCACGCAGGGGTCAAAATACAACCACACCTGCATAACGGAAAAATATCTTGCGGCGGAAAAGAAAATACAACTAGAGCAATACGACAAAGAACGGATCCTCGTGTGATTAGTATCGTTCATCTTTCATCATCCTTCGTGCCGACCCTGTGCTATGCTCCAAAACCTGAATGCAAAAATAGACATCCACCCCCCGAATACTCGGGGGTTAGCAAAACTCCACTGTTTTGCTAGTGCAAGTATAAATACGAAAACAAGCCATACATATCATACTCCAAAAAAACAGAATAATCGCGAATATACTTCCCGAGAAAATTCACTTGATCAAACCATTCAAAACGTGAAAGGTAGGAAATAACCCAATGTACATATTACAAAACATTTGATGATCTCGGGAGTTTAGAAAACATTTGGGATTTAGGAATTCTAAAACCTTTCGAAAACATTTAGGGACATGACCCAAAAAGTCATTTTCCAAAATTCAAGTTCCGATAACAATACGCAGGGTCCACACCCCATTTCACAAAACACGGGGTCCGTGACCCAAATCACAAATCACATGTTCCTAAGGATTATTCGTGTCCCGTGCTAACAAGCCACGAACCTCAGATGCTCCCGAAGAACAAACCCGAGTGAATAACCCAATAGGAAAAACATATCAAATCGCATGTCTCCATGACACGAATATCACAATCAAACCACAACCATAAGTTATCCCGGCATCGCGCTAACAAGCCACGAACCTCGGAGTCCCCACAAGACATACCCGATGATAACCCCACAAGTTATCCCGGCATCGGGCTAGCAAGCCCCGAACCTCGGAGTCCCCGCAAGACATACCCGTATTGGATAACCCTATGGTTTCGCCCGACCCATACTAGCAAGTATGGATCCCGGAGATTCAACAATCCTACCCGGAGGCACATCACATACAACAAGCACACAACAATAATCGATTATCAAGACAAGCAACACTAAGCATCACAACCTCCTTTCAAAGGAGTAACGACTAACATCACATCATGTCGAACACCCACCGAACAAATATACAATTCAATGCACAATCCTCGGCAAACAATTATGGTCTATTATATTCTCTCAATGCGATCATAACGTCTCTCAACCTACGAAACTAACACACATATTCCGAGAACATATACATTCACGAAGTATACGAATTATCGTTGAAAGACAATATTTATCGAGAACATACCGATCCTTTTTAACGTTCATTAAACATTGGATTTCACATAAAATCATTTATCAATAATTATGCCTACGAAATATGAAATGTATGGGCAAGATACTTGCCTCGAATAACCACAACGCGGAGAATCGGCCGAAGTAGGTTGGCACGAACCGACTACGAACTCGCCGACTCCACCGAACGACAATCCACAACAATGAACTACGAACGAAAACAATAACAATGAAAATGAATTCCAAAGTACGATCCAAAGCCGCTGAATTCAAAGAACAAATGACGAAGGTTCAAGGATTTCCCCCAAAACGGCCAAGAACACGATTCGTCCCGACAAAACACGAAAACGGAATTCCAAGTTGAAATATGGATATACAATCCATAGAATATGTTTAAAAACATCATTTAACCATAATCGATCCATCGAAAACGGATGAAAAACGAGATCGAGGACAAATCCCCCAAAAAGTCAATTCGAAGGAAATCAAGAAATATACTTCGATTCGATGAAGAACAATAGATTAAATGATGTTAAACACAAGAATACTACCAATATTAATCATACCCATCATGAATTAATCAAGAACACGGAACGAATCGGACGAAAATGTAAAAACCCCCAAATTCACGAAATTAAGGTTCTAAGGTAAGATTACCTTGATTCGCTGGATCAAAGGATGATAACGGATTATTGATTGATGTTATGAACTCAAGAACTTCATGGATTTGTTGTTAAACAACATGGCTTCGTCACCCATGAATCGCCATCCGCGGACGGAGAAGGAAGGAAATGAAAAACGAGATGAAATGTGACTGCTCTGTCACATTTATACTGGGCCGAACTAGCGCGCGCTAGGCTGCCGAGCTAGCGTGCGCTATCGGCCCAGGCCGCAATCCAGTGACCTACTGGACTAGACTGCTCGGCCAGGTAGCGTGTGCAGCCTTCCAACCGTAGCGCGCGCAACCTGCCGGTCGTAGCGTGCGCAATGCCCGACAGTAGCGTGCGCTACCTTCTGAGCCTGACCGATTCCAGAACCCCAGGACTCCACCGTCTGCACCGATAGCGTCGTTAGGCGGCCCGATAGCATGCGCTACACTGCCGGTTAGCGCGCGCAGCCTTCCGGCCGCAGCGTGCGCTACGCCGGTTCTGCCGCACCCGTCCGGCCGGTGCCCGCAATCGTCCGGCGATCCGCCAACCGTCCGGCCGATTGCTCGAACACTGTGGCTCGATTTCCGAAAATGTAGGCGAACACGACGAAAAGTTCGCGGACAACATCAACGACCCGAAATGAAAACATAATACCATAATTAATCATACGCGACCAAGAAACGGGTCGAGACAACAATTACAGATACGGATACCCGTAACTTTTAAGAAATTACAAAATGGCCCAAAACGCCCGGAAATCACGATACATGATCGAATAACCAAGTCGAAGTTCACAACACGTCAAACAAAGTTAAACGGACTTACGGGAAACTCGAAACAGCAGTTTCGAACGAGATTCGCACGAATCGAACTTAGGTGCGGAAAAGTCGCTAAAAAGCACGGAACTCAACAAAACGACACCGAAACGAACTCGGATGACAAAAAGTGCAGAATTAATCATTCTCATAATGACGAAACGGTTATGAGCGAGTCGTCAAAATGGACTCTAGCCGAAAAAGAAATTTACCGAAAATCGAAAATTGCGGGTATTACATTCTACCCTCCTTAAAAGAAGTTTCGTCCCGAAACTTAAAATAAGTAGGGAGAAGCAATATCCCCTGCCAGGAAAAATCGACGAGATACACAAAAGCCGAAAACTCGTGCCCGACGGCGAAATGCTGCAAGAAACGCAAAGAGACATACAGCGTGAAAACACGCTCCACGGCGACCAACACAACGTCGCCGTTAGGAATATAATAAAACCAACAGATGACAAGCGCCATCAAACGGATAATATAGTCAAGTCAATTATCCGAACAATCACAAAACACAACGAACGAAAATCAATAAGATTGACCGACCCTACGGTACATCAATCAAAACGCGAGTCAATCGCTGAACAAATACGAAATTCCACCGCCCAAGGGTTGGAAGATCGAAAACGAGACTAATTTCCCGAACTTGAGGGAATTAGGAAGGAGCCTGAACGCTCAACAATCACGAAACGAGAACAAAAACCGAACAAAGAAACGATCGAGACAACAAAAATCGAACAATCATGTCCGAAACACGAAGGATAATAAAATTCAAACAACAACTCCCATGATGATCTGGTGAGAACTACAAGACATGCATTCTCATAAGATCCACAGGAAAGGGAATAGCGATTGAAAAGTCACAACGACAAACGAGTTATTCCGAAACAATACCACCCTCGTTCGATCAACAAAAGTAAGGGATAGGGAAAGTTCAGAAAATGTTAAGGAGCATAAACGAGTCGACAGAGTCGAAAATACAGAAATTCAAAATCCGATCCACGTCGAATGTAAGAGTTAATAGAACCAAATGATGTCACTTCCGAACAATTTTCACAAGAGTCGAACCGAACTCGAAAAAGTCACAGCGATAACTAGATCGACCCACAACAAGATCACAGCTCGTTCGGACGATGAAACCAAAATACAGAACAAGTTCATAAAGTATCAACGAAAACGAGCGAGTCGGTAGAATTGAGAAAGAGAAAAATGCAGAAGCCAAAAATAATACGGGTATTATATTCGAATTCTTCTAAAATAAGTGTCGTCCCCGAAACTCACGACAATGAAATCAAGGTGGTGACACAACAAGCAACCGACAGAAACATCCTTCGAAGGCCTCTCAAAGACGATTCTGATAACTGTGCTGAAGCGCGAACTCCGAAAGTCTCGGTAGCCAATTTGCAAAACTGAATTCGGTGTCCCTCGAGTCCACGCTCGAAATGTGTTACTGACGAGAAGGAAAAATTGCACGTACATTCCCCCGACACATCACGGTTGAAATGCCTCGGCTCGGCATGCCGAAAATACAAATGCTAGGTACAATGGAACATAACATCACAAAACAACAAACCGGAGATGCCAACTCAGCGCAACAAAGAATCATAACACATATCATACACAACGATTACCATCGTAAAGTAATACACACACAAACACTACAACAACGACGGTATCGTTCGGCGACCTCAACGGCCCGAACGATAACCAGCACATAATTACAACCATCATGAAACAATCACACATGTACACAAACGTACAAACTCAAGCTTTAACAGCTCACACAGGTGCGATAACACGCAAGCCACCACGAAATGACAACATTAAAGATCGTCATCATACCTCCCACAAAGGGCTAACAAAACATGTGCGTGGCGAACGACTCAACGTTCACACCACCAATTCAATCATAATTCGGAGGGCTAACACCCTAACAACAATACCAACATCATACACACCTTCTCCAACCACAAGCAGGAAATGATGGGTTTTAAAACAAAAACCACCTTTTGAAAACAGTTTGGAAATACCAGTTGATCTTGAGTATCATTTTACAAAAAGTTGACAAACATCATTTTCGAGACTTTGAAAATCATCTTGCGTTTGAACAAAAATGAGGACACCTTTCTTTTAGTGAAAAAAAAACTTTCAGAAATATTCGACCCTCAGGTCTAAGAAATTTCCAAAATTACTGGAAGGAAAAAAATATATATATATTTTGGTCCTCAAGGTAGAAGAATTTTGAAATAGATAGTTGCGCTAGTAGGCGTCTTGAAAATACAATCCATTTAAAAGTACGTCTCGAATTTTATTTTCTAAGATACTCAAGGTTTTCGAAAATCTATTAGGCTAGAATGCCTAAAACTCACATGTAACAATATTCACTTACATACAATCATAATACACGCAACAACTCGCTCAAAAATCAAGACAACACCTGTCTTTTACCAGAAACAACAGTCAAGTATCACAGTCAAAATGACGTAAATAATGACAATACTCCTCATATAAATGAAACATGAGAGTCAAATAACCACATATCAAGAAATCAAAATCCATAAGAGGATTCCGTCACTTAACAAATAATCATAAAAATAGCTCGTGTCACACGAGGCACCACACAAAGAAGGGAGACTTACATCTATAGGTCGCACGAAGATGATGATCGCCCACGATACTAATCACGACCAACAAACTCAGACGACGCGTCGCGACACGACTCAGTCAGATAAAATCCGACGAAACAAGACTCAAACAACACGACTTGACCCGACAGCCTAGGTTTCCTCAACCTAAGCTCTGATACCATTCTGTAACACCCCCAATCCGCTCAGGGATATTACACGCCGTAGACCCTCTCCTCGAGGGCCTACCAGGCCGATAACTAAAATCAAACATCGCCTTTAAGGCTAAAATGACTCAGTAGACCGATTTGGTCTTTCAATAAATACGTACAACTCAAATACAACTCATGCCCACGCAGGGGTCAAAATACAACCACACCCGTACAACGGGAAAAATATACTGCAGCGGAAAAGAAAATACAACTAGAGCAATACGACAGCAACGGATCCTCGTGTGATTAGTATCGTTCATCTTTCATCATCCTTCGTGCCGACCCTGTGCTATGCTCCAAAACCTGAATGAAAAAATAGTCATCCACCCCCCGAATACTCGGGGGTTAGCAAAACTCCACTGTTCTGCTAGTGCAAGTATAAATACGAAAACAAGCCATACATATCATACTCCACAAAAACAGAATAATCGCGAATATACTTCCCGAGAAAATTCACTTGATCAAACCATTCAAAACGTGAAAGGTAGGAAATAACCCAATGTACATATTACAAAACATTTGATGATCTCGGGAGTTTAGAAAACATTTGGGATTTAGGAATTCTAAAACCTTTCGAAAACATTTAGGGACACAGCCCAAAAAGTCATTTTCCAAAATTCAAGTTTCGATAACAATACGCAGGGTCCACAACCCATTTCACAAAACACGGGGTCCGTGACCCAAATCACAAATCACATGTTCCTAAGGATTATTCGTGTCCCGTGCTAACAAGCCACGAACCTCAGATGCTCCCGAAGAACAAACCCGAGTGAATAACCCAATAGGAAAAACATATCAAATCGCATGTCTCCACGACACGAATATCACAATCAAACCATAACCATAAGTTATCCCGGCATCGCGCTAACAAGCCACGAACCTCGGAGTCCCCACAAGACATACCCGATGATAACCCCACAAGTTATCCCGGCATCGGGCTAGCAAGCCCCGAACCTCGGAGTCCCCGCAAGACATACCCGTATTGGATAACCCTACGGTTTCGCCCGACCCATACTAGCAAGTATGGATCCCGGAGATTCAACAATCCTACCCGGAGGCACATCACATACAACAAGCACACAACAATAATCGATTATCAAGACAAGCAACACTAAGCATCACAACCTCCTTTCAAAGGAGTAACGACTAACATCACATCATGTCGAACACCCACCGAACAAATATACAATTCAATGCACAATCCTCGGCAAACAATTATGGTCTATTATATTCTCTCAATGCGATCATAACGTCTCTCAACGTACGAAACTAATACACATATTCCGAGAACATATCCATTCACGAAGTATACGAATTATCGTTGAAAGATAATATTTATCGAGAACATACCGATCCTTTTTAACGTTCATTAAACATTGGATTTCGCATAAAATCATTTATCAATAATTATGCCTACGAAATATGAAATGTATGGGCAAGATACTTGCCTCGAATAACCACAACGCGGAGAATCGGTCGAAGTAGGTTGGCACGAACCGACTACGAACTCGCCGACTCCACCGAACGACAATCCACAACAATGAACTACGAACGAAAACAATAACAATGAAAATGAATTCCAAAGTACGATCCAAAGCCGCTGAATTCAAAGAACAAATGACGAAGGTTCAAGGATTTCCCCCAAAACGGCCAAGAAACGATTCGTCCCGACAAAACACGAAAACGGAATTCCAAGTTGAAATATGGATATACAATCCATAGAATATGTTTAACAACATCATTTAACCATAATAGATCCATCGAAAACGGATGAAAAAACGAGATCGAGGACAAATCCCCCAAAAAGTCAATTTGAAGGAAATCAAGAAATATACTTCGATTCGACGAAGAACAATGGATTAAATGATGTTAAACACAAGAATACTACCAAGATTAATCATACCCATCATGAATTAATCAACAACACGGAACGAATCAGACGAAAATGCAAAAACCCCCAAATTCACGAAATTAGGGTTCTAAGGTAAGATTACCTTGATTCGCTGGATCAAAGGATGATAACGGATGATTGATTGATGTTATGAACTCAAGAACTTCATGGATTTGTTGTTAAACAACATGGCTTCGTCACCCATGAATCGCCAGCCGCGGACGGAGAAGGAAGGAAATGAAAAACGAGATAAAATGTGACTGCTCTGTCACATTTATACTGGGCCGGACTAGCGCGCGCTAGGCTGCCGAGCTAGCGTGCGCTATCGGCCCAGGCCGCAATCCAGTGACCTACTGGACTAGACTGCTCGGCCAGGTAGCGTGCGCAGCCTTCCGACCGTAGCGTGCGCAATGCCCGACAGTAGCGTACGCTACCTGCCGAGCCTGACCGATTCCAGAACCCCAGGACTCCACTGTCCAGACCCGATAGCGTGCGTTAGGCCAGCCGATAGCGTGCGCTACACCTGCCGGTTAGCGCGCGCAGCCTTCCGGCTGCAGCGTGCGCTACGCCGGTTCTCGCGCACCGTCCGGCGGTGCCGCAATCGTCGGCGATCCATAGCCGTCCGCAACCGTCTTTCGAACACGAACACTGTGGGCTCGACTCGATTCTGGCGTCACGGAACGTTTTAACGAACACGACGAAAAGTTCGCGGACAACATCAACGACCCGAAATGAAAACATAATACCATAATTAATCATACGCGACCAAGAAACGGGTCGAGACAACAATTACAGATACGGATACCCGTAACTTTTAAGAAATTACAAAATGGCCCAAAACGCCCGGAAATCACGATACGTGATCGAATAACCAAGCCGAAGTTCACAACACGTCAAACAAAGTTAAACGGACTTACGGGAAACTCGAAACAGCAGTTTTGAACGAAATTCGCACGAATCGAACTCAGGTGCGGAAAAGTCGCTAAAAAGCACGGAACTCAACAAAACGACACCAAAACGAACTCGGATGACATAAAGTGCAGAATTAATCATTCTCAGAATGACGAAACGGTTATGAGAGAGTCGTCAAAACGGACTCTAGCCGAAAAAGAAATTTACCAAAAATCGAAAATTGCGGGTATTACATTATTGATGTGGAAGGGGTCAATATTTCCCTTCGCCACACCCAGCTTCTCCAGAATCCAACTAAGCTGCGTTCCGAACGCCAGCTTGGATTTAAAATTCTTCTCTTCAACAAGCCACTCAGCCTTGTTGACTTCGCGCACCAACTGCCTGTAAATATAATCCGACTAGTCAATCAGCTCGTCTTGGTTTAGTGCTCCCAGCACCATAAATTTCGCCGACGACAGTTGGTCGTAGCTACCGGCCATGCCCGTGACTATTTTGTTGGTTATGTCCAACACATAGCGATACACCTTTTTAACTTCACTCCTCTTGGCGGTGAGCTTTAGCTTCTCCGATTGGTCGACCGCCTTAATCTTCAGCCAAGTATCGGTTGTGCTCTGTCTAAGGGCCTCGACCGCCACGCCACGATTCTTCATTCCAAAAACTTTTCGGATCGTCTCTGGCGATATGTCCACTTGTACTCCGCCGACAGTGCTTCTAAACCCCGCTTCAATCACTCGGGCTTCGTGGAAAAATGCGATAACGTCCTCCCTGAATAGGTGCTTTGGACTGATATCCAAAAATAGATAGATCCCATTCATCTTCATCGAGCGGATAAGGTCGAGCACATCGTTGTTCTCCAGATTCGATTCCAAGAGTCCTTTAAAATCAACGACCAGGGAGAAAATGATATAGTCCTTGACAGCCTTTAGATTTATGCCTTAAAAATAAGATTCCATTTCTGCAATAGACGATTTCTTAGTGTTTTGAGAGTTCAAAGGAATTTCTGCTCTGTAAGTTAGGGTTTTCGAAAGTTTGGTGAAGGTAAAGTGAAAGGGTTTTTCTGTCCTTAAAAAGAAAATGAAACGATGCTGTAATTAAATAATCATTTATTTTGAGGATTTTTAAAATTTAAATTTTTAATCGGTGGTCCAGGTTTTGAGTTTGAAAATGGACGGTTGGATTTTAATTGGTCACAGGGGAGGTCGATTGAACCTGTGATTGCCACGTGTATTTTAAGCATATAGTATTATGGCACTTGTAATCCAAAAATAATATGATATTATTATATATAAATAGCAGATAATAATATAATATTTAGAAGTCGATCAGGATTAGAAAACTTAGCTGGTTGACCGTTCACTGTTGACTGCTCTGCATCAGGTGAGTTGACTCCATTGACTTCTCGTCTGTGGTTTGATCAGCTAGGTTCCTTCGTCTGTCCTTCATCTTCTTGTCTGCATCAGGTAGGGTCTAATTCCTGCGATCAGCTCAGTCCGTCCTTCGTCTGATCTGCTTCAGCTAGCTTTTTCTTTTGTACTAGATTCCCAATCTAGTAATCCAAGTTCTCTGCTTAGCTCCAAAAATCTTTCTTCTGGCAAAGGTTTGGTGAAGATATCAGCAATTTGATAGTATGTGCTGACTCTTTCAACTCTTACTCTCTTGTAAAGCACGTGATCTCTAATGAAGTGATGCTTAACATCAATGTGCTTGGTCCTTGAATGCAAAACCGGGTTGTTGGTTATTGCAATAGCACTGTTGTTGTCACACCAAATAGGAACTTCATTGGCAATGATGTTGTAGTCCCTTAGTTGTTGTCTGATCCACAAGATCTGGGCACAACAACTACCTGCAGCTAGGTATTCTGACTCTGTGGTGGAGATAGAGTTAGAAACCTGCTTCTTGCTAAACCAGGATATCAGTCTGGTTCCTAGGAATTGGCACGTTCCACTAGTGCTTTTCCTATTAATTTTGCATCCTGCGAAATCTGCATATGAATATCCTTATAGCTCGAAGTTATCGTCCTTAGGATACCATAGTCCAACACTAACTGTAGACTTAAGGTATTTAATTATTCTCTTGGCTGCATCTTGGTGCGAATGCTTTGTCTTGGATTGAAATCGCGCGCATACTCCTATGGCATAACATATGTCTGGTCTGCTTGCAGTGAGGTATAGTAGTGATCCAATAAGTCCTCTGTAGTGGTTTGAATCCACTGATATGCCTCCCTCATCTGCATCTAGGTGAGTACTTGTGCTCATAGGGATTCTTGCTGGTTTGGTTGATTCCATTCCAAATCTCTTGATGAGATCTTGGGTATATTTGGCTTGATTGATGAAAATTCCATTTTCCATCTGCTTGACTTGTAATCCAAGAAAGCTTTCCCATCATACTCATCTCAAATTCTCCTTGCATGAGATTTCAGAATTTCTCACACAGCTCTGGGTTGGTTGAGCCAAATATAATATCATCCACATATATATGAACTATCAATATGTGGCCTTCGTGCTCCACTATGAATAAGGTCTAGTCCACTTTCCCTTTGCAAAAACCGTTCTTCTCAAGAAATATAGATAAGGTTTCATACCAAGCTCTTGGTGCTTGCTTAAGTCCATATAGAGCTTTCAATAGCTTGTAGACTTTGTCTCCTTTGACAAATCCTGGGGGCTGCTCCACATAGACTTCTTCTTCTAGGATTCCATTAATAAATGCACTTTTTACATCCATCTGATAGACTTCAGAGTTTGGACAGGATTTCTACGCGGTGTAGCTCCTCTTTCACTTCAATTCTGCTCCTTATTCGTATGTAATCTCCTTGAATTTCAGCTCAAGTAATATGCGACCGTGAATGTTGGGATTCGGTGCCTAAATCGAAGGCCCAGCGGAAGAGTTAAAACGAAAATTAATTCGATCCGAATCCCTACGAGGATCGATCGAGCTACATATATACGAATATATAAACGAAAAGCAAGAGTCGTAAGAAACTAACCCTCGAAGTCCGTTGATTAAATGGAAACCTTCTCTTGAGCTATTCCCCAAGCTTTAGTTTGATCTCTACGAGTTCAATCCGCTCCAAGCCCTTGAACGATCCAACGCCGAAAACACCGCGTCTCTACTTGCCACACGCCGGAAAAATGACCGGAACAACAACACTCGATTAACCTCTAAGGTTACGGCTAGAATCAAGTGGTGAAGCTTTTATTATTATTACACTCTAAGTGTATAATATATCTCTCTCAATGTATCTTGAATTTTCTCCAAGAAAACTCAAGAACAAAAGTGAAGAAGAAGATGAAGATGAAGACTAAGAAAAATAATTTTCTCTCTCACTATCAAAACTCACTACTGAAGCATATGGTAGCAAGTGAAGTGAGTCTTCATTATATTCTTATTCAACTCCCCAAGATCTCCCACTTTAGACAATATCACCAAGGTGTGATATTTGTCCCCTTGATTGGTCACTAGTCCACCATCCTTGAAAGTGTAGACCAAGACAAAGTAAGGGAGTAGGTGATGGGTGGCCATCTAGAAGGAATCAGATGAGTTCGATTCGTTTCGGACTCCCGTGAGTCCAAACAGATAAACTCCTATTCCGTTCCGATGTATTTGTGTCGATTAATTAATCCAATCAATTAATCACATTAAATACATAATAACATAATTAATTTCTCCAAGAAATAATTATATTCACGAATTAAATTAATCACCCAGTAATTTATTTAATCCATTAGGCCGTAAATCAATTTATCCAATAAATCGATTTAGACATCCAATGTCCCAAATTAGATATCCAATATCTAATATTTATAATGAGAAATTAAGCTCGATTCATTCCGTCGTCAATCCTAATGCGCGACTCGGTAGGTCCGTCTCAGTCAGCAATGGGAGGAACCAAAGAGTAGTAGCACCACCTAGCCAGCCTGGCGGCCTACACTATACCCCAACTGAGAACGAATGATTGGGATCATTCAAGAACCATTCTGTCGTGAATACCAGTAAACGTATAAATCCTTCTTTCAAATGTCCCGATCAAGTTATAGGGTCACGGTCAGTCAAACCCTATCTTTACTTGACGCTATGCATGCGTTAATGCAAATCGAGATCATCGAGCTCTCGTGTATCTAATACAGCTAGCTCCAATGCTTTGGCCAAATACTTATGATCTCATCTGCCAATAACCGCATAGGACATATAACCCGTTCACTAACAGGAGAAAGAATTCTATCTTGGTATTCAGTAGGACCTGCTACTTGCCCATCAAGATGCACGTCGAGGTTGACCCCCGCCTTCCGGTTTACAGGGTCGAACTACTCTAATGAAAATCTTGACGTCACAAGCACATCCCTACTAAATCCTCAAGTCGAAGGTTCACGAATACCTATCACAACATTTTGATTCCGTCATTGACTGTCCCGGAGTGAAATCCGTGTGACGAATCGAGGGTGAGTCGGTTCGAGTATACTAATCCAATTAGCATACCTATAACGTGTGCTCCCACTAACCATTAATGTTCGACAGTCACTCTCCTTGTCAAAGAACACGTCATACAAGTCTTCACATAAACTTAACGCCCAGTCAAGTTTCATCGACTTGCGAACGATTAAGTATTTGAGCTATAAACCTTTCCAGTGCCGACCCCCCTTATCCAATAAGGAGTGGAATGTTTTGCTCTCAAATACACGGACTAGTTTCTACATGTATATTTACGAATTAGGAATGCCAGTAACTACCAGTAAATAAAGAAACATCCATTGCCTTATATTGATGATTTACATAATAACAAGTACAATGCCCTCACTCAATATCCTCTGAGTGGAATTCGAGGGCATACTCCTAACAATCTCCCACTTGCACTCAATGCCACACACTATGGTATCTAATACCCATATTCTCCAGATGACGCTCCAAG
Source organism: Orobanche coerulescens (assembly GCA_033398695.1). Lineage (NCBI taxonomy): Eukaryota > Viridiplantae > Streptophyta > Magnoliopsida > Lamiales > Orobanchaceae > Orobanche > Orobanche coerulescens. Next base: position 116,925,029 of record CM065801.1, read on the forward strand.
CTAGTCTGAGAAAGTGGCTTGGTGAGTGGATCGGCGACGTTGTCGGCGAGTCTACTCTGTGCAGCACAATGTATCCCTTGCGAACAAATTCTCTTACGAGATGATACTTCCTCTCAATATGTTTGGTGCTGTTGTGAAACCTCGGCTCCTTGGCCTGCGCTACAGCTCCGTCATTGTTGCAAGACAATGAACAGTAAATTTCAAAGACATGGTATCATTTGAAATTCTCCTAAACTTCTTAATCCGTAACCCTTACTTGAAGCCTCCGAGGCCGCTTGATACTCAAATGGACAGTGGAATCGGCAGTCGCGCTTTGCTTGGCACTACGCCAAGATACGCTCCTCCATTGAGAGTAAATATGTAGCCATAAGTGGACATCGAGTCGCCCTTCACCCTGGAAGTCCGAATCGGTGAATCCCACCACATCCAATTCTCCACCACCATACATCGTAACCATATCTCTAGTCCTTCTTAAGTACTTGAGAACGTTCTTACGGCATCCAATGTTCCCTACAGGTTTGCTCGAAACCTACTCACCACGCTTACGGATGCGCGATGTCGTCTTGTACACAACATAGCATACATAAGGCTACCCACGGCCGAAGCATATGGTATATTACTCATTTCCTTTCGTTGTTCCTCATTTTGAGGACACATCTTCAAGGTAAGTTTTATTCCATGTCGCATCGGTAGGAACCCTCTTTTAGAATCATCCATCTTAAATCGCTTTAAGATTTTATCTATATAGAGGGCTTGGGAAAGACCTATTGTTCTCTTCGCTCTATCCCGGTAGAGTCGAATACCAAGAATATAGGTAGCTTCTCCCAAGTCTTTCATGGAGAAATTACTCGAAAGCCAAGCTTTCACGTAACCGAGCATTCCCACATCATTTCCTATTAGTAGAATGTCATCTACATATAGTACTAAGAATGCGATCTTGCTCCCACTAACCCTCTTGTATACACAAGGTTCCTCCTCATTTTGCACGAAGTCAAACTCTTTGACTGCCTCGTCAAAACGAAGGTTCCACCTACGCGACGCTTGCTTCAGTCCATAAATGGAATGCTGAAGCTTGCACACTTTCTGAATATCGACTTCGGACACAAAGCCTTTAGGCTGCGCCATATAGATTTCCTCCTCGAGGAATCCATTAAGGAAAGCCGTCTTTCCGTCCATTTGCCATATCTCATAATCGTGGTAGGCAGCTATAGCAAGCATCATGCGAATAGACTTGATCATGGCTACGGGCGAGAAGGTATCGTGGTAATCGATCCCTTCCTTCTGGGAATAACCCTTTGCCACAAGCCTGGCCTTATAGGCGTCAACCTTGCCATCACCATCAGTCTTTCTCTTGTAGATCCACTTATTCCCAATAGGCACTATGCCCTTGGGGCGGTCTACTAGAGTCCAGACCTGATTGACATGCATCGAGTCTATCTCAGCTTTCATAGCTTCACGCCATTTCGCGGAGTCTACATCCACCATCGCTTGGTCATAGGTTGTCGGGTCGGTCTCTTGGCTATCACTTGGAACCTCATGGAGACCCAGTTCCTCCAAGTGCACAAGCCCATACCTCTCAGGTAAATGAGACACCCTACTAGACCTACGAGGTGGTTGTACTTGTGTTTCAGAGAGTTCGGTTCCAGTTTCTTGCAGTGTGTCTCCCGAGGAGTTTCATTGTATTCTTCTAAAGAAATACTTCTACCTGCTCCGCCTTCCTGAATGAACTCATCTTCCCGGAAGTGTGCTTGTAAAGCAACAACGATCCTTCGATCTTCGGGCATGTAGACTCGATATCCCATCGTCCCAGCACGGAATCCTATGAAACGTCCCTTCGCAGACCTAGCTTCCAACTTTTCCACCTTAGTCTTCTTGACATAGGCGGGACATCCCCAAATCCTAATGTGATTAAGACTTGGTTTCCTTCCTTCCCACATCTCATGGGGAGTTTTAGGAACGGATTTGGAAGGACATCTGTTCAAGATATACGCGGCAGTCAGGAGTGCATACCCCCACAGGTAAATCGGCAAGTCAGTATAGCCCAGCATGGAACGGACCATGTTCAACAGGGTCCGGTTCCTTCTTTCTAACACACCATTTAACTGAGGAGTACCTGGAGGTGTTAGTTGTGAAACTATTCCATGTTCCTTAAGGAACTCGTCAAACTCCGTACTCATATACTCGCCACCCTGGCCTCGACCGAAGTGCTTTGATATGATTACCGCTTTGTTTCGACTAGGGCCTTGAATTCTGAAATTTCTCAAAGGCCTCGGATTTATGTTTCATTAAGTATACATAACCATACCTAGTATGATCATCTCGTAAACGTAATGAAATATTGATATCCGTCACGTCTCGCTTCTAAAGCACCACATACGTCGGTATGGATTAATCCCGCTTATCGGGCTCTTTCAAAAGTCCTGTGAAGGGGGACTTAGTCATTTTGCCTTTAAGGCAAGATTCACAAGTAGGAAAGGGATCCGATCCCAATGGACCCATAAGTCCATCTTTTCCATCTTGTAAACCTTGGTCTGACCAATATGACCAAGTCTAAGATGCCATGTCAAAACTTGATTGGTTTCATCCCTACCACATTTTCTAGTCATAGTATTCACAACTACTTTGTTCTTTGAGATTTAGATGATACAATCCATTCAACAATGTAGCGGTACCCACTAGTTTATTTCTAAAATAAATTTTGCAGGAACCATCACCAATGAAAAATGAAAAGCCTTTTCGGTCCATGACCGGAATGGATACAATGTTTTGTGCCCCTTGGGCAAAACAAGTACATCTTCTAAAGTCAAAACAAAGCCGGATTCTAAACCCAAAATAAGTGATCCTATGTCGGTCGCCTCGACACTATGCCCGCTGACCGTGATCATAACTTCTTCACTCCAAGCTTCCTACTTTGTTCCAGATCCTGATTCACGGTACAAATATGAGAACTAGCACCAGAATCCAGTATCCAGGAAGTAGAAAATACAGTAGCAGAACAATTTGTTTCCAAAACTAAAAGTTATGTACCTGAAGTGCCATGAAGAATCGGACAGTCTCTAGCCCAGTGGCCCAGCTCACCGCACTTGAGACAAGTATCCTTCTTCTTCTTGTTCTTTGGAACCATCGGGGCCTTGCCCTTTCCCTTAAGGTCCTTAACTTGTAGTCCAGTTTGCTTCTTGGTCTTTTTCTTCTTGTTCTTAGACCTCCTAGGTCCTGAAGAAATCACAAGAGCAGACTCCTTCATCCACGGAGTCTTCATCTGAGACTGAGCGGTCACAAGTTTGTTCATTAGCCCAGCTAAATTACATGCAATCTCATTGCAGTTGAAGTTTATAACAAACTGTGAGAAGGAATCAGGGAGAGATTGTAGGATAAGGTCGGTTTGGAGAGACGTATCCATTTTAAAATCAAGAGCCTCCAATCTCTCGATCATGGATATCATTTTGAGGACGTGTTCCCCAACCTTCTCACCTTCCTTCATCCTTGCACCGAACAGTTGCTTGGATATCTCATATCTAGCAGTTCTGCTGTGCTCACCATAAAGCTCGGTTAAGTGAGATAGAATCGCCTAGCGAAGTCATTTTCTCATGAGCTCTCTGAAGCTCATTAGACATGGAAGCCATCATATAAGCACGGACTTTCACGTCATCCTTAACCCACTTTTCGTGGTTTTCAATCTCTTCCTGATTGGCTCGGGTCCGCACAGGAGGCGCCGGAATGTCCGTCTCCAAGACGTATCCCAGTGCCTCTATACTGAGGACAATCATCAGATTGCGGAGCCAATCCACAAAGTTAGGTCCCATTAAGGTGTTCTTTTCGAGTAGAATTGCGAGTGGATTCATTGTCATATTGAGATTTGTTTGCATTAAGTATAACAGATTAATTAGTGACTCATTCAATTATGTTCTGAGTATAGAATTAAGGTCTTTTCTATTCTTGTTACCCAGCTCCCACTATTTTTATTGGAATAACACACTCCCATGTGAAAACCGGAAGTATCATCGCTCTACTTCATAGTGGTGATCGAGTTCTTTATAAATCTTAATAGAGGGCAACTGAACAGGTTTCTAGTCTATTAATTTTCATAAAGTGGTGTCCAACACCAACCCATCTAAAGGATGATTCGATCTTCTTTTTCCCCTTGTTCACTCCCCTCAACCTATACGGTTTCTATGGTTCGTGAACAAGTTAAGTTTATACCATCGACGCAAATCAGTTTCACAATTGAATCTTATCCGGCAACCTATCAGGTTTCTAGGGATAAAATTTGCTCCAACCGAAGGCATCCATTGCGCTCCCGGTAATTTATCTGTCCTCCCCGAACGACTACCCCGATAACTCGGAAGCATAGCACATCCGGTTTGGATTTCAATTTCCCGAAAACTCGATGGAGGGAAGGAAAACCTTGAAACCTTATAAACTTAATAATTTATCGTGGGAGAATTTTCGCGATTAACGTTACACTTTGCACATTAATCATTTAAGCGCGTTTGTGGCATTCATACAATATGAAACAACCATTCACAACCTAGTTGCTACCAACATGTGGTTCATGGACCGTTCCTGGAAAACAAAAACTTCGTAATATAATTACAAGTCTTCATCTTGAATCTTCGTCTTCTCGACATGGATCTTCCTCCGGTCTTCGTCATTACATATAAATTTTACATCGAAAATTGCATCATAGATACAAACATTTCTAGTAAAATAAATAGGCTCAAAACGGCCTTTACAACCCAATCGAATAAAACGAACGATTCAAATCTAAGTCCACGAACCACATCCCCATTCAAAAAGCATTCATCCAATAAATACTATATAAATGGAAAGCGTAGAGATATATTGATCCAATCAACAATACGAACCGATCCAATCGATTCACACAATCGGTAATATGATAACGTTCAAAATAATTCGGTCGACCATAAATATTCCAATTAATCAAATTTCCCTTATAAAATGAAATACTATAAATCATTTTGATCATATTAAATCCAATTTAACATGCGGGAGATTAATTTTTAAGAATACGGAAAAATCGAGCGGGGTGAAAAGCGCTCGCATGACCAAGTCACCCTCGGCGGCCACCGTGACGGGCTGGCACGGCCGAGTCACGCTCGGAAGATGCCGGCCAGACACGACAAAGTCACCCAGACACGGTCGGGTGCTGGCGATGACTTGGCGGATCGCGGACACGGCCGGGTCACCAGGACACGGCCGAGTGCACTGGCGATGACAGCCACCTTTGCGGACACGACCGTGTCACCCAGGACACGGTCGAGTCACTCTCGGCCAAATTACCCTTTTTGTCCAAAAAATCGTCCGACGACGATTCGGGGCTAGATTTTCGAATAGGATATCAATATCAATATTTTACGACTTTCATATCTTCAATATAAATCATATTTCCCAGAAATTTAAGATTTATATTTAGACATAAACTTACGAAAAATACAATTATTACGAACGAAAAACATATACCACGATTATGACTAAAATGATTCCAAATCATTCACCATCTAATCGAGCATTCCAAATGCCAATATCGTATATACGATCGCAAAACCTTGCTTCGATACCACTGTTGGGATTCGGTGCCTAAATCGAAGGCCCAGCGGAAGTGGTAAAACGAAAATTAATTCGATCCGAATCCCTACGAGGATCGATCGAGCTACGTATATACGAATATATAAACGAAAAGCTAGAGTCGTAAGAAACTAACCCTCGAAGTCCGTTGATTAAATGGAAACCTTCTCTTGAGCTATTCCCCAAGCTTTAGTTTGATCTATACGAGTTCAATCCGCTCCAAGCCCTTGAACGATCCAACGCCGAAAACACCGCGTCTCTACTTGCCACGCGCCGGAAAAGCAGCCGAACAACAACACTCGATTAACCTCTAAGGTTACGGCTAGAATCAAGTGGTGAAGCTTTTATTATTATTACACTCTAAGTGTATAATATATCTCTCTCAATGTATCTTGAATTTTCTCCAAGAAAACTCAAGAACAAAAGTGAAGAAGAAGATGAAGATGAAGACTAAGAAAAATAATTTTCTCTCTCACTATCAAAACTCACGGCTGGAAGCATATGGTAGCAAGTGAAGTGAGTCTTCATTATATTCTTATTCAACTCCCCAAGATCTCCCACTTTAGACAATATCACCAAGGTGTGATATTTGTCCCCTTGATTGGTCACTAGTCCACCATCCTTGAAAGTGTAGACCAAGACAAAGTAAGGGAGTAGGTGATAGGGTGGCCATCTAGAAGGAATCGGATGAGTTCGATTCGTTTCGGACTCCCGTGAGTCCAAACAGATAAACTCCTATTCCGTTCCGATGTATTTGTGTCGATTAATTAATCCAATCAATTAATCACATTAAATACATAATAACATAATTAATTTCTCCAAGAAATAATTATATTCACGAATTAAATTAATCACCCAAGAATTTATTTAATCCATTAGGCCGTAAATCAATTTATCCAATAAATCGATTTAGACATCCAATGTCCCAAATTAGATATCCAATATCTAATATTTATAATGAGAGATTAAGCTCGATTCATTCCGTCGTCAATCCTAATGCGCAACTCGGTAGGTCCGTCTCGATCGGAATGGGAGGAACCAAAGAGTAGTAGCACCACCTAGCCGGCTGGCGGCCTACACTGTACCCCAACCGAGAACGAATGATTGGGATCATTCAAGAACCATTCTGTCGTGAATACCGATGGCGTATAAACCCTTCTTTCAAATGTCCCGATCAAGTTATAGGGTCACGGTCGGTCAAACCCTATCTGTACTTGACGCTATGCATGCGTTAATGCAAATCGAGATCATCGAGCTCTCGTGTATCTAATACTGACTAGCTCCAATGCTTTGGCCAAAGGCTTATGATCTCATCTCGCCAATAACCGCATAGGACATATAACCCGTTCACTAACAGGAGAAAGAATTCTATCTTGGTATTCGGTAGGACTGCTACTTGCCCATCAAGATGCACGTCGAGGTTGACCCCGCCTTCCGGTTTACAGGTCGAACTACTCTAATGAAAATCTTGACGTCACAAGCACATCCCTACTAAATCCTCAAGTCGAAGGTTCACGAATACCTATCACAACCTTTCGATTCCGTCATTGGTGTCCCAGTGAAATCCGTGTGACGAATCGAGGGTGAGTCGGTTCGAGTATACTAATCCAATTAGCATACCTATAACGTGTGCTCCCACTAACCATTAGTGTTCGACAGGCACTCTCCTTGTCAAAGAACACGTCATACAAGTCTTCACATAAACTTAACGCCCAGTCAAGTTTCATCGACTTGCGAACGATTAAGTATTTGAGCTATAAACCTTTCCAGTGCCGACCCCCTTATCCAATAAGGAGTGGAACGTTTTGCTCTCAAATACACGGACTAGTTTCTACATGTATATTTACGAGTTAGGAATGCCAATAACTACCAGTAAATAAAGAAACATCCATTGCCTTATATTGATGATTTACATAATAACAAGTACAATGCCCTCACTCAATATCCTCTGAGTGGCATTCGAGGGCATACTCCTAACAGTGAATTCTTGAGAAATCTGAGTACGAAGTAAAAATTAAATTCGTGTTTAATTAGGACTCTGACTCTCGCAGAGTTACAAAGGGTGTTTGCTCGCTTTCCTGCCATTTCAAGGCGGAGAGACATACAGATCTGTAATCGATCTCCGGCGACAATCCACCGGACTGCAATCTGCGTCTCCGATTTTGCACAGAATTTTTCCGGCGTAGAACGGGAAGGAGAATTTCTGCGCAAATTAGAGTTCAGAGATTGATTAATTTGATTAAGACGGTGGCTGCTTTCAATATTCTTGAGATTCAGACGGTGTCTGCTTTCTTTATTCGATCAATTGCAGATAGTACTTTAAGAGATTCAGACGGTTGCTGCTTTCAATATTCTTGAGATTCAGACCATTTGGTTTTATTTATTTAATTCGTGATTAGCGTTTTCTTTAATTGCAGTAATCTCTATTGACTTGAATTTTTTTTATTTGGTTCCTCTCCTGCATCGTTCGTCGGAATTGTATCCGCATCCTCCATTATTGGTCTTGCTATCGCCTTTGTTTGATTGTTTTTAGATATGCTGTTAGGATTGTTTGGACAGACCTGTTTGGGCAGATCTGAGGGTCGTCACCACAGTACTCGGACCATATTTCTGCAGCCGCCATAGCTGCTTCTTCTTCTTCTTCTTCTTCTTCTTCTTTTTTTTTTTTCGTTTCCGTCAGGAAATTTGAGCCTACGATTTAACCGGTGAACCGCGAACCCTAATTCTTATTTTGTCGGCATTGGCCATTTTTGGCCGGCGTATCGCCGGAAAATTAATAATACAACGCTGCATTTATTTCCTCCCCTTCAATCTAACAGTAGTATAGCATATAGCTGGCTGTATTGCAGGTTCCCTTGCCGATTTTTCAAGCTGCTTGGAATCCTCTCGAAGGCTTCCTCTTTTCCAAGTCGTCTCGAAGGCCGGTATCATTGTACTTTTCCGTTTAAATTCATTTTTTATATATATCTATTATTTACTGTGCTTTCTCTGCGTTTTTCCTGCTTTAATTGTTTTTTTACATTCTCATCGTATTTTCACTTTGCTACACACTACCACATTTTATTTATTTTCGTAGTGCGTTTGTTGTTTTGTGTTGGTTGATGTCGCGCCGTTTGCGGGTTGGTAGTTGGAATTTGTGTACCTTGATGGGTAATATTTTGGAGCTCGTGGATATTTTGGGTAAGAGAAGGGTTGATGTGGCTTGTATTCATGAGACTAGGTGGAAGGGGGCGTAGTCCAGGGAGGCGAACGGTTATAAATTGTGGTATTCAGGCCTTGCTAACTCGAGTAATGGTGTGGGTATTCTTTTGTCTAAAGAAATTAAGGACAACGTCGTGGAAGTGAAGAGGTGTAATAATAGGATTATGTCCGTTGCAGTGGTGGTTGGGGCGAAGGTGGTTAACGTGGTTTGTGCATATGCCCCTTATGTTGGTTTGGGTTAGCTTGTTAAGGAAGCTTTTTGGGTCTGTTTAGATGAGTTGGTCGGGTGTATTCCGGACGATCAATTTATTGTTTTGGGGGGCGATTTCAACGAGCACATTGGTGAGGGGGTGGATGGTTACCATAGTGCGCATGGGGGTTTCGGCTTCGGAGTTAGGAATGCAGGAGGTTCCGCACTGTTGGAGTTTGCCACTGCGCATGAGTTGGTAATTGCAAACTCTGTTTTTCATAAGAGAGCTGAGCACCTCATCACCTTCAGTAGTGGGGGGCACACCACCCAAATTGACTATCTTCTTTTGCGCAGTCATGATGCTAGGGCGTGCGTGGACTGTAAGGTGTTCCGGAGCGAGGCCTGTGCTTCTCAACACCGGCTGCTGGCTATGGATTTATCCATGGGAGCTCGTGTTGTTAGCAGGACTAGAGAAGCTAGACCTAGGATTCTCTGGAAGGATCTGAAGGGTGAGAAGGCAGAAGTATTCAAGGAGTCTCTGACCCGCGAATGAGGTTTTTTGCAAGGGGGCGATGCTAAGCTTATGTGGACCAGCATGGCCAATGCTATTAGGAGGGTGGGCGAGAAGGTGGTGGGGGTTTCTTCTGGCAGGTCTAGTGGACCTAGGGAGGCTTGGTGGTGGAATGAGGAGGTCCAAAGGAAGGTTAAAGCTAAACAAGTGCAATTTAAGGAGCTTTTGTCGGTTAGTGCTGGGGATGAGAGAATCTTGAAGATTGTAGCGTACAAGGTGGCGAAAAGAGAGGCTAAGAAGGCAGTGGCTAAGGCTAAAGGAGAGGCTTACAAGTAGATGTACAAGCGCCTAGACACCAAAGAAGGAGCGAATGCTAATTTTAAACTAGCGAAAGCTAGGGAAAGAGGGCGGCGCGACCTGGGTCCCGTTAAGTTTATTAAGGATGATTTGGGCCAAGTTTTAGTGAACGATGTGGCTATTAAGGAGAGGTGGAATAGGTATTTTTTTGAACTTTTCAATGAGGCTAGGGGTAATGACTCGGTGGTGCAAGGAGTTAGTCTATCTTCTGCCCGTTCGTTTAGTTCCTGTGTTAGCATCAGCAAGGAGGAAGTAAAGGGTGCTCTTATGAAAATGGGTAGAGCTAAGGCGGTAGGCCCGGATCAGATCCCTATTGAAGTTTGGCTTTGTCTGGGGGAAGTCGGAGTTCAGTGGCTAGCAGAGCTGTTCAACATCCTCCTCAGAGGTTTTAAGATACCGACGGAGTGGAGGCATAGTATTGTCGTGCCGTTTTTCAAGAACAAAGGCGATGCTCAGAGTTGTAGTAACTATAGGGGTATTAAAATCCTCAGTCATACTATGAAACTTTGGGAAAGAGTGGTGGAATGCAGGGTTAGAACAGAAGTTGAGATCTCAGAGAACCAATTTGGCTTCATGCCGGGGAGGTCCACGACTGAGGCCATTCATCTCGTCAGACGCCTTATGGATAAGTTTAGAGAGCGGCGTAAGGACCTCCATATGGTGTTCATAGATCTAGATAAAGATTATGATAGCATTCCGCGCGATGTTATTTGGAGGAGCCTAGTAGAGAGGAGGGTGTCGTTGCCATTCGTTAGGGCGATCCAAGATATGTATTCCCAAGCTAGGACGTGCGTTAGGACCCCAGCTGGTGACACCCAGTATTTTCCGGTTGAGATAGGGCTACACCAGGGGTCGGCGCTAACCCCTCTTCTCTTCGCTCTGATCCTTGACGTTATTTCGCGGGGGATACAAGATGGCGTCCCGTGGTGCATGGTTTTTGCTGACGACATTGTGTTAGTGGCGGAGTCGAGGAGGGAGGTGAACTCAAAGTTGGAGCTATGGAGGTCTAAGTTAGAATCCCAGGGCTTGCGTGTGAGCCGGTCTAAGACAGAGTATCTCTGGTGTAACTTTAGTGGTAAGACCAACGAGGAAGATGTAGAGGTTATGATTGCGGATCAGATCGTTCCCGGTACGGATAAGTTCAAGTATTTGGGTTCGATCATTCAGAAGGAAGGTGAGTGCGAAGATGATGTCACTCATCGCATCAAGGCAGGGTGGCTAAGGTGGAGAGCAGCGACAGGGGTCCTGTGTGACAAGAAAGTCCCTCTAAAGTTGAAGGGTAAATTCTATAGAGCGGCAATTCGACCTGCAATGTTGTATGGCTCTGAATGTTGGGCGATGAAGAAGTCGCTTGAGAGCAAGTTGGAAGCGGCTGAAATGAGAATGTTACGCTGGTCGTGTGGTCGCACAATGTTAGATAGAATCTCGAATGGGGTCTTCAGGAACGCGCTAGAAGTGGCGCCCATTTCAGCGAAGGTTAGGGAAGGGAGATTGAGATGGTTTGGCCACGTCCGCAGGAGGCAGGCATCTGCTCCGGTGAGGAGGGTCAAGAGTTTAGTAGTTGTCGGGGAGAGGAGGAGAGGCAGACCGAGGAGGACGTGGGAGGAGCAGCTGAGATTAGATTTGAAGGCCTTAAACCTTTCCGAGACCATGACTGTTGATAGGTGTGCTTGGAGGCGCCAGATCAGAGTTGTGGATTCTTTAGTTGGGAGTGGTGCTGTATTTGAGAGCCTCAGGGTTGGGTTGTCTCGGTTAGCTTTGACCTAGAGCATTACATTTTTACATTTATTGTATATTTTATCCTATTGCCTTTTGCGTGTGGTGTATTTTTGACAGGGAGCTGTGCGCGGAGTCGACCTCTATTCTGTTTGAGCAGCGTTCATCGGGAGTGATGTAGCCAAATTCCTCTTAGGTAAGTACCATGTGGATTAAGCCATGGGCTGAGGTATGGTATAGAGTTTTTTTTCGTATCATATGCTTCCCTTTGTATTTTTCACTCAATATGTTGTTGTGCACTAAGCTGAGGGTCTTCACGGAAATAGCCTCCCTACCGTAATAGGTAGGGGCATGGTCTGCGTACATCTTACCCTCCCCAGACCCTGCTCTGAGCGGGATATACTGGGTATGTTTGGTTTGGTTTGGTTTTTGATAGACTTCAAAATCCTTAAATGCAGCATATGCGAGGAATAGTCTGATGGCTTCTAATCTTGCAACAGGTGCATAGGTTTCATCAAAATCTATTCCTTCACATTGTGCATATCCTTTAGCAAAAATTCTGGCTTTATTCCTAACAACAACTCCATCTTCGTCGCTTTTGGTTTTGTACACCCATTTGGTGCCAATAACCTTCTTATGATCTGGTCTGTCTGTTAGTTCCCAGACATTGTTCCTTTCCATTTGTTCAAGCTCCTCTTGCATGGCATTGATCCAAGAATAATCTTCCAAGGCTTGCTCTGTTGTCTTGGGTTCTATCTGGGACATGAAGCAAGATAACATTGCCATTCCTGCGGGTAGAGTAGACTGTCTTGTCTTAAATCCGTTAGTCAGCTTCCCAATGATTTGTTGGATTGGATGGTATTTGAGCCACTTGGGGATATCTTCTTCTTCAGGGTCTGTTCCCCCTGTAGATTTGCTCTGGTGGATTTCCTCTCTGTCTGCATCAGCTTGGATCTGATCTCCTTGGTCTGCAACTGGATCAGCTACCCACTATGGAGTTTGGTCAGAACGAACACATCCTACCAGGCACATAACTCGACCATGACTAACAACCAACATACTAGTTCCAACTCCAATATACACACGATCCCAGGCACCAAACAATAAAATATGGAAATTTCTCAAACCGTCTCTCACTGGAACACGACCAAAAATAAAATACATTATTAATAAAGTACGCGGATATTACACCCTTACCCTGTAAAAAGAAGTTTCATCCTCGAAACTTGAAACAGGAAAAGGGTCGTCGAAATATATGCCCGAGTCACCAACCATATCCATACAAAATTTTATTCTTAAATCGTAAATATTACACCAGTACATATTTGTAAGAAAACATCGATACACTGCATGCCCCATTAAGCATATCTCATGGGTTAACGATGACAGAGTTATCTTCGACCTTTTCTTCCATGTCCTCTTCGGGATCTTCCTCGGGATCCTCTTCGGCCTCTGCGACCGGAATTGGGGCCGCTGGGAGGATAGCAAGGATTTCCTCAGCGTTGGCCTATGAAAAGTCACCCAACATGGAGATTATTAGGAGAAGTTCGGGTAATACATTTCCCCACATTAAGAAAAAGTTTCGACCCCGAAACTTAGAACAACAAGAGTTGGAAATGTAAAGCAATGAGATGAAAAACAACCAAGTCACAAATATTGGGGATAGCGACAGTTTAGGACGCATTACAAAATCTTTACTTAGCAAAGTTAGGCTCTTCAGGGGGAGAAGTAGGGGTTCGGGACACCCTCTGGTGATTTTCTCTGCTCGCCAATAGGGTGGCGTTCTTTGTCAATTCGGAGACTATGGCATAGTATTGCTTCGAATGACCTTCAGACCCACTCTGGTAACAAGTCAAAGGTGAAGAGGGACAATTTGCACGAACATGCCCCTGAACATTGCAGTTGAAACACCTCCCCGATTTACCGAAAGTCAATGATGCCGGATTGGAATACCAAGCATTCGCACCAGATGGCGAAGACGATGCATTCGAAAGATGCGGGGGTTTGAGAACCTTAGTTCCTTTGCCGCCTGAGAATTTCCCAGATGTCTTCTGCCTTTTCACCTCGCTCGAAGGCTCAACCACTGGGGAGATTTCATAGGATATCATCTGATCTTGATACTCATTCACTGTGGCATGAATCATTGTCATACGGATCACATCTTGGGATCTGGTTTGGTCTGCAGATGAGTCTTTATCAGCTACAGATGGGTCTTCATCAGCGGCAACTGGATCAGGTAGGTTTGGTATTCCTGTCTGATCTGCAGTTGGGTCTTCAACAGCTATAGTTGGGTCTTCAGGCTGATCTGTAGATGAGTCTACCATTCCTGTGTCATGTACAATGACTTCTTCGAGGGTTGCGGATTTGAGCTTATCCTTAATTAGCTCAACTTGTTTCATGTACTCAACAGTAGATTCATCAAATACAACATGGGGTGTTTCCTCCACAACTAAGGTTCTTTTGTTAAAGACTCTATATGCCTTGCTTCTTTGTGATTATCCCATAAAGAGACCATCATCGGTTTTAGCATCAAAGGCATTTAGTTGTGTTTTACCGTTGTTGTGGATGAAACACTTACAACCAAAAATATGAAAGTAAGCAACAGTAGGTGTTCTGTTATTCCAAACCTCATAGGGAGTTTTTCCATATCTCCCTACTATCATACTCCTGTTATGAGTATGGCAAGCCGTGTTGACAGCTTCATCCCAGAACCTCTTGGGCAGGTCTGCTTCTGCAATCATGGACCTGACTGCTTCCTTTAGGGTTCTGTTCCTTCTTTCGGCAACACCATGCTGCTGGGGGGTCCTGGCTGCAGAGAGCTCATGCTGGATTCCATTCTGATCGCTATAATCAGTGATCGCCTTGTTGAGAAATTCTCCTCCTCTATCTGATCTGATCTTGATGATTGAGAGGGATTTCTCATTTTGGATCCTTCTCAGCAGCTCAGGTAGCTTGGTCAAGGTTTCACTCTTCTTATACAAGAAGATAATCCATGTGTACCATGAATAGTCATCCACTACTACTAGTGCATGCTTTCTGCCACTTAGAGTCCTCGGCTTGATAGGGACAAATAGATCCATATGGAGTAGATCTAAGATCCTCGATGTGAGGGTTGTAAGCTGGACTGGCTTGAATGATGCTCTGGTCTGCTTTCCTTTCTGACACGCATCATAGAGAGCTTCCTTCTTGAATGCTTCCTCTGGAAGTCCTCTGACCAGCTTTTGAGAACTAATCTTGTTGATGGCTTTGAAGTTCAGATGACATAATCTTTTGTGCCACAGCCATCCATTCTCAGCTATTGTCTAAGATAGAAAACAGGTATTAGGAGTTCCTGTGTTCCAATCTATCATATAGACATCTCTCCTTCTGAATCCTTGTGGCTTCACCTCTGCAGATAGGATATCTATCACCATACATTTCCAAATGGTGAAGACTACTAGATTCTTTTCATCGCAAAACTAGCTTATGCTCAGGAGATTATACTTGAGCCCTTTGACATAGTGAACTTTGGATATAATGATGTTTCCTCGGTGCAGCTCTCCAAAGCCCTTTGTTTGTCCTCTAGAGCTATCTCCATTGGTTACGTCTGGACCTCTTTCTTTGGTATATTTTGTCAGCATCTTCTTGTTCCCGGTCATGTGCTTCGAGCATCCAGAATCTACAAACCATTCTTCACCTCCAAAGTTTGAGTTTGTGGAGATGTGGTAGTATTCCTTCCACCTTTTCTGCAATCATACAAGCATAGATTTAGGTACCCAAATCTGTGTGGGTCCTCTAGGGTTAGATGGTTTGCTGGAGAATTGATTTCTCCTTGGATTGCGAAAATTATTATTATTACCCTTATAAGGTGTGTAAGGTCTGAGTATGTATCCTCTGTTAGGATTGTATACCGGATATACCTCAAAATAATGGTAGTGTGGGCCATTTCTAAACCTTGGCTGAGACCATTTATTAAATCTTTGAGGTCTCCACACTTGTTCATTTTGAAAGTTAGGATAACCTTGAGGTTTCCACTTGCCCCTCCCATTTTGAAATCTGTTTTTTGTGAGTTTTTGATAATAATGGGCATGTTGTGTGGGCTGCTGCTTCTGCCTTGGCCATTGCCTAGTCGCTTGTCTAGGTGGCTGCCTTGTGAACCCTGGCTGTAGCCTAGACTTGTGACTCGGCTGTTGCCTATTTTTAAATACCGGTTTGTATATAGGCTCAGCAGACGAGACAATTGTTTCTCCCTTGATGAAAGTGGTTTTAGAACTAGAGGGAGTGTGAGGATCATATCCAAGGCCTGATATGGAATATAGTGGCCTCTTATTAGTACACAGTTTGTCCAGAGTTAGAGACGCCTTCAGGGAGGTTATTTCCTGCGCCTGAGTCTTATTTACCTGAGTTAGTTTAGTAAATTCGGCTTTGACATGAGCAAGTGCAGCTGATTTTTTACTATTCAAAACAGTTAATTGTTGTATCTCAGCTGTAGTGACAACTGGTTTTTCAAATTAACTGCAGCCTGGTTTTCAAAATCAAGTTTTACTTTATTCAATTCTAGGCTGAGTTTTTCAAAATTATTTTTCAGCTGCCTATTCTCATCTTGCAGCTGAGTCTTGTTGGCTGATATAGATAGGTGTGCAGATTTTAGTGTCTCAGAATCTTTAAGTAGCAGATTTACAGATTCGTGCAAGTCCGTCTCTTGTGACATGGCTGAACGATTATTTGAAACAGAGGGTTTTGATGTTACCTCTTCATCAGCTAGGTTAGCCATCAGGCAATCATACTCTTCATCATCGTCAAAGAAGAATCCGCTGCTTGACTCTACACGCTCTTGATCTTATCCGATGAGGGCCTTCCTTCGGTCTTCTTTTCTGCTCACCTCCTTCTTGCTCTTGTCCTTCTTAAGATCAGGACAGTCGATTTGAATGTGTCCTGTCTTATGGCAGTTGTAACACTCCACCTTCCAGCTTCCGGCTTTTTGGTTTCTTCTGGGATTCTCCTTATAATTCTTCTTGTATTTGGAGTAGTTCTTCTGGAAGTTGCTGAACCTCTGCATTATGAACGCCATTTCTTCCTCAAAATCTAATGGATTTGGAGGCTTTACATCAGATAAGCTCTTCGCGGGGGACTCAGCTGCAAAGGCTATTCCCTTCTCTGCAGGCTCGGTTGATGATGAACTTGGGAGCTCGAACTCATAAGCCTTCAGGTCGGAGAACAGCTCTTGGATCTTTATTTTATTGAGATCCTTGGATTCTCGCATGGCCACTGCCTTCATGCTCCATTCAGGATTGAGAGATCTTAGGACCTTCAGCGCCATTTCCCTGTTGCCAAAAGATTTACCAAGGGAGTTGATCTCATTGATGATCTCAGTGAACCTTGTGTCCACTTGGTCTATTGATTCGCCATTTTTCATTTTGAAGCTGTCAAATTTTTGAGTAGCAATTGACAACTTGTTCTCTTTGACCAGCTCTGTTCCCTCACACATTAAGGTTAATGTGTCCCAGATTTCGTTGGCGTTTTTGCAGTTTTTGATCTTGACCATTGTTGATTTGTCAAGAGTTTGATACAGCATGTCTCTGGCCCGGTTGTCAAGGTTGGCCAGCTTTCTTTCTTTGGGGGTCAGCTCTGTCCTCTTCTTTGGGATCTTCTCTGGCTTCCCTGCTGCAATCTCCTCGGGAGTGTTGTCCTTCTCGAAGGTGAATGGACCGTCCTCTATGATACACCACATGTCATCATGGATTGAAGATAAGTGTGCATGCATCCTTATCTTCCAAAGATCATACTCGTCAATTGAAAACACAAGTGTTGGTCCCTGAGAATGATGAAGACTATCCTCACTGTACCAACACGAGTCTTTTCTAGCGCGCTTTGTCCTCACTCACGCGCACCCTGAGAAACTTCCCAGGGGTTCACCCATCCCATAACTACTCCAGGCCAAGCACGCTTAACTTTGGAGTTTCTATGAGATGGCTACCAGAAAAGAAGATGCATCTTGTTTGTATGAGTAGTCCAAATCAATTCATTTAACCACTTTCTAGTGCAGATCTCACAGGTCGAATCGCAAGCCGCGCCTCGCGCATTTTTAAGCTCATGCGGTGGATCTTTGGACCGAATCCCAACAATCCTCCCAAGATCTCGCCAAAGATTTCAGCCCCATAGTCTCGAAACCTCCGCGAACTAGATTTGATCACACAGCCCTCTAGCGGCTAGATTCATTCACACAGTCCTCCAACACTTGACATCAGCATATGTTCCACCTCCGTATACTTCCGCTGCACCAGTATCTCAGTTCCAGCATACTAGATTTGATCACATAGCCCTCCAGCACCTGACAACCTCCACTGCACCAGCATCTCAGTTCCGGCCAAGTGGCAATATCTGCTGCATGCCCGCCTCTTAGTTCCAACACTCTGGCAGCCTCCACTGTAGGATACTTCGAGGGAATTCGCACCCGTGACTTGCTCCGATACCAATTGTTGGTCCCCAGAATGATGAAGATTGTCCCCACTGTACCAACACGAGTCTTTTCTAGCGCGCTTTGTCCTCACTCACGCGCACCTGAGAAACTTCCCAGGGGGTCACCCATCCCATAACTACTCCAGGCCAAGCACGCTTAACTTTGGAGTTTCTATGAGATGGCTACCAAAAAAGAAGATGCATCTTGTTGGTATGAGTAGTCCAAATTAATTCATTTAACCACTCTCTAGTGGCAGTGCAGAGCCCCGTACTAAGCGACAGGCGGACATGAGGGGCTGCACCACTAGGATGCCGCGGGTCGGGATGTTAAGCCCGGCCAGTTACGTTCTCCCGAGTCGAAGGTGAGGACGCTGGATACCAAAGTATTCCCAACAATCCCCCCCCAGCGTACGCCATAAGACTCGAACCCGCGCCTCGCTCTGATACCAATTGTTGGTCCCAGAAATGATGAAGACTGTCCTCACTGTACCAACACGAGTCTTTTCTAGCGCGCTTTGTCCTCACTCACGCGCACCTGAGAAGCTTCCCAGGGGGTCACCCATCCCATAACTACTCCAGGCCAAGCACGCTTAACTTTTGAGTTTCTATGAGATGGCTACCAGAAAAGAAGATGCATCTTGTTTGTATGAGTAGTCCAAATCAATTCATTTAACCACTTTCTAGTGCAGATCTCACAGGTCGAATCGCAAGCCGCGCCTCGCGCATTTTTAAGCTCATGCAGGCAGGATGCTGGACCGAATCCCAACAACAAGTAATCTAGAATGCATGTGTTCCATTTTACAATGAGAGTTAAAAAAAATATATATCCTCGGTATATGGATCTGGTTTGTGAAATAAATGAACCAACCTCTCTGATACCACTTGTAGGTCACAAGTCGTCCAGGAATAAGTCTAGAGGGGGGGTGAATAGACTTATTGAAACTCTTAAACTCTTTTTCACGAAGAGTAAGTTTCTTCAGCTGATAGATATGCAAATGACTTAGAGTCGTTTGTACTCAATACGTGCGGAAGTCATCTGATGACGAATACAAAACAACTAATGAAACACTTAACAATGAATGCAGCAGTTAAAGTATGATGCTATAAAACAGTAAAATACGCAGGCAGTTATAGTGGTCTCAGAGGTGGGGTACTCCTCTAACTAATCCACTTTTCTCCAAACCAGTTGGAGATGAATTCACTATAATTGTCAACCAGTGATAAAGATTACAGTGATTCAACCAATTACAACAGCTTCTAGCCAGTGGAAATCCTTGCCGTTGCAACTCCCTTGACTGCCTTGCACCTCTTGATCTGCAATCCTTGGATGCCTTTACACTCTTGAACTTCAACCAGTGAAGTACCCCGAACTCAGGATTAAAGACACGAGTTTTTGTCTTCTCCAACTAAGAGCTTCTTCAACTATGAACTTTTGAGAACTGCTCTTTTCACAATGCTATAGTTCGCTTTTTGATTGCTTTGAATGCTTTGATTGCTTGAGATTCTGTTCGCACCGGTGTTTGCTCAACTTCAAATCTTCGGATATATATAGGTGTTGATCCTTGAGCATTCTTCATAGCCGTTGCAAATCTTCTAACAAATCCGTCCGTTAGAGAAATAGACTTCTTTGTTTATTTTTCTGAACTTTGCAAGGCTGGATTCCCATATTTTAATCCATCGTTCGACCATTGTCAAGACTTTGCATGTGAGGCGCCGCATCTTTTTGAATATAAAAGGTTTGAAATCTTCAGTGGTAGGTCTGGATGAATTATTTAATTCATATCCTTGCGGGAATCTCTCCAATGTGTCTCTTCACACTTGCATGTGACTTTTCGTAATATTTGACTATTCAACGCATGCTGACGTGGACTTGGAGTACTTGGCTGATCTCAAGTAGGCTGATGTACAGTCATCTTCACTTTGGGCTTCTCTGATGGTGACTGTTTGAGACTCGCCTGATCAGATGACTTGTCTGAGGTCACTTGACTGCAGTCTGGTCAAACATCTCTGATGAATTTTTGTTGACCAGAACTTGTCTGACTTGACTCGGCTGTACTTCTCTGATGAACTTAGCTGTACTTTTGTACTTATCCGATTTGAGCCTAACTTATTTTGGCCTATAGAAGATACTCATTTGGTTCTTCTTTACATATTGCCAAGTGTTAAACTTAACATAATTTGGCCTATGAAGATACTCATTTGGTTCTTCCTTACATTTTTGCCAAGTATTAAACATTTGAATTACATTAATTACATCATCAAAATCTAACAAGTATTCCTAACAATACGGTGTGGTAGATGCATGCCTTATATACCTGGTGTGGTAGATGCATGCCTTATAATATGATATGATATTGAGCTCTTTCCGGTGCCTAGTACGTGGTTTACCGGGCCTAAGGATAAGAAAATGATTTTGAGAGAGATTCTCATTGATGATCATATGTCGCATGTTGCATCAAACATGATACATGCATGATTTCTACTTATTGGGCTTTAGCTCACATAGTTTATGCATTGTGGGTAATCCTGATGCTTGAACGTATTCCATTGCTGGATGGGTAGGAGCTATACTGTTGCTAAGGGTCGGCGTACATGGATGACGACCTGTCGGGCTTAACCATAGGCTTAATGTGTTTTAGTCCTTGTTTCTGAACCTTGTTTTATAAATAGGTATTGTGTCAATATACTCATATGTTCGAGTCTCATTGATGGTGTGAGGTGTACTTTAAGTTTACTTAGTATATTTATGTAACTTGTGAGGTTGTTTAAATATCGTAATGTAAATTAAATAAGTGAGTGGTTTGGGAAGACTAGAGTTTTATTATTTACTAATCTCTTGTGGTTATAGCTACGGGGATATTGATGTCATGAGTTTGATTCGGATTGAGACTGGATATCTCTATGTGATAATTGTATTGGTTTTATGTAACAGGTTTTGGGATGTGTACTAGTTTAGGGGGAACTCTGCCAAAATTTCACCATAATTTATAAGTATTTATATGATATATGATAGTTTAGGTTAGGTAGTCAGTGTGGGTCGTTTCAATATAGTAATATAACCAGTCATCGCAATATTTCTTTTATTGCACATTACATATATTCCTGTTATCAAGTACTTGAACTGGCCATTTGCTGACCCTTTAGGGGTGAATACCTTTTTGTGTATTCAGGTACAAATCTTCTTGGTGAGCAGGCGCAGGAGGGGCATAGGGACGACGAGCAGCAGTGATATTGCCTCGGGTAGTCGTTGTTGTTTTATTCGTGTGTTTTGGTCTTGGTTTGTATATGTACTCATGAGTACTATTATTGTTGATGTTATGCCCGTGCATGGGCATGGGAACTGTCTTGGAGTTGTTGTTTGCATGTTGAGCTCGTTGTCACTGTAGTCATGCTCGACCTTGCCGGTTGTGATGTTTTGGATATGTTATATTATCAACCTTGCCGGTTTACGTCTGTTGTTTTGGTTTTATGGTTGACCTGATTGGTCATTGTGTGTGTATGTGTGTTAAATAGGTCTTACCTTGTGGATTCCCAAAATGGATCCACGACGCTGTAAACGCTCCGACCCGGTACGGGGCTGTTATAAAATTGGGAATAACATCTAAATCCTGCAGGAAGTACTTGAGACATACCACCTCTTTAGTTGCCTCAGAGGCTGGCACATACTCGGCTTCCATGGTAGAGTCTGAGATGCAATTATGCTTCACACTTTTCCAACTAATGGCTCCACCTCCTAGAGTAAGCAAATATGAGTCAGTATATCCAACTGGACATAGGTCGTATGATTGATATACTAGCATGTTGTCACGGGATGGGAGTTTTGTGCAGCAAACCCGTGCGGAACTTAAAAAACTAAGCTGAGTCGAGTTGCTAAGTAAGCTTAAAAGAAACGAGAAAAGGGACAATGGCACAAAAGGATTTTATTAAGTATGAATGCTTTAGTACAAGAGAGCTTTACAATGCTTGATTGCTTGAGGATTTCTGGATGATTGAGCAAATGAGACTCCTCCTCCTTATATACATGCCTAGGAGAGTTCTGGAGTGGAACTCTCTAGTTAGATCCTTCTAGATAGAACACTCTAGATACATTTAGCACTTTACATGAGTATTCTACAATGTGTGTAAGAAGTACGTTTCTACATGCTTCTAGAGTCATCTACGAATTTACAAGTATGTAGAGATCTCTTGGTCTTTCCTGATCAATCTAGAACCTTCCAGAACCTTTCGACACATAGAGACTCTTATTAGGGTCATCCTGGTCATTTTCGCCTAGCCCATCACATCCTCCCCCACCTATTTCAACGACGTCCTCGGCACGTTCTCTTGTCTGAACCTCTTGATGTGATCTTGAAATTGCCAAAGTTCGTCTTCCCATTCCCATGTGGCTTCGCTATCAGGGAGGTTTTTCCATTTCATCAAGTACTCAGTGCAGGGAGGCACGCCCCTCTTCTGAGTAATTCGTTCCGTCACAATATACTCCGCCTCCTTGTCGAATGAGGTGATGACGGCAGTCGGTGCCCGATTAGATTCTCCTCGATGTGGGTCTTCTGAGTCAGCATGGTAGAGTTTCAATTGGCTCGCATGGACGACCGGGTGTATTTTAAGTCTTGAAGGGAGTTGCAACATATAAGAGACATTTCCAACACGTTTGATTATTGTAAATGGTCCATCGTACCTTCTCACCAAACCCTTGTGCACTTTGCGTAACGCCTTGAATTGATTGGTAGAAAGTTTGACCATGACCTTATCACCTTACTGGAACTTAATGTCTCTTCTTTTAGGATCATCCCACTTCTTCATCTTCCCGGCAGCCTTATAAAGGTAGGCGCACATAATGTCTGCCTCCTCATGACATTCTCAGGCAATGCGATGTGCTGCGGGACTTTTCCCTTCGTGTGTCGAGGATACAACATTTGGGGTTAGTGGCTGAAAACCCATAATGATTTCGAAGGGAGACTTACTTGTTGCCTCGCTTTTCTGCAGAATGTAAGAAAACTGGGCCACATCAAGTAGTCTTGGCCAGTCCTTATGATGGGCACTCACATAGTGCCTTAGCTATAGCTCCACCACTGCATTGATTCGATCGGTCTGTCCATCTGTTTGGGGATGGAAACTTGTCGATAACTTAAGATCGGTTCCCAATAGCTTCAATAGTTCTCTCCAAAACCGTCCAGTGAATCGAGGGTCTCGATCACTTACAATGCTCAAAGTAATCCCCCATAGTTTGATGATATGTTTGAAAAATAGACGGGCTGCTTCATTAGCATTGCAATCGGGTGATGTGGCAATGAAAGTAGCATACTTACTGTATCGGTCCACAACCACCATGATTCTTCCGAATCCTTATGATTTTGGGAGAGTCGTGATAAAGTCCATAGAGACACTCTCCCAGGGCCTTGATGCAATGGGCAGGGGCTCCAACAATCCTGCCGGCAGATTTTGCTCATTCTTCTCTTGCTGGCACAAAAGACAAGTCTTCATATAGGCTTTAATTTCGTCCCTCATTTGTGTCCAAAAGTATGAGGCCTGCACGAGTGCAGTGGTGCGCTCGATTCCTGGGTGACCAGCCCACTTAGTGTCATGGCACTCCTTTATGATCTCCTTTCGAAGTTTTCCCCACTTAGGCACAAATATTCGATCGCCAATAGTGCGTATGATGCCTTCTTCCTCCCAAAATCGCCTTGTCTTTCCTTGCCTTATTTTGTCAAAAAGATCATTGATTTGGGCATCTTGTTGGACTCCTTCCTTAATCCGTGGAATGAGGTTGGACTTCGGCATACTTGAACTCAAAGTGGCCAGTTCTGCCATCCTACTTAGGGCATTCGCGACTACATTAGCTTTCCCAGGCTTGTACTCAAGTCGATAGTTAAACTCCGCCAGGAAATCTTGCCATCGTGCTTGCTTGGGACTTATCTTCTTTTGCGTCTGGAAATAACATGTAGCAACATTATCCGTCATAATGACAAAGTGTGAGCCAAGCAGGTAGTGTCTCCATGTTCGCAGGCAGTGTATGACCGCACTCATTTCTTTTTCTTGCACTGTATACCGTCTTTCCGTCTCATTGAGTTTCCGGCTCTCAAAGGCAATGGGGTGTCCATCTTGCATGAGCACTCCTCCAATAGCGAAATCAGAGGCGTCAGTATGTACCTCAAAAGCTTTTGTGTGATCCGGCAAGGCCAGTACGGGTTCCTTGGATACCGCTTGCTTGAGTTCTTCGATAGCTTGCTGACACTTGCTGGACCAATGCCATACTTGGTTTTTCTTAAGTAGATCGGTCAGTGGGGATGCTTTGACCGAGTATCCTCTTATAAAGCGGCGGTAATAGTTCACCAAGCCAAGAAATGATCGTTGTTCAGGTACCTTGGTCGAGGGTTGCCAATCCAGAATAGCTTTCACCTTTGCATTTTCCATCATGATTTTACCTCCTTTGACCTTGTGACCGAGGAATTCAACTTCTTCTTGGGCAAATGAACATTTTTCCTTCTTGACATAGAGCTCATTCTCGCGTAGTACTTGGAAGACTTGCTTAAGGTGTTGAGTATGTTCTTCGAGAGTCGAGATGTACACCACAATATCATCTAAGTAAACAACAACAAATTGATCAAGGAATGGGTGTAGTACCTTGTTCATGAGGGTGCAAAAGGTTGCAGGTGCATTTGTGAGACCGAAGGGCATGACAAGGAACTCAAAAGCACCATAGCGCGTCACGCTTGTGGTCTTGGCCTCATCTCCTTCAGCAATTCGTACTTGACAGTACCCCGAGCGCAGGTCAAGTTTGGTGAAGTACCGCGCTTTGCCAAGTTGATCGAAGAGATCAGGTATCAATGGTATTGGGTATTTGTTCTTGATAGTGGTCCGATTGAGTGCCCGATAGTCTATGCACATTCGAAGGGTGCCATCCTTCTTCTTTTGGAATAGTACAGGTGCACCGTAGGGAGACTTAGAGGGACGTATGTTAGGAATATGCCCTCGAATGCCACTCAGAGGATGTTGAGTGAGGGCATTGTACTTGTAATTATGTAAATCATTAATATAAGGCAATGAATGTTTCTTTATTTACTGGTAGTTACTGGCGTTCCTAACTCGTAAATATACGTATAGAATGTAACACCCCAAATTAGGCGGATATTACAGTGCCGTGGATCCCCGACTGGGACCCACCAGGCAAATGAAAACAGATGAATTAAATAATATAATTGTAGTACGGAATCACATTATATTATCAAATACTCCGATGAGGAGTTTAAGTACAACACACCAGGACAATACCGAATACTAGTATATTTTATATGAAGATAAAATACACAACGCTGAATGAAACGGAGTATCCAAATGAAAATCTGCAGCGGAAAATAAATGACAACAACATGAATGACTAAAAAGATCGGGGCCCCCTACTAGTATCACTGGGACTCCTCGCCGTCAATGTTCTATTCCCGTGCTTTTGCCTTGCCATGACCTGAAAACAAAATCCCAAATGGGCCGGGCCATACGTAACAACAATCCTCAAGGGTTGAAAATGCACAATCATGATATATCTTTAGTTATGAAATATCCTTAGTTATGAATTATGCTGAAGAGGAGTATCATAGTACGCCCATAATATTCTGTGCAAGTGTACAAGACGAATGACCGGACACACCCGTCCTTGTACCTAATTAGTCTCACGGAGGTAATCGTTACCGTGTGCACAGTCCAATGTATCGATCCCAATACATGACCATCGTGTGCTCGACTAAAAATTCCACACATCCGCACGCGGCTACGCAGTATGAACCCAGAAGGTCATATGAACGAGAATGACCATAATGAATACCAATGAATAATAATCCGACAAAGTCAAGAATGACTCACCGAGATGAAAATAATGGTGAAGTGAATGATAGTTCAATGAAATGGTCGGAACCGCCATTCCTCGTTAATGAAGTGATTATTCGACAATTACAAGTCTCAATACGGTTAATACAATGATGAATGAGATATGATTATGAATGAACAACAACAAAAGGAATGAATATCCTTTTAACTGAGTAAGAATTAACTTACACAACACCGATGAAGAATGTCCTTCCACGAACAAACGTCCTAAATGAAATGTCGATCGCTCGAACAACCTTGAATAACACAATTTCGAATAATCCATTCAACATACGAATCAAACACGATGATAGCCAACATCAAAACTTCGATACGACTAAACCAAGTTCATTGGGGCATAATATCAAACATGTTGTGACCAATCTCCGATTGTTAACAACCAAACTTCAATTATACTACTATCAAAACCCCAAGAAGTGTTTCAAACCAACAAAACATCTTCAATACGATCAATAAACCAAAATGAATATCCAAATTCGTGATTTCAACAACAATTAATCGAAAACCCCCAAATCCAACTAAATATTCAAAGTGTTCTTGAACAATCCTTCAATAATCCAATGAATAATCATATATATCCATAATCATGCGTACATCACTTCATACAACATTATTTTAACGTCCAAAACATCATATCTCAATACAAAATCGAAGTCCAAGATGTTGAAGAATATTACCTTTGAAGATCCAAGCACTTCGATCCGATGAAAACGTGTTAAAACGACTATCCAAGCTCCCCAAACGAATGAAGATGATGAAAACCGAATACCCTTATGATTGATGAAGAAATATATATTCCTCAAGCTATCTCTCTCGGACAAGATGAAGGAAATGAGAAAAAATGAGGAAAATTCTCGTCCAAGATCCTTATAAACTGCCGGAAGTTACGGCCGTAACTCGGCCTTCTTACGGCCATAACATCCCAAGCCAACGGCCTTACGGCCATAAACAGCCAACTCGTACGGCCATAACTCGGCTTCGTCCAATCACCTGCCGACAGCCTTACGGCCGTATCCTTACCTGACTTACGGGCGTAACTCGCCCTCGTCTCAAACACCTGCTGACATCCTTAAGGCCGTACCCGCACACCTTACGGGCGTAACTCGGATGATACGGCCGTATCCGGCCAAACTTACGGGCGTAGGCCCCCTTCGTCGAAAATGACCAGGCACCCTGCCTGTAACGTACGGTCGTATCCGGCCCAGCCTTACGGCCGTACCTTCCTCATCTTATGGTCGTATGCCGCAACCCTTACGGCCGTAAGTCCCTCTCGTCCGACACATCCTGAAAAACACGAACACTCCTTATGGCCGTATCCTACCCCTCTTACGGCCGTAACTCGCCTTCGGCCAAAAACACCCGAACACCCTGCTCGATACGTACGGCCGTAACCGGCCAAGCCTTACGGCCGTACCTGCTCAACTTACGGCCGTATGCCGCAACCTTACGACCGTAAGTCCCCTTCGTCCAAAATGGCCTGAAATCAACGAATGCCTGTTACGGCCGTATCCGACAATCTTACGGCCGTAACTCGTTGATGGACAAGGTGAAAATCCGATAACTCCGATTCCTCGCTACGATTGAAGAATAATCCGACATACCATACGCATGTGAAAGTGAACAAGTCCAACACATGCCAAAGATGATACTTCCAGTACAAGACTACCAATCACGATGAAAATGATAACACTCCCGTCTGGATCTATAAACGAAGATGAAATGACGTTCGGTAACTGATATACGATTACAACATGCCAAAAGTGGATGTAAATGAATGAATCATGAATGATGAGTGATTAATACTGAGTGAAAATTACTGAATGATAATTACTAACTGATTAATACTGAATGAAAATGAATGAATTACAACCGGGTATTACATACCCCCCCTTAAAAAGAGTTTCGTCCCCAAAACTAAGGGTCAAACAACTCGGGATAATTCTCCTGCATACCATCCTCGGTTTCCCAAGTAGCCTCTTCGACTCCGTGTCTAGACCACTGAATCTTGACCAAAGGAATCGTCTTGTTTCTCAACTGTTTGATTCGCCGCTCTAAAACTCGTATAGGACGCTCCTCATACGAATGATCATCCGCGATCTCGATTTCGTCGAACTGAAGTATGTGACTCGGGTCGGAAACATACTTCCGCAACTGAGAGACATGAAACACAATATGAATTCGGCTCAACGCCGAAGGTAAAGCCAATCGATAAGCTAACTCGTCTACTCGATCCAAAATCTCAAACTCTCCAATGAATCTCGGACTCAACTTTCCCCGCTTCCCGAAACGGAAGATACCTCGACTCGGTGATACTTTGACCAAAACGTGGTCACCCGTCTCGAGCTCTAGTGGTCGACGACGATTATCTGCATATGATTTCTGTCGACTCTGAGCGGTCAACAGACGACTCCTGATCAAAGCTACCTTCTCACGGGCGGCTATAAGCATATCGGGCTCGGTGCCGATTGACTCTGATGGGTCGTCCCAACACAAAGGTGATCGACAACGACGACCGTACAAGGCCTCGTAAGGTGCCATCTTAATCGAAGCGTGCCAACTATTATTGTACGTGAACTCAATCAACGGTAGTTGGGCTTCCCAATCGTCTTTCCAATCGAGGACGCATGCCCTCAACATGTCCTCCAATCTCTGAATAGTCCTCTCTGATTGTCCGTCGGACTGAGGATGAAAAACGGTACTGAGATTAAGCTGAGTTCCCATAGCACGATGAATTGATTTCCAAAAATGTGACACGAATCGTCTTTCACGATCGGAAACAATACTCTTAGGAGTACCATGCAATCTCACTATCTCCTTGATGAACAACTGGGAAAGTCTCTTGGGACCCACGTATCCTCAATCTCAAGGAAATGAGCTGACTTAGTCGAACGGTCCACAATTACCCAGATTGTATTCATGTCACGACGACTCGTCGGCAAACTTGTGATGAAATCCATAGAACTATGTTCCCACTTCCACCCTGGAATAGGGAGCGGTTTCAGCATACCTACCGGTCGCTGATGTTCCATCATGACTCGCTGACGGTTAAACCTCTCGAAACAAATTTTGCGACTTCTCGCTCATATTACTCTAGGAGTAATTTTGTTTCAAGTCCTTGAATATCTTGCTGGACCTCGGATGAATGGAAAAAGGGGTAGCATGAGTTTCTCTCAAAATCAAGTTTTTTCAACTCGTCATCCGCCGGTGCGCATAACTGATTCTTGAATCGCAAAAGTCCATCCTTGTGGACCACAAATACAAGGGCTTTCCCCTGAACCACATCCTCTTGGATGCGTAAAAATGATAAGTCTGAACCCTGATTTACTCTGATTGCCTCCTCAAATGGCGATGAAATCTCTAACATGCAAAGTTGCCCTTGCACTCGCTGAAGCCAGACCTGAATCTCGGGTCTAAGGAATTCCTGCTGAAGCTTCTTCTGAACTGTTAAACGAGCAAGCATTTGCTCCTGAACGGACTTACGACTCAAGGCATCGGCAACCACGTTTTCCTTACCCGGGTGGTACAGGATCTCGATATCATAATCTTTGATTACTTCCAACCACTGCCTCTGTCGCATATTTAACTCCTTCTAAGTAACTATATACTTCAAACTCTTATCATCGGTGAATATCTGACAGGTGACGCCATAAAGGTAATGACGCCAAATCTTCAACGCGAAAACCACGGCTGCTAGTTCCAGATCGTGGATCGGATAATTAACCTTGTAAAGTCTCAATTGCCGTGAAGCATATGCAATAATCTTCCCGTTCTGCTCTAGTACACATCCGAGACCCTGTCCGGATGCATCACTAAAAACCACAAATCCTTCTGTCCCTTGCGGTAAAGAAAGGACATGTGGTGACATTAACCGGCTCTTGAGTTCCTCAAAACTCAGCTGACACGCATCGGACCATGTGTATTTCTTATCCTTTCGCAAAAGGTTCATCATTGATTGAGAGATTTTTGAAAATCCCTCCACAAACCGCCGATAATAACCGGCTAATCCGAGAAAGCTTCCGATTTGCTTAACATTCTTCGGATGTAACCAATCTTGGATAGCCTCTGTCTTTTGAGGATCAACACGCACTCCATCTGATGAAATTACATGCCCGTGAAACGTCACTTCGGACATCCAGAACTCACATTTGGAAAACTTTCCAAAAAGTTGCTCTCGTCTCAATACGTCGAGAACCTGATGAAGGTGAAGCTCGTGCTCCTCCCGGTCACGAGAATAAATTAAAATGTCATCAATGAAGACAACAACAAACTGATCCAAAAAGTCGATGAAAACCCAATTCATTATCTCCATGAATACCGCAGGTGCACTAGTTAACCCGAACGGCATTACCACGAACTCATAATGACCATAGCATGTACGAAACACTGTCCTTGCGATATCCAACTCTCGAATTCGCAACTGATGATATCCAGATCTTAGGTCGATCTTGGAAAATATTGAATCTCCCTGAAGTTGATCTAAGATATCATCAATACGGGGTAGAGGATACTTATTCTTGATCGTCACCCTGTTCAACTCCCGATAATCAATACACAAGAGAAATGAACCATCCTTCTTCTTGAGAAACAATACTGGTGCTCCCCACGTGGATGCACTCGGTCGCATATAACCTTTCTCGAACAATTTCTCAAGTTGAATCTTCAACTCCTGCATTTCGGTCAGGGCCATCCGATATGGTGCCTCCGATAATGGGGGTGTACCAGGCTCCAACTCTATTGTGAAATCCACATCCCTCGGTGGAGGTAAACCGGGTAGCTCGTCTGGGAGTACATCGTCAATTGATAACAATGATACCACGAATGATTGAACGCCTCGATTGCCCTAGAACGGTCAATCGATGACAATGATACAGTGAATGACTGAACACCTCGATTGCCTTAGAACGACCAATCGATGACAATGATACAATGAATGATTGAGCACCTCGATTGCCTTAGAACGGCGAATCGATGAAAATGATACGATGAATGATTGAACACCTCGATTGCCTTAGAACGGCCAATCGATGAAAATGATACAATGAATGATTGAACACCTCGATTGCCTTAGAACGGTCAATCGATGAAAATGATATAATGAATGATTGAACACCTCGATTGAGTAATCTCATTGCGTCCATCATAATAATAATTCTTCTGGAACAACGGGGATTACCTCCCTGAAATACACACTCGGCTCCAACGACTGAAATGATAGTGACCAAACGCTTACGAGCACTGAGGATGGTATCATAACGATCCATCTAATTAACACCCAATATTACATCGTCCTTAGGTAAGTTCTCCACAATGAGGTCCGCCAACCAATTGCGGTCATTAAGCTTAATTCGGTATGATTTCCGAAAATTCTTCTACCGTCAGGTAGACCAATGATATAAGGTCCACAATCAATAGGACCATCCAAATTAAGTCTACTCAAACATGATTCGGAAATGAATGAATGCGATACACCAGTATAAAAAAGGGTACACACAGGTTGAGATAAAATTGCGAGTATAGCTGAGGTCATTCGGGCCACCAGATCGTCGATCCCCTTCCTCGCGTGAATCCGGGACTTGCCGGCCCCCGAACCGGACGCTCCCGTCTGATAAATATGAGCTCCGCCTTTAGTCGCTTCCGTCATCTTAAACGACGCTAATAGAGCAACCTGATTCTGAATCGCTGATTGCTTTTGGAGCCTGAGATGCCACTGGAGACGGTTTGGAGTCCTTTCGGCAAAAATGGGCCTTATGCCCAAAAATCCCACAATTATCGCACGTGATAGACGGTTTCAGACACTTAGTGCTGTAATGACCCAGCACTCCATAGTTGAAACAGGTGATGGCCGAACTGGCCGCTCGGGACTGAGATCCCGCACGATTATGCACCGTAGGAGGTCGCTCAGAAACGTTAGGGCCCACACGAGGTTTCTTGAAGGTTGACTGACCGCCTTCGGACTGATTACGCTTCATTGATTTCTTGCTGACAGATAAAGGTTGTTGCTCAGCAATTTCCTTAGCAGCAGGCTCATACGGGAGAGTTCTCTCAATTAGTTCGGCCAGAGTGGCGCAATGATGATTAAGAAATTGCATATGGATCATCATGATCTGCATGAAAGTTAGTGGATCAACCCGAACATCTTCCGATCGAGCGGAGTCCTGGGTACGGTTTCCCGACAGTGAGTGATTATTCCCCGAGTTTTGGCCCGCGCCGCGACCTCTCCCCGTGCGTCCCCTGACAGCTCTCTCCATACTGAAGTACGAAATTCGCATGATAATCATAGATCTCGTATGAGTACCGCATTATGATTTACGTCATGAAATGATGAAAATGAGCATACGCGCTCTAACACAGTGATTACATGAATGATTAACTGAGGTGACATGATTATCTGATGAAATTCTTGAAATGATTATCTTGAACAAGTTAACAAGATTAATGATATGATCTTCCAAATCAACAACTGAGTAATGAAATGAATTGAGTGATTAATGAGTTAACATGACCGTCCTGATCAAAATGAAAATGATGATTGAGGATTGTTAACTGATGAATTATGAATGAATGATTATTGCCAGAAATTATACCATGGCGTTAGAAGTCTTACAGTTCCTTCGGTCTGATTGGCTCGGCATTTGCACAGGTCACACGTGACGCGAAAGTCCAATGATACTAGTCTGATGACGATGATTTCAAATGAGACATGACTCGGAAGGTAGTATTCAAAACCTGGCTCCGATACCAACTCTGTAACACCCCAAATTAGGCGGATATTACAGTGCCGTGGATCCCCGACTGGGACCCACCAGGCGAATGAAAACTGATGAATTAAATAATATAATTGTACTACCGAACCACATTATATTACCAAATACTCTGATGAGGAGTTTAAGTACAACACACCAGGACAATACCGAATACTAGTATATTTTATATGAAGATAAAATACACAACGCTGAATGAAACGGAGTATCCAAATGAAAATCTGCAGCGAAAAATAAATGACAACAACATGAATGACTGAAAAGATCGGGGGCCCCTACTAGTATCACTGGGAATCCTCGCCGTCAACGTTCTATTCGCGTGTTTTTGCCTCGCCATGACCTGAAAACAAAATCCCCAACCGGGGTCAGTTACACAATCCTCAAGGGTTGAAAATACACAATCATGATATATCTTTAGTTATGAAATATCCTTAGTTATGAATTATGCTGAAGAGGAGTATCATAGTACGCCCGTAATGTTCTGTGCAAGTGTACAAGACGAATGACCGGACACACCCGTCCTTGTACCTAATTAGTCTCACGGAGGTAATCGTTACCGTGTGCACAGTCCAATGTATCGATCCCAATACATGACCATCGTGTGCTCGACTAAAAATTCCACACATCCGCACCTGGCCACGCAATATGAACCTAGAAGGTCATATAAACGAGAATGACCATAATGAATACCAATGAATAATAATCCGACAAAGTCAAGAATGACTCACCGAGATGAAAATAATGGTGAAGTGAATGATAGTTCAATGAAATGATCGGAACCACCGTTCCTCGTTAATGAAGTGATAATTCGACAATTACAAGTCTCAATACGGTTAATACAATGATGAATGAGATATGATTATGAATGAACAACAACAAAAGGAATGAATATCCTTTTAACCGAGTAAGAATTAACATACAACACCGATGAAGAATGTCCTTCCACGAACAAACGTCCTAAATGAAATGTCGGTCACTCGAACAACCTTGAATAACACAATTTCGAACAATCCATTCAACATACGAATCAAACACGATGATAGCCAACATCAAAACGTCGATACGACTAAACCAAGTTCATTGGGGCATAATATCAAACATGTTGTGACCAATCTCCGATTGTTAACAACCAAACTTCAATTATACTACTATCAAAACCCCAAGAAGTGTTTCAAACCAATAAAACATCTTCAATATGATCAATAAACCAAAATGAATATCCAAATTCGTGATTTCAACAACAATTAATCGAAAACCCCCAAATCCAAATAAATATTCAAAGTGTTCTTGAACAATCCTTCAATAATCCATTGAATAATCATATATATATCCATAATCATGCGTATATCACTTCATACAACATGATTTTCACGTCCAAAACATCATATCTCAATACAAAATCGAAGTCCAAGATGTTGAAAAATATTACCTTTGAAGATCCAAGCACTTCGATCCGATGAAAACGTGTTAAAACGACTATCCGAGCTCCCCAAACGAATTAAGATGATGAAAACCGAATACCCTTATGATTGATGAAGAAAGATCTATTCCTCAAGCTCTCTCTCTCGGACAAGATGAAGTAAATGAGAAAAAATGAGGAAAAGTCCCGTCCAAGATCCTTATAAACTGCCGGAAGGTACGACCGTAACTCGGCCTTCTTACGGCCGTAACATCCCAGGTCAACGGCCTTACGGCCAGAATCACTAACTCAGACGGGCCAGAACTCGCTTCGCCCAATCACTCGCCGACACTTTACGGCCGTATCCCACCGACTTACGGGCGTAACTCGCCCTCGTCTCAAACACCTGCCGACATCCTTACGGCCGTACCCGCATATCTTACGGGCGTAACTCGGATGATACGTCCATATCCGGCCAAACTTACGGGCGTAAGCCCCCTTCGTCGAAAATGACCAGGCACCCTGCCTGTAACGTACGGCCGTATCCAGACAAGCCTTACGGCCGTATGCCGCAACCCTTACGGCCGTAAGTCCCTCTCGTACGACACATCCTGAAAAACACGAACACTCCTTACGGCCGTATCCTGCCCCTCTTACGGCCGTAACTCGCCTTCGGCCAAAAACACCCGGACACCCTGCTCGACACGTACGGCCGTAACCGGCCAAGCCTTAAGTCCGTACCTGCTAAACTTACGGCCGTATGCCGCAACCTCATGGCCGTAAGTCCCGTTCGTCCAAAATGGCCTGAAATCAACCAATGCCTGTTACGGCCGTATCCGACAATCTTACGGCCGTAACTCGTTGATGGACAAGGTGAAAATCCGATAACTCCGATTCCTCGCTACGATTGAAGAATGATCCGACATACCATACGTATGTGAAAGTGAACAAGTCCAACACATGCCAAAGATGATACTTCCAGTACAAGACTACCAATCACGATGAAAATGATAACACTCCCGTCTGGATCTATAAACGGAGATGAAATGACGATCAGTAACTGATATACGATTACAACATGCCAACAGTGGACGCAAATGAATGAATCATGAATGATGAGTGATTAATACTGAGTGAAAATTACTCAGTGATAATTACTGACTGATTAATACTGAATGAAAATGAATGAATTACAACCGGGTATTACATAGAAATTAGTCCATGTATTTGAGAGCAAAACGTTCCATTCCTTATTGGATAAGGAGGT
This sequence comes from Orobanche coerulescens, assembly GCA_033398695.1. Taxonomy (NCBI): domain Eukaryota; kingdom Viridiplantae; phylum Streptophyta; class Magnoliopsida; order Lamiales; family Orobanchaceae; genus Orobanche; species Orobanche coerulescens. The sequence continues at coordinate 116,960,333 of CM065801.1, forward strand.
CGGCACTGGAAAGGTTTATAGCTCAAATACTTAATCTTTCGCAAGTCGATGAAACTTAACTGGGCATTAAGTTTATGTGAAGACTTGTATGACGTGTTCTTTGACATGGAGAGTGCCTGTCGAACGCTAATGGTTAGTGGGAGCACACGTTATAGGTATGCTAATTGGATTAGTATACTCGAACCGACTCACCCTCGATTCGTCACACGGATTTCACTCCGGGACAGTCAATGACGGAATCGAAAGGTTGTGATAAGTATTCTTGAACCTTTGACTTGAGGATTTAGTAGGGATGTGCTTGTGACGTCAAGATTTTCATTAGAGTAGTTCGACCCTATAAACCGGGAGGCGGGGGTCAACCTCGATGTGCATCTTGACGGGCAAGTAGCAGGTCCTACTGAATACCAAGATAGAATTCTTTCTCCCGTTAGTGAGCGGGTTATATGTCCTATGCGGTTATTGGCAGATGAGTTCATAAGTCTTTGGCCAAAGCATTGGAGCTAGTTGTATTGGATACACGAGAGCTCAAGGATCTCGATTTGCATTAACGCATGCATAGCGTCAAGTAACATATAGGGTTTGACTGACTGTGACCCTATAACTTGATCGGGACATTTGAAATAAGGGTTTATACGTATACTGGTATTCACGACAGAATAGTTCTTGAAATGATCCCAATCATTCGTTCTCAATTGGGGTACGGTGTAGGCCGCCAGACTGGCTAGGTGGTGCTACTACTCTTTGGTTCCTCCCATTGCTGACTGAGACGGACCTATCGAGTCGCGCAATAGGATTGACGACGGAATGAATCAAGCTTATTCTCTCATAATGAATATTAGATATTGAATATCTAATTAATTGGGACATTGGATGTCTAAATTGATTTATTGGATAAATTAATTTACTGCCTAATGAATTAAATAAATTACTGGGTGATTAATTTAATTCATGAAAATAATTATTTCTTGGAGAAATTAATTATGTTATTATGTATTTTATATAATTAATTAATTGGATTAATTAATTGATATAAATACATCAGAACAGATTCATAGTTTATCTGTTTGGACTCGCGGGAGTCCGAAATGGACCGAACTCCACCTAACCTTCTAGATGGCCACCCCCCCATTTCCACCACCTTTCATCTTGTCTTTTGTTTCCATTTTTAAATGGAAGACAATGACTTGAAAGGTATCTCTCATGTGAGATGAGATGTTTAGTGGGTTGTTGGTAAATAAAGAATGAATAAAGGGAGAAGACTTGTGACTCTCTTACACACTATTGATTCCTTACGTAAGTAGGAGAGAGAGAGAGAAACAGTGAGAAAGAACTTAGAGTTCAGTCCAAAGTCTTCATCTCATTCTTCATCTTGTTCTTGTTGTTCTTGGAGAAAAATCAAGAAAAATTGAGAGATATATATTTAAACACTTAGAGTGTTATAATTAAAGTTTCATCACTTGATTCTAGCCGTAACCTGAGAGGTTAATTGAGTGTTGTCATTCTGTTCGTTTTTCCGATGCGTGACAAGTAGAGACGCGGTTTTTCGGCGTTGGATCATCCAAGGGCTTGGAGCATTTTGGATCGTTTGGGGAATAGCTCAAGAGAAGGAAATCCATATAATCAACGGACGACAAGGGTATGATTTCGAATCTTCCTTTGTTTATTTTATATTCGTATATGCGAAGCTCGATCGATCCTCATAGGGATTCGGATCGAATTAATTTTTGTTTTACCGCTTCCGCTGGGCCTTCGATTTAGGCACCGAATCCCATCAGTGGTATCGGAGACAGGTCTTGCGATCGTATATACGATATTTAGCATTTGGAATGCCTATTTTGTGATTTAGAATCACTTTGATAATCGTAGATATTTTATTGTTCGTCTAGTGTTGTTTTTCCGTGATTTTATGTTATGGTATAAATCAGTTTTTTCTTGGAAATATGATTTATATTAATAATATTCAAATCAGGAATAACAGGAGTTTAGAAATCTGCCCGAAAACGAGCTGTATCGAATCGTTGGACGATTTTCCATACAGCTGCCGAGTATGGCCGAGCACGTCCGGCCCGTTGTCGGACGCTTGCCTCATTCTGCCGAGTCCGGCCGAGCGAAAGGTCAGATCGAGCCGTGCTCGCCGATCCGCCGACGCTTGCCGATTTCGCCGAAGTTCGCCGAGCGCGTTGTCAGACGAGCCGAGTGGTCGCCGATCCGGCCGACGCTTGCCGATTCTCGCCGACTCGCCAATCGCGGTCAGACGAGCCGAGTGCTCGCTGGATCCGGCCGAACACTTGCTGTATCCGGCCGGATACGTGCTGTATACTGACGGGCATGTCCGGGCATGGTCGGGCCTTCTTTCCTGTCTGGAGCCAAGCGTGCTCGTAGCCGCGGCGTGGCCTCGTAGGCCGCCGCGGTGGTGCCCGGTGCCGCCGGCGCTTTTCAGTGTTGGGCACTGGGTCTTGTTTTTAAGTATATATTCGATTATTGAATTTTCCTGTATTAAAATCATTAATTTGGAATTTTTGATGAAGGAAAATTCAAAGAAAATATTTTAAGGGTACACTACGGACGAAAATTAAATTGTCGATTATTGTTGAATTGATTGGATCAATTCTATTTATTGTTGATTATTGATTGGATCATATGTAATCTTCTCGCTATCCAGTTATTGAGTATTTATTGGATGAATGCTTTTGAATGGAGATGTGGTTCATGGACTTAGTTTGAATCGTTCGTTTTATTCGATTGGGTTGTAAAGGCCGTTTTGAGCCTATTTATTTTACTAGAAATATTTGTATCTAGGATGCAATTTTCAATGTAAAATTTATATGTAATGACGAAGACCGGAGGTAGATCCGTTTCCACAAGACGAAGATTCAAGGCGAAGACTTGTAATTAGATTACGGAGTTTTTGTTTTCTAGGAACGGTCCATGAACCACATGTTGGTAGCAACTAGGTTGTGAATTGTTGTTTCATATTGTATGAATGCAACAAACACGCTAAAATGATTAATGTGCAAAGTGTAACGTTAATCGCGAAAATTCTCCCACAACAAAATTATTAAGTTTATAAGGTTTCAAGGTTTTCCTTCCCTCCATCGAGCTTTCGGGAAATTGAAATCCAAACCGGATGTGCTATGCTTCCGAGTTATCAGGGTAGTCATTCGGGGAGGATGGATAAATTACCAGGAGTGCATTGGATGCCTTCGGTTGGAGCAAATTTTATCCCTAGAAACCTGATAGGTTGCCGGATAAGATTCAATTGTGAAACTGATTTGCGTCGATGGTGTTGTTTCCCAAAATATTTATCTGAAGATTAAATACTGCTGGAATGGACGGACAACGAACAAGGTTGCGGGAGCACTTGCGAGAGAATATGAATAAACATAAGATTTTCCGGGTTTGTTAGGTCCGAGCTTGAATGCTCTCACGAGATGTTATTAATACAAATATTCGTGGATACAAGTATTAATGTGAGAATCTAAGTACAATGAGTGTAAAAAGATCCTGTTAATCCAGCTCTTGAGCGAAGCTTGGTGTTCTTCGTCCCTGCCGATCGTCTTCTGTATGAGAGAGGCCGAGAGAAGAAAGAACCGAGAGATAGCTGTTGCCAAGAGTAGGAGAAAGCCAAGTTGTGTTGTGCTGTTTCTGTATTGTGCATAAAAACCGAAGGGAGTTGAAGCAGTTTCCAAGTGCAGAGAGCCTTGTATTTATAGGGGCTGAGGAGCCTTGTTTCCTGGCGGGCGATCGCCTTTCGGCCAATATAATAATGGGGCGATCGTCCTTAAGGTCACATGGGCTGTCTCCCTAAAGTCCAAGGCTACAGCCGGCAGCCAGCTGTGCAGTCCAATGAGGAGCCAGCACGCGTCTGGGGTTGCTGTGGACGGATGCTGACAGGCTGTGGTCAATGATCCGTGAATTGCGGATCTTGTCTCGGCTCTGCACGTGGGGTCTGTCCTGGGTTTCGGCCTTTGCCGACTGGATGACCATCGGCTTCGAGCGGCGTGAGGCGGTCGGCATTGGTTGGTCACCAAAGGTTGGCATCAGTCGGTCACCAAGGGTCGGTCGGCAAGTGCCGAGAGATAATCGTCTGCTGGTCGGCCACCAGGAGTCGATTGCCAAGTACCGAGAGACGATCGTCTTAGGTGTCGATCGCTCGGCACCGGGACTCGTCCTGGGACCTTCGGTCGGCCGATCTATCTTGGCTCCCGGGTTAAGGCTAGGTCGCCTGGTCGATGGTCGGAAGTTCTGCCTTGCTGCTCGGCAATGGCTAGGTCGCCCGATCTCCGAGGCGATCGCCGGTCGGAGAGTATAATTCTCGACACAACAATTGCCCCCCAGCTTGCTCCGATGTTGAAGACACGGGGCGAGGTGGTTCTGGCTGGCGATCGTGTAAGATGAGGACGGGCGATCCGTTGAGCTGACTCTGGATTCGGACTTGGGCGATCATGGTCGATTGGATAGCTATCTTTCGGTCTTGTACGTGCAAAAAACAACATTGGCCGATCCCTCGTAGAAACTTGATTGTTTCGTCGCTGAGGAACCGTGCACAGTCGCGGAGTTCGATGGACCGACTCCATGACCGTGTCTTGTGCACGAAGACATTGAGTGTCTCGTGACTCATTTTATTGTGAGGGTCCTCTGTTAGCCGCGCCGCCTCGTATTTAAACGAAGGGCGTGCGGTCTTGGTCTAGAGGAGTCCTTGCGCGGGCGGCCGGATGATTCAACTCCACGCCCGCGGCTTGTTAGCTCTGCTTCCACCTCGGCCCGCCATGGAGATGGCGAACCTCGACGGTGTACGTTGAGACGGGGGTAGTGGCACGTGTCGCATTGTCCGGGTACATCATGTTAGATGGTGAACCTTGAGGGCGGGCGATCGTGTCCACTGATTAGTTTTGGAGGGCCCTCAGACTACGCCGGCCTCGTATTTAAACGAAGGGCGGGCGATCTTGGCCCAAAGGGACCTTTCATGGCCGAAGCAGCCGGTTCCATCGACTACCAGGACCATGGCTGTATGCTGCGCGGTGGAGGCGATCTCGTGCCTTAGTCCATCATGTTAGGTGGTGAACTGTAGATGGCGAACGAGTCCTCTGGTTTTTGGTGATGTAGCGTGATGATGGCGATCGGCCGAAGATCGTCGCTGCCGCTACCGCGATCGCGTTATTCGTAGGTTGGTATCGGCGATCGGGCGGGAGATCGGTGATCGTTGTTTGGGCGCCGATTGCGCTGCTCATAGGCTGAGGAGAAACCTTTGCCTGGCCAGAAAGTCTGTGGCTTTAGCTCGGAAGGTCGCATAGGTCGAGGGTTGGTCTTTCGTAAGGTGCCTGAACATAGGCGAAAGGCCATGGAATCCTCCTAGGACCGTGTAGAGGGCGATCTCATCGCTTACGGGTTCGCCGTTGAGGATGATCTCGTCTACTCGGTCGATGTAGTCCGAGTCGGACTCTTCTTCTCCCTGCCTGATTTGCATCATGCGAAGGGGACCTTCCGGTCGAGCGACCTTGGCGGCGAAGTACTCTGTGAAGACGTTCGCCAGTTGGTTAAAGGAGCCGATGGACCGAGGTGGCAATGAGGCGTACCACCTGTGGGCGAGGTCGTCCAGCGTCAGAGGGAACATTCGGCACCTGGTCGCGTCTAATGCCCCACACCCGGTCATGTAGATGTTGAACTTGCTCAGATGTGTTTCGGGGTCCGATCGCCCCTCGTACAAGGGTGTTTGAGGAGGAGCGATCTTGTGCTGAACGGGTGCGAGCTCGATGTGGACTGCGAGCGGCTCGCTCGGCTCAGCGATCTTGTTCTTGGCGCCTGTCCCGGATTCCAAGAGCGCCTTCATGTCGTCGAGCTGACGTTGCATCGCGGCCATCGCCGTGGCTCGGTCGCTCGTGGATCGGCTTTGGGAGCGGGAGCCGAGGCGATCGTGTACCGATCTCCTAACTCCGCTACTTCCGACCTCAACTACTTGGCGAGGGGGAGCCAGACAGCTGATCGGCCTTCTGGGAGTCGGATAGGCCGAGCTCCTGGTGACGGACTCAAACTCCGTCGTCTCGTGGCTGGGGCCGGACTGCCCTGGTCGCCAAGATGGGTCGCTGCCGAGGCGATCGAAAACAGAGGTGCCCCGGTTGGCGAGCGCCTCTTCTTGCGGATGGGAGCCTCCTCGCGATCGCCCGGTCAGCAATGCCTTGAACTTCCGTTTGGTCTTCCGGCGGATGGCCGAGGGGGTGATAGCGGGAGGCGCGTCGAGAGCACTCCGTCGCTCCTGTAGGACGGCCATGGCCTCCTCGATCTGTTCCGCGGTTTGGAACTGATCGAGTGAGAGACTTGGGCCACCGCCCAGGGGTGGAATCGAGCGTCTCGGACCGCGGCGGCTACCTTCCGCCATCGGCTGTGGCTCGTACTGAGACGGAACGAGGCGTCTGGAGGGCTGGCTAGCGGCTTTCTTCGACGCAGAGGCGGAAGACATTTTTTCTGAAAGATTTCTTTGAAGTGCAGTGAGTGTCACTTCAAGTATATGCCCCGAGAACAGTGAGTGTTCTTCGGGACGATAGGAATAAAATTGAGGGTTAGATCCCCTTCCTCTAGCGCCAATTGTTATTGCCCAAAATATTTATCCGAAGATTAAATACTGCTGGAATGGACGGACAACGAACAAGGTTGCGGGAGCACTTCCGAGAGAATATGAATAAACACAAGATTTGCCGGGTTTGTTAGGCCCGAGCTTGAATGCTCTCGCGAGATGTTATTAATACAAATATTCGTGGATACAAGTATTAATGTGAGAATCTAAGTACAATGAGTGTAAAAAGATCCTGTTAATCCAGCTTTTGAGCGAAGCTTGGTGTTCTTCGTCCCTGCCGATCGTCTTCTGTATGAGAGAGGCCGAGAGAAGAAAGTACCGAGAGATAGCTGTTGCCAAGAGTAGGAGAAAGCCAAGTTGTGTTGTGTTGTTTCTGTATTGTGCATAAAAACTGAAGGGAGTTGAAGCCGTTTCCAAGTGCAGGGAGCCTTGTATTTATAGGGGCTGAGGAGCCTTGTTTCCTGGCGGGCGATCGCCTTTTGGCCAATATAATAATGGGGCGATCGTCCTTAAGGTCACATGGGCTGTCTGCCTAAAGTCTAAGGCTATAGCCGGCAGCCAGCTGTGCGGTCCAATGAGGAGCCAGCACGCGTCCGGGGTTGCTGTCACGGGCGGTCCTATGGACATCTTTCGGCGGGCCTGTCGGCTGGTGGATGGATGCTGACAGGCTGTGGTCAATGATCCGTGAATTGCGGATCTTGTCTCGGCTCTTCACGTGGGGTCTGTCTTGGGCTTCGGCCTTTGCCGACTGGTGACCATCGGCTTCGAGCGGCGTGAGGCGGTCGGCATTGGTCGGTCACCAGAGGTCAGCATCAGTCGGTCACCAAGGGTCGGTCGGCAAGTGCCGAGAGATAATCGTCTGCTGGTCGGCCACCAGGAGTCGATCGCCAAGTACCGAGAGACGATCGTCTTAGGTGTCGATCGCTCGGCACCGGGACTCCTCCTGGGACCTTCGGTCGGCCGATCTATCTTGGCTCCCGGGTTAAGGCTAGGTCGCCTGGTCGATGGTCGGCAGTTCTGCCTTGCTGCTCGGCAATGGCTAGGTCGCCCGATCTCCGAGGCGATCGCCGGTCGGAGAGTATAATTCTCGACACAACAGATGGTATAAACTTAACTTGTTCATGAACCATAGAAACCGTATAGGTTGAGGGGAGTGAACAAGGGGAAGAAGAAGATCGAATCATCCATTAGATGGGTTGGTGTTGGACACCACTTTATGAAAATTAATAGACCAGAAACCTGTTCGGTTTCCCTCTATTAAGATTTATAAAGAACTCGATCACCACTATGAAGTAGAGCGATGATACTTCCGGATTTCACATGGGAGTGTGTTGTTCCGATAAAAATATTGGGAGCTGGGTAACAAGAATATAAAAGACCTTAATTCTATACTCAGATCATAATATAACAAGTCACTAATTAATCTGTTATACTTAATGCAGACATAACTCTCAATATGACAATGAATCCGCTCGCAATTCTACTCGAAAAGAACACCCTGATTAGACCTAACTTTGTGGACTAGCTCCGCAATCTGATGATTGTCCTCAGTCTAGAGGCACTAGGATACGTCTTGGAGACGGACATTCCGGCGCCTCCTGTGCGGCCAATCAGGAAGAGATCGATAACCACGAAAAGTGGGTTAAGGATGACGTAAAATTCCGTGCATATATGATGGCTTCTATGTCTAATGAGCTTCAGAAAGCTCATGAGAAAATGACTTCTGCTAGGCAGATTCTATCTCACTTAACCGAGCTTTATGGTGAGCACAGCAGAACTGCTAGATATGAGATATCCAAGCAACTGTTCGGTGCAAGGATGAAGGAAGGTGAGAAGGTTGGGGAACATGTCCTCAAAATGATATCCATGATCGAGAGATTGGAGGCTCTTGATTTTAAAATGGATACTTCTCTCCAAACCGACCTTATCCTACAGTCTCTTCCTGATTCCTTCTCACAGTTTGTTGTAAACTTTAACTGCAATGAGATTGCATGTAATTTAGCTGGGCTAATGAACAAACTTGTGACCGCTCAGTCTCAGATGTTTTGTTGCCCAAAATATTTATCCGAAGATGAAATACTGCTGGAATGGACGGACAACAAACAAGGTTGCGGGAGCACTTCCGAGAGGGTGTGAATAACACAAGATTTGCTGGGTTTGTTAGGCCCGAGCTTGAATGCTCTCGCGAGATGTTGTTAATACAAATATTCGTGTATACAAGTATTAATGTGAGAATCTAAGTACAATGAGTGTAAAAAGGCTCTGTTAATCCAGCTCTTGAGCGAAGCTTGGTGTTCTTGCTCTCGGTCGATCGTCTTCTGTGGGAGAGAGGCTGAGAGAGAAGAAGGAACCGAGAGATAGCTGTTGCCAAGAGTGGGAGAAAGCCAAATTGTGTGTATTGCTTGGAGAGATGGACTTCAGAGAGTGAAAATCCGGTCTGAATCCGAGAGTGCTGAAGAATTTCGGTCCCTGGACTAGAGCAGGCAGCCTTCTATTTATAGGGGCTGAGATGCCTTGTTTCCTGGCGGGCGATCGCCTTTCGTCCAATATAATAATGGGTCAATCGTTTGGGCTATTTGCCTAAAGTCCAAGGCTGCTGCTGGCAGCCAGCTGTGCGGTCCAATGAGGAACCAGCACACGTCCGGAGTCACTGTCTCATGCGGTCCTACTGACACCTTTCGGCGGGCCTGTCGGCTGGTGGGAAGATGCTGACAGGCTGTGGTCAATGATCTGTGACATGCGGATCTTGTCTCGGCTCTGCACGTGGGGTCTGTCCTGAGGTTCGGCCTTTACCGACTGGATGACCATCGGCTTTGAGCGGCATGAGGACGGGCGATCCGGTGAGCTGACTTTGGATTCGGACTTGGGCGATCTGGTCGATTGGCTAGCTATCTTTTGGTCTTGTACCTGCAAAAAACAACATTGGCCAATCCCTCGTAGAAACTTGACTGTTTCGTCGCTGAGGAACCGTGCACAGTCGCGGAGTTCAATGGACCGAATCCATGACCGTGTCTTGTGCGCGAATGACATTGACTGTCTCGTGACTCATTTTATTGTGAGGGTCCTCTGTTAGGCTGCGCCTCGCCTCGTATTTAAATGGAGGGCATGCGGTCTTGGTCTAGAGGAGTCCTTGCGCGGAGCATCGTCGGATTAATCAACTCCACTTCCGCGGCTTGTTAGCTCTGCTTCCACCTCGGCCCGCCATGAAAATGGCGAACCTCGACGGTGTACGTTGAGATGGGGGTAGTGACGCATCGCATTGTCTGGGTTCACCGTGTTAGATGATGGACCTTTGAGGGCGGGCGATCGTGTCCACTGATTAGTTTGGAGGGCCCTCAGACTACGCCGGCCTCGTATTTAAACGAAGGGCGGGCGATCTTGGCCCAAAGGGACCTTGCATGGCCTAAGCAGCCGGTTCCATCGACTACCAGGACCATGGCTGTATGTTGTGCGGTGGAGGCGATCTCGTGCCTTAGTCCATCATGTTAGATGGTGAACTGTCGATGGCGAACGTGTCCTCCGGTTTTGATGGTGTTGCTTGATAATGGCAATCGGGCTGGAAGACTGGTGATCGTCGTTCGGCTGTCGATCGCGTTATTCACAGGTTGATACCGGCGATCGGGCGCCGATCGCATTGACTGACGATCGTTGTTCGGCGCCGATCGCGCTGCTCATAGGCTGAGAAGAAACCTTTGCCTGGCCAGAAAGTCTGCGGCCTTAGCTCGGAAGATCGCGTAGGTCGAGGGTTGGTCCTTCGTAAGATGCCTGAACATAGGCGAAAGACCATGGAATCCTCCTAGGACCGTGTAGAGGGCGATCTCATCGCTTATGGGTCCGCCGTTGAGGATGATCTCGTCTACCCGGTCGATGTAGTCCGAGTCGGACTCATCTTCCCCTTGCTTGATTCGCAACATGCGATGGGGACCTTCTGGCCGAGCGACCCTGGTGGCGAAATACTCTGTGAAGACGTTCGCCAGTTGGTTAAAGGAGCCGATGGACCGAGGCGGCAATGAGGCGTACCACCTGTGGGCGAGGTCGTCCAGCGTTAGAGGGAACATTCGGCACCTGGTCGCGTCAGATGCCCCACACCCGGTCATGTAGATGTTGAACTTGCTCAGGTGTGTTTCGGGGTCCGATCTCTCCTCGTACAGAGGTGTTTGCGGGGGAGTGATCTTGTGCTGCATGGGGTCGATCTCGATGTGGACCGCGAGCGGATCGCTCGGCTCGGCGATCTTGCTCTTGGCACCAGCCCCGGATTCCAAGAGCGCCTTCATGTCGTCGAGCTGGCGTTGCATCGCGGCCATCGCCGTGGCTTGGTCGCTCGTGGATCGGCTTTGGGAGCGGGAGCCTAGGCGATCGTGTACCGATCTCCTGACTCCGTTGCTGCCGACCTCGGGTATTTGGCGAGGGGGATCCAGACGGCTAGGCTGCCTTATGGGAGTCGGATAGGCCGAGCTCCTGGTGACGGACTCGAGCTCCGTCGTCTCATGGTTGGGGCTGGACTGCCCCGGTCGCCAAGATGGGTCGCTTCCGAGGCGATCGAAAACAGAGGTGCCCCGGCTGGCGAGCGCCTCCTCTTGCGAATGGGAGCCTCCTGGCGATCGCCTGGTCAGCAATGCCTTGAACTTACGTTTGGTCCTCCGGCGGATGGCCGAGGGGGTGATAGCGGGAGGCGCGTCGAGAGCACTCCGTCGCTCCTGTAGGACGGCCATGGCCTCCTCGATCTGTTCCGCGGTTCGGTACTGATCGAGCGAGAGACTTGGACCGCCCCCCAGGGGCGGGATCGAGCGTCTCGGACCGCGGCGGCTACCCTCTGCCATCGGCTGTGGCTCGGACTGAGACGGAACGAGGCGTCTGGCGGGCTGGCCGGCGGATTTCTTCGACGCGGAGGCGGAAGACATGATTCTGAAAGCTTTCTCTGAAGAACAGTGAGTGTTTCTTCAGGTATATGCCCCGGAGAACAGTGAGTGTTCTTCGAGACGGTAGGAATAAAATTGAGGGTTAGACGCCCCCTTCTTCTAGCGCCAATTGTTGTTGCCCAAAATATTTATCCGAAGATGAAATACTGCTGGAATGGACGGACAACAAACAAGGTTGCGGGAGCACTTCCGAGAGGGTGTGAATAACACAAGATTTGCCGGGTTTGTTAGGCCCGAGCTTGAATGCTCTCGCGAGATGTTATTAATACAAATATTCGTGGATACAAGTATTAATGTGAGAATCTAAGTACAATGAGTGTAAAAAGACTCTGTTAATCCAGCTCTTGAGCGAAGCTTGGTGTTCTTGCTCTCGGCCGATTGTCTTCTATGGGAGAGAGGCGGAGAGAGAAGATGGAACCGAGAGATAGCTGTTGCCAAGAGTAGGAGAAAGCCAAGTTGTGTGTATTGCTTGGAGAGATGGACTTCAGAGAGTGAAAATCCGGTCTGAATCCGAGAGTGCTGAAGAATTTCGGTCCCTGGACTAGAGCAGGCAGCCTTCTATTTATAGGGGCTGAGATGCCTTGTTTCCTGGCGGGCGATCGCCTTTCGTCCAATATAAGAATGGGGTGATCGTCTTCAGGTCACATGGGCTGTCTGCTTAAAGTCCAAGGCTGCTGCTGGCAGCCAGCTGTGCGGTCAAATGAGGAGCCAGCACGCGTCCGGAGTCACTGTCACATGCGGTCCTACTGACCCCTTTCGGCGGGCCTGTCGGCTGGTGGAAGATGCTGACAGGCTGTGGTCAACGATCCGTGACATGCAGATCTTGTCTCGGCTCTGCACGTGGGGTATGTCCTGAGGTTCGGCCTTTGCCGACTAGATGACCATCGGCTTTGAGCGGCATGAGGCGGTCGTCAAAGGTCGGTCGTCAGGGGTCGGTATCGGTCGGTCACCAAGGGTCGGTCGGCAAGTGCCAAGAGATGATCGTATGCTAGTCGGTCTCCAGGAGTCGATCGCCAAGTACCGAGATACGATCGTCTTAGATGTCGATCGCTCGGCACCAGGACTTGTCCTGGGACCTTCGGTCGGCCGATCTATCCTGGCTGCCGGGATAAGGCTAGGTCGCCTGGTCGCTGGTCGGCAGTTCTGCCTTGTCTGCGGGGCTAAGACTAGGTCACCCGATCTCTGGTCGGCAGTTCGGCCTCGGCTGCTCGGCCTATGGCTAGGTCGCCCGATCTCTGAGGCGATCGCCGGTCGGAGAATATAATTCTCGACACAACAAGATGAAGACTCCACAGATGAAGGAGTCTGCTCTTGTGATTTCTTATGGACCTCGGAGGTCTAAGAACAAGAAGAAAAAGACCAAGAAGCAGATGGGACCACAAGCCAAGGACTTTAAGGGAAAGGGCAAGGCCCCGATGGTTCCGAAGAACAAGAAGAAGAAGGATGCTTGTCTCAAGTGCGGTGAGCTGGGCCACTAGGCTAGAGACTGTCCGATTCTTCATGGCACTTCAGGTACAGAACTTTTAGTTTTGGAAACAAATTGTTCTGCTACTATATTTTCTACTTCCTGGATACTGGATTCTGGTGCTAGTTCTCATATTTGTACCGTGAATCAGGATCTGGAACAAAGTAGGAAGCTTGGAGCTGGAGAAGTTATGATCACGGTCGAAGGTGCATAGTGTCGAGGCGACCGACATAGGATCACTTCTTTTGGGTTTAGAATCCGGCTTTGTTTTGACTTTAGAAGATGTACTTGTTTTGCCCAAGGGGCACAAAAACATTGTATCCATTCCGGTCATGGACCGAAAAGGCTTTTCATTTTTCATTGGTGATGGTTCCTGCAAAATTTATTTCAGAAATAAACTGGTGGGTACTGCTACATTGTTAAATGGATTGTATCATCTAAATCTCAGCCACAAAGTAGTTTTGAATACTATGACTAGAAAACGTGGTAGGGATGAAACCAATCAAGTTTTGAAATGGCATCTTAGACTTGGTCATGTTGGTCAGACCAAGGTTTACAAAATGGAAAAAGATGGACTTATGGGTCCATTGGGAACGGATCCCTTTCCTACTTGTGAATCTTGCCTTAAAGGCAAAATGACTAAGTCCCCCTTCACAGGGAATTTTGAAAGAGCCGCTGATAAACTGGGATTAACCTATACCGACGTTTGTTGTGCTTTGGAAGCAGCACATGACGGATATGAATATTTCATTACGTTTACAGATGATCATACTAGGTATGATTATGTATACTAGATGAAACATAAATCCGAGGCCTTTGAGAAATTCCAGGAATTCAAAGCCCTAGTCGAGAAACAAACTAGTAATCATATCAAAGTACTCCGGTCAGACCGAGGTGGTGAGTATGTGAGTTTGGAGTTTGACGAGTTCCTTAAGGAACATGGAATAGTTTCACAACTAACACCTCCAGGTACTCCTCAGTTAAATGGTGTGTCAGAAAGAAGGAACCGGACTTTGTTGAACATGGCCCGTTCCATGCTGGGCTATACTAACTTACCGATTTACCTATGGGGGTATGCACTCCTGACTGCCGCCTACATCTTGAACAGATGTCCTTCCAAATCCGTTCCTAAAACTCCACATGATATGTGGGAGGGCAAGAAACCAAGTCTTAATCATATTAGGATTTGGGGATGTCCCGCCTATGTCAAGAAGACTAAGGTGGAGAAGTTGGAAGCTAGGTCCACGAAGGGCCGTTTCATTGGATTTCCGTCTGGGATAATGGGATATCTATTCTACATGCCTGAAGATCGAAAGATCGTTATTGCTTTACAAGCACACTTCCTCGAAGACGAGTTCATTCAGGAAGGCGGAGCAGGTAGAAGTATTTCTTTAGAAGAATACAATGAAACTCCTCGGGAGACACCTGTGCAAGAAACTGGAACCAAACCTTCTATAACACAAGTACAACCACCTCGTAGGTCAAGTAGGGTGTCTCAATTACCTGAGAGGTATAGTTTTATGCACTTGGAGGAACTGGGTTTCTACGAGGTTCCAGGTGATAAACAAGAGACCGACCCGCGACCAAATGACCTAGCAATGGTGGATGTAGACTCCATGAAATAGACTGTAGCAGTCTTCATGTAGTTGGGACCTTCTTTTTGACGAGGCAGTCAAAGAGTTTGACTTCATGAAAAACGAAGAGGAACCTTGTGTATACAAGAGGGTTAGTGGGAGCAAGATCGCATTCTTATTACTATGTGTAAATGACATTCTACTAATAGGAAATGATGTGGGAATGCTCAGTTCTGTGAAAGCTTGGCTTTCGAGTAATTTCTCCATGAAAGACTTGGGAGAAGATACCTATATTCTTGGTATTCGACTCTACCGAGATAGAGCGAAGAGAACAATAGATCTTTCCCAAGCCCTCTATATAGATAAAATCTTAAAGCAATTTAAGATGGATGATTCTAAAAGAGGGTTCCTACCGATGCGACATGGAATAAACTCTCCTTGAAGATGTGTCCTCAAAGTGAGGAACAACGGAAGGAAATGACTAATATACCATATGCTTCGGCCATGGGTAGCCTTATGTATGCTATATTGTGTACGAGACCTGACATTGCGCATGTTGTAAGCGTGGTGAGTAGGTTTCAGGTAAACCCAGGCAGGGAACATTAGACTACCGTAAAGAACGTTCTCAAGTACTTTAGAAGGACTAGAGATATGGTTCTTATATATGGCGGTGGAGAACTAAATGTGATGGGATTAACTGTATTAAACTTCCAAGGACAAAAAGACGATTCTATGTCTACTTCTGGCTACATTTACTCTTAATAGAGGAGCAGTATCTTGGCATAGTGCCAAGTATAGCGCGACTGCTGATTCCACCAGTTAGGTTGAGTATAAAGCGGCCTCGGAGGCCTCCAAATGAAGGGTTAAGAAGTTACTAGGTAAACTTCTCGTGACACTGTGTGTTACGCTCCCAGAGCAGTAGCACAGGCCTAGGATCCGAGGTTTCACAACAGTACCAAACATATTGAGAGAGTATCATCTCGTAAGAGAATTTGTTTGCATAGAGATACATTGTGCTGCATAGAGTAGAGTCAGCCGACTACGTCGCTGATCCACTGACCAAGCCACAATCTCAGATTAGCTTGGAGCGTAATCTGGAGAACATGGGTATTAGATACCATAGTGTGTGGCATTGAGTGCAAGTGGGAGATTGTTAGGAATATGCCCTCGAATGCCACTCAGCGGATGTTGAGTGAGGGCATTGTACTTGTAATTATGTAAATCATTAATATAATGCAATGAATGTTTCTTTATTTACTGGTAGTTACTGGCGTTCCTAGCTCGTAAATATACCTATAGAAACTAGTCCATGTATTTGAGAGCAAAACGTTCCACTCCTTATTGGATAAGGAGGTCGGCACTGGAAAGGTTTATAGCTCAAATACTTAATCGTTCGCAAGTCGATGAAACTTAACTGGGCATTAAGTTTATGTGAAGACTTGTATGACGTGTTCTTTGACATGGAGAGTGTCTGTCGAATGCTAATGGTTAGTGGGAGCACACGTTATAGGTATGCTAATTGGATAGTATACTCGAACCGACTCACCCTCGATTCGTCACACGGATTTCACTCCGGGAAAGTCAATGACGGAATCGAAAGGTTGTGATAGGTATTCATGAACCTTTGACTTGAGGATTTAGTAGGGATGTGCTTGTGACGTCAAGATTTTCATTAGAGTAGTTCGACCCTATAAACCGGGAGGCGGGGGTAAACCTCGACGTGCATCTTGACGAGCAAGTAGCAGGTCCTACTGAATACTAAGATAGAATTCTTTCTCCCGATAGTGAGCGTGTTATATGTCCTATGCGGTTATTGGCAGATGAGATCATAAGTCTTTGGCCAAAGCATTGGAGCTAGTTGTATTGGATACACGAGAGCTCAATGATCTCGATTTGAATTAACGCATGCATAGCGTCAAGTAACACATAGGGTTTGACTGACCGTGACCCTATAACTTGATCGGGACATTTGAAAGAAGGGTTTATACGTATACTGGTATTCACGACAGAATGGTTCTTCAAATGATCCCAATCATTCGTTCTCAGTTGGGGTACGGTGTAGGCCGCCAGGCTGGCTAGGTGGTGCTACTACTCTTTGGTTCCTCCCATTGCTGACTGAGACGGACCTACCGAGTCGCGCAATAAGATTGACGACGGAATGAATCAAGCTTATTCTCTCATAATGAATATTAGATATTGAATATCTAATTAATTGGGACATTGGATGTCTAAATTGATTTATTGGATAAATTAATTTACGGCTTAAATAAATTGCTGGGTGATTAATTTAATTCATGAAAATAATTATTTCTTGGAGAAATTAATTATGTTATTAGGTATTTGATATAATTAATTAATTGGATTAATTAATTGATATAAATACATCAGAACGGATTCAGAGTTTATCTGTTTGGACTCACGGGAGTCCGAAACGGACCGAACTCCACCTACCCTTCTAGATGGCCACCCCCCCATTTCCACCACCTTTCATCTTATCTTTTGTTTCCATTTTTAAATGGAAGACAATGACTTGAAAGGCATCTCTCATGTGAGATGAGATGTTTAGTGGGTTGTTGGTGAATAAAGAATGAATAAAGGGAGAAGACTTGTGACTCTCTTACACACTATTGATTCCTTACGTAAGTAGGAGAGAGAGAAACAGTGAGAAAGAATTTAGAGTTCATTCCAAAGTCTTCATCTCATTCTTCATCTTGTTCTTGTTGTTCTTGGAGAAAAATCAAGAAAAATTGAGAGATATATATTTAAACACTTAGAGTGTTATAATTAATGTTTCATCACTTGATTCTAGCCGTAACCTTAGAGGTTAATCGAGTGTTGTCATTTTGTTCGTTTCTCCGACGCGTGACAAGTAGAGACGCGGTTTTTCGGCGTTGGATCATCCAAGGGCTTGGAGCATTTTGGATCGTTTGGGGAATAGCTCAAGAGAAGGAAATCCATATAATCAACGGACGACAAGGGTATGATTTCGAATCTTCCTTTGTTTATTTTATATTCGTATATGCGAAGCTCGATCGATCCTCGTAGGGATTCGGATCGAATTAATTTTCATTTTACCGCTTCTGCTGGGCCTTCGATTTAGGCACCGAATCCCAACAGTGGTATCGAAGACAGGTCTTGCGATCGTATATACGCTATTTAGCATTTGGAATGCTTATTTTGTGATTTAGAATCACTTTGATAATCGTAGATATTTTATTGTTCGTCGTAGTGTTGTTTTTCCGTGATTTTATGTTATGGTATAAATCAGGTTTTTCATGGAAATATGATTTATATTAATAATATTCAAATCAGGAGTAACAGGATTTTAGAAATCTGCCCGAAAATGAGCTGTATCGAATCGTTGGACGATTTTCCATACAGCTGCCGAGTATGGCCGAGCACGTCCGGCCCTTGGACGCCAGATTCTCGCCGAGTCCGGCCGAAAGGAAGGTCAGACGAGCCGTGTGCTCGCCGATCCGGCCGACGCTTGTTGTATTCTCGCCGAGTTCGGCCGAGCGCGTTGTCAGACGAGCCAGTGGTCGCCGGATCCGCCGACGCTTGCCGTATTCTCGCCGAAGTCCGCCAAGCGCGTTGTCAGACGAGTGCTCGCCGATCCGGCCGAACACTTGCCGTATCCGGCCGGATACGTCACATATCGACGGGCGTGTCCGGGCATGGTCGGGCCCTCTTTCCTATCTGAGCCGAGCGTGGCTCGTAGCCGCCGGGCGTGGCCTGTAGCCGCCAGGCGTGGTGCCCGTGCCGCTTGGCGCTTTTCCAGCCGTTGGCACCGGTCTCGCTTTTTCAAGATATTTTCGATTATTGAATTTTCCTGTATTAAAATCATTAATTTGGAATTTTTGATGAAGGAAAATTCAAAGAAAATATTTTAAGGGTACACTATGGACGAAAATTAAATTGTCGATTATTGTTGAATTGATTGGATCAATTCTATTTATTGTTGATTATTGATTGGATCATATGTAATCTTCTCGCTATCCAGTTATTGAGTATTTATTGGATGAATGCTTTTGAATGGGGATGTGGTTCATGGACTTAGTTTGAATCGTTCGTTTTATTCGATTGGGTTGTAAAGGCCGTTTTGAGCCTATTTATTTTACTAGAAATATTTGTATCTAGGATGCAATTTTCAATGTAAAATTTATATGTAATGACGAAGACCAGAGGTAGATTCGTTTCGACAAGACGAAGATTCAAGGCGAAGACTTGTAATTAGATTCCGGAGTTTTTGTTTTCTAAGAACGGTCCATGAACCACGTGTTGGTAGCAACTAGGTTGTGAATTGTTGTTTCATATTGTATGAATGCAACAAATGCGCTAAAATGATTAATGTGCAAAGTGTAACGTTAATCGCAAAAATTCTCCCACAACAAAATTATTAAGTTTATAAGGTTTCAAGGTTTTCCTTCCCTCCATCGAGCTTTCGGGAAATTGAAATCCAAACCGGATCTGCTATCCTTCCGAGTTATCGGGGTAGTCGTTCGGGGAGGATGGATAAATTACCAGGAGCGCATTGGATGCCTTTGGTTGGAGCAAATTTTATCCCTAGAAACCTGATAGGTTGCCGGATAAGATTCAATTGTGAAACTGATTTGCGTCGATGGTATAAACTTAACTTGTTCATGAACCATAGAAACCGTATAGGTTGAGGGTAGTGAACAAGGGGAAGAAGAAGATCGAATCATCCATTAGATGGGTTGGTGTTGGACACCACTTTATGAAAATTAATAGACTAGAGACCTGTTCGGTTGCCCTCTATTAAGATTTATAAAGACCTCGATCGCCACTATGAAGTAGAGCGACGATACTTCCAGATTTCACATGGGAGTGTGTTGTTCCGATAAAAATAGTGGGAGCTGGGTAACAAGAATATAAAAGACCTTAATTCTATACTCAGATCATAATATAACAAGTCACTAATTAATCTGTTATACTTAATGAAGACATAACTCTCAATATGACAATGAATCCGCTCGCAATTCTACTCGAAAAGAACACCCTGATTGGACCTAACTTTGTGGACTGGCTCCGCAACATTATGATTGGCCTCAGTATAGAGGCACTAGGATACGTCTTGGAGATGGACATTCCGGCGCCTCCTGTGCGGACCAGAGCCAATCAAGAAGAGATCGATAACCACGAAAAGTGGGTTAAGGATGACGTAAAAGTCCGTGCATATATGATGGCTTCTAAGTCTAATGAGCTTCAGAGAGCTCATGAGAAAATGACTTCTGCTAGACAGATTCTATCTCACTTAACCGAGCTTTATGGTGAGCACAGCAGAACTGCTAGATATGAGATATCCAAGCAACTGTTCGGTGCAAGGATGAAGGAAGGTGAGAAGGTTGGGGAACACATCCTCAAAATGATATCCATGATCGAGAGATTGGAGGCTCTTGATTTTAAAATGGATACTTCTCTCCAAACCGACCTTATCCTACAGTCTCTTCCTGATTCCTTCTCACAGTTTGTTATAAACTTTAACTGCAATGAGATTGCATGTAATTTAGCTGGGCTAATGAACAAACTTGTGACCGCTCAGTCTCAGATGAAGACTCCACAGATGAAGGAGTCTGCTCTTGTGATTTCTTCTGGACCTCGGAGGTCTAAGAACAAGAAGAAAAAGACCAAGAAGCAGATGGGACCACAAGCCAAGGACTTTAAGGGAAAGGGCAAGGCCCCGATGGTTCCGAAGAACAAGAAGAAGAAGGATGCTTGTCTCAAGTGCGGTGAGCTGGGCCACTAGGCTAGAGACTGTCCGATTCTTCATGGCACTTCAGGTACAGAACTTTTAGTTTTGGAAACAAATTGTTCTGCTACTATATTTTCTACTTCCTGGATACTGGATTCTGGTGCTAGTTCTCATATTTGTACCGTGAATCAGGATCTGGAACAAAGTAGGAAGCTTGGAGCTGGAGAAGTTATGATCACAATGTAAGGAGCATAGTGTCGAGGCGACCGACATAGGATCACTTCTTTTGGGTTTAGAATCCGGCTTTGTTTTGACTTTAGAAGATGTACTTGTTTTGCCCAAGGGGCACAAAAACATTGTATCCATTCCGGTCATGGACCGAAAAGGCTTTTCATTTTTCATTGGTGATGGTTCCTGCAAAATTTGTTTCAGAAATAAACTAGTGGATACTACTACATTGTTAAATGGATTGTATCATCTAAATCTCAGCAACAAAGTAGTTGTGAATACTATGACTAGAAAACGTGGTAGGGATGAAACCAATCAAGTTTTGAAATGGCATCTTAGACTTGGTCATGTTGGTCAGACCAAGGTTTACAAAATGGAAAAAGATGGACTTACGGGTCCATTGGGATCGGATCCCTTTCCTACTTGTGAATCTTGCCTTAAAGGCAAAATGACTAAGTCCCCCTTCACAGGGACTTTTGAAAGAGCCGCTGATAAACTGGAATTAATCCATACCGACGTTTGTGGTGCTTTGGAAGCAGCACATGACGGATATGAATATTTCATTACGTTTACAGATGATCATACTAGGTATGATTATGTATACTTGATGAACATAAATCCGAGGCCTTTGAGAAATTCCAGGAATTCAAAGCCCTAGTCGAGAAACAAACTGGTAATCATATCAAAGTACTCCAGTCGGACCGAGGTGATGAGTATATGAGTTAGGAGTTTGACGAGTTCCTTAAGGAACATGGAATAGTTTCACAACTAACACCTTCAGGTACTCCTCAGTTAAATGGTGTGTCAGAAAGAAGGAACCAGACTTTGTTGAACATGGCCCATTCCATGCTGGGCTATGCTGACTTACCGATTTACCTGTGGGGGTATGCACTCCTGACTACCGCCTACATCTTGAACAGATGTCCTTCCAAATCCGTTCCTAAAATTCCACATGAGATGTGGGAGGGCAGGAAACCAAGTCTTAATCATATTAGGATTGGGGTATGTCCCGCCTATGTCAAGAAGACTAAGGTGGAGAAGTTGGAAGCTAGGTCCGCGAAGGGCCGTTTCATTGGATTCCCGTCTGGACAATGGGATATCTATTCTACATGCCTGAAGATCGAAAGATTGTTGTTGCTTTACAAGCACACTTCCTGAAAGATGAGTTCATTCAGGAAGGCGGAGCAGGTAGAAGTATTTCTTTAGAAGAATACAATGAAACTCCTCGGGAGACACCTGTGCAAGAAACTGGAGCCAAACCTTCTATAACACAAGTACAACCACCTCGTAGGTCAAGTAGGGTGTCTCAATTACCTGAGAGGTATAGTTTTATGCACTTGGAGGAACTGGGTTTCTACGAGGTTCCAGGTGATAAACAAGAGACCGACCTGCGACCAAATGACCTAGCAATGGTGGATGTAGACTCCATGAAATAGACTGTAGCAGTCTTCATGTAGTTGGGACCTTCTTTTTGACGAGGCAGTCAAAGAGTTTGACTTCATGCAAAACGAAGAGGAACCTTATGTATACAAGAGGGTTAGTGGGAGCAAGATCGCATTCTTAGTACTATGTGTAAATGACATTCTACTAATAGGAAATGATGTGGGAATGCTCAGTTTTGTGAAAGCTTGGCTTTCGAGTAATTTCTCCATGAAAGACTTGGGAGAAGCTACCTATATTCTTGGTATTCGACTCTACCGAGATAGAGCAAAGAGAACAATAGGTCTTTCCCAAGCCCTCTATATAGATAAAATCTTAAAGAAATTTAAGATGGATGATTCTAAAAGAGGGTTCCTACCGATGCGACATGGAATAAAACTCTCCTTGAAGATGTGTCCTCAAAGTGAGGAACAACGGAAGGAAATGAGTAATATACCATATGCTTCGGCCATGGGTAGCCTTATGTATGCTATATTGTGTACGAGACCTGACATTGCGCATGATGTAAGCGTGGTGAGTAGGTTTCAGGCAAACCCAGGCAGGGAACATTAGACTACCGTAAAGAACGTTCTCAAGTACTTTAGAAGGACTAGAGATATGGTTCTTATATATGGCAGTGGAGAACTGAATGTGATGGGATTAACTGTATTTAACTTCCAAGGACAGAAAGACGATTCTATGTCTACTTCTGGATACATTTACTCTTAATGGAGAAGCAGTATCTTGGCATAGTGCCAAGTATAGCGCGACTACTGATTCCACCAGTTAGGCTGAGTATAAAGCGTCCTCGGAGGCCTCCAAATGAAGGGTTAAGAAGTTACTAGGTAAACTTTTCGTGACACTGTGTGTTACGCTGCCAGAGCAGTAGCACAGGCCTAGGAGCCGAGGTTTCACAACAGTACCAAACATATTGAGAGAGAGTATCATCTCGTAAGAGAATTTGTTTGCATAGAGATACATTGTGCTGCATAGAGTAGAGTCAGCCGACAACGTCGCTGATCCACTGACCAAGCCACAATCTCAGATTAGCTTGGAGCGTAATCTGGAGAACATGGGTATTAGATACCATAGTGTGTGACATTGAGTGCAAGTGGGAGATTGTTAGGAATATGCCCTCGAATACCACTCAGAGGATGTTGAGTGAGGGCATTGTACTTGTAATTATGTAAATCATTCATATAAGGCAATGAATGTTTCTTTATTTACTGGTAGTTACTGGCGTTCCTAACTCGTAAATATACCTATAGAAACTAGTCCATGTATTTGAGAGCAAAACGTTCCACTCCTTATTGGATAAGGATGTCGGCACTGGAAAGGTTTATAGCTCAAATACTTAATCGTTCGCAAGTCGATGAAACGTAACTGGGCATTAAGTTTATGTGAAGACTTGTATGACGTGTTCTTTGACATGGAGAGTGCCTGTCGAACGCTAATGGTTAGTGGGAGCACACGTTATATGTATGCTAATTGGATTAGTATACTCGAACCGACTCACCCTCGATTCGTCACACGGATTTCACTCCGGGACAGTCAATGACGGAATCGAAAGGTTATGATAGGTATTCATGAACCTTTGACTTGAGGATTTAGTAGGGATGTGTTTGTGACGTCAAGATTTTCATTAGAGTAGTTCGACCCTATAAACCGGGAGGCGGGGGTCAACCTCGACGTGCATCTTGACGGGCAAGTAGCAGGTCCTACTGAATACTAAGATAGAATTCTTTCTCCCGTTAGTGAGCGGGTTATATGTCCTATGCGGTTATTGGCAGATGAGATCATAAGTCTTTGGCCAAAGCATTGGAGCTAGTTGTATTGGATACACGATAGCTCAATGATCTCGATTTGCATTAACGCATGCATAGAGTCAAGTAACAGATAGGGTTTGACTGACCGTGACCCTATAACTTGATCGGGACATTTGAAAGAAGGGTTTATACGTATACTGGTATTCACGACAGAATGGTTCTTCAAATGATCCCAATCATTCGTTCTCAGTTGGGGTACGATGTAGGCCGCCAGGCTGGCTAGGTGGTGCTACTACTCTTTGGTTCCTCCCATTGCTGACTGAGACGGACCTACCGAGTCGCGCAATAAGATTGACGACGGAATGAATCAAGCTTATTCTCTCATAATGAATATTAGATATTGAATATCTAATTAATTAGGACATTGGATGTCTAAATTGATTTATTGGATAAATTAATTTACGGCTTAATGAATTAAATAAATTACTGGGTGATTAATTTAATTCATGAAAATAATTATTTCTTGGAGAAATTAATTATGTTATTATGTATTTGATATAATTAATTAATTGGATTAATTAATTGATATAAATACATCAGAATGGATTCAGAGTTTATCTGTTTGGACTCACGGGAGTCTGAAACGGACCGAACTCCACCTACCCTTCTAGATGGCCACCCCCCCATTTCCACCGCCTTTCATCTTGTCTTTTGTTTCCATTTTTAAATGGAAGACAATGACTTGAAAGGCATCTCTCATGTGAGATGAGATGTTTAGTGGGTTGTTGGTGAATAAAGAATGAATAAAGGGAGAAGACTTGTGACTCTCTTACACACTATTGATTCCTTACGTAAGTAGGAGAGAGAGAGAAACAGTGAGAAAGAACTTAGAGTTCATTCCAAAGTCTTCATCTCATTCTTCATCTTGTTCTTGTTGTTCTTGGAGAAAAATCAAGAAAAATTGAGAGATATATATTTAAACACTTAGAGTGTTATAATTAAAGTTTCATCACTTGATTCTAGCCGTAACCTGAGAGGTTAATCGAGTGTTGTCATTCCGTTCGTTTTTCCAATGCGTGACAAGTAGAGACGCGGTTTTTCGGCGTTGGATCATCCAAGGGCTTGGAGCATTTTGGATCGTTTGGGGAATAGCTCAAGAGAAGGAAATCCATATAATCAACGGACGACAAGGGTATGATTTCAAATCTTTCTTTGTTTATTTTATATTCGTATATGCGAAGCTCGATCGATCCTCGTAGGGATTCGGATCGAATTAATTTTCATTTTACCGCTTCCGCTGGGCCTTCAACTTAGGCACCGAATCCCAACAACGTATATATCCTGTTTCTAGAAGGTCCTTGATTTGCCTTCGTAGTTCTGCTAGTTCGAGCGGTGCCATGCGGTAGGGAGCAGCAGCTGGAGGTTTGGCACCAGGTTCCAACTCTATGCAATGATCCACCTCTCGCCTGGGTGGAATCTTCTTAGGCAACTCTTTGGGCATCACATCCTTGTACTCCTCGAGAATGTTTTTCAGGACTTGCGGGTGGTCATTCCGCGATGGGTTGAGTTCTTGCTCGTCGTTGAGCTGCCGAATCGTTACCAAGTAGTTAGGGTACTTTCGTATCCCTTTCTTGAATTGCATGGCTGAGATCAGTTTCTTCTCAACATGGGCTCGTTCAATATGGACCATGCATGCCTTGTCCCCGTCGTAGATGGCGAGTGTGTTTGTGGCTGGCATGGGAAAGGCTTGGAATCTGTCGAAGAATTCCATGCCTAGAACTATCTTGAAGTCGTCTATGGGGACGACAGAAAAGTCGAGCTTTCCGGACCATGTCCCAAGAGAGAGTGGGACGTCATGAGCAATTCCGGCTATAGGCTTTGCAGGTGATTTTACTGCCTTCATCGCACCTCCACGATAGACCATCTTGAGCCCTAGGCATTAGGCTTCTTCCTCGGACATGAAGTTATGAGATGCCCCAGTGTCGAGTAACGCATTAACAGTGTGATCGTTAATAGTGGCACGAGCAAACATGAGCCCTTTCTTCGGAGTAACGGGCGTAGGGGCTTGTCCCTTAAGAGCGGACATGTATTGAAGGAAACCCATGCCGTGTCGGGGTTCTTCTAATGGAGGGGCCGAGGTATCGTCAGCACTGATCTTGAGATGTGCAGCAAGGGCGTTTAGAGTCTTCTTCTCCGGGCAGTCGCGTATCTAATGATTGTCGTTGCATATGAAGCAAGGGCTTTTGGGCTTTGATTGCTCCTTCTTTCCTGGAAATTTATGTTGCCCGTTCTTGCCACTTGGGGGTCGGTTAGTTCCCCAATTCTTGCGATTACCACCATATCCTTTTTTGCGATTTTCTCCCCCACCTTTGCCATGAATGGGCCGCTTATCTTTACCTTGTCCAGAGTAGTCAGAGAGTGATTCAGCCTTGGCGATAGCTTCGTCAAGGGTCTGAACACCGTGTCTATCCAGCTCGGTTTTGGCCTAATTGTTGAGGCCATCAGTGAAATAGAAAAGTGCATCTTTATCGGACATTTAAACTTCAAGCATGAGAGTCGTAAATTCATTGATATAGTCACGAATACCTGTTTGCTTGAGTCTTCGGAGGCGAGCTCTCGTATCTCGTTCAGCATTGCTTGGGGCAAATTATTTTCGGTGTTCTCTTTGGAAGTCTGCCCAAGTATTAATGGTGCAGATCCCTTTGCCCATATGTCCATATTTCCGGCGCCACCAGAGTTGTGCGGCACCACGCAAGTAATTTGGTGCGCCACTGACCTTCAATTCTTCATCTTTCACGCCTATAGCATCAAACTTTCATTCCAGGCCGAATAAGAAGTTATCGACCACTGTGGAATTCCAAGTGCCATCATAGGTTTCGGGCTTTGGCACATCCAAGCGGTGCGCATCGAATGTGAATGGGGCAGCGAAATTGAATGATGCGGCTCGCTTGTGTGTAGCCCATTCCGATCGGACTTCTTCCACTTCCGAGTGAATAGAGCGTAGCTCTTCTTTGACAAAGCTACGGAGGCCATGAATCTCCTTCTGGAATTCAATAAGCTGCCCCCGCACCATATCTGACTGGTCCATCATAAGTTTCTTCAGCACGCCAGCGATGTCAGCATATTCCGTCTCCAGACTGTTAAACCTGTCATAAACTAAGGTTCTCCTCCAAGCTAGCAATCGAGGCTTCCAGTGTGGCAATCCGAGGTTCGAAGGATTCGGCAGAGGGTCCCTTGGACTTGCCTCGGACCTTGTTACCCCGTTGTTCCTCATGACCGCGTTGCTGCTCTTGAGTAGCATCAATAGTGACATCCTGAGTGTTGGCCATTGTTCTCGTGTGATATGAGTCGGTTGTGTGCAAACCATGGCTCCGATACCACTTGTCATGGGATGGGAGTTTTGCGCAGCAAACCCGTGCGGCACTTAAACAACTAAGCTGAGTCGAGTTGCTAAGTAAGCCTGAAAGAAACGAGAAAAGGGACAATGGCACAAAAGGATTTTATTAAGTATGAATGCTTCAGTACAAGAGAGCTTTACAATGCTTGATTGCTTGAGGATTTCCTGATGATTGAGCAAATGAGGCTCCTCCTCCTTATATACATGCCTAGGAGAGTTCTGGAATGGAACTCTCTAGTTAGATCCTTCTAGATAGAACACTCTAGATACATTTAGCACTTTACATGAGTATTCTACAATGTGTGTGTAAGAAGTACGTTTCTACATGCTTCTAGAGTCATCTATGAATTTACATGTATGTAGATATCTCTTGGTCTTTCCTGATCAATCTAGAACCTTCCGAAACCTTCCGACACATAGAGACTCTTATTAGGGTCATCCGGGTCGTTTTCGCCCGAACCGTCACAATGTGCTCCCTAGTCCTTCTCAGATATTTGAGTATGTTCGGGATAACAATCTAATATACTGGTCTGGGGTTCGATTGATATCTAGCAGCCATGCCTACGGCATGATAGATATCTAGTCTAGTGTAAAGCATAGCATATATGAGGCTTCCCACAGCTGACACATAAGTTCATGTCATTTATCTCCTTTTATGTCATAGGACACATATCCTTAGATAGTTGAATTCCATGTCTGTAAGGTAGAAAACCTTTCTTGGAATTCTCCATGCTAAACCGCTTTAGCACTGTATTGATACAAGATCCCTGCGATAAGCACAACATCCTTTTCTTCCGATCACGAAAGATCCTGATTCCAAGGATGTGTCCTGCTTCTCCTAAATCCTTCATATCGAACTGCTCAGATAACTATACCCGTACTTCGATAATTCCTTCATGTTGTTTCCGACCAGAAGGATATCATCTACATACAATACAAGAAACACCAACACATTTCCATCGCATTTCTTATACACACAACTCTCACTCGGACATTGGATAAATCCATATGACTGGATATCAACATCATTATTTTTTTATTTCCACCTTTATCCTTAGACATCAACATCATTACTTTCTTAATTCCACCTTTATCTTCACACATCGATATCATTACTTTATCTACACTAAATTACTAATAAACATACATCCAAATGGGACCCAAATTCCACTCGCTACATATCTCTACTCAAAGTAAATACGCATTATTACAACTCGTGTCGGGTCAAAGTGTAAAGGAAGATTGTGAACAGAGGGAGTAAGTCATAAGCGGTCTCTAGCAAGACATTATGACTACCCAAATAATATAAGTATATAGTCCATTAAACCATTTAACGTGCTAAATCCCTTTGTCGCGCGATATTATATTTGAACTAAGTCATGGGAGTTATCATACTTATTATGTTCAAATGCTTTCTCGATCTTAAGTAGACTGATGGAATCAAATGACTCTTCGTTTGAGCATTGCCATGCATTTCCTTCAGTCCTACTTATCAAGGGGCCCAGCAGATATCTCTCTCCTTAAAGAGAGGGACAAATCCCCATCTTGATTATTCATTGTCCTCTACATGACTCCCACTAATCCCAATCGTAACCTTTATGATCACCATATTTCAGATGACGTTGGATTATGTCAAGGCATAGCAGTAATCATGTTGGACTGATAATCTCAGGTTCAAGGATTTATTGACATACCGTTATATTGATATTCACTTATGACATTGCCATGTAGTGATCTCAATACGGGTCTGTACAGTATTGCGTTCTCCATCCAATACCCATAAGTTTGATCCATACCATACACATAATCATCTGATAATTATCAATCAAACTTCTACTAGTATATTAATCACTTGCGTGATTGGACCAGGGACATTTGAATAATCTTATTATTTGTGAATAACTGTAATTCGATTATTATAATACTGAAACATACACATATTATAATAATCAATGACAAATAAATGATATCAAATAACTTTATTTAAATGTGACAATTACAAATCCAGGCACATCGAATGTCCTATGGCACTATTCCCAATAATCTCCCAATTGCACTGGGACCATTCATTCATGCCGTTTAGTCCTATCAAAATCTAGCATAATCTTCATGCTTTCCTTGTGAGGGAGGCTTGGTAAGTGGATCAGCAACATTCTCTTTCTTTGCTACTTTGCATATTATAACATCTCCTTGTTTGACGATCTCTCTGACTAGGTGATATTTTCTGAGTATATGTTTGAAATTATGATGGGACCTAGGATCTTTAGCTTCTGCAATAGCACCATTATTGTCACAATAAAGTCTTATGGGACCCTGGATGGTCGGTACCACTCCTAGTTTAGAAATTTTGTTTCTCTAGAGAGCTCAGTACCCTCGCAAATAAGCTTGAGTTTCTCCCAGATTTGCTTGGCTATCTGACAACTCTTTACCTTGGAGAATGTGCCTTTGCCGAGAGTGACAAATAGCGCATTCTTGGCAACGTTGTCCAGGTTAGCACGCTTGAACTCATCAGTCATCCAATGATCACGCTGTTGGAATAATTCGGTACTTGCACGTGTATTACAAATAAAATTCTGAACTTAACTATAACAAAGAACAGAAAGAAAATATTACACTTGAAACAAACGAACAATTTTTAATAAACTATAGAAGATCGTCCGAAGCTAGAGCTTATGCCCGCAAGACGAGAATACGCCCCGGTAGTGCTCACGGCAAAGCGGCTTGTCCCCAAAGGTTAAAAGGATCTGAACGTCTCAGCAGTAACAGCACCACAAACTGACTGAGCACATGCGAACTGGACCAGAACGAAGACTGAACTATATATGATATGATAAAAATGCATTGATTTTCGTGTGTTTGGCAATGACCAGAATGCTGATATATGTATAGCACTCCTTGATCAGGTGAAGGGACTCGTTGCCATTACTCCTGCCATGATGGTTGGCGGTTTCAGATGCCCAAAGGGCTGGTCGGATGAAGAGTCTTGCCAACTCAAGAGTCAAGCCAACTCAAGAGTCTTGTCCATACCAAAAGGCTAGTGGATTTATGGATTTGGTCCAAAAAGATAAGCCCAAACACCAGCCCAAAGCACCAATTGCCAAGATCCAAGTCCTGGGCCTGGACTGAGCCCGAGCCCGACCCAGACGGATGGATGGTCGGTCGGTCGGTCGGCGGCGGCGGCGGCGTGCATGTTTGTGTGTGCGCGAGGACACCCATACACACCAACCCACATGTTATTAAGCCCATAAAGGCAAAGACTTTAAATAAAAGCCAAAACATCCATCCACAATCAATGTGGGATAACTAACATCATATACCTCATGTTAGTTCCTACTCCAACATAAATCTTTAACATATAATATCTCACTCACCGGAAATAGGTTTCGATATATTAAATATACCACGTTCATCTACTCACGACGTAGATTAACATTCAATAAATATTTTAATTAAATAATAATTATTTAATTAACAATATTTATTTTTAATAAATGGTTAATTACTAAACCATTTCCAACAATCCCCCACATGAGTGAGAATGCCAATGCAAAATGAATGCAAATGCATAGTTCAGTCCTCAAGAGATAATATTGCATTTGAATAGGTGGCTTGTGACCTTGAGCCTATCCATTGTCAACATCATCGAGTATACTGGCGGCATAGAGGTCATGAAAACCTTGAACTAGTCCTCCATGGTGTATACTGAGACAATAATATAGACATAATATCATCTCAATTCCATCCGTTCTAACGTTTTGTGTCCTTTTCGGCCTTGGACACCCCTTTGGATTCATAAGTGTATCAACTGAAGCGGCCCTCACTTCACACTTATATAGGTGATTCTTATTCCCAACTATCCTACTATACTTGACCTCTCCGAGGTAATCAAAAATCATTAAAAATCATAAGACTTAACCTCACCACATGTAGGTAAACAATCACTCACTATTCTCAGAGAATAGGTATGTTTGAGTGTTTTAACACACGGATTATTATAACTTCGTTATACCATTGAACCAAACTCTTGGGATCCTCCAATATACAAGGTTGGGTTTCCGCTATAATCATCCTTAAGATGTGGATTTAACACCCATTCCCTGTAACAATTTTTACATTTGATCTCGATTAATACTCTTCGTCAGCGGATCAGCCAGATTAACTATTGACCTTACATAGTCAATTAAGATAATCCCACTCAAGATCAAATGTCTCAAGGCATTATGTCGTCGACGAATATGTCGAGACTTACCGTTATAAAACATATTTTGTGCCCGTCCAATAGCAGCTTGGCTATGACAGTGTATCAACATAGATGGCACAGGTCTCATCCAACATGGAATATGCTCGAGGAAATTTTTAAGCCATTCAGCTTCTTCACCAGCTTTATCCAAAGCTATGAATTCAGATTCCATGGTAGACCTAGCAATACAAGTTTGTTTCTTGGACTTCCAAGATATAGCACCACCTCCAATAGTGAACACATATCCACTCGTAGAAAATGAGTCTTTCGATTCGGATATCCAATTAGCATCACAATACCCTTCAAGTATAGCAGGCTCTCTTGAATAATGAATCGCAATGTTCTGAGTATATTTTAAATAACTCAGTACTCGTTCTAGAGCCCTCCAATGTTCTTTACTTGGATTAGCTGTGTAGCTACTCAACTTGTGAACCGAGCATGCTATATCAGGACGGGTACAATTTGATAGATACATCAAACTCCCAATGATCTTAGCATATTCATCTTGACCCACAGGTTCACCCTTATGATAATTCAGATGAACATTCGATTCCCAATGAGTCTTAGCTATGGGTTTATCAAAAGCGTGGAATTTCCTTAACACTTTCTCAACATAATGAGATTGCGTCAAAGCAATTCCGTTAGGCGTTTTCAGAATCTTAAATCCAAGAATAGTATCAGCGAAACCCATATCTTTCATGCTAAAATTCTTACTTAGCATTCGTTTTGTTTCACCAATCACACGAGAGTTGCTACCCATTATCAATATGTCATCTACATATAGACAAATAATGACGTAATTATCACCCGTTTTCTTAACATAGACACATTTGTCACTCTCATTGATATTGAAACCATTTGACAACATCACTTCGTCAAATTTCAAATGCCACCGCAGAGGTGCTTGTTTCAAACCATATAAAGACCGTTGTAGTTTGCATACCATGTGCTCTTTCCCAGGTACTACAAACCCTTCCGGTTGTTTCATATAGATTTCATCTTCTAGCTCCCCATAGAAGAATGCAGTCTTAACAACCATTTGATGAATCTCGAGATTGCGTAAAGCAGCAATAGCGAGTAGCACCCTAATAGAAGTAAGTCTTGTCACGGGCGAGTAGGTATCAAAGAAATCATAACCAGCTTTTTGCCTAAAGCCGTGAACTACAAGTCGGGCCTTATATTTGTCAATAGTACCGTCAGACTTGTACTTCTTCTTTAGGATCTATTTGCATCCTAAAGCCTTACAACCCTGTGGTAGTTCAACTAACACCCAAGTATGATTCAACATAATAGACTCAATCTCAATGTCTATTGCCTCTTTCCAGAAAGCCGCATCTGGACCGGATAAAGCTTCTTTTACAGATAGCGGTTCACCGTCTAACATCAAAACGACGTAGTCGGGTCCGTATATCTTTAATTTCCGTATTCTAGTACCTCGTCTAGGTTCTACATTGACTGGCGTAGACCTAGGTCGCTTTCTGTTCGATCGTTCAGATAACACCGGATTCGAGCTAGAGGCTTCATCTATGGTTTCATAACACATAGGCTCATCTACAAGTTTAGAACTTGTAGCTTCATCATCAACTCCTTTGCTAGAGTTAGGATCAACCTTATTCTTATAAGGATAGATATTTTCAAAGAATATAGCATTCCTTGATTCAATCGTTGTATTTACATGAATGTCGGGTATCTCGGATTTGTGTACAACAAACCTATAGGCGCTGTTGTTAAGTGCATAACCAATAAAGATACAATCGATCATCTTAGGACCAATTTTAACTTGTTTAGGTAGAGGCACCTCAACTTTCGCCAAACACTCCCACACTTTGAGATATTTGTATGATGGTTTTCTTCCTTTCCACAACTCATAAGGAGTAACATCCTTACCTTTGCGTGGAATTTTGTTCAATATGTAGTTGGCTGTCAAGACAGATTCCCCCCACATGTTCTGGGGCAACCCTGAACTAATTAATAAGGCATTCATCATATCATTAAGTGTTCGATTCTTACGTTCGGCAACGCCATTAGATTGTGGAGCATATGGAGCCGTGGTTTGATGAATTATACCACTTTTGTTGCATAATTCCTCAAATGGAGCTACATATTCACCTCCTCTATCACTTCGAACCATCTTAATACGATAGCCTAATTGATTCTCGGCTTCATTCTTGAAGTTCTCAAAGGCTTCAATAGCCTCATCTTTACTTCTCAAAAGATAAAGATAACAATATCTTGTGCAATCATCGATGAAAGTGATAAAGTACTTCTTACCACCTCTAGTTTGCACAAATTTTAAATCACACACGTCTGTGTGAATTAATTCAAGGGGTTTTGTGTCCCGTTTGACCGAATGAAACGGTAGTTTCGTCATTTTTGCCTCAACACAAATCTCACATTTGTTTTGATTTTTGATTTCATTTAATTTTAGTAAATCTAAGTTTACTAATCTTTTTATAGCATTTAGATTCACATGACCTAATCTACAGTGCCATAAATTTGAGCACTCAAGCAAATAAGCAGAAGTAGTAGCATTATTATTAGCAACTGCCTTTGGAGGCTTACAAGTACGAACGCTAAGTTTGAACATGTCCTCGACAATATGACCTTTCCCGAGAGTCTTACCAAACTTGCGTATTATCATAAAATCGCTACGAAGGTCTACATCAAATTTAGCTCTAACTAATTTGACACCAGACACCAAATTCTTGCGGATTGCCGGAGCATGCAGCACATCCTTCAGAGTTATCTCCACACTGGAGGTGAATTGAAGCACAATAGTTCCAATTCCAAGAACTGGAGAGGTACGATCACTTGCCTCTGTGATGAATCGGTCTTGAATCTCCTTGTAAGTGAAAAACAAGTCTCGATTCACACATAGGTGAACAGTCGCACTTGTATCAAGAAACCAAGTAACAGGGTTAGGTTCCGAGACATGATTTACCTCGGTGATCATGGCAGCAAGATCATCTTTGTCCCAAGAGTCAAAGTCCTTCTCGACATGGTTGACTTTTCCTTTTCCCTTGTTCTTCTTCGGCTTTCGGCAGTTTTTCGCCATATGGCCGGGCTTGTCACAGTTGTAGCACGTTCCGGTAAACTTCGTCGGAGGTGCCACATCCTTTCCCTTGCCTTTGGTAGGAAGTGGACGCTTTTTGGAAGGTCCGCCCCTACCTTCAGTCAGATTAGCCTTAGCATCCATAGGAGCTTTCATTTTCAAGTCTTGATCACGGACTTGAGCTTCAGTTTGGAGCTTAGCAACCAAAATTTCAAGAGTCATTTCCTTTTGCTTATGCTTAAGGTATCCCTTGAACTCCTTCCAACTAGGCGGCAACTTGTCGACCAAGAGCGCCATAGTGTACGCCTCGGGTAGAGGCATCCCCTCAGAATGAACATCATGTATAAGAGTTTGGAACTCTTGTACTTGGGGCATCATTGGACGAGAATCCACCATTTGGAATTCGGAGAGCCTCGTCACAACAAACTTCTTCGTGCTAGCAGGATTAACACGGTATTTCAACTCAAGAGCATCCCAAATTTCTTTGGCAGTCTCCTTGATGTTGAACACATTGAACAGGCCATCATCAAGCCCGTTCAGCAACATATTCTGACATAGATAGTCGGAATGAACCCAGGTATCATAGTCGGTATGCACTTGAACATTCGCCTCGTTCTCAGTAGGGACAGGAGGCTTTTCTTCACGCAAGAAGCTCGCTAGCCCCATTGTGGTAATGTAGAACATCATCTTTTGAGACCAACGTTTGAAGTCGGTGCCCGAGAAAACAGGAGGTTTCTCGGCGATAGGCATTAGTCGAGCAGCATTATGAATGGGAGCCGTTAAGAGCTTGATGATCCAATGGTTCCAGAACCGATGGATGGATTAGTGGACGCGCCGGTGCTTGCAGTGAACGATATTTTTCTCCAGCAAAAGTTTTAGGATGACACGAACAAGTATGGTCAATTATTCTCGTCTTGCGATTGATGGAATAATTCGGTACTTGCACGTGTATTACAAATAAAATTCTGAACTTAACTATAACAAAGAACAGAAAGAAAATATTACACTTGAAACAAACGAACAATTTTTAATAAACTACAGAAGATCGTCCGAAGATAGAGCATCTGCCCGCAAGACGAGAATACGCCCCGGTAGTGCTCACGGTAAAGCGGCTCATCCCCAAAGGTTAAAACGATCTGAACGTCTCGGAAGTAACAGCACCGCAAACTGACCGAGCACCTGCGAACTGGACCGGAACGAAGACTGAACTGTATATGATATGATAAAAATGCACTGATTTTCGTGTGTTTTGCAATGACCAGAATGCTGATATATATAGCACTCCTTGATCAGGTGAAGGGACTCGTTGCCATTACTCCTGCCATGATGGCTGGCGGTTTCAGACGCCCAAAGGGCTGGTCGGATGAAGAGTCTTGCCAACTCAAGAGTCAAGCCAACTCAAGAGTCTTGTCCATACCAAAAGGCTAGTGGACTTACGGATTTGGTCCAAAAAGATAAGCCCAAACACCAACCCAAAGCACCAATTGCCAAGATCCAAGTCCTGAGCCCGAGCCCGAGCCCGACCCGACCCGGACGAACGGACGGACGGTCGGTCGGTCGGCGGCGGCGGCAGCGCGCGCGCGCGCGTGTGTGTGTGTGTGCGTGTGTGTGTGTGTGTGTGTGTGTGCGAGGACACCCATACACACCAACCCACTTGTTATTAAGCCCATAAAGGCAAAGACTTTAAATACAAGCCAAAACATCCATCCACAATCAATGTGGGATAACTAACATCATATACCTCATGTTAGTTCCTACTCCAACATCCATCTTTAATATATAATATCTCACTCACCGAAAATCGGTTTAGAAATATTAAATATACCACGTTCATCTACTCACGACGTAGATTAACATTCAATAAATATTTTAATTAAATAATAATTATTTAATTAATAATATTATTTTTAATAAATACTTAATTACTAAACCATTCAACACACGCTTCTTTTCGAGCATCTCAGCATAGGGTTGCCCTTCTATTCTTAGGGCTGTGTTGACATTCATAATCTTGATAGGTTCTTCCTGGATGACATAAATAATTTCTTCGTGCATAGCTGCAAAATGGGCTTCCATCCTAATTCTCCAGTCATCAAGTTCGTTAATGTAAAACATAGGAACCTTATTTATCATAGAGGAGTCCATATTATACATAGGATAAATGATGAAAGTATAAAACAAAGTTTTCAAAAGCTAGTGATTTGTGGATCGGATTTAGTTAAAAATCGACTGATTCTTTTAAAAATCAACCGCTCCGATACCCCTTGTCGGCCATAGAGTATACAATAAACAGCTTAGAAAGTAAAAATACAATAAGTTGTATGATTTTCGAAGTTAATTGCGTAGCGGAAGTCTGATAGTGAGTTGTTGTAAAAATAGCAACTAGGTTCTCCTGTTTGCTTGATGCGTATAGGGTTTTCACAATGTATACTATAAATCACAGTTATGAATGAAAACAGTAAGCACGGAAAGTAAATAATACACAGATATAAGTGGTTTGAGGGAAACCCATATACGTCCATTGGTCCTCCACACAGGAGTAAAATGATTATTAAAATCACTACGTACACAACTACGTGACTTTAACTAAACCTGTCTCTATATCGTTCACACATATTGATACAGGGACCACAACTTTGGCCGTTCACATAGAATGACTTCAGCTCTTTCGACTTGCTTCTTATCACACAGATCGAAGCTTCATCTTCAATGATATTCTTCCCACACCGGGCGGAACTAGCAAGGACTTAGTCCACAAAGGGCTAAGGTTGATCTAAATGGTGAAGATGGTAGAATGATTCCAAACAGCAGCTGTATGCTTTGATGAGCATTTGATGTATGCTGTGCTGTTTGTTGAGGACTTGTATATTTCTTCGCTTAGATATTGTTGTATGCTCAGGAAATATACTGCTCTTTCTTAGCTTGATTTGTCAGAGCTATTTGTTAGATGTACTGAGTAAAGTAATTAATGTCCTCTTACTTGGGGCTATTTATAACCTTGAGAATAGATCCATTAGAAATGCAGTCGTTATCCGGTTGGTGAGATTTAGACATCTCTGATTGTTGACTGCAGAATGTTTGAATTAAAGGCAGCTCGTATTTAATGCTTCAAACATTCTTTTTGCCTTTGCATTAATTGCTCTTCAGCGGGTTCAGACTTTTCTCTTTCAGCCTTATTAAATGTTGTCCTATCAGCAATAAATGCTGCTTTAACCATGAATACTTTATGAATAAACAAAGTTTATCTCACAATGATTTAAAGCTATTCTTAAGTCCTGCTGAATGTGTTTTACTTTTCCTAAGAAAAATTTCTACAGCCAGACTGTTGTATCGAATATTTTTAACTTATGCTGTATGAAGATGTAGGCTCTGTAGGATTGGACTCTTGTAGAAAGATCTCTTGCTGTATGGATGGGCTGTATGGAGTTTCCTAACAGCTTCCATACATAGCGATATTTTGACTCTAAAGACTTATTTGCTATACAATGGCGATTATCAAAACATGAGTATTTATCCAAACAGAAAGTTTTGCATAAAGTTGTTGTTGCCTCAAAACACGTAGTACATGACTCAAGTATTCCTCGTGTTCCTATCGGCTCTGGGAATAGATTAAGATGTCATCAATAAAAACCACCACACAATTATCAAGGAAATCAGTCAAAACCTTGTTCATCAACTCCATAAAAACTGTTGGGGCATTGGTCAAGCCAAACGATACCACTATGTACACGTAGTGTCCATATCTTGATCGAAATGCAGTCTTAGGAATATCTTCCTCCCAAATCCTCAATTGGTGATATCCGGACCGTAAGTCATAACTCAATTTTCAAAAACACAACCCCTCCCGGTAATTGGTCCAGTAGATCATCAATCCGTGGAAGTGGATAATGATTCTTAAGAGTGACTTTGTTTAGTTCTCTGTAGTCGAAACACAAGCATATGGAGTTCTATTTTTGCTTCCCAAAAAGAAACGGTGCACCCCATGGTGAAGTACTTTGGCAGATCAATCCCTTCTTTAACAATTCTTCAATTTTTATTTTTAATTCCTTCATTTCAGCTGGCGCCATACTGTAAGGTGATTTGGAGATAAGTGTCATTCCCAGCTCAAGTTCAATCGAGAGATCAACCTTCCATCGTGGCGGCAGCCCTGATAATTCATCGGGAAAGACGTCTGGAAATTCACTCACCACGGGAATGTTAAAAACCGATATCTGTGATGTGTCCTCCTGGAAAACATAACACCAATAATACATCTCCAGATTTTCACAATATACTTCAGGTGCAAGGAGACTGAGAGACCCTTTTGTACTGAAGTGTTCTCAACCCTTGATTATATGATGGCACAATCACAAGCCATGATGGAAATGGTAAAGTGGTAGGTGTCTAATGCCATCCTATGCATGGTCATCCAGTCCATACCCAAAATGATATCCTTATTCTGAAGTGAAAAAACCATAAGATTCGTCGTCCAGCTCCAATCGTCGGTGTGGATTGGATAGTCTTGAACTTCTAAATTACCCCTCACTCTGCTACCCTCGGGTAGCTTAATAGTAAAGGATTCACAAGGTACATAGGAAAGGTTCAAACATTAAACACATTCCACATAATTGTGTTGCTCCAGTATCAAATAGTACATGAACAGGCTGGGAATTAATAGGAAGTGTACCTAAGATAGCAGGTGTAGGCTGATCATTGGTAGTTCTCAATTCGAACACACAGGATGGTAATATCCCAGAATAGGATGCAGTACCTCTTCTGCACCCACGGCCTCTTCCGGCACTGTGTGATGGGGGTTGAGTTTGATAAGGTGGAGCTCGGTAGTTGGAAATGGCAGGTTCCCTGGATGATTGCATAGAACCTTGGTGACTCTGAAAAGTTGAGTTAGATGCAGGTTTGACTCGCGAATAGTAGCGAGATATATGCCCACTCTTTCCACACAAAAAACATTTAGTAGCCAATTTAGGACACTGTCTCATGGTGTGCCCAGCTACGCTGCAATTAGAACAGTCCCGACAGAGAGGCCAGTCGAATGTGCCCTTCTGCTGGCATGAAACCGGTGATTTAGAGGAGAAACTGGTTCCTGAGTTCATCCTACTAGTACTCCCAGACTGGTTGAACGTCTTATGCTTCTTCTGATTATGTCCGGTGTCAGAACTAACAATAGTACCGACATATGCTATGACTACGTCTTCATACGCCTTTAGAGTTGTACAGTGAAATTTAGCTGAGTAATGTTGGATGTCTTCCGGCAACTGTTGTACAAGGTGACAGATCTGTTCATATTCAGATGTAACCATCTGCGATACATAGCTTAGTCCGGTTCGATAAGCCCGAATGATTTCTGACACTGGCAAATTATGCGGCCCGGTGGTGAATAAATCCCGTGCACGAGCAGTTTGAGCTGATCTGGGGCAGTAATCGTTCCTCAGTAGTTTGGCCAACTCGGCCCACCCGACTATTCTGTCCTCCAGCTTGTAGGTCCTCCACCAGCGGGCAACAGTGTCGTGGAGCTGGTTGAGTCCCAGTGGCACCTTTTGATTTTCTGGACAACCAATCACATCGAAACCAGTCTCCATCTCGGAGATCCAGTCATCCTCCTGCTTATCTCCTGATCCGTCAAGATGGCCTAGCTTTCAGCATCTCTTCCATCCATATCGATCTTTCACGACATTTTTCTTCGACGTTAACAATTAGTACCCATTGTGCTCGGTTAACCTGAATGATTCCCATGGCAATGGCCTGGGCAAGAGTCTAAATGAAGGTCGGGTTCATTCCTACATTATCCTGGTTTTTTGCCTCCAGATCATTATGATTATTGGGCTGTGGCTGGTTCCTGGCTGGAATGGTTTCGGCGGTGTTCTTGTCCTCATTTTGGTTCACAGTGGAGCCCTTAGTGTCTTCCGCAATTCTCTTAGATCAACGACATGCCATTATGGGAAATGTCGATCTAGTGAGTCAGTTCAATACAATAATTCTCTTTAATTCTGTATAATTCAAACACCATGCCCGATTTTTAGGAAACATACGTGTTCCTTACTTTGACATTCCTCGAGGAGTTGCGGTCGCTTGGAGTGTTGGACTTTCTAACCCTTCGAACGTTTTCAAAAACATTTTTAGTAAAACTTTTTCAACGTGGATGTTTTCTCTCTGATAACATTTTCTGTAACACCCTTAAATTGACAGGGACGTTATAGTGCCGTGAACCCCGTATGGGGCCCACAAGGCAATTTTTGGAGAATTTAATTTCCATTAAAGAATTATTGAAAGTATAATCCCACTATTATACAAGTATGGAAACAAAATGCTTATATGAAATCATACTTCATAAACACGGTTATTACATAGTTTTGGAATTCTCCAAGAGTTTAATTCAAAAGAAAAGAAACGGTGAAACTTCATTCCAACACCGCTCAAGCTTGACCGGAACCTTCGGGAATGTCCTACACATATCCAATAAATTTGCCTGACACGACGAATCGTGTAGCCAACCTGGGTCAGATAATACAATGCAATTCGATGATAAAATAAGTTGAATTCGTAAAGCAATATTTTATTCCAATTTGACAATGGTTCACAGAAAACTCAACGCTTTCTTTTTCTATCAGCACATCAACTCCCAAGGTCGCAACCAAAGGTTACGAAAGCATCTACACAGAAAAATCCAGACGTGGGTACCATTCAGGTTTTATCCCTCTACACATTTCCATGCGGGTATCATTCAGATTTTACCCCAACACATCGACCAATTAATATTATAGTTTTTAAAGAAAGAGAACAACACAATTTCACCAACAACGATGCATACTAATTTTTAGGTTTTCATAATTTAAATTAACATGGTTTGAGCAAGATATCACTTGCCTTAATTCCGACGAGGGTAATTTCTTTTTTGCTAACGCAACGACTCAAACGGCCAGAATTGATCTAGAGATCAACCTATTTACATATTCATTGGTTAATACCTTGTAATAATAATGATGAATAACGATGATCCCCCCTTCCCGATTGAGTTCTTATCCTAGTTCGATTAATAACGTTGGAACCACAATTCTAGGCTTGATAATAATTTGAGTTACTTACAATTCTCAAGTCCTTGATTATCAATTTCTCACGACATATTAACCACAATACTCTTTACAATATTTCTCCCGGACGACTTCAACTACAATCAAAATTATCAATTGCTAACTACTTTAGTTCAAATTTCCTAACTCCAGGGTTGAACGGTCGAGCACGATTCTAGCATAACCCTCATATACATGATTGTTTATCTAATTCAGTATTTGATTACAAATTCATCTTAACATTTTCAACGAGTTTAATAAATGATAATCAAACGACTAAAACAATCTATTAAACAGCTAATCCAATAGCATTGGCGGTTTATAGGTTTACTCATAAGCTTACAATCCAAATATACGATTTTCACAACGAAAAAACTTCGTGATTTTATGCTTCGAAAAAGCCTCTTCAACGAATGAATGAAGCTATGATCGTACCAGGAAACCTTGTCAGTAAGAAAGATGAGCAGCAATAGTCTAGAAGAGCCAAGCAGTCCCATTAATCTCCTGTTTACCCGCGGTCGCGGGAAGAAAAAAGCGGATTACGCTCTTCCGAGGGAACTTACTTAATCAAGTTATACACAGTAGTCGACGAAGAATATGCCGCTTTGCGAACTCACGCATACATATAAGAAAGCCAAGAACAGGTCAAGCGATTCCACTTTTTGGCTTGTTGCCACGTAGGCATATTTGTCACTCCCCATTTAGATATTATTGAATCACCTAGTGCCTCAGTCCTCGGACCTTCACCCTGAGTAAGATTAGTACCCATCTCGATCTCGTGCCTTTTTCCCTGAGGCTCTACTTAGTCAGGAGTTATAAAGTAAGGGCCTTTTTTGTTCTATTGATCAGAAGCATCCAGCAGTGCCACCTAAATAAAAACAAAATGAGATTCAAAGAAAAAGCATCGGTTCTATCACTACAAATTGCTAGTTCGGAATAGGCTTTCATCTAATGATTATGATTAATGCTAGTTTCAACGGTTCGATTATCTTCAAGAGTTCAAAACTACCCAAAACACCGGAAATTCGATACGACATAGCTAACAATACAGAAATTGGTTCAAAGATTTGCTAGGCTTACCTCAATTGACGAAGCGGGGTGAAGAATAATGAAGAACGATGAAGAATGGGAAAAAACACCTTCAAAACCTTCTCCAAAGCTTGAACAATCCACTCTACTATGATAATATAAGAGCAAGGAAGGCTTGAATCGATCAAAGTAGCTGGAGGACATTTTTCTAGAGAGAGGAAATGATTTTGTCTCGTGAAGAGGAGGTGTTGTGTTATAACATCTAGCTGCGCTTAACGTATGCTATGCCTCAAAGGGTTACGTACGTAAGGCCCTTAACGTACGCAATGTTCAAGGTCAACGTACATAAGTATGGATCAGAGGCTACTGCCGTAATGACACCATTTTATGCGTACGTAATGTCACAGTAGCATACGTAAGGTTGGACGGTTAACGTATGTTACGATCAGTTGACATGTTTATCTTCTAGCACACCCAAAGTAGTCCTGACCGTGCGTAAATAAAGATTCTTGTCAGAAGATCAGAGACCGAATTACATACGTATCATAATCGTATTAACGTACGTAATCTACTATGTGTAGCATATGTAATACACACTTCTAGCATACGTAAGGTGTTAGTCTGTCTAGCTATTTTATCACATTTAACCACCATGATGTGACTTCCTTTAGACTCGTCGAGCAATTGCTCGAGGAACAAGACGTTGGACACTTTCATATTCGCACTGATAATTGCTCAACGACGTTAAGGTACGTTACACGACATATCATCAGCATCATACAATAGTATCACAATAACATTTAACGAATGTTGACAAGATTTGGTTCGCAAACAACACAACCTAAACACAACGTATAAAAAATACAAGCATCGTGAGATAAGAGCACAATATTTAATTGCTAAAAATGAAGTACATATTATCTTACAGCATGAAATACCCATTGTATTACAATTAGTAAGGGAGCAATATCCTCTTGATTGGGCTATTTATAACCTTGAAAATAGATCTGTTATAAATGTAGCCATTGGCGGTTGGTGATATTTAGACATATCAGATTGGCGGCTTGCAGAATGTTTGAATTAAATATGTCTTCCTTTATGCTTCAAATATTCTTTTTGATCCGCATTAAATGTTTTTCATTCTTTCTGGACGTATTAAATGCTGTCATGTTATCATTAAATGTTCCTATGAAACTGTGAATACTTTGTGAATAAAAATAAATTATTTCACAACGGTTTGAAGGTGTAAGTCTAAATCCTGCTGGATTGTATTTTACTTTTCCTAAGTAAAATACCTAAAGCTTATTTGCTGTAGCCAACAATCTTTATGATATAGTATTGGAAAATATATTTGACTGTGTGATAGATCCTTAGGCGCTGTATGGAGTTCATTATAGGAACAGGCTGTAGGATGCATTTATCAAAACACTTAGCGCCCGTTTCTTTGGCAGGTATTCTGGTATGGGAAAGTAATCTGATTCCCAAATATTAAATTCCCGTGTTTGGTGTAATTATAAGGTTACAAGGAAAGAAATCTGATTCCTAGAAATAGGGAAAGTTATGTAAAATTCCCGGATTCTTTTTCCCCAGCCCAACCTAGGTATTCTTTTTCCCTAATATGAGGATTTTAAAAGATACAGAAAAAACACGTCGACTCTCCGTTCTGTTTATTCTGCGCAAAAGGCCATTGAGTGCTTCGTGGCGCCCTTGTTTTTAATCGTTGATGGTGATGTATGCAGGGAGAATCCAACACCAGTAGAAGTAGATCCTGCCGTCGTGGTTGATCCGGTTCACTGAGGAGCAAGAGGGGCAAATCCGCTGTCCCTGGGTAAGCACCCTCCAGGTCTGCTGCTCATTTTCTTTCTCTGCAAATATTCTCTCTTGTTCTCTGCCAGTTTTTTTTCTCTCTTCTTCTCT
Source organism: Orobanche coerulescens (assembly GCA_033398695.1). Lineage (NCBI taxonomy): Eukaryota > Viridiplantae > Streptophyta > Magnoliopsida > Lamiales > Orobanchaceae > Orobanche > Orobanche coerulescens. The sequence continues at coordinate 117,004,684 of CM065801.1, forward strand.
CTTGCTCTCTGCAAATCTTCTCTCTTTCTCTCTGCCAGTTTTCTATCTCTACTCTACAAGTCTTCTATGATTGTTGCTTGTTGCTACAAAATCTATGAATTCATACTTTTTTGATGAAGTGAAATATGTCCAAATTGATTGTTGCTTGTTGCTGCAAAATTGCTATATGCCCAAATTGATATATTTCCAAAGTGATAAAGTTGTCCACGTCTTTATTGATTGTTGCCTCAAAATTGCTAGAAACTATGTCCAAATTCAATTGGTATTTTTATCTTTTGTTGTTTTTAGAAGAAATGATTGTGCGGATGTTAGATTTTTTATGATCCTTGTTGTGTTCTATATTTGAGATGTTTATTGATTTTTATTAAAATAAAGCTTAATTGATCAATGACTGATTCTTCATAAATGAAATGCGATGAGATATGGATGTGTAATTTTGACTTTCAGGTCTCTTTAAGAGGATGGAAAAATTAGATTCAAATTCGGAAAAGCTTTTATATCTTATGATTGGTATCCATAAGGAGAAAATGGATATGCTAAAGGTGATGATGTTTGTGATAACAACTATCACAACACATCACTATCGAAAGTATGACATAAAGGCCCCATGTTCTGTGAATGGGACTGACCGATCTCGTTACATTCATAGATTGATCTATGAGAGTAATACCACTTGTCACGATGAATTACGTATGGACATATACATATTTAGAAAACTAGTTATCATGCTTCAAGCGATTGGACGACTAAGAGCTACGAGGAACCTAACAGTTGATGAGCAAGTTGCTATATTTCTATACATTCTAGCACATCATCATAAGAATCGTACAATGAAAAGTAATTTCTTACGATCAGGAGAAACAGTTACTAGGTATTTCAATAAGGTATTGAATGCAGTTCTTAGACTTCAAGGTCATCTACTAAAAGCTCCTTCTCCTATACTTGAGGATTCCACTGACGTGAAATGGAAATGGTTTAAGGTATATTAGACACATCTTAATTTCCATTTCTCTTATATATATTAATACCTCAAATATTGATTGGATCTAAATTTGTAGAATTGCATAGGAGCTCTTTATGGTACTTACATTGAAATGAAAGTATCTGAAGCTGATAAACCTAAATATCGGACTAGAAAAGGTTGTACTGCTACAAATGTTTTAGGAGTATGTTCGCAAGACATGCAATTTATTTATGTGCTTGCGGGTTGGGAAGGCTCAGCGGAATATGGTAGAGTGCTTCGAGATGCTTTTAAGTATAAGAAACGGATTACCAGTACAAGATGGTATGTAAATTAGACGTTTCTAATATTTTTACCTAGTATATTTGAATGACATACTTAATAACTTTCTAAAACCTAGGTTATTACTATTTAGTGGATGCGGGCTATACAAATGGTAAAAGGCTTTCTTGCACCTTTTAGAGGTCAAAGATATCATCTTAGTGAATGGAGGACTGGGCGTCAGCCAACAACTGCGGAAAAATTTATCAATATGAAGCACTCACCAACTAGAAATGTCATCGAGAGATGCTTCGGCATGTTAAAGATGCGTTGGGATATTATTAGAAATCCAAATTTTTATCCAGTTAAGCAACAAGGCAGAATTATAATGGCGTGTTGTCTTATACAAAACCACATTAGATAAAGTATGCCAGTTGATCCTATTGAAATTGATTACAGAGATAATTTTCAAAATGAAGAAGAGAATGTTGAAGTAGATAGGGAACCAATTACCTCCGTTGTGTAACACACCCCCGATGTATTCAGGAATATTACAGCGCCGTAAATCCTTTACATAAGAATTTAAAGGAAAATATAATAACAAGGAACGACATATATCAGTAATTGACATTTCAGAATGAAATACCGAAATTACAATTATCCAAAGGAAGAACATTAATACATCACTAAAATCCAATCATCACAAACGACGTCGTACTCGAGTACTTATTAAAATAATATAACAATAGATAATGAAACCCGGCCGAAACATCACTCTGCAACCTCGTCGTCATACAGCTCTAGTGGTTGTTTCCGTGCTCTCCTGGATCCTGAACATACACAAATGTTCACCCCTGAAGGGGTTAGCACAACGATGCTAGTACAAGTACAATAATCATTCCATAGTGATTTAATCAAAAATAGTCATAACGAGTTTCTCCAGCGAGAAATAACAGCAATACATATCACATCATAACAGTTTCAACATACTTATGGTATTCCAATGATCCAGCGCACACAGCTATAGATTCCCATGATGATCCCGTCGGACCAAAGCATGGTGGAACTACCTGTACAACGATCCAGCGCACACAGCTATAGATTTCCCATGATGATTGCCGTCGGATCAACGCATGGTAGACAATTAATCATAACACATGTACACAGTACAATTATAACATAACCGACATATTACGGATAATTTTCTAATTAAAGTACTTGCCTCGATTTGATGACAAGAAAGACTTCCACGAATATCACAATGCTCGAAGGTCGTCCCCTTCGATTAAACACGTTGCTAAGCTCGAACCTTAACAAAAGAAATAATATAGAATTTATCTCACGTCGTACGAATGTCTAACAATCCAATTTACGTCCGAAAGTTCATAAAACGTAATCTGCCTGAACTGCTTAGCGTACGCTATGTATTCTATGTAGCGTGCATTAAGCCTGCTCGTTAGCGCACGTAAACAACAAAGTCTAGCGTACGCTAAATATGTATCGATAGTCCTCTCTGGTCAGCCGACTGACTCGCCTGATGACATAACGTACGTTACGTACCAAATGTAGCGTACGCTAAACATGCCCGATACCGTACGTTAATCTACATAGCTTAGCGTACGCTAAGCATGTATGGCAGTTTCACTACTGGGCAGCAGACTGATCTAACGGTGATGAAACTTATGAACTCCTCAGTGATTAACATACATTACCCGTCTACATATCATGTTCATAACTTATGAATGATCTTAGAGATTCAATCATCTTTGAATTTAAGTAAATGAATATCATCACAATTCTTATATTCAACTCGATTATCATTCTCATGTGAAGTTCGGTGATCTTAGTTTGATGCACTAGATTCCATTGTCATTAATACATTCAGACTACATCTTAAGGTGAACTAACAAATTCTAATTTATAAGAAAGGGTACAACCTAAGATGATCCCTTCTAAAGTCCTTTTGACAAAAGTGATATCAACTCTAAGTTTACGATCAATATGGCAACGTTATTCATATGGATAATCAATCTCAGAATATTACTCTCATCATTTGACGTACTAGGATTCCAACTACGAGGTTTCAACGACGATATCATAAGCATAATCATTCCGACTTCTAAACATGATATTTGTTTGAATAATTCATCAATGGAACTCAATATCTTGATAGCATGATCATCTTTTTCTTAAGAACATGAATCTAAGGCTGGAGATAGAATTAACATACCTTAAGATGAAGAAATCACCAAGTCAAAAAGGTAGAATCCAACTCCGGTTGTTTGTATGCCAATCCAAGGTGCTTCTCCACTTCAATGATCAATCACAAGTGACATCCAATCTTTAATGATCAAGTAGAGGCGGTCTAAGTGTGTTTAAGGAGGATATAAGGCTCTATGGTCTCTCAGGAACAAAGGACAAGTGAAGGAAATGTAACCCAAGTAAAATGGGTTGTTGTCCCTTTTATAACATTTCTGTACGTACATTATTTAGTTCACGCTATCGCAATATCCTTAGCGCATGCTAACTAGCGTTGACTCCAAATCTATCCAGGTTCGCCCGCGAGAATCTTATCCGGACCCACGTCCGGCTGGCGCATGTGGTAGCCAGCCAACTCAATAGTTGACTGGTTAACGCACGCTATGCTACATTCGTAGCGTATGCTAATTCTAACAGATAACGTACGTTAAGCTATCCTTGTTAGCGTACGTTATCACGTATTTGTATGGGAAAAATTACATGTTGCCATACTCATGTACAAGGGTTCAAATACGAGAATATCATACTTCAATTGTCGATATCACAATTCTGAATAATATAGGGTTCAAAACAGATGAAATACGCAATAATAAATCCGGATATTACATACTCTCCTACTAAAAAGGAGTTTCGTCCCGAAACTCAAGACATAAATAACTCTGGATATCTGGACCTCATGATATCTTCCGTTTCCCAAGTGGCTTCTTCCACTCCATGGCGTGACCACTGAACCTTGACCAAAGCGATCAGTTTGTTCCTCAATTGCTTAACTCGACTCTCAAGTATCCTGATCGGTCTCTCTTCAAATATGCCATCTTGAGCGACTTTGATCTCATCGAAATCAATGACATGACTAGGGTCTGGTATATACTTCCGCAGCTGGGATTCGTGGAACACATTATGAACATGGCTCAATGACGGCAGTAATGCCAATCTGTATGCCAATTCCCCAACTCTCTCAAGAATTTCGAACGGTCCGATATATCTTGGACTCAACTTCCCCTTTCTTCCAAAACAAAAGATTCCCTGAGTAGGAGAAACCTTTAAAAGTACGTGATCTCCAATACTGAACTCCAATGGGCGACGGCGAACGTCTGCATAAGATTTCTGTCGACTCTGGGCGGTCAACAGCCTTTCGCGAATCAAGGCTATCTTTTCTCGTGTCTGCACGATCAATTCCGGTTCTGTCCCGATTAAGTCTGACGAATCATCCCAACATAGGGGTGATCTACACCTCCTCCCGTATAATGCCTCAAACGGTGCCATCTTAATGGAAGCATGCCAACTATTGTTGTAGGTGAATTCAATCAATGGCAGATGAACTTCCCAATCAGCTGACCAATCTAAGGCACAAGCCTTTAGCATGTCTTCCACCATTTGAATAGTTCTCTCGGATTGTTCGTCTGTCTGTGGGTGATAAGTTGCGCTGAAGTTCAATTTGGTTCCCAAGGCCTTATGAACTGCTTTCTAAAAATGGGACACAAATCGTCCGTCTCGGTCAGAAATAATTGTCTTTGGCGTACCATGCAATCGGACTATCTCTGAAATAAATACTCGTGCCAACCTCTCGGGTCCTCACGTATCCTTAATGCCTAGAAAATGAGCTGATTTGGTTAAACGATCAACTATCACCCAAATCATGTTCATTCCTGTCTTGGTTCTCGGCATACTAGTGATAAAGTCCATCGATATGTCCTCCCACTTCCATTCAGGAATCGGGAGCGGCTTCAGCATTCCGGCAGGTCGTTGATGCTCGATCTTAACCTGCTGACAAGTCAAGCATTTCGAGACATACTCCACTACATCTTTCTTCATGTTGCCCCACCAAAAGTTCTGTTTCAGGTCCTTATACATCTTACTGGTGCCCGGGTGGATAGAATAGGGTGTGCTGTGAGCTTTATTCATAATTGTATGTTTCAGAACATCGACATCGGGAACGCAAAGTCGGTTCTGAAATCTCAAAACTCCATCATCATGAATTACGAATCCGGGGGCCTTTCCCTTTATCACTTCATCACGTAACCGAATCATCAAAGGATCATCTGCTTGCTTAGATTTGATTTCTTCGGTTAACGATGAAGTTATTTCCATCACACATAGTTGTCCTTGGACTCTTTGTAACCATACTTCAATTCCTTCTCAAATCATCTCTCATTGAATGCTAAGTTGGGAGGTCAGAGTCTCCAGCATCTGAATAGAAACAGGCTTGCGGCTAAGTGCATCGGCCACTACATTTGCTTTGCCTGGATGGTAAAGAATCTCCAAGTCATTGTCCTTAATAAGTTCCAGCCATCTCCTTTGTCGCATGTTCAACTCTTTCTGACTAAAAATGTATTTGAGACTCTTATGATCCATAAAGGTCTGACAGTGAGTCCCGTACAGGTAATGTCTCTAGATTTTCAAAGCAAAAACTACTGCTGCCAGCTCCAAATCATGTGTTGGGTAATTCACTTCATAAGGTTTCAGCTGTCGTGATGCATAAGCAATCACCTTATCATTCTGCATCAATACGCATCCGAGCCCTTGGTTCGAAGCATCACTGTAAACTATAAATTCTCCAGTTCCCCGTGGAAGTGCTAAAATCGATGTCGTTGTCAATTTCTTCTTCAATTCATCGAAGCTCTCCTGGCACATCTCATTCCACTCAAACTTTTGAGTTTTCTGTAGTAGTCGAGTAAGTGGGCGGGTAATTTTGGAAAACCCTTACACGAACCGACGATAATATCCAGCAAGTCCTAAGAAACTTCGGACTTGTTTCACGTTCTTAGGAGGCTTCCAATCCATAACTGATTCGATTTTATGAGGATCTACTTGGACTCCTTCAGTCGATACCACATGGCCGAGGAACATTACTTCCTTTAGCCAGAATTCACACTTAGAAAGCTTAGCGTACAATTGTTCATTTCTCAACCGGTCTAACACAATCCGTAAATGTTGCGCATGCTCTTCCGAGCTCTTAGAATACACCAGAATGTCATCAATGAACACAACCACAAACTAATCCAAATACTCGATGAACACTCGGTTCATCAATAGCATTAACATGGCAGGTGCATTAGTGAGACCAAACGGCATCACTACAAACTCATAGTGTCCGTAGCGAGTTCTGAATGCTGACTTCGGAACATCAGATTCTTTAATCCTCAGCTGATGATATCCAGATCTCAGATCTATTTTAGAAAACACTGTTGCTCCTTGTAACTGGTCAAACAAATCATCAATCCGTGGTAACGGATACTTGTTCTTAATCGTCATCTTGTTTAGTTCTCGGTAGTCAATGCACAATCGAAGTGATCCATCCTTCTTCCGAACGAAAAGAACTGGTGCACCCCAGGGCGAAACGCTTGGCTGAATATAGCTCCTGTCCAGTAACTCTTCCAGTTGTTTCTTCAATTCATACATCTCGGTAGGTGCCATACGATACGGCGCCTTAGAAATTGGTGTAGCTCTTGGTTCCAGCTCGATGGTGAATTCTACATCCCGTCATGGAGGTAGTCCAGGTAATTCATCAGGAAATACATCCGAGAATTCATTCACAACTGGAATGGATGAGAGTTCCACTTTTCCGTCTTCTTTCTTCATTGCATAGCACCAGTATCCGGTACAACCCTGTTTTAACAATTTGACAGCTTTCATTGCTTTGATCATCTTTCCTGAGCTTCCTGGTTTCCATCCTTCAAACAGTATTTCGGAACCATCGTCAGCGATCAGCGAGATATTCCTCTTTTGGTAGTTTACAATAGCTCCATATCGATTAAGCCAATCATCTCCGAGTATCAGGTCATCTCCTTGCATTTCTATCACAATCAGATTTAAGAGCCACTCTCTGCCTCCAAAAGATACAGGGAAATTTCTAGTTTCTAAGTTTCCAAAAATTCTATCTCCACTCGGTAAACCCACAACATAAGACTCACAATCATGAAAATCAGAAATATTCAAACAATTTACACAAGACAAGGATATAAAAGAATGAGTAGCTCCTATATCGAATAAAATGCTAACTGGCTGGGAAAGGATCTGAATAGTACCTGATGCGACAGCAGCATCCTGATCGTTTGTCCTCCTCATCTCGTACAGACGTGGGGGAGCGGGTCCGACACTCGAGACTCCCTTACAGTCGAATTGTCCTTTGCCTCGACCTCGACCAAAATTTTGGGGCAGCGGAACACTCTGCTGCGTCTGCTGATTACTTGTTTCTCTCTGAGCTGGCTGTGATGTACGGGTTCCATTAAACTTTGTGGCATCCTTGAAAAACATCGCACGGTGCCCTTCCTGTCCGCAATCAAAACATGTAACTGGAGTATGAAAACAATCACGCCAAAGGTGGCCTGGGCGACCACAGTTAAAGCACTTCCTAGCTGTATCCGTCGTGACTGATACTGCTCCAGAGTTCCTTCCGCTTGTGGATGGGTGCAGAGGTTTCTTAAACGAATGAAAGGTTGACTGGGCCTTGCGGTGCCCGCTGCTCTTGTGCTCCGTAAAAGTACCAGAGACTTTCTGCTTCTCGGATTCCGTAAACTTCTCCATTGCTGCTTCCTTGATTTCATACGCTAATGCTTTATCCTGGTATTGGCGGAGAGTGGTACATTCAAAACCGGACATGTACCTCTGGATTTCTAGTTTCATTCTCATATCAAAATGGATCATCATTTCTGCATCTGTTTTGACCAAGTGTCGAACAAACGCCATCTGCTAATTAAACGTTTTAATTGTCTGGGATACTGGCTCGTCTGACGGCTGAGCGGAGAAAAATTCCCGAATTTTGGCTTCCCTCACAGGACGAGGGCAGTACTGAGCTTCCATCATCAGTTTAAATTCTATCCAGTTAGCATCATGATCTACGGGCCAGATTGGTTTGTTGCTACCCAAAATATTATCCGGAGATAGATATTGCTGGAATGGATGGATAGCAAACAAATGCGAGAACACTTCCGTGAGAAAGATAAATAACACAAGATTTGCCGGGGTTGTTAGTCTCGGGCTTGAATGCTCTCGCGAGATATTATTAATACTAATATTCGAGGATACAAGTACTAATGTAAGAATACAATTACAATGAGTGTAAAGATTCTTGTTATCTTAGCTAGTGAGCGTGTAGATTGCCGGAAGAACCAGATGTGATGCTCTGTGAGTTCTTGTAACAACGGGGATGAACTGTGGCGGCGGTGAGAGATCGATCGTCTCTCACGGCGTATCTTAGCTGTATGCTCGAGCTCCTGGGCTTATGAATCTCTTGGAATCTGTCTTGTGGAGACTTCTTGCCTCTGCCGATCGTATTCTGGATGAGAGATTCGGAGAGAGAAATCCTGAGATGGATTCTGGCGAGAAAGCAGGGAGCTTGATGGTGTGTATGTTCTTCTGTATTTCCGTGAATGAATTCGGAATGTAGGTGAATGAGTTGGGAACCTTTTTCCAGTAGGAGGAGGTTCTCTAATTATAGGACTTGGATATGCCGGGCGATCGCCTTTGCTGTATTATAATAATCGGGCGATCGTCTTTCAGCACATGGGCTTGTTCCCTTAAAGTCATGGTACGCTGGAAGCTACTGCGATCCAATGGGAAGCCTGCACGCGTCCTGAGTCGCTGTCACGGGCGGTCCCACTTTGTAACTTTCGGAGGACTTTTCAGTAGGTGAGGTAGTTGACAGGCTGGGGTCAAAGGTCTTGTCTGTCAGCACCTTTTGTGGATCTACATGTGGGTGCTATTCTGAGATCCAGTCTTCGATGACTTTGACAGACGATCATTTCTGTTCGGGGCACAGGTCGATTGTCCTTAGCCGGACACTAGAGTCGATCGCCAGATGCCAAAGGGCGATCTCCTTGGGAGTCGATCGCTAGGTACCTGATGGTGGTCTGGTATCTTTCATTAGGCGAGTTAGCGATAGCTTAACTGGTTGTGCACTCGGTCGCTCGGCATTGTAGTCGATCGCCTGTCGGGATGAATAAATCTTGACACAACAATTGCCCCCCAGCTCGCTCCCATGTTGGAAACGTGGGGTGAGGTGGTTCTGCTGGAGATCGCTGAACTTTTGACGAGCGACTCTGCGTTTAACTGAACTGGCGATCGTCTTTGAGCTGATAGATTCTGAGTTTGGACGACCTGGTTGGCCGCTAAACTGCGCGGGAAATGGCAATGGGCGTGGAAAAGTCTCCGCGCACGTGTCGGGCTTCTGTTGGAGGATATCAACGGTCATTAATGACTCCTCAACTGACGCGTCCTTGAAAAGACGCGTACGCGGGTCTCGAGGGAGTCAATGAATGCGACGGCTGCACTTCCGACCCCTGAGATTCTTCTTATTTGCACAGGAGTCCTTTTTGCCTCCTATAAAAGGACGTGAGGGTGCAGCGTCAAAACTCTTACGCGCTTCATCTCTGGAGAAAGAAGGACTTTGCTGAAGAACGCTTCTGAGAGATTCGACTGCCGATCGTCGATTAATTTCATCTTTGGGTAAGAAAAAATCCTTTTCTCCTTTCTTTCTTTGAGAATGGCTAGAACGTCATCATCACATGGAGTGGGTACCAGTTCCGCCGCCGGGACATCGACTGTCCGGGGAGGATCTTCTTCTGACTTCCACCTGGAGACGGCCGCTGAGACTATTCGGGCCGGGATTGACCCTGCTGAAATCGAGGCTCTATTTAATGAAGCCGACGTCGCTAAGGAAGCGGCCTTGAAGACAGCATTTATCGCAGATGGAGAGAGATCCGCGACAGGCTCACCGGGAGCAGCATAGCGCTTTCGGTCGGGCCTATCTGGCTTTTGCTGAGATTATGGAGAAGTTGGCCGGTCCGACTCCGAGATTCGACTTCCAGGGTTACTCGATCGCCTATCCCTATCAGCTTGCCAAACGGTCGCAGTACCGGGCTGCGCAGCGATCTTTGTGGTCGCTTGGACAAATCCGGAGTTCGGCGACCAGGAGAGATCTGGCCGTCTGGAGGACGAGGTTCCACGTTCCTTCAGATGTGGAAATAATAGCGCTGGCGGAGAATGAGCGTGCCGATCAAACCCCGATGGATATGGTCGCCGTGAATGAGGCGATTATGGAGGCCGGGCTACGCTTCCCTCTATATTTTGTTGTCTCCCACCTGCTGGCCGCTTGGAATGTGGCGCCACTTCAGCTGACGCCGAACGCTTGGCTCCAGATTATCTGCACTCTCACTCTTTTCGGCAGTCACCGCCTGTACCGCCTCCCATCGCCGTTGGAGATGAACCATTTGTTCAAGCTGACGGCTCAAAAAGGGTCGGTTGGAGGTTACCATATTCAGGGCCGATCTGGTCGGGTAATTCTCGGAGTCCCGAATAAGGCGCGGGGCGACCCGTCAAAGTGGTTCTGGGTCGCCGGCGCGTGGAGGGCTTCTGCGAGTGACAATCCTTCGGGCGAGCTGGAGATCACTACTGAGTTTCGGGAGAGGAATCCCGGTAAGGGTTTAGACTCTCCCTTCGTTCGGATGCGTTTTGAACTGATCTAATTTGATTTTGGCTTTGCAGGTTTTCACATTCCGGCAGTCGAGGAGCTACCCTTTGATTTCCTGGTTGTCTGGGAGTGGATACGGAGCTTGTCGGACGACGACCTTGACGCTAGCCAGATCAATAAGTAAAGTCGTTGGTTTTCGGCTCGGCTATTCCATTTCCCGAGACATCTCTCGGTACCAGGTATGGATTTCTGCGACCTTCACTTTCTAGGCGATCGCCTTACTTGAGGAAAATATCTAACTGTTGATCAATCGTCTTAAATGTAGAGGTTCTCTTTCCTCGCTTTCTGGAGCCCCCGCCGGAGATCGCCATGTCGAATCCTGGAGTTCTGGGCCGTCTCCGCCACAAGAAGTCGTCTCGGGCCCCACCTGTTGTGCTGCCAATTGTTCCGGAGGCGGAGCCTCGCGTGGAGCCGATCGTGGATGAGGAAGGAGTTCCGGAGGAGGGGCTTCGAACGAATCGCAAAAGGCCGAGGCCGGAAGAAACTCCGGTTTCTGCCCCTGCCAATGAGGTGCCGATCGCCGCGCCTCCGATCACCGTTCTTTCTCCGGAGAATGAGCCACCCTCTGCGGCGTTTTTGCGAGAGATGGCGATCGCTGACGCCGAGACTCCTCGAGGGAAACCGTACTTCGGTCGCGACCCCGAGAGGGCTGAGAGGTAGATTGCATTTTTGGGTTGCAACTTGCATTTGCGTAGGAGTTGTGTTAACTTTGTTGTTTTGATGTAGGATCCATCGCACAGATCCATCTTGCCCGCCGATGGTGTTGGATTTCTTAGCCAGCCGATCTCCTTGCCAGTCCTGTGACATCCCGCAATACGTCAGCAAGGCCGCTTCTGCTCTACCGAAGGCCTGGACGACCGATCTAGATGCGATCGCTTGTCAGCGATCGAGGAGTACGATGCAGGCTGTTCTCGCCCTTTCTCTCCAGACGGCGACCATGGATATCTAGGCTGCGCAGGAGTTTGAGGGTCGACCTTCCACTATTCGCCTGCAGGCGGATCTCAAGGCGGCTCGGAAAGAGAACGCCGAGTTCGCCGATAAGATCGTGGCAATGGAGAAGGACTCTTTGGAGGCAGCCAAGCGGGCGAGCCAAGAGCTTGAGCTGGTGAGGAAGGAAACCGAGTTGTCTCGTTTGGCGGTTGACCGATTTTGGGACAAGATGATGAATGCCGTCTGGGCGCAGAAGGTTGCTGAGGAGGAGGCCGCTCGTCAGAAGGTGACGATTGCTCGGTTGACTAGCGAGCTGGCGGAGTCGAGGGAGAAGGTAGCTGCGAGGGAGGCCGAGCTACAAGGGTCGCAACAGGCGATGGCGGAGCTGAAAAGAGAGGTAGAGGTGACCAAGGCTGATCCCTTTCCAAACTTGGAGTTTGTTAGCAAGTTCGCCTATTATATGGCGTTCGCCGACTCGATCCGAGCAGCTAAGAAGGGGGGTTTGGAGGTCGGGCCTCTAGCTGAGAACTTCAAGGCGTATGCGCTGGAGCATCCTCTCCATCCTGCTTTCTCCTTGCCGATTTTGGATCTCTCGGAGCTTGGCGTGGATCTGAGCTGGTATCCGACTCCGGCGAACATCGTTCATCCTGACGATCCGGAGGACGGGGAGGCCGCTCTGGAAACTGGGGAAGGGCCGCAGGTCGAGCCGACGGCTAAAGGTGAAGGCCAGTCGGGGGCCTGAGGCTCTTCACTCTTGCTTGTTTGTTTTAGCTTTTTGTCTCGTAGTTTTGTAGTTTTCTCTTTGTAGCATTTTGGCCTTCGGGCGACCATGTATTTTGATCCTTCAAGCAATGAAATGAATGTTTGATTTTCTGACTTATCACTTGAATGATTGCTATTTTTGAGTCTTTGTTTGACTTTGTACAAATGTGTGAGGAGAGATCGTTGCGAGGGTAGTTCCGAATGAATTGATAAACTCATAAAGATAACTTTTACAACAAATTCGATCACTGCACAACATCTGAAAAATGGCGATCTCCGTATGTGTTGAATAGGGACGATCGTCGTTTAGGTAGTCCGCACTCTTCCCCCTTGTTTTTATTCACTTAGTGAAAGTAAGGGGATGAAAATAATTCGTTGAGTGAGCGGTCTTCAATTTTGTCGAATCCTCGAGGACGGTCGTCCGTCTTGAGGAACCGTGCACGATCGCGGAGTTCGATGGATTGACTCCATGATCATGTCTTTTGCGTGAACGACATTGTCTGTCTCGTGACTCATTTTATTGTGAGGGTCCTCTGTTAGGCTGCGCCTCGCCTCGTATTTAAACGAAGGGCGTGCGGTCTTGGTCTAGAGGAGTCCTTGCGCGGGGCAGCGTCGGATGATTCAACTCCACGCCCGCGGCTTGTTAGCTCTGCTTCCACCTCGGGTCGCCATGACGATGACGACCCTCGACGGTGTACGTTGAGACGGGGGTAGTGGCGCGTCGCATTATCCGGGTTCACCACGTTAAATGATGAACCTTTGAAGGCAGGCGATCGTGTTTACTGATTAATTTTGGAGGGCCCTCAGACTACGCCGGCCTCGTATTTAAACGAAGGGCGGGCGATCTTGGCCCAAAGGGAACTTGCATGGCCTAAGCAGTCGGTTCCATCGACCACCAGGACCATGGCTGCACTCTTCTACCTTGGATCGTCATGTAGATGCCGACCTTCGACGGTGTACGTTGTGCGGGGGAGGCGATCTCGTGCCTTAGTCCATCATGTTAGATGGTGAACTGTAGATGGCGAGCGAGTCCTCCAGTTTCCTAAATAAGGTCGGGGAGACTTACGAGGTTCCCTTCTCTTGATTGAAGCATGTAGGGACGATCGCCGAGGTTGATCTAGGGGTCGGCTCGTATGAGCCTCCCAACCTGTTTGTGTTCGACTCGGACGATCGTGTATAGAGATTGATAGGGGCTTCGGCTAAGCCAATAAGCTGTCCAACTTGCCCTCCTCGAACAATCTCCAGAGCTATTTGAGGAGGTCTCGGCATTGGTTGGTGCTGTGGTCGGTACTCTTATGGTAGGCACAATATTGATTGTTGTCCAGGTGACCGTGGTCCCTTATCGCCTTTGGCTTTTTGAGCGGTTTGTGCCCCTTGATGGCATAGAAAATATGAGCCGGAGTTCGGTTGAACGTATGGAGGAGATGGGCTTCCATGTCCTCAAAGGCCTTGAGATCTCCGGGTGGCTTGGCAATCGCCTTCTTTACTTTGGCGATCGTCATCTTCTGGACAGGAGGTGGCGTTTCCTCGCCTAGGTGGAGGGTGAGTAGCCTTTGCCTGGCCAGAAAGTCGGTAGCCTTAGCGCGGAAGATCGCGTAGGTTGGGGGAATATCCTTGGTGAGATGTCTAAACATGGGTGAATGACCGTAGAATCCCCCCAGGACCGAATAGAGAGCGAGCTCGTCACTGACGGGTTCGCCGGTGAGGATGATTTCGTCTACTCGGTCGATGTAATCTGCGTCGGTTTCATCTTTCCCCTGCCTGATTTTCATCACGCGGTGGGGGCCTTCTCGTCTGGCGACCTTGGTGGCGAAGTATGACGTGAAGTCATTCGCCAGTTTCTCAAAGGAGATGATCGATCGTGGTGGTAGTGAGGCGTACCACCTATGGGCCAGCTCGCCCAATGTTAACGGGAAGACCCGGCACTTGGTTGCATCAGATGCCCCACACCCAGTCATGTAGATTCAGAATTTACTCAGGTGGGTTTCGGGGTCCGATCTCCCTTCATACAGAGGTGTTTTGGGAGGGGCGATCGTTGGTTGCACGGGGGCAAGCTCGATGTGGACCGCGAGTGGCTCGGTCGGCCCGGTGATCTTTCTGCTGGCGCTTGCCCCAGTGTCCAAGAGTGCTTTAATCTCGTCGAGATGGCATTGCATAGCGGCCATCGCCGTGGCCTGGCTGCTCGCGGCTCGGCGCTCGGAGCGGGAGCCGAGGCGATTGAGTCGATCCCCAGCGATCGGGCGGGAGTCGACAGGCGACTGCGTTCAGCTGTGAGTTGGGTAGGCTGAACTCCTGGTGATGGATTCGAATTCCGTCTTTTCGTGGTTGGAAACAGAATGCCCCGGTCGCCAGGATGGGTCGCGCCCCAAGCGATTGAATACGGATCCGTCCGGTCGTGTGAGAGCCCTTTCTCGCGAATTGGGTCTTTCTGACGATCGCTTGCCCAGTAGCCCGTTGAATTTCCATTTTCCCATGCGGCGGACGATCGAGGGAGTTATTGCGGGCGACGCGCATGCTCTCCGTCCCTCCTATAGGATGGCCATAGCCTCCTCGATCTGTTCCTCGGTTTGGAACTGGTCGAGTGAGAGGTTGGGGCCATCTCTCAGGTGCGGGATCGAGAGTCTCGCGTTGCCGCGGCTTCCCCCGGTTGTCGGATGGGGTTCGGATTGAGCCGGGATATGGTGTCCAGCGGTTCGGAGAGTGGCTCTCTTCGATGTACCGGCGGATGTGTGTTTTTTTTAAGCGCAGTGAGTGTCACTTCAAGTATATGCTTCGAGAACGGTGAGTGTTCTTAGGGACGGTAGGAATGAAAAATGAAGGTATAGATCCCCTTCCTCTAGCGCCAATTGTTGCTACCCAAAATATTATCCAGAGATAGATATTGCTAGAATGGATGGATAGCAAACAAATGCGAGAACACTTCCGTGAGAAAGATAAATAACACAAGATTTGTCGGGGTTGTTAGTCCCGGGCTTGAATGCTCTCGCGAGATATTATTAATACTAATATTCGAGGATACAAGAACTAATGTAAGAATACAATTACAATGAGTGTAAAGATTCTTGTTATCTTAGCTAGTGAGCGTGTAGATTGCCGGAAGAACCAGATGTGATGCTCTGTGAGTTCTTGTAACAACGGGGATGAACTATGGCGGCGGTGAGAGATCGATCGTATCTCACGGCGTATCTTAGCAGTATGCTCGAGCTCTTGGGCTTATGAATCTCTTGGAATCTGTCTTGTGGAGACTTCTTGCCTCTGCCGATCGTATTCTGGATGAGAGATTCGGAGAGAGAAATCCTGAGATGGATTCCGGCGAGAAAGCAGGGAGCTTGATGGTGTGTATGTTCTTCTGTATTTCCGTGAATGAATTCGGAATGTAGGTGAATGAGTTGGGAACCTTTTTCCAGTAGGAGGAGGTTCTCTATTTATAGGACTTGGATATGCCGGGCGATCGCCTTTGCTGTATTATAATAATCGGGCGATCGTCTTTTAGCACATGGGCTTGTTCCCTTAAAGTCCGCATGTTCTTCTTTGGCGTATGATCCCGATGGGGAGCTTGCACGCGTCTGAGTCGTCCACGGCGGTACCACTTTGTAACTTTCGGCGGACTTGTCAGTAGGTGAGGTAGGTGACAGGCTGGGGTCAAAGGTCTTGTCTGTCAGCGCCTTTTGTGGATCTGCACGTGGGTGCTGTTCTGAGATCCAATCTTCGATGACTTTGACGGACGATCGTTTCTGTTCGGGGCACAGGTCGATTGTCCTTAGCCGGACACTAGAGTCGATCGCCAGATGCCAAAGGGCGATCGCCTTGGGAGTCGATCGCTAGGTACCTGATGGTGGTCTGGTATCTTTCATTAGGCGAGTTAGCCATAGCTTAACTGGTTGTGCACTCGGTCGCTCGGCATTATAGTCGATCGCCTGTCAGGATGAATAAATCTTGACACAACAGGCTTCCCACCACTCGGACGCTTCCCCTATCAGAAAGTATTGAGCGATAGAGGCTCTCTAGTCGTCTGGGCAGTTAATCCCGGCAAAAATTTTCTCCAATTCTTTCAACCAATGTTCCCAGGTTGGTGTCTCAGAACAGCCGTCGAATTTAGGTGGTTGCATCTTCGCCACCTTTTGCAGCCATCGGTTGCCTCGATTTCCCATGTCTGGGATTCCTTGTTGCCTATCTCCCTGCTGTAATCCCACCGCCACCTGCATTCGGTCCACGACCTGAGCAAACTAAGTCATCTGGTTAACCACCTGGCGAAGGATCACGGGCACAGCAGGTTCCGGTTCATTATTAATAGATCTTTGTGGCTCGCTTGAGTTGTGGTTGGCCTGATTAGAAGGCGACGCTTCTCTTTCAGCATTCCTTCATCTGCGTCTGCGACCGTGACCACGTCCACGTCCCCCTCTCAACATACTGTAAGCATAAATACTCAATATACAGGAAACAATATCTTTAAAGTGTTCAAAAGAAGTATAACATGCAAAACACGAGATAGAGTTTAAGAACTTACAACCACCGTTTGCACGAAGACGTAGGCAGTACAGTGATGTTATTCACGACCGGTTACCTCAAAAGACCTATATGGCCCCTATTTTAACCCAACGGCCAAGATATCCATAAATCTTAGCTCCGATACCATATTTTGTAACACCCCCGATATATTCAGGAATATTACAGCGCCATAAATCCTTTACATAAGAATTTACAAGGCTGAAGAAAGGAAAAGATAATAACAAGGACCGACAATAGTAATCGACAGTTCAGAACGAAATACCAAAATTACAATTATCCAAAGAAAGAACATTAATACATCACTAAAATCCAATCATCACAAACGACGTCGTACTCGAGTACTTATTATAATAATATAACAACAGATAATGAAACCCGGCCAGAACATCACTCTGCACCCTCGTCGTCATGCATCTCTAGTGGTTGTTTCCCTGCTCTCCTGGATCCTGAACATACACAAATGTTCACCCCCGAAGGGGTTAGCACAACGATGCTAGTACAAGTACAATGATCATTCCACATTGATTTAATCAACAATAGTCATAACGAGTTTCTCCAGCGATAAATAACAGCAATAGATATCACATCATAACAGTTTCAACATACTCATGGTATTCCAATGATCCAGCGCACACTGCTATAGATTCCCATAATGATCCCGTCGGACCAAAGCATGGTGGAACTGCCTGTCCAACGATCCAGCGCACACAACTATAGATTTCACATGATGATTCCCGTCAGATCAACGCATGGTGGATAATTAATCATAACACATGTACACAGTATAATTATAACATAACCGACATATTACGGATAATTTTCTAATTAAAGTACTTGCCTCGATTTGATGACAAGAAAGACTTCCACGAATATCAAAATGCTCGAAGGTCGTCCACTTCGATTAAACACATTGCTAAGCTCGAACCTTAACAAAAGAAATAATATAGAATTTATCTCACGTCGTACAAATGTCTAACAATCCAATTTACGGCCGAAAGTTCATAAAACGTAATCTGCCTGAACTGCTTAGTGTACGCTATGTATTCTATGTAGCGTCCGTTAAGCCTGCTTGTTAGCACACATAAACAACAAAGTCTAGCGTATGCTAACTATGTATCGACAGTCCTCTCTGATCAGCCGACTGACTCGCCTGATGACGTAACGTACGTTACGTACCAAACGTAGCATACGCTAAACATGCCCGATACCGTACGTTAATCTACATAGCTTAGCGTACGGTAAGCATGTATGGCAGTTTCACTACTGGGCAGCAGACTGATCTAACGGTGATGAAACTTACAAACTCCTCAGTGATTAACGTATGTTACCTGTCTACATATCATGTTCATAACTTATGAATGATCTTACGGATTCAATCATCTTTGAATTCAAGGAAATGAATATCATCACAATTCTTATATTCAACTCGATTATCATTCTCATGTGAAGTTCGGTGATCTCAGGTTGATGCACAAGATTCCATTGTCATTATTACATTCAGACTACATCTTAAGGTGAACTAACAAATTCCAATTTATAAGAAAGGGTACAACCTAAGATGATCCCTTCTAAAGTCCTTTTAACAAAAGTTATATCAACTCCAAGTTTACGATCAATATGGCAACGTTAGTCATACGGATAATCAATCTCAGAATATTCCTCTCATCATTTGACGTACTAGGATTCCAACTGCGAGGTTTCAATGACGATATCATAAGCATAATCATTCCAACTTCTAAACATGATGTTTGTTTGAATAATTCATCAATGGAACTCAATATCTTGATAGCATGATCATCTTATTCTTAAGAACACGAATCTAAGGCTGGAGATAGAATTAACATACCTTAAGATGAAGAAATCACCGAGTCAAAAAGGTAGAATCCAACTCCAGTTGTTTGTATGCCAATCCAAGGTACTTATCCACTTCAATGATAAATCACAAGTGACATCCAATCTTTAATGATCAAGTAGAGGTGGTCTTAGTGTTTAAGGAGGATATAAGGCTCTCTGGTCTCTCAAGAATGAAGGACAAGTGAAGGAAATGTAACCCAAGTAAAATGGGTTGCTGTCCCTTTTATAACATTTCTGTACGTACGTTATTTAGCGCACCCTATCGCAATATCCTTAGCGCACGCTAACTAGCATTGACTCCAAACCTGTCCAGATTCGCCCGCGGGAATCTTATCTGGACCCACATCTGGCTGGCGCATGTGCTAGCCGGCCAGCTCAATAATTGACTGGTTAACGCACGCTACGCTACATTCGTAGCGTATGCTAATTCTAACATATAACGTACGTTAAGCTATCCTTGTTAGCATACGTTATCACGTATTTACATGGGAAAAATTACATGTTGCCATACTCATGTACAAGGGTTCAAATATGATAATATCATACTTCCATTATCGATATCACAATTCTGAATAATACATGGTTCAAAACAGATAAAATACGCAATAATAAATCCGGATATTACACGTTGAACCAACTCAAGAGTGGACAGATTGGAGATATAATTTCGCCAATCAAAGGTTTAATGAGTGGATGCAAAATAGACATACTGTTTGATATTAGTATTGCATTAATTTTTTTAATAAATGTAATGTAGCAGGATCTCTTATTTGGTTAATACTTGTCAATTTTGGTGAAAATGTTTAATCAGTGGATGCAAAATAGACATACTGTTCGATAATTTTTTTATGTACTTCATAATTCCTGGTACTATTTTTTGGAAACTGGATTTGTATAACTTTCTAATTATAGCATTCATTGATTTTAGATGGCTCGTCGCGGAAAAGGAGGTGATCATATATGGACTATTGAAGAAGATGCGAAGCTTGTAGAATCAATGGTTGAGTTGAAAAGGAACGGGAACTGGGATGGTGAAAATGGTAGTGGAATGAGAATAGGTTATCAAAAGGAGTTAGAAAAAATATTGCAAGAAAAGTTACCAGACCATGGTCTTAAGGAGAAACCACATATTGAGTCTCGTTATAAGTTACTAAAAAAACAATATTATGCTATCTATGACGTGCGTAATAATGGAGAATTAAGTGGTTTTGGCTGGGATGACGAAACAAAATGTGTTACTCCAAGTGCAGACGTGTGGGATGATTACTTGAATGTAAAAATTATTATTTATTTATTTATTTCTAATATTGAATGGTATTATCACAAAATTATATTATTGTCCCTTTTGTAGAGTCATCCATATTGTACTTTCATGAGAAACAAGTCTTTTCCTCACTATGATCAATTAGCACTTGTTTGGGGAAAAGATTGAGCTACTGGGTTAAATGCTGAAACTCCGATAGATGTAATTGAGGATTTAGAAAGAAATCAAAATGTAGATCAAGTAGATGACGAATGTGATGAAGACAGTGTACCATCAATAACTATATCTTGGGGTGAAGGAATTTCAAGATAATCTGAACGGAAGAGGAGGAGAAGTATAGATGGTCTGATATCAAGTTTGGAGGGCATGACAAATGTACTTGCTGTTCATATGGATAAGTCAAATGATCAAATGACCACGATTGTGGAAAGTTTTACTGGAGTGGATAAAGAGAAAAAAGACAATCGTCATAAGCTTAATGCGGAATTCCGAGCGATAGAAGTCTTAACAAATTCTCAAAGACAAAAGGCTGCAATAAAACTTATTCGAGATCCAGATTTAATGGATTATTTTTTCACTCTTGATGATGATGGAGAGAAAGAGATATTTCGAATAGAATTACTTGGTAATTAGTTCAACTTTTATGTAGTTGCAGAAACACTAGCATAGACATTTGGGTAGTTTATTTTTTATGTTGTCTTGAGTTGCATTTCTTTCCTTGATTTTTTTTAGTTACGTTATTTGTTTCTAATAATGATTACAAGAACAAGAAGTTTTCAATTTGTGGCAACTTCTACTTATTATATACTGTTCAATTTTATACAAGGTATAATTATTTAATCATTATATATTTTCTCAATTTATTGGATAATTTATTTAAGTAAATGCCAACGAGAGGTATATTTTCTCAACTTAAAAAATTATTCCAATAAATGAACATTAAATTTTAAAATAATGAGATATGTTGTAGATATCTTAATAATAATTAAAACTATTGAAATTAGTAAAGTGATAATATATATAGATATTTTTATATTTGTTAATAATAAATTAATTATTATATTCCTTAGTTGAGCATTTAAGCTAAACATAAAATTTAGAATTCTAATGCGTTTACCAAACACAAGTAAGTAATCTGTTAGGAATTTGATTCCCAGGATTCATTTTTCGAGGAATCATTTTCGCTATCAACTTTACTTTCCTGCCAAACAAACGGGCCCTTAGGGTATTATTTTCCCAACAATATATATACGGGCGGCAGATCTATTTCCGCATTTTTTGTTATTTCTTCTCCTTTGAGCATCGCTGTGCAATTTAGGCGATCTAAGGGATTGAATTCGAGCACCCATTATCACCCTTCACCATCCTTAAGATCTCAACGTGGTTATATCAACATTTAATACATCCACCTCTTCCAAAACTTGGTAATTTCTTATGAACCCTAGTTTGGGAATTTCTTTGGGGTTTCTCGAGATATCACGTTCTTAATCTAAATTTGATAAATTGATTCATGTTGTATTATTTATTTGGTCATTATGTATGGGTTATGATCATATTCCTTTATTTTGGTTGCTTTGATTCGTGATTTTTGATGTTCTTGAGAAACCCAAGAAGCCTAAGTGCTTGATTCTTTATTGCTTTAGGAATCTTGTTGGGTTTTGGGCGTATTTCTTCGTACTTGGTCACTTTTCTCATAGTGACTATCATATATTGTGTTTTTACTGAAGGTGGAGGTTTCGAGATCGGTATTATCTGGCCTTTTTGCTCTTGCACTTCATTTGTGGTCATTTGAGGCAAATACCTTGTACATACGAACTATATTTCATATGTTGTACATGTCTTTTCGGAGATTGTTGGATATACATATATATATATATATACATATATATATTCAGTATCTTCTTTCTATGTTTTTAAGATATATACTTTAAAAGGATGGAATAAATTACCAGTGTAGTTATGTGATGTGGAATAGTGAAATTGAGTAGTTTTGTGACATTTGTTAGTGATGTGTGGTATTTATGATGTTAACCTCTTATGGTTGCAGTGCTCCTTGATTTGTGATTGCCATGTTTGTGAATTGTTATGTGATTGAAAATTGTGGATGATTAATATCCATGATTATGAATTATCTTGAGAGTACGTGATTGGGGATGTCTCGAGAATGGGTTGAAGATGTGTTGTGAATGAATATGATTATTTTCTTATGTGGTGAGCCGTATCCGAAGTCCAGGAGGACGGGGACTGATGTTGTTTTACGTACGCTGCAATGTGTGGCTCCCCTCTGGAGGTGAATGACAATGTTGCCTGATGCATGAATTCCAGAGGCGGATCCGTCGTGGAGTGACACCCATGCCGTATTCAAGGGGGCCCACTAGCACATAGTGAACACCGGTGCACACTGGGAATAACATGCGGATCCTGGCATACTTCAGAACTGTAACACTCCCAGACCATATGGGAATATTACACGCCGTAGACCCTCCCCGCGAGGACCTACCAGGCTAAACAACACATAACTACCAAACTTTAACCGACCGAAGTCAGTCATTACAATAATACAAACCATTAAGGTCAATTACAATACAATCACATGGACCGATGAGGTCACACGACTAACGCAACAAGATGAAATAGAACTTTTTACAACAAATACCCATGCAGGGGTAAAAATACACGACAACGGAAGTCTGAATATAACTCGGCCGATACAACGTAACCCGACCAACTCTCAACTCTTGATTAGTATCGTAGCTTGTCACTTCCTATGCCGATCCTGTAACTGCTCCTCCGAACCAGCATGTACCTGGACACAAAAAAGACATCCACCCCCCGATTACTCGGGGGTTAGTAAAACTCCATTATTTTACTAGTGCAAATATAATAATATACGAAATGTATCAAGCAGAAAGCAATAATAAATCAAGTAACACAATTTAATTGTCAAAACATTTCCGAGAGGTTTTATTAATCACAAAACAAGTGGTGTAGTTTTTGCTGAAGATGTATGTGAACGCTAAAAAATCCTCTCTAGACCTCGAGTGCTAATTTACAAAACCTTTTTCGAAAATCATCAAGGCCTCAGCCCGGTTCTTGTTTCAAAACACATTAGTGAAATATCATCATGTGTCCAGGATCTTAACATCAAAACATTATCCACACAATCACTGTTCGTACACATCATGTACCGAACTCCAGAGGTCCCACGGACTGTACCTGGACCACACATACTATCCGTACACCTTATGTAACGAACTCCAGAGGTCCCTCGGACCGTACCTGGACCACACATACTGTTCGTACACCTCATGTACCGAACTCCAGAGGTCCCCCGGACCGTACCTGGACTACACACATTGTTCGTACACCTTATGTACCAAACTCCAGAGGTCCCACAGACCGTACTTGGACTACACACACTCACATTTCCCAAGAACATACCTAACAACGCAACACATCACCACGAACAACACACCTTAAACAAACATGTTCAAACATCCAATCGTACACCGGAATTACATGTCCAAATATGTGATCAATCCAACACAATAATCGTAATCATCGCCATACCTCAAATCGAAGCAATCAAGCCCAGGACGAACCACGCAACTAGCATGACCAACACGACTTCACAAGTTTAAACAAGCAAGGATATCATGAATACCAACAAACATTTAATTAATCAAGCCGTACGAATCATATCCACGAAGATAAACCAAATCGTCGTAAATACAATATATCAACTCATCCACAAGACACAAATTGTATAAATAGAATACTTGCCTTAATAACTGATATCAAACACTCCGAAGAATACGGCTCAATCGGGAAACTCAGGCCCCAATGAAAACAACGAACGGGAGGGTTCCGACTTGAGTTATTCACAAGGATTTTGTCCCTAAGACATATCATCAATAAATCAACGGTTGTACGAGGAATAATAGTCGCATAACGCCAAAATATCCCCTCTAAGACTTTTCACCGAACACCTTCAAGGCGTCGGTTAAGAACTCAACAAAACGACGGATCTATAGCAATCGAACCATGGAACAACAAGGAAAATGATAGAATATAACTTAATAATCATCGATCCACCTCAAATCTGAGTTACTATGGGTTAATCGAACAAAACTAAGCAAAACCCTCAATTTTACCAAATCTAAGATCTTAGGAAATCTAACCTTGATTCGCTGGATCAAAGGATGTTATAGAAGGATTAATCAATGATATGAACTCCAGAACTTCATGGATTCATCACCTGACAACATGCCTTCGACCTCTCCAAGTCTCCAGCCGTGGACAGAAAAGAAAGGAATGAAAAACGAGTGAAAATATGACTGCTCATACATATTTATACTGGCGCGTCCCTAGCGTGCGCTAGCCTTTCGTACTAGCGTGCGCTAGCGGCCAGTATCGGCCTAGAACTTTTGGTCGGGTCCCGCACGACCCGGCACTACTGACCCAACCTGCCGACTGGAACCTGCCTGCCCGACCGCGATAGCGCGCGCAGCATGGACGCTAGCGTGTGCTAGCCGACCTGTCCAGAACACTCTGGACTAAACTGCTCGGCCAGGTAACGTGCGCTAATCGGACGACAGCGTGCGCTACACCTGCCGATTAGCACGCGCCACGACCGACAGTAGCGTGTGCTACCTGCCGATCCTCCCCGAGTCCAGAACCTCAGAAACCTCTCTGCCCATCCCGATTGCGTGAGCTGGTCGGCCGAATAGCGTGCGCTATTCCTACCGAGTTAGCGTGTGCAGCCTTCCGGCAGTAACGTGTGCTATGCCGGTTCTTGTCGTGCCTGCCCGGCCATTGCCTAGCACTTCCGACAGTGCCTGCCGCACGTGTCCGGCCAGTGCCCAGCCGCCATGACCCGACGACTCGATTTCCGAAAACGCACGGAACGAACACGACGAAATGCTCGCGGACAACATCATCGATCCAAAATAAAATACCATGCAACAATTAATCACACGCGACTATATAAACACAAAAATCAATCATTGAGAAAATCATACCGACACTCGGAAACCGAGAAATATCTGGATAAATCCCAATATAACTGGAACGAAAATCTCAGGTATTACAAGAACGAATGATACTTGTATGATTGTTAAGACTCCAATACCAAATGGAAGAAACATTTTCTTTCTTTTTTTTTGAAAAAAGTCTTTGAAAGTGTTGGAAATAGAAATCAAGTATCATTTCAGCCAAGGAGAATCTAACGAGATCTTCGAGGGTTCGTGGATAATCATTGATGGACCGTATGAAGTTTTTAACTAGAAAATATGACCTGGGCTAGGGACCCCGATAAAAGTTTCATAAGAGTATATATCTTCGGTCAAGGAACTTGAAAGAATTCGATGAGAAAGTGTGTTTTGGGTTAAGGACCCTAAAAGATTTGAACCTATTTTCGAGTACTTCAATTTGTGAAATCCTAAAACATTTAAATTTGATAAATCTTCGCAAGCCACCAAGGGGTGTTTTCGAACTATCTTCCAAAGTGTTTCAAAACACATTTTTTAAAAGTTTTGGACCATCTATTTTGACTTAATCAAGTATGCCTCCGGAATACTATTCTAATTCCTTTTGGGAAATAGTACTTTTGTAGATGTGAAAATGTGCTTTGTGCTGATTGTGTTAATCTTCGTGACTTGTGTGTTTGATATGTTAATTATATTTCGTATAACTCATACATCCTCATACTTGTACTAGTAAATATTAATTGATAAACCCCATTCGTGGGTGCCTTTTATGCATGGTATTCATGACTCAAGGGAACAATCAGATGATCGTTATGAAAGATGATGAAAGGCGATGATGACAATAACATATAAGTCCATGTTCTGTCATTATCGTTTGAGTTTTGTATTTTCATTTTATTTTGATCCTTGCACGGGTATCAGTGTTATAAAACTCAGGTTGGGCGACTGTCTAGGAATTCAATATCCTCAGTCAAGGACCTTGAATGAATTCGACGAGAAAGTGTGTTTTGGGTTAAGGACCCTAAAATATTTGAACCTATTTTCGAGTACCTCAATTTGTGAAATCCTAAAACATTTAAATTTGATAAATCTACCCAAGCCACCAAGGGGTGTTTTCGAGCTATATTTCCAAGTGTTTCAAAACATAATTTTTGAAGGTTTTGGACCATCTCTTTTGACTCAATGAAGTATGCCTCTAGAATACTATTCTAATTCCTTTTGGAAAAGATTACTTTTGTAGTTGTAAAAATGTGCTTTGTTCTGATTGTGTTAATCTTCGTGACTTGTGTGTTTATATATAAATTGAGATATCTAGTTTGAAGCGAGATTCGAATGATATAGGATGAGACTAATGGGAACTGACGCATGTTACCATCAAATATAAATTGAGGTGAAAATTGTGCGCCAAGATCATAAGTGTAACACCCCCAGTCCGATCAGGAAATATTACAGCGCCGTAGACCCTTCGCGTAAGGATCTATAGGCTGAACACCGACTATTAGCCACAAAGTCTGACCAACAGGTTAAAACAACTCCATATATAAAGACCAACAAGTCAATGACGGACGTATATGGGCCGCTAAGGCCACCCAACAATATAATAGTAAGTAATTCAGAACGCAACTCCAATACAACTCATTCCCCCATAGGGGTACAAATACGACATAATACCCATACAAGGTAAGAATACACAACAGAAGGATATATCACTCAATAACCAACATATACCCCGACTCTTATATGATTAGCGTCATTGCCTTTCACCATCTTTCATGTCGACCCTGTGATTGCTCCCACGAACTAGGAGTACTTGAAATGCATAAAATACATTTCCCCCATTTAAGGGGTTAGCAATTGGAATTTTCTAGTACAAGTATGTTACCGATGTAAAATATACCACGCAAATATAAACTATGAATCAAAAAAATGATAAAACTTGATGAGGAATTCCCGAGATGTTTTAGAGTTTGGAAAACAAGCTCAAACTAAGAAAAAATATTTCGACATCTCTGGAATTTTATAAAATAGTAATCCTTTAGGACTTTCAGTCCTTAGTCATAAACCTTTTCAAAATCATTAGGCTCTCAGCCCGAAGTTTGCTCAGTTCTCAACAACTAGAATATAACCACGGGTCCGCAACCCGACAACAAAATATAATTCGTACTCATCAAGTAACAAACTCCAAAGGCCCCATCCGACCCTACCTGTCATCACGCAGATACAGTTCGTACTTATCAAGTAACAAACTCCAGAGGCCCCATCCAACCATACCTGGTACAAACAAATATTTTCCGTACTCATCAAGTAACGAACTCCAGAGGCCCCGTCGAACCCCACCTGATATACACATATTCTGTTTGCACTTATCAAGTAACGAACTCCTGAAGCCCCGTCGAACCATACCTGGTTCACAGAACAACACAAGAGTCCACAAATCATATCACCAACACCGCATTCACATCTAATCACACCATAATATACGCGCACAACAACCATCACAACTAGTACACAACCGTCTCACAATATATCCATTGACCAACAACACGGTACATTACACATCCAAGTATATAACCCAACCAACCCAATCGTCACAACCAATACAATTCCACAATAAGAAATATTCAAGAACCACATCGACACAATGATACATCTATAATGAAGAAATCACATACACCACATTAAATTCGAATGGACAAACCATCACAAACTGAAATTCACAACTTCAATTCATACGATACAAATTGTATAGGCAAGATACTTGCCTCGATAATAGATGCACAGATACTCTAAAGAACACGGCTCCTATGAATTCCTCGAAACCTATGACTACCATAATAATACAACAAATATAATTACTACAAATACAATAATCAATTACGATGAGAAATGCCGCAAAGCCCGAGTGGAAACCCCTTGAAACATTTAATCAACAATGAATGTCCAAGGGTTCCCTCAAGAATGCCAAATCAAAGTCCGTGTTGATAAAAATCAAGATAAGGATATATAATACATAAAATATGATTAACAACACCGAATAACACTAATAGATTCATTAAAATAGAATGAAAATCAAAATCAAGAAGAAAACCCCCAAAATAAGATTCTATGAAGATTTACCTTGATTTGGAAGAGAAGGGAGGATTGAATGATGATTAATCGTCATCTAGAGTCCTTCTAGATGTTACACGTGATTCGACAAATCAAAATCTAAGTTTTTTGGGTGAAAAATGGGGTTTGGGGTGCTGGGAGCCGAAGGGAGAAGGGTTGGGGTCGAAAAACTGATCGCCAAGGGAATTATGCTACTGAAGACGACAAAGCCATGTTAAATTCGAACACGTACGTGTTTCTAGACAGAACTACCTGCTAGGCTGCTAGGAGACAACACGTCGGTGTTGGATTCGGACACGGCCATATCCTTTGGTAGAACCAGAATTCTGCATATAATTTTTACTAAGATGGACATAACTTTCTCATCCGAACTCGGATTGACGCACCGTTTGAACCATTGATAATCTAACTTGATTCTCTATAACACTGTTAAGTTTCAGAATTTTTGGAGTCTCCAAGAGCTGGTGCTAATTTTTCAATGTCGAACCTTATGCACAACACTTTCAGAAAATGTCCAAACTTATCTCCACACACCTCAACATATAATCAATCACGTCGTATACATCAAAAACTTAGTCAAGAACATGAATTGATTCATAACCATGTCCAATTAATATTACTTTATTAATTGGAAAATACAACATAATCCAACAAATATCAAGAAATATGGAAATGGAAAATATGGATATTACATTCTCCCCCTCTAAAAAAAAGTTTCGTCCCGAAACTTAAGAAACAAAATGTTCGGCCATAATCGAATGAGTTTTACTACCATAAAGGCCTGCAAGTTACGACTGTAACCTGCTCTCTGGACATCAGATTTCCTTCTGCTGTCCGATCAGTCCAAAATAGCTTCAACATGCGATTATTCCAGATATATGATCAAGCGCTTACGAAGAATTCCCAACGACGAGTCTAAGCGCTATTCACACGCAATTCCAACCAATCGAAGATATGGAAAAATAATTATGAAGACAAATACCCCAAACTTTGAGAGATCACAAAACGGCCCAAAACCTCAGAAAATCACGATTCAAGATCGAACAACAATACCAAACACAATATGACTAAATATAATTAGCGAACTTATATGAACAATGAAACCACAATTTCGGACAATATTCACAAGAATCAACTTAAAGCACGATAAAGTCACAACATTATACGGATTCGTTAAAAATAACTTCAACACTAGTTCAAATGACAAAAAGTGCAGAACAAAATAGTTGTGAAATATCGAAATGATTACAAACGAGTCATCAAAAGTGTAAAAGCACCAAAAATAAAAATTACCAAAAGTATAAAAACATGGATATTACATTCCCCCCCTCTAAAAATAAGTTTCGTCTCGAACTAAGAATAAAGAGTGTGGAGCAACAAATAAAAATAAACACGCAGGTAAAAATTCAAACATCAAATGTTTCCATGAGTCAATCTCGTTGAAACTTGAGTCTTTGACAAATCAGACTACCTCATAATACTGAACGCGGTGCCATTGGGGTCCACAATTGTAACAAGTCACTGGTGGTGCCTTACAATGTGCACGTTTGTGACCCGAAACATTACAGTTGAAACATCTAGGCACCTTACTCGAGTTGAACGATATCGACTTGGAACGCTTAGACCCGTCAACTGCCTTGGAGGGTCTCATATATGAACAGTGCGAGGGTTGAGGTTTAGAAACCCCATTATTGCTTCCCGATGAATCATCAAAATTCTGCTGCTTCTTTTATGCAGACACCTGCCCTATCGAAAACAGAGTCATCTCATATGCCAAATCTCGAACCTGGTAGTCTTGCAACGTCACACAACGAAAACCAACCATATATTGACGAATCTGTGGTTTCATCCGCATATCAAAATGACGTATCTTATCCTCTTCATCCCTTACTTTCTTTGGCATTAATATGGCTATAATCGACAATAGCCTCAGACATAAATAAATCTTGTGGTTAAGCCAAGAATATCTCTCGAACTCGCATCTCTCCGATTGGTCCTGGATAAAACTCGGCCTCCATCGACTGTTTGAACTCGTCCCAACTGACGACCCGATCCGTAGGCTTAACAACCTCCACCAATTAGCAGCATCTTGGTCGAGAAGATACTATGCAATGGGCACTCTGCGATCCTCGGGGCACTTGATAGCCTCAAAAATCTTCCCTAACTGGAATTACCAACCATCTTGTCCTAAAGCATCGACTGAGCCCGCAAAATGAGGCGGATGCATATTAATCACCTCCTGAAGCCACCTGCTCATCCCAATATTCTCGACTGGAGTTAGGTTGCACTGAATATCCGGGGTTAAAAGGGCCATCTGATTCTCCATCTGCTGAAGGATAGCGACAATACCAATGTTCACATCATTGCCAGCTGAATGCCCTTGACTAAGTGAATGGTCTTCGCGACCATCGGCACCAGATCGATTGGCACTCGATAGCGAACGACTCATCTGAATACAACCATGACTATGACCATGACCTCTACCTCTCGGCATACTAAACAAACAACCACTTAGCACAACAAAAGTATAACAACACATTAAAAATAGCAACTCAAGGCAACAAGATGAAAAACAAAAGTTACGACAGTGACAGATCATAGTCGTAACTGACAGATCATACGGCTATAACTCAAGAACACTACCAGCTGTAACTACATGTTCATTACGACCATAATATACTGCTGACGCGAGATAAGTTCAACAGCTCCGAACGGCCCCCATAAGATAGTCATGACACCAACACATAGAAGTCGCGAAGCACCTATGTATGTAAGCAACATACGGCTCTAAGCGCTATCGTCTCGCTCGAAGATGATATGAAACAAATCCACCGGTACAACATGATAATATGAATACATTAAAATTGTTGGTGCTCAAGCGTCATACGTCAAGCGCTAGCGCATTAAGCGATAGCATCATGTTAAGCATCCATTATATTGAGACTCAAATATAAAAACAACAATTTTGACAATAAAAGTCATCTTGCAATTAGAAAATTCTCTGTCAACATCATTTTCATAAGGATGAAACCATGAGCTCCACCGGCTAATACATTACTTTCATAAATCATTTTCACACTATTTTACGAATATTACCTGGGGGTAGAATAAGTCGCTTTATCAAAATATATATGGATACTTGCCCTTCGAAATATATTTTCACAAATACACCAAAGGAACCAATTAACGAATACGCAATTTTCACAAAATACTTTTTATAAATTAATAGATGAGGTAATTTAAAACACCTTACATGATTTTCTAAATTACTTTTGAAAAATAGTGGAACCGGTTTTTAAAATACACACGCAATGGAAAATATTTAATTCATCCAAAATAATTAAGATTCCTCGTCAACCATAGCATAGATAGTATCATTCTAATTCAAGCTTGCAAAATAATCGCATTTGAGAAGAAAAAGTAAAACATCATTTTCACTCGATGTTTTTCTCCCTAGGTGAAACATCGTTATAAAGTAAAGTTCAAATGTTTTGCAAAACATGTTTTAATCAAAACCCATTAGGTTGGAATTTGATCATTAAAAACTTGCAAAAAAAACTAGTAACGATACTATTTATCAAAATACTCAAGGACATTCATACAATTTATTTTTCAAATACCGTCATAAGAACTCATTTAAAATACACGACTAGATTGTCAAAACTCAATCAACCTTCAAAATGTATGTTAAGCTACCGCTTTATACGTATCGGCGAGGCATTTTAGGAAATCAATTTATTTCTTATATTATACTCAAGTTCAGAAAAAAAACAGAAAATCATTTTAAATTATGCATACGACGGATATCGTTAACAGTGAAAATACATTTATAATTTAGAAAAACAATCAGTCGAGTACTCGAATCCAAAACACATACATATATGATATTGCAGAATCACCAGTTCAATAAACATATTTTTCATTAATACCTAATTCAACAATGATAAGTGTGATCACACTAAGTTCTCAACAAGTATAACCACCGGTAAGCCCTTTTACTGTGCACCTACATTCATAAAATCCATCAGAACACACTCCACAACTCATGGTTTAATTCATCATTACATCTCAAACACTTCACGTTCAGCGCACCACAAGCATCAAGTATAGGTCACATCATATATCATATACATAAACCAATTTATGTGATACAAAATACAACACGAAAAAGGGGAGACTCACATCCCAAAGTCGCACGCATATGATGGCCGTGCCATGATACTTATTGGGAAAAATCCTCCCTGTGTTTCGATAAATGCCTTACACAGCAAGATCTTCTAAGTCAGAATACGAGTCTAAGTATGGAAGCTGTTAGGAGAACATCATACAGCCTAACCATACAATATAAGATATTCCAGCAAAGCCAAGAGTCCTTTCCTACAATGTAATTGTCAACATTCGGCAAAAGACAAAGTTGTTGGATACAGCAAACATGCTGTAAGTGTTTTACTTAGGAAAAGTAAAATACAAATCCAATAGGACTGAAGAAACTTTAAACCGTTGAGAAAGATACATTCTTTATTCACAAAGTATTCAAGGATAAAGTAGCATTTAATGATGATAGGACAACATTTAATACGGCCGAAGAGACTACAGTCTGAAGTGCATTTAATGTTGGTCAAAAAAATGTCTAAAGAATTATTCGAAACATTCTGAAGTTGTCAATCAGAGAAGTCTCAATCTCACAGACAGGCCAGTGGCTATATTTATAACAGTTCTATTTCCAAGGTTATAAATAGCCCCAAGCAAAAGGACATTAAAGACCTGACGATTCAAGAACTGACAATTTGATTATCAAGCTTTCAAAGAGCACTATATTTGTTCAAGCATACAGTGTAATACCTGAGATTTTCATTCCGGTTATTTTAGATTTTTCGGATATTTCTCGGTTATCGAGTATCGGTATTATTTTTCACGATGATTGGTTTTTGTGTTTATATGGTCTCGTGTGATTAATTGTTGCATGATGTTTTCATTTCGGATCGTTGATGTTGTCTACGAGGGTTTCGTCGTGTTTCTTCCGTGCCTTTTCGGAAATCGAGTCGCCGGGTCATAGCGGTTGGGCATTGGCCGGACATTTGCGGCAAGAACCTACAGGGCGGCTGGGCACTGGCCGGACAGTTGCGGCAGGAACTGGCAGGGAACGTGCGCTAATCGGCATGCATAGCGCACGCTGTCGATCGGCCAACGGACGTTACCTGGCTGGGCAGACAGGTTCCTGAGGTTCTGGACTGGGGAAGGATCGACAGGTAGCGCACGCTACTATCAGTCAAGGCACGCGCTAATCGGCAGGTGTAGCGCACGCTATCATCCGACCAGCACACGCTACCTGGCCGAGCAGTTTAGTCCAGAGAATTTTGGACAGGTCGGCTAGCGCACGCAAGTGTCCGCGCAGTGCGCGCTATCACGGTCGGACAGGAAGGTTCTAGTCGGCAGGTTAGGTCAGCAGGACCAGGTCGTGTGGGTCTCGACCGAAGGTTCTAGGCCGAGACAGGCCGATAGCGCACGCCAGTCCGGAAGCCTAGCGCACACTAGGGACGCGCCAGTATAAATATGACTGAGCAGTCATATTTTCACTCATTTTTCATTTCCTTTCTGTTCTGTCCGCGGCTGGAGTCTTGGAGAAGTCGAAGGCATGTTTAAACAATGAATCCACGAAGTTCTAGAGTTCATATCATCGATTAATCATTCCAAAACACCCTTTGATCAAGCGAATCAGGGTAAGTTTTCCTAAAACCTTAAGTTTGGGAAAATTGGGGATTTTACTTGATCTTGTCCGATTAGACCATAATAACTTAGATTTGTGACGGATCGATGATTATTAAGATGTATTCTATCATTTCCCTTGTGATTCCCCCGTTCGATTATTTAGGATTAGTCGTTTTGTTGAATTCCTAATCGACGTCTTGAAGGTGTCCAATAAAAGGTCTTAGAGGGGGATTCAGGCGTTATGCGATTATTATTCCTCGTACGATCGTTGGTTTATGGATGAAATGTCTTAGGAACGAAGTCCTTTTGAAGAACTCGAATCGGAACCTTCCCGTTTGTTGTCTTCTTCGGGGTCCGAGGTTTCCCTATTGAACCGTGTTCTTCGGAGTGTTCGGTAGTGGTTATTAAGGCAAGTATCTTGTTATATAACTTGTGTCTTGTGATTAGAAATCGTGTGTTGTGTTTAGATGGTTGGTTTACCTTTGAAAACATGGTTCATATGAATTGGTTATGTGTTACCCGTTATATGGGATTGGTGATGACTATGTTACTTGGATATATGTATTGTGTATCGTGTTTTGTGTGCAGGATTGTGATGCTCGTGTTGGATTGGTTGTACACATGGTTGTGCAATGTATTGTGCATTGATTATGATCTATGTTGGTCATGTGTCACTGATAATGATGAATTGCGTGTTAAGGTTGTGTTGCATGCACGTGATGCGTGATTTTGTGGTGATCAATGCGATTGATTTGCCGTGTATGGACTTGGTGAAATGTGAATGTAACTGTGAAGTTATGTGTTGTGATGCTAAATTCACTCGTGCGGGTTCGACGGGGCCCACGAGGATTCCTAGCAAGGTCATGGAATCGGAACTTAGTATGTAGTTCTGAGGTCCAATCGTGCGGGTCTGACGAGGCCTACGATGACACATGGCAGTCGATCATGGGGTCAGGACACAGTACGTCCAACCGTGTGGGTTCGATGGGGCCTACAGTGACTCGTAGCAAGAGATCACGGAGTCGGGACTGGATGTTGTGATTGTTTTGGTTTGGCATAGCCCGTGCGGGTTGATAAACCTATGGAGCCACGTGACAAGGTATCACGAGTGTTGTGTTTGTTGTGTTTGACACGTGACATGAGTTCACAGTCTTATGGTTATTGTATTTGGCATAGTCCGTGAGGGTTGATGAACCTACGGAGCTACGTGACAAGGGATCACGAGTATTATGATCGTTCTATGTGGTATATGTGACAAGAGTTCACAAACATTTTGATTAAATTGTTGGGCATGTTTTAATATAAAGGATTTTGACAAACCTAGGACCTAAGTTCCTAGAGACTTTTGACAAACCTAAGACATGTGTTCCTAGAGGCTTTTGACAAACCTAGGACATGAGTTCCTAGAGGCTTTTGACAAACTTAGGACATGAGTTCCTAAAAGATTTGCGTTTTCTAAGATTTCCGTAGATGGCATTTCATTTTACAAAGACTCCACTTGTGTTTGTTTCTATATTCATAAAACTTCTAGGGAATACATGAATGGCTGTTTATTGTGATTGGTAGAGTGTGGTTGTTTGATTTATGATTGGTAATTTCTTGTCACATTTTGTATGGTTTGATACTTGCACTAGTAAAAAGTGAAGTTTTACTAACCCCCGAGTAATCAGGGGTAGATATCTGTTTTGTGTCCAGGTTCATGCTGGAGCGTGGAGCAGTCACAAGATCAGTGCGAAAGATGATGGACAGCGATACTAATCAAGGGATATGGAATATTATTGTAGTTGTTGTGTCGTTGTATTATTTTTTTCGGTCTTCTGCTGTGTTGTATCGTTTTGTATTTTGGACCCCGGTGTGGGGATGAGTTGCCAAAAATTATTACTGTTTGATTCTGTTGTGTGACCTTATCGGTCCGTGTCTTTATGTTGTTTGAGCCCGACCGGCCAAAAAATTGGTCGTATGTTTGTGTTCAGCCTGGCGGATCTCCGGTGTGGGGTCCACGACATGTAATATTCCCACTTGCATTCTGGGGGTGTTACATACAGCTTCATCAAAGAAAATAAATATACAAAGTCCTCAACGTGAGCAACACACTTATAGCGAACGCTCATCAAGCATATAGTTGTTGTTTGATCTTGTCATACTATTATTACCATTGAGTTTACTTAACCCTGTGTGGACTAAGCCTTTCTATCTCTGACCTATGTGGGACGAATAGCACCAAGGACGAAGCTTTAATCTGTGTGAGAAGAAGCGAGTTGAAGAAGCCAAGCTAATTTATGGGAACGACCTAAAGCTGATGTCGACTGTATCAATCTATGCGAATGATACAACGTTGTGTTTAGTTGAAGTGACATAGCTGTGTAGGCCATAATTTTGATAAATAATTTATTCCTATGTGGAGGACCAGTGAACGTAGATGGTTTTACCTCGAACTAATTTAATCAACCTGTCTTTACATTCTGCCATTTACTGTTTTCTATCTGCCTGTGTGATTTAAATATACAAATTGTGAAAACCCTATACGCACCAAGCTAACAGGAGATTATTCAGTTGCTGTATTTACAACAACTTAACCTTAGACTTCTGCTCTGCAAATAAACTTCAAAAAAGATACAGCTTATTCAAACCCCCTCTTCTAAGAAATTTTTACTCTATACTGTAGCCAACAAATGGTATCGGAGAGGTTGATTCTACAAAGAATCAGCCGATTTTTATACTGAACAAGATCCACAAAATCACTAGCTTTTGAAAACTTTATTTTCATATCTTCATCATTAATCTTACTTTTATCATGGAGACATCTATGATCAATAAAGTCCCTATGTTTTCCATTAATAAATTCGACGATTGGAGAATTAGGATGGAAGCTCATCTAGTTACGATGCATGAAGAGATGATCTTAGTCATCTAAGAAGGACCGATCAAGATAATAAAGGTCAACACAGCCGCAAAAATCGATGGACAACCTTATGCGGAGATGGTCGAGAAGGATCACGAGCAATGGACAACGGATGATCGCACGCGTGCAAACCTCTACAATATTTTTAAGAATATGCTATTTGTCACTCTCAACAAAGGCACATTCTCCAAGGTAAAAACCTATAAGACATCCAAAGAAATCCAGGAGAAGCTCAAGCTAATTTACGAGGGAACTGAGCTCCCAAAGGAAAACAAAATTTCTAAATTAACTCAGCAATTTGAATCTTTTGAAACGAGAACTTCCAAAATGCTTGAGGAGCTTGACCTCAGATTTACCGGCATTGTCGGTGAACTTGAAGCATTGGGTAAAGTGTATACCCAAAAGGAGAAAAATTTGAAAATCTTTAGATCACTCCCTGCCCGATGGGATAGGAATTGAACCCGCGTAATGTGTGGGTGTTAGAGCATTGAGAGTGTCAACCTTTGATTTCTTCTATGACCTAAATATTTTGAGTATGACATTGACCCGAGAGAGAAGGCAAATGAGTCACCTGCCAAGACTACAGCTTGAGTATGACATTGACCCGAGAGAGAAGGCAAATGAGTTACCTGCCAAGACTATAGCACTGGCTATTGTATCTGACAAGAGACACCGCTCCGCACCTAGCACATACAAATACGCATGTAGGGCAACAAACAGCGACGATGACATCATTTCTCAAGACGAGATGACCCTGCTCATGCATAAATTCTGGAAGTTCATCAAGAAATCTGGAAAGGCCCCATACAGGCCCAAGCCATTTAACAGGGTGAGTTCTGAATCACCTTCGTCTGCCGATTCTAACATGTGTTACAACTGCAGGAAACTAGGACATTATGCGAATAAGTGTCCTCATCCCAAAGTACAGAAGTTGCCCGAAGCGAAGCAACAAGATAAGGATAAGAAAAGGTGCATTTGGTGAAACAAGCTCAATGACCTAATTGGAGATCAGAAGCCTCGCTCGCATCAACCAATACTGAGGGGTGCCTTCAGGCAACCACTGACTCCTCTGACGATGAAATAGAAGATAAAGCACATATGTGATTTACAGCCAAACAAGAGAGGATGATGAAGACAACGATGATGAGGTAAAGTCAAATACAACACCTAAGTCTTCAAGATACATCAAGTTGAGACGTTGGCTACAGCAAACAAAGTTGTAGGTGTTTTACTTAGGAAAAGTGAAACACAAACCAACATTACTGAGAAGGAACTTCAAAATGTTGTGAAACAAATTTTATTATTCATAAAGTATTCACGGTTCTAAAGTAGCATTTAATACTGATAGGTCCTCATTTAATGCGGCCGAAGAGACTACAGACAGAAGAGTATTTAATGCAGGTCAAAGGGAATGTCTGAAACATTCCATGCGAATTACATTTAAATCAAACATTCTGAAACTTCCAATCGGATATGTCTCAATCTCACCAACCGGCCAACAGCTATATTTATAACGGATATATTTCCAAGGTTATAAATAGCCCAAACAAGAGGACAATGCTCATAAAAAGAACTACAACTGAACACACGAAAACTAAGGAGAACTGAAAGCTGAACATCAAGCTTATAAGAGCAATATTTTTCTTCAAGCATACATCGATATCTTAAGTGAAGAAATATACAAGTCCTCAACAACAAACATCACATCTACAACAAAAGCTTACCAAGCCTACAACTGATGTTCGACTCGTGATCATCCAAATACTTGGTGTTGAGATACTTATCCCTGTGTGGACTAAGCTAAGCTATTCTGACCTGTGTAGGATAAATAGAGTTCAGGACGAAGCTTCAATATGTGTGAGAAGAAGCAAGTCGAAGAAGCTGAAGCCAACTCTATGTGAATGGCCAAAGCTATTGTTGGTTGTATCACTCTGTGTGAATGATACAGTGACGAATTTAGTTAAAATCATACAGTTGTGTATGCCTTGATTTTAATAAATTATTTACTCCTATTTGGAGGACCTGTGGACATAGATGGATTAACCTCAAACCACATTAATATAAGGCAATGGATGTTTTTTTATTTACTGGTAGTTACTAGCGTTCCTGACTCATAAATATATATATAGAAACTAGTTCGTGTTTTTGAGAGCAAAACATTCCAATCTTTATTGGATAAGGGCATCGGCACTAGAAAGATTTATATCTCAAATACTTAATCGTTCGCAAGTCGATGAAACTTGACTAGGTGTTAAGTTTATGTGAAGACTTGTATGACGTGTTCTTTGATATGGAGAGTGCCTGTCGAACACTAATGGTTAGTGGGAGTACACGTTATAGGTATCTAATTGGATTAGTATACTCGAACCGACTCACCCTCGATTCGTCACACGGATTTCACTCCGGGATAGTCAATGACGGAATCGAAAGGTTGTGATAGGTATTCGTGAACCTTCGACTTGAGGATTTGGTAGGGATGTGCTTGTGACGTTAAGATTTTCATTAGAGTAGTTTGACCCAAAAAACCGGAAGGTGGTGGTCAACCTCGATGTGCGTCTTGACGAGCAAGTAGCAGGTCCTACTGAATACCAAGATAGAATTCGTTCTCCTGTTAGTGAACGGGTTATATGGCTTATGCGGTTATTGGCAAATGAGATCATAAGTCTTGGCCAAATCATTGGAGCTAGTTGTATTGGATACACGAGAACTCGATGATCTCGATTTGCATTAAGTCATGCATAGCATCAAGAACAGATAGGGTTTAACTGACCGTGACCCTATAACTTGATCGGGACATTTGAAAGAAGGGTTTATACGTATACTTGTATTCACGACAGAATGGTTTTTAAATGATCCAAAATTATTAGTTCTCAGTTGGGGTACAGTGTAGGCCGCCAGGCAAGCTAGGTGGTGCTACTACTCTTTGGTTCCTCTGGTTGCTAACTGAGACGGACCTACCGAGTCGCGCAATAGGATTGACGATGGAATGAATCGAGCTTATTCTCTCTTTATAAATATTATATATTAGATACCTAATTTATTGGACATTAGATGTCTAATTTATTTAGGGATATTGGATGTCTAAATTAATTTATTGGATAAATTAATTTACAGCCTAATGAATTAAATAAATTATTAGGTGATTAATTTAATTCATAGATGTAATTATTTTTTGGAGAAATTAATTATGTGATTTTTAATTTGATATGATTAATTAATTGGATTAATTAATTGATATAAAATACATTGGAACGGAATTGGAGTTTATCTGTTTGGACTCTCGGGAGTCCGAAACGAACTGGACTCATCCCATTCCTTCTAGATGGCCGCCCTTTACCTACCACCTCCCTTCGTCATGGTCTTCACCTTAATAGGTGGAAGACTTGTGATTAGTGGGGGACAATATCTTTGAGATATCTTGGATAGGTGATAAGATGTTGGTTGAATAATAAAAGAAGGGAAGACCAACTCTCCCAACAACTCTTCTGGCATCCCATCCGTGAGTTTTGCAGAGAGAGAGAAAAGAGTTTTTCTCAAGTCTTTTTCCTTCTTCCTCACTTGTTCTTGAATTTTCTTGGAGAAAAATCGAGAGATTATTAGAGAGACATAGATTAAACACTTTGAGTGTAATAATCTTAATTTATAAGTTCCTACAACCTTGCTCTAGCCATATCCTTGGAGGATAGCAAGGCGTTGTCATTCCGATCATTTTTCGGCGCGTGGCAAGTAGAGGCACGGTGTTTTGGTGCTCGGGATTTCAAAAGATTCACGAATCGAATTCGCGGGGAAGTTATTCGAAAGCTTGGGAATCGCTCAAGAGAAGAACAACATATAGTTAACGGACTACAAGGGTATGATTTCGAATCTTCCTTTGTTTATTTTTATATTCGTATATACGTAGCTTGATCGATCCTCATAGGGATTCAAATCGAATTAATTTTCGTTTTACCGCTTCCGCTGGGACTTCGTTTTAGCCACCGAATCCAAATATTGGTATCGGAGCGAGGTCTTGCGATCGTATATACGATATTTAGCATTTGGAAT
Source organism: Orobanche coerulescens (assembly GCA_033398695.1). Taxonomy (NCBI): domain Eukaryota; kingdom Viridiplantae; phylum Streptophyta; class Magnoliopsida; order Lamiales; family Orobanchaceae; genus Orobanche; species Orobanche coerulescens. The sequence continues at coordinate 117,045,706 of CM065801.1, forward strand.
GCTTGTTTTGTGATTTAGAATCACTTTGATAATCGTAGATATTTTATTGTTCGTCGTAGTATCGTTTTTCCGTGATTTTATGTTACGGTATAAATCAGATTTTTCTTAAAAATATGATTTATATTAATAATATATAGATCCGGAATAACAGGATTCTAGAAATCTGCCCGAAAATGAGCTGTATGCAATCGTTGGACGATATATCATACAGCTACCTGACAGTGGCCAGGCACTTGCTGTCTGGAACCGAGCGCATCCTGACAGCGGCTGGGCACTTTGTCACGGGATGGGAGTTTTGCGCAGCTAACCCGTGTGGCACTTAAACAACCAAGCTGAGTAGAGTTGCTAAGTAAGACTAAGAGTATCGAGAAAAGGATTTTATTAAGTATGTATGCTTGAGTACAAGAGAGCTTTACAATGCTTGATTGGTTGAGGTTTTCTGGATGGAGTGAGCAAATGAGGCTCCTCCTCCTTTTATACCAGCCTAGGAGAGTTCTGGAGTGGAACTCTCTAGATAGAACTTTCTAGATAGAACACTCTAGATACTTGTAGTACATTTACATGGGCATTTACATGAGCATTCTACAAAGTGTGTAAGAAGTACATTTCTACATGCTTCTAGAGTCATCTAAGTATGTAGAGATCTCTTGGTCTTTCTTGATCATTCTGGAACCTTCCGACATATAGAGACTCTTGGTAGGGTCATCCGGGTCGCTTTCTCCCGACCCGTCACATCCTCCCCCACTTATTTCAGCGACGTCCTCGGTGCGTTCTCTTGTCTAAACCTCATGATGTGATCTTGAAATTGCCAAAGTTCGTCTTCTCGTTCCCATGTGGCTTCCCTATCAGGGAGTTTTTTCCATTTTACTAAGTACTCCGTACAGGGAGGCACGCCTCTCTTCCGAGTAACTCGTTCGGTCACAATATAGTCCACCTCCTTGTCGAATGAGGTAATTATGGCAGTAGGTGCACGATTTGACTCTCCTCGATGCGGGTATTCCAAGTCAGCATGGTAGAGTTTCAATTGGCTCGCGTGGAAGACCGGATGTATTTTAAGTCTTGGAGGGAGTTGTAACATATAAGAGACATTTCCAACACGTTTTATTATTGTAAATGGTCTTTCGTACCTCCTCTCTAAACCCTTGTGAACTTTGCGCAACGCCTTGAAATGGTTGGTAGAAAGTTTGACCATGACCTGATCACCTTCCTGGAACTTAATGTCTCTTCTTTTAGGATCAGCCCACTTCTTCATCTTTCGGGCGGCCTTATCAAGGTAGGCGCGTGTAATGTCTCTTTCCTCATGCCATTCTCGGGCAATGCAGTGAGCTGCGGGATTTTTCCCTTCATGTGTCGAGGCTACAGCATTTGGGGTTAGTGGCTGAAAACCCATAATGATTTCAAAAGGAGACTTACCTATTGCCTCGCTTTTCTGCAGATTGTAAGAAAACTGGGCCACATCAAGTAATCTTGGCTAGTTCTTCTGGTGGGCACTCACATAGTGCCTTAGATATAGCTCCAGCAATGCATTGATTCATTCGGTTTGTCCATCTGTTTGGGGATGGAAACTAGTCGGGAACTTAAGGTTGGTTCCCAATAGCTCGAATAGTTCTCTCCAAAATTGTCCAGTGAATCAAGGGTCTCGATCACTCACAATGCTTAAAGGAATCCCCCAGAGTTTGATGATATGTTTGAAGAATAGATGGGCGGCTTCATTAGCATTGTAGTCGGGTGATGTGGCAATGAAAGTAGCATACTTACTGTATCGGTCCACCACCACCATGATGCTTCCGAATCCTTCTGATTTTGGGAGAGTTTTGATGAAGTCCATTGAGACGCTCTCCCAGGGCCTTGATGCAATAGGCAGGGGCTCCAACAATCCTGCCGGTAGATTTTGCTCATTCTTGTCTTGCTGGCACACTAGACAAGTCTTCACATAAGCTTCAATTTCGTCCCTCATTTGTGGCCAAAAGTATGAGGCTTGTACGAGTGCAGTGGTGTGTTCAATTCCTGGGTGACCAGCCCACTTAGTGTCGTGGCACTCCTTTATGACCTCCTTCCAAAGTTTTCCCCACTTAGGCACAAATATCCGATTGCCAATGGTGCGTACAATACCATCTTCCTCCCAAAATTGCCTTATTTTGCCTTGCTTTATTTTGTCCAAAAGATCTTTGAGTTGGGCGTCTTGTTGTACTCCTTCCTTAATCTGTGGGATGAGGTCGGACTTAGGCATACTTGAACTCAGAGTGGCCAGTTCTGCCTTCCTACTTAGGGCATCCGCGACTACATTGGCCTTCCCAGGCTTGTATTCAAGTCAGTAGTCAAATTCCGCCAAGAAGTCTTGCCATCGAGCTTGCTTGGGACTTAAATTCTTTTGGGTCTGAAAGTAACTCGTAGCAATGTTATCGGTCATGATCACAAAGTGTGAGCCAGCAAGTAATGTCGCTATGTTCGTAGGCAGTGTATGACCGCAGTCATTTCCTTTTCTTGCACTATATACCGTCTTTTCATCTCATTGAGTTTCCGGCTCTAGAAGGCAATGGGGTGTACATCTTGCACGAGCACTCCTCCAATAGCAAAGTCAGCGGCATCATTTTGTACCTCAAATGCTTTTGTGTGGTCTGGCAAGGCCAGTACGGGTTCTTTGGACACCTCTTGCTTGAGTTCTTCGAAAGCTTGCTGACACTTGCTGGACCAATGCCATACTTGGTTTTTCTTAAGTAGATCGGTCAGTGGGGCTACTTTGGCCGAGTATCCTCTTATAAAGCGGCGGTAGAAGTTCACCAATCCGATAAATGATCGAAGTTCTGGAACCTTGGTTGGGGTTTGCCAATCCCGAATAGCTTTCACCTTTGCATTTTCCATCATGATTTTGCCTCCTTTAACCTTGTGACCTAGAAATTCAACTTCATCTTGGGCAAATGAACATTTTTCCTTCTTAACATAGAGCTCGTTCTCGCGTAGTACTTGGAAGACTTGTTTAAGGTGTTGAATATGTTCTTCAAGAGTCGAACTGTACACCACAATATCATCCAAGTAAGCAACAACAAATTGATCAAGGAAAGGGTGAAGTAACTTGTTCATGAGGGTGCAAAAGGTTGCAGGTGCGTTTGTGAGACCGAAGGGCATGAAAAGGAACTCAAAAGAACCATAGCGAGCCACACATGTGGTCTTGGCCTCATCTCCTTCAGCAATTCCCACTTGATAGTACCCCGAGCGCAGGTCTAGTTTGGTGAAGTACCGCGCCTTGCCAAGTTGATCGAAGAGATCAGCTATCAATGGTATTGGGTATTTGTTCTTGATAGTCATCCGATTGAGTGCCCGATAATCTATGCACATTCGAATGGTGCTATCCTTCTTCTTCTGGAATAGTACGGGTGCACCGTAGGGAGACTTAGAGGGAAGTATGTATCCTGTTTCTAGAAGGTCCTTGATTTGCCTTCGTAGTTCCGCGAGTTCGGGTGGTGCCATGCGGTGGGGAGCAGCAGCTGGAGGTTTGGCACCAGGTTCCAACTCGATGCAATGATCCACCTCTCGCCTAGGTGGAAGTTTCTTCGGCAGCTCCTTGGGCATCACATCTTTGTATTCTTCAAGGATGTCTTTTAAGATTTGCGGGTGGTCAGACCGGGAAGAGTCGAATTCTCCTTCGTCATCAAGTTGCCGAATTGTTACCAAGTAGTTAGGGTACTTTCGCATCCCCTTCTTAAATTGCATGGCCGATATCAGTTTCTTCTCAACGTGGGCTCATTCAATAGGGACCATGCATGCCTTGTCCCCATCGTAGATGGCGAGAGTGTTTGTGGCCGGCATAGAAAGGCTTGGAATCTATCGAAGAATTCCATGCCTAGAACTATCTTGAAGTCGTCTATGGGGACGACAGAAAAGTCGAGCTTTCCGGACCATGTCCCAAGAGAGAGTGGGACGTCATGAGCAATTTCGGCTATATGCTTAGTAGGTGAGTTTACCGCCTTCATCGCACCTCCGCAATAGACTGTCTTGAGCCCTAGGCGATTGGCTTCTTCCTCGGACATGAAGTTATGAGATGCCCCAGTGTCGAGTAACGCACTAACGGTGTGACCGTTAATAGTGGTGCGAGCAAACATGAGCCCTTTCTTCGGAGTAACGGGCTTCGGGGCTTGTCCCTTAAGAGCGAACATGTATTGAAGAGAACCCATGCTGTGTCGGGGTTCTTCTAATGGAGGGGCTGAGGTATCGTCGGCATTGATCTTTAAGTGTGCATCAAGGGCGTTTAGAGTCTTCTTTTTGGGGCAGTCGCGTATCCAATGGTTGCCATTGCATATGAAGCAAGGGATTTTGGGCTTTGATTGCTCCTTCCTTCCTGGAAATTTTTGTTGCCCGATCTTGCCACTTGGGGGTCGGTTAGTTCCCCAATTCTTGCGATTACCGCCATATCCTTCTTTGCGATTTTCTCCCCCACCTTTGCCACTTATCCTTACCTTGCCCAGAGTAGTCAGAGAGTGATTCAGCCTTGGCGATAGCTTCGTCAAGGGTCTGAACACCGTGTCTATCCAGCTCAGTTTTGGTCCAATTGTTAAGGCCATCGGTGAAATAGAAAAGTGCATCTTTATCGGACATTTCAACTTCAAGCATTAGAGTCGTAAATTCATTGATATAGTCACGAATCGTACCTGTATGCTTGAGTCTTCGGAGGCGAGCTCTCGCATCTCGTTCAGCATTACTTGGGGCAAATTGTTTTCGGAGTTCTCTTTCGAAGTCTGCCCAAGTGTCAATGGTGCATATCCCTTTGCCCATATCGCCATACTTCCGGTGCCACCAGAGTTGTGCGGCACCACGCAGGTAATTTGGTGCGCCACTGACCTTTAGTTCTTCATCTTTCACGCCCATTGCATCAAAGTATCGTTCCAGCCCTAATAGGAAGTTATCGACCACAGTGGCATTCCGAGTGCCATTGTAGGTTTCGGGCTTCGGCACATCCAAGCGATGCGCATCAAGAGCGAACGGGGCAGCGGAATTAAATGATGCGGCTCGCTTGTGTTTAGCCCATTCCAATCGGATTTCTTTCACTTATGAGTGAATAGTGCGTAGCTCTTCCTGGACAAAGCCATGGAGGCCATGAATCTCCTTCTGGAATTCAATAAGTTGCCCACGCAACATATCCGACTGGTCCATCATAAGTTTCTTCAGTACACCAGCGATGTCAGCGTATTCCGTCTCTATAGTGTCGAACCTGTCATGGACTTGATCAAGGTTCTCCTCCAAGCTAGCCATCGAGGCTTCCAGTGTGGCAATCCGAGGTTCGAAGGCATCGGTAGAGGGTCCCTTGGACTTGCCTCGGACCTTGTTACCCCATTGTTCCTCACGACTGCGTTGCTACTCTTGGGTAGCATCAATAGGGACATCCTGAGTGTTGGCTATTGTTTTCTTGTGATATGAGTCGGTTGTGTGTAAACCGTAGCTCCGATACCACATGTCACGGGATGGGATTTTTGAGCAGCTAACCCGTGCAGCACTTAAACAACTAAGCTGAGTCGAGTTGCTAAGTAAGCCTGAGAGTAACGAGAAAAGGGGCAATGGCACAAAAGGATTTTATTAAGTATGAATGCTTGAGTACAAGAGAGCTTTACAATGCTTGATTGCTTGAGGATTTCTGGATGGAGTCAGCAAATGAGGCTCCTCCTCCTTTTATACCAGCCTAGGAGAGTTCTGGAATGGAACTCTCTAGATAGAACTTTCTAGATAGAATACTCTAGCTACTTATAGTACATTTACATGAGCATTCTACAAAGTGTGTAAGAAGTACATTTCAACATGCTTCTAGAGTCATCTAAGTATGTAGAGATCTCTTGGTCTTTCTTGATCATTCTAGAACCTTCCGGAACCTTCCGACACATAGAGACTCTTGTTAGGGTCATCCGGGTCGTTTTCGCCCGACCCGTCACAACTTGCTGTCTGGAACCGAGCGCTTCCTAACAGCGGCCGGACACTTGTTGTATGGAGCCGAGCGCTTCCTGAAAGCGGCCGAGCACTTGTTTTATGGAGCCGAGCGCTTCCTGACAGCGGCCGGGCACTTGCTGTATGGAGCCGAGTGCTTCCTGAAAGTGGCCGGACACTTGCTGTATGGAGCCGAGCACTTCCTGACAGTGGCCATGCACGTGTTGTGTGGAGCCGAGCACGTCCTGACAATGGACGAGCACTTGTTGTATAGAGCCGAGCGCGTCCGGACAGTGGCTGGGCACTTGCTGTATAGAGCCGAGCGCTTCTTGACAGTGGCCGGGCACTTGCTGTCTGGAGCCGAGCGCTTCCTGTAGGCTGCCGAGCAGGGTGCCTGGTGCTGCTTGGCAGTTTCCAGGCTGTCGGGCACTGGTCTCGTTTTCCAGTATATATTCAATTATTGAATTTTCCAGTGCTAAAATCATTAATTTGGAATTTTTGATGAGGGAAAATTCAAAGAAAATATTTTAAGGGTTTACTACGGACGAAAATTAAATTGTCGATTATTGTTGAATTGATTTGATCAATTCTATTTATTGTTGATTATATATATTGATTAGATCTATGTAATCTACATGCAATCCATTTATTTAGTATTTATTGGATGAATGCTTTTGAATGGGGATGTGGTTCATGGACTTAGTTTTGAATCGTTCGTTTTATTCGATTGGGTTGTAAAGGCCGTTTTGAGCCTATTTATTTTACTAGAAATATTTGTATCTAGGATGCAATTTTTCAATGTAAAATTTATATGTAATGACGAAAACCAGAGGAAGATCCGTTTCGAGAAGACGAAGATTCAAGACGAATACTTGTAATTAGATTACGGAGTTTTTTGTTTCTATGAACGGTCCATGAACTACATGTTGCTAGCAACTATGTTGTGAATGGTTATTCATATTGTATGAATGCTACAAACGTGCTTAAATGAATTAATGTGCAAAGTGTATCATTAATCGCGAAAATTCTCCCACGACATATTATGTTTATAAGGTTTCAAGGTTTTCCTTCTCTCCATCGAGCTTTCGGGGAATTAAAATCCAAACCGGATGTGCTATGCTTCCGAGTTATCGGGGTAGTCATTTGGGGAGGATGGGTAAATTACCGGGAGTGCATTGGATGCCTTCGGTTGGAGCAAATTTTATCCTTAGAAATCTGATAGGTTGCCGGATAAGATTCAATTATGAAACTGATTTGCATCGATGGTATAAACTTAACTTGTTCACGAACTATAGAAACTGTATAGGTTGAGGGGAGTGAACAAGGGGAAAAAGAAGATCGAATCATCCATTAGATGGGTTGGTGTCGGGCACCACTTTATGAAAATTAATACACTAGAAACATGTTTGGTTGCCCTATATTAAAATTTATAAAGAACTCGATCACCACTATGAAGAGCTAACGATACTTCTGGATTTCACATGGGTGTGTGGTATTCCGATAAAAATAGTGGGAGCTGGGTAACAAGAATAGAAAAGTCCTTAATTCTATACTCAGATCATAATTGAAGAAGTCACTAATTAATCTGTCATACTTAATGCAGACATAACTCTCAATATGGCAATGAACCCACTCGCAATTCTACTCGAAAAGAACACCTTTAACGGACCTAACTTTGTGGATTGGCTCCGCAATCTGATGATAGTCCTCAGTATAGAGGCAATACGTTTTGGAGACGGACATTCCGGCACCTCCAGTGCGGACAAGAGCCAATCAGGAAGAGATTGAAAACAACGAAAATTAGGTTGAGGATGACGTAAATGTCCGTGATTGCATGATGGCTTCTATGTCTAATGAGCTTTAGAGAGCTCATGAGAAAATGACTTCTGTTAGGCAGATTCTATCTCACTTAACCGAATTTTATGGTGAGCACAGTCGAACGGCTAGATATGAGATATCCAAGTAATTGTTTGAAGGTGAGAAGGTTGGGGACCACGTCCTCAAAAATGATATCTATGATCGAGAAATTGGAGGCTCTTGATTTTAAGATGGATACTTCTCTTCAAACGGACCTTATCCTACAGTCTCTCCCTGATTCCTTCTCCCAGTTTGTTATGAACTTCAACTGCAATGAGATTGCATGTAACTTAGTTGGGCTAATGAACAAACTAGTGACCGCTCAGTCTCAGATAAAGACTCCATAGATGAAGGAGTCCGCCCTTGTGATTTCTTCTGGATTTCGTAGGTCCAAGAATAAGAAGAAGAAGAACAAGAAGCAGACGGGACCACAAGTCAAGGACCTCAAGGGTAAGGGAAAGGCCCCGATGGTTCCTAAAAGCAAGAAGAAGGACGCATGTCTCAAGTGCGGTGAGCTGGGCCACTGGGCAAGAGACTGTCCGATTAGTTTCATCCCTACCACGCTTCAGGTTCAGAAATTTTAATTTTGGAAACAAATTCTTCTGCTACTGTATTTTCTACTTCATGGATACTGGATTATGGTGCTAGTTCTCATATTGTACCGTGAATTAGAATCTGGAACAAAGTAGGAAGATTGGAGCTAGAGAATTAATGATCACTGTCGGAAGCGGGCATAGTGTCGAGGCAACCGACATAGGATCACTTCTTTTGGGTTTAGAATCCGGCTTTGTTTTAACTTTAGAAGATGTACTTGTTTTGCCCAAGGGGCATAAAAACATTGTATCCATTCCGGTCACGGATCGGAAAGGCTTTTCATTTTTCATTGGTGATGGTTCCTGAAAAATTTATTTCAGAAATAAACTAGTGGGCACTGCTACATTGTTAAATAGATTGTATCATCTAAACCTCAGTAACAAAGTCGTTGTGAATACTATGACTAGGAAGCGTGGTAGGGATGAAACAAATCAAGTTTTGAAATGGCATCTTAGACTTGGTCATGTTGGTCGGACCAAAGTTTACAAAATGGAAAAAGATGGACTTATGGGTCCATTAGGATCGGATCCCTTTCCTACTTGTGAATCTTGCCTTAAAGGCAAAATGACTAAGTCCCCCTTCACAGGGACTTTTGAAAGAGCCACTGATAAACTGGGATTAATCCATACCCATGTACATGGTGATTTGGAAGCAGCACGTGATGGATATCAGTACTTCATTACGTTTACAGATGATCATACTAGGTATGGTTATGTATACTTAATGAAACATAAATCCAAGGCCTTTGAGAAATTCTAGGAATTTAAGGCCCTAGTCGAGAAACAAACTGGAAATCATATCAAAGCAATTTGGTTGGACCAAGGTGGCGAGTATATGAGTACAGAGTTTGACGAGTTCCTTAAGGAACATTGGAATAGTATCACAACTAACACCTCCAGGCACTCATTAGTTAAATGGTGTGTCAGAAAGAAGGAACCGGACCTTGTTCAGCATGGTCCGTTCCATGCTGGGCTATACTGACTTACCAATTTTCCTATGGGGGTATGCATTCCTGACTACCGCATATTTCTTGAACGGATGTCCTTCCAAATCGATTCCTAAAACTCTACATGAGATGTGGGAGGGCAGGAAACCAAGTCTTAATCATCTTAGGATTTGGGGATGTACCACCTATGTCCAGAAGACTAAGGTGGAAAAGTTGGAAGTGAGGTCCGCAAAGGGACGTTTCATTGAATTCCTGTCTGGGACGATGGGTTATCTATTCTACATGCCCAAAGATCGAGAGATCGTTGTTGCTTTGCATGCACACTTCCTGGAAGAAGAGTTCATTCAGGAAGTCGGAGCATGTATAAATATTTCTTTAGAAGAATACAATGGAACTCCTCAAGAGACACATGTGCAAGAAAATTGGAACCGAACCTTCTGTAACACAAGTACAACCACCTCATAGGTCTAGTAGGGTGTCTCATTTACCTGAGAGGTATAATTTTATGCACTTGGAGGAACTGGGTTTCCATGAGGTTCCAAGTGATAAACAAGATACCGACCCGTGACCAATGACCTAGCAATGGTGGATGTAGACATCATGAAATGGACTGTAGCAGTCTTCATGTAGTTGGGACCTTCGTTTTGATGAGGCGGTCAAAGAGTTTGACTTCGTGCAAAATGAAGAGGAACCTTCTGTATACAAGAGGGTTAGTGGGAGCAAGATCACGTTCTTAGTACTATATGTAGATGACATTCTACTAATATGAAATGATGTGGGAATGCTTAGTTCTGTGAAAGTTTTGACTTTCGAGTAATTTCTCCATGAAGGACTTGGGAGAAGCAACCTATATTCTTGGTATTCGGCTCTACCAGGATAGAGCGAAGAGAACGATAGGTCTTTCCAAGCCATCAATATAGATAAAATCTTAAAGCGATTTAAGATGGATGATTCTAAAAGAGGGTTCCTTCCGATGCTACATGGAATAAAACTCTCCTCGAAGATGTGTCCTCAAAGTGAGGAACAACGAAAGGAAATGAGTAATATACCATATGATTCAGCCGTGGGTAGCCTAATGTATGCTATGTTGTGTACGAGACTTGACATTGCGTATGTTGTGAGCGTGGTAAGTAGGTTTCAGGAAAAACCATGTAGGGAACATTAGACTGCCATAAAAGAACGTTATCAAGTACTTTAGAAGGACTAGAGACATGGTTCTTAAATACAGCGGTGGAGAACTGAATGTAATGGGATTCACTGAATTGGACTTCCAAGGATAGAAAGACTATTTGATATCTACTTCTGGCTACATATTTACTCTTAATGGAGTAGCAGTATCTTGGCATGGTTCCAAGTATAGCGCGACTGCTAATTTCACCTGTTAGGCTGAGTATAAAGAGGCCTCGGAGGGCTCCGAAGGAAGGATTTAGAAGTTACTGGGTAAACTTCAAGTGACACCTTGTGTTGTGCTTCTAGAGCGGTAGCACATGCCTAGGAGCCGAGGTTTCATAATGGTACAAAACATATTAAGAGAAAGTATCATCTAGTAAGAGATTTTGTTCGCATAGAGATACATTGTACTGCATAGAGTAGAGTCAGTCGACAATGTCGCTGATCCACTGACCAAGACACTCTCTCAGATTTGCTAGGAGCGTCATATGGAGAACATGGGTATTAGATACCATAGTGTGTGGCATTGAGTGCAAGTGGGAGATTGTTAGGAGTATGCCCTCGAATGCCACACAGAGGATGTTGAGTGATGGCATTGTACTTGTTATTATGTATAACATTAATACAAGGCAATGGATATTTCTCTATTTACTGGTAGTTACTGGCGTTCCTGACTCGTAAATATATATATAGGAACTAGTCCGTGTATTTGAGAGCAAAACATTCGACTCCTTATTGGATAAGGGGATCAGCACTGGAAAGATTTATAGCTCAAATACTTAATCATTCGCAAGTCAATGAAACTTGATTGGGCGTTAAGTTTATGTGAAGACTTGTATGACATTTTCTTTGACATGGAGAGTGCCTGTCGAACACAATTGGTTAGTGGGAGCACACTTTATAGGTATGCTAATTGGATTAGTATACTCGAACCGACTCACCCTCGATACTCGAAAGGTTGTGATAGGTATTCGTGAACCTTCGACTTGAGGATTTGGTAGGGATGTGCTTGTGACGTTAGGATTTTCATTAGAGTAGTTCGACTCAGAAAACCGAAAGGTGGCGGTCAACCTCGACGTGTTTCTTGACGGGCAAGTAGCAGGTCTGACTGAATACAAAGATATAATTCTTTCTCCTGTTAGTGAACAGGTTATATGTCCTATGCGGTTATTGGCAAATGAGATCATAAGTCTTTGGCCAAAGCATTGGAGCTAGTTGTGTTAGATACATGAGAGCTCGATGATCTGGATTTGCATTAACTCATGCATAGCATCAAGAACAGATAGGGTTTGACTGACCGTGACCCTATAACTTGATCGGGACATTTGAAAGAAGGGTTTATACGTATACTGGTATTCACGACATAATGGTTTTTGAATGATCCCAAATCATTCGTTCTTAGTTGGGGTACAGTGTAGGCCGCCAGGCTGGCTAGGTGGTGCTACTACTCTTTGGTTCCTCCCAATACTAACTAAGACGTACCTACCGAGTCGCGCAATAGGATTGACGACGGAATGAATAGAGCTTATTCTCTCTTTATAAATATTAGATATTGGATATCTAATTTATTGGACATTAGATGTCTAATTTATTTAGGGACATTGGATGTCTAAATTAATTTATTGGATAAATTAATTTACGGCCTAATGAATTAAATAAATTATTGGGTGATTAGTTTAATTCATAGATATAATTCTTTCTTGGAGAAATTAATTATGTGATTTTGTATTTGATATGATTAATTAATTGGATTAATTAATTGATATAAAATACATCGGAACGGAATTGAAGTTTATCTATTTGGACTCTCGGGAGTCCGAAATGAACCAAACTCATCTGATTCCTTCTAGATGGCCACCTCTTATCTAACACCTCTTTTGGTCATGGTCTTCACCTTAATAGGTGGAAGACTTGTGACTAGTGGGGGACAATATCTTTGAGATATCTTGGGTAGGTGTTAAGATGTGGGTTGAATAATAAAAGAAGGGAAGACCAACTCTCCCAACAACTCTTCTGGCATCCCATCCGTGAGTTTTGCAGAGAGAGAGAAAAGAGTTTTCTCAAGTCTTCTTCTTCCTCACTTCTTCTTGAATTTTCTTGGATAAAAATTGAGAGATTATTAGAGAGACATAGATTAAACACTTGGAGTGTAATAATCTTAATTTACAAGTTCCTACAACCTTGCTCTAGCCGTTGTAACACCCCGAAATCCTATTGGGTTATTACAGTGCCGTGGACCCCACGCCACGAGATCCACCAGGCGAACATGACTAATATACATTAAATTAAACAACAAGGGAAAATCATAGTCCCTACCATGATATCCGACACAATATTCCGATAAGGAATTTCAACGACAACGATAGGCCTACATGGCCAAAAATAAAATACAACAACATCCACGAGCATCTGCTCGGGTAATACATAAACTGGAGAACACTCCAACTGACTGACCAACATGAACAACTCGGACTAATATCGCTCGAATGCCTCGTCGCCATCATCGTGCCCCTGTGTCTCAACTCTCTCCTCGCAAGCACCTAAACCATGAAAACATGTTCCGCCCCCACGGGGTCAGTCATCCAGATAATGAACATCAAATACATGTATAACATGATATGCATCCAAGGCAGAATGAAACGGTACAATGATAATAATGATATGAGATGCTCACTAACCAATGTAAGAATCGAGCATTCGTGAAACACTATGCCCACGGCATACTATTAATACCTGCTTGACAGGTTAGAACATAAGTGCCCAACGGCGAATCATAATCACAGAGTACCACAATGAATTACACAACATGAACCAAACCAGAACTGAATTAAATATGAATCACAATGCCCGAAGGCTCCAATGAAATTATCGAGACAATCACAAAGGCCTGAAAGCCACTCAGCCGAAGCTGTCGAATATCACAATCACATGAAACCGGAACAGCCCGAAGCTATAGTTAATGAGGGCTAATAAGGTCATAACCACGACCGTGACCTACTGAGCTGTAGGTTTTGGGAAGCCAACCACGAAGGTTCAAGCCCCAAGCTTACCCATAAGATCATAAACACGACCGTGACCTACTGAGTTGTAGGTGTTGGGAAGCCAACCGCGAAGGTTCAAGCCCCAAACTTACCCATAATAAGGTCATAAACGCGACCGTGACCTACTGAGCTGTAGGTGTTGGGAAGCCAACCGCGAAGGTTCAAGCCCCAAGCTTACCCATAAGATCATAAACACGACCGTGACCTACTGAGCTGTAGGTGTTGGGAAGCCAACCGCGAAGGTTCAAGCCCCAAGCTTACCCATAATAAGCACTAGCCGACACTAGCTTCCAAAATATAATTAATCACAAATGGCAACGATCTGAAGATTATCGAATTCACGAAAATGATGGTGTGCTGCCTTGAGTCGGCCAACACGATAACGATGACTCACGGATGGGCACCTTCCACGACGGTCCCGATTCAAATACTTCGATTACCTTAGAATGATCAATCGATAACAACGACACAATGGATGGGAACTATGCTCGACATCCCCAATTCAATACCTCGATTGCCTTAGAATGGCCAACCGATAACAATGATGCAGCGGATGATTCAATACCTCGATTGCCTTAAAACGGTCAATCGATAACAATGATACAATGAATGATTGAACACTTAGATTGCCTTAGGACGGCTAATCGATGATATTGACAATGATACGATGAATGATTGAACACTTCGATTTGCCTGAAAACGGCCAATCGATAACAATGACACGATGAATGAGTGAATACCTAGATTGCCTTAGAACGGTCAATCGATAACAATGATACGATGAATGAGTGAATACTTCGATTTGCCTGAGAACGGCCAATCGATAACAATGACATGATGAATGATTGAACACTTCGATTTGCTTGAGAACAGCCAATCGATAACAATGATACGATGGATGCCTCGGCACCTTTAATCGGTTATCGACAACAAAGAAGAGCAATGAATATGTCAGCGCCTTTAATCGGCCAAAACAACATCAGGGACAAAACTCCAACATTAATAGCAATGATTACAACGACGTCTTAAATCGACATTAATATCAACAACAACGATCGATACATCGATACCGCGAACCGGTGATCGATATTAACATTAACAACGAGTATCACAATGCCTTTAACCGGCCATTAACGAACAATAAAAACATTTGGCATAATTGCCGAAAGGTATCGCATCGAACGATCTCTTAATATCAATGAATTCATGAAGAGACTAAGTCTCGGAATGATACAACACATTCATACACATATATGATAACATTAATCTCATTGACTAGTACAAGTATAAAACCTGCCTCAACCGAAGGCGATGAAATCCTTCCACGAACAACGAACGGCGTCCTCCGATAATCACAAGTACTCGAACAACCTTGAATGAAATACAATTCATTCAATAACACAATACCAATCGAAATCAACATAACGACCGAAAGAAACTCTTTGAGGCATTTAATCGAACACTAAATGTTCAAAGTTCCTCAAGAGCCTAAGAATCATCAATCGGGTTGAACGAATCGAAAATATGGATATACAATCCATAGAACACGATTAATAATATTTACTAACATCAACCGATTCATCAAAATCGGACTAGAATCGAAATCAAGAACAAATTCCCCAAAAAGTCAACTTGGAGGAAAATCAAGAAATATACCTTGATTCGACGAAGAACATGGATTGGATGATGATATAATCAACAAGAATCTTCCAAAACGTCTTGGAATTGATTAGAATCGCCAAGAACTCGATTTCCGATTTTTCCTGCCGCCACCGCAGTGCGAAAAGTGATGAAATGAAGGTCCGCCCGTCCTGGCCTATATATGGCCGATGTGTTACGGCCAGAACCGGCAGGCCTTACGGCCGTAATCGCATTCACAAAACCACGCCCGGCGCTGATCGCTACGGCCAGAATCGACAGTGGTCTTACGGCCGTAACTCGGCACTTACGGCCGCATCCGGCAGTCCTTACGGCCAGAACCGCATTCGTCAGAAGCTACACGCACCCGTCTGGCCAGAACTCTCGGCCCTTACGGCTTAATCGCATTCGTCGAGCCATGCCTCCGATCACTTACGGCAGAATCGCACTTTACGGCCAGAACTCGTCGAAAGCAGGCCTAAATCAGCGGCCGTGGCTCGGCCGTGGCCACTCCGACGGCCCGGACGACACCGAAACCCGAACCTGAATATGAATCGAAGATACGGTTATGAAGTACACGCAAAGATGAATCCAAGCGCTAAGAGAATACACGATTCCGACCAAGCGAAGGCTCAAAATTCGACAACGGAAAGTAATTACCCCAAACTTTGGGAAATTACGAAAATGGCCCAAAACGTCCGAAATACACGATACACGATCGAAACACCAAGCCAAAGCTCGCAACATGAATAATAACATTAAATGAACTTACGAGAAACTCGAAACGACAGTTTCGGACGAGATTCGCAAGAATCGAACTCAAGTGCGGAAAAGTCACTTAAGAACACGGATCTCAACAAAACAATACCGAAATGAACTCGGATGACAAAAAGTGCAGAATTAATCATTCTCAGAATAATGATACGGTCATGAGAAAGTCATCAAAATGGACTTCTTCCAAAAAAAAAAAAAAAAGAAAATTACCGAAAAATCGAAATTACAGGTATTACATACTACCCCCCTTAAAAGAAGTTTCGTCCCGAAACTTAAAACAAGTAGGGAGAAGAAATATCCCGCCAGGAAAAATCAATGAGATACACACGAACAAGAATGATCGCAATGAATTATAATGAATCGAAATCCAATAAGGATCAAGAATGACTCACCGGGGTGAAATGATAACGTAATGAGTGATAGCTCAAATGAAATGATTTGAACCATAGTTCCCCGTGAAGTGAATGATTAGTTTGATAATTATTAGTCTCAACGTGATTGATATATGATGAATGACTTATACGAATGAATGAACGACGATGAAATGAATGATTATACTATTACCGAGCAAGAATTAACTTGCTCAAAACCGTTGATAAATGTCCTATTGTATCACAGTTAAAGCAAACAACAGTCGAACTCGTAAATGCCCGAGATGAAGATGCTCTCCCAGCACGAAGACGACTAGAAAACGATCTCTTGGACGTCAGAGTCCGATGTCCCTCTGACAGCTCTTTCCATACTGAAGCAGGAAAGCCACATGATAATTACAGATCTCGTATGAAGATCGCATTATGATTACAAGACGGAATGATAACAATGAGCATACACACTCTAACACAATGAATGCATTAATAATGCAATAAAATGATCGTCGACATGACGCCGGAATATGATAAGATCGCATGAATGATCAAGTGAGGTGACATGACTATCTGATGAAATTCCTGAAATGATTACCTTGAACAAGTTAACAAGGTTGAAAATTTGATCCGCAAGATCAACAACTGAACCGTGAGATGGACTGGATTATTAATGAATTAACTGAACAATGAGATTGACTGAGTAATAATGAATTAACTGAGCGATGATATTGACTGAGTGATGAATGAATTAACTGAGCGATGATATTGACAATGATACGATGAATGATTGAACACTTCGATTTGCCTGAAAACGGCCAATCGATAACAATGACACGATGAATGAGTGAATACCTCGATTGCCTTAGAACGGTCAATCGATAACAATGATACGATGAATGAGTGAATACTTCGATTTGCCTGAGAACGGACAATCGATAACAATGACATGATGAATGATTGAACACTTCGATTTGCCTGAGAACAGCCAATCGATAACAATGATACGATGGATGCCTCGGCACCTTTAATCGGTTATCGACAACAAAGAAGAGCAATGAATATGTCAGCGCCTTTAATCGGCCAAAACAACATCAGGGACAAAACTCCAACATTAATAGCAATGATTACAACGACGTCTTAAATCGACATTAATATCAACAACAACGATCGATACATCGATACCGCGAACCGGTGATCGATATTAACATTAACAACGAGTATCACAATGCCTTTAACCGGCCATTAACGAACAATAAAAACATTTGGCATAATTGCCGAAAGGTATCGCATCGAACGATCTCTTAATATCAATGAATTCATGAAGAGACTAAGTCTCGGAATGATACAACACATTCATACACATATATGATAACATTAATCTCATTGACTAGTACAAGTATAAAACCTGCCTCAACCGAAGGCGATGAAATCCTTCCACGAACAACGAACGGCGTCCTCCGATAATCACAAGTACTCGAACAACCTTGAATGAAATACAATTCATTCAATAACACAATACCAATCGAAATCAACATAACGACCGAAAGAAACTCTTTGAGGCATTTAATCGAACACTAAATGTTCAAAGTTCCTCAAGAGCCTAAGAATCATCAATCGGGTTGAACGAATCGAAAATATGGATATACAATCCATAGAACACGATTAATAATATTTACTAACATCAACTGATTCATCAAAATCGGACTAGAATCGAAATCAAGAACAAATTCCCCAAAAAGTCAACTTGGAGGAAAATCAAGAAATATACCTTGATTCGACGAAGAACATGGATTGGATGATGATATAATCAACAAGAATCTTCCAAAACGTCTTGGAATTGATTAGAATCGCCAAGAACTCGATTTCCGATTTTTCCGTCGCCACCGCACTGGTGCGTAAAAGTGATGAAATGAAGGTCCGGCCCGTCTGCCTATATATGGCCGAGCAGTGTTACGGCCAGAATCGGCAGGGCCTTACGCCGTAACCGCATTCGTCAAAACCACGCCTGCCGCTGACGCTTACGGCCGTAACCGACAGGTCTTACGGCCATAACTCGGCACTTACGGCCGTATTCGCAGTCCTACGGCCAGAATCGCATTCGTCAGAAGCTACACGGCACCCAGACGGCCAGAACTCCTCGCCCTTACGGCCTTAATCGCATTCATCGTGCCATGCCTGCCGATCACTTACGGCCGAATCGCACCTTACGGCCGTAACTCGTCGAGCAAAGGCCTAAATCAGGCGGCGTGGCTCGGCCGTGGCCACTCCGACGGCCCGGACGACACCGAAACCCGAACCTGAATATGAATTGAAGATACGGTTATGAAGTACACGCAAAGATGAATCTAAGCGCTAAGAGAACACACGATTCCGACCACCCGAAGGCTCAAAATTCGACAACGGAAAGTAATTACCCCAAACTTTGGGAAATTACGAAAATGGCCCAAAACGTCCGAAATACACGATACACGATCGAAACACCAAGCCAAAGATCGCAACATGAATAATAACATTAAATGAACTTACGAGAAACTCGAAACGACAGTTTCAGACGAGATTCGCAAGAATCGAACTCAAGTGCGGAAAAGTCGCTTAAGAACACGGATCTCAACAAAACAATACCGAAATAAACTCGGATGACAAAAAGTGCAGAATTAATCATTCTCAGAATAATGATACGGTCATGAGCAAGTCATCAAAATGGACTTCTTCCAAAGAAAAAAAGAAAATTACCGAAAAATCGAAATTACGGGTATTACATACTACCCCTCTTAAAAGAAGTTTCGTCCCGAAACTTAAAACAAGTAGGGAGAAGCAATATCCCGCCAGGAAAAATCAACGAGATACACACGAACAAGAATGGTCGCAATGAATTATAATGAATCGAAATCCAATAAGGATCAAGAATAACTCACCGGGGTGAAATGATAACGTAATGAGTGATAGCTCAAATGAAATGATTTGAACCATAGTTCCCCGTGAAGTGAATGATTAGTTTGATAATTATTAGTCTCAACGTGATTGATATATGATGAATGACTTATACGAATGAATAAACGACGATGAAATGAATGATTATACTATTACCGAGCAAGAATTAACTTGCTCAAAACCGTTGATAAATGTCCTATCAGATCACGATTAAAGCAAATAACGATCGAACTCGCTGCCCGAGATGAAGATGCTCTCCCAAAGACGAAGACGACTAGAAAACGATCTCTTGGACGTCAGAGTCCGATGTCCCGCTGACAGCTCATTCCATACTGAAGCAGGAAAGCCACATGATAATTACAGATCTCGTATGAACATCGCATTAAGATTACAAGACGGAAAGATAACAATGAGCATACACACTCTAACACAATGAATGCATTAATAATGCAATAAAATGATAAATCGACATGACGCCGGAATATGATAAGATCGCATGAATGATCAAGTGAGGTGACATGACTATCTGATGAAATTCCTGAAATGATTACCTTGAACAAGTTAACAAGGTTGAAAATTTGATCCGCAAGATCAACAACTGAACCGTGAGATCGACTGGATTATTAATGAATTAACTGAACAATGAGATTGACTGAGTGATAATGAATTTACTGAGCGATGATATTGACTGAGTGATGAATGAATTAACTGAGCGATGAGATTGACTAAGTGATGAATGAATTAACTGAACAATGAGATTAACTGAGTGATGAATGAATTGACTGAGCAATGAGATTGACTGAGTGATGAATGAATTGACTAAATAATGAGATTGACTGAGTGATGAATGAATTAACTGAACAATGAGATTGACTGAGTGATGAACGAATTGACTGAACAATGAGATTGACTGAGTGATGAACGAATTGACTGAACAATGAGATTGACTGAGTGATGAACGAATTGACTGAACAATGAGATTGACTGAGTGATGAATGAATTAACTGAACAATGAGATTAACTGAGTGATGAATGAATTAACTGAGCAATGAGATTGACTGAGTGATGAATGAATTGACGGAACAATGAGATTGACTGAGTGATTAATGAATTAATCTGAACAATGAGATTGACTAAGTGATGAATGGAATTAACTGAGTGATGAATGAATTAACTGAGCAATGATATTGACTGGGTGATGAATGAATTAACCGAGTGATGAATGAATTAACTGAGTGATGAATGAATTAATTGAGTGATGAATGAATTAACTGAGTCTTTGAATGATATTGACTGAGTGATGAATGAATTAACTGAGTGATGAATGATATTAACTGAGTGATGAATGAATTAACTGAGTGATGAATGAATTAACTGAGTGATGAATGAATTAACTGAGTGATGAATGATATTGACTGAGTGATGAATGAATTAACTGAGTGATGAATGAATTAACTGAGTGATGAATGATATTGACTGAGTGATGAATGAATTAACTGAGTGATGAATGAATTAACTGAGTGATGAATGAATTAACTGAGTGATGAATGATATTGACTGAGTGATGAATGAATTAATTGAGTGATGAATGAATTAACTGAGATCAAAATGATGATTGAGGATTATTAACTGATGAAGGAATTGATCCTTAACGCTTACACAAGTCACACGTGCTCCAAAACAATTAGTCATGAATCAATCATAACAATAATATCACATATAGGTTTCAACAAAGCATGAATAATTAATGACATGATGAATGTATGAACATAAAGAGAATCGAGTCCTTACACAGGTCATACGAAGCTTCGAGGTCTCACGATACTAGTCTTCACTGACGACGACTCGATGAAGGAATGACTCGTGCAGTCGTACTAATATCACGACTCACAAAACCCGACTGTCCAGATTGTCATAACCTGACAGTCCCACTACTACCGCGTCGGTAGAGCCACATAACTCACATATTAGGGTATCTGACAACCCAAACGCTCTGATACCATCTTCTGTAACACCCCGAAATCCTATTGGGTTATTACAGTGCCGTGGACCCCACACCAGGAGATCCACCAGGCGAACATGACTAATATACATTAAATTAAACAACAAGGGAAAATCATAGTCCCTACCATGATATCCGACACAATATTTCGATAAGGAATTTCAACGACAACGATAGGCCTACATGGCCAAAAATAAAATACAACAACATCCACGAGCATCTTCTCGGGTAATACATAATGACAATGACTGACAAACTGGAGAACACTCCAACTGACTGACAACATGAACAACTCGGACTAGTATCGCTCGAATGCCTTGTCACCATCATCATGCCCCTGTGTCTCAACTCTCTCCTCGCAAGCACCTAAAACATGAAAACATGTTCCGCCCCCACGGGGTCAGTCATCCAGATAATGAACATCAAATACATGTATAACATGATATGCATCCAAGGCAGAATGAAACGGTACAATGATAATAATGATACGAGATGCTCACAAACCAATGTAAGAATCGAGCATTCGTGAAACACTATGCCCACGGCATACTATTAATACCTGCTTGACAGGTCAGAACATAAGTGCCCAACGGCGAATCATAATCACAGAGTACCACAATGAATTACACAACATGAACCAAACCAATCAATTAAATATGAATCACAATGCCCGAAGGCTCCAATGAAATTATCGAGACAATCACAAAGGCACGAAAGCCACTCAGTAAGTCGCGAATATCACAATCACATGAAACCGAATGACCGAAGTTATAGTTAATGAGGGCTAATAAGGTCATAACCACGACCGTGACCTCTGAAATGTAGGTGTTGGGAAGCCAACCGCGAAGGTTCAAGCCCCAAGCTTACCCATAAGATCATAAACACGACCGTGACCTACTGAGTTGTAGGTGTTGGGAAGCCAACCGCGAAGGTTCAAGCCCCAAACTTACCCATAATAAGGTCATAAACGCGACCGTGACCTACTGAGCTGTAGGTGTTGGGAAGCCAACCGCGAAGGTTCAAGCCCCAAGCTTACCCATAATAAGCACTAGCCGAGACTAGCTTCCAAAATATAATTAATCACAAACGGCAACGATCTGAAGATTATCGAATTCACGAAAATGATGGTGTGCTGCCTTGAGTCGGCCAACACGATAACGATGACTCACGGATGGGCACCGTCCACGACGGTCCCGATTTAAATACTTCGATTACCTTAGAATGGTCAATCGATAACAACGACACAACGGATGGGAACTATGCTCGACAGCCCCAATTCAATACCTCGATTGCCTTATAATGGCCAACCGATAACAATGATGCAGCAGATGATTCAATACCTCGATTGCCTTAAAACGGTCAATCGATAACAATGATACAATGAATGATTGAACACTTCGATTGCCTTAGGACGGCTAATCGATGACAATGATACGACGAATGATTGAACACTTCGATTTGCCTGAAAACGGCCAATCGATAACAATGACACGATGAATGAGTGAATACCTCGATTGCCTTAGAACGGTCAATCGATAACAATGATACGATGAATGAGTGAATACTTCGATTTGCCTGAGAACGGCCAATCGATAACAATGACATGATGAATGATTGAACACTTCGATTTGCCTGAGAACGGCCAATCGATAACAATGATACGATGGATGCCTCGGCACCTTTAATTGGTTACCGACAACAAAGAAGAGAAATGAATATGTCAGCGCCTTTAATCGGCCAAAACAACATCAGGGACAAAACTCCAACATTAATAGCAATGATTACAACGACGTCTTAAATCGACATTAATATCAACAACAACGATCGATACATCGATACCGCGAATCGGTGATCGATAATAACATTAACAACGAGTATCACAATGCCTTGAACCGGCCATTAACGAACAATAAAAACATTTGGCATAATTGCCGAAAGGTATCGCATCGAACGATCTCTTAATATCAATGAATTCATGAAGAGACTAAGTCTCGGAATGATACAACACATTCATACACATATATGATAACATTAATCCCATTGACTAGTACAAGTATAAAACTTGCCTCAACCGAAGGCGATGAAATCCTTCCACGAACAACGAACGGCGTCCTCCGATAATCACAAGTACTCAAACAACCTTGAATGAAATACAATTCATTCAATAACACAATACCAATCGAAATCAACATAACGACCGAAAGAAACTCTTTGAGGAATTTAATCGAACACTAAATGTTCAAAGTTCCTCAAGAGCCTAAGAATCATCAATCGGGTTGAACGAATCGAAAATATGGATATACAATCCATAGAACACGATTAATAATATTTACTAACATCAACCGATTCATCAAAATTGGACTAGAATCGAAATCAAGAACAAATTCCCCAAAAATTCAACTTGGAGGAAAATCAAGAAATATACCTTGATTCGACGAAGAACACGGATTGGATGATGATATAATCAACAAGAATCTTCCAAAATGTATTGGAATTGATTAGAATCGGCCAAGAACTCGATTTCCCGAATTTTCCCGTCGCCAGCCGCACCCGGGTGTAGAAAAGTGATGAAATGAAGGTCTGGCCCGTCCTGGCCTATATATGGCCGACAGGTTACGGCCGTAACCGGCAGGGCCTTACGGCCGTAACCGGCATTCGTCAAAACCACGCCCAGCGCCTGCTGATCGCTTACGGCCGTAACCGACAGGGTCTTACGGCCGTAACTCGGCACTTACGGCCGTACCCGGCAGGTCCTTACGGCCGTAACCGGCATTCGTCAGGAAGCTGCCTGGCACCCGTACGGCCGTAACTCTCGGCCCTTACGGCCGTAACTGGCATTCGTCAGGCCATGCCTGCCGATCACTTACGGCCGTAACCGGCACCTTACGGCCGTAACTCGGTCAGGCCAGGCCAGTTCCAAACTGTGCGGCCGTGGCTCGGCCGTGGCCACTCCGACGGCCCGGACGACACCGAAACCCGAACCTGAATATGAATCGAAGATACGGTTATGAAGTACACGCAAAGATGAATCCAAGCGCTAAGAGAACACACGATTCCGACCACCCGAAGGCTCAAAATTCGACAACGGAAAGTAATTACCCCAAACTTTGGGAAATTACGAAAATGGCCCAAAACGTCCGAAATACACGATACACGATCGAAACACCAAGACAAAGCTCGCAACATGAATAATAACATTAAATGAACTTACGAGAAACTCAAGCAGCGATTTGGACGAGATTCGCAAGAATCGAACTCAAGTGCGGAAAAGTCGCTTAAGAACACGGATCTCAACAAAACAATACCGAAATGAACTCGGATGACAAAAAGTGCATAATTAATCATTCTCAGAATAATGATAAGGTCATGAGCAAGTCATCAAAATGGACTTCTTCCAAAAAAGTAAATTACCGAAAAATCGAAATTACGGGTATTACATACTACCCCCCTTAAAAGAAGTTTCGTCCCGAAACTTAAAACAAGTAGGGAGAAGCAATATCCTGCCAGGAAAAATCAACGAGATACACACGAACAAGAATGATCGCAATGAATTATAATGAATCGAAATCCAATAAGGATCAAGAATGACTCACCGGGGTGAAATGATAACGTAATGAGTGATAGCTCAAATGAAATGATTTGAACCATAGTTCCCCGTGAAGTGAATGATTAGTTTGATAATTATTAGTCTCAACGTGATTGATATATGATGAATGACTTATACGAATGAATGAACGACGATGAAATGAATGATTATACTATTACCGAGCAAGAATTAACTTGCTCAAAACCGTTGATAAATGTCCTATTGTATCACAGTTAAAGCAAACAACAGTCGAACTCGTAAATGCGAGATGAAGATGCTCTCGGCCACGAAGACGACTAGAAAACGATCTCTTGGACGCCGAGTCCGTTGTCCCTCTCGACTCTTTCCATCTTGGCAGAAAGCCACATGATAATTACAGATCTCGTATGAAGATCGCATTATGATTACAAGACGGAATGATAACAATGAGCATACACACTCTAACACAATGAATGCATTAATAATGCAATAAAATGATCGTCGACATGACGCCGGAATATGATAAGATCGCATGAATGATCAAGTGAGGTGACATGACTATCTGATGAAATTCCTGAAATGATTACCTTGAACAAGTTAACAAGGTTGAAAATTTGATCCGCAAGATCAACAACTGAACCGTGAGATGGACTGGATTATTAATGAATTAACTGAACAATGAGATTGACTGAGTGATAATGAATTAACTGAGCGATTATATTGACTGAGTGAATGAATTAACTGAGCGATGATATTGACAATGATACGATGAATGATTGAACACTTCGATTTGCCTGAAAACGGCCAATCGATAACAATGACACGATGAATGAGTGAATACCTCGATTGCCTTAGAACGGTCAATCGATAACAATGATACGATGAATGAGTGAATACTTCGATTTTCCTGAGAACGGCCAATCGATAACAATGACATGATGAATGATTGAACACTTCGATTTGCCTGAGAACAGCTAATCGATAACAATGATACGATGGATGCCTCGGCACCTTTAATCGGTTATCGACAACAAAGAAGAGCAATGAATATGTCAGCGCCTTTAATCGGCCAAAACAACATCAGGGACAAAACTCCAACATTAATAGCAATGATTACAACGACGTCTTAAATCGACATTAATATCAACAACAACGATCGATACATCGATACCGCGAACCGGTGATCGATAATAACATTAACAACGAGTATCACAATGCCTTTAACCGGCCATTAACGAACAATAAAAACATTTGGCATAATTGCCGAAAGGTATCGCATCGAACGATCTCTTAATATCAATGAATTCATGAAGAGACTAAGTCTCGGAATGATACAACACATTCATACACATATATGATAACATTAATCTCATTGACTAGTACAAGTATAAAACCTGCCTTAACCGAAGGCGATGAAATCCTTCCACGAACAACGAACGGCGTCCTCCGATAATCACAAGTACTCGAACAACCTTGAATGAAATACAATTCATTCAATAACACAATACCAATCGAAATCAACATAACGACCGAAAGAAACTCTTTGAGGCATTTAATCGAACACTAAATGTTCAAAGTTCCTCAAGAGCCTAAGAATCATCAATCGGGTTGAACGAATCGAAAATATGGATATACAATCCATAGAACACGATTAATAATATTTACTAACATCAACCGATTCATCAAAATCGGACTAGAATCGAATTCAAGAACAAATTCCCCAAAAAGTCAACTTGGAGGAAAATCAAGAAATATACCTTGATTCGACGAAGAACATGGATTGGATGATGATATAATCAACAAGAATCTTCCAAAACGTCTTGGAATTGATTAGAATCGGCCAAGAACTCGATTTCCCGATTTTTCCCGTCGCCAGCCGCACCCGGGTGCAGAAAAGTGATGAAATGAAGGTCTGGCCCGTCCTGGCCTATATATGGCCGACAGGTTACGGCCGTAACCGGCAGGGCCTTACGGCCGTAACCGGCATTCGTCAAAACCATGCCCAGCGCCTGCTGATCGCTTACGGCCGTAACCGACAGGGTCTTACGGCCGTAACTCGGCACTTACGGCCGTACCCGGCAGGTCCTTACGGCCGTAACCGGCATTCGTCAGGAAGCTACCTGGCACCCGTACGGCCGTAACTCTCGGCCCTTACGGCCGTAACTGGCATTCGTCAGGCCATGCCTGCCGATCACTTACGGCCGTAACTCGGTCAGGCCAGGCCAGTTCCAAACTGTGCGGCCGTGACTCGGCCGTGGCCACTCCGACAGCCCGGACGACACCGAAACCCGAACCTGAATATGAATCGAAGATACGGTTATGAAGTACACGCAAAGATGAATCCAAGCGCTAATAGAACACACGATTCCGACCACCCGAAGGCTCAAAATTCGACAACGGAATGTAATTACCCCAAACTTTGGGAAATTACGAAAATGGCCCAAAATGTCCGAAATACACGATACACGATCGAAACACCAAGCCAAAGCTCGCAACATGAATAATAACATTAAATGAACTTACGAGAAACTCGAAACGACAGTTTCGGACGAGATTCACAAGAATCGAACTCAAGTGCGGAAAAGTCGCTTAAGAACACGGATCTCAACAAAATAATACCGAAATGAACTCGGATGACAAAAAGTGCAGAATTAATCATTCTCAGAATAATGATACGGTCATGAGCAAGTCATCAAAATGGACTTCTTCCAAAAAAAAGAAAATTACTGAAAAATCGAAATTACGGGTATTACATACTACCCCCCTTAAAAGAAGTTTCGTCCCGAAACTTAAAACAAGTAGGGAGAAGCAATATCCCGCCAGGAAAAATCAACGAGATACACACGAACAAGAATGATCGCAATGAATTATAATGAATCGAAATCCAATAAGGATCAAGAATGACTCACCGGGGTGAAATGATAACGTAATGAGTGATAGCTCAAATGAAATGATTTGAACCATAGTTCCCCGTGAAGTGAATGATTAGTTTGATAATTATTAGTCTCAACGTGATTGATATATGATGAATGACTTATACGAATGAATGAACGACGATGAAATGAATGATTATACTATTACCGAGCAAGAATTAACTTGCTCAAAACCGTTGATAAATGTCCTATTGTATCACAGTTAAAGCAAACAACAGTCGAACTCGTCGTCTGAGATGAAGATGCTCTCCCAGCACGAAGACGACTAGAAAACGATCTCTTGGACGTCAGAGTCCGATGTCCCTCTGACAGCTCTTTCCATACTGAAGCAGGAAAGCCACATGATAATTACAGATCTCGTATGAAGATCGCATTATGATTACAAGACGGAATGATAACAATGAGCATACACACTCTAACACAATGAATGCATTAATAATGCAATAAAATGATCGTCGACATGACGCCGGAATATGATAAGATCGCATGAATGATCAAGTGAGGTGACATGACTATCTGATGAAATTCCTGAAATGATTACCTTGAACAAGTTAACAAGGTTGAAAATTTGATCCGCAAGATCAACAACTGAACCGTGAGATGGACTGGATTATTAATGAATTAACTGAACAATGAGATTGACTGAGTGATAATGAATTAACTAAGCGATGATATTGACTGAGTGATGAATGAATTAACTGAGCGATGAGATTGACTAAGTGATGAATGAATTAACTGAACAATGAGATTAACTGAGTGATGAATGAATTGACTGAGCAATGAGATTGACTGAGTGATGAACGAATTTACTAAATAATGAGATTTACTGAGTGATGAATGAATTAACTGAACAATGAGATTGACTGAGTGATGAACGAATTGACTGAACAATGAGATTGACTGAGTGATGAACGAATTGACTGAACAATGAGATTGACTGAGTGATGAATGAATTAACTGAACAATGAGATTAACTGAGTGATGAATGAATTAACTGAGCAATGAGATTGACTGAGTTATGAATGAATTGACGGAACAATGAGATTGACTGAGTGATTAATGAATTAATCTGAACAATGAGATTGACTAAGTGATGAAGGAATTAACTGAGTGATGAATGAATTAACTGAGCAATGATATTGACTGGGTGATGAATGAATTAACCGAGTGATGAATGAATTAACTGAGTGATGAATGAATTAATTGAGTGATGAATGAATTAACTGAGTGCTGAATGATATTGACTGAGTGATGAATGAATTAACTGAGTGATGAATGATATTAATCGAGTGATGAATGAATTAATCGAGTGATGAATGAATTAATCGAGTGATGAATGAATTAACTGAGTGATGAATGAATTAATCGAGTGATGAATGATATTGGTGAGTGATGAATGAATTAAGCGAGTGATGAATGAATTAATCGAGTGATGAATGATATTGATTGAGTGATGAATGAATTAATCGAGTGATGAATGAATTAATCGAGTGATGAATGAATTAATCGAGTGATGAATGATATTGACTGAGTGATGAATGAATTAATTGAGTGATGAATGAATTAACTGAGATCAAAATGATGATTGAGGATTATTAACTGATGAAGGAATTGATCCTTAACGCTTACACAAGTCACACGTGCTCCAAAACAATTAGTCATGAATCAATCATAACAATAATATCACATATAGGTTTCAACAAAGCATGAATAATTAATGACATGATGAATGTATGAACATAAAGAGAATCGAGTCCTTACACAGGTCATACGAAGCTTCGAGGTCTCACGATACTAGTCTTCACTGACGACGACTCGATGAAGGAATGACTCGTGCAGTCGTACTAATATCACGACTCACAAAACCCGACTGTCCAGATTGTCATAACCTGACAGTCCCACTACTACCGCGTCGGTAGAGCCACATAACTCACATATCAGGGTATCTGACAACCCAAACGCTCTGATACCATCTTCTGTAACACCCCGAAATCCTATTGGGTTATTACAGTGCCGTGGACCCCACACCAGGAGATCTACCAGGCGAACATGACTAATATACATTAAATTAAACAACAAGGGAAAATCATAGTCCCTGCCATGATATCCGACACAATATTCCGATAAGGAACTTCAACGACAATGATAGGCCTACATGGCCAAAAATAAGATACAACAACATCCACGAGCATCTGCTCGGGTAATACATAATGACAATGACTGACAAACTGGAGAACACTCCAACTGACTGACAACATGAACAACTCGGACTAGTATCGCTCGAATGCCTCGTCACCATCATCATGCCCCTGTGTCTCAACTCTCTCCTCGCAAGCACCTAAAACATGAAAACATGTTCCGCCCCCACGGGGTTAGTCATCCAGATAATGAACATCAAATACATGTATAACATGATATGCATCCAAGGCAGAATGAAACGGTACAATGATAATAATGATACGAGATGCTCACAAACCAATGTAAGAATCGAGCATTCGTGAAACACTATGCCCACGGCATACTATTAATACCTGCTTGACAGGTTAGAACATAAGTGCCCAACGGCGAATCATAATCACAGAGTACCACAATGAATTACACAACATGAACCAAACCAGAACTGAATTAAATATGAATCACAATGCCTGAAGGCTCCAATGAAATTATCGAGACAATCACAAAGGCCTGAAAGCCACTCAGCCGAAGCTGTCGAATATCACAATCACATGAAACCGGAACAGCCCGAAGCTATAGTTAATGAGGGCTAATAAGGTCATAACCACGACCGTGACCTACTGAGCTGTAGGTGTTGGGAAGCCAACCGCGAAGGTTCAAGCCCCAAGCTTACCCATAAGATCATAAACACGACCGTGACCTACTGAGTTGTAGGTGTTGGGAAGCCAACCGCGAAGGTTCAAGCCCCAAACTTACCCATAATAAGGTCATAAACGCGACCGTGACCTACTGAGCTGTAGGTGTTGGGAAGCCAACCGCGAAGGTTCAAGCCCCAAGCTTACCCATAATAAGCACTAGCCGAGACTAGCTTCCAAAATATAATTAATCACAAACGGCAACGATCTGAAGATTATCGAATTCACGAAAATGATGGTGTGCTGCCTTGAGTCGGCCAACACGATAACGATGACTCACGGATGGGCACCGTCCACGACGGTCCCGATTCAAATACTTCGATTACCTTAGAATGGTCAATCGATAACAACGACACAACGGATGGGAACTATGCTCGACAGCCCCAATTCAATACCTCGATTGCCTTAGAATGGCCAACCGATAACAATGATGCAGCGGATGATTCAATACCTCGATTGCCTTAAAACGGTCAATCGATAACAATGATACAATGAATGATTGAACACTTCGATTGCCTTAGGACGGCTAATCGATGACAATGATACGACGAATGATTGAACACTTCGATTTGCCTGAAAACGGCCAATCGATAACAATGACACGATGAATGAGTGAATACCTCGATTGCCTTAGAACGGTCAATCGATAACAATGATACGATGAATGAGTGAATACTTCGATTTGCCTGAGAACGGCCAATCGATAACAATGACATGATGAATGATTGAACACTTCGATTTGCCTGAGAACGGCCAATCGATAACAATGATACGATGGATGCCTCGGCACCTTTAATTGGTTACCGACAACAAAGAAGAGAAATGAATATGTCAGCGCCTTTAATCGGCCAAAACAACATCAGGGACAAAACTCCAACATTAATAGCAATGATTACAACGACGTCTTAAATCGACATTAATATCAACAACAACGATCGATTCATCGATACCGCGAACCGGTGATCGATAATAACATTAACAACGAGTATCACAATGCCTTGAACCGGCCATTAACGAACAATAAAAACATTTGGCATAATTGCCGAAAGGTATCGCATCGAACGATCTCTTAATATCAATGAATTCATGAAGAGACTAAGTCTCGGAATGATACAACACATTCATACACATATATGATAACATTAATCTCATTGACTAGTACAAGTATAAAACTTGCCTCAACCGAAGGCGATGAAATCCTTTCACGAACAACGAACGGCGTCCTCCGATAATCACAAGTACTCGAACAACCTTGAATGAAATACAATTCATTCAATAACACAATACCAATCGAAATCAACATACCGACCGAAAGAAACTCTTTGAGGCATTTAATCGAACACTAAATGTTCAAAGTTCCTCAAGAGCCTAAGAATCATCAATCGGGTTGAACGAATCGAAAATATGGATATACAATCCATAGAACACGATTAATAATATTTACTAACATCAACCGATTCATAAAAATTGGACTAGAATCGAAATCAAGAACAAATTCACCAAAAAGTCAACTTGGAGGAAAATCAAGAAATATACCTTGATTCGACGAAGAACACGGATTGGATGATGATATAATCAACAAGACTCTTCCAAAATGTTTTGGAATTGATTAGAATCGGCCAAGAACTTGATTTCCCGATTTTTACCGTCGCCAGCCGCACCCGGGTGCAGAAAAGTGATGAAATGAAGGTCTGGCCCGTCCTGGCCTATATATGGCCGACAGGTTACGGCCGTAACCGGCAGGGCCTTACGGCCGTAACCGGCATTCGTCAAAACCACGCCCAGCGCCTGCTGATCGCTTACGGCCGTAACCGACAGGGTCTTACGGCCGTACCCGGCAGGTCCTTACGGCCGTAACCGGCATTCGTCAGGAAGCTGCTGCACCCGCATCTGGCCGTAACTCTCGCCCTTACGGCCAGAATCGCATTCGCTGAGCCATGCTCGCCGATCACTTACGGCCGTAATCGCACCTTACGGCCGTAACTCGGGCCAAAGGCCTAAATCGCGCGTGGCGGGCAGGTTCCTGTAGCCATCCGACGGCCTGACGACACCGAAACCCGAACCTGAATATGAATCGAAGATACGGTTATGAAGTACACGCAAAGATGAATCCAAGCGCTAAGAGAACACACGATTCCGACCACCCGAAGGCTCAAAATTCGACAACGGAAAGTAATTACCCCAAACTTTGGGAAATTACGAAAATGGCCCAAAACGTCCGAAATACACGATACACGATCGAAACACCAAGCCAAAGCTCGCAACATGAATAATAACATTAAATGAACTTACGAGAAACTCGAAGCAGCGATTTGGATGAGATTCGCAAGAATCGAACTCAAGTGCGGAAAAGTCGCTTAAGAACACGGATCTCAACAAAACAATACCGAAATGAACTCGGATGACAAAAAGTGCAGAATTAATCATTCTCAGAATAATGATACGGTCATGAGCAAGTCATCAAAATGGACTTCTTCCAAAAAAAAGAAAATTACCGAAAAATCGAAATTACGGGTATTACATACTACCCCCCTTTAAAGAAGTTTCGTCCCGAAACTTAAAACAAGTAGGAAGAAGCAATATCCCGCTAGGAAAAATCAACGAGATACACACGAACAAGAATGATCGCAATGAATTATAATGAATCGAAATCCAATAAGGATCAAGAATGACTCACCGGGGTGAAACGATAACGTAATGAGTGATAGCTCAAATGAAATGATTTGAACCATAGTTCCCCGTGAAGTGAATGATTAGTTTGATAATTATTAGTCTCAACGTGATTGAAATATGATGAATGACTTATACGAATGAATGAACGACGATGAAATGAATGATTATACTATTACCGAGCAAGAATTAACTTGCTCAAAACCGTTGATAAATGTCCTATTGTATCACAGTTAAAGCAAACAACAGTCGAACTCGTAAATGCGAGATGAAGATGCTCTCCCAAAGACGAAGACGACTAGAAAACGATCTCTTGGACGCGTCGAGTCCGATGTCCCTCGATGCCTCTTTCCATACTGAAGCAGGAAAGCCACATGATAATTACAGATCTCGTATGAAGATCGCATTATGATTACAAGACAGAATGATAACAATGAGCATACATACTATAACACAATGAATGCATTAATAATGCAATAAAATGATCGTCGACATGACGCCGGAATATGATAAGATCGCATGAATGATCAAGTGAGGTGACATGACTATCTGATGAAATTCCTGAAATGATTACCTTGAACAAGTTAACAAGGTTGAAAATTTGATCCGCAAGATCAACAACTAAACCGTTAGATGGACTGGATTATTAATGAATTAACTGAACAATGAGATTGACTGAGTGATAATGAATTAACTGAGCGATGATATTGACTGAGTGATGAATGAATTAACTGAGCGATGAGATTGATTAAGTGATGAATGAATTAACTGAACAATGAGATTAACTGAGTGATGAATGAATTGACTGAGCAATGAGATTGACTGAGTGATGAACGAATTGACTAAATAATGAGATTGACTGAGTGATGAATGAATTAACTGAACAATGAGATTGACTGAGTGATGAACGAATTGACTGAACAATGAGATTGACTGAGTGATGAATGAATTGACTGAACAATGAGATTGACTGAGTGATGAATGAATTAACTGAACAATGAGATTGACTGAGTGATGAATGAATTGACGGAACAATGAGATTGACTAAGTGATTAATGAATTAATCTGAACAATGAGATTGACTAAGTGATGAAGGAATTAACTGAGTGATGAATGAATTAACTGAGCAATGATATTGACTGGGTGATGAATGAATTAACCGAGTGATGAATGAATTAACTGAGTGATGAATGAATTAATTGAGTGATGAATGAATTAACAGAGTGTTGAATGATATTGACTGAGTGATGAATGAATTAACTGAGTGATGAATGATATTAACTGAGTGATGAATGAATTAACTGAGTGATGAATGAATTAGCTGAGTGATGAATGAATTAACTGAGTGATGAATGAATTAACTGAGTGATGAATGATATTGACTGAGTGATGAATGAATTAACTGAGTGATGAATGAATTAACTGAGTGATGAATGATATTGACTGAGTGATGAATGAATTAACTGAGTGATGAATGAATTAACTGAGTGATGAATGAATTAACTGAGTGATGAATGATATTGACTGAGTGAAGAATGAATTAATTGAGTGATGAATGAATTAACTGAGATCAAAATGATGATTGAGGATTATTAACTGATGAAGGAATTGATCCTTAACGCTTACACAAGTCACACGTGCTCCAAAACAATTAGTCATGAATCAATCATAACAATAATATCACATATAGGTTTCAACAAAGCATGAATAATTAATGACATGATGAATGTATGAACATAAAGAGAATCGAGTCCTTACACAGGTCATACGAAGCTTCGAGGTCTCACGATACTAGTCTTCACTGACGACGACTCGATGAAGGAATGACTCGTGCAGTCGTACTAATATCACGACTCACAAAACCCGACTGTCCAGATTGTCATAACCTGATAGTCCCACTACTACCGCGTCGGTAGAGCCACATAACTCACATATCAGGGTATCTGACAACCCAAACGCTCTGATACCATCTTCTGTAACACCCCGAAATCCTATTGGGTTATTACAGTGCCGTGAACCCCACACCAGGAGATCCACCAGGCGAACATGACTAATATACATTAAATTAAACACCAAGGGAAAATCATAGTCCCTACCATGATATCCGACACAATATTCCGATAAGGAATTTCAACGACAACGATAGGCCTACATGGCCAAAAATAAAATACAACAACATCCACGAGCATCTGCTCGGGTAATACATAATGACAATGACTGACAAACTGGAGAACACTCCAACTGACTGACAACATGAACAACTCGGACTAGTATCGCTCGAATGCCTCGTCACCATCATCATGCCCCTGTGTCTCAACTCTCTCCTCGCAAGCACCTAAAACATAAAAACATGTTCCGCCCCCACGGGGTCAGTCATCCAGATAATGAACATCAAATACATGTATAACATGATATGCATCCAAGGCAGAATGAAACGGTACAATGATAATAATGATACGAGATGCTCACAAACCAATGTAAGAATCGAGCATTCGTGAAACACTATGCCCACGGCATACTATTAATACCTGTTTGACAGGTTAGAACATAAGTTCCCAACGGCGAATCATAATCACAGAGTACCACAATGAATTACACAACATGAACCAAACCAGAACTGAATTAAATATGAATCACAATGCCTGAAGGCTCCAATGAAATTATCGAGACAATCACAAAGGCCTGAAAGCCACTCAGCCGAAGCTGTCGAATATCACAATCACATGAAACCGGAACATCCCGAAGCTATAGTTAATGAGGGCTAATAAGGTCATAACCACGACCGTGACCTACTGAGCTGTAGGTGTTGGGAAGCCAACCGCGAAGGTTCAAGCCCCAAGCTTACCCATAAGATCATAAACACGACCGTGACCTACTGAGTTGTAGGTGTTGGGAAGCCAACCGCGAAGGTTCCAAACTTACCCATAATAAGGTCATAAACGCGACCGTGACCTACTGAGCTGTAGGTGTTGGGAAGCCAACCGCGAAGGTTCAAGCCCCAAGCTTACCCATAATAAGCACTAGCCGAGACTAGCTTCCAAAATATAATTAATCACAAACGGCAACGATCTGAAGATTATCGAATTCACGAAAATGATGGTGTGCTGCCTTGAGTCGGCCAACACGATAACAATGACTCACGGATGGGCACCGTCCACGACGGTCCCGATTCAAATACTTTGATTACCTTAGAATGGTCAATCGATAACAACGACACAACGGATGGGAACTATGCTCGACAGCCCCAATTCAATACCTCGATTGCCTTAGAATGGCCAACCGATAACAATGATGCAGCGGATGATTCAATACCTCGATTGCCTTAAAACGGTCAATCGATAACAATGATACAATGAATGATTGAATACTTCGATTGCCTTAGGACGGCTAATCGATGACAATGATACGACGAATGATTGAACACTTCGATTTGCCTGAAAACGGCCAATCGATAACAATGACACGATGAATGAGTGAATACCTCGATTGCCTTAGAACGGTCAATCGATAACAATGATACGATGAATGAGTGAATACTTCGATTTGCCTGAGAACGGCCAATCGATAACAATGACATGATGAATGATTGAACACTTCGATTTGCCTTAGAACGGCCAATCGATAACAATGATACGATGGATGCCTCGGCACCTTTAATCAGTTACCGACAACAAAGAAGAGAAATGAATATGTCAGCGCCTTTAATCGGCCAAAACAACATCAGGGACAAAACTCTAACATTAATAGCAATGATTACAACGACGTCTTAAATCGACATTAATATCAACAACAACGATCGATACATCGATACCGCGAACCGGTGATCGATAATAATATTAACAACGAGTATCACAATGCCTTGAACCGGCCATTAACGAACAATAAAAACATTTGGCATAATTGCCGAAAGGTATCGCATCGAACGATCTCTTAATATCAATGAATTCATGAAGAGACTAAGTATCGGAATGATACAACACATTCATACACATATATGATAACATTAATCTCATTGACTAGTACAAGTATAAAACTTGCCTCAACCGAAGGCGATGAAATCCTTCCACGAACAACGAACGGCATCCTCCGATAATCACAAGTACTCGAACAACCTTGAATGAAATACAATTCATTCAATAACACAATACCAATCGAAATCAACATAACGATCGAAAGAAACTCTTTGAGGCATTTAATCGAACACTAAATGTTCAAAGTTCCTCAAGAGCCTAAGAATCATCAATCGGGTTGAACGAATCGAAAATATGGATATACAATCCATAGAACACGATTAATAATGTTTACTAACATCAACCGATTCATCAAAATCGGACTAGAATCGAAATCAAGAACAAATTCCCTAAAAAGTCAACTTGGAGGAAAATCAAGAAATATACCTTGATTCGATGAAGAACACGGATTGGATGATGATATAATCAACAAGAATCTTCCAAAACGTCTTGGAATTGATTAGAATCGGCCAAGAACTCGATTTCCCGATTTTTCCGTGCCGCCACCGCACTGGTGCGTAAAAGTGATGAAATGAAGGTCCGCCCGTCCCTCGCCTATATATGGCCGATGTTACGATCAGAATCGGCAGGCCTTACGGCCGTAATCGGCATTCGTCAAAACCATGCCCAGCGCTGCCGATCGCTACGGCCGTAACCGATGTGGTCTTACGGCCGTAACTCGCACTTACGCCGCATTCGGCAGTCCTTACGGCCAGAATCGCATTCGTCAGAAGCCGCTCGGCACCGACGGCCAGAACTCTCGCCCTTACGGCCAGAATCGCATTCGCTGTGCCATGCCTCGCCGATCACTTACGGCCGTAATCGCACCTTACGGCCAGAATCCGGCCAAAGCAAAGGCCTAAATCATGCGGCCGTGGCTCGCCGTAGCCACTCCGACGGCCGACGACACCGAAACCCGAACACGAATATGAATCAAGATACGATTTAAGTACACGCAAAGACGAATCCAAGCGCTAAGAGAACACATGATTCTGACCACCCGAAGGCTCGAAATTCAACAACGGAAAGTAATTACCCCAAACTTTGGGAAATTACGAAAATGGCCCAAAACGTCTGAAATACACTACACGATCGAAACACCAAGCCAAAACTCGCAACATGAATAATAACATTAAATGAACTTACGAGAAACTTGAAACGACAGTTTCGGATGAGATTCGCAAGAATCGAACTCAAGTGCGGAAAAGTCGCTTAAGAACACGGATCTCAACAAAACTACACCGAAACGAACTCGGATGACAAAAAGTGCAGAACTAATCATTCTCAGAATAATGATACGGTCATGAGAAAGTCGTCAAAATGGACTTTTTCCAAAAAAAAAAGAAAATTACCGAAAAATCGAAATTACGGGTATTACAGCCGTATCCTTGGAGGATAGCAAGGCGTTGTCATTACGATCTTTTTCCGGCCCGTGGCAAGTAGAGGCACGGTGTTTTGGTGCTCGGGATTTCAAAAGCTTGACGAATCGGATTCGCGGGGAAGTTAACCGAAAGCTTGGGAATCACTCAAGAGAAGAACACCATATAGTCAACGGACTACAAGGGTATGATTTCGAATCTTCCTTTGTTTATTTTTATATTTGTATATACGTATCTTGATCGATCCTCATAGGGATTCGGATCGAATTAATTTTCATTTTACCGCTTCCACTGGGCCTTCGTTTTAGGCACCGAATCCCAACAGTTGTGTAAGCCTTGATTTTAATAAACTATTTACTCCTATCTGTAGGACCTGTGGACGTAGATGGGTTAACCTCAAACCACATTTAACCTTGTGTCTTTACTTACTGTCTTTATTGTTTTCTTACTGCCTATGTGATTTTAGTATACTTATCCTGAAATCCCTGTAAGCACCAAGCTACAAGAGACCAATCAGTTGCTATATTTACAGCAACTTGGTTTCAGACTTCCACTATGTAAATAAACTTTGGAAAAATAATACTGCTTATTCGACCCCCCCCCCCTTCGAAGTTGTATAATTGTATATTGTGAATAATAAGTGGGATCGGAGAGGTTGATTCTACAAAAAAATCAGTCATTTTTTAACCTGAATCAGATCCACATAATCACTAGCTTTTGAAAACTTAATTTTTATATCTTTATCATTCATTCTACTTTTTCCATTGATACATCAATGATCAACAAAGTTTCCATATTTTCTAATAACGAATTTGATGACTGGAGAATCAGGATGGAAGCCCATCTTGCCGCAATGCACGAAG
Organism: Orobanche coerulescens; assembly: GCA_033398695.1. Lineage (NCBI taxonomy): Eukaryota > Viridiplantae > Streptophyta > Magnoliopsida > Lamiales > Orobanchaceae > Orobanche > Orobanche coerulescens. The sequence goes on from CM065801.1 coordinate 117,085,224, forward strand.
AGATGATCTTTATCATACAAGAAGGACATATTAAGATCGTGAAGGTCAATCCAGCCGCCATAATAGAAGCACAACCTCATGCAGAAATGCTTGAAAAGGAACGGGAACAGTAGACAGCTGATGATCGCAAGCGTGTGAATCTAGACAACATTGCCAAGAATGCGCTATTTGTCACTCTTGACAAAGGCACATTCTCTAAAGTAAAGAGATGCAAGATAGCCAAAGAAATCTGGGAGAAACTCAAGTTGATATGTGAGGGAACTAAGCTCTCAAAAGAAAATAAGATTTCAAAACAAAGTCAGCAATTTGAATCCTTTGAAATGAAATCTTTTGAAACACTTGAGGAACTTGACCTCAGATTTACGGGCATTGTCGGTCAACTTGAAGCATTGGGTAAACTATACCCAAAAGGAGAAATTTTTTAAAATCTTTAGATCACGCCCTACCCTATGTGACATTAAGACCACAACTATGTATGTCTTGTAATTTAAATGATATATCTACTTTCGATCTCTTCTCTGACCTCAAAGCCTTCGAGTACGATATTCACATGAGAGATAAGGCCAAAGAGTCACCTGCTAAGACCACAAAACTCGCTGCTGTATCCGACAGAAGACACAACTCTGCCCCCAGCACATCGAAAGCCGCATCCAAGGTAGCTGACAGCATTGATGACATCCTGTCACAAGATGAAATGTCCTTGCTCATGCATAAGTTCCGAAAATTCATTAAGAATCCGGAAAGGCCCCCCATAGGCCTAAACTGTTCAACAAGGTGAGTTCTGAATCACCATCATCTGCAGATTCTAACCTGTGCTACAACTGCAGGAAACTGAGACATTATGCAAATAGATGTCCTCATCTTAATTGCATAAGTTGCCTGAAGCCGAGCAACAATAAAGATATGAGAAAATGCGCATATGGAGAAACAAGCTTAAGGCCCTGGTCTGAGAATCACCGACAGTGACTCCTCCGATGATGAAATCGAAGATTAAGCCTACATGTGCTTTATAGTAAAGGAAGAAGATGACGATGATGACAATGAGAATGAGGTTAGCTCAACCTTAGATACTCCTATTAATGCATCACATGCATTTCAGAACATGATGAATGAGTTTAGGACCATTCAAAAAGACCATGAGATGCTGAAACAAGAAAACCTACAGCTCTCTCTTTCAAATTTATAGTTGAAGGACGAAAATGATCTACTGAAAAACAACTATGCAAATATGTCTCTGAATTGCGAAAACAGCAAGATCATTCATGAAAAACTCATGGAAAGCAATCATCAACTTGCAATGGAACTAAATGAGGTAAAAACTCAGAGTGAATGCAAGTCAAATGATTATGCTTTATTAGAGGCTAAAATACAGCTTCTCGAGAAAAGAGAAGGAGAACTTGAGACCATCCGCTTAGGCAACGCACAGCTGATGAGCAATCACACTTGATCCCACCGAAAATATGTTAAGAGTCTCTTCGATCAAGTCTTGATAAGACTTCTTGACACCACAAAAACCAATATCAGCGCGAGGATCGAGGACGGATTGATTATAGGCCTCCACATTCGCATAATCCAAGAACCAGATTCGCTCCCACTGAAATTGCAATTCGGGGAAGCGGTGATCATGCACAATATTAAAACATTGTTCAAGTGTATCTCATAGTTCATTGGGGGATTGAAAATTCATGTTACACCTTTTCAACAACGGGTTTATATGTCTACGCAAGTACATCAATTCATTAGCCTTGGTTTCCTTGCTTGGTTCTTGAGCGATAGGCTCAATAGAGGGAATGTTGGTGGTAGTAAATCTCTTACCGACAAACGCTAAGCGAACGTCTGAGACCCATCTATGTTACTTCTTAGCAACATGGTCAAGGATTCCGAACTTCGGGTGAATATTGGAGCTTTGTGCCATCTACAAGATATAAACAAGAGGAAGTTAGTCTTGTTGGGTCTTCAATGACAATGTAAACGGTCACAATCGATGCTTTTAAAAGCGTGTAACGTAACCGTTACTCGATGTACTTCCCTTCATTGTTATTAGTAAAGTCAAAAAAACCGCGATATCAAATTGCATCCAGATATGTGATGTATGCAACAACCACAAGTATCGACTTTCAACAATTCCGTGACCCCCCCAGGACCGTCACACAGTTTTCTTCGACATGCAGAGATACCAACTTCTCTCGCGGTCTCATCCACCACAAAGTAGCATGGTAGATAAGGAACCTAATAACCCATGTCCCCAAAAAAAATTCCCAAAAAGAGAGAATTGAAATAGGGACAAGTTTAGATAATTACCTCGATTATGAAATTAGGCACATGATATAAAGCAATTGGTGGTGTGGTCTGATCTATCGATTGCTACTCGATGTGACAACGTGAAACTGGGAGTGCAATTTTGGCGGTTTCAAAAAATTGCAAATTAAATCGTGTTCGCATCTTTAGACTGAGACTTTGAACTGGTTGGGATCGGTTGGGCTGAATCGGATCGGGCGACGAGTGGTGCGGACGAGCTGGACTTGATCGGGTCACGGCTGGGTTGGATAGGCAGGTAGGGTTTGACAAGGGCCGAGCAGGGTTGATCGCGGGTGGGTCGGATCGGGGCGGAGGCGGGGCACGATCGGCACAGGTGATGTGGTGGCAATGTTTGACAGGCGCCAAGCAGAGTCGATCACGGCTGAATCAGATCGTGGCGATGCGGGGCACGGTCTGCACGGGCGGACTGTTGTGGCAATGTTCGACAGGCGCCGACCAGGGTCGATCATGACTGGGTCGGATCGGGGCGGATGCGGGGCACAGTCGGCACGGACGGACTGTGATGGCAATGTTCGACAGGCGCCGAGCAAGGTCGATCACAGCTGGATCGGATCGGGACGGATGCGGGGAACGGTCAGCATGGGCGGACTTTGGTCGAGGTTAAGCTGGTCTGCAAGGGAGGTCCGGACAGGATCTGGTCGGCATGGCCGACTCGCCGAGCGGGGCGGTCGGGGCCAGGTTGGTCGCTATAGCCAGGTCCGATAAGGATTGATCATGGTCGATCGTGGAAGAGTGTGGCAGGGGTCCGGGCGGGCTGGACGCGTCGGCTTGCGGCAGGATGCGGTAGTGGTCGATCAAGGTCGATCACAACGGAGTGTGGCAGATGTCCGAGCGGACTCGATGCAGCGGCGTGCGGCAGGATGCGGCAGTGGTCGATCAAGGTCAATCGCGGCCGGGGTTCGGGCGGAATGGACGCGACGACATGTGGCACGATGTGGCAGAGGTCCGGCGGAGGTCCGGCAGACTGGTCATGGCGCTGTCCGTGGCGGATTGGGGTCCGATTTTTTTTTGTTGTTTTCTAGAATTTGTAAAAAATATTCTAGAGCTACGTGCTGATAACGTGTTTCAGGAGAATGTAATAAAGTTGGAAATATGATTCAATCAATTGAATTCATAATACTGCTAGAGGGGGCCTTTATATAGGTATTACAATGAGAGTCATCTATACATATGATGTAATACCCGGTTGTAAATTCATTCATTATCATTCAGTAATTATTATTCAGTAATTGTCACTGTCGGATTGTTAACTCATTAATAATCATTCCTCATTCATGATTCATTCATTTGTATTTCTTTATTGGCATATTTTAGCCGTGTATCATTATCGATCGGCATTCATCTCCATTTGAGAATTGAGACGAGAGTATTATCATAATCACCGTGATTGGTAGTCTTGTGTTGGAAGTATTATCTATCGCATGTTATTGGACTCAATTATATTCATACAAGTATGGTTTGTCGGATCATTCAACGATGTGTGTCGAGTAGACGGATTTGTCATTTCGTTGATGTCCAACAACGAGTTACGGCCGTAACCTACTTGCATTACGGACATAGCATGCGTTCATTCTTTTCAGGACATGTCGGACGAAGAGGGCTTACGGTCGTAAGGGTTGCGGCATACGGCCGTAAGTTGAGGTAGGTACGGCCGTAAGGCTTGGCCGGTTACGGCCGTACGATTCGAGCAGGGTGTCCGGTTAGTTTTGACGAAGGCTTCATATGCCCGTAAGTTTTGCTGAGTACGGCCGTATCAGTCGAGTTACGCCCGTAAGGCATGTGCGGTTACGGCCGTATGGCTATCGGCAGACTTTCGACGAAGTCGAGTTACGCCCGTACGAGATGGCTCCTTACGGCCGTAAGGCCGTTGACTTGGAGATGTTACGGCCGTAAGTAGGCCGAGTTGCGGCCGTAACAATGATAGTACTTAAGTACCTGGTCGGGATGTTGAGCTCATTTTTCTCATTTCTTCACTTGAGTTCCGATAGAGAAGTTCTTGGGGGAGATTTTCTTCATCACATCACTTGGGTAGGAGTGTTCTAAGCAAATATCTTAGATTGGGAAGCTTGGAGAGTCGATTTTGTAACACCCCAATTCACAAATGGGACATTACACGCCGTAGAACCCTCGTGAGGTCAACCAGGCTAACACATGACACATAACCACAATGAAAACCCCAAAAGATGCACTCAAAAGTAAATAAGGCCGTGGCCTCGGCCAAAACATTTCAACGGAGTACATGAAACATAATGTAAATATCAATTCATTGCCCACGCAGGGGACTTAAACCAAGCTTAGAAGTAAACAGTCTAACTTCAGTACTCGACAAATGCAATGACAAAACATAAAAACACAGACTCGAGCCACATCATCATGCCAGCCCATCCTTTACGTGCATGTCCCGTGTCTGCTCCTCAACTCTCCCGGTACCTGAAATGCATAAGACGCATTTCCCCCATTTAAGGGGTTAGCATTTGAATAGCTAGTGCAAGTACACAATTACACAACATTATATACATACACGATTCAACGCAAATAAATCGTTAGAAAAATCATTTTGAAAATCAATATTCCGGAATACCACATTTACACCAAAACAGTATATCAACAATTTTTCCACATCACAATTATCCAAGCTTGGTAACTCGCGACCGTACCCATTAGTATCGGCCCCCAGAGGTCCCGTCGGACCGTCCCCAGGTGAGAAACCACTTCCGCGGCCGTACCCATTAGTATCGGCCCCCAGAGGTCCCGTCGAACTGTCCCCAGGTGGAAGAACATCAACACACGCACCGAAGTCCACTTCCGCGGCCGTACCCATTAGTATCGGCCCCCAGAGGCCACATGCCATCCCCAGGTGGAAGAGAAACAATCACATTCGTTCAATAATACCATTTACATCATTCGCATCAAAATCATACACACATAACGGAATGTAATACATGTACTTGCCTTGGATGACACGACGCGAAAAAAACGGCGAAAGGAAAGGTTTCGGTCCGAACAATCTTCACAAATCTGGTCCTAACAACAATAGAGACTCAATCAACTACAATTCCACTGAGAAAATCACGAATTAATCGATGTTCTATCCTAAGGGACAATCCGCCGAACACTATTGAGGCATAAAGTTCAAATTCGATCAACGAAGGGGAAAAGCTTGGAATTTATCCACTAAAGTTCTAGGAAAACATAACACCATGATTACCCAACTAATATTCATCATTAATCGAAGCAAAAACGAAAGAAAAAATGAATAGTAGCGAAGAACCCTAAAATTAGGTATAATGACCAAATACCTCAATTCAACGATGGAATGGTGGAAGGAAGATGATTGATTCGTGTTAGAATGTCCAATTCCGAGTTACAAGATGCTAGAATGCAATATCCGGTTGAAATCGCCCAAAAACGCGATGAGGGAGTGGAGAGACGGAAGAGAAAGGAGAAATGGGGTTAAAAACACCCGTTTGTCCTTTATATACTGGACAGAGCACGGCACAACAAACGGTCCAAATAGCGCCGTGTTCAGCGCCGTGTTGCTGGTCAGCGGGCGACCCCTGTGCGACATGGCGCACAAACACGGCGCAAAATGCCGCGGCTCTTGCGCCGTTTCGCAAGGCAGCGGGCACCACTGGGCAACACGGCGCACAGACCCGGCGCAGAATGCCGGGGGTCTTGCGCCGTTTATCGGACAGTGATCGACCCCCTGTGCGACACGGCGCACAGACACGGTGCAAAATGCCGCGGGTCTTGCACCGTTTTGCACAGGTCCTGACAGACAGCATTCTGGACAGAAAACAACGCTACCAAAAACGAAAAAGACGATCACCAAAACACGATATGCCGACCCAACCGTCCGAGGAAAATACACACGACGAGAAACAATAACCAGTAACCCAAAACGGTCCGAGGTACACAATCAAAACTGAACAAGGAACAAATTCCCTAAACTTATAGGAAATTACAAAAACGGCCCAAACATCCGTAAATCACGATACAACGTCGGATTAATAATCCGAAACTCACAACATGCTCTACTCAACCATACGAACTCATGGAAATAGGAAAATGACGAAATCGAACGAGTTTAACGAGAATCGAATACACATGCGACAAAATATAACTCAAGATGAAATTACGTAAAAACATCATCGAGACTCGTCCAAATGGAGAAACTCCAAGAACAACATAGATTCAGAATTCCAAAACAGTGCCAAACGAGTTGTCCGAAACGAATATACACCAAAAATAGAAATTACTAAAAATAGAAAACGCGGATATTACATTATCTCCCCCTAAAAATAAGTTTCGTCCCGAAACTTACAACACGAATAACTCGGGGTATCTCGACCTCATACTCTCCTCCGTTTCCCACGTGGCTTCCTCGGATCCATGCCTCGACCACTGCACTTTAACCAAAGGAATGGTTTTGTGCCTGAGTTGCTTCACCTGACGCTCTAAGATCTGAATCGGCCTCTCCTCGAAGGTAATGTCGGGCCCCAACTCGATCTCTCCAAAATCAATAATATGGCTAGGGTCCGGTACGTACTTCCTAAGCTGGGAAACATGAAATACGTTATGCACGTGGCTCGTGACGGCAAACCTAACCAATATGCAAGCTCTCCAACTCTCTCTAGAATCTCGAACGGTCCAATAAATCTCGGACTAAGTTTACCCTTCCGACCGAAGCGGTAAACTCCCTGTGTCGGCGACACCTTAAGCAACACATGGTCTCCTACCTCAAACTCCAACGGCCGGCGACGTGTATCGGCATAAGACTTCTGTCGGCTCTGGTCCGTCACCAACCTATCGCGAATCAGAGTAATCTTCTCTCTCGTCTCAACTATCATATCAGGCTCGGTACCAATCAGCTCGGACGCATCGTCCCAACACAATGGCGATCTGCACCTCCTCCCATACAATGCCTCGAATGGTGCCATTTTAATCGAGGCATGCCAACTATTGTTGTATGTGAACTCGATCAATGGCAAGTGCGACTCCCAATCATCCTTCCAATCTAAAGCACAGGCTCGCAACATATCCTCTAGCGTCTGTATCGTCCGCTCGATCGTCTGGCCCGTCTCATGCGAGGGTGGTAGGATGTACTAAGTCTCAACTCGGTTCCCAAACCTCTATGAACAGACTGCCAAAAATGTGATATGAATCGGCCATCACGATCCGAAACAATACTCTTAGAGGTCCCATGTAACCTCATGATCTCCGCAATAAACACTCGTGCAAGTCTCTCTGGCCCCCAAGTGTCCTTAATACCCAGAAAATGAGCCGATTTGGTTAGTCGATCGACAATGACTCAAATCATGTTCATCCCAGTCCGAGTCTTAGGCATACCGGTAATGAAATCCATAGAAATATCCTCCCATTTCCACTCCGGAATAGAAAGTGGTCGCAAAAGCCCCGCGGGTCGCTGATGCTCGATCTTAACCTACTGACAGGTCAAACACCTCGACACAAACTCGCTAACGTCTGTCTTCAAATTACTCCACCAGTAGTTACTCCTCACATCCTTGTACATTTTACTCGTACCAGGATGTATGGAGTAAGGTGTGGTATGAGCTTCACTCAAAATTTTCTGTCTCAGCTCAATAACATTCGGTACACATAGTCTGCCGCGAAATCTCAAAACTCCATCGTCCTAAACCACAAGTCCAGGGGCTTTCCCCTTCCTCACATCCTCCCTCAACTGGACCAAAAACGGATCATCATACTGTTTCGCCTTGATATCATCAGTCAAGGACGAAGTGATCTCCAACGCACATAACTGACCCTGAACTCTCTGAACCCAAACCTCGATATCCTGACAAATAAAATCCCGTTGGATCCTACTCTGTGGTGTAAGTACCTCTAACATCTGCAACGCCATCGGCTTTCGGCTCAACGCATCGGCCACTACGTTAGCCTTACCCGAATGGTAAAGTATCTCGAGGTCGTAATCTTTAATTAGTTCCAACCACCTACGCTGTCTCATATTCAATTCTTTCTGACTGAAGATATACTTCAAGCTCTTGTGATCCGTAAAAATCTTACAAGACGACCCATAAAGATAATGCCTCCAGATCTTTAAGGCGAAAACGACCGCAGCTAACTCCAAATCGTGCGTGGGATAATTCACCTCGTAAGGTTTCAACTGGCGAGACGCATAAGCAATGACTCTATCTCTCTGCATCAAAACACATCCGAGCCCGAGGCCCAAAGCATCACTATATACCACAAAATCTTCGTTCCCCTGAGGCAACGCTAACACGGGTGCGGTAGTTAATCGACTCTTCAACTCGTCAAAACTACCCTGTCTGTCTGCGGTCCACTCGAATTTCTGAGTCTTCTGGAGCAACTGAGTGAGCGGTTTAGCAATCTTAGAAAACCCCTCAACAAATCGACGGTAATAGCCGGCAAGACCCAGAAAACTCCTCACCTCCTTCACATTCTTAGGCGGCTCCCAAGCCATCACCGCCTCTATCTTTTGCGGATCTACCCGAACTCCCTCTGCTGAAATCACATGCCCGAGGAACATCACTTCCTCGAGCCAAAACTCACACTTAGAGAACTTCGCATACAACTGCTCAGCTCTCAAAATGTCTAATACAATCCGGAGATGCAAAGCGTGCTCCTCCCGACTCCGCGAATAGATAAGAATGTCATCGATAAAGACGACTACGAATTTGTCCAAATACTCAATAAAAAGCTTGTTCATCAACTGCATGAACACTGCTGGGGCATTGGTTAGCCCGAAAGGCATAACCACAAACTCGTAATGGCCATATCTCGTCCGAAAGGCAGCTTTCGGTATATCACTGTCCCGAATCCTCAACTGGTAGTAGCCCGATCGCAAGTCAATCTTCGAAAAAAGACTGTCGCCCCCTGAAGCTGATCAAACAAGTCGTCAATCCGGGGTAAAGGGTATTTATTTTTGATGGTTAACTTGGTTAATTCTCGATAATCGATGCATAAACGAAGCGATCCATCCATCTTCTTAACAAAAAGTACAGGCGCACCCCAAGGCGATGCGCTCGGTCGAATATACCCTTTATCTAACAAATCTCCTAACTGATTCTTCAACTCTAGCATCTCCGACTGTGCCATACGGTACGGTGCTCGAGAAATAGGGGCCGCATTCGGCTCAAGATCAATAGGAAACTCCACCTCTCGATGTGGTGGTAATCCCGGCAAGTCATCCGGAAATACGTCGGGATACTCGCTAACAACTGGAATCGACGATATGTCAACCCCACCACCTTCCTCCTGCAGGGCGAAACACCAGTAGCCGACACAACCCTGGTTCAGAAGTTTCATCGCCTTCAAGGCGTTAATCACACTCCCCGATTTACCCGGCTTACAACCGACGAAAGTATGCTCGGTGCCGTCCTCGGCAACTATCGAGATGGTACGAGTCCGATAGTTCATGATAGCACCGTGTCGATCCAACCAATCGTCCCCGAGGATCAAATCCTCACCCTTAAGGTCTATAACAATGAGATTCGAGGGCCAATCCCGGCTCCCGATCCTCACTGGGCAATCCCTAACTTCCCGGTCCCCAACCATACGATCCCCGCTGGGTGTACCCACTACAAACGGCTCACACTCAAACAAGCAGTCAAAACCAATACGACTCACACAATCCGAAGCAATAAAGGAATGGGTAGCACCCGAATCAAAAAGCACTGAAACTGGATGAGTAAGGATCTGAGTGGTACCTGACGCCACTGGAATGTCTATCTCCTCTGTACGCCTCATCTGATACAATCGGGGGTGGACTGAACCCAAACTCGACGCTGTACGGCGATCTGGCTGACCCCGACCCCTACCACGACCCGAACTCTGCGGAACATGAGTAGCTGGAGTGCTGTGATCCCTCTGATCGGCGGTGGTAGTCGGAACTCTAGCGGCCCTGGTGGCCCTCTCACAATGGGTTGCCCGATGCCCGGTCTGTCCGCAAGTAAAACAAGCAACTAACGGAAATGGGCAATCCTTCATAACGTGCTCGGGCTGACTGCAATTAAAACAAACTCTCCCGCCAGGTGCCACAGACTGGACTGAACGGTTACCCTGAGATCCACCGGCCTGATGAAACGGCCTCTTCCCAGGTGTAGGAGCAGAACGAGACCTCGAAAACTGACCACCATTACCGACCGAGAACCCGCCAGTGGTCTTCTGCTTCTTAGCTTCCGAAACCGAATCTGATTCCGGGACAGCCATCTCGATTGCCAGAGCGCGATCCTGGTATTCCTTCAAAGTGGCACACATGAGAGGTGCCATACTCTGCTTGATATGCGGCTTCATGCGCATATTGAAGTAACGGATTTTATCAGCCTCCGTCCTCACCTGATCTCTCACAAAACCCAACTGCTGATTGTAGGAAATAATGGCTTGAGAAATCGGCACATCCTGAGGTGTAGCGGTGAAAAACTCCACAATTCTGCGCTCCTTAACTGGCGGTGGACAATATTCTGCTTCCATAGCAGCCCTGAACTCCTCCCAAGTGGCCCGACGATCTCTGGGCGCAACGGCCTCCCACCATTCCGCAGCTTCCTTATCCAGGAGGTACTGGGCAATATGTACCCTCCTGTCTTCGGGACAAGCTACGGCATCAAATGTCCTGGACAACTGAAAGAGCCAATTCTCCCAACCGAGGAGTCGGAAGATCCGAGAAACGAGGAGGGTGCATCTTAGTCACCGTCAAGCCACTTACTAGCTTCCTCTTCAGTGTCGGGGCGGATTCTCGCGTCCACCCCGAGCTATTCGAGCAAGTCGGGCTACTAATTGAAGTACGACAAGAGCTCCCGGCCGGCATTATTACCCGACGGCACTGAGTGAGAGGCTGAGTCTGCAGAGGACTGAGAAAGTGAGCCCTCTTCATTATCAGCACCCCGACCACGGCCTAGGCCGCGTCCCCTAGCTGGTCTACCACGACCTCTCAACATACTGAAGAAAATACGAAAAGAACAAGATCAAAAAGATTCACAATTTACAAGGTTGGTATCATAATTCTCAATTTCGAACAACGCAAGAAAACGAATACAGAAATATAAGAGTTTGAGGAGACTTACATCCACGGGCCGCACGAAAAGACGGTAGCATGATGATATTAGGCTCAACGACTGACTCTAGTGACGCAACTGACCGACCCAAAAATCAACCAACAGCCTAGGTATTCAAAACCTAAGCTCCGATACCATAAATGTAACACCCCAATTCACAAATGGGACATTACACGCCGTAGAACCTTCGTGAGGTCTACCAGGCTAACACATGACACATAACCATAATGAAAACCCCAAAAGATGCACTCAAAAGTAAATAAGGCCGTGGCCTTGGCCAAAACATTTCAACGGAGTACATGAAACATAATGTAAATATCAATTCATTGCCCACGCAGGGGACTTAAACCAAGTTTAGAAGTAAACAGTCTAACTCCAGCACTCGACAAATGCAATGACAAAACATAAAAACACAGACTCGAGCCACATCATCATGCCAGCCCATCCTTTACGTGCATGTCCCGTGCCTGCTCCTCAACTCTCCCGGTACCTGAAATGCATAAGACGTATTTCCCCCATTTAAGGGGTTAGCATTTGAATAGCTAGTGCAAGTACACAATTACACAACATTATATACATACACGATTCAACGCAAATAAATTGTTAGAAAAATCATTTTGAAAATCAATATTCCGGAATACCACATTTACACCAAAACAGTATATCAACAAGTTTTCCACATCACAATTATCCACGCTTGGTAACTCGCGACCGTACCCATTAGTATCGGCCCCCAGAGGTCCCGTCGGACCGTCCCCAGGTGAGAAACCACTTCCGCGGCCGTACCCATTAGTATCGGCCCCCAGAGGTCCCGTCGAACCGTCCCCAGGTGGAAGAACATCAACGCACGCACCCAAGTCCACTTCCGCGGCCGTACCCATTAGTATCGGCCCCCAGAGGCCACATGCCATCCCCAGGTGGAAGAGAAACAATCACATTCGTTCAATAATACCATTTACATCATTCGCATCAAAATCATATGCACATAACGGAATGTAATACATGTACTTGCCTTGGATGACACGACGCGAAGAAAACGGCGAAAGGAAAGGTTTCGGTCCGAATAATCTTCACAAATCTGGTCCTAACAACAATAGAGACTCAATCAACTACAATTCCATTGAGAAAATCACAAATTAATCGATGTTCTATCCTAAGGGACAATCTGCCGAACACTATTGAGGCATAAAGTTCAAATTCGATCAACGAAGGGGAAAAGCTTGGAATTTATCCACTAAAGTTCTAGGAAAACATAACACCATGATTACCCAACTAATATTCATCATTAATCGAAGCAAAAACGAAAGGAAAAATGAATAATAGCCAAGAACCCTAAAATTAGGTATAAAGACCAAATACCTCAATTAAACGATGGAATGGTGGAAGGAAGATGATTGATTCGTGTTAGAATGTCCAATTCCGAGTTACAAGATGCTAGAATGCAATATCCGGTTGAAATCGCCCAAAAACGCGATGAGGGAGTGGAGAAACGGAAGAGAAAGGAGAAATGGGGTTAAAAACACCCGTCTGTCCTTTATATACTGGACAGAACACGGCGCAACAAACGGTCCAAATAGCGCCGTGTTCAGCGCCGTTGTCGGGTCGAAGGCGACCACATGCGACATGGCGCACAGACACGGCGCAAAATGCCGCGGGTCTTGCGCCGTTTCGCAAGGCAGCGGGCACCACTGGGCAACACGGCGCACAGACCCGGCGCAGAATGCCGGGGGTCTTGCGCCATTTCTCGGACAGTGATCGACCCCCTGTGCGACACGGCGTAAAATGTCGCGGGTCTTGCGCCGTTTTGCACAGGTCCTGACAGACAGCATTCTGGACAGAAAACAACGCTACCAAAAACGAAAAAGACGATCACCAAAACACAATATGCCGACCCAACCGTCCGAGGAAAATGCACACGATGAGAAACAATAACCAGTAACCCAAAACGGTCCGAGGTACACAATCAAAACTGAACAAGGAACAAATTCCCTAAACTTATAGGAAATTACAAAAACGGCCCAAACATCCGTAAATCACGATACAACGTCGGATTAATAATCCGAAACTCACAACATGCTCTACTCAACCATACGAACTCATGGAAATAGGAAAATGATGAAATCGAACGAGTTTAACGAGAATCGAATACACATGCGACAAAATATAACTCAAGATGAAATTACGTAAAAACATCATCGAGACTTGTCCAAATGGAGAAACTCCAAGAACAACATAGATTTAGAATTCCAAAAAAGTGCCAAGAGAGTTGTCCAAAATGAATATACACCAAAAATAGAAATTACTAAAAATAGAAAACGCGGATATTACAGATTTAACAAGATTTCACCGGATTGAAGTGTTTGAATCTTCAAAGGTAAATTCTTCAAAATCTTAAATTTTGATTTTGAGTTGAGTTATGATATTTTGGATGTGATAATCATGATATATGAAGTGATATACTTGTGATTATGAATTTTTGAGGATTATCATCGGATTATTTGGGTTTATTCAAGAACACTTAGAATATTGATTTGGATTTGGGGCTTTTCGATTAGATGTTACTGAAATCTCGAATTGGGTATTAATTTTGGATTATTGATTGTGTCGAAGATGTTTTGTTGGATTGAAACACTCCTTGGAGGTTTGATATCGATATAATTAAAGATTGGTTGTAAACAATCAAGGATTGGTTACAACGTGTTTGTTATAATTCCCCAATGAACTTGGGTTTGTCATATCGACGTTTTGAGTTAGTTATCATCGTGCTTGATATGTATATTGAGCGGATTGTTGGTAATTATGTTATTCACGGTTGTTCGAGTGACCGATATCTCATTATAGGACGTTTGTTCGAGGAAGGACATTCTTCACCGGTGTTGTGTAAGTTAATTCTTACTCGGTTAAAAAGATATTCAGTCCTTTCGTTGTTGTGCATTCATAATCATAATTCATTCATAGTGCAATAATCATGTTGAGACTTGTAAGTATCAAACTAATCATTCAATTCACGAGGAATGACGGTTCCAATCATTTCAACGAGCTACCATTCATTTCATTGTTATTTCATCTCGGTGAGTCATTCTTGACCTTGTCGGATTGTTATTCATTAATGTTCATTGGTCACTTTTGTCCTTGTGGCCTTCTGGGTTCATATTGCGTGGCCGGGTGGGGATGTGTGGAATTTTTAGTCGGGCACATGATAGTCATGTGTTCGGGTTCACCGACACAATGGACTGTGCACACAGTAGTGTACCTCCGTGAGACTAATTAGGTACAACGGCGGGTGTGTCCGGACACTCATCTTGTGCACTTGCACATACCATTACGAGCGTACTATGATGCCCCTCTTCAGCTTAATTTCATAATTAAGATATATCATGATTGTGTTTATTCAACTCTTGAGGATTGTTGTTCTGTGTAACTGACCCCGTTGGGGGATGTTGTTTTCAGGTCATGGCAAGGCTAAAGCACGGGAAGAGAACGTTGACGGCGAGGAGTCCCAGTGATACTTGTAGGGGGTCCCATCTTCATGTCTTCTTCATTTTTATTTACGCTGCAGACTTCCGTTTGGATACTCATTTTAATTGGTGTTGTATATTTTATCTTCATATAAAATATACATGTATTCTGTTTTATCTTGGGTGTGTTGTACTTGAAACTCCTCATCGGAGTAATTGATGATATAATGTAGTTCGATACTACAATTATATTATTTAAGTCATTAATGTTCATTCGCCTGGTGGGTCCCAATCGGGGGTCCACGGTACTGTAATAGTCGCCTAGTTTGGGGTGTTACATATGATTCCTAGATAAGGTAAGACATCTAATGTGATCCTACTACCTCTAAAAGGATCTAGAACCTTCTATGTATATATCTTCCTACAACCAGTATTAGACAAGACACCAAGAAGGGAAGAATATCCCGAAACAATATGTATATATTTATATAAAAGTTCATTCTGGTGATAATGAATTTTAAGTTAAGAAATAAGAATAAATTTGAGATGTAAATTTTGATTAAATGTATGTATAATATTTATTCATATAAAAACTTATGCGTATAATCAATCGCTTTAATGTATCGATATTTAATGTATATAATGTATAATTTTAATGCTTAGCATTTTATTTCATGAGATACATATTTTTTATGCATAATCTAATCTGAATTGTATATCACACAAAAATTGATCATTCAAATTTATTCTTATTTTCTACTCAAAAAGTCACTCTCATTTGATGCACTTCTATACTTACATATATATATATATATATCTTTATATATATGAAGAGAATATAGTGATTTCTGAGGGAGAATTCCCGCCTAAATGTAGTTGGAATCTTTAGGTGGTTTTAATTGGTGCAAACAATATGGCAATTTCTCAAAAATCGCTACATTACATGTAAATACCGGTGGTATTATAAATAACTGCCAGAAGCAAACTGCCGTCCAAATTGCACAGCCTCTTAACTGCTTTATAGATAAAACTGTCATCCAAGTTACACAGTAAACTGCCGCTTAGATAAAACTGTAGCGGCTATTGGCAGTTTATTGGAAAACTGCCTCTTTTTGCGGTTTAGTGGGTTATTGGCTGCACATTCTCCACTACTCCAGTCATTAAATACAAATAACCGACATACTACTGGGAAACTATAAAAGGAGGCTCCTGGAAAGGATTATACTGTAACACCCCCAATCCGCTCAGGGATATTACACGCCGTAGAACCTTTCCTCAAGGTTCTACTAGGCTGGTAACAAAACCGAACAACTCAACAACGCCTTTAAGGCTAAAATGACTCAGTAGACCGATTTGGTCTTTCAATAAATACATACAACTCAATTACAACACATGCCCACGTAGGGGTCGAATACAACACACTCTCGTACCACGGGGAAAGAATACTGCAGCGGAAATAAAATACAACTAAACCAATAAGACATCAAACGGGTCCTCGTGTGATTAGTATCGTTCATCTTTCATCATCCTTCGTGCCGACCCTGTGCTATGCTCCAAAAACCTGAATGCAAAAATAGACATCCACCCCCCGAATATTCGAGGGTTAGCAAAACTCCCGATATGGTTGTTGTCTACTTTATAAACTTATAGATTGTACTCGCGAGTACTTAGGCTTTTCACTGCGGATTGTGATTTGTATTCGTTGAAGTTATTTATGTTTGTCGTTGTTGATTACTCCGCTGGTTGTACCGGGCGTGTTATTTGATTTTCATCCGGATGATGTGTGTTTTTACCGTGATAATTTGTGTCTAGCCTGGTGGGTCCCATGTAGGGGTCCACGGCACTGTAATATACCTTGAATATCTCGGGGGTGTTACAGTTAACTTGTTCAAGATAATCATTTCAAGAATTTTATCAGATAATCATGTCACTCAGTTGATCATTCATGTAATCATTGTGTTAGAGCGCGTATGCTCATTATCATCATTTCATAACGTAATCATAATGCGGTACTAATGCGAGATCTATAATTATCATATGACTTTCCTACTTCAGTATGGAGAGAGCCGGCAGAGGACGCAGGGGAAGAGGCCACGGTGCGGGCCGAAACCCGGGAGCTCATGTGAATACACATGCGAACGCAAGGAATAATGCTAATTCATCGAGCAGCGACGCTGCCACTCATTCACCAGGAAATAATCATTCACTGTCAGGGAGTCGTACCCAGGACACAACTCAATCAGAAGGTGTTCGGGTCGACCCACTCGCTTTTATGCAGGGCATGATAGCCCAAATGACTCAGATGACACTCCTCATGGAGACGATGCAGAACTCAACTACTCAAAATCAACAGGCTCATCCGCCGCCACCTCAGGGTCCAGAGAGGAGTGTGAGCAGTATTATCGGCGACATCTCTCGCCAGAGACCACCTACTTTTGAGGGCTCGTCTGAGCCGGCGGATATTGTCCACTGGCTTGAACACTTTGAGAAACTATTTTCTATGGTGGAGTGTCTCGAAGGGAACAAAGTTTCAGTTGCGGCTTACTATCTAGGTAAGAGCGCTCACTCGTGGTGGCTATCCTTGAAGCCCACCGACGGATCTTGTACTTGGGATCAGTTTTAGACCCTCATGATGGAGAGATATTATCCCTCATGGAGGCCAAGTTATCAGAATTACTCATTCTCGAGCCCTCAGCGGAAGATGATGTTCTCGCCATCGCCGAGAAATTTCAGGAACTTCTTCCTTTCGCCTCATCTATTATCTACTCCGAGGCGGATAAGATCAAATACTTCAGTAAGAGGTTGAAACCTCGTATGAGGATGCAGTTGCTTAGTCACAATTGCACCACCCTTGCCAAATTCATCGAGAAAGCTCTTACTTATGAGCTTACTGCTAAGGAGATTGCTAAGCAGCAACCTTCATCTGCTAGCAAGAGTCAAAGAATCATAATCACTCTGAATGTAGTCAGACAACTTTCAAGAAGCCTCGTGCAGGCTCTACTTTTTCCGAGCGACTTCTTATGGCGCCGAAACCCGCGGAATCTCAGTCCCGAGCGGCCAGTTCGGCCATCACCTGTTTCAACTGTGGAGAACAGGGTCATTTCAGCACTAAGTGTCCGAGGCAGACTATCACGTGCAACAACTGTGGAATTGCTGGGCATAAGGCCCGTTTTTGCCGAAGAGACTCCAAACCTATTTCGGCGTCATCTCAAGCCCCGAAGCAGTCAGCTGATCATAATCAGGACACTCAGTCTGCATCATTCAAGATGGTGGGAGCAAACAAAGGCGGAGCCAAAAGCTATCAGACGGGAGCATCCAGTTCCGGGGCTGGCAAGCCCCGAATTTATTTGATGAAGAGGATCGACGATCCGGAGGCCCGAATGATCTCAGGTACACTCGAAATTCAATATCAACCTGTGTGTACCCTTTTTGATACTGGTGCATCGCATTCATTCATTTTCGAGTCATGCTTGAGTAGACTTCACCTGGATAGTGCTTCTAGTTGTGAACCTTATATCATTGGTCTACCTGACGGTAGAAGAATTACCGGAGATCATGAAATTAAGAATTGTCCGATTCAGCTTAATAGCCGTGTTTGGTTGGCGAACCTGATCATGGTAGATTTACCGGGAGATGACGTCATCTTGGGTATTGATTAGATGGATCGTCATGATGCCATCCTTAGTGTCCGTAAGCGTATGGTCACTATTATTTCAGACGATGGGGTCGAGTGTGTATTTCAGGGAGGTAATCTCAGCTGTTCCGGAAGGGTTATCAATATGATGAAAGCAGTGAAATTACTCAATCAGGGATATGTTGGTTATTGGTGCTATATGACCAAGACCGAGAAATCATCAGTGACATTGGCAGATATCCTAGTAGTGAGAGAATACGCCGATGTTTTTCCAAATAAGTTACTTGGTTTTCCTCCACAGAGGGATGTGGAATTCACGATAGAGTTGGAGCCTAGTACGTCCCCATTATCGAAGGCACCGTATCGGATGGCCCCGACCGAAATGCAGGAATTGAAGAATCAACTGGAGTAATTATCCTAGAAAGGTTATATCCGACCGAGTGCGTCCCTGTGGGGAGCACCTGTGTTATTTGTCAAGAAGAAGGACAGTTCTTTTCGCTTGTGCATTGATTACTGGGAATTGAACAGAGTGACGATCAAGAATAAATATCCCCTGCCCCGCATCGATGATCTTCTAGATCAACTTCAAGGAGCTTCAGTATTTTCCAAGATCGATTTAAGATCTGTGTATCATCAGTTGCGAATTCGAGAGTCGAATATCGCTAGAACGGCGTTTCGAACACGCTATGGTCATTACAAGTTTGTGGTGATGCCGTTTGGGTTAACTAATGCACCTGAAGTATTCATGGAATTAATGAATCGAGTTTTCATCGACTATTTGGACCAGTTCGTGGTTGTTTTCATAGACGATATTTTGATTTATTATCGTGACCGAGAGGAGCACGAGGTTTACCTTCATCAGGTTCTCAATGTGTTGAGACGAGAGCAACTCTATGGAAAGTTTTCCAAATGTAAGTTCTGGATGTCCGAAGTGACATTTCTCGGACATGTAATTTCATTAGACGGTGTACGTGTCGACCCTCAGAAGATGGAGGCTATCCGAGATTGGCAACCTCCGAAGAATGTTAAGAAAATCCGAAGCTTTCTCGGATTAGAAAGCTATTACAGGCGATTTGTGGGAGGATTTTCTAAAATCGCTCAACATGTGACGAACCTCTTGCGGAAGGATAAGAAATACACGTGGTCTGATGCGTGTCAACAGAGTTTTGAAGAACTCAAAAGCCGTTTGATTTCAGTACCTGTCCTTACCTTGCCACAAGGGACGGAAGGATTCGTGGTGTATAGTGATGCGTCCGGACATGGTCTTAGATGTGTATTAATGCAGAACGGGAAAGTTATTACCTATGCTTCGCGGCAACTTAGACCTTACGAGGTCAATTATCCGACCCACGACCTGGAGCTAGCAGCCGTGGTTTTCGCGTTGAAGATTTGGCGTCATTACCTTTATGGCGTCACCTGTCAGATTTTCACCGATCATAAGAGTTTGAAGTATATATTTACTCAGAAAGAGTTAAATATGCGATAGAGATGGTGGTTAGAACTAATCAAATATTATGATATTGAGATTCAATACCACCCGAGTAAGGTGAACGTGGTCGCCGATGCCTTGAGTCGTAAGTCCGTTCAAGAGGAAATGCTTGCTCGTTTGACTGCTCAGAAAGAACTTCAACAGGAGTTCCTAAGACCCGAGATCGAGGTCTGGTTACAGCGAGTGCAAGGGCAACTTTGCATGTTAGAGATTTCATCGTCACTTGAGGAGGCAATCAGAGTGAATCAGGGTTCAGATCCGTTTTTGTTGTGCATCTGGATAGACTGATTCATGCTAGCCCCTGGATTTGTGGTCCACGAGGATGGACTTTTGCAATTTAAGAATCAGTTATGCGTACTGCCGGCGAATGACAAGTTGAAAAACTCGATTTTGAGAGAATCTCATGCTACCGATGAACCCGATCGGATCCGCGTTCTGTGCTCCTTAGTTCGTAGAAGAGGATACTAGGAGGTCTGCAGATTTCTTGATAATGATCACGTTGGATGCTCCCGGTGTTAACTTTTCTTCTTTGTATGAAACTTTTCTGGTGATGAAAGAAACGTGTATTGTATCTTCTTTTCTGTATTTTTTTTAACGATGAAAAATAGTGTAAAGGATTTCTGCAGTAGAACTTTGTATATTTATAGTTGTAAATTTTTTAAGTGTTTTAGTTGAATTAGGTTTGTGTATTAGATAAAGATTGAGGAATTTTGATAAAGTGAGAACTCTGGTGAAGGAACGATGACTGCACCGGAATTCTTAATTGTGGTTAATTAAATTTAGTCATAGTTTGGTCAAATTAAGACACATAGTTAAAATATAAATAGTAAAATAATAATACTAATAATAGTAAATGTAGAATAACAATTAATTGGTAATAAAAATCTGAAAATAATAAAGATAATTATAATAATATTAATACTTAATAAAAATGGTATTAATAATATTATTATTAATAACAATATTAATAATAATAATAATAGTGTTAGTATTATACTTGAATAATTAATAACACTATTATAAAATAAATAATGACCACTTAAATATATATCTGACAAAATGACTCGAGCTAGGACTTGTGATACGTCGAAATAAATGTTCATGATCCTCTAAATGAAATTAAATAAAATAAAATGCATTATAATATTATTATAAATAATAATATTGCATTACGAAAATAGCGGGTATTACATCCGTTAACCCTCAAGTATTAGCGTACGTAATGGCTGGGCAGAACAGTCTGCCCCAAAACGCTGAGGTCGCTAGCGTACGCTACAACAGACAGCTAGCGTACGCTACGATATGCTTATGTACGTAACATCAACACCTTTACGTACGTAAGGGTCTGGGCAAAAACTGGGCAGACTCGCTATCCAACAACGCTGGGTTCGATAGCGTACGCTACGCCGGATAGTTTAGCGTACGCTACCATGGCTTTACGTACGTAATAGAAAGAGTTAACGTACATAATGGTTCGGACAGAACAAGCTGTCCAATCTGCTGAAGGCCATAACATACGTTAACGATGAGCTATAACGTACGTTATGAAGGTGCCGATAGCGCACGCAAGAAAGCATGCATAACACACGTTATGCATGCAGCAGTTCAACACTGCTGAACGAAGTTAGCTGCATCGGGCGGTCCGAAAAAGAGACGCAACACAAGGACATTTTCCAGAAGTGTAGACACAAAATAATCACGACAACGAAGCTAAGCGCTGAAGGAAAATACAATTCCGACTATCGAGGAATCCGAGAAACAACGAGGAAAGTAAAATTCCCTAAACTTATAGGAAATTACAAAACGGCCCAGACGTCCGAAAATCACAATACGACGTCGGATCAATAAACCAAAACTCACAACACAAACAACTCAACCATACGAACTCGTGCAACCAAAGAAATTACAAAATCGAACGGGTTCTACGAGAATCGAACGTCCATGCAACAATACATGACATAAGATGAAATAATATCAAAACACCTCCAAAACTCGTCCAAATGGAGAAACTCTAAGAATAAAATAGATTCAAAATGTCGAAACGGTTACAAGTGAGTTGCTAAAAATGAAAAATACACCAAAAATGAGAATACCAAGAAAAGAAAAATGCGAATATTACATTCTACCCCTCTAAAAATAAGTTTCGTCCCGAAACTTAAGAAACAAACAACTCGGGGTACCTAGCACGCATGCTATCCTCGGTTTCCAAAGTTGCGTCCTCGACACCATTCCTCGACCACTGCACTTTGACCAAATGAATGGTCTTATGCCTCAGTCGCTTCTCACGGTGATCCAAAATCTTCAAGGGACGCTCCTCGAAAGTAATATCCTCAGCGACATCGCTCTCACCATAGTCGATGACGTGACTAGGATCCAGAACATATTTCCTCAGCTGGGAAACATGGAAAATACTATGAACGTGACTAAAGGCCGGAGGTAGTGCCAAATGGTATGCTAACTCACCGACTAGCTCAAGAATTTCAAAGGGTCCAATAAATCTCGGACTCAACTTCCCCTTCTTCCCGAAGCAGAAAACTCCCCTCGTCGGCGACATCTTTAGCAAAACGTGGTCTCCCACCTCGAACTCTAAAGGTCAACGATGGACGTCGGCATACGATTTCTGTCGACTTTGAGTGGTCAACATCCGTTCTTGAATCAATTCTACCTTCTGCCTCATCTCTAAAGCGATATCTAGTTCGGTCCCAACCAAATAGGATGCCTCGTTCCAACAAATCGGAGATCGACATCGCCGCCCATAAAGCGCCTTATACGGTGCCATCCGAATCAACGCGTGCCAACTATTGTTGTACGTGAATTCGATCAATGGTAAATGCTCCTCACAGTCACTGCTCCAGTCGAGAGCACAAGCACGCAACATATCCTCGAATTTCTGAATAGTGCGCTCCGACTGTCCATCTGACTGAGGATGAAAAGAGGTACTCAAAAGCAAACGAGTACCCAATGCCTTATGCAACGCTTGCCAAAAACACGATGCAAAACGGCCATCCCTATCCGAAACAATAGACTTCGGAGTACTGTGAAGCCTCACAATCTGCGCAATAAACACACGAGCCAACTTCTCCGGGCCCCAAGTATCCTTGTGCCCAGAAAATGTGCCGACTTGGTCAGACGATCAACAATCACCCAAACCATATTCATGCCCGACCTCGATCTCGGCAAACTCGTGATGAAGTCCATCGAAATATCTTCCCATTTCCATTTCGGGATGGGAAGTGACTGCAATAACCTGGCCGGTCGCTGATGCTCGATCTTGACCTACTGACAAGTCAAACATCTCGCTACAAACCGTGCGAACTCTTCCTTCATATCATTCCACCAGAAATTCCTCCTCAGGTCCTTGTACATCTTACTCGATCCAGGATGAACAGAAATTCCTGTCTCAATTCCGAGTATTTCGGTACGCACAAACGACTCTGGAATCTCAATACCCCATCTTCATGAATCACAAACCCAGTAGACTTTACCTTAAGAACATTCTCTCGGATTTGAATAATCATCGGATCCTCCAGCTGCTTTAATTTAATTTCATCGGTCAGAGACGACGAAATCTCTAAAGCACAAAGTTGCCCTACGGCTCCAGGTAACGAAACCTCAACACTCTACTCAATCAAATCCCCCTGAAGCTCATATTGAGACGTAAGGATCTCAAGCGTCCTCAACGCAACCAGTTTCCGACTCAAGGCGTCGGCCACGATGTTCACCTTGCCCGGATGATAAAGGATTTCGAGGTCATAATCCTTAATCAACTCTAACCACCTCCTCTGCCTCATATTCAACTCCCACTGAGTAAATATGTACTTCAGACTTTTATGATCGGTAAAAATCTGACATGCAGAGCCAAAAAGATAGTGACGCCAAATCTTGAGCGCAAAAACAACTGCCGCTAACTCCAAATCGTGAGTAGGGTAGTTAAGCTCATACGACCAACTGTCTCGATGCAAACGCGATAGTCTTACCGTACTGCATCAACACGCACCCAAGACCCTGACCCGAAGCATCGCTAAAAGAGCCGCTGATAAATTGGGATTAATCCATACCGACGTATGTGGTGCTTTGGAAGTAGCACGTAACGGATATCAATATTTCATTATGTTTACAGACGATCATACTAGGTATGGTTATGTATACTTAATGAAACATAAATCCGAGGCCTTTGAGAAATTCCAGGAATTCAAGGACCTAGTCGAGAAATAAACTGGTAATCATATCAAAGCACTTCGTCGGACCGAGGTGGCGACTACATGAGTATGGAGTTTGACGAGTTACTTAAAGAACATGGAATAGTTTCACAACTAACACCTCCAGGTACTCCTCAGTTAAATGGTGTGTCAGAAAGAAGGAACCGGACCTTGTTGAACATGGTCCTTTCCATGCTGGGCTATACTGACTTACCAATTTTCCTATGGGGATATGCACTCATGACTGTCGCTTACATCTTGAACAGATGTCATTCCAAATTCGTTCCTAAAACTCCACATGAGATGTGGGAGGGCAGGAAACCAAGTCTTAATCACGTTAGGATTTGGGGATGTCCCGCCTATGTCAAGAAGACTAAGGTGGAGAAGTTGGAAGCTAGGTCCGCGAAGGGACGTTTCATTGGATTCCCGTATGGGACGATGGGGTATCTATTCTACATGCCTGAAGATCGAAAGATCGTTGTTGCTTTACAAGCACACTTCCTGGAAGATGAGTTCATTCAGGAAGGCGGAGCAGGTAGAAGTATTTCTTAGAAGAATACAATGCAACTCCTCGGGAGACACCTGTGCAAGAAACAGGAACCAAAACTTCTGAAACACAAGTACAACCACCTCGTAGGTCTAGTAGGGTGTCTCATTTACCTGAGAGGTATGGGCTTGTGCACTTGGAGGAGCTAGATCTCCATGAGGTTCCAAGTGATAGCCAAGAGTCTGACCCAAAGACCTATGACCAAGCGATGGTGGATGTAGACTCTGTGAAATGGCGTGAAGCTATAGAAGCTGAGATAGACTCGATGAATGTCAATCAGGTCTGGACTCTGGTAGACCGCCCCGAGGGCATAGTGCCTATTGGGAACAAGTAGATCTACAAGAGAAAGACTGGTGGAGATGGCAAGGTTGACGCCTTTAAGGCCAGGCTTGTGGCAAAGGGTTATACCCAGAAGGAAGGGATCGATTACCATGATACCTTCTCGCCCGTAGCATGATCAAGTCTATTCGCATGATGCTTGCTATAGCTGCCTACCAGGATTATGAGATATGGCAAATGGACGTAAAGGCGGCTTTCCTTAATGGATTCCTCGAGGAGGAAATCTATATGGAGCAGCATAAAGGCTTTGTGTCCGAGGTCGATATTCAGAAAGTGTGCAAGCTTCAACATTCCATTTATGGACTGAAGCAAGCGTCGCGTAGTTGGAACCTTCGTTTTGATGAGGCGGTCAAAGAGTTTGACTTCGTGCAAAATGAAGAGGAACCTTGTGTATATAAGAGGGTTAGTGGGAGCAATATCGCATTCTTAGTACTATGTGTAGATGACATTCTACTAATAGGAAATGATGTGGGAATGCTCAGTTCTGTGAAAGCTTGGCTTTCGAGTAATTTCTCCTTGAAAGAC
Organism: Orobanche coerulescens; assembly: GCA_033398695.1. Taxonomy (NCBI): domain Eukaryota; kingdom Viridiplantae; phylum Streptophyta; class Magnoliopsida; order Lamiales; family Orobanchaceae; genus Orobanche; species Orobanche coerulescens. Next base: position 117,110,787 of record CM065801.1, read on the forward strand.
TTGGGAGAAGCAACCTATATTCTTGGTATTCGGCTCTACCGGGATAGAGCGAAGAGAACAATAGGTCTTTCCCAAGCCCTCCATATAGATAAGATCTTAAAGCGATTTAAGATGGATGATTCTAAAAGAGGGTTCCTTCCGATGCAACATGGAATAAAACTCTCCTTGAAGATGTGTTCTCAAAGTGAGGAACAATGAAGGGAAATGAGTAATATACCATATGCTTCGGCCGTGGGTAGCCTTATGTATGCTATGTTGTGTACGAGACCTGACATTGCTCATGCTGTAAGCATGGTGAGTAGGTTTCAAGCAAACCCAGGTATGGAACATTGGACTGCCGTAAAGAACGTTCTCAAGTACTTGAGAAGGAATAGAGATATGGTTCTTATGTATGGCGGTAGAGAATTGGATGTGGTGGGATTCACTGATTCGGACTTCCAAGGACTGAAGGACGATTCGATGTTTACTTCTGGCTACATATTTACTCTTAATAGAGGAGCAGTATCTTGGTGCAGCGCCAAGCAAAGCGCGACTGCTGATTCCACCTATCAGGCTGAGTATCAAGCAGCCTCGGAGGCTTCCAAGGAAGGGTTCTGGATTAAAAAGTTTCTGGGAGAACTTCAAGTGATACCATGTGCTGAGCTTCTTGTTCCGATGTACTGCGACAATGATGGAGCTGTAGCACAGGCCAAGGAGCCGAGGTTTCACAACAGTACCAAGCACATTGAGAGGAAGTATCATCTCGTAAGAGAATTTGTTCGCAAAGGATACATTGTGCTGCATAGAATAGACTCAGCCGACAACGTCGCTGATCCACTAACCAAGCCACTTTCTCAGACTAGCTTGGAGCGTCATCTGGAGAACATGGGTATTAGATACCATAGTGTGTGGCATTGAGTGCAAGTGGGAGATTGTTAGGAGTATGCCCTCGAATGCCACTCAGAGGATGTTGAGTGAGGGCATTGTACTTGTAATTATGTAAATCATTTATATAAGGCAATGAATGTTTCTTTATTCACTAGTAGTTACTGGCATTCCTAACTCGTAAATATAAGTATAGAAACTAGTCCATGTATTTGAGAGCAAAACGTTCCACTCCTTATTGGATAAGGAGGTCGGCACTGGAAAGGTTTATAGCTCAAATACTTAATCATTCGCAAGTCGTAAAACTTGACTGGGTGTTAAGTTTATATGAAGACTTGTATGACGTGTTCTTTGACATGGAGAGTGCCTATCGAACGCTAATTGGTTAGTGGGAGCACACGTTATAGGTATGCTAATTGAATTAGTATACTCGAACTGACTCACCCTCGATTCGTCACACGGATTTCACTCCGGGACAGTCAATGACGGAATCGAAAGGTTGTGATAGGTATTCGTGAACCTTCGACTTGAAGAATTAGTAGGGATGTGCTTGTGACGTCAAGATTTTCATTAGAGTAGTTCGACCCTGTAAACCGGGAGGCGGGGGTCAACCTCGACGTGCATCTTGACGGGCAAGTAGCAAGTCCTACTCAATACCAAGATAGAATTCTTTCTCCAGTTAGTGAGTGGGTTATATGTCCTATGCGATTATTGGCAGATGAGATCAAAAGTCTTTGGCCAAAGCATTAGAGCTAGTTGTATTAGATACATGAGAGCTCGATGATCTCGATTTGCATTAACGCATGCATAGCGTCAAGTACAGATAGGGTTTGACTGACCGTGACCCTATAACTTGATCGGGGCATTTGAAAGAAGTATTTATACGTATACTGGTATTCACGACAGAATGGTTCTTGAATGATCCCATCATTTGTTCTCAGTTGGGGTACAGTGTAGGTCGCCAGGCTGGCTAGGTGGTGCTACTACTCTTTGCTTCCTCCCATTACTGACTGAGACGGACCTACCGAGTCGCACAATAGGATTGACGACGAAATGAATCAAGCTAATTCTCTCTAGAAAGTCCTTTTCATTGCCTTCTCTTTTCACTGAATGAATATTAGATATTGGATATCTAAATTTGGGACATTGGATGTCTAAATCGATTTATTGATTAAATTGATTTACGGCCTAATGAATTAAATATATCACTAGGTGAGTAATTTAATTCATGAATATAATTATTTCTTAGAGAAATTAATTACGTTATTTTGTATTTGATATGTTTAATTAATTGGATTAATTAAATTATAAAAAATACATCGGAACGGAATCGGAGTTTATCTGTTTGGACTCACGGGAGTTCAAAATGGACTGGACTCGTCCGACTCCTTCTAGAACGGCCGCCCCTCCCTTACCTACTCTCCATGGTCTTTGTCTCCATTTTAATAATGGATGACTCATGACCATGTGAGATATCATATCTCTTTTTTACGGTAAAGGGAGATTTTGGGTGATTGTGTTGGGAGAATAAATATATACTTGGGACACTTTCTCCATAGAGGCTTATTTCACGGATTTGTGTTAAGTAAGGAAAGAAGAAAAGTTTCCAGGAGTCTTAAAAGTGTTCTACATCTTCATATTTTTCTTTGAGTAAAATTGTGAGAATTAATTGAGAGATATAGATTATACACTTGGAGTGTTATAATCAAAAGGTTCATCATCAAGCTCTAGCCGTATCCTTAGAGGATAGCAAGGTGATGGTCATCCCGTTTGTTTCTCCGGCGCGTGGCAGATGCGGTAATTTCGGTATTGGATCATCCAAGGGCTTGGAGTATTTTGGATCGTAGCTTGGGGAATAGCTCAAGAGAAGAACACCATATAATCGTATATATGGATTTCGAATAGCTTGGGGAATAGCTTGGGTATGATTTCGAATCTTCCTTTTGTTTAATTTTATATTCGTATATGCGTAGCTCGATCGATCCTCGTAGGGATTTGGATCGAATTAATTTTCGTTTTACCGCTTCCGCTGGGCCTTCGTTTTAGGCACCGAATCCCAACACGTCATTCCGCTCGAACATCTAGGTTTTCTAAAGCAATTGAGTAAGTAGATATGACATTTTAAAAAATCCTCCACAAACCTAGGATAATACCCAGCAAGTAATAAAACTTATAATTTTCTTCACATTCTTTGGCTTTCACTGCAAAATAGCATTAATCTTAACAGGTAATCAAGGAACATCTCTTTATTTAGCTAAAACTCACCCTTGGAGAATTTTGAAAACAATTCCTTTGACCTTAATATTTCATATGTTGCGCAAACACTTAGTAGGTTCTTTTCTATTACGTGAATATATCATAATATCATGAATAAAGACAACCACAAACTTGCCCAGATAGTCGATAAGTACCTTATTCATCATCTGCATGAATATGTCTGGAGCATTGTTTAGCTCAAATGGCATGACCAGGAACTTGTAGCGCCCATAAAGTAACAAAGTTTGTCCTTAAATTTTTTAAAACAACAATGCTCCTTGAAAGATGGTCAAATAAATAAATAATTGGCAATGATGAATACTTTTTTATCATCACTTTGTTTAATTCTCGGAATTCGATGTATAAATGAAGTGACATATCCTTATTACATAGGAATAACACTAGCACGCCCCACGAAAAAGCACCTTCCCATATATACCCCATATTTAATACCCCCATAGTTGTTTCCTCAACTCGAGCATACAAGTTTAACATTCGGATCCGCTGTGGTGGCAATCCTAGCAAGTTTTTTGGAAACACATCAAGATACCGATTGAGAACAGGAATCAGTGACATCTCAATACCTCCCTATTCTTTCATGGCGTAACACCAATATCCGACACATAATTGCTTCAATACTTTCACTGGTTTCATTATGTTGATCACCTCTACCGAATTCCCCATCATTTGGCCTTTAAAAGTGCACTCGATATCATCTTTTGCAAGCGTTTTTATAGTTTTCTTGTAGTCAATAATATCTCCATGTCTATCTAACCGTCCTAAGGACCAAATCCTCCTTGCCAAATTGGCTACAAGGTGATTCGAATGCCAATACCTCTATCGTATTCTTAACGGATAATTCCTAATCTAATTATTTTGTGTCAATCTCTCTCCCCTCGGTAAACCCACAAAAAAGGCTCACATCATATATACAATTAGTATGCATGTGTTTCACACAAGACAAGGAGATAAAGGAGTGTGTTGCCACATAATCGATTAAGACACTAACATAATGTGAAAGAATATGGATCAAGCTCATATGCTCATCTAGTCTCATAAATGCGTAGGGGTATGGGACCAATTCCTAATCCCCCCTTACTATCCATCTGACCCCTAACTTGGCCATAGTCAATACTCTAATGTGGTTGGCTAGCTTCCTACCGCTGATTAACGCTTGACTCTGTTAATGTAGGTGTAGAAGCTTGTGTCCCGAAAGATCTACTGCTTACTCCACAGAATGCCGCCAGATTATATGTCTTGATTACCTGCATTATTGACACATCTTGCAGTTAATCAGTAAAGAACTCATGAACTTGACCCTTCCTAACTGGCCTCGGGCAATATTCAACTTCAATCGGTTTATTGGACTCAGCCCAACTCACCAACGATCATTGGGCTCAATGGTCTTCCACCAATCATAAGTATATTTGTTGAGAAAATATCACTATGCCATAAATGGCCTTTGGCAACCACATAACTGTGTTACCTTAGACCCAATTTTCTGTTGCCACAGGCCCAAAATGGGCAAAGGTAACACTTTAGCTAAGTTGCTCTGTGAGCAGTAACCTTTGGACTCAAAGGCAACACGATAAGCAGCCTAAGCTAACATAGACAAACTCGTTACCAAAGAACTCTATAGCAACGTCGTGAGGATCCTACAGCAACATCAATTCTGTGTTGCAACAGACTTTATGATTTTACAAAATATATAGAAAAACAGATGGACCCCACAAAGTGGGCCCATGTGTGGGCCCTATCGGTGGGCCCCACCTTGGTGGGCCCACAGATAGGCCCACTTTGTGGGTCCACCTTGATAGGGACTACAGGTAGGGCCCACATGGGGCCCAATGTCTGGGGTCCACGATCTGGGATCCACTTTGTGGGGCCCACAAGATATGCAAATATTAGTTAGTCTAATGTAACACCTATTTTACCAACTGCAACACCCTGTGTGTTGCCAATGCAAGGCATTGGTAACATATATATTATACCTAAGGTAACACCTTAGTTTAACAAACTAAAAATATAAACTTTAAATATTGCATTTCCCATTAAAATGGCAACAAACCAATTCATAAAACCATCCAATCATAAAACTACCAACTACATCAGTTCAAAACCAAAACTACATCATCCACCAACTACATGAAAAATCAGATGGGAGAAAGCTGAACTAATAAGGCATCTCCGTAAGACCATCCTTATCACTAACTACACACTTAGACAAGTCATGAGCCAATGCAGCCTCATCAAGATCAAAAGGTCTATTTGTGGCTGCAAGTACCAATACACGTTCCTTATCCTTTGTACGCAATCCATCCCAGTTCACCATAAATTCATTCTTCATTTTACGCATTGCTTCATGTTCTCCAGGGTTTTCCCGTCTCCCTAACATGCTGTCAACCTACGGCAACAAAAATAAACGAGGAAAAATGATGTGGGACAAAAGGAGAAGAAAAGAAAGAGCGACGGATATCTTGGAACATTATACCAACCTCATCAACAAAAACAACACTCGGGGCTATTTTGCTAGCCAAGGAGAAGACTGCTTTAACATATTTCTCTCCTTCACCAAACCACTGAACACAGGAAATCAATAAATTAATATTCAAGATAAAACTGTAACACGTTAGGCACTCAAGTGGGAACTCCACCCAAAATATCTATCAGCCCCTTGAAATACGGACGTCCACGGAAGGTTCACAATCTAGAGTCTTCCGTACCACGTCCAAATCTAGCAGGTCGGACCAAACTGTTCGTCACTCAATCCGGAAGCCGTAACTCCACCCAAAAGCAAGCTCGTGAGTAGAGGATTGGCTCCCAACTTAAGAACCCATCCACAATTGCTTGTGCATTCGATTTGGATCGTAAAAACTACCCGATTCAAGGTGTAACAAGAATCGATTTTTGACGTGATGCTTGACATGGATATGTTGATAAAGTTAGCACCAAAGATCGCTTGCAAGACTTTTGCAAGCATAGTTTTACCGATCAGGAGGCCCAAACAAAGAATATCCCCTTACAAGGCCGCCAAAAATAACATATATATATATAAGAAGAAGAAAACGACATCTCCACAACAGAGAGAGATTGAACCGAACTTCTAATATGCTCTATAAAGCGACAATTTATCTACCTTTGTTAGTTGTCCTTTCTTTGAATAGTTACGCCTTTGCAGAGGTAGCATCACCAATTCCTTTAAAGTTTCCTTCACATTTTCCAATGCCCCAATGTCATCAAAAGTAACTCCAATATCACCGGGTGGAATAACCTCGCAAGTAGCTTCTTCTCAAATTCATTTTCAGTAACCACATCCTACAACTCAAAGCAGGCATTCTTCTAAACGACATTGTACGAAATAATATCTGGAAACATCAAACAAGTCCAATTTATCTTCAATACTTCACCTTAAGAGACTTTTTCAAACTCTTGTTTTCATTTTGAACGCTCTGTAGAATGTTTAGCCCGTATTTAACACTGCAACATAAAGCCAGAAAAACAGCAAGGAGTAAAGGACCAACACTAGCTCATCATTCCTTCATCTTCGTTCTGTGCCTTGTGTCATGGCTAAAGAAATTAGACACGGATTTTTACCTTTCACTTGAAATGACAAGCTTTGACTCCTTGAGTGAGGCTTCAGAGCAGTGCATAAAGTGATGGCTTAAAGCCCATCCAATGATTTTTTCGGAGTCTATCACCAACAGAACAAGAGTTAAGGAACATCAAATTGAACCACACAACACAATGATTAAGGAAATTTAAGTTGAAATTAACCGACTTTCGTTAGTCAAGACTATGTCTTTAATGCATAAAGTTTCTAGATCAAGACAATCAAGTCCGGTCCGCTGTAGAACCTGAAATTGATATGAAGAAAAACATAAGAGGTAAGTCGAGATCCATGAAAACACAGCTCATACAAGGTAAAAATCATACTCGGGACAGCAGTTATGCATATAACACGATGTCTTCAATTTATATATACAAACAAACCTCGCTACAATTATCTGTAACAAATAACGATAATTAGTTAAATTCATCAGCACAAGGAAATAACAAAATGGATCAAAATCACATGCACTTTTGGAGACCTAGAGGCTCATTTATCAAAAAGCCTGCCGAACTCCAGCTAATCAAAAAATAAAACAAAATATTTGATGTTTTCATGATTGGTGTCGATACAAAACAAAAGCAGCAAGCAAGAAGCAAAAGAGTATTTAACCCATACTAATTTCATAGAAGTACAACTCAGACCACGATAAAATAGTAATTAAATACCGAGATACAGTGGAGCATGATGAATGCTATCGAGTTTTTAGTAAGAAATTTCTCTAAAAATGCTCAAGTGTTCTCTATAAACTTGATTGCATGATTAACCAAAGAGTATTAGCCCCTATCAAAATTGTAGGAAAAACAAATCATGCAAAGAGCATGGTTATCAAGTCGTCGGCTAGTCGTCGACCCGCATTTTGTAGCAAGCCGTCCGTCAACTTGTGAATTCAAGACGGTAATTTCTTTACCCGATATCTCGACCCGAGAAACCAGATTTTTAACCCAAAACCCAACCCAAAAATAACAAATTCTAAATAAAAAGGGTAAACGAATAAAACTTACGCGGGGAAGAATAAAACTTACGTGGTTCTTCCCCCAATTAGATGACTTGCTTGAATTATTAGATACTCATCACATGTTTTTGTTTGATAGTCTACAACTTCAATTATATTTGAATTGGATGTTATTATGTAATGACTATGCTCTATTGTGGATATTTGCTGAATCTGAACTTATATTTTATTACTACGACTTGTCGACTTGTCGTCCTCACAATACATAAGCGACTTGGCTCGACTTGGCATCGTGGCAAGCATGCACAGAGCAATGAACATGAGACATCATTATACCCACCAAACCAATCTCCTACACCCCCAAAATTACAGTTCACATACCCTAAATAGTAAATCTTTATATCCAACCCACCTAAGCTCTTTATGCTCGTTTTAGCCCAGCAGGGCCTGAACGGAAAAACAAAACCTGAACCCTAATATTTTTCATTTACTCTCTTGCTCTATCTGCTCGATTTAGCCTAGCACATTCACAACACAGCACAAAATAGGCCCCACAAAAGAATACCCAATTTCAACCAACTAGAACTCTAATGGAAAAGCCTCAAGAAATGCTAAATCTAGAGAATCCGAACAGAAAATCAGAAAAACCCAAAAACCCATCCAGAAAAATACAAACAGAAATCAGCGAGAACGACCACAAATATGAAAATCTGTTCGGTCTAAAATTCCGATTCAAACCATAAGAAAAGATCTGAATTACATAGTTTTGAAAAGATAAAGAAAACAGAGGAGAATAAAAAAGAAATAGATTTACCGTAAAGAAATAAACAAAGCAAGAGCGAGGAAGATGAGAAGATAAACCAAGAAAGGAACCAGACACAGATAGGAAAATAAAAAACAACTCAGCCAAAAAAAAATCGAAAAGAAATATGCTCACCTTAAAGGAAGATACAAACCCACAGCAAGACCGATGACAAACTAAAAGCCCTCCACAGTAGAACAACAAAGAAAAAGCAGCGGCCAAGAGAATAGAGAAAAGATAGATTAACGAAATAGTGAGAGAGATAGATAAAGAAAGCCCAAACAACGCTTCAAAGAGAAAAGAAAAAGCAAACCACGTTTTCAACCACACCGACATACACTCTTTTAAAATAGTGTAGATATATATATATATATATATATGAAATAATGTAAAGGACTTGCCATGTGCCCTTTTACTAGACTTGCCATCTCAAACAGGTAACTAAAATAGAACAGAAAAGGTCTCTACGGATATGATCCTAAACAAAGGGAAGCCATTTCTGGTTAAGAAGTTCATGTGAGATTAAAAAGTCACCTTCATTAAAGGGTTGAAATGACTTTCTTGTATATCGGAGGATGGAGATTCTTGAGAGGTTTTGAAGTATCCTTTTGAACTAGATTTAGCTTTATTAAGATTCTCCAGTTGTTTCATTTTAACATTGTAGTCAAACCCAATACCAACTTTGGATCCAATTACTTGTTTATCATTAAACGCCTTTACAAGAGTTGATGCGGTTTGATAAGCTTCTAACTTATTGTCTAGCTCAGTTATTTTAGCCTTAAGCTCAGTCTCTGTCTCAACACTGACTAGAAGTTTATTCTCTAAATACTCATTTTGTTGTTTTACGTTTCTATTTGAGTATTAGTGATTTCTAGTTCGGCAGTCCTAGCTTGGGCTTTGCTAAGTTCAGCTCAAGCTAATTCAGTTTCTTTCTTAGCCTCATCTACATCAAACTTAGCATCTTTTAGTTTACCCTCAAGAATTCTAATTTCTCTTGCACTGTATCACATTTTTAACGCAATCTTTAGTACGACACTTAAATGTTTTGGACATATCAAAAGGCATTTTTCTTACCTCATAGCCGTAGGTAGGATCCCAGTTTGTGTTTACCATGAGCGCAAGGTTTCCATACTCCTCTTCTTCATCATCAGTGTCATCCCAGCTTTTGCCTTCTACAATATATGATTTGACAGCAATTTGTTAAAATTCGTCATGAATCCATAATTTATCTATAGAAATTGTCAAACAACAGCAAATCAAAACAAATCGGGCCAAGCCCGAATTCAAACTCTAACCTGAATACAGAAACCTGGAACTCAACTCATATCCAAACTCACCTAAACCGGAACCCGCTGCCACCACTGGTCGTGAAATGCCGCCGCATCGCCTGAAGCTGAGGTCGCCGCTTCCATATGGCACGGGTCGGAATCCGATGGAAAGCCCTTCTACTGTGACACCACCATCCAATTTCAGTCCACTCGCGATCGATGAGTGTGTGTATCTGTCAGCCCGAGAGTGAGAGTGAGTGTGTGGTTTTTCTGCAGGTGAGGAGAGTTTAGAGAGAGAGAGAGAGAGAGGAGAGGGTCGAGAGGTAGGAGAGAAGTGGGAGAAATGAGGATAGCGGCCGATCGATTGGACGGTTTTTTATACCCTTTAGTTTTTAGGTTTATTCAATTAAACCCTCAATTTTCCATAATCCTTCAATTTAACCCCAGATACTTCTAATTATTTCAATTTGACCCAAAAAAATATAATACCTTCAAATCCAGTCCTCTTTTGACTCAAAGCATTTATAATGTTAACATTTCAATTAATATTAATAATCCGTTAAATTTTATGCAATATATTTTTATTTTCATTTTCAGTCATTATATCATAGTATTTTATAATGATTAAAATATTATTATATGTAGACATAAAATTTGTTATTTTAATTATTTTGTAATTAATCATAGTTATTACAAGATTTTATTTTTTTATTAATTTTTTAATTATTTAAATCAAAATTTATTAATTTTCAAATACTACTTTATTTTAAAACCTTTTCAATTTAAATTGATTAAAATTATTTTATTATTTATAAAATATATATATATAATTCATTATTTGATAGAGTAATTTTTTATAAAAATAGATTCAAGGTTTTATTAAAATTAATTATTTTTAAAGTTAAAAATTTATTAAATCATTAATTTTATATAAAATTCAAAATTTTGTTTATTAATACTCTAAGGTAACATATCTCATGGTCTTACTGAGAGTTACACCTTTTATACCTAGAGTAACATATATTTCAGGATTTGGTAACACCATAACCCGAATGTTGTGGTAGGTCCAAAATTTCATAGCTATGGTAACATCCAAGAAGGTAACACCCCCCTTAAGTGTTGTAAAAAGCCATCTATGGCGTAGTGTATTGTGCAACATGGACCTTCCTCTCATCGGGTTAGTCAACCCCTCAAAAACCTTTTCCATCTCATGAGTCAGTGATTCCAACTCGTATCATATGAAGACCTATTAAAACTGGAAGGATGTATTTCGACCACCTCGTGCAACAATTTTTCAGTCTTAGGCCCCTCAATTTGACACTCGGGCTGTGATGTTATTGTCGTCTTCATGTGTTGCACTACTTGAGCTAACTGTATAATTTGCATCACAACCTGCTGAAGCACGATAAAAATTCCTGCATGTTACCTATCGTGTGCTCAATAGTATTTCTTTGATGTCCCCCAATACTCGATTCAACCAGGTTAGATAATGAATTAGTAACTAAATTCAACCCCAGAACGTATGGGGTACCTACTCCAGTGACCAACCACGACCACAATTGCAATCTATTCTTCTCGACATTCTGGATATAGGAGTCTTAGCGCAATTCACAAGAAAAACACACCATATGGTCAAAGCTTGATAATATTACAATAACTTATGCGCAATTAAAAATTATATCTAAAAAATATTGAGACTTACAACCACATCGTATAAAGATGCTGGTAGCAGAACAATAACATCCACAACATACTGACTTATACTACATGACACCCCCCCACATGACTAGACAACTTAGGTATCCGTAAATCTAATATCTAATACCATATATTATAATACTCAATTTAATCAGGGCAAATATAGGCCATAAATCCTCCTAAATACACAACAAAAGATATAAGCATTAACTACCAAGTTTGACCAGTACAACAACAATATCACAATAATGAATAAACTGATATAATCCAACAACAAATAATATAAGCATTAACTACCAAGTTCGACCAGTACAACAACAATATCACAATAATGAATAAACTGATATAATCCAACAACAAATAACGAAACCCATCACATGGGTCTGAAATGAATAACAAGCAAGAATAGTACTTGCATATTTCAACAAACGAAAAAAACGTAAGGAAGATGGCAAGTGATAGAGATGCCTAATATCATTGTGGCATGTCATCCTCGCAGCGACCCTATGGCCATTGCTTCAGGTCATTTGTACCTGAATATGAAAAATATTCGCCTCAAATAAGTTAGCATATGGAATTGCTAGTGTATATACAAATAATCATATGAAACATATCTCAAACATTTATAGAAAGCACGTTTTCCCGAAAAATGATCTAATATTCTTGAATATAATTAACACATTAAAATTATCAAGAAAATATTATGTCATAACTCTCAATATTAACTATTAACCATCACCCTCAATATGGCTACTTAGAGGCCCCTTGGACCGTCACTGAGTGGTTAACCCTTATTCATTATTTGGTGCAGTAAGAAATGATCCATAGAAGTCTCGTTGGACCGGCCCTGGGTGAACATCAACCTTTCGCAATGATGTACACTAAAGCATCATTTTCAGATGCAAAAAATATAGTGCATACGAGTAAAGTACTTGCATCTTTAAATCTAAAGACACAAAGAAATAACTAGAGTTGTGTTCCTCAATCAACAGTTAAAAGTCTCCAAACTTTAATCATAAAATAATCCTTACTATTATCATACTATGCAAAATAAACTGAACTTGCACCAAAATCCCAACCTAAGATTCTACATGCCATTACATCGAACACAGTACAAGCGCAATGCAAGGTATCACAACCAAAAATTAAGTTTCACCACTAATGGTCCCAATTTTGTAAGAAGTACCAATAAAAAATTTAAGTCAATCAAAATATCTTAACCATAGGCAACAATTCGAGTTGATAGGCCATAAAATCGAAGTTCCTCAAAAAAAATACCAAAGGTAAGGCCCTAAACCAAAATTACCTCAAATCTGAAGAAATTTGGGTGAAAGTCCGAAAATGGAGTGTTAAGAACTCATGTTAATATGACTAATGTGAGTATTTATGCTTGTCCGCATACTGAATACGCAAGGAGTCCAGAATGTATCATGTTATGCGACTTGTTTCAAACACTGGTATTTCGTTGTACGACAAGCGCAACAAATGACTCAAAGTTGCACGTATTCAACATCGTGTTGCATACATATTGCGAGTTTCAGGGGGTATAGTGCAACTCTGCAAGGCTTTCTCCCTAATTATCTATTATTTCCTTTTTCAATCGATTGAATTTGGTGTATTTATATGTCGAACCCAGAAATGTTCCATGATGTATGTGTTGATTTTACAATATCAATCACGTATTGTGACATGACAATAGCAATTATCTCAAACTCATCGTCGTCTCATGATATTTTCCATATAAATGGAAAAAACTATGATGTTGACGGTTTTGGAATTTCGTTCTATTTCTCCTTCATATGAAGGTTGCGACAGGAAGGGCATCCGGCGTAAAACTTTGCCACTTTGTTATTTGCATGAGTTATGGTGTTAACTAATTTTAGACAATTAAACGACACTATAATCTTCATGCCACCGACCCCAACATAGTTGGGATTTAGGTGTTGTTGATGATGATATGTCGAACCCAGAAAAACCACCATATCAATCTCTTTTGAACTTTTTAGTTTAATCTTTCTGAAAACTTTGAAATCATGGTCCGGATTTCTCTGTGTTCGGGGCTCTTATTTTACGGTTGTCTGCTGGCCTACTTTAATTGAGTTGAGGGAATTTCAGTGTTCATGATAGGTCTCTGCTCGTGTCGGCCACATTGCTCTTTTTAGTTGCTCTAGATTTGGGAAGGTTTTTTCCTTTGGGCGCTCTTTCTTTTTTGGTTCGATACTTTGAAAAAATTGATTTTGCTTGTAGCACAGATATGTTAGGATTATTCATAGTATGATTTACTTTCTTTTTTATTTAACTTGCAGGATGTTCCCAATTAGAATGATATATCTGGATACACTGATTTCAGCAAAGGCCGCTGATGGACTATTTGGGTCATGAGTGTGAGTATGTTCTTGGTGCGATCAAAGGCCTTAATTTAAGGTACAAAAATCTCGCAAATAATTCTTAAATAACGTGATTTCTTATGACGGGGTGAACATGCCTGATTGTCTGTACCATTCAATTATATATATATATATATATAGGGAACGATAAAGGATACAGACTACAGAGATAATGGTTTCCCTAACAAAGGTTATAGGGCATAATAGGTATTTAATCTGCCACGAGAATTTTGATGCCATTAATTTCGTTATTGCATCATATATTTTTGTGAGCATTTATTACATAATTTTCCTTTTTTTCCTTTTTGATCCTCTGTATATTCCTAGCAGGTTCGATATTTTCCATTTTATATTGAGGAAACAAATTTGTAGGCGTATTTTGTAGAGTGCGTAGAAAATAAGAAAACAGTGTGCTGAAAGTTGTTTTAATCTCATGTTTTTTATATACCTTCTACTTAATGTGAACCTTCCATGCCCCACACGATATATGTAAAATCAATTTTTAAAAACCCAAGAACATTAACTGCGAGACCCAACAACGAGAGGCCCGAAATTGCTAGGATGGTGACGGACGATGAAATACGGATATCTGTCACATTTTACGCATCCGAATCGGATCATGAGTGTGAGTATGTTCTTGGTCCGATCAAAGGCCTTAAATTAAGGTACAAAAGTCTCGCAAATAATTCTTAAATAACATGATTTCTTATGACGGGGTGAACATGCCTGATTGTCTGTACCATTCAATTAGCATCATATATATATATATATATATATATATATATATATATATATTGTTTACATGCATCAATATTAAATTTATCTTAATTATGCATTTAAATATACGATTTCGTGCATCAAAATTTCAATGCATTAATTCTCACAAAAATTTGATGCATATAATCTAATATTTTAATGCATCGATATTTTGATACATATATTGCATATTTTAATGCATTGAAATTTTGAAGCACAAAATGCATATATTTCATGCATAATTAGTACAGAACTCATGAAAGTACTGCATCTAATATTGGTACTGCAAAGAATGCGTCATATATATATATATATATATATATATATATATATGGAACGATAAAGGATACATACTACAGAGATAATGGTTTCCCTAACAAAGGTTAGGTGGGACGGAGTGGGAGCGGGTAAGGGGGGTGGGTTCGTGAAACCGCACGGCTACACCGTGCCGTGTAGGTCGGGTAAGGGGGGCGGGCTGATTTTTCGGTTTCTGAAGCCGCAGCAATATTGCAAAAAAATGACTGTTGGGGGAGGGATTCTAGCCGTTGTGCAACGGCTAGGAACAATAAAAAAAAAAAAAAAAATTCCAACCCCTATTTAAACTAATCTTTCACCTCTATTTTCAAAATAAAAACCCACAACACACAATAATCTTTCAAAAATACTAAACTATGGATCCAAGGAGAGGTAAAAAAACTTTCACCTCGCGTCAAGGTCGGGCTCAACCATCCCCGAATCAACCAAATCAAACTCCGTTAGGATTTACCCAATTTTATTCTCAACCATCCCCGAATCCATTTTATGTTCCACAACCCCAATCTCCACAATTTTTCCCATATAATATGGGTCCTCCTCAATCAATCCACAACACTACAACATCATCTGCCAAGCGAGTTTTCCTGCTCGAAAACCTTAGTGAAGACGTAGAGTACGTGCAAACACAACCACTACCAAATGAAGAAGACGAAGATGAGGAAGTTCAAGAAGTCGATCCTAGAGGGAAGAAAAAGCTTCACGGAGGAGGCCCCGTGAAGTTTGGGCCGGCACAAGAGGAGGCGTTGGCGAAAGCATGGGTTCAAATCTCCACTTGTGGTGTTGTCGGTAATGAACAAAAGTCCGACGGTTTTGGAAACGGATTCTCGAGCATTACGAGGCAATCTGTGGGTTCGAGTTCACGATCTTTTCTTGCGTTGTATACCAAGTGGAGAACTATGAACACGGCCATGGGTATTTTCAACGGCTACTACCTCCAAGCGGTACATAATCTATACTTTATTATTTACAATTACATTATTTTGTTTTAGCTATACTTTTTTATTTTGCGTAATCCGCAGCTTTTATTTACAATTAAATTATTTTGTATATAATGTAGAAACGTGCTAAAAATTTAGTGGGTGCAACGACTTGACGTGGTGAGGCAAGTCGAAATGGATTTCTACACAAAGAAAAAACAATTTCTTCATACCGGGCGTGGGAGGTTGTCGAGGACATGAGAAATGGACGGAGCAAGAATGTTTTCAAGATATCACGGTCTGCAAAGCAATTCTTCAAAAGGAGGTCGGGAGTATGATGCGGCAAGCAACACCATTCCCGACATGAATGAAGACCCCACCCTCCAATTGAATCAAGAAAAATGAAGAAGAAGCAAGTGCATCCTCCTCGTCTATCTCAAGCGTTGCGGATGAAATCAACGCGTACACACAAAAAGAAGACACAATATTTGGAAGAAAAACGCGAGATGGCGAAACAATTGTTGGCTACACAACTCGAGGGGCGAAGTTCAAGAATACACAACGAGTTGAAGTTTTTTGGAGCCGCATGATCACATTCGCGATCCTCGCTATGTTGGAATTAGTTACCCAAAACGTGAACTTGCGGCCAAACACGGATGGGCTAATTTTTAAATTGTAGTGCAAGTTATTTTAATTTCAACTTATGTAATATTTTTTTTTAAGTTGTAGTTTCAATTTTTAAGTTGTAGTTTTTAAGTATTATGTAATGTTTTTTTAATGAAATGGTATGTTTTTATTTTAAATATTGTATGTGATTTTATGTATTTAAAAAAAAAAATGAAGATTAGGTACTCACCCCACTTGTTAGGGTAGTGTTAGGGTAGTATTGGGGTAGTTTTGAGTTGGAAGGTTTTTATTGGATAGAGGTGATGTGGCACCCTTAGGGTATTAGGGTACAAAACTTCCACTCCCTCCACCCTTATAGGGCATAATAGGTATTTAATCTGCCACGAGAATTTTGATGCCATTAATTTCGTTATTGCATCATATATTTTCGTGAGCATTTATTACATAACTTTCCTTTTTTTTCCTTTTTGATCCTCTGTATCTTCCTAGCAGGTTCGATATTTTCCTTTTTATATTGAGGATAAAAAATTTATAGGCGTGTTTTATAGAGTGCATAAAAAATAAGAAAACAGTGTGCTGAAAGTTGTTTTAATCTCATGTTTTTTTATCTACCTTCTACTTAATGTGAACCTTCCATCCCCCCACACGATATACAGTAGAAACTCTATAAATTAATATTGTTGGGACAACCAAAATTTATTAATTAATCGACAAATTAATAATTATTAATTTATATATTAATTAATATTTTATTAATTTATAATGAAATACTTAATTTACAAACAACTTTCAAACTTTCACTTAATTATCAGACAACGATGTACATATCAAATGAAGGGTCCAATTTAAAATAACCCTTCAATCTCTCATCTTATTATGCGTCCTGTGTTGAATATATCAGTGTATATTTTTTCTATAAATACAAAATCAAAATATGCGAACATTAAAGAGGTTATCATATTGAATCATTTATTGCTGAGCCTATATGAGAATACAACACTAGAAGTTCTTACGGTGATGAGGAAAATTAGAGATGCGATTTAAGATGAAATTGATTCCAACAAAAAAGAAATACAATTGAGTAATTTTTTAAGAAACCTTCATTAATTATTCCTATAATATGTATATAATATATGCTTAATTATTAATTTATATTTTATATGGGGCCTATGTAAATTATCAAAATGTATTATCTTATAATTTTAATAATTATTAATTTAAGACTTTACTTCTTAATTTAGCCAAAACTATTATCTTAGAGAGTTTATTAAATAATCGAGTATTAAATTATCGAGTTTCTACTGTATGTAAAATCAATTTTTAAAAACCCAAGAACATTAACTGGGAGACCCAACAACGAGAGGCCCGAAATTGCTAGGATGGTGACGGACGATGAAATACAGATATCTGTCACATTTTATGCATCCGAATCGGATCCTTCAGTATTTACCTTTGTTTCGATTACTTTAGCACAGGGAAACAAAGAAAAACTCCATCTATTTCTCTGATCATTTATCATCAATATGCAGTTGAAATGTTTCAAACTATTCCATGTGCGAACAGATCAGCACATAAATAAATGATGATTGATCTTAATAGATATATGGTCATGATTTTGATCACGTTTTCTTCATATTTTCTGGTTTTTTCTTGTATGACGGGCGAGTATAAGTTGTTGATTGAAAATTCAAGAGGTTTCATATTGTTACTCAGCTCGAGTTGAGAGCAAGTACGTGGTTTTGCAGAGTTACATTTTCCTTTTCTGAGGTGAGGTCATGTTTCTGTACAATATTTCAGATTTCGAATGTATAATATGTTGAATTTATCGGATTTCATACTGTTCCAATTATTTGAGATGGGAATAGTTCCTCAATTTTCAAGTAAATAATTTGTTGATTTGAAGTTTGCGGACGTTATAAACTGTATAATATTCTGAGCAAAATCCTTAGTTCATGGGGTTTTGCCTGAGTTTAATTTCGATGATAGGTACAATTTTTTTCTAAATCTAATGTTCTTGGTTGTGATTATGAAACATGCTCTATTGGCAAAGGGTTACTGATTTCTGAACCAAAAACTCCCGGTTTGTATTACTTTGGCAATTTGAGGACTGTAGGTTACAACTGTAATTTTCTTGGTTCTATTTATTTAAAATGATTCAGTTTAATGTTGTGACAATTTATGGAAACTGTGATGGTAATCAGTTTCTATAAGATGAGCAAATCTCATAAAAAAATTTGGTTCACGTTGGACAGAGCATTATGATCCGTTTGGTTGGTAATAATTTGGTTGGCTGCTAATTCAGGCTATCTCACATTCAGACTACGGGGAAATTAGGTTAGAGCCGTTAGGCTATTATATATATATATATATATATATATATATATATATATATATTTGAGGGCTACAGAGTCGATCTCTAAATTTCATTGGTTAGGATGATTAGCTATGCCTTTTGGTTGTCTCACTGATTTTTTAACTGGATTGGTCTGGACATGACTCTAATTTTATGTTAAATAACACGATCAGTTTTTTAGTTTGTTTGTTTATAGGCCAAGATTTTGAAAGACAACCACCATATTTCGGAATATAGTATCTTCTCAACCATTGTACTGCTAATATTTCCATCCACCTATGATTTTTGAATTTCAAGTTTTGTATTATAATTTGACTTCTCTTTTTCTTTGTAAAGGCGAGGGGCAGCTTATGATTTCTTCACGTCTAATCAACTTATGAAAAAATGAGGTCTGCTTTGAAATGATTATTTTTGGAGACAAGGCCAGATAAAAAAAGAGTGATAGTTCAGGTGATTAGAAACAAAATCAAGCTTAAATCTTTTGTCATTCTTGCCTGGATATGACTCTAATGTTTGTTGCGCACATGATTTTAGGTGTTAAATTTAATGTTCATGTACATATTCTTCCTGTCATTTTTGTTTCTTCTTATTTTATGCTTTTCTTTGTTTTTGGGTTGTGGATCAGGCTGATTGATGTGTTCACTGATTATTTGTTTGTCATGTTTTTCGGTTGTTCTACCATTAGTTGTGATCAATATTCATTATGCTTTTTTTAGTAATTTTTTCGTCTATGAAAAAGCCTAATTTTGTCCTTGAGTTGGTTTTGATTTGTGCTTGTAATGTTTCATCGTTTTTCTGATAGTTGTTTCACTATTGTTACGCCATGTTTTTTTAGCTTTTGTCTGCTATAAAATTACTGTTAAATGTTATTTTACAAATGTGTTGTGCGAGAATTATTTTTTTTTCTACAAATTAGTTGTGTTGTTTATTTTGGATTTGCACATAGCTTTATGTGGGTGACGGTAATTTTTTTTAACACACTAACCAAGATTATATTGTTCTGTTTTTCAGATTTGTGCCTTTCTCTGATATCGAGAGTTGATGTGGTATTTTCATTTTTAGGTAAACTTTCATTTTGAAATTACTGATGTTTCTCAGTTTCTCGTGTTATGCTGTGTTTTATTGTCGTTGCTAACTTCTTAGGATTTGTTTGGTACGTTTTTCTATGTGACTCTAAATCTGTAATCCCAAAAAAATTGAGACTATTATAGCATATTTGTTTATTACAAATTCAAAAAAAAAATATTACTAAAATAATGAAAATAGTTTGTTTATAAGTGAATGACAAATTTATATATATATGTTATTCTCTCTATTTCTGAGATCCTACTAGGTTTGATTTTTTTTTCGGCGAGAAATATCTTGTTATCGTTAGATGCTATTGAAAACATACGGTAATTACTTATGGAGGTGGTGTCGTAGTCGATGTTTGGTTGGCGGCAATCGTTGTTGGTGCAGTCGACTCAATCCGTTTGGTAAAATCTCGAGAAAAAAAATGTATTTTTTATTTCTATTTATTCTTAATCAAGTGGCATCAGTCTTTTAAATTCCAAATAGATAGATTTATTATTTTAAAACCATTCTTTTCCTCGAACTAAAATAAGCTTCGACTTGTTTAGTCTTTTTTTTTTTTTACTTTTTTGTAAGAAACCTTCTATTCAGTTCGTTTTTTCACTCAAGAGGTTCCATATGCTTGTGTTTTCATTAGCATGATTTATTAATGGGCTTTTATATTTTGAAAAGGAAGAAGTTCGTATTCGCTTGAGGCAGGTTAGTTTTGATTTCGTGTTATGTTTACTCAAAGTAGTGCTTTATGTGGTTTTGGTCGTTTGAGTTAAGTGGAAGAAACTAAAAATGTTATTTTCTTGCTTTTGAGACGTAACACCCCCGATATATTCAGGAATATTACAGTGTCGTAAATCCTTTACGTAAGAATTTACAAGGCTGATGAGACGAAAAGACAATAACAAATACCAACAAATGAAAGTAACTGAAATGAAATACAACGGTTTTGTACTGAAAAATACAAATGTCCAACGAAGAACATTAATACATAGCCAAATCCAACATCACAAAAGACAACGTACTCGAGTATTTATTTAAATCACACAAACATCTGACAATTAAACTCGTCGTCAGTGGTTGTTTTCCCGCTCTCTTGGATTCTGAACATAAAACAAATGTTCACCCCGAAGGGGTTAGCACAACGATGCTAGTACAAGTATGATAATTATGTAACAATGGTTTATTCAACAATAATCATGACAAGTTTCTCCAACGAGAAATAATAACACAACACATTACGAGATGGCATTCCAACGATCCAGCGCACACAGCTATAGATTCCCATGATGATCCCGTCGGACCAACGCATGGTGGACAATTAATCACAACACATATTCACATTACAACAAATACATAACTGACATAATACGAACAACTATAATTAGGGTACTTGCCTCAAATTGACGATAAGGATAATACTTCGACGGATATCAATACACTCGAAGGTCACCCCCTCGATTTATCACGTTGCAAGCTCGAACCTTAAACAATAGAAATTAATAAAGAGTTCATCTTTCATATAACCAACGTATGAACATCTAACATCTTAAACAATGGCCGAAAGTTCAACAAAATGTATCCTGCTTGATCTGCATAACGTACGTTACGTACCCAACATAGCGTACGTTAAGTCTGCTCGTTAGCGTACGCAAACTATGAAACCTAGCGCACGTTAAACATGCATTTGACAGTTTCTTCTCTGATCAGACGACTGTCTTGCCTGATGGTATAACGTACGTAATGCATGATGCTTAACGTGCGTTATACTCACAAATACATTTCTCATGCGAACAAGACTGATCATATAGTGTTTGATGTCTTTGAATTTCCAGGATAAACATGCCATCATAATACTTTACTCCAATCTCGATTAAAAATATCCAAATGTAGTTCGGAAAATCTATGGTTGATACGATTACTTCCTTTAAACTTTTGTTGAGAATATATATATCCAACCAATCCACTTTTACGAATTATGACAAGACCTTCGATGATTCTTCTCTTAAGTCCGTCTAACAAGGTGATATTAATATCAAGTCTACGATCATTATGGAAACACCATTCAATACGGATTTATGAATCTTAGAAAACTCCCCTTACTTGTTCGTTATAACAAGATTCAAACTATAATGTTCTTAAACATGGTAACTAAAGCATAAACATTCCAACTTCCAAAAACATAATGTTCGGTTAAAAGTCATCTATGGAGCTTAATAATCTCGGTAGTATGTTCATAACATCCTTAAGAACACGAATTCAAGGTTGGAGATAGCATTAACATACCTTAATATGAAGAAAACGTCAAGGCAATAGGTAGAATCCAACTCCGGTTGCTTGAGTGCCAATCCAAGGTGTTTCTTAACTTCAATCAAGTATATGTGATATCCAATCTTCAATGATCAAGTATATGCGATCTAAAGGTGTTTAGGTAGAAAGGAGGGCTCTCTGGACTTGAAAGAGATGAAGGACAAGGGAAAGAGACGAAGTGAAATGAAATGAGGTGCTGTCCCATTTATAATTTTCTGACCTTTACGTACGTTAGCCTTCGTGCATAACGTACGTTATCCGCTTAGCGTATGCTATCTGATATACTTAGCGTACGCTATCCATTGATAGCTTGCTGCCTCATTTCTGTACACTCTTACGTATGCTACATAAACAGGGTTACATACGTAATCCACTATACTTAGCGTACGCTATACACATCCCTTAGCGTACGTTAATCTCAGTTGACCTGCTTTTTCAAAAAGCTGTCCGGGCCACGTGGGGAATCTTATCCTTGTCCCCGTCCCGAGGTGGCCCATGTGCCGACCACTCTTGATCAATAATTGACTGCCTTACGTACGCTATGCCTTGCTCATAGCGTACGCTATCTGTGGCCCGTAACGTACGCTACGCTTACTAGCTAGCGTATGCTACGACGTAGTTGCATGTATAAATTTACAAGATTGATATGATCATGCATGTGGATACGAATACGGAAAAGATCATACTTCGATTATTGATATCACAAATTCGAATAATACAGGGTTTAAATACAGATGAAAATACCCAATAATTTATTCGGATATTACATACTCTCCTTCTAAAAAGGAGTTTCGTCTCGAAACTCAAGACGAAAATAATTCTGGGTATCTGGATTTCTTACTATCTTCCGTTTTCCAAGTGGCTTCTTCAACTCCGTGGCGCGACCATTGAACCCTAACCAAAATGATTGGTTTATTCCTCAATTGTTTGACTTGACTTTCGAGTATCTTGATAAGTTTCTCTTCAAACGTGCCATCCTTAGCGACTTCGATCTCGCCGAAATCAATGACATGACTGGGATCTGATATGTACTTCTGTAACTGAGATACGTTGAACACATTACGAACGTGACTCAGTGACGGCGCTAAGGCCAACCTGTACGCCAACTCTCCAACTTTTTCAAGAATCTCGAACAGTCCGATATATCTCGGACTCAGCTTTCCCTTTTTCCCAAAACGAAAAATTCCCCGAGTAGGAGAAACCTTTAAAAGCATGTGATCTCCAATACCAAACTCTAACGGGCGACGGCGCATGTCTACATAAGATTTATGCCGACTCTGGGCGGTCAACAATCTTTCACGAATCAAGGCTATCTTTTCTTGCGTTTGTACGATCAACTCCGGTTCCGTCCCGATCAAGTATGATGAATCATCCCAACACAGGGGCGATCTGCATCTCCTCCCATATAATGTTTCAAACGGCGCCATCTTAATGGAAGCATGCTAACTATTTATAAGTGAATTCAATCAGCGGCAAATGAACTTCCCAATCAGCCGACCAATCTAAGGCACAAGCTCTCAGCATGTCTTCCACTGTTTGAATAGTCCTCTCGGACTGTCCGTCTGTCTGCGGATGATAAGCTGTGTTGAAGCTCAATTCGGTTCCCATTATGAACTGCTTTCCAAAAACGTGACACAAAACGATCGTCTCGTTCAGAAATAATGGTCTTCGGAGTACCATGCAATCGGACTATCTCTGCAGTAAACACTCGTGCCAACTTCTCTGGTCCCCAAGTGTCCTTAATGCCCAGAAAATGAGCCGATTTGGTTAGATGGTCAACTATCACCCAAATCATATTCATTCCTGTTCTGGTCTTCGGCATATTAGTGATAAAGTCCATCGATATATCTTCCTACTTCCATTCACGAATCGGGAGCGGCTTCAGCATTCTGGCAGGTCGTTGATGCTCAATCTTAACCTGCTGACAAATCAAACATTTCGAGACATAATCCGCTACGTCTTTCTTCATGTTGCCCCACCAGAAATTTTGCTTCAGATCCTTATACATCTTACTGGTGCCCGGATGGATAGAATAGGGCGTGCTATGAGCTTCCTTCATGATTGTCTGTTTCAAAACATCGACATCGGGAACACAAAGTCGGCTCTGGAATCTCAAAACTCCATCATCATGAATTACGAATCCTGGGACCTTTCCCTTGCTCACTTCATCACGTAACCGAATCATCAGAGGATCATCTAATTGCTTAGATTTGATTTCTTCGGTTAACGATGAAGTTAATTCCATCACACATAGTTGTCCTTGGACTCTTTGCAACCATACTTCAATTCCTTCGCGAATCAATTACCGTTGAATGCTGGTCTGGGAGGTGAGAGTCTCCAGCATTCGAATAGAAATAGGTTTGCGGCTCAATGCATCGGCCACTACATTTGCTTTGCCTGGATGATAAAGAATCTCTAAGTCATAGTCCTTAATCAATTCCAGCCATCTCCTCTGTCGCATGTTTATCTCTTTCTGACTAAATATGTATTTGAGACTCTTATGATCCGTGAAGATCTGACAGTGTAGGTCACAAATCGTCAGGAATAAGTCTAGAGGGGGGAGTGAATAGACTTATTGAAACTCATTTTCCAAGAAGGAATTAATGAGTTTCTCAGCTGATGGTACTGATGACTTAGAGTCGTTTGTAGACAATATGAGTGCGGAAGTCAGTCGATGACGGTTACAGAAAATTAATCAATGGAACAATAAATATGAATGCTGCAGGTAAGTATGATGCTAAAGCAGTAAAATACAGAGGCAATTTATAGTAGTCTCAGAGGTGGGATAATCCTCTACTAATCCACTTTTCTCCAAACCAGTTGGAGATGAATCCACTATAATTTTCAACCAGTGATAAAGATTATTACAGTGATTCTACTAGTTAGCTACAACAACTTCCAACCAGTGGAAATCCTGTCGTTGCAACTCCTTCCTGACTGCCTAGCACCTCTTGATCTTCAAATCTTTGGATGCCTATCAGTCACACAACTTCAACCAGTGAAGTACCCCGAACTCAAGTTTTAAGACACGAGTGATTGTCTTCTCCAACTAAGAGCTTATTAGTATATGAACTGTGAATTCTGCTCTTCACGATGCTATAGATTGCTTGATTACTTTGATTGCTTTAATTGCT
Organism: Orobanche coerulescens; assembly: GCA_033398695.1. NCBI lineage: Eukaryota > Viridiplantae > Streptophyta > Magnoliopsida > Lamiales > Orobanchaceae > Orobanche > Orobanche coerulescens. The sequence goes on from CM065801.1 coordinate 117,136,098, forward strand.
CGAGAGTGTTGTTCGCATCGTCCTGCTCAACTTCAAATCTTCAGGTATTTATAGATGTAGATCTTTGAGATTCCTTCATAGCCGTTGCAATTCCTGTAACAAATCCGTCTGTTGGAGAAATAGACTTCATTGTTTTTCTTTCCGAACGTTGCAAGGCTGGATTCCCTTATTTTTATCCATTTCCGACCGTTGTGAAGACTTTCACGTGATGGCGCCGAAACTTTAGATTATAATATGATTAAAGTCTCCAGTGGTGGGTCTGAATGAATTTTTAATTCATTTGCTATCCGGGAATCTCTACAGTCTGTCTCTTATCGCCCGCATGTGACTTTCCGTGATTATTGACTTTTCAACGCATGCTGACGTGGACTGGATTACTTGGTTGATCACTTATCTGGTCTCTTTTGATCAATTTGTCTAATGTGCAGTCAACCTTCTCTAATGTCGGACTTCTCTGATGTTACTTCTTTGAGCTGAAGTTCTCTGCCCCGACTGATCTTCTCTGTTCTGAAGTCTTCTGACCTGATGGACTTATCTAATCTGATGGTCAAAATTCAGATGACTTGAACTCTGTCTTTTCACTTGACTGTAGTCTGGTCAAACCTCTCTGATAAAATTTGTTGACCAGAACTTCTCTAATTTGCACTTGACTGCAACTCGACTTTCTACAGTGTTTGGTCAAACTTCTCTGATGTACTTATCTGCGATTTAGCCGATTTAAGCCTAACTTATATGGCCTATAGAAGATACTCATTTGGTTCTTCTTTACATTTTGCCAAGTACTGTCTTAACATAATTTGGCCTATAGAAGATACTCATTTGGTTCTTCTTTACATTTTGTCAAGTACTTTAAAAACATACATTTGAATAAACAAATAAATACAGGGATGACATCATCAAAATCTAATAAGTATTCCTAACAAATTCCCCCTATTTTGATGATGGCAAAATTTAAGCAAATTATTCAAATGAAGAACAGGTCTGCACATGATCAAGTGCAAGACACACACTAAAATCAGTCTTGTTTGAGACAACTAGAGGTTGTCATTCAAATGACTGTTATAATTCTCTGAATTGTTTACAAGTACAGTGCTTTGAATGATCAAACAAAATACAGAGAAATTTTAAGTACTTCTAAAAAATTTACAAAAAAATACAATAAAATGTCCTATCTGCCTCTGCCTCTCCGGATAGTTTGCTTAGGAGGCCTATATAACTTATCTCCAATTGACCTCTTACAGACAGGTGCTAGACCATATTTTCTTTTGATGATCTGGGATGCAAATTCCTACTCGTCTGTAGATGAGAAGTTATTTTTCTCGCAGAGTGCTCCGATCTCTTCCTGCAAAACTAGCTCATCCAGTTCTCTGTCCAAGCGGGTAGGAGGCTCTTCTGCTCTGAATAGAGGGGTCATAGGGTAAGCATCCCAGTTGGCTGCATATTTTAGATGGAGCTTCCAAAGTGTTGGCCATCTGGTCTTTATGTAATTGATGAAAATCTGTTGGGGGGAGCTTTCTTTGTCCTGGAGTATCTCCCAGAGATAGTACTTTTCTGTGAACTCCTTGGCATCCACCCAAACAGTCATAAACTCTGCAGGTGAGAACTCTTCAACGTACCACAGTTGTTTGCCCTCCCACTCAAATCTTTGCTCCTCTCCTTGCCTGGTCCTTCTTCTCTTCAAGGCAGGCTGGTCTTCAGCTTCATCAGGACCAGCTACTTCCTTCCTTTTTAGGCTAGATGTCTTTGCTTCAAGTAAAGGGATATCTTGCCTCTTCTTAGTTCTGAGCTCTTCTCTAGCTTCCTCAGCCTGTTCCTGACCTGTTACTTCCCCCTGTTTACTTCCTTTCCCCTTTTTGCCAGCATCAACTAACATAGTTAATTGTTGCTCAACTTTAACCATCCAGTCTGACATGCCAATGGGCATTCTGGAGTTTGTGGGAGGAGGAGGGACACCTCTCTATAGTAATGTGTCCATCTTGGAATCGAGGGTGTGAACAATCTGCAGGTCAGGTTATACTTCGGTGGCTAGCAATTCCCCAACGGTTTCTTTCACAATTCTACGGATCAGGTCAACCATCGCAGGTGAGATGGGTGTTGCCTGAGGGGAATGCTCGCCTGTGTAATATCTGTACCTTTCTATTCTTAGCAGTTTCCATTTTTGGTGTATGTCTATTTTATCGACTCGCTTGTAACCATTTCGACATTTTGAATCTACTTTATTCTTGGAGTTTTTCCATTTGGACGAGGTTTGGTGATGTTTTTACGTGATTCCATTTTATATCATGTTTTGCCGTATGTACGTTCGATTCTCGTAAAACTCATTCATTTTCGTTGTTTATTGGTTTGCATGAGTTCGTATGATTGAGTTGGTCGTGTTGAGACTTTCGGTTTGTTAATCCGATGTCGTATCGTGATTTTTGGGCACTTGGGCTATTTTTGTAATTTCCTATAAGTTTAGGGAATTTCATATTCGTTGTCGTATTTCGGATTCCCGGGTAGTCGGAATGATGTTTTCTTGTAACGGGTAGACTCGTCATCGAATATCCTTCGTAGCCATATTTTCGGTTCGATAGCAGGTCCGAGTTTCGGAGTCGTCCGGAGTCGTTTGGACAGCAGCAGTCAGAATCTGCTTCCAGCAGGGTGTTACGGCCGTAACACCCCATCTGTTACAGTCGTAATATGGCCATTGTTACGGCCGTAATACACCACTAGTTACCATGTAACGGCCATTGCTTTAAGAGCAGGCGAGTGGCTGTGATTTTTTCATCCCTTCTCTTCGCTTTCTTCGACATGCGACTTCAGAGGCGATCTCCACCGGTATTGCTCGGAGTTTTCTTCAAAATCCATCACCGTAGAGTCGTGTTAGCATATTATCATCAGCGTAATCATCCTCCATCGTCCGAATCCGAGGTATTTTCTTCAGGAACCCTAGCTTGTCAAATTTGGGGGTTTTTCGGGTTTTTCTTGATTAATTCTGAATTGTCCATGTATGTTACGAAATTTCTTACCGATTGTTGTTATTGGGTGACTCCCAATCCGTTTTTCTCGAGTTAAATCCGTGAATGGTTGATACGGGGAGATTTTGTGTAAACCCTCGCCCGTATCGATTGAACGTTTATTGTCGTGAATTGTAATCGGGGTTATGGGTGTATTCCATTCGATTATTGTTGTCCGTTAGGACTGAGTTATGTTGATCCTTCGTTTAGGAACCGTCGTTTTCCATCCGGACCGTTCGTAGTCGTATTTCATTTCCGAATCTTTAAAGATGTCTCAAAGGCAAGTACTTTACATTTGTTTACATGTTCTAGTATTTGAATTGTGGCTATTCGTGGTTGTTGTGGATGGATATGTGTATGTTCACCTAGGGACGGTCCGACGGGACCTCTAGGGATACGTATTTCCGTGTATGTGCGTATCACGAACTGTGGTTAACAACCCAGAGATGTCTGACGGGGCTCTGCGGGGTACGGTGGCCGTGAGTCTCGTACCAAGGTTAACTTTGAATTGTTTTGTTGGAGAAAATGTGTTTTGTGCGTGTGCACCGTAAATATTCCGGAATATAAATGATTTCTAAAATGATTTTTGGCGCATATATTCATCTGATTAGAATGTAGTTCAAATGGATTGTACTTGCACTAGCAGTTGTCGCTAACCCCTTAAATGGGGGAAATACTTTTTGTATTTCAGGTACAGGTCTTGGAGACAAGCGAGCATACGAGCCGTATGAGGATGATGGGCAAGCCTGATACTGTTCGGTGGTCGTCTGTTGATGTCCTGTTTTGTCATTTATTTACTATGTCATGTATTTAAGTACTCGAGTACTTCCTCGTTGAATTTAGTAACGTTTTGTACCCGTTTTGGGAAATGGATTTGGTGTCAGATTGTATTGTTGGATTTTAGTTTTTGGTTTGTGAAATTGTCGGTTGGTTTTTGATGTATGTTGTTGTCGAATGTCTTGTTGGTACGTTATCTTGGTGGATTCCACAGTGTGGGGTCCACGGCGCTGTAATATGCCCTGATCGTCTTGGGGGTGTTACATAATATGGTATCGGAGTTTAGGTTTATGGATACCTAGGCTGTCGGTTATTTGGGTCTAGTCGAGTGTCGTTTTTGAACAGTATCGCTGCCATGCCATCATCTTAATACGCCGGTGCTCGTAAGTTTTCCTAACTTGACTCGTTACGTTGTCCTGTTCTGTTTCCTTTCCTGATATCTTGTTGCATTTTGCGTTTGAATTGTACTCACCCGCTACTTCTTCAGAATTCCTGCTGGTAGAGGACGCGGACGCGGTAGGGGACATGGCGCAGCCGGTGGGCCATGTCTGATAACTCGGGAACTGATTCGGCGATGCCTTCCTTGTCGAACAGTGTTCCGCCTAGTTTCGGAGGTCAGCAGGATCAGTCTGCTAGCTCCGGTAATGCACATGAGAATGTTGGAGTGGCGAATATTTTACAGCAAGTAGCGAATTAGATGACGCTACTGACTCAGGCCGTTTTGGTCGTCCAGGCTAATGCTAACCCGGTTCCGCCTACTGGATCCGGTAATGATAAGTTACTTCAGGACGTGATTCGTATGCGTCCTCCGCGGTTTGATGGTGCTTCCGACCCTTCCGGTTAGGAGAGTTGGCTATTTGAGATGGAGAAGGTATTTGAGGCTACTAACTGCTCTCAGGAGAGTAAGGTACCCATCGCTCAGTACTTCCTCGCCAAAGAGGCGGCAACTTGGTGGCAGGCGATGAAACTGCGTGACCGGGCAGCCACATGGGCAGAGTTTCGGGAGTTGATGGAAGACGAGTTTTGTCCATGGCCAGTGAAAGAGGGAAGGATCCGAGCCTTCTTCGAGGCTAAGCCCCAGGATGTCCTGATTTCGCAAGCAACCAAGGACTACAATCAACAACTTCATTATGTGAGAAACCAAGTCCGAGATGAGCTTAATAAGATCCGCCACTTCGATATGCGGATGAAACCGAGGGTGCGTCACTACATGTCTGGTCTAGGATGCACAACTTTGAAAGAGTATCAGAATAAGGCGATGGCTTATGAGATGTCGTTCTCTGCAGCGAGAGGCAGCGTAGGAAGAAGCAGAAGACCTCGGCCGATTTCGGGAGGCAAGTCCGTGGGCATCCGAAGGCTCGGTCTGGTTCTTGATCTTGAGAATCGATCCCGTCATTTGGGCGAGGAAACGGTTCTAAGTCTGCTCCTACTGGTTTCGTTCGCGGTCCTACATGCTTTAACTGTGGTCATCCCGGCCACATGATGAGTGAGTGTGATAGGCCCCCGATTCAGTGTCTTGCGTGCGGTCGGATGGGACATTGTGCTAAGTTTGTGCGTGCGGGAGAGCCGAGTGTGAATCAGACACCGACAGTCCCTCAGTCACAGCAGAGTTTTGGTAGAGGCCGAGGACGTGGGCAGCCTTCGATAGGGGGAGCTTCTAGTGCGGGGTCTGTTCCGCCCCGAGTATATGAGATGAGACGAGCGGGAGACGCAGACGCGACGGTGGCTACAACTACCGTTCACATCCTTGATCATCCTGTTTCCGTGTTATTCGATTCTGGTGCTACGCATTCTTTCATATCTCTGGATTGTGTGCATCGTCTGCATATTGATTGCCTAGTTGTGTGTGAACCATTTGTTGTTAAACTGCCTAGTGGGGATAGCATCGTGGGGGATCGTGAGGTTAGAGATTTTCCAGTGAGTATCGCGGGGAGGGTTTGGCCTTCTAATCTGATTGCGGTAGATATTAGAGATGAGGATTTGATTCTGGGTGAGGATTGGCTGGACCGTCATGGGGCGATCATGAATTGTAGAACGAGAACCGTTTCGATGTTAGCCGCTGACGGTACCGAGCATTCTTTTGTGGGGCGTAAGCAAAGTAGTCAGAGATTCTTGATCAGCGCTTTGAAAGCGGTGAGACTTCTTCGGGGAGGTTGCACAGGGTATTGGTGTTACGCTTTGAAATCGGGAGAAGGGGGAGTCGAGCTCTCGTCTATTCCAGTAGTGTGTGAGTATCCCGACGTCTTTCCAGATGAGTTGCCGGGTTTGCTGCCGAATCGAGAGGTCGAGTTTACCGTTGATTTAGAGTCGGGTGCGGCACCGATTTCTAAAACGCCATACCGCATGGCTCCTACCGAGATGCTTGAATTGAAGAAACAGTTGAGAGAGTTACTAGACATGGGGTATATTCGACCGAGCGCTTCGCCTTGGGGCGCACCGGTCCTATTTGTGAAGAAGAAGGATGGGTCACTTCGTTTGTGTATCGACTACCGAGAGTTGAACAAAGTGACTATCAAAAACAAGTATCCGCTCCCGAGGATCGATGATTTGTTCGACCAACTGCAAGGGGCAACCGTGTTTTCAAAGATTGATTTGAGATCGGGGTATTATCAGCTCCGAGTGAAGGATACCGATATTCCGAAGATGGCCTTTCGGACGAGATACGGTCACTACGAGTTTGTGGTTATGCCTTTTGGGCTAACCAACGCCCCAGCTGTGTTCATGCAGCTTATGAACAAAGTCTTTATCGAGTACCTCGATAAGTGTGTAGTCGTTTTTATCGATGACATCCTGATTTACTCGAGGAGTGAGGAGGAGCATGCTCGTCATTTGCATATCGTGTTAGATATTTTGAGAACTCAGCATCTTTTTGCGAAGTTCTCAAAGTGTGAGTTTTGGTTACGAGAGGTTATGTTTCTCGGTCATGTGATCTCGGCCGAGGGTGTTCGTGTGGACCCACATAAGGTAGAGGCAGTGTTGGATTGGGCGCCGCCCAAGAACGTGAAGGAGGTCCGTAGTTTTCTGGGTTTGGCCGGATATTACCGTATATTTGTCGAGGGGTTCTCTAAGCTCGCTCGACCATTTGTGGGACCGATGAGAGGCAGAAGAGTTTTGAGGAGTTGAAGAAGCGGTTGACGACTGCTCTTGTTTTGGCTTTACCGAGTGGTAATGAGGGTTTCTCAGTCTTTAGTGATGCTTCGGGACAAGGGCTCGGATGTGTACTCATGCAGCACGGGAGGACGATTACCTATGCTTCCCGCCAGTTGAAACCGTACGAGTTGAATTACCCTACCCACGATCTTGAGTTGGCCGCAGTTGCATTTGCATTGAAGATCTGGCGTCATTGCTTGTATGGCTCGTCGTGTCAGATATTCACCGATCACAAGAGCCTGAAGTACATTTTCACGCAGAAAGAGCTAAATATGAGACAGCGGAGATGGTTGGAGTTGATTAAGGATTACGACCTCGGGAGTCTTTATCATCCGGGCAAGGCAAATGTGGTGGCATATGCCTTGAGCCGGAAATCAGTATCGCTTCGGGCGCTTGAGTTGCTTACGGACCAATCGGGACTTCAGCGAGAGTTAATGAGGTTGAACGTTGAGATCGTGCTCCCAGAGAGTTCCGGGCAGTTGCGTACACTTGAGATTTCGTCGTCTCTAGTCGACGACATTAAGTCGGGACAGTTAGAGGACCCGATGTTTATTCAGCTTTGAGAGAATGTAGGGAAGGGAAAAGCCCCAGGATTCGTGAGACATGAGGATGGTGTGTTGAGATTCCAAGGTCGGCTTTGTGTTCCGAACGACTTGGAATTGAGGCAGAATATTATGCGAGAGGCTCACGCGTCGCCTTACTCAGTCCATCCGGGCTCGAGTAAAATGTATAAAGATTTGAGGAAGAATTTTTGGTGGAACGACATGAAGAATGAAGTAGTTCAGTTTGTGGCTAAGTGTTTGACTTGTCAACGAGTCAAAATCGAGCATCAGCGGCCAGCCAGATTATTGAACTACTTTCGTCCCGGAATGGAAGTGGGAGGATATCTCAATGGATTTTGTTACGAGTTTACCGAGGACGAAGACCGGAATGAATATGGTGTGGGTGATCGTGGACCGACTAACCAAGTCGGCACATTTTCTGGGCATCAAGGATACTTGGGGTCCAGAAAAATTAGCTCGTGTTTTTATCGCGCAGATAGTGAGGCTTCATGGTACGCCGAGGACTATTATTTCGGACAGGGATGGCCGGTTTGTATCGCACTTCTGGCAGGCGGTACATAAGGCATTGGGGACACATTTGCGTTTGAGTACATCTTTCCACCCTCAGACTGATGGACAGTCCGAGCGTACCATTCATACGTTCGAGGATATGTTGCGCGCGTGTGCATTAGACTGGAGTAATGACTGGGAGGAGCATCTGGCCTTGATTGAATTTACTTATAATAATAGTTGGCACGCATCGATTAAGATGGCACCGTGTGAGGCACTTTATGGCCGACGTTGCCGATCACCGATATGTTGGGATGAACCGTCCGATCTAGTTGGCACTGAGCTGGACCTTGTGTTAGAGACGAGGGAGAAAGTTGAATTGATTAGAAAGAGAATGTTAGCAGCCCAGAGTCGACAAAAGTCTTATGCTGATGTTAGGCGTCGACCCTTGGAGTTTGAGGTGGGAGATCATGTTCTGTTGAGAGTGTCCCCGACGAAGGGAGTTTTCCGTTTTGGGAAAAAGGGGAAGCTCCGCCCGAGGTACATTGGACCTTTCGAGATATTGGAGAGAGTCGGTGAGTTAGCGTACCGTTTGGCATTACCTCCGTCGTTGAGTCATGTGCATAGTGTATTTCATGTCTCCCAGCTGGATAGTCATATACTTTAGCCGACGACCTAGATCTAGGTCGTCGGCTAAACTCCTTCCGAAAAAAAATAATATTGTAATAGTTTAACCCACCACCTACAACCAGGTCTGCGGCAAAACACAATTACCAAAGAAAAAAAAAATATACTTTAGCCGACGACCTCGATCTAGGTCGTCGGCTAAACTCTTTCCGAAAAAAAATAATATTGTAACAGTTTAGCCGACGACCTAGATCGAGGTCGGCGGGTAAACACTTTTTCGAAAGAAAAAAATATACTTTAGCCAACGACCTAGATCGTGGTCGTCGGCTAAACTCCTTCCGAAAAAAATAATCTTTGTAATAGTTTAGTGACGACCTAGATCTAGGTCGTCGCTAAACCTCCAAGTGAAAATTATTTATAGTTCAGGGAACACCAACCCAATCTTGCCCCTCTCCCGCTAAAGAGCATATTTCTATTCCCGATCTGTCGCTTATTCCGAAACAAGCTTGTGAGTTGTTACTTTGAGTTGTGCTAGCTGGAGTGACGAAGGTTTTAGCGGTTGTTATAATCACCATTTCGATTAAGGTACGTATTTTATTGTATTTTTTATTGTGATTTCGAAATTTTGTATTATTCATGTTACATTCGATAGCTTTTATGTAAAATGATTAAGTTTTATGATGATAATCATTATGATTAATTGTTTGTTGTGATTTCATTTATAATTTGAACAATATTAGTTAGTTGGATTAATATTGGAAAATGTATACATTTTCAGGATGGACAAGAGTTGGATTGGGTTACGAAAATGGGATCCAAGTGTAATAGATGGGATGAAGCAGTTTATGAGATTTGTAAAAGAGCACGACAGTGGTAATACGTTGCACTACTGTCCATGTAATAAATGTAGATGTTGCAGTGATATGTTTCGTTTTCCATTTGATGAGGTCTGGGAACACCTAAAGAAGAATGGTTTTTGGAGTAAATATACATGTTGGATATACCACGGTGAAGCACCGAATTCTGTTATTCTGTATGATCACGGACAATTTAGTGGTAACGACGGGTTCACCGATCCGAAGAGGAGGTTGATTGATGATGTGTTTGGTTTTTCCGAGACGTTTGTACCAACTGAGCAAATCCCACGACCCCGTAGACCGTTTCCTTGCAATACTGCTGGGCTTGACACGTACAACAAGCTAATTCAACTCCAACAGACCCCTCTATACCCAGGGTGTAACATGACTGTTCTTGATTGTGTCATGGAAACGATGAGATTAAAGGTGGAAAACAAATCATCCATCAAGTCTGTAGATGATTACTTGGAGCTTACGAGTAATATGCTTCCATAGGGTCATCATCTTCCTAATACATATTCAAAAATGAGACGAATTTTGAAAGATCTTGATTTTTCCTACATTAAGATCCACGTCTGCATGTATGATTGTGTTCTATTCTGGGGGCATCCTAATGAAGACCTCACGAGATGTCCTATATGTGATACAGAGAGATATAAGATCACTCCTTCTGGAAAAGAGAAACCGGTGAAGGTACTTTGGTATTTTCCACTGAAGGACAGGTTGGAACGGCTTTTTATGTCTCCTCACATGGCAAAAGCAATGATATGGCATGCCGAGCCGCGCACTAATGACAGGGATACTATGATACACCCTTCAGATGGAGAAGCGTGGAAGCATATAGATAAGGAGTATCCGAATTTTTCTTCAGATATCCGAAATGTGAGTCTCGGGATTGCATCTGATGGTTTCAACCCTTTTGGTAACATGAGTCTTTCATATACCATATGGCCTGTTGTAGTGATTCCTTACAATCTTCCTCCATGGATGTGTATGCGGAAGGAGTATAATATGTTGACCTTGTTAGTCCCGGGGCCGGGATATCCGGGAAAGTGTATCGATGTGTATATGAGACCTTTGATAGAGGAGCTGAAATTGTTGTGGGAGCAAGGTCATCCCAGTACGACAGTTATTCGTCCGGGACGTTCTACTTGCACGCCATGTGTATCGGCACTATTAGTGATTTTCCTGCATATGGAATACTATCTGGATCTGTTATTAGCGGATATAGAGGTTGTCCAGTGTGTTTGAATGCAGATTGTGCTAGGTACCACTGTAGAAAAGTTATCCGAATGCGTCATCGAATATGGCTTGAGAGGGAACATGAGTGGCGTATGGATGCTGCAGCATTTGATGGCACTGTAGAAATGGGCGAGCCACCACGACAGTGGACAGGTGATGAAATACTATCGATTCTTAATGAGTACCATTTTGGTCAGCTTAGCAACCATCCTGATCTGATTGCAGCAACCCCTGAAAGGCCCGACAGGTATAAATATTGGTCGCACAAAAGTATATCCTGGGAATTGCCTTACTGGTCCAAGTTACTGATAAGGAACTTCTTGGATGTCATGCATATTGAAAAGAATGTTTGAGAAAGTGTGGTTGGGACAACCTTAGGTTGGGATGGAAAGACCAAAGACGGGCCAAAAGCACGCAAATGTTTGGAAGAAATGAGCATAAGAAAACATTTGTGGTTGAAAACTGTCAAGGGAAAACAAAAAATGCCTAAGTGTCACGGGGCGCTTAGAGTTTGAATATAATGTACGCGCACCGTGCGGCTAGTAGTCAATTTACCCGACTACGTCCGCCTAACTCGTTCGAGCTTTGGTGCTAATGCGACGCAATCACGCCGAGGCGTTTTAGTGGCACAGCAAAATTGAAGACGAGAATCGATTTGTATTAATACAATGCACGATTACAATAGGCAACAATGATTACAAGCATACACGGATAGGAGGGTCTCAGCAAACTAGCCAATTCGTACTACAACTCTTCAGTACACTCTTCCCCCCTATAATAGGCTTAGAAAAATAAAGGCTAATGACAACAGTGGATATTGAAAAGCTGAGCAACCACTAACTAGCTATTACAACACTAACTAGCTATTACAACACTAACTAGCTATTACAAGGAAAAATAAGTAAAGCCCTACACTATAGATGATAACTTGAAGTGCGACTGAGGCTCTGCGTCCCACAAAGCTGCAAGTGGGCCCCACGAATGGCCGTTGATCAGGTAATACCGCCTGGGGTCGCGGGCATCCCGTGACAGCTCTCCCCCCTCTGAGTTGGTGACGTCCCCGGCACCATAGATGTGAGATAAGCATCCAGTAGGGGTTGAAAAGCTTTAAGTGCTATTGCCCTCTCCCAAGTGTTCTCCTCCATACTTCAGCCCTTCCATTTCACCAGATATTCTTTGTATAGCTTCTTTCTCGGCCCTGCATCGCGGTGGTCGATAATAGCTTCGGCCACCCTCTTCCCCAAGTTGCGTAGTTTCAGTTGTGGGCGGTTGGGCAGGTTGCGTGTGGTGTCCTCGTTGTCTGCCTGATATGGCTTGAGTTGGCTGACATGAAAGACATTATGAATGCGCCACCATTGGGGTAACTCAATCTTGTAGGCTACATTTTCGACTCTTTTGAGAATGCTTAGGGGCCCAATATATTTTTGCATTAGCCGTGAATCTCTCCCCCATGTTGCCCTGGAGGAACTCTGGTTCGGGATCTTCACCATCACCTGGTCACCCACACAGTATTCAACAAAGCGGCGTTTAAGATCAGCATATTTTTTCATCCGCTTTTGAGCCTTCTCCAGGTAGCCACGGGCCAAATCAAGATTTTGTTCCCATTCAAGGGAAAATGTTTGTGCGAAGTAGGCACGGCTTTTTGTGGAACAGTATCAATATTGTGCGGGAGGAGTGGTCTGCGCCCATTACAAATTTCAAAAGCACTCTTATTGGTGGTAGAGCATTTTTGAGCATTGAAACACGGTTGAGCAACATCCAAAAGCTTCACCCATCCTTCCGATTAGTGCTCACAAAATGTCGAAGATATTCCTCGGCATTGAGTTAAATCTTTCGGTTTGGCCATCAGATTGTGGGTGGAAGCTAGAGCTCATATTCAACTTGGAGCCGAGTAGTTTGAAGAGCTCGGTCCAAAAGCTACTAGTAAACCGGGTGTCTCGGTCACTAACAATGTCCCTCGGCAGTCCCAATACTTAACAATATGCTTGAAAAGAGTGAAATTTGTCTCTTCCGCGAAAGCTGTCTTGGGTCTTGCTATGAATGTAGCGTATTTGGAGAACCGATCTACCACAACAATAATGGCATCAAGATCCCCAACTTTTGGTAGGCTGGTGATAAAATCCATTGAAACACTTTCCCAAGCCCCGACAGAATGAGTAGTGGTTCGGCAAGCTGCCTTCTTTTGTCGATCGAGTTTATCTTGTTGGCACACCAAGCGAGTGCGGACAAACATCTCAATGTCGTCCCGCATTTGGGGCCAATAGTAAGCTCGTTGAACTAAGGCCACGGTGCGCTCCTCTCTGGGTGGCCCGCCCAGAGTGTCGTGACATTCCGCAATAATAGTTTTCCTCATATCGCCGCCTATAGGTACATAGAGTCGTCTTCCCTTGGTCCATAAGAGACCATCCTCTAGCCAAAATCTTCGTGTTGTACCACACGGATAAGATTTACCAAACATTGAGCGCTGCGTCGGCTCCCATCGATTCTCGTATTCGATCTTTTAATGGAGTGGTCACGACTCGAGGAAAGCGCGCCAAGACTTGTAGAACGGCCAGGTCGGATCTGCGGCTCAGGGCATCCGCCACTGATTACTAGAACCGGCACGATACTCAATCACAAAGTTGAACTCGGACAATAATTCCGCCATCTCGCTTGTTTCCCAGTAAGCTTTGTTTGGGATAGAAAGTGACTAACGGCCGTGTTGTCGGTTTTACAATAAACGGCAACCCCAATAAGTAATGTCTCCAAAGTCGAAGGCAATGGACCCTTTGCTAAAAGCTCTTTCTCGTGCACCGTGTAACGCCTCTCGACATCCTTAAGTTTCTTACTCTCGAAGGCCACAGGATGGCCATCTTGCACCAAAACTCCTCCTAGTGCAATATTTGAAGCATCTGTTTCAACCACAAAAGGTTTGGATAGATCCGGTAGTGCGAGGACCGGGTGCAGTAGGATGGCCTTCTTTAAGTTGTCGAAGGCATTTTGGCATTCGCGACCAATTCCAAACTTCCGTCTTTCTCGTCAAATCGGTTAGGGGTCTTGCTATTGGCATACCCCATCACAAATCTTCTATAGTAATTCGCCAACCCGAGAAATGACCGTATTTCATGTACATCGGTTGGTGGTTTCCATTCTTGGATTGCTCGTATTTTCTCGGGTCCATACGAATATTGCCACACTCAACGATATGCCCCAAGAAACTGATCCGCTTCGGGCAAATGAGCACTTGACGACTTAACATATAATTCGTGCTCGTGAAGCCTAGTAAGAACCATTCTCAAATGTTCCACATGTTCTTCCAAGGTTGGTGTATATAACAATATCATCAAGGTATACCACGACAAACTCGTCCAAGAACCCTTGGAGAACTTGATTCATCAAGGTGCTAAAAGTTGCCGGGCGTTTGTTAGGCAAAGGGCATGACCAAGAATACGAAGGCCCCGTAACGTGTGACAATCGTCGTTTTACTTCATCTCCCTCCTTGATGCGAACTTGCCAATAACACGATCTCGGATCGATCTTTGTATAGTACTCGCTCCTGAGACGGTGAAGCAATCGCTACGAGCGGAATAGGATACACATTCTTCACCGTAATTTTATTTAGAGCACGATAATCACAACACAATCGCGAGTTCCGTCCGACTTTTCTCAAAGAGAACAGAGCTCCATATGGTGATTTCGCCGGTTGGATCATACCACATTCCAACATCTCTTTTAATCGCTTTCGAGCTCCACAAGCTCAGTTGCGACATACGATAAGGGGCTCGGGCAGAGGTCTTGTGCCGGCACCAACTCGATCTCATGATCGACCGCCCTCTTGGGTGGAAGCTTAGAGGCAATTCGTCGGGCATAACATCCTCAAACTCGTTTAGGAGGTGCTTCACCGCATCAGGGATAGGACCTGACAACTCCTCTACTTCGTCGAATTGCAAGGCGCACAGGAAGGACGGTTCCCCATGCCTGCATCCCTTCTTGAATTGTAATGCGGATAGGTTACTTTGCCCTTGGGTTGCGCTAATTGTTGGGATAATATGTGGTTTATCCCCCAAAACCAAGAGTGCATTGGCACTCGGCATGACTAGGGTTTGAGTGTCACGCATATACTCGAGCCCGAGTATTAACTTGTAGTCATCCATCTCCACAACAGATAGGTCGGCCCTACCTTCGAAGGCTCCTACCTTAATCCGAACAGCCTTGGCAATCCCCGCTATTGGTTTTGCCGGCGAGTTTACGGCTTTAACTCGACCCGCTCCTTTCTCTAACAATAGTCCAAGTCTCTCCACTTCGGTGCTCGCCAGATAATTATGGGTGGCACCCGAGTCTATCATAGCACGAATATTTTTTCCATTGATTTTAACATCAACAAACATTAATCCCTTCTTTTTCTTATCGGGACCACCTGTCGTGAGAGCAGGTATGGGTTTTCTAGCTTTTGTCGGCACTCTTGCCTTAGCTGTCGCTTGATGGGTTAACGAGTTGCACCATTGATTTATGGCCCCAAGGTTTTCCTCATCTTCCGATCTTCCTTCCTCATCTGGAACTTGCAACTCTTCTTTCGGTTGAGAACTCGATTCTGCGGCGCTTGTTATGGCACTCAAAAGTTGCCTCTTCGGACAATTAGTGAGAAAATGAGGTCCATCACATAGGAAACATCTAACGATCCGTTGGGAAGGGGCCTGCTGGCCTTCTGTAGGTTTGCTACGATTCGTGCTCCCATATGAACTTCCTTGAGTATAGGTTTGCCGATCCCCTACACTCCGACTCAAGTTAGGTTTGAACGGTCTTGGCATTACACTTCGGGACGGTGTCATGTTTGTTGTTACGGGACGATCCTTTCGAGGTTCCGACGTGTAATCCATTAATCTTTCTGCCGCTCCCATGGCGGTACTGAGGTCTGTGACTCGTTGGCGCATAAGCTCCGTACGAGCAAATGGTTTCAACCCTTCCAAGAACGTAAACAACCGGTCATTCTCCGACATATCGCTAATGTGTAGCATATGTGTCGAAAATGCCTTCACGTAATCTCGAATAAGACCGGTGTGCTTCAAATCTCGCAAGGCCCTTCTTGCATTGTACTCGACATTCTCTGGGAAGAATTGTTGCACGATGGCTTCTCGATTGTTCCCAAGTGTCAATTCTTACTCGTTGAGCACGAATGTCCGCATATTTGGTGCGCCACCACAATTTGGCATCATCGATCAAATACATTGTGGCGGTTGACACCTTTCTCGCTTCGTCTAAAACATTAGCGGCATGGAAGTATTGTTCCATGTCGAATAAGAAGTTCTCAACTTCCTTGGCATCTCGGGTTCCACTATAGGAACTTGGTTCGGGATCCGAATTCTCGTAATAGGTTCTTGAGCAACATGGGGTGTGTTGTTCATTTGCTCTTTGAAGCAATCCAACTGGATACTCATTGCTTCCATCTCGCGTCTCATTTCGGCCGTATTGTTGGCTCCCATTGCCTCTGCAAGGGTTCGGCAGACTTCTCTGCATTCGCCCAACCGGCTCGGAGGTCTTCATTCTCCGCCTCGAGGTCTCGACCTTCTCCTCCAAGGTCTCGACAACATATCTCAATCTAGAGCACTCTTGCTCTAGATTATCGAATTGGGCTTTAGAGGCCTCGGCCTCTTTCCTCTTTCCGTCATCCTTTTTCTTGCCACGCTTTCTAGGGACTTAGTCTCGTTACCCGATTCCATTCTTTCGACCTTGACCGGTCTCCGATACCACCTGTCACGGGGCGCTTAGAGTTTGAATATAATGTACGCGCACCGTGCGGCTAGTAGTCAATTTACCCGACTACGTCCGCCTAACTCGTTCGAGCTTTGGTGCTAATGCGACGCAATCACGCCGAGGCGTTTTAGTGGCACAGCAAAATTGAAGACGAGAATCGATTTGTATTAATACAATGCACGATTACAATAGGCAACAATGATTACAAGCATACACGGATAGGAGGGTCTCAGCAAACTAGCCAATTCGTACTACAACTCTTCAGTACACTCTTCCCCCCTATAATAGGCTTAGAAAAATAAAGGCTAATGACAACAGTGGATATTGAAAAGCTGAGCAACCACTAACTAGCTATTACAACACTAACTAGCTATTACAACACTAACTAGCTATTACAAGGAAAAATAAGTAAAGCCCTACACTATAGATGATAACTTGAAGTGCGACTGAGGCTCTGCGTCCCACAAAGCTGCAAGTGGGCCCCACGAATGGCCGTTGATCAGGTAATACCGCCTGGGGTCGCGGGCATCCCGTGACACTAAGGCAGCTTACACCATCACTGCTGAGCAGAGAACTGAGCTATTTTACTGGATAAAGACTACTAGGTATCCTACCGGGTATGCTGGAAATATAGGAAGATGTGTTAATTTCAGGGAGAACAAGTTAACTGGTTTGAAGAGTCATGATTGTCATATCCTACTCCAACACCTATTTCCGGTATTTATTCGACCGTACTTACCAAAACAGGTGGTCGAGCCATGTGTTTCATTGTCAAGATTTTTCCAGAAATTATGTACGAGAGAAGTCAAGAGATCTGATTTGCGTAAAATGCAAGATGAGATCATCTATATCTTGTGCAAGTTTGAGCGAATATTTCCTCCAAACTTTTTTGACCTCATGCCTCACCTCATGATCCACCTTCCTGTGCGCTTATTGGTCACCGGTCCAAAGGCACTACACGTAGATGTACCCGGTTGAAAGGTAACATAATTTTGTATGATATATATATATATATATTGTCAAATTAAGTATGATTTTTAACACAATGACAATATTACAGGCAACTCGGTGATTACAAAGACTCCGTGGCCAATAAGTCTGCACCAGAAGGATGCATTGCAGAATCTTACCTTGCGTCGGAGTGTATTACGCATATCAGGTTGTATTTGGGCACCTTCGAGCCCCCTTTCCACTCTATTCCAGCAGATAAAATACAATTCAATCTTTCTATCATATCCACTGAGGTTGACGTCTATGGGAGGTTGCCGGGAAGACAATTAGACCCGTACGAGTCACGAATTGCACATTGGTGGATATTGCTCAATTGTCCAGAAGTTCAGTACTGGAAAGACATCCACTTGTCATGCGATATGGTGCGAGGTGACACTAGATTCCACAATGACACTTTTGCCGACTATTTTGGAGAATGGGTACGTATACATTCGGCTATATCATTTTGACTTAAGATATTTTTTTACATAAAAAGTTTATTTACGACAGATGACACACATACAAGATGACGGACACCCTAACTGGTCGCGCGAACTTATGCTTCTTTCTATGAAGCCGGTTAAGTCGACAAAGTCGACCACTCCCGATTCGGGGGGGAGTTCCGCAGCCTCTAGTAAGGTGGATCCCAGTACACTATACATATCTCAGAGCAGCGTTCGTGCCCGCCAGATACTAGAAGCTACCGGCATGAACGCTGACGATTTTTATAGGGCGACACCACGACCGACCCCCTCGCAGCCAGAGACTCGTATGCCTCCCATCCACCGACCCACGTCTAGCCCTCACACATCATGAGATGTACGGAGCTCCTCATCCGCGGTGCCCCACGGTCCGCCGCCGACTCTATTCATGCCTCCGATGGTTCCGACTATTCCAGAGGTCGATGAGACGGGAGCCCGAGTTCCCGTTCGATTGATTAGCCCTGACGAGGCGTACGTCTACGAGTCTTGGCCAGACAACATGTTTTGGCGGAGTTGTCGGGTTTCAAACGAAACTGTACGAGGAGATAGAGAGGGAGAAGGAGAAGGGGAAAAATGTAGTCGAGGAGGAGAAGAAAAAGAAGAAGACTCGTGGCCCAGCAAAGGGTCTGGCGCTCGACTCGTACGTAAGTAAGCATGGCCGTTATGAGATTTCTCTAGACAGACACGGCCGGCCGGTGATGTCTTCTGACGCTCGGCGTCATATAGCCGTAATGTTGGCTTTGTCATTCGGGACAGAGTCCCCGTTTTGTGGCCCGATTGGGGGGACGTGCCGCAGTGCGTGAAGGATGCTTTGAATAATGATGTCGGTAAGTTAATAAATATTTAATAAGTGTTTTTCAATCAACACGTAGTTCTTGAAAATGCAATATGTGATGTTTTTAAATTATTGCGTATTTATGCTGTTCATAGGTGTGGTTTGTCATTCCCGACTCTCTTCTACGTTCTGGGTGTGACGAGGTGCAGTCTACCATGTAAGTCATGTTACTTTATTTTGTTTCTACATTGTTTGCGTCAGGTTTTTTCTTACGAATGATATATGTTGTGCAACGTGTGTCAGAGGTACAAATCTAGGAAAAATGAGATGCACATGTTCGATGACACTGGGTGATACCCGAGAGGCTACCCTAAGAATTCAAGTTCCGGAGTACGAGTGGAAGTGGCTACGCGCCCATTTTCGCGACCGTAATTCATGGTTTGACTAAAATACCCTCATTTCATTCTTCCTCTTTGATTTTATTTTTGAATTCTAAATATAAACTCCATTTTTTAAATTAATGTTTGAATATAAAAAATACTTGAAGTTCGTATTTTTAAATTAGAAAAATTGGAACTTCATGTATTTTTTAAAATTGAATATTATTAATATTAAAAATCGGAATTTTTATTCAAAAGTGGAAATAAATTGTTTTAATAAAAATAAAAACTAGAATATTATTTTCCATAAAAAAAATAAAAATCTGAATATTGTATTTTATTTCTTAAAAAAAATGCTAGTATTTAATAAAAAATAATAATAATATGTAATTTTTTATTTTTTTTGAATTCTAAATATAAACTCGATTCTAAATAATATTTTTTTTGAAGGCGACTAGCTTGACCAACACGACCAATCGTCGGGTCCGATCGACCATCACGATCTGGGTTCCGGCCGTTAGCCGAGTTGCGCACGAGGCCATTTCTTCTGATTCGTTGGACGCATTTGCCTACGTGACTCAGAAAGCATTTCCGAACCGTCCCGAGGGGCATGTAAGTCTTTTTTATTTTATTTTAGTAATAAAATAAATGCCTTTGTATCATACTTTTATTGATATTCAAATATTTATTTTCATATTAACTTAGGAGCGTGTGCGGGAGTACGAGAGGATGCTTGCCGAGATTGCTCGGGAGCAGATCCTGACTTAGCGGAGACCGGCCTCGATTCGCCATCGGGACGATCGATCAGCCGATCCTTATGTTCGCGCTAGGTTGTGGGGTACCGTCTACCCTCCTAGAGGTAGTCGGTACCCCACTAAGATGATGGGAGCCAAGGGTCACCATGTATTGAAAGATACCCCGGCTTCCGCCTCGCGGACGGATGCACTGACCGCCTATCTCGAGGAGCGATTGAGGGCGAGAGGGAGCTCCGAGCCGAGAATGAAAGGAGGACTCGACGCGTTACATGAGAGCGAGCAGAGGACCGAGTCGCGGTTAGAGAGTTTCCAGAGACACGCAGCCATGATGGACTATATGATGACGCCGACTGCACCATTACTCAGCCGGATCGCAGCACTGCTCCATCGCTTCTCTCTTCTGGATGCACTTATCTTCACAGCCTCGTGACGAGGATCTAGGGGATGGTGGTAATCCTTCTACTACTATATTTCGACATTTAGATTATTTTGGCAGTGGATTGTAGTTGTGTTGTTGTAGTACTCTTGTATATTTATATTTGTGTTACAATTGTGTAAGTGATTTTATTGACGCTACTAGTATGTTGATGAGATTAATGTTCTTGAATGTGTTGTGCTTTGTGATGCATATAATGTTGGGCATATTATTAATGGTATTAGTTGAATGTGTTGTGCGTTGATTGTTGTTGATAATGAGAGCTGGTATATAAAAATTGCAGGTGCAAAAAATACAGGTTTTGGGATCCCAAAATCTGAATTAAATTTTTTTTTTTTAAAAAGGGTTTTAGCCGACGACATATAATACGGTCGTCGGCTAAAGTAATTTTTTTTTTTTTTAAAAAGGATTTTAGCCGACGACATATAAGACGGTCGTCGGCTAAAGTAATTTATTTTTTTTTAAAAAAAGGGTTTTAGCCGACGACCTATAAGACTCGTCGGCTAAAATAATTTAATTTTTTTAAAAAATGGTTTTAGCCGACGACATATAAGACGGTCGTCGGCTAAACTCTATTTTTTTAAAATCAGCTTTAGCCGAATCGCTTGTTAAGGTCGTCGGCTAAATTTTTTTTTTTTCAAACAGGTTTAGCCGACGACCGTGTAGTAGTGGTCGGCTAATCGTTGAACTTTAGCCGACGACTGCAAAAAAGTCGTCGGCTATGTAACACCCCCAATCCGCTCAGGGATATTACACGCCGTAGACCCTCTCCTCGAAGATCTACCAGGCTGGTAACAACATTTAACATCTCGACAATGCCTTCAAGGCTAAATGACTCAGTAAACCGATTTGGTCTTTCAGTAAAAATATACAACTCAATTACAACATATACCCACGCAGGGGTCAAAATACAATAAACTCCCGTACAACGGGGAAAAGATACTGCAGCGGAAAATAAAATACAACTAGACCAATACAACATCAACGGATCCTCGTGTGATTAGTATCGTTCATCTTTCATCATCCTTCGTGCCGACCCTGTGTTATGCTCCAAAACCTGAATGCAAAAATAGACATCCACCCCCCCGAATACTCGGGGGTTAGCAAAACTCCACTGTTTTGCTAGTGCAAATACAAAGTGAAAATACGAGCCATACAATTCACATTCCACGAATAACAATAACCAGGAATCCTCAAAGATCCAAACGAAACGAAAAGTACTTCTCGAGGCAAGGATTTGAGAAAACCTTTAAAAAATCGAAATACCATAAATCAATGGAAATAATTTATAAGACGGTTTAGAATGCCATCGAGAGTTTTAATAGAAAACCATTTAGGATTATCAAATCCTACTTTTCAAAATCCACAAGACAAAAGGGGTCACCGCCCCAAATCTTTACTTTCCGAAATATGACATTTACCAACCCGTTGGGATTTTAGCCCCAAATCCATAAAATGACTTTTACAAAACCATTGGGATTTTAGCCCCAAATCTCATCAACTCACAGTACACAAGAACGACCACAAGGTTCGTCTCCCAACATAAAAATCCACAAATAAAGGATTTAAAACAAACAACAAAATACTCTTGTGCCATCCTAGCCAAGTAAGCCAAACGAACAACTTACCTCTTACACACTTAGTCGATGCATGCAATCATGAAAATCGTTCAAAAGCGCTCATTTCCGGAAATGCCATAAATAAGTCACATTTGTAAAATGCACCACAATTAACCGCGGACCCACAGCTTCGTGGATCCCTGCCGAGACCCCGTCGGATCTAACCCACAGTGGTTAAAAGCAAGCTCGCGGTTCCACAGCTTCGTGGAGCCCTACCGAGACCCCGTCGGATCTAACCCGCAGTGAGCATACACACACACACGTTACTCATGCAATACTAACATGCTAAGAATGTAAGTTCATTAAGAATACTCACTAGAGATGGCCATTAACTCGACACCATTATCAAACTCTTCAAAACACAATAACAAGATTAAATACGGAATACACGATTCCATAACTTTAAACAATAGGAGTATCATCATCAAATCCTTCAACGTTCAAAATAATCAAATCATAATCAATTCCCAAAACACGCCGTTCACAAAACACACACGCATTTTGAAAGAAAGCCTTTAACTAGGCCGAACCGAAATCTTTTGAAAACTCATTTCAAACAAATAAACAACACACCAAGACGATCACCAATTATCGTATCCTCAAAACAAGAATAGTATGGACAAGGTACTTGCCTCGAAATCGGCACGCAAGTAGACCGACGAACACGGCTCAACCGGGAAGCTACGAAACGCCCGATGTCATCAAAAAGGAAGACGACAACGAACGGAAAGGATAATCACCGACGAACACTAGGAATCAACGGAACCTAACCTAACGATTCGAATAACACAATCACAACCAACTCTAGACGATTACGGAAATGGAATATACCCGAAAACCCGCCTACGATTCATGTATATTCGTACCAAAAATAACAACGAGGGCAGACCACAACCAAACCCTCTCGATTCCGTAAAAATCCACAAAATATCCATGAATCCGTAGGAAAACTAAAGATACTAACAATATTAATCGTATACACCATGAATCCACCAACAAAACGGAATGAATCGGAAGAAAATCCCAAAACCCCCAAATTAATCGAAAATAGGGTTCTAAAGATATTACCTTTGGAGATTCAAGTACTAAGATCCGTAGAACACGCGTTAGATTGATAATCCGGGCCTCACAACCGAAGGAGAATGATGAAAATCAACCCCCGAATGAAGAATGCTTGAGAAGTTCTCTCCCCCTTGGATCTCCCTCTCTCGCGCAGGTGAAATGGAGGAGAAAATGGCCGATCTCATCTAATAAGGACGAGATTGCACAGTTGACCGCTTTGTGTGCCGCGGCACAGCCGAAGTGTGCCGCGGCACAGGCCAAAAATTTACTCCCAGGTTTCGGCAGTGTGCCGCGGCACAGCCTGCGGCACCTGCATGATCGGTTTTGGTCGCAGTGTCACGCGGTGTGCCGCGGCACCGACGGGTGTGCCGCGCAGATCGACTGCAGACCGTGCCGCGGCACGATGGGTGTGCCGCGGCACACAAGATGCCGCTCGACCATCGACCGGAGAAATTTGTGCCGCAAGACACACCTCAGGCCGCGCCCACACCCTTCCGGGTCCCAAAATGATAAAAATGATCCTAAAGAGAATAACACGATAGGAATCAATATTTGGGAACCAATAACACGAAATGGATCCACGGCAACCCCGAAACGGCGGTTCCGCATAACAATAACGAGAATACAGTTCAACAGTTGACACGAAGGACACACTGAAAGGTACACGAGGGTCACTACGATCGAGAAATACACCAAAAAAAGAAAATTACCGAAATTCGAAATTGCGGATATTACATTCTACCCTCCTTAAAAGAAGTTTCGTCCCGAAACTTAAAACAAGTAGGGAGAAGCAATATCCCCGCCAGGAAAACTCAACGAGATACACAAGAAATGCGTAACTTACGCCCATCGGCGAAACGTTACAAGCAACGCAAAGGAATAAACGGCGTGAAAACACGCTCCAGGACGACCAACACAATGCCACCGGTAGAGACATAATAAAATCAACAAGTGACAAGTGTCAACAAACAGATAATACAATCAAGTCGATTATCCGAACAATCACAAAACACAACCAACGAAAATCAATACGATTGACCAACCCAACGGTATATCAATCAAAACATGAGCCACACGCTGAACAAATAAGGAATTCCACCGCCCAAGGGTTGGAAGATCGAAAACGAGACTAATTTCCCGAACTTAAGGAAATTTCAAAGGAGTCTGAATGTTCAACAATCGCGAAACGAGATCAACAAAAACCGAACAATCAAACGATCGAACCACAAATATCGAGACAACAAAAATCGAACGATCATGTTCGGATCACGAAGAACAATAAGGTTCAACCGACAACTCCGAGGTTCACATCTCGACTCGAGACAAAACATGATCCGATGAAAACAACAAGATGCACACTCGCATAAGATCCACAGAAAAGGGAATAACGATTGAAAGGTCACAACGACGAACGAGTAATTCCAAAATGATGCCACACTCGTTCGATAAACAAAAACAAGGGGCAGGACAAGCTCAGAAATGTCAACGAACATAAATGAGTCGACAAAGTAGAATATACAGAAGTTCAAAATCCGATCCCTTCGAATAAAAGGACTAGTAGAACCAAATGATGTTACTCCCGAACAAGGTTCACAAGAATCGAACCGAACTCGAAAAAAAAAAAAAGTCACATCGATAACCAGATCGGCCCACAACAAGATCACAGCTCGTTCGAACGATGAAACCGAAATACAGAACAAGTTCATAAAGTGTCAACGAACATGAGCAAATCGATAGACTGGAGAAAGAGAAGATACGGAAGTCAAAATAGTTCGGGTATTACCTCCGACCTCATCCACGAAATTCACAAAAATAGGAGCAAGGTAACAAGACGTTAAACAACCGACACATAACGGAACGATCACCGATGCACACGGCCATACCAACCCAAGCTCTAACAGCTCGCACATGCGCGACAACGCAGAAATCACCACGAGGCGACAATATTCAACACCAACATCCCACCTCTCACAAGGGGCTAACACAACAAATGTGTGGAAAACGACTCAATGCTCACACCGCCAATTCGGTCATACTCGGGAGCAAACATCAAAATGACAACGCGAACATCATACATATATACCCTTTCAAACGGGAATGGATAGGTTTTAAAACGAAAACCTCATTTTAATAATAATTTAGAAGAACACCGATTGATCTTGAGTATCATCTTTCAAAAAAAAAGTACAAACGTGAAACATCGTTATCGAGACATCGAGAACCATTTCGCATTTGATAAGAATGAAGATACTTTCTCTTAATGAAAACTTTCAAAATATTCGACCCTGGGTCTAAATAAAAGTGTTTCTAAAACATTGAAAATATCTCAAAACATTTTGGTCCTCGAGGCGTAAAATTTTTGAAATATATTGTGGCACTGGATGTACCACAAGAAAATAACTCATTTGAAAAAATATGTCTCAAATTTATTTCTAAGATACTCAAGTTTTCAAAATAATTCAATGCCAAAAAGGACGATGCCAAAAAGGCTAGAATGCCCAAAATTTCTGTAATCACACGGAACATCATAGCGCTGTGGGTCCCGGCCTAACCCTGTGCTAAAAACCATTTACAAAAATGCCAAAAAGGTCGATGACGGTAATATTTTAAAACTCACGAAGCCATTTACAAAATGCTAAATACCGTCATAAGAATTTTGCCAAAATGATCAAGGCCATAATGCCAAAACTCGGTTAAGGGAATCGGTTTTGAAATAAAACTCGGTAAAATACCGAAAGTCATTACAAAAGAACTCACGCAGTGGATAAAAGAAATACAGTTCAACATGCACAATCCAAAGAACACTACTCCTCATAAGAACAAAATATTAGAGTCAAATAACCACATTCAGAACAAAACCACTGGCCCCATTCGAGGCCTCTAAAGACCCTACCGCACTGGCTAGTGAACACGTCGAACATGTATAAGCACAAAGCTTCCACAAGAGAACTTGTAAAACGTGCAAATCGATTCGAAAATCATCAGCAACGGACAAAAACAACAATAAAAAGACATCACAAGCGACGACACTCCTCGTATAAATCAAATACGAGATTCGATTAAATACATATCGTGAAATCAAAATCCACATAAGGATTCCATCACTTAACAAATAATCATAAAAAATAGCTCGTGTCACACGAGGCACAACACAAAGAAGGGAGACTTACTTCCACAGGTCGCACGAAGATGATGATCGCCCCACAATACTAATCACGACCAACAAACTCAAACGACGCGTCATGACACGACTCCGGATAAAATCCGACGAAACAAGACTCAAACAACACGACTTGACCCGACAGCCTAGGTTTCCTCAACCTAAGCTCCGATACCATTTATGTAACACCCCCAATCCGCTCAGGGATATTACACGCCGTAGACCCTCTCCTCGAAGATCTACCAGGCTGGTAACAACATTTAACATCTCGACAATGCCTTCAAGGCTAAATGACTCAGTAAACCGATTTGGTCTTTCAGTAAAAATATACAACGCAATTACAACATATACCCACGCAGGGGTCAAAATACAATAAACTCCCGTACAACGGGAAAAGATCTGCGGCGGAAAAGAAAATACAACTAGACCAATACAACATCAACGGATCCTCGTGTGATTAGTATCGTTCATCTTTCATCATCCTTCGTGCCGACTCCCGTGTTATGCTCCAAAACCCGAATGCAAAATAGACATCCACCCCCGAATACTCGGGGTTAGCAAACTCCACCGCTTTTGCTAGTGCAAATACAAAGTGCAAATACGAGCCATACAATTCACATTCCACGAATAACAATAACCAGGAATCCTCAAAGATCCAAACGAAACGAAAAGTACTTCTCGAGGCAAGGATTTGAGAAAACCTTTAAAAATCGAAATACCATAAATCAATGGAAATAATTTATAAGACGGTTTAGAATGCCATCGAGAGTTTTAATAGAAAACCATTTAGGATTATCAAATCCTACTTTTCAAAATCCACAAGACAAAAGGGGTCACCGCCCCAAATCTTTACTTTCCGAAATATGACATTTACCAACCCGTTGGGATTTTAGCCCCAAATCCATAAAATGACTTTTACAAAACCATTGGGATTTTAGCCCCAAATCTCATCAACTCACAGTACACAAGAACGACCACAAGGTTCGTCTCCCAACATAAAAATCCACAAATAAAGGATTTAAAACAAACAACAAAATACTCTTGTGCCATCCTAGCCAAGTAAGCCAAACGAACAACTTACCTCTTACACACTTAGTCGATGCATGCAATCATGAAAACCGTTAAAAAGCGCTCATTTCCGGAAATGCCATAAATAAGTCACATTTGTAAAATGCACCACAATTAACCGCGGACCCACAGCTTCGTGGATCCCTGCCGAGACCCCGTCGGATCTAACCCACAGTGGTTAAAAGCAAGCTCGCGGTTCTACATCTTCGTGGAGCCCTACCGAGACCCCGTCGGATCTAACCCGCAGTGAGCATACACACACACACGTTACTCATGCAATACTAACATGCTAAGAATGTAAGTTCATTAAGAATACTCACTAGAGATGGCCATTAACTCGACACCATTATCAAACTCTTCAAAACACAATAACAAGATTAAATACGGAATACACGATTCCATAACTTTAAACAATAGGAGTATCATCATCAAATCCTTCAACGTTCAAAATAATCAAATCATAATCAATTCCCAAAACACGCCGTTCACAAAACACACACGCATTTTGAAAGAAAGCCTTTAACGAGGCCGAACCGAAATCTTTTGAAAACTCATTTCAAACAAATAAACAACACACCAAGACGATCACCAATTATCGTATCCTCAAAACAAGAATAGTATGGACAAGGTACTTGCCTCTAAATCGGCACGCAAGTAGACCGACGAACACGGCTCAACCGGGAAGCTACGAAACGCCCGATGTCATCGAAAAGGAAGACGACAACGAACGGAAAGGATAATCACCGACGAACACTAGGAATCAACGGAACCGAACCTAACGATTCGAATAACACAATCACAACCAACTCTAGACGATTACGGAAATGGAATACAGCCGAAAACCCGCCTACGATTCATGTATATTCGTACCAAAAATAACAACGAGGGCGGACCACAACCAAACCCTCTCGATTCCGTAAAAATCCACAAAATATCCATGAATCCGTAGGAAAACTAAAGATACTAACAATATTAATCGTATACACCATGAATCCACCAACAAAACGGAATGAATCGGAAGAAAATCCCAAAACCCCCAAATTAATCGAAAATAGGGTTCTAGAGATATTACCTTTGGAGATTCAAGAACTAAGATCCGTAGAACACGCGTTAGATTGATAATACGGGCCTCACAACCGAAGGAGAATGATGAAAATCAACCCCCGAATGAAGAATGCTTGAGAAGTTCTCTCCCCCTTGGATCTCCCTCTCTCGCGCAGGTGAAATGGAGGAGAAAATGGCCGATCTCGTCTAATAAGGACGAGATTGCACAGTTGACCGATTTGTGTCGCGCACAGTGCCAAAAATTTACTCCTGTGTTTCGCGGTGTCCGCAAGACACCGGCAGCCGCGCACCCGTGCATCGGGTTTTGGTCGCAGTGTCACGCGGTGTGCCGCGGCACCGACGGTGTGCCGCGGCACGACTCGCACTATGCCGCGGCATCGATGGGTGTGCCGCGGCACACGCATGATTCGCTCGACCATCGACTGGAGAAATTTGTGTGCCGCGGCGCACACACCTTGTGCCGCGGACCACACCCCTTCTGGGTCCCAAAATGATAAAAATGATCCGGAAAGAGAATAACACGATAGGAATCAATATTTGGGAACCAATAACACGAAATGGATCCACGGCAACCCCGAAACGGCGGTTCCGCACAACAATAACGAGAATACAGTTCAACAGTTGACAGGAAGGACACACTGAAAGGTACACGAGGGTCACTACGATCGAGAAATACACCAAAAAAAAAAAATTTACCGAAATTCGAAATTGCGGATATTACAGGCTAAACCTTGGCCGACGAATATCGGCCGACGGTTTTTTAGCCGACGGCTGGATGATTAGCCGACGACTTTGGGGTTTAGCCGACCACTTTAATTCGTCGGCTAAAGTCTGATTTTTGGTAGTGACCTATAAAACGGAAGAAAATTATTTTTGTAGGTACAAGCAAGGAAGACAACATTATCAAATAAATGGTATGTTGATAGTGGATGTTCAAATCACATGAGTGGGAATGAACATCTCTTCACGAAGCTGAAAAAGGAAGATCGTGGTTGTGTAACATTTGGCGATAATAAAAAAGGGCCAAATAAAAGGGACGGGTAAGATAGGTAAGAAACCTTTACCCACTATAGAAATGTTCTCTTTGTTGATTATCTTTGTCATAATCTTCTAAGTGTTTCTCAACTTTGTGATACTGGTCTTAAATTAATTTTTGAAATTACGCATTGTACTGCAATAAGAAAAGACCAAATTGTTTTTATTAGATTGCAGTATGGAAATATTTATATTATTGATCTTCAAGATGAATCCTATTTCAATGAAAAATGCTTACTTTCATACGATGAAAATGCCGTTATTTGGCACCGAAAATTGGGTCATGCCTCTTTACCACTTCTTTCAAAATTGGCTTAAAACGATATTATCCGTGGTCTACCAAAATTAAATTTCAGAAAAGATCACATTTGTGAGGCCTGTATTAAAGGTAAACATGCTAGAGGCTCGTTTAAACCAAAAATGGAAATTTTCACTGGCCGCATTCTTGAATTAATTTATATGGATTTGATTGGTCCATCTCGGCATGCTAGCTTAACTGGTAAGCTCTATACATTAGTGCTTGTTGATGATTTTTCGAGATTTACTTGGGTAAAGTTCTTAACAAATAAAATGATGCATTCAACGAGTTTGTTAAGTGGTGTAAGGTTACCCAGAAGGAAAAAGAGTTACCAATTATCGCCATCAGATCCGATTGGTGGAGAACTTGATTCAAATGATTTTGAAGATTGGTGCGATAAATATGGTATTGGGCACAATTTTTCGGCACCTCGGACACCTCAACAAAATGGAGTTGTCGAGAGGCTCTCTAGAAGAAATGAGCTGAACAATGCTCAATGAATATGGGCTTCCTAAATATTTCTGGGCCGAAGCTGTTAACACCGCATGCTATGTTAATAATCGAGTCCATCTCCGGAGGAACAAAATGATGACTCCATATGAAATATTTAAAGGTAAAAAGCCCAATTTATCTTATTTTCATCCATTTAGTTGTAAGGTATTTATTCATAATAATGGTAAGGATAATTTGGGAAAATTTGACTCTAAATCAGATATTGGAATATTTCTTGGTTATTCGACTAATAGTAAAGCTTATCGTGTATTTAATTATAGAAGAGGCTCGGTAGAAGAGTCAATTCATGTAAAATTCGATGATACAGTTTTACCCCCGAGAAAGGTTGTTTTTGATGATGATGCAGGTATGGTTCCGGCTAAAGAAGTGTCAGAAGCATCAAAGGAATTGGAGAAGCTCGACTTAAGCTCGGACAAGCAGGAGGAGAATCCTTTCAACCTTCCTAAAGATTGGGTTAATGTGAAAGATCATCCCATGGAGCAAATTCTTGGGAAAATCGATGAAGGTGTGCGAACTAGGAGAAATATAAATTATTGTCTTAACAATATTGCATTCATTTCTCTTACAGAACCAAAGAATATCGATGAAGCCATAAATGACGAGAATTGGGCTATTGCTATGCAAGAAGAGCTAAATCAATTCGAAAGAAATAAAGTTTGGGAATTGGTTCCGGCACCGATAGACAAAACAATCATTGGTACTAAATGGGTTCATAAAGAAAAAACCGATGATAATGGTCTCCCAATAAAGAATAAATCAAGATTGGTCGCCCAAGGATACAATCAAGAAGAAGGTTTGGACTATGAAGAAACCTTTGCCCATGCGTCTTGAGGCTATTCGCCTTCTCTGTGCCTTTGCCGCGTACAAGAAAATCAAACTCCATCAAATGGATGTGAAGAGTGCGTTCCTAAATGGAATCATCCGGGAGGAGGTGTATGTCAAGCAACCGCGGGGTTTTGAAGACTATGGTCATCCAGATCATGTATACAAGCTCCATAAAGCTCTCTATGGATTAAAACAAGCTCCGAGAGCATGGTATGATCGTTTAAGCTCTTTTCTTATTTCAAATTGGTATAAAATAGGTAATGTTGATAATACCCTATTTATCAAGAATTTAGGTGATAATATGTTTATATGCCAAATCTATGTGGATGGTATTGTTTTTTGTGCAACTAACGAATCTTTGTCCCTAGAATTTTCAAATCTTATGAAGGGAGAATTCGAAATGAGCATGATGGGAGAGTTGAAATACTTTCTCGGACTCCAAATTAAGCAACTCAATGACGGAATATTCATTCACCAAACAAAGTACGTCAATGAGCTCTTAAAGAAATTTAAGATGGAAGGGTGCGAAGAAATCTATACTCCTATGTCTTCCACTCTTAAACTCGACAAAGACGAGAAAGATAAGTCTGTTGACCAGAAACAGTATTGAGGTATGATTGGGTCTTTACTTTATTTAACTGCTTCTAGGCCTGATGTTATGTTTGCTACCTGTTTGTGTGCCCGATTTCAAGCTAATCCGAAAGAATCTCATCATGCAAACGGATTTTTCGATATTTAAAGGGAACTGCTGGCTTAGGTCTGTGGTATCCATCGAGCATTGATTTTGAACTTTTTGCATATAGTGATGTTGATTTCGGTGGACGCAAAATTGATAGAAAAAGCACCACCAGAACTTGTCATTTCATGAGTTCATGTTTAATTTCATGGAGGAGTAAGAAACAGACTAGTGTCACTACTTCCACAGCTGAAGCAGAATATGTGGCTGCGGGAAGTGCATGTGCACAAGTTCTGTGGATTAAAAATCAATTACTAGATTATGGCATCGAGCTTAAAAATATACCTATTTTTTGTGATAATACAAGTGCCATAAATTTGAGCAAAAACCCCATATTGCATAGTAGGACAAACCATATTGAAATTCGTCACCATTTTATTCGTGACCATGTCCAAAACGGGAATGTGCGTCTCCAATTTGTTGGTACTAATGAACAGTTGGCAGACATTTTTACAAAACCATTACCCGAAGATGCCTTCAACTTCATCCGCATAAATTTAGGAATGGGACATGTTGATCATTTTTAATTTTTGCATATTCATCATATCTACATCAAAATGGTCATAGAAACAGAGGATATCATCAGAAGAATGATACTATTCATATGGTCTCTCTTACGTACGTTACGGACCTCTGATTACGCACGTAATGAAAGGACATTATTTTTGGACAGTCAGCTCTGGACTTTATATTACGGCCGCTATATCATCAGAAGTAACGCATGTTAAATGGCTTAACGTACATTATGGACAGCTCTCTATGTACGTTATAATTTTTCCAGAAACAGTCAGTGACCATTGGAACCTCCCTTACGTACGTTATTTTACCTTGTAAAGCCTGTAACACTCTCACCATTATGGCATATATACCACATAACGTACGTAAATCATATTGCCCAGAATATTAAAACCCGTCTGTTCCCCTTTTCCCTTCTCATTTTTCCTAAACCTAAAACACGATCCACCGCCCCTCCTCCGCAAACCCTCCGACCTCGTAGCAATTTTCTTCCATTTATCCAGCAATCATGCCTAACACACGCCAGAGCAAGAAAAGACGGGGAGATTCAACATCCAATTCGCCTGAACCGAACCGATTTGTGACTCCCCAGGCTGCAAAAATCTTCAATGAAATCTTGATTGATGAAGAGGTAACCTCCAGTCATTATTTCGATTTTGAGTCACTGAATGGGATTGGAATTCATTTGGATGATTTCTTTGACATGCTACGAATTGCTCAATGTGTTAGTTTCTGTAGGCCTATTTATGTGGAATTAGTTCGAGAATTCTATGCCAATTTCTCGACAAGCTTTAATGTTGATGGTCTTGTGGTTATTAATTCATTAGTTCGTGGAAAACCTGTTTCATTTGATGCCTCTAAGTTGTCTGAACTTTATGGACTTCAAAACGAAGGATTTGTATGTAATGGCAACTTTGTATCGGAAAATGACTCATCAGATGAAGAATTGAATGATAACCTAAACGAACAAGTTGTACGTGACTATCTACAATCTCAGGCTGTGATAAATGTTAGCTCGGACAAATTTGAGAACAATGATTTTGGCCTAAACATTTGACTACTTCATGATGCCATCACTCGTTCTTTAATGCCAAAGGTCAATGCACCACAACGCCTAGTTAACATTGATATGGAGATTATCTATCATATACTAAACGATCATCAAGTTAACTTTGCTCGAGTTGTTATGAAATGGTTCGTGGAGAAAGGATCCATTTTTCACAGGAAAGGTTATCTGAGGAAAGATAGGCAACGAAAATCCGGGATGCCTTTTGGCTCTATTCTGACAGGTATATTTGAGGATGCCAGAGTTGATTTTTCAGGGCTGCATAAAATGGATATTCCAAAAGGGAATATGGTTCACGAAGGTACCATCCGTACTATGAAATATGTGCAGACCAGGAACTGCGGCTGGGTTTATTTTGCTTATTTACGGGATGGAGACTCTCTTGCAGACGGGAGTGCCTTGCCTCGTCTGGAGGATCGCATTTTCTCTAGAGGTCCTCAGTCAGAGCGGTCTCGTCTTCACATTCCTCCATCATAGGCAGGTCCTTCTCAGCCAAGTACTTCCTCCTCCTCCTCTTCGCTCCAAGCCAGAGTCAGTGCATTAGAACATCAAATTCGAAGGTCCCATACTATGTTAGAGAATCTGTGCACTCTCTTTGGGATTCCTCTTCCGCCTCACACCCCTCGTCCAGACATTGACTAGCACCATCTTCACTATTGATGACCATCCTCTGTTCAGACCAGACATTTCATTTAGTTGCTTAAAAACCTGCACTTTTATTTCTACTTTTGTTTTTCTTGGATGCTTGGGAATCTTCGATGCTCTTAATTGTTAAATTATTCATCTACTTTGCTTGGTTATTTTTTTAGGACTGTTTTACAGGTTATTTTCCATCGCTTTTTGTTACTGACAAAAAGGGGGAGAACTATAGCTGAACCATTGCAAAATGGTACTCATATATTTTTTATATTATCAGTGAATGTTTATCATAGGGGGAGTTACCCTCAGGGGGAGTTTTTGCAAATTACATATATATATATATATTTCCCTCTTTTTTTAAAAAAAAATCAACCATATTTTCAAAATTATTTTTTCATCATCAAAAAGGGGGAGATTGTTGGAACAATATTTTTTATA
Source organism: Orobanche coerulescens (assembly GCA_033398695.1). NCBI lineage: Eukaryota > Viridiplantae > Streptophyta > Magnoliopsida > Lamiales > Orobanchaceae > Orobanche > Orobanche coerulescens. Next base: position 117,170,387 of record CM065801.1, read on the forward strand.
CATGTTTTGATGATGCTCTTTTTAACAAAATAATTATTATATAGTTACACATTATACTATCGTTATTTTAAATCATATTTTGAACACTTTGTTTAAACTGTGCTCTAATTACGTACGTAACATGAGTTCAATAACGTACGTAATATTTGTTTTCTAACCGTTGCTAAAGTTTTAGAATGTCAAAGTCTATGAAACGGATATAAGATATAACGTACGTAACTACCTATACATAACGTACGTTATCTGTTTTAAATTTGAATTTATGTGCTAACCGTTGATCTTATCCAAAGTGACGTCATCCAGTACATCATCTCATCCAACGGATATGAAGACCATGAATAACGTACGTAATGTAATACCCGGTTGTAATTCAGTCATTATCATTCAGTAATTTCATTCGTTGATTGTCACTCAGTGGATTTTCACTCATTTTTAATCATTCATCAATCATGTTCATTCACTCGTGTTCACCGTTCGGAAAAACTTCGAGTTGTGTATCGTTATTGTCCATTGTTTCAACTTTCCGCATATGAGTTCGACTTTGTTAGATCACCATTAATTTTTTGTAACTCCAAAAATTCTAAATCTTTGCAATATTATAGAGCATCGAGTTAGCTTTCCAATGGTTCAAACGGTGAGTCAATCGGAGTCCGGACGAGAGAGTTATGGTCGTTTTAGCTCACCCGCTCATTTTTCAGTTATTGGCCGATCACTGCCGACCGAACTCGGCCGTGTCGTCCGACACGGCCCGTGCCATACTCGTCTGGAAATGTCGAAGTCTCTCCCCACAGGACTCGACCGTGTCGTCTGGCACGGCCGAGTCGAACTCTTCCGGATAAGCCAGAATCGACTGCCCAGACGCCCGACCGTGTTCCAGGACACGGTCGAGTCATGCCGAGTCACTGTCGGACGGGTCACTATCGGAAGGCCCTCCGCGCCGCGACCGTGTCAAGCAGGACACGGTCGGGTCCCTGTCGGCCAGTTGTGCGACACGACCGTGCCGATCGGCACGGGCCGTGTCCGGCAGGGCAGTCAACCCCTATAAATTCGTTTTTTGAGCATTTCAGCCCATTCCTTCCATTTTTTCCACCTTCATACGAGAGAGAGAGGCTTGAGGGAGAAAATTCTCTTCACCTATCACTTGAGTGTGGTTTTTAATCATTTTCATTCGGTTGTGAAGCTTGGATACTCGATTAAACTCGTGTTCTTCGGATCGAAGTGGTTGGATCTTCAAGAGGTAATTTCTTCAACACCTTGGATTTCGATTCTATGTTGAGATATGATGTTTTGGACGTTATAATCATGTTATATGAAGGGATATGTATATGATTATGAGTTTGTATAAGGATTCATTGGATTATTGAGGGATTATCCAAGAACACTTTGAATATCGAGTTGAAATTGGGGGTTTTCGATTAATTGTCGTTGTAATCACGTTTTCGGATATTCGTCTTGGATTATTAATCATATTGAAGATGTTTTGTTGGTTTGAAACACTTCTTGGGGGATTTAATATTGGTATATTGAGGTTTGATTGTAAACAATCGGAGTTTGGCCGCAACGTGTTTGATTTAATGCCTCAATAGATTTAGTTTAATCGTATCGACGTTTTGAGTTCGTTATATTCGTGTTTGATTCGTATATTGAACGGGTTGTTGGATATTGTATAATTCAAGGTTGTTCGAGCGATCCATATCTCAATTAGGACGTCGTTCGTGGAAGGATAATTATCACCGGTGTTGAGTAAGTTAATTCTTACTCGGTTAAAAGGATATTCATCCCTTTTGTTGTTGTTCATTCATAATCATAAATCATTCATCATTATATTAACCGTATCAAAACTTGTTGTTATCAATTAATCATTTCAGTCATAAGGAACGACGGTTCCAATCTTTTCATTGAGCTGTCATTTATTTCATTACCATTCCACTTCGGTGAGTCATTATTCATTTTCGATGTCACTTTTGTTATATCGTGGCATTCCGGATCATACTGGCGTGCCGGTTGGTATGTGTAGGATTTTCATGTCGGGCACATTTAAGTCGTGTGTTGGTTGTTGGCCTCACATTGGACTGTGCACACGAGTCATATTGTCTCGTGAGACTGATTAGGTACAAGACCACACGGGTATTCGATCGATACTCGTTGGTGGATTGTGCACGGACACATTTCCATCCCGGGCATAGTGTGGCGCCACCCTTTGAGCCGTACTGTTAGTTGATTCATATAGCATGTTTGATTGCGTATGTTTCGACAGGATATTTCATAACTTCAGATATAATCATGATTGTGTATTTTCAACCCTTGAGGATTGTTGTTCTTTGTAATCGACCCCCGCTTTGGGGATTTTGTTTTTCGTGTCTTGGCAAGGCAAAAGTACGGAGAACACGCCGACGCCGAGGATTCCAAGTGATACTAGTAGGGGCCCCGATCTTCAGCTTATTCATGTTATTGTCCTTTATTTTCCGCCGCAGATTTTCATTCGATACTCCGTTTCATTCAGTGTTGTGTATTTTATCTTCATATAAAATACACTAGTATTCGGTATTGTCCTGGTGTGTTGTAATTAAACTCCTCATCGGAGTAATTACCGTTGTAATGTGGTTCGGTAAGATTATCAATGTTGCACAAAGTGGGGGCAAAGTGAGTGCGTATACTAAAAGTGCGGGGATACGGTTTTGAAAATGTTAGGGTGCGATACGGCAAGGATACGTCTGCTTATTTTATATTTTATTATATATAACACTTGTTAAATATAAAAACAACAATTCAAATATCACCATAAAATTAATTCAAATACATAAAACAAGTCATACAAAAACAATTCAAATGGCTTTGAGCAACGGACCTTTCTAATTTTGTCCGTGAATACCGCAAAAGGTAAAATTAATTACACATTAAATGATTTACTTTTTTTTATTTTAATTTATTTGATTTACTTTTTAAAAATTATAAAAAAAAAAAAAAAAAAACATAAAAATTGGACTCACAGATCTCCGGCACAGATACGCGTATCTGTCGCGTATCCTGTGCCAGGATACGCGAGTCCGAATTTTTTTTTTTTTTTGCACGGATTCGCCACGTGGCGAATCCCGTGCGAATCCCACGCGAATCGCACCCGCACCCGCACCCATGCAGTATCCGATACTGCATACTGCCCAATTTTGAAGAATCCGTGCATTATAGGGTACTATATTTATCTTGTGTAATTCATTCATTTTCATTTTCCTGGTGGGTCCCAGTCGGGGATCCACGGCACTGTAATATCCGCCTAGTTTGGGGTGTTACAGAGTTGGTATCGGAGCGTGGTTTTGAATACTACCTTCCGAGTCATGTCTCATTTGAAATCATCGTCATCGGACTAGTATCATTGGACTTTCGCGTCACGTGTGACCTGTACAGATGCCGAGCCAATCAGACCGAAAGAACTGTAATATTTCTAACGCCATGGTATAATTTCTGGCAATTATCATTCATTCATAATTCATCAATTAACAATCCTCAAACATCATCATTCATTGTGATTAGGACGATCATGTTAACTCATTAATCACTTAATTCATTTCATTACTCAGTTAATAATCAGGACGATCATGTTAACTCATTAATTACTCAATTCATTTCATTACTCAGTTGTCAATCTGGATGATCATATTATCAATCTTGTTAAGTTATTCAAGATAATCATTTCAAGAATTTTATCAGATAATCATGTCACTTCAGTAAATCATTCATATAATCACTAAGTTAGAGCATGTATACTCATTTTCATCATCTCATGACATAATCATAACGTGATAATCATGCGGGGAAATATAATCATTATGCGACCTTCCTACTTCAGTATGGGGAGAGCTGTCAGGGGATGCAGGGGGAGAGGCCGCGGTGCGGGCCGAAACCCGGGAAATAATCACTCGCTGCCGGGAAATCGTGCCCAGGACTCGGCTCGATCAGAAGATGTTCGGGTTGAACCACTCACTTTTATGCAGACCATGATGACCCATGTGCAATTGCTCAATCATCATTGCGCCACTCTGATCGGATTAGTCGAGAGAACTCTCCCGTATGAGCCTGCTGCTAAGGAAATTGCTGAGCAGCAACCTTCATCTGTCAGCAACAAATCAATGAAGCGTAATCAATCCGAAGGCGGTCAGTCAACCTTCAAGAAGCCTCGCGCGGGTCCTATCGTTTCTGAGCGACCTACTACGGTGCATAATCGTGCGGGATCTCATTCCCGAGCGCCGCCTCGCCATCACTGCTTCAATTGTGGAACGCCGGGTCATTTCAGCACTGAGTGTCTGAAACCGTCTATCACGTGCTATAATTGTGGGAATTTCGGGCATAAGGCCCGTTTTTTCCGAAAGGACTCCAAGTCGGCTCCGGCGGCATCTCAGGCCCCGAAGCAATCAGCCTTTCGTAATCGATCGCTTTGTCAACGCTGCTTAAGACACCGGAAGCAAATAGAGTTGGGGCTCGTATTTATCGACGGAGCGTCCGTTCGGGACGGCAAGTCCTAGATTCATATGATGAGGAGGATCGACGATCCGGTGGCCCGAATGATTTCAGGTATACTCGTAATTTTATTTCAACTTGTGTGTACCTTTTGATTATGGTACACCGCATTCATTCATTTTCGAATCATGCTTGAATAGACTTATTTCGGGATAGTCCTATTGCTTGTGGACCTCATACCATCGGTCTACCTGACGATGGAAGAATTTTCGGAATCATACCGAATTAAGCTTAATGACCGCGATTGGTTGATGGATCTAATCGTGGTGAATTTATCTTAGGACGATGTAATTTTCGGTATTAGTTAGTTTGATCGTCTTGATACTATCCTCAGTGTTTGTTAGCGTTTGGTCGCTATCTTTCCGTCGTTGGTTGTCGAATGTGTGCTTCAGGGAAGTAATCCCCGTTGTTCCAGAAGAAGTATTATTATGACGAAAGCAGAGAAATTCCGCAATCGAACTATTCAATCATTCATTGTATCATTTTCATCGATTGGCCTTTCTAAGGCAATCGAGTTATTCAATCATTCCTTGTATCATTTTCATCGATTGGCCTTTCTAAGGCAATCGAGTTATTCAATCATTCATGGTATCATTTTCATCGATTGGCCTTTCTAGGGCAATCGAGTTATTCAATCAGTCATTGCATCATTTCCATCGATTGGCCTTTCTAAGGCAATCGAGTTGTTCAATCATTATTGGTATCTCTTTTTATCGATTGACCATTCTAGGGCAATCGAAATGTTCAATCATTCGTGGTATCATTGTCATCGATTGACGATGTATTTCCAGACGAGTTATCTGGTTGCCTTCTCATAGAGTAGAGGAATTCAGGAGTGAGTTGGAGCCGGTACGTCCCCTTTATCGAAGGCACCGTATCGGATGGCCCCGAACAGAATGCAGGAGTTGAAGATTCAACTTGAGGAGTAGTTCGAGAAAGGTTATCTCCGACCGATTGCGTCCCCGTGAGGAGCACCAGTGTGATCTGGCAAGGAGAAGGATGGCTCGTCTCGTGTGTGTATTAATTACCAGGAGTTGAACAGGGTGATGATCAAGAGTAGTATCCCTTACCCCGTATTGATGATCTTTTAGATCAACTTCAGGGAGCCTCAGTGTTTTCCAGGATCGACTTAAGATTTGGATATCACCAGTTGCGGATTCGAGAGTCGGATATGGCGAGGACAGCGTTTCCTACACGCTATGGTCATTATGAGTTCGTAGTTATGCCGTTCTGGCTAACTATTGCACCTGCGGTATTCATGGAGTTAATGAATCGGGTTTTCATCGACTTTTTGGATCAGTTTGTTGTTGTCTTCATCGAAGACATTTTGATTTATTCTCGTAGCCGAGAGGAACACGAGGTTCATCTTCATCAGGTTCTCGACGTGTTGCGACGAGAGCAACTTTATGGAAAGTGTTCCAAATGTGAGTTCTGGAGGTCCGAAGTGACTTTGTCGGGCATGTAATTTCATCTGATAGAGTTCGTGTCGGCCCTCAGAAGACGGAGACTATCCGATATTGGCAACCTCCGAAAGATATTAAGTAAATCCGATGTTTCCTCGGATTAGCTGGTTAATTATCCAACCCACGGCCGGAGCTAGCAACCGTAGTTTTCGCGTTGGAATTTGGTGTCGTTACCTTTATGGCATCACCTGTCAGATCTACACCAATCACAAGAGTTGAAGTATATATTTACTCACAAGGAGTTAAATATGCGACAGAGGCGGTGGTTGGAACTAATCAAAGATTTTGATATCAAGATCCTTTACCACCCGGGCAAGGCGAACGTTGTCGCTGACGCATTGAGTCGTAAGTCCGTTCAGGAGCAGATGCTTGCTTGTTTAACAATTCAGAAGGAGCTCCAACAGGAATTCCTTAGACCCGAGATCGAGGTCTGGCTTCAGCGAGTTCAGGGACAGCTTTGTATGTTAGAGATTTCATCATCTCTTGAGGATGCAATCAGGGAGGATCAGGGTTCAGACCCAGCATTGATGCGCATCCGTGAAGATGTGGCTCAGGGGAAAGCCCCTGGATTCGTGGTCCACGAGGGTGGACTTTTGAGGTTTAAGAACCGGTTGTGCGTACCGGCAAATGACGAGTTGAAAAACTCTATTTTGAGAGAAGCCCATGCTACCCCTTATTCTGTTCATCCGGGGTCCAGCAAGATGTACAAGGACTTGAAACAAAATTACTGGTGGAGTAATATGAAGCGAGAAGTCGCAGAATTTGTTTCGAGATGCTTAACCTGTCAACAAGTCAAGATGGAACATCAGCGACCGGCGAGTATGCTGATACCACTCCCTATTCCAGAATGGAAGTGGGAAGACATTTCTATGGAATTCATCACGAATTGCCAACGAGTCGTCGTGGCATGAATACGATCTGAGCGATCGCGGACTGCTTTACTAATTTAGCTCATTTCCTTGAAATCAAGGATATGTGGAATCCCAAGAGACTGGCCCAGTTGTTCATCAAGGAGATAGTGAGACTGCACGGTTCTCCTAAAAGTATCGTTTCCGATCATGACGGACGATTTGTATCCCATTTTTGGAAATCAGTTCATCGTGCTATGGGAACTCAGCTTAATCTCAGTACTGCCTTTCATCCTCAGTCCAACGGACAATCAGAGAGAACTATTCATGTAATACCCGGTTGTAATTCATTCATTTTCATTCAGTAATTATCAGTCTGTAATTGTCACTCAGTGTATTTTCACTCAATTATAATCATTCATCAATCATGTTCTTTCACCGTGTTCACCGTTCGGAAAAACTTCGAGTTGTGTATCGTTATTGTTCATTGTTTCAACTTTCCTCATATGAGTTCGACTTTGTTAGATCACCTTTAATTTTTGGTAACTCCAAAAATTCTAAATCTTTGCAATATTATAGAGCATCGAGTTAGCTTTCCAATGGTTCAAACGGTGAGTCAATCGGAGTCCGGACGAGAGAGTTATGGTCGTTTTAGCTCAACCGCTCATTTTTCGCTTATCGCCGATCATCGCCGAAGAACTGCCGTGTCGTCCGACACGGACTGCGCCGTACTCGTCCGGAAAATGCCGAGTGTTCGCCTCAGACCCGACCGTGTCGCTCGGCACGGCCGAGTCGAACCCTTCCGGATAAGCTGTAATCGTCGCCAAAGACGCCCGACCGTGTCGCCCGCACGGCCGAGTCATGCCGAAGTCGCCGCCGGACGGGTCATCGCCGGAAGGCCCTTCGCGCCGCGACCGTGTCAAGCAGACACGGTCGAAGTCCTCGCCGCCACCGTCGGCCACCGGTGCGACACGACCGTGCCGATCGGCACGGGCCGTGTCCGGCAGGGTAGTCAACCCCTATAAATTCATTTTTTCAGCATTTCAGCCCATTTTTCTTCCTTTTCTTCACCTTAAACCGAGAGAGAAGGCTTGAGGGAGGGTTTTTCCTTTACAAATCATTTGGGTGTTTGATTTTCTTCATCTCCTTTCGATCGTGAAGCCCGGATAATCAATCTAACGCGTGTTCTTCGGATTAAAGTACTTGTATCTTCAAGAGGTAATTCTTTCAACACTTTGGACTTCGATTTTGTGTTGAGATATGATGTTTTGGACGTTACAATCATGTTATATGAAGGGATATGTATATGATTATGAGTTTGTATAAGGATTCATTGGATTATTGAGGGATTATTCAAGAACACCTTGAATATCGAGTTGGAATTGGGGATTTTCGACTAATTGTTGTTATAATCACATTTTTGGATATTCATAACGGATTATTGATCGTATTGGAGATGTTTTGTTGGTTTGAAACACTTCTTGGGGAATTTGATATTGGTATATTGAAGTTTGATTGTAAACAATCGGAGTTTGGACGCAACGTGTTTGTTTTAATGCCTCAATGGACTTAGTTTTATCGTATCGACGTTTTGAGTTCGTTATATTCGTGTTTGATTCGTATATTGATCGGATTGTCGGTAATTGTATTGAATTAAGGTTGTTCGTATGCGACGACACTTCATTTAGGACATTTGTTAGTGGAATGACTTTCTTCATCGGTATTTAGTAAGTTAATTCTTACTAGGTTAAAAGGATATTCATTCCTTTTGTTGTTGATCATTCATAATCATAACTCATTCATCATTGTATTAATCATATTAAAACTTGTTAATGTCTATTAATCACTTCACCATAAGGAACGACGGTTCCAATCTTTTCGTTGAGCTATCATTCATTTCATTATTACCCTCATCTCGGTGAGTCATTCTTGACTTTGTCGATTATTATTTATTCATTGATATTCATTACGGTCATTCTCGCTCATATGACCTTCTCGGGTTCATATTGCGTGGCCGGTGTGGTGTGGTGGAATTTTTAGTCGGGCACACGATGGTTATTGTATTGGGTTCACCGATACATTAGACCGCACACGGAAAGAGTTACACCGTGAGACTAATTAGGAACACGGACTGTTGTTGTACACATACACAGAACATTACGGGCGTACTATGATACTCCTCTTCGGCGTAATTCATAACTAAGAATATTTCATAACTTCGCTTAATCATAATTGTGTATTTTCAACCCTTGAGGATTGTTGTTCTTTGTAATCGACCGTTTGGGGATTTTGTTTTTCGTGTCATGGCAAGGTAAACGCACGGGAATAGCATGTTGATTTCGAGGAGTCCTAGTGATACTAGTAGGGGCCCCGATCTTTCAGCTTATTCATGTTATTGTCCTTTATTTTCCACGCAGACTTTCATTTGAATACTCTGCTTCATTCGTTGTTGTGTATTTTATCTTCATATAAAATACACTAGTATTCAAGATTATCCCGGTGTGTTGTAACTAAACTCCTCATCGGAGTAATTATTGTTGTAATGTAGTTCGGTACTACATTTATCTTGTGTAATTCATTCATTTTCATTTGCGGTGGGTCCCGGTTGGGGATCTACGGACCGTAATATCCGCCTAGTTTGGGGTGTTACGAGTTGGTATCGGAGAGTGGTTTTGAATACTACCTTCCGAGTCATGTCTCATTTGAAGTCATCGTCATCGACCAAGATTACTGACTTTCGTGTCACGTGTGACTGTGCAAATGCCGAGCCAATCATACCTAAGAATCGTAAGATTTCTAACGCCATGGTATAATTTCTCGCAATAGTCATTCATTCATCATTCATCAATTAACAATCCTCAAACATCATCATTCATTGTGATTAGACGATCATGTTAACTCATTAATCACTTAATTCATTTCATTACTCGCTTAATAATCGTGACGATCATGTTAACTCATTAATTACTCAATTCATTTCATTATCCATTGTCAACTGGATGATCATATTATCAATCTTATTAAGTTATTCAAGATAATCATTTCAAGAATTTCATCGATAATCATGTAACTTCGAAATCATTCATATAATCACTAAGTTAGAGCATGTATACTCATTTTCATCATCTCATGACATAATCATAACGTGCTAATCATGGGAAATATAATCATTATGCGACCTTCCTACTTCCGTATGGAGAGAGCTGTCAGGGGATGCACGAGAAGAGGCGCAGTGCGGACCGAAACCCGAGAAATAATCACTGGCCGCCGGGAAATCGTGCCCAGGACTCGGCTCGATCAAGATGTTCGGGTTGATCCACTCACTTTTATGTGCCATGATGACCCATGTGCGCTTGCTCAATCATCATTGCGCCACTGACCGGATTAATCGAGAGAACTCTCCCGCATTTGAGCCACCGCTAAGGAAATTGCCGAGCAAAGAACTCCGCATATGTCAACAGGAAATCAACGAAGCGTAATCTATCCGAAGGCGGTCACCAACCCGCAAGAAGCCTCATGCGGGTCCTATCGCTTCGAGCGACCTCCTACGGCGCATAATCGCGGGATCTCATTCCCGAGCGCCGCCTCGCCATCACTGCTTTAATTGTGGAACGCCGAGTCATTTCAGACCGAGTGTCTCAAACCGTCTATCACGTGCTATAATTGTGGGAATTTTGGGCATAAGGCCCGTTTTGCCGAAAGGACTCCAAGTCGGCTCCGGTGTCATCTCAGCCCCAAGCAACCAAGCGTTTGACGGGATCGCTTTATCATCGCTGCTTAAGACAATGGAAGCAAATAGAGTTGGAGCTCGTATTTATCGACGGAGCGTCCGGTTCGGGGCCGGCAAGTCCTGCATTCATATGATGAGGAGGATTGACGATCCGGTGGCCCGAATGATTTCGTGTATACTGTAATTTTATTTCAACTTGTGTGTACCTTTGATGTCGGGTACACCGCATTCATTCATTTTCGAATCATGCTTGAATAGACTTATTTCGGGATAGTCCTACTTCTTGTGGACCTCATACCATCGGTCCTACCCGACGATGGAAGAATTTTCGAATCATACCGAATTAAGCTTAACGACCGCGATTGATTGATGGATCTAATCGTGGTGAATTTATCTTAGACGACTTAATTTTCGGTATTAGTTGGCTTAACCGCCTTGATACTATCCTCGGCTTGTTAGCGCTTGGTCGCTATCTTCCGCCGTTGGTTGTCGAATGTGTGCTTCAGGAAGTAATCCCGTTGTTCCAAAGAGAAATTTTATTATGGCGAAAGCAGAGAAATTCCGCAATCGAACTATCCAATCATTCATTGTATCATTTTCATCGATTGACCTTTCTAAGGCAATCGAGTTATTCAATCATTTCTTGTATCATTTCCATCGATTGGCTTTTCTAAGACAATCGAGTCATTCAATCATTCATTGTATCATTTTCATCGATTGACCTTTCTAAGGCAATCGAGTTATTCAATCATTCCTTGTATCATTTCCATCGATTGGCTTTTCTAAGACAATCGAGTCATTCAATCATTCATTGTATCATTTTCATCGATTGGCCTTTCAAAGGCAATCGAGTTATTCAAACATTCCTTGTATCATCTTCATCGATTGGCCTTTCTAAGGCAATCGAGTTGTTCAATCATTATTGGTATCTATTTTTATCGATTGACCATTCTAGGCAATCGAAATGTTCAATCATTCGTGGTATCATTGTCATCGATTGACGATGTATTTCCGCATTTGTTATCCGGTTGCCTTCACATAGAGTAAGGGAATTCAGGAGTGAGTTGAGCCAGACGTCCCCTTTATCGAAGGCACCGTATCGGATGGCCCCGACTGTAATGCAGGAGTTGAAGATTCAACTTGAGGAATAGTTCGAGGAAGGTTATATCCAACCGAGTACGCCCCCGTGGGGAGCACCAAAGGGTGTTTGTCAAGAAGAATGATAGTTATTTTCGCTTGTGTATCGATTACCGTGAGTTGAACAGGTGATGATCAAGAGTAGTATCCTTTACCTCGTATTGATGATCTTTTAGATCAACTTCGTGAAGCTTCAAGATTTTCCAAGATCGACTTAAGATCCGGATATCACCAGCCATGATTCGAGAGTCGGATATCGAGACGGCGTTCGTACACGCTATGGTCATTATGAGTTCGTAGTTATGCCGCTCGAGCTAACTATTGCACTGTGGTATTCATGGAGTTAATGAATCGGGTTTTCATCGACTTTTAGATCGTTTGTTGTTGTCTTCATCGATGACATTTTGATTTATTCTCGTAGCCAAGAGGAACACGAGGTACGTTTTCATCGTGTTCTCGACGTGTTGAGACGAGAACAACCTTATGGAAAGTTTTCCAAATGTGAGTTCGGAGGTCCGTGGTGACTTTCTGACATGTAATTTCATCCGACGAGTTCGTGTCGACCCTCGAAGACGGAGACTATCCGAGATTGGCAACCTCCGTAAGATATTAAGTAAATCCGATGTTTCCTCTAATACTTGGTCAATTATCCAACCCACGACACGGAGCTAGCACCGTGGTTTTCGCGCTGGGGATTTGGCGTCGTTACCTTTATGGCGTCACCTTTCAGCTTATTCACCAATCACAAGAGTTGAAGGATATATTTACTCACAAGGAGTTAAATATGCACAGAGGCGGTGGTTGGAACTAATCAAAGATTTTGATATCGAGATCCTTTACCACTCGGGCAAGGCGAACGTTGTCGCCGACGCCTTGAGTCGTGAGTCCGCTCAGGAGCAGATGCTTGCTCGCTTAACAGTTCGTAAGGAGCTTGGCGTAGAATTCCTTAGACCCGAGATCGAGGTCCGGCTTCAGCCGAGTTCAGTGGGACATCTTTATATGTGAGAGATTTCATCGTCACTTGAGGAGGTACTCAGAGAGACTCAGAGTTCAGCCCCTTCATTGGTGCGCATCCGTGAAGATATGGCTCAGGGGAAAGCCCCTGGATTCGTGGTCCACGAGGATGGACTTTTGAGGTTTAAGAACCGGTTGTGTATCGCGAATGACGAGTTGAAAAACTCTATTTTGAGAGAAGCTCATGCTACCCCTTATCCTGCTCATCCGGGTCCAAAGCAAGATGTACAAGGACTTGAAACAAAATTACCGGTGGAGTAATATGAAGCGAGAAGTCGCGAATTTGTTTCGAGATGCTTAACTTGCCAACAAGTCAAGATTGAACATCGGCCGACGGCTGGTATGTCAAAACCTCTCCCTATTCCAGAGTGGAAGTGGGAAGACATTTCTATGGATTTCATCACGAGTTTGCCGACGAGTCGTCGTGGCATGAATACAATCTGGGTGATTGTGGACCGCTTAACTAAATCAACTCATTTTCTTGAGATTAAGGATACTTGGGGTCCCGAGAGACTTGCCCAGCTATTCATCAAAGAGATAGTGAGACTGCACGGTACTCCTTCCGATCGTGACGGACGGTTTGTGTCACATTTTTGGAAATCAGTTCATCGTGCTATGGGAACTCAGCTTAATCTCAGTACTGCCTTTCATCCTCAGTCCGACGGACAATCAGAGAGGACTATTCAGACATTAGAGGACATGTTGAGAGCTTGCGTCCTCGATTGGAAGGACGATTGGGAAGCCCAACTACCATTGATCGAGTTCACGTATAATAATAGTTGGCATGCTTCCATTAAGATAGCACCTTACGAGGCCTTGTACGGTCGTCGTTGTCGCTCTCCTTTGTGTTGGGATGACTTGTCAGAATCAATCGGCACCGAGCCCGATATGCTTATAGCCGCCCGGGAAAAGGTAGCTTTGATCAAGAGTCGCTTTGTTGACCGCCGCAGTCGGCGTAAATCATATGCAGATAACCGCTGCCGACCATTAGAGTTCGAGGCCGGTGACCATGTGTTGGTCAAGGTATCCCCGAGTCGTGGTATCTTCCGCTTTTGGGAAGAGGGGAAAGTTGAGTCCGAGATTCATTGGACCGCTTGAGATTTTGGATCGAGTAGGCGAGTTAGCTTATCGATTGGCTTTACCTCCGGCGTTGACCGAATTCATAATGTGTTTCATGTCTCTCGATTGCGAAAGTATGTTGCCGACTGAGTCACATACTTAGCATTCGACGAAATCAAAATCGCCGACGACCACTCATATGAGGAGCGTCCTATACGAGTCTTAGAGCGGCGAATCAAACAGCTTGAGAAATAAGACGATTCCTTTGGTTAAGATTCAGTGGTCTAGACACGGAGTCTAAGAGGCCACTTGGGAAACCGAGATGAATATGCGGGAGAGTTATCCCGAGTTGTTTGACCCTTAGTTTCGGGGACGAAACTCTTTTAAGGGGGGTGTATGTAATACCCGTTGTAATTCATTCATTTTCATTCAAGAATTATCGATCTGTAATTGTCACTCAGTGTATTTTCACTCAATTATAATCATTCATCAATCATGTTCTTTCACCGTGTTCACCGCTCGGAAAAACTTCGAGTTGTGTATCGTTATTGTTCATTGTTTCAACTTTCCTCATATGAGTTCGACTTTGTTAGATCACCTTTAATTTTTGGTAACTCCAAAAATTCTAAATCTTTGCAATATTATAGAGCATCGAGTTAGCTTTCCAATGGTTCAAACGGTGAGTCAATCGGAGTCCGGACGAGAGAGTTATGGTCGCTTTAGCTCAACCGCTCATTTTTCGCTTATTGGCGATCACCGCGAACGAACTCGGCCGTGTCGTCCGACACGGCCCGTGCCTGCACTCGTCCGTAAAATTCCGAGGTGTTCGCCTCAGACCCGATCGTGTCGCCTGCACGGCCGAGTCGAACCCTTCCGGATAAGCGACTGTCGCCAAAGACGCCCGACCGTGCCGCCCAGCACGGCCGAGTCATGCCGAAGTCCGCCGGACGGGTCATCTGTCGGAAGGCCCTCGCCCGCGACCGTGTCAAGCAGACACGGCCGAGTCCTGTCGCCACTGTCGGCACCAGTGCGACACGACCGTGCCGATCGGGCACGGGCCCGTCCGGCAGGTAGTCAACCCCTATAAATTCATTTTTCAGCATTTCAGCCCATTTTTCTTCCTTTTCTTCACCTTAAACCGAGAGAGAAGGCTTGAGGGAGGGTTTTTCCTTCACAAATCATTTGGGTGTTTGATTTTCTTCATCTCCTTCGATCGTGACGCCCGGATAATCAATCTAACGCGTGTTCTTCGGATTAAAGTACTAGTATCTTCAAGAGGTAATTCTTTCAACACTTTGGACTTCGATTTTGTGTTGAGATATGATGTTTTGGACGTTATAATCATGTTATATGAAGGGATATGTATATGATTATGAGTTTGTATAAGGATTCATTGGATTATTGAGGGATTATTCAAGAACACCTTGAATATCGAGTTGGAATTGGGGATTTTCGACTAATTGTTGTTATAATCACATTTTGGATATTCATAACGGATTATTGATCGTATTGGAGATGTTTTGTTGGTTTGAAACACTTCTTGGGGATTTGATATTGGTATATTGAAGTTTGATTGTAAACAATCGGAGTTTGACGCAACGTGTTTGTTTTAATGCCTCAATGGACTTAGTTTTATCGTATCGACGCTTTTGAGTTCGTTATATTCGTGTTTGATTCGTATATTGATCGGATTGTCGGTAATTGTATTGAATTAAGGTTGTTCGTGCGACCGACACTTCATTTAGGACATTTGTTCGTGGAAGGACTTTCTTCATCGGTATTTAGTAAGTTAATTCTTACTCGGTTAAAAGGATATTCATACCTTTTGTTGTTGATCATTCATAATCATAACTCATTCATCATTGTATTAATCATATTAAAACTTGTTAATGTCAATTAATCACTTCAGTCATAAGGAACGACGGTTCCAATCTTTTCGTTGAGCTATCATTCATTTCATTATTACCCTCATCTCGGTGAGTCATTCTTGACTTTGTCAGATTATTATTTATTCATTGATATTCATTACGGTCATTCTCGTTCATATGACCTTCTGGGTTCATATTGCGTGGCCGGGTGTGGCTGTGTGGAATTTTTAGTCGGGCACACAATGGTTATTGTATTGGGTTCACCGATACATTAGACCGTGCAGACGGGAAAGAGTTACACCGTGAGACTAATTAGGTACACGGACGGGTGTTGTACACTTACACAGAACATTACGGGCGTACTATGATACTCCTCTTCAGCGTAATTCATAACTAAGAATATTTCATAACTTCAGTTAATCATAATTGTGTATTTTCAACCCTTGAGGATTGTTGTTCTTTGTAACTGACCCCGTTTGGGGATTTTGTTTTTCAGGTCATGGCAAGGTAAACGCACGGGAATAGCATGTTGATGTCGAGGAGTCCTAGTGATACTAGTAGGGGGCCCCGATCTTTCAGTTATTCATGTTATTGTCCTTTATTTTCCGCTGCAGACTTTCATTTGAATACTCCGTTTCATTCAGTGTTGTGTATTTTATCTTCATATAAAATACACTAGTATTCGGTATTATCCTGGTGTGTTGTAACTAAACTCCTCATCGGAGTAATTATTGTTGTAATGTAGTTCGGTACTACATTTATCTTGTGTAATTCATTCATTTTCATTTGCCTGGTGGGTCCCAGTTGGGGATCTACGGCACTGTAATATCCGCCTAGTTTGGGGTGTTACAATTCAGACATTAGAGGACATATTGAGGGCATGCGTCCTCGATTAGTAGACGATTGGGAAGCCCAATTACTGTTGTTTGAGTCCACGTACAGTTTAGTTGGCATGCTGCGATGAAGATAGCACCTTACGAGGCCTGGTACGGTCGTCGTTTTCGATCTCCCTTGTGTTGGGATGACCCATCAGAGTCAATCGGCACCGAGCCCGATATACTTATAGCCGCCCGGGAGAAGGTAGCTTTAATCAAGAGTCGTTTGTTGACAGCTCAGAGTCGACAGAAATCATATGCAGATAATCATCGTCGACCACTAGAGTTCGATACGGGTGACCACGTTGTGGTCAAGGTATCCCCGAGTCGAGGTATTTTCCGTTTCGGAAAACGGGGGAAGTTGAGTCCGAGATTCATTGGACCGTTTGAAATTTTGGATCGAGTAGGCGAGGTAGCTTATCGATTAGCTTTACCTCCGGCTTTGAGCCGAATTCATAATGTGTTTCATGTCTCTCAGTTGCGGAAGTATGTTGCCGACCCGAGTCACATACTTCAGTTCGACGAAATCGAGATCGCCGACGACCATTCATATGAGGAGCGTCCTATACGAGTCTTAGAGCGGCGAATCAAATAGTTGAGGAACAAGGAGATTCCTTTGGTCAAGATTCAGTGGTCTAGACACGGAGTCAAAGAGGCTACTTGGAAAACCGAGGATAATATGCGGGAGAGTTATCCCGAGTTGTTTGACCCTTAGTTTCGGGGACGAAACTCTTTTAAGGGGAGGTGTATGTAATACCCGGTTGTAATTCAGTCATTATCATTCAGTAATTTCATTCGGTGATTGTCACTCAGTGGATTTTCACTCATTTTTAATCATTCATCAATCATGTTCATTCACTCGTATTCACCGTTCGGAAAAACTTCGAGTTGTGTATCGTTATTGTCCATTGTTTCAACTTTCCGCATATGAGTTCGACTTTGTTAGATCACCATTAATTTTTGGTAACTCAAAAAATTCTAAATCTTTGCAATATTATAGAGCATCGAGTTAGCTTTCCAATGGTTCAAACGGTGAGTCAATCGGAGTCCGGACGAGAGAGTTATGGTCGTTTTAGCTCACCCGCTCATTTTTCAGTTATTGGCCGATCACTGCCGACCGAACTCGGCCGTGTCGTCCGACACGGCCCGTGCCGTACTCGTCCGGAAATGCCGATGTCTCTGCCCACAGGACTCGACCGTGTCGTCTGGCACGTCCGAGTCGAACTCTTCCGGATAAGCAGAATCGACTGCCCAGACGCCCGACCGTGTTCCAGGACACGGTCGAGTCATGCCGAGTCGCTGTCGGACGGGTCACTATCGGAAGGCCCTCCGCACCGCGACCGTATCAAGCAGGACACGGTCGGGTCCCTGTCGGCCAGTTGTGCGACACGACCGTGCCGATCGGCACGGGCCGTGTCCGGCAGGGCAGTCAACCCCTATAAATTCGTTTTTTGAGCATTTCAGCCCATTCCTTCCATTTTTTCCACCTTCATACGAGAGAGAGAGGCTTGAGGGAGAAAGTTCTCTTCACCTATCACTTGAGTGTGGTTTTTAATCATTTTCATTCGGTTGTGAAGCTTGGATACTCGATTAAACTCGTGTTCTTCGGATCGAAGTGGTTGGATCTTCAAGAGGTAATTTCTTCAACACCTTGGATTTCGATTCTATGTTGAGATATGATGTTTTGGACGTTATAATCATGTTATATGAAGGGATATGTATATGATTATGAGTTTGTATAAGGATTCATTGGATTATTGAGGGATTATCCAAGAACACTTTGAATATCGAGTTGAAATTGGGGGTTTTCGATTAATTGTCGTTGTAATCACGTTTTCGGATATTCGTCTTGGATTATTAATCATATTGAAGATGTTTTGTTGGTTTGAAACACTTCTTGGGGGATTTGATATTGGTATATTGAGGTTTGATTGTAAACAATCGGAGTTTGGCCGCAACGTGTTTGATTTAATGCCTCAATGGATTTAGTTTAATCGTATCGACGTTTTGAGTTCGTTATATTCGTGTTTGATTCGTATATTGAACGGGTTGTTGGATATTGTATAATTCAAGGTTGTTCGAGCGATCGATATCTCAATTAGGACGTCGTTCGTGGAAGGATAATTATCACCGGTGTTGAGTAAGTTAATTCTTACTCGGTTAAAAGGATATTCATCCCTTTTGTTGTTGTTCATTCATAATCATAACTCATTCATCATTATATTAACCGTATCAAAACTTGTTGTTATCAATTAATCATTTCAGTCATAAGGAACGACGGTTCCAATCTTTTCATTGAGTTGTCATTTATTTCATTACCATTCCACTTCGGTGAGTCATTATTCATTTTCGATGTCACTTTTGTTATATCGTGGCATTTCGGGTCATACTGGCGTGCCGGTTGGTATGTGTAGGATTTTCATGTCGGGCACATTTAAGTCGTGTGTTGGTTCACATTGGACTGTGCACACGAGTCATATTGTCTCGTGAGACTGATTAGGTACAAGACCACACGGGTATTCGATCGATACTCGTTGGTGGCTTGTGCACGGACACATTTCCATCCCGGGCGTAGTGTGGCGCCACCCTTTGAGCCGTACTGTTAGTTGATTCATATAGCATGTTTGATTGCGTATGTTTCGACAGGATATTTCATAACTTCAGATATAATCATGATTGTGTATTTTCAACCCTTGAGGATTGTTGTTCTTTGTAAATCGACCCGTTTGGGGATTTTGTTTTTCGTGTCTTGGCAAGGCAAAAGTACGGGAGAACACGCCGACGCCGAGGAGTCCCAGTGATACTAGTAGGGGACCCCGATCTTTCGCTTATTCATGTTATTGTCCTTTATTTTCCGCCGCAGATTTTCATTCGATACTCCGTTTCATTCAAAGGTGTTGTGTATTTTATCTTCATATAAAATACACTAGTATTCAGTATTGTCTGGTGTGTTGTAATTAAACTCCTCATCGGAGTAATTACCGTTGTAATGTGGTTCGGTACTACATTTATCTTGTGTAATTCATTCATTTTCATTTGCTGGTGGGTCCTACTGGGGATCCACGCAGACCGTAATATCCGCCTAGTTTGGGGTGTTACAGAGTTGGTATCGGAGTGTGGTTTTGAATACTACCTTCCGAGTCATGTCTCATTTGAAATCATCGTCATCGGACTAGTATCATTGGACTTTCGCGTCACGTGTGACCTGTGCAGATGCCGAGCCAATCAGACCGAAAGAACTGTAAGATTTCTAACGCCATGGTATAATTTCTGGAAATTATCATTCATTCATAATTCATCAATTAACAATCCTCAAACATCATCATTCATTGTGATTAGGACGATCATGTTAACTCATTAATCACTTAATTCATTTCATTACTCAGTTGTTCTTGAGCCCGAAAATCAAGAAACTGTAAAGTTCGGCACTAAACTTGAAAGTGCTATTGTAAGGGTTGGCACTAAACTAGAAAGTGCATTCAAGGTTTTCTATCATCAAATAAACAATCAATCACACGAGGAAAAACATCATAAAACGACCGAACCCCCCTCTGCAGCATTTCCCCGGACACCTTGAAGGCGTCAACTAAGAACTCATATAAACGTCGAATCGGTAATGACAAAACCATGGGAAGAGGATGAAAATGATAGAACACAACTTAATCTTCGATTATCCATCAATAATCTGAGTTAATATGGTTCGAACGGACGAAATCTATCAAGATCCCCAAATTTCCCAAAGTTTAGATTTTAAGAAAAACTAACCTTGATTCGGTCGATCGGAGGAGGTTATGGGATGATCAATCAATGATATGAACTCAGGAACTTCATGGACTTGTTGTTTAACAACATGTCTCCTTGGTCACCAAAGCTCTGGCCGCAGAAGGGAAATGAGAGAAGTGAAAAAATGGGTGGAACAGGGCTGCTCGGTCATATATATATAGGCAGGCGCATTAGCGTGCGCCAGAGTGCCGGCAGCGTGTGCTAACGGGCCGGTCCTGGGTCCAGTCAACTCCTTCCAAAACCCACTGGAATAACCCACTCGTCCAGGTAGCGTCCGCTGGCTGCCGAGCAGCGTGCGCTACGCCTGCCGGTTAGCGCGCGCAGTGACCGGCAGTAGCATGCGCTACCCGCCAACCCTCCGGTGTCCAGAACCTCAGACGCCTCACTGCTCAGCGCGGGTAGCGTGCGCTGGCTGCCGAATAGCATGCGCTACGCCTGCCGGTTAGCGCGCGCAGTCTTTCGGCGGTAGCATGCGGTATACCGGTACCTACGGCACCCGTCCGGCCAGCGCCCAGCCGCAGTGCCGGTTCCTGCCGCAACTGTCTGGCCAGCGCCCAGCTGCCATGGCCTGACGACTCGATTCCCAAAAACGCACGGAACGAACACGACAAAACGCTCGCGGACAACATCGACCCGAAATGAAAATAATATACAACAAATCACCACATATGGTCATAAACACAAAATCGATTGTCGAGAAAAATAATACCAACGCTCGACAACCGAGAAATTTCCGGTCTAAATAAAAAGAAAAAATTCGAATTAATCAGAATGAAAATCTCGGGTATTACATTCTACCCCCCTTAAAATAAGTTTCGTCCCTAAACTTAAAATAGAGAGCGGTGGAACAATCAAGGAAAAATAATTACTTGCTCAACCCCAAAACATCACGAGCAAAGCGCGAATGCAAGGTTCTAGATATACAATGAATTGATCTAGCAAGTATCTGGTACGTGAGCCGAGGCGATAAAATATATGTGAACATGAGAAGTCGAGGTAGAGGAGTATGAGTTTGGAGATAAAAGTTCCAAAAGTTAAGGAAAATCACAAAACGGCTCAGACGTCCTGAAACCATGTGTCGAGCTCGACCAATCGCATCCAAGTTCATAACACATTTGGAAATATTAATTGCACGTGTGGGAACAATAGTTTCGAACAAAATTTGCAAGGATCAAGTTCAGATGTGGAAAGGCCACAATAATCCACGGAGTCTGACAAAACAACTCTGAAATTCATTCGAAGGACGGTAGGCTAAGTAGAACAAAGTAGTTTAAAATTGTCGAAAGGATCACAGATAAATTACCAACAATGAAAGTTACCCAACACCGAAAATACTAAGAAGAGTACGGGTAATACATTCACCCATACTAAGAAGACATTTCGATCCCGAAACTTAGAACAACAAGAGTTGGAAACGTAAAGCAATGAAACAAAAAATGATCAAAGTCGCGATTGTTGCCAACAACAACGATTAGGACATAGTACAAAATCTTCATTCTCCCATGTTAGGTTCTTCAGAAGGATACATAGGGTTTCGGGACACTCTCCGCTTACTGCTCTGCTCGCCAATAAGGTAGCATTCTTTGCCAATTCGGAAACTATCTCACAGTGTTTCTCTCGATGACCTTCACACCCGCACCGGTAACAAGTCAAAAGTGGAAAGGGACAATTTGCACGAACATGTCCCTGACGGTTGCAGTTGAAGCACCCTCTCTTCTTACCGAGAGTCACCGATGCTGGCTTGGGATTCCTAGCGCTCACTCCCAACCGCGAAGACGACGCGTTCGAACGACATGGGGGGTTTGGGAGCCTTAAACTCTTCACCGCCCAAAAATTTCCCAGATGTCCTCAGTCTCTTCGCTTCGCTCGTGGGCTCGACCACTGAAGAGATTTCATAGGATATCGTTTGATATTGATACTCCTTCACCGTAGCATAAATCATTGTCGTACGAACCACCTCGCCGCTTCCATTTTCATCATCACGTCTATGTCCGCCGAGGCTCGACATACTAATGCAGATAATACCGTTCAACAATATTAATTAATCAGTTGTACAGTATACCACAATTATCAACATAAGGTTTAGTTAGCATCCTTAGAATAATGGTAATATCGTAAAGCACAAAGTTTTCGGAAGTCAATTTCGAGTCCTTCGACGAGGACGACCATTATATGTATGCACTTAATGAAAACAATTTTTTGAAAAAGAGGGCGAGTCACGTTACGCCCAAAACTTGTAGATTCTGTCCTTTATTTTGGAAGAGGAAGTTTATACATCGACTTTAAAAATTCTTTTCGAATAATGTATAAAAGAAATTCTTTTATAAATCATGACTAATTTGAAATATTTCAAAAGTGTAGAGTTCCAAATACCACAATTTGAAAATCTTTCCTCTTCTACCAAAATGCTTAATCGAAAGGATTTTTCACCGAGATACGTGACCATTTGACATGACGACATTAAATCATGGGTTTTCACAATGTTAGAAAATTTTAAAGCACCACTTTAAAATGTTCGTGATATTACAGTGTCGTGGGGCCCACGTCGGAACCCACTAGGCTAAAAACTATTTTTAAAGAAAAAACGTTTAAAATGCCAAAAAGGCCGATGACAGTAATATTTTTAAATACTCACAAAAGTCATTTATAAAATATTAAATACCGTCATAAGAATACCGTCCAAACGTGCAAGACCAAAATACCAAACTCGGTTTAGGGAATCGGTTTTACGAAATAAAACTCAGTTTGCAAGATATCAAAAGTCATTTCAAACTACTCAAGCAGCGGATAAAATTAACACTCAAAAATTTATTCTAATGAAATGTAGAAACCGATAAATATGCTCGACTTCCGAAGCATACTACATAACCATTTTTACTCGGACTGTATACGCATGTTATATCCTAAAACAATAATATCACCAACAAGTTCCAACCCCTTGTTCACATTAAACACATTAGCACGATATAATCAAATACGTATATAAGGGGACATACGATCGGGAGACTTACCATCATGGATTGCCGGAAAATGATGTCAGAACCACGATACTAATCACAACTCTGATGCGCGCGACTTACACCGGACATGGACTTGACCCAATAGCCTAGGTTTTTCGCAAACCTAAGCTCTGATACCATATCTGTAACACCCCCAGAATACGACCGGGAATGTCACATGTCGTAGACCCTTCTCACAAGGATCTACCAAGCTAAACTCCAAAAGCCTACTCAATGATTGACCGACTGGGGTCAAAATAATTACAAAACAGACCGACAAGGTCATTAAACAATTCAAAAACCAACATGATTCACAACTCAACGCCAATAGTAACTTGAACACGAAAAGGAATGGCGACTCAATTTAATAAATGAAAACTACACCCGTGCAAGGGTGAATACTCAACCAAATGAGAAAATACCGACCAAGATGAAACAAAAGAAAAAGACTCTAACTCTTGTGTGATTAGCATCATTGTCCTCCATCTCCTTCCAAGCCAATCCCGTGACTGCTCCCGAGCTACCAAAACCTGAGCGCATAACAGGCACCCACCCCCCGAAAACTCGGGGGTTAGCAAACTGGAATTTTGCTAGTGCAAGTACATAATATACAAGATATACGAAAAATATCAACACAAAAGTCAACAGCCGCGAAGCCTTAACACAAACCACACATTCCTATAATCAGCACAGAATAGCACGCATTTATACAAGGTGAAAGATACTCACATAGTCATATTCTCTTTACGAAACATAACACCAATGAAACCTTAAACGAGCCCAATGAGTCAAAAGATCTAGTTCGAAAATCCCTTTATAAAAGGGATATATTTTGAAAAGTATTTTGATAAGAGGGTCTAAAAAACGTTATCATTGAATCGGGCCGTTTTGGACGGTTTGGGGTTTTAAAAAAATCGAATGGAAATGCTTTAGAAAATAATTTCTAGATTTCTAGGGTCCTTGACCCAGTATATGAAAAACAGTTTCACAAGAAAATTATTTCAACGTTATTCGGGGTCCTCGACCCAATTTACAGAGTACTATCATCACAAAAACCATTATATCAATCGTCTCACGGGGTTCTCAACCCAATTCACAGAATATCGTCACAACACAATCAAGGTCACAACTTCTTATTTCGACAAATCCTGCTCAAGACCCTTGATTAATTAACCCTCGGAGATCTCGTCAAATATCCTTGGTTAATTAACCCTGATACCAACATTTAAAACAAGTTGAAACAAACTTTCAGAAACACGGATCTCGGTCTTTATCGAGACCAACATTTTAAAGTGAGTTGAAAGAACTTTGAATTACGAAAATCGTTCGGTATCGGGGTCTTAGCTGTCACTTGAATATCCGTAACCAATAAGCCTGCCAGGCGCCTCCCTTGCACACCTGTGCACCAGCATTCACTCCACTATGTTGGCCGCCCCTTGAACATGTCACCGCGACGGCGTTCACTCCCGCAAGAGCCGCCCCTTGCACACGCATTAGGTAACACCGGTGTTCACCAACCATATGGAGCTTCTCATTGCAGCGTACACCAGGCCGGAGTACACGCCCCTCCCTCAGAGGCTCCCGGATACGACGTCTCTTACAACAAGTATTCACATTGTTACAAACATTAAGCACACAGTCAATCATGGCAACAATTATCAAATCAGTACACCAATTCACACACAAATTATCTGTCAGTCCACAACCATGCAAATAAACAACAACACGCACGTTATCAATCAAAATTCAATGCATTAAGCCTTCGGCATAACCAATCCAACGCCACACATATATCTTTATTATATTATCTCTATAAATATGGTTCGTACTTCAATCCAAGTTGAGTACGTCAACTAGTATCAGTATTAATCACCCGACAATCACCGACATATGTATATGTATATCTATATACATACATACCTACATATATATACATATATATATATACACACACGTATATCTTTATACATACATATATTTAACATATATATATATATATTCATAGAGATAATTCACATACTTAGGCAACAATGATTTCACGTAGTTATAATTCGTATATCAAGGTACTTGCCTTGGTAATCTCTCGCGAATACTCCGAAAAATATGGTCGATTGGGAAAATCCGGAACTCCAATGAAAGTGACGATCGGAAAGGCTCAACACCAGATTTTTGTAGGGAATTCGTCCCTAATATCCTATCATCCAATAAACAATCAATAACACGAGGAAAAACATCGTAAAATGACCGAACCCCCCTCTGTGGCATTTCCCCAGACACCTTGAAGGCGTCAACTAAGAACTCATATAAACGTCGCGGTAATGATAAAACCGTGGGAAGATGGTTAAAATGATAGAACACAACTTAATCTTCGATTATCCATCAATAATCTGAGTTAATATGGTTCGAACGGACAAAATCTATCAAGATCCCCAAATTTCCCAAAGTTCATATTTTAGGAAAAACTAACCTTGATTCGGTCGATCGGAGGAGGTTATGGGATGATCAATCAATGATATGAACTCAGGAACTTCATGGATTTGTTGTTTAACAACATGTCTCCATGGTCACCAAAGCTCTGGCCGCGGAAGGGAAAGGAGAGAAGTGAAAAAATGGGTGGAACAGGGCTGCTCGGTCATATATATATATAGGCAAAGCGCGAAGGCGTGCGCTGTAATGCCGGGCTGTGCAGCACGGCCGGCCTGGGTCCAATCAACTACTTCGAACCCGCCGGATCGACCCACTCGTCCAGTAGCGTGGCGCTTGCCGCTGAGCGGCAGGCGCTACGCCTACAAGAAGGCGCATGACGGCAGTAGCGTGCGCTACCCGCCAATCCTCCGGAGTCCAGAACCTTAGAAGCCTCACTGCCCAGCCCAGGTAGCGTGTGCTGGCTCCCGAATAGTGTGCGTTACGCCTGCCGGTTAGCGCGTGCAGTCTTCCAGCGGTAGTGTACGCTATGCCGGTACCTATCGCACCCGTCCGGCTAGCGCCCAGCCGCAGTGCCGGTTCCTGCCGCAACTGTCCGGCCAGCACCCTGTTGCCATGGCCTGATGACTCGATTCCCAAAAACGCATGGAACGAACACGACGAAACGCTCGCGGAAAACAACATCGATCCAAAATGAAAATAATATACAACAAATCACCACATATGGCCATAAACACAAAATTGATTTTCAAGAAAAATAATACCAACGCTCGACAACCGAGAAATTTCGGGTCTAAAAAAACAAAAATTCGAAATAATCAGAATGAAAATATCGGGTATTACACAGAGGAACACAGTAAAGTCTTGATCTGAAATAATGCTTTTATTGTTATATTTTAGAATGCATATTCTTACATATTAGAATGCATATTCTTAAATATTACTACCGTTAGGAGATTTGAATTGATATTCCCTTTTGCTATCATTATTTGCGTTCGTATGATATCACAATTGCTACAATAAAAAGCTAAACAAACATGTTTTTATTTGAGGTCCTTGTTTTTTAATTTGACTGTACAGAGAGTTCACAAAAAGAGCCGAGGCAATTTGTGGACCATAACAGAATTGGAATATGAGGTGAGAAGTATTCGTATTAAAACAAAATTGTTGGTTAGTTGGTGAGTGTGTGACATTTTTTTTCTCAAATCTGGTAGGAATATGCTTTTAAATTTGTTTAAAATTTGATACTTCTTCTTTTTGTGATTCTTGTCTTCATTATGGTATAATTGTCTCTACCTCTTGCACTAGCATTATGATTTTTATTCCTGCGCAGGCCGTTTTTGGGGGTCTTATAAAAAACATGTTGATTGATTACTTTTTTTGATACCTCAACACTTGTAGCAACTTATTGGTAATCTCCGTGGCTATCATCACCCAAATCAATAATATAGTCTGAATCTCTAGCACTGGTATATGTTGGTTTCACTTTCTTTTTCTGTGTTTTCTGACTTTCTACCAAACTTGTCAAAGAATTTGCAATGCTTTTCAATTTCAACTCTCGTAATCTTGTTTGGTTTTCTTGATTTCTCAATAGTCTGTTCTTCTCATAATCATTCATTTCTCTATTGATCTTGCGTGTTTGGTTTTCCCATTCTTGACCTCCTCAAAGTGAAATTGGTAGGTTCAAAATACCCAATATTATCATTGCACTATCACTTACCTGTATTCATTTCTTACAGAACCATTTTTGGAATTATTAAAATTTCTAGGGACCATTTCAGCAACTATATGTAACAGGGACCATTTTTGTAGGTATATATAGATACTCCACATTTTCTTGATGTTTTCAAAGTCAGATTTGTCTCCCTTTTTAAAACAAACATTGTGACGGTGTCATGTGTTTGAGTTTATCGGCTGAAAACCTGACATGGCCCCTTAAAACCTTTGAATAGAGCCTGGGTCCCGTGATTATGTGTGCCAATTATATCCTTCTCCCTCTTTTGGATTCACACTGCCACCAACCGTTACCATCATCCGACTCCTACAAATTCCAGATTCGATATGAGAATCTGCTACACATATTGGTGTTCCTGTCTGATTGCAATATTCATTGTGGTACTTTCATCTCTAGATAAATCTTTATAAATTTTTCCCTTTTCGCGGGCTCCCCTCCAAAACTTTATATAATCTGGATCTCTATTTTAAAGTTTCGATTTCCAACCTTTCAATTTCTTGATATATAATAATTTGTGAAATTTACCTGAAAATCTAATGTAGTTTTTATTTGCGGAGAGAAATTCATATTATCTTGTAGAATAGACACAAAATAGCTCTTTTTTTGGTATTTCAGCCCTGTCGATTGTTTCCTCTCTTTCTCAGTTCATATCTCAAGAGGTAACTTCTTTTGGTACATAGGCACTACATGTATGAATATGAATCAGTTGCTTAATTTCTCATACTTCATATTTGGTGAAACTGATTAGATATGTGCGGGTTTGTACATTATATTGTCTGTTTTGTTTAGGTTTAGGTTAGGTTATACATTATAGTTTCTCAAGATATATCTTTTTTCTGTTTGATTTAGGTTTGGTTAGGCCTCTCAACATGTATTTTTTTATAATGCCAAATTGAATATCATCTTCAGCAAAGTATTTACTGCAAATTAAGATTTAACACTCAATAAATATAAAAGTTCATTTTCAAAAGTATTCATTTAGATCCTCTAAATTGTATACATTCATGGCCAGGTATCGTTTTATATTTGACAAAGTTTTCAACTTCTATTTTGGAATCTAAAACAATATATGTTACTTTATTCCCTAGAACCTCACGTCTCACGTCTCACGTCTTTTTATAATCTCATCGGTCTGAACTTAAACTAATTTGTAAAAATTAAAGGTCGCATTTCATTTTCTATATTGTAATTATCTACAATAACTTTTTAATTGCGTTATATTACATATTGTGTTCTTGTATTACATAGAATAATATTTTGTATGTAACGTTCAAACTAAATGATGAATGTTGCACTATGTTTCGTATGTTACATAATAGAATAATATTTTGTGTGGCTCTTATGCTTAGAAAACGTGTCATTCCATCACCATCGATTATGTTTCTTTTGCAAGGAGAGAGCGTCATCGTTCTCTCGATAAAAATTGCTAAAACGGAAAGATTGAAAAATAGTCTCTTCGATTTCAACTTCATCTTCGAAGTTTGCTCTCTATATCTGCTATAACAACATCTATGGGATTTTTACATAATACGTAAAATATACTTAAATCCTACTGCAACTTACTTGATATGTGTAAAATAAATAAATAAATAAATACTATTAATAGCGAGAGGACACAAATTATGAATGTGATCAACACCTATTAGCACTGACTAACGCCCCTCGACTGGATGAAAAATAACCAGCCGAACGTTGG
Organism: Orobanche coerulescens; assembly: GCA_033398695.1. NCBI lineage: Eukaryota > Viridiplantae > Streptophyta > Magnoliopsida > Lamiales > Orobanchaceae > Orobanche > Orobanche coerulescens. The sequence goes on from CM065801.1 coordinate 117,199,530, forward strand.
CTTTGGCATCTAGTTGTGGTGGTCGAAACACCCCAAATGATGATCGGCTAGTGGTTGAAACGTGGTTTTTATTTTTTTATTATTTTTGTTATTATAGAGAAAAAAAGCTATTGAAGTATGTGCTAGATGACACTAATACTTCATATAAAAAAGTTGGAAAGCTCTTTATCAACTCTTCGCCTTTAATGGAAGTTTACCTATTCGTGGCCATTGTATTAGAACCATCACCTTTTGCTTGGACATCCTTAGTCAAATCAGTATAAATATCAATATAACATCCTTGATTCGTGATGCTATATTAGATTCTTGAAGTGAAAATAGATGATTGTACCCTTTTAAATATAATAGAAACCCTTTTAAATATAGTAGAATCTTGATTTGCCCCAAGTATAACACCAACTCTTTTCATATCCAAATTGTTAGATTTAACCTTTACTCGAATACATTCAAATCACCTATTCGAGTAAGACATTCGAGTCACCTACTCGATTATCACAAAACACATTCGAGTCACCTATTCAAGTCACTTAATTACATCTGAATTGGTGACCCGGGTGTATATTAGGTGACTCCAATGTGTCATAGATGACTCGAATTATATTCGAGTCAGAACTGTTGACTCAAATTCACTCATATGTAAATCTAGTCACTCGAATAGGTGACTCAAATTACATTCGAATGACTCAAGCCAATCGAATGTAATTCGCGTCACTTGAATAGGTGACGCGAATGTATATTAGGTGACTCAAATGTAATTCTTTGGTGACTCAAATGTAATTCGACACTCAAATATGTGACTCAAACATATTTTGTTTAATCGGGTAGGTGACTCGAATACGTTACTCAAATAGGTAACACAAACGTCTTCGAATAAGGTCAAATCTAACAATTTGAGTATCAAAAAAATTGTTAAACTTGAGGTACAAAAATTTTTTGTTGTACAACATGGACTTTAGCATTGCAAGTTAATATTATAAAATTTGGATTCATGCACAATTGTCAAAAAATTTGTGCACATGCTAAAGGAGAATTGAAGAGTTCTACAAATGTTGAAGACTCTTTTATAATATAATAAACAAATATTGAGTTGTATGCTTTATGCACCCTATAAATAGAGGTGCTTTGTAATTGATGCATGATGTAGAAAGAACAAAAGAGATAATATACATAAGTTTCTTCCACTAGTCGCTATATTTTTTGCAATTTATTTTGTGTTCAGAATCATATAATTTCTTAATTATTCACAACACGTTATCAGCACGAGTTATTGCTCGGAAAAAAGTTAGTATTATTCGGGCTTGAATTTATTTATATTAACTTATTTTTATTCTGTCTTGTAGAGAAAAATGGCCGGAATTGAAAACAAAAAATTCCAGATCCTCGATGTCACTGGCAAACTATTTATCATGGTGCCTTGATGTTAAATTGCACCTCTAGGGTATGGAATTGACTACTACCCTGGAATATGTTGAACTTGCTAATGCCGACTTAAAAAATGAGGCAAATGCAATGATATTCATGCGTCATCATTTATCCGAGGATCTGAAGAATGAATGTGTGTGTATATATATATATATATATATATATATATATATATATATATATATATATATATTGAAAGGTCTTCTGAGCTCTAGAAGAAGCTCAAAGACAGATTTGATCACACCAGAACTGTAATATTGGCAACTACTGAGACTGCAAGATTTTAAATCTGTTGTTGATTTAATTCAGCCTTATTCAAAATTGAGTCTCGACTGTCCTTGTGCGGTACACGGCTATCTGAGACTGATGAGCTGGAAAAAACATTCACCACGATGCATTCCTCAAATATGGTGCTTCAACAACAATACAGGTAATGACAATTTCAAACATATTCTGAGCTAATTTCAGTTCTTCTCATGAGTGAGAAGAAAAATGAATTATTATTGAAAAACCATGAACTACGACCCTCTGGGTTCCGTGCCGAACCTGGAGCACATACCAGCTCTGGTAGAGCTGTCGGGCGATTCAAAAGCCGTGAAAATAGATCGGGGAGTGGAACCCGGAGAGGTGGGGGATGTGGTGGCTACCGCCAAAATAATTACAGAAATGACCACGACGGATGTAACTATCATAATCGTGATAATTATCATTATTCCCGTCAAAATAACTACAGACCAAGGCAGTCAATTCACGGGCATCGTGATAAAGAAAAAATGTCTATGGAAAATTCTGGTGATAATCCATGTCGTAGATGTGGTATAACTGGACATTGGGCTAAATATTATCGTACTTTCCAACACCGTGTGGATTCATATCAGGCATCAGTAAAAAAATAAAGGCAAAGATGTCCAGACTCATACCTCCGAAACAGCCGAGCCATCCAAAGTTATTTAGGCCAACACATCTGGGAACATATTTGATGCAAATCCTAATCAGGACTGGAAATCACTTGAGCTATCAGATTTCCTTGAAGATCTTGGGTCAGTGGGACATGACGATGAATGGATGAAATAAAATATTTTTGCAATTATATGTCGTATATTTACTTTCTGGCTTGTAACACCCCAGTTGTTTTTGTGTGTATTTCTTTATGTATAATATAAATATTAATAAAATCATATTTCCCATTAATTTTTCACTATCCAACGGTCATAAACGGCTAGTAATAGTATTTTAATATTCTATAAATACACACACACTTCATTCAACAATTCACTCAAACCTTCTTACAAAATTCTCAAACATCTTCATCCGATTTTATTCAAAATGATTCATAGATCGCTCGTCTTTATTTCCACAACGATCTTCATGTGCATCATACTAATATTTTGCGAAGACTTTCCTCCAGAACTATTCTGGATTGCTATTTCACTTCTTGTTTATATTGTTGGCCTTGTATCGGCACTAATGATACAAACAAAAATATATTATTGATTTAAAATAAAAAAAATTATGTATGTTTATATTTTCGTTATCAATAAAAAACAAATATTGTGTTTCATGTCGTAAATATTTATTATGTGATGATTATGAAATATTGATTGAACAGGAATACAAATGGAAACTGTCGAACAGATAAACAATTGTCTTATTGATAGTGCAACAACGCACTCAATATTTACAAGCAAAGCATATTTCTCGAGCATGAAATTATGCAAGATGCACGTTACAACTATATCCGATCATGTAGATATTATTGATGGCTCCGGGAATACAACCATGATGTTGCCTAATGGAACAAGTTTGCATATTGAAAATGCATTATTATCTGGTAGATCAAAAAGAAATCTGCACAGTTTTAAGGATGTACGCCGAAATGGCTATCACTTGGAAACAGTGATTCAAAATAATAAAGAACATCTCTATATTACATGCTATAAAATGGACACTCTACTTGTCCACGAGAAAATTGAAGCAACTTCTGGATTGTATTGTGTCCCTATTCGAGTTTTTGAAACCTACGCCACCATGGCTTGAAAGTTGGTGAATCCTAATATATTTGGGTTATTGCATGATCGCCTTGGGCACCCAGGAACTTCTATGTTACGTAGGATTATTGAAAATACTCATGGACATCCATTAAAGGGCACAAAAATGTTAATGTCCAAAGATTATTTCTGTGAATCATGTTCACGTGGAAAACTTATTACTAAACCTTGTATGGAAAAGGTTGGTTATGAATCACCATCATTTTTACAACGCATTCATGGTGATATTTGTGGACCAATACATCCAGCAAGTGGACCATTCCGATATTTTATGGTCTTAATAGATGCATCATCCAGATGATCCCACATATGTTTATTATCTACCAGAAATGTTGCTTTTGCACGACTCTTGTCCCAAATTATTAAACTACGAGCACAATTTCATGAATATCCTATCAAAAATATAAGAATGGATAATGCCGGAGAATTCACATCAAATACTTTTGATGAATATTGTGAAGCACTCGGAATAAATGCTGAGCACCCAGTAGCACATGTTCACACTCATAATGGATTGGCTGAATCCTAAATCAAACGAGTTCAAATTATTGCTCGTACATTATTAACGAGATCAAAGCTCACTAGTGCATCATGGGGTCATGCAGTATTACATGCATCAGCACTCATCTGATTACACCCCACTGCTTATCATATGCACTCCCCTATGCAATTAACTTTAGGCTTTGAACCAAATATTTCGCACCTTCGCTCATTCGGATGTGCTGTTCAAGTGCCAATTCCACCTCCTCAAAGGACAAAAATGGGTTCTCAACGCCGACTTGGCATATACGTTGGATTTGACTCCCCGTCAATAATTCGATATTTCGAACCAATAACAGGTGACTTATTTACTGCACGATTTGCATATTGTCATTTTGAAGAGATGGTGTTTCCATCGATTTGTAAGGATAAGACTGTTTTGGATAAGGATAAACAAAAACCAGTTGAGGATATCTCCTGGAATGAACAAAGTCTATCCCATTTAGACCCACGTACTACAGAATGTGAAAATGAGGTGAAGAGAATCATCCATTTACAAATATTGCTAATAGACTTCCTGATGCATTAAATGATGTAAGTAAAGTAACAAAGTCTTACATTCCAGCTGTGAATGCTCCAGCTAGGATCGTTGTTCCTATTGAACATACAAAAATGGATGATGATGATGCCCCGCGACAAAAGCGCGGTAGACCTATTGGTTCGAAGGACACGTTCCTTGAAAAAGAAAGGGGATAAGTAATGGGATCACAAATCAAGATCATCCTATTGAGCATACTGCAGATAAATCTGTAGAGCGTAATACTACAAATAATGAAGGGATCATGGATTCTGAAAACACCGAGAATGCCATAAACCATTACAATGAGATATGGGATCGAAAAATCATGATAATCGATAATTTATTTGCTTTCTCAGTTGCACAAGAAATTATGAACGATGATTAAGATAATGAACCACATTCAATAATTGAATGCCGTCAAAGGTCAGATTGGCCTAAATGGGAGGAAGCAATAAAATCTGAATTAGCTTCTCTAGAAAAACGGATGATATTTGGGCAAATTACTCGAACACCAAACAATATAAAATCAATTGGGTACAAATGGGTGTTTGTTCGAAAAATAAATGAGAAAAAACGAGATTGTGAGATATAAAGCCCGACTCGTAGCCCAAGGATTCTCCCAACGTCCTGGGATCTACTATGACGAAATGTATTCACCGGTGATGGATATAATCACTTTCCGTTTTCTTATTAGTATGGCTGTCCACGAGTATTTGGACATGTGACTAATGGATGTAGTCACGGCATATCTATATGAAAATTCCTGATGGATATAAAATGCCAAAATCTGCCACTCCTTGTGAGCTATACTCGATCAAACTACAGAAATCACTGTATGGATTAAAGCAACCCGGTCGCATGTGGTATCATAGATTGAATGAATACCTTTCTAAGAAAGGCTATAAAAATGATCTTAAATGCTCATGTGTTTTTATTAAAAGATCCAATACTGGATTTGCTATCATTGCAGTCTATGTGGATGACATAAATTTAATCAGAACTCCTAAAGAGTTATCCGATGCTGCTGAATATCTGAAGAAAGAATTTGAGGTTAAAGACCTTGGAATAACAAAACTCTATCTTGGTCTTGAGCTCGAGCATAAAAATAATGAAATACTTGTCCACCAATCTGCTTATACCAAGAGATTGCTCAAACGATTTAACATGAACAAGGCTCATCATCTGAGTACTCCTATGGTCGTACGAAATTTAAACCCTAAGAAAGATCCTTTCCAACCTAAAGAACCAAATGAGGAAATTTTGGGTCCTGAAGTGCCTTATCTCAATGCTATTGGAGCACTAATGTATTTAGCACAATGCACCAGACCCGATATCTCTTTTGCAGTAAATTTACTTACAAGATAAAGTTCTAAACCAACTCGAAGACATTGGAATGGTACCAAACACATTTTTCGTTATCTCAGCGGTACCATTGACCAGGGTTTATCTTATTCAAAAGAGGCCACTAATTCTGAATTAGTTGGTTATGCTGATGCAGGATACAAATCCGATCCACATAAAGCTCGCTCACAAACCAGTTATTTATTCTGCTATAATGGTACAGCTATATCATAGAGATCGATCAAACAAACATTAGTAGCTACACCTTCCAATCATTCTGAGATAATTGCTCTCTATGAAGCTGACAGCGAAAGTGTTTGGCTAAGATCAGTTATAGCTCATATACAAAATGAATGTCGATTGAAACTTGGGACAGACACTCCCACAATCATTTGTGAAGACAATGCAGCATGCATAGCACAAGTCAAAGGTGGATATATAAAAGGTGATCGGACCAAACATATTTCACCGAAGTTTTCTACACGCATGAACTTCAGAAAAATGGAGAAATAAATGTTCAACAAATTCGCTCCTGCCACAATCTTGCGGGTATATTTACAAAATCACTGCCAACATCGATATTCAAGAAACTGGTATACAACATAGGCATCATCAGAGCTAACAAGATGCAAAATTGATGAATCAATTTAGGAACTCTTTATTTCAAGGGGAGCGAAATCAAATGTGGGTTGTACTCTTTTTCCTTATGACTGGTTTTCATCCCATTGGCTTTTTCCAACTTAAGATTTTTAACGAGGCAGCTTATGCACATAAGTTGGATTTAAAGTTATTCAACTCACAATGCTACGTCCAAAGGGGAGTGTTGTAAAGCATTGACTTTAGCATTGCAAGGCATTAATATTATAAAATTTGGACTCATGCACAGTTGTCAAAAAATTTGTGCACATGCCAAAAAAGAATTGAGAAATTCTACAAATGTTCAAGACTCTTATAATAAACAAATATTGAGTTGTATGCTTTATGCACCCTATAAATAGAGGTGCTTTGTAATTGATGCATAGATGTAGAAAGAATAAAAAAGATAATATACATAAGTTTGCTATATTTTTTGCAATTTATTTTGTGTTTAGAATCACATTTCTTAATTATTCACAACATTTTTATTATTTAAAAAGGCACTGCATTTTTTTCCCATACTTGCAACACTACATAAAAATACACCATAAAAATGGCATATACAGCTACCGTCCAAATTCTAATGGATCATAAATTCTAACCAATGGCTTTAGCCCACTAGGCACTGGGAAAACCCTTTGTCGAGATCCAAGTTCAATTCTCCATGTGACGAATTAAGATATTAAAATTAAGGAGTCTAAGAGTGTTTAGTGCTTGGAGGTTCCGATTCCCAGCCAACAACCAACAAGTTACTAACATTTCCTGACTAAGAAAAAAAAAAGATAACATACCCAAAGGTGCGAGATTCTAACCTACCTGATGTGGTTGGGAGATTCTAACTAATTTCGGCTGAAAAGAATCTTTTTGCCTCAATACAGGTCATACACTAAGCCGGGAAATTTGCTAAGAAAGAAAAGATGCTGTATTTTCAAATCATTGTGCAACAATCAATCAACTATTCAATAACATGATGAAACCAAAGAAAACAAAAAATAAAAAAATTGTTCGACAAAAAATGAAACTTTGACACGCTGCCACACATTTAAATGCTTTTAATCTGCAAGGAAGTAGATATCCAATTTAGTCCCAACAGAATCTGCCCCAAAAATTTTGAAAAAGCAACGAATTAAAGAAAAGGAAAATCAGATATTTGGAGTCCTAGAAGAAGTATTTAGAGAGAACAAGGCAGAGATAGCAGAGGTTTCCATAACCTCTCTCTCTCTCTTTATAATAGAGAGATGAGATATGGTGTTCAAAATAGCAGAGGCTTCCATAACTATACTTATGAGCTACGTACGTTGATGTCATGAAAACGCAATTGGCAGATCAAGGCAGTACAGACTCCAAGAAGGCCCCACACCTCCAGACAAAGCAGATTGCTAATCAACTTTTTAAAACATTACTAAAGTCAAAGAGCACTCAACGACTTTATATAGTCCTAAAACTTGAAGAATAAAAGCAACAAAAGCAAAAGCACATTAAAAGAGCACTGACAACGTATTCAGCCAAATAAGAAAATTGATATATTAGCAAACACATAATAACATCATACCTCAGCCTCACCTAAAAAAAACAACTTTCCAAAAGGCATCCATCATTTGTACAGTCACTTGGCATCATAAAACTACCTCATTTTTTATATTACACCCTCAGCATATTTATCTCTTCTTTGCACGATCAGGAATATTTGGCCTCTGAGCCTCAAGATTGCTACACTCCCTCCCTCTATGTATAAAACTTTAACACTACACAATGTACAGGTTTTTAGTACAGGCAACACCTTTATTTGCAATCAGCTCATACAGAGATCTGTTATGAGCAGAAAAGCAGTTGAGAAAGAAAGAGAATAAAGAGAGGTGGCCCAAACTAGCCTCAGTTAGCTGTACAACTTTTTCCTTCCCTACAGCGCATCTATGCAGGATGTGAGGTCTGAGCAGCAATTCTCCTTTCTGCAAATAAATAAGTTAAACAACGAGTGTTGCAAAAGCATAATACAGAAGAAGTCCAATTTCTTTTTCTTTCAGTGAAAGTGGTGGTTTCGACTCATGTGATATGGTCCCCTTACGTCGGCCGTAACTATGTGGAAAAATGGGGAGGAGGCATGGAAACACCTAATGGATATCTACACAAAATGGTGCAAGATTTTCCAATTGTTGCAAGGAGAGTTCGAAAAATTGGAAATGAAGAACAAAGTCGTTCCAAATTCCAGCCAGCCCACTAAAGAACAACAAATGGCACTACTTCATAAGAGCATCTCTAACAACCACCACACAAACCTGCTTTTTCAATTCTCAATGTGCCACATCACCTGAACACAAACCCCACTCTTACAAATCCCAACCACATTTAACAATAAACTTCCAAAACCTACTTTTTTAGGTCCCACATGTTTCCCATTAAATTTCCAATTTTTTTATACTTCATATTTCAACAAATATTTTTACTGATATTATACCCATTAAATTTCTAATATATTTATAATAATACTTTATTAAGAAATTTAGTCTTCTTAATTAGATTTTTCTGTATTGTTATAAATTAAATAAAAAAAACGATATTTTTTATTAGGAAAGAGGATAAGAAATAAAACATTAGAAACGACATATTAAAATACAACTGTAAAAATAACTTTTTAATTTTTTTTCAAAATACAACTGTAAAAATAACTTCTTAATTTATATTTTTTCAAAATAATTTTTATTTTATAATAATCTACATGATTATTAAATAAATCAAACAAAAAATAGAATTAGTAATAAAATAAAAACCAGCAAAACTAAAATTAGAAAATAAAAATATAGCGAACGTTTTTTTTAAGTTTTATTAAAAATATAATGTTCTTCTCTATCAATAATCAATAATATAAGTAAAGCAAAAATAAAAAGGAAAAATAAAGAAACGAAAAAATATATATTGAGTGGATGAAGAAAGAAAAAATTATGAAATTGGCAGGGCCAGCTGCCGCACGCCCTTTTTGGTGTGTTTGTTCCACGCGCCCGGTGAGTGGGTATTGTGGGGCGTTTTCTGTACACGCCCCCCTCCCTCATCTATACATTGTCTTTTTTTTCTCTCAGACCTGGTTTGTCTATCCCAACCCCATTTCCCAAACCTTCTTGCCTTTAACAACACCACATTGAGGTTTGGGTTTTTTAACCTACTCAAACCTCATTTACTAGAGATGCTCTAAGTAAACATTTTGCATGGGAAAACAGAAAAGGCCTAAATAGATTGGATAGCTGACGAAATGTAAGGACATCGACCCCCCACAAAGAAAGTCGAATTCATCATAGTTGCCGACGGATAAAAGTTCAAATGACAGGTAAGTTGAGACTCCAATAAACTATTCCAAAGTAAACATAAAACAAGTCAAGATGTACATACCCCCAGCAGCAACAAGTTTCTCTACACGAGCTACTATATGCTTCCCATATGTGTACTTCTTCAGTGCATTCAAATGAACTTTTATTCTAGACATGATAAGTTCACGCTGCTGATCACTACAAGTTTCAAGTACTTTCTGTACAACATAATTTGCAAACTGATCTTTCATCATAGCCTGGTTGCAGGAAAAGATTAGACAAATATAAGTTTGATGGTGTGGAGAAAGATGCAGATAAACATACTTTAATTAATGAATATCTCACAGTGGCTGGCCATGCCTAATATCTGCCATAGCACAACAAAAACATTGAAAATATGCATTTCTCATGACTAGCTAGTTTAAGCCACATACTTGTCGTCATATTACTCTCAAAAACAAAATCCAGCCTCCTGAGATTAAAATTTTTATCAAATGCAAGAAAATATATTCCACTCCATCGATACATGCAACTCACAGATATATCTAATACTGATGAATAGTAATGATCAAACCTCTCCATTCATGTGCTAAGTTCACTAGACACCCCAGTAGAAAATATACTTATTATTCTCCTTACTACAAGTTATTGTGATGTCTTTGCATCGCTCTGGAATACATAAAAGTGGTTTAACAGATAAACTGTGGAAAGGGCAATCATTTTTTTGTTTACTAAAGTACTCAACACTAATGTACCCTCATAAACTTATCTGCACAGGCGGTCAAGCAAAGTCTTAGAACTTTTAAACCCAAGCCAAGTCTTAAAGCGTCGAACAAAACTTTAACCGATTTGAAACTAAGTTTATTATCTCACAGATTCTTATACCAAATTTCAAGTGGTACAAGGAAGAAAACATGCATGTCTTTTTATAACTTGTTGATTCTCTTAAGGTGTAAAAAGACAATAAAGAAGGTAAACGATTCTTTACCAAAAGAAAACTGTGCCCCACCAAAGATTCTGTCAGGCATTAGAACTAAGATAAACTGTTACAGCCGGAACCCAAGTTAAATAACTAGGCTCTGAAACACTGTCAGACAGTAAGCTCAGACATAAAGTACTAACTCCGTACCAGCGAAAGGTTACACTTGGCTTTGGGGTATTTTCACAAGTTTTATGTGATGTATCGGTAAGTTATGTAAATATAGATACTGAGAGCGGTTGAGATTAAAAAGTAAAATGCATTGATGGTAAGCGTGTGGTGGAGATTAAAAAATAAAAGATGATTGTTTCATTTGGTTGTGTAAAAGTGATAAATGTAAACTCTCTAAAAGGACAAATTTCTGAGTGAAAGGTAAACATTCAGGAGGGACGGGGAGAGTACTATGTAACATACCTGAAGAGGCTCGTTCTCATCAGTTGTTCCAAGCATCTCGTTGACCAACAGTTGGCGTTCGCTTGGATCACCAAAAGTTAAGCATTTCTCAACAACATTTGAAGCAAACTTCTGCTGGCTCATCTGAACTATCTTTCCAGCTAATTCCTGTATTATGGTAGATCGCTCGTGAGGCTTTCCATGCTCCAATACATGCTGTAGCAATTACAATAAAATACATTAGTGAAAGCTTCATTCCCTTTTGCTGGGAAGTAATAATGGAAAAAAAGCCTAATGATTGTTCATTAACATTTTATACAGCCTTGCGGGAATGCAAGATTTTGCTACTGAAAAATACAAAGTGGGCTTTTTAAAATCGTATATAAATGTTTGAATAACGTCAGAAGATTCACAAGGGCATGAGATTTTCAGCAACTCAAAGTGAAGAAGACTACATGATACTACATAGTTTTTACATGTATGCCACTGGTGCAATATCTGACTGTTTGTCACAAAATTCAAATTACTCCTCACATTCTCAATCTATATCTTTGGCTCCTCCCTTTTAGGTAGTAAAGATAAAAAGGTGAAATGCACAGTTTGGGCACACAAAAGAGACAGCAACTGATAGAGGCAAGTGAAAAGCACTTTGAGTTATCAAATGGTTTAAAAGATGTCAGAACTCAGCAGGACGGCAAACAAATTATCAAAACCAACGAGATAACGTCACCATCCAACGGAACATGAGAACACTATGAAAAATGACAAAACATTAAACCAAGATCCAAAAGAAGCTATGGTTCTCACGCATTAAAGCAAAAAATATACAAATAGAAAAATTTGAGAAACAGAAATTATAGCATCAAACAATGTCCGGTCCAGAATAGACTTCACACGTTTCACAGTTCTACAGAATACCCAAGGCCCCTAAGAAATTTACGAACCTGAACAACATAATTTCCATACTGATCCTGTGCCAACATGCTTACAGCCCCCAGAATCTCTTCCATCACTTTGCTCTGGGTTGTTTCGTCGATACAATGTTCCAAAACTCGCTGCCATATTGAATGTGTTTCACAATACAATAAACACGCTGCAAGTAATAAGAGTGAAACTAGAAAAAAAATTACATTTGTACAATTTGACCTAACCTGTATCACACGACAGCCATAGGGATGAGTGGAGAGAGTTACAACTTGGTCAAAAAATGTTGTCACAATAAACTGAATATGCTCCTCAGGAACACATTCGATGCATTTCTGAATGACATGGTTCCCATTTTGATCACGAACACAACGCATGACATGCCCATCCAGCTCTTCCACCATTTTGATCTTCTGATCCACATCAACAACTTCTATGGCCTACATAATCAGACAGCATTTGTCATTCAGATATGCAGAATCATTTTGATTTAGGTAAAGCAGACTTCACCAGAAATATACAAAGAATGATAACGAGCAAAGACCGAAAAGAATAGAGAATTTTGCTTGCATTCTCCAACGACCCAAATACCTTATTCAGATAATTCAATATGGAAACGTGCATTTTGGTTTGACCACATATGTAAACCCAAAAGCTAATGTTACCTTCTGTATCACCCGGCAACCGTACATTTGGAGGCTCAGGTTAAGAACATGTCCGAAAAGCTTGCCAGCCAATTCTCTTCTTTGGGGCACCATTCCATGTTCAAAAAACTGAATGTGGATAAAATTAGCACCGAATCTAGACTAACATAGCCTAAAGATCCAACTAAGAAAATAGAATCATACAGATTTTGGTACCTTTTGGATGACATAATTACCAAACACATCAGTCATTAACGCAAGAGCTTGAGGAAAAATTTCCTGGAAAACCATGTTCTTCTCTTCTGTTGTGGCAGTTTCAAGCTTTTGTTGAATGAATCGGCTTCCATACTGATCAGCGCTGTTAAAAATGTTTTTTAAGATAGAATGAGTCAGATATCAATCTGTTCAAAAGTAGAGAAATGGCTCATATCAATGTTTAAAAAAATAGCAAACCTAAACTCCACAACATGACCAGCAATCTCAGAGAGTTCAAAACATTTGGTTTTATTGCTCTTAAACTCCTCTAGCAGTGAAGAAGCAAAAGTATTATCCATGTTGTCCAAGTGCCAGGGTCCAATGACACTCCCAGCTACACTTCTCATCCCACCAGGGAACCTCATATTGAATTCGCCATGCCTCATAGGACTACCAGGTCCTCCGGCAGAACCTTGAATAACTGGACTTGCCAGAGGACTTCCAGGATATGATAATCCAATTCCAAATGCAGGATTCGCATAGTAACCATGAGGACTAGATGCACCCGCCTTGCCACCCAAAGGAATACCATACTGTGATTTTTGAGGAGATAACAAATTCCCAAGATAGGCTTTCTGAAGCAGGTCCATGTATGAATTACCCGTATAGTTTCTGTCAATGGAAGGATCATTAAGAGCTGCAACTTGAGCTGCAGCAGCATATTCAGCTGTTCTCAAGTACTGCAGATATAAAGGGTCAACAAAAGGTGCATTCCCTGCTGTCATTTGGTTCCCCATTCTACCAAGATTGTGCTCAGCTACGGCAGCACCAAGATTCGAACCCCCTAACATCCTGGAGTCCATTCCCATAGCAGATACAGCAGCAGCATTCTCAAACAGTGGTGGCAAATTAGAGCTGCCAAATTGACCTGATATTGGACTCATAGGATACCCACTTAATCCATAATTTGGAAAGGATGATGAATTGGGACTGTCCAAATGCTGATACTGAGAAAGCAAACCACCCCTTCCATTAAAAGATCCTTTCAGGTACATGTTATTAGAAGGAACGCCGTTTTTGTGGAGCTCAGCTGGAAGGGAAGTATTATTACTGAGATCTGACCCACCACCATTGTTAACACCAGAGTCAGAAGACATTAGTTTCCTTGGCTGAGAAGAACAATAAATGTTGAATGGCACATTCTCATTTTCTTTCATGTAAGTTTGTTGTATCATGTTATTCTGGCCTCCCTGAAGATGAAAAAGATAATTATTGCCGTCATCGGCATCAGGATCGACCCGAGACGGCAAATGATTCTCCTCCTCAATAATACCATTTGAAAGGTTCATGCCTGATAAAGCAGCAACCAGATCGGAAGATTCATGAGTGTGAGAAGACACAGCATTAAATGAGCTGGGACTGTTGATGTTTCTTTTCTCAGAATTTCCTGCCCTACCTCCACCGATAGGAGTTGGGCAAGGACTGGGCGCTCTAGTAATGCGATGAGGATCAGGAGTTGAGCTTCTTGACAATGTCCCACCTAAAGCGGCAGCATAAGAGTATGATGATGCATGCTGAGCAGCAGATGAGCTCTGAATAGTTTGAGTGGAGCGTATATGAGCCAACTCAGCCTCTACTGAACCCATAGCGTTGGCACTATCATCAAAAGCATTTCTGCTAGCAGGGCGTGAAGGGTGTCCAGAGGCCGGATTAGCAAGGTTCAGGTCATCCTGCACATATATGTATGAACTTAGAAACAAAATAACAAGGAGATGGGAAGAAACACAGCTATAATTTTGCATAAAACAATCAAGAAAAAAGAGCACGTCAGATTCCAGCCAACTCCCATCAACCTGATATGATAGGGAAGGCAGCTATGCAACTCCACAAAACAAACAGCAAAAGACATTTAGCATGTACATAACACCATATAAGTTAGATAATCATCAACATGATCTATCTATATCACCGAGTTAGGTATGATAAATAGAAAGCTGCAACAGAACCTATGTTTAATGGCGGGAAAAGAATGGGGATTCAAAATAGTAGACCCAAATATACAAAAGCAGGAAACCAAGCTAATAAGCTCCAAAAGCAGAAACAGCATATATTTGTAAAAAGTAATTCTCCTATATCCAATCAAGAATTTACCAGCTAACTATGCTATATTTCGCAAACACTCAGGTGCAGAACAAGTGAAAATTCAAACGCAAGAAACTATAAATTGGAAAAAATAATGAACACCATAGATAATTGTGATAAACTACTTGTATAGACATGGTAATAAGTGGAGTGTACTACGAATAGCAATCTCCAACTTACGCAGCAGATACTACAAGTGAAGCATTCTTTTAATTTCAACAATTAAAAAGATGCAACACTGAACAAAGAGTTGCACTAATACTACCTACACCAAACCAGTTCCAATTGTTGGAGAGGAAGAAATTGTATAGTGTTCTCTTTCATTTACTTCACAAGGAAGAAGAATCAAATGGTTTTTCAAATTCCAGTTTATTATAAAATAAAGATCAGCAAAATTGTATACCATAGCTTCTGTACATTTTAAGATGGACCAAATTCAATAAATATGCCAAAAAAAAAAAAGCATGTATACATATGAAAACAATCATATAAAAAGGCCACACAGAATTACACAGTATTTTATCGCTGCAGCATCTAGAAACCCTGCAAGCAATCATATAAAAAGGCCACACAGAATGACACAGTATTGTATCACTGCAGCATCTAGAAACCCTGCAAGCCCTACACAAAATTGTAAATAGAGTTCTATGTCAAATTATCACTGCAGCATCTAGAAACCCTGCAAGCACTACACAAAATTGTAAATAGAGTTCTATGTCAAATACCAAAGTGCCAAATTTATAAACTCGAAAGAAATAAATGCCTAAGTAAGGGAGAAACAAAATCTACACAAGTAAAATGCAGCAACCTGAAATATCTCTGCAAGACTCTTCTGCTTGCTACCTAGTCCTAATCCAGGCAAACCAATAAGTCCATCACCACCCCATTCCACAGAACTCTGCAGTATATCCTTTTCATTCTCACACTCTTGTTTCTTTGCATTGAACCCCGGTGGCATTGAGAACATCGATCTCCCACCATTAGTATTACCACTGTCATTCCTATTCACCTTCCTTCTATCCCCAATTGCAGAACTCCCTCCTCCTTGTAACCTCTGAGCAAACCGCCAATCCTCTCTTGACAAAAGAGGAGGTGGCAGTCTCGGGTTCAGATTGACATTTGAGTAATAATAAGACAAATATGCAGGATCGGACCTAAGCTCCTCCTCAGACGAGAACCCATTGCCATTCTTATTTCTTGCAAACTCAGCAAAACCCGAGCCAACACCACCTCGACCTTCACCTGCTTCATGGTTGTTGAATAACCCACCAACTGCACTTAACGAACCCTCCACAGTGGGTGGAGCAGATCCACTCCTATACAAATTCAGCTCCTTTTCAAGGTCATCAGCCTCTTGGCTCCTTTGCTCACGGAGCAACAAACCCATCTCCTTATCAAACTCATCTCCGAATGAATTTTCATTATTTCCAATCACTGGTCTCCTACCCAATTCAGATAACATGATTCTTAACAAAAATCAAGAAAAAAATGCACAGTTATTCACTGCTGCTCAAAGAAAGAACGCTAGATTGACGAATCACAAACAGACACCAACTGTAGAAACCCTAGAAAGCTACCAAGATCAGAACTTAAAATAATCCAACACTAACTCTAAACAGAACCCATTTGTACAAATTGAATATCAAAGTTTTGAGCTCAAAAAGATCCGACCTTTGACCATCAAGCTTCAAATGATGTCCCTGCAGATGAACAAAGTCATCACAAAAAAAAATACAATCAAAAATACAAAGGAAAACTCAGTTTCACCGTGTGTTGAGTTTCACCGTGTGTTGAGTAACGTGAAACCTAAAATGTTAAGTTTTGCAAATGGGTCATATTTGAATTCAGTGAGCCATTACAGTGTTCTGATAAAGGAAGATAAAAGGGAGTTTCACGCCTACTTCAGAAGCGAGGAGAAGGGCTTGAGTAAGAAGAGTGACTGAGATAGAGGGACAGGAGTTATATAAGAGAAATGATCATTCTGGCGGCGAATTGTTGTTTGCAAAGAACCCTTTTTAGGGTTTTGTTTCTCAACTACTACTGTGGAAAGAGAGAGAGGGTGCGGTGATAAATATAGTGACTGGATTATTTTAAATATCTATATATATTTTTTCTGGGTAAAAATATGCTTTCCATTTACTTTTCCTTGTTTCTGGGCCTTCTTTAATTGCGTTGGATGAACAAACAATTTTGCTTAATACTAGGAAATTAATGCTGCGTTTGGTTCGCATAATGATTTCTGAAGGAATGAAATTTGTCAAATCAAATGAATTGGATTTAAAAGGAATTGAAATAGAATGTTATCAGGTTTGACTATCTGTTTGGTTGATAGAATTGGAATGAAATCTATTAAATGAATTAGAATCTGTCTGTTTGGTTCACACAAGGTAGCTTTGGAATTGGAATGAATTTCTGGCAAATGACCAAAATATTCTTTTTAATAAAATAACTATCAAATACTTTAAATAAAAAATGAAATAAAAATGTATTAAATTATATTAAATAAAAAATAAAATTAAAATGAAAATATAAATAAAATAAAAACTAAATGTATTAAATTAATAAAAAATAAAAATAAAATAATAAATAATAAATAAACTAAAAAATAAAGTAAAAACAAAAAATAAAATGAGGGTATTTTTGTCATTTAGAAAATCATGGATGGAACTTTGAAGGAATGATGAAATCCCCGTATGGTGGAACCCTTGATTTCAATTCCATTCCATTGGTAACCAAACGTCGTAACGGAATTTGGTCAACGAAATTGACCATTCCAATTCCATCCAATTTCGGCGGATTTCGCCGAACCAAACACAGCCTAATTGACCACTGAATGCATATCTTTTAGTAGAAGTATAATATATATAATGATTTTATCAGTAAAAAGGCAAAAAAGAATATTAAAAGAATTAAAAATGATAGCAACTACCTATTTTTTCATATTCGCATCATTTTCACATATTTTTAGATAAATAATTAGATATTATAAAATAATATGTTATATGAATTTTGATGGTGAGTGTGTAGTTGAAAATAAAAATAAAATAATAAGTTTGTGTGGAAATTAAAAAGTAAAGAAGATTGTTTGAGTTAATTGTGTAAAAGTGATAAATGTAAATTTTTTAGAATAACAATTCTTATAGTAAAATATATATTTAAGTGGGACAACAGAATGTGCTCGTGCTACAAAGGAAAAATCTTAGAATGACACTTTCACCCTTTACAATAGGGTAGGAATTTAATGTGTATATTAAGGATAACTATTAGATTTAATACAACCATATAGCCACTTTAACTAGGTGGAATACAATATTTGTGAAGGAACTTGGCATGGACAAATTCTAGTCATTTTGAGTTATTTGGGACCATTTTACCCTTACTTTTCACTTTTTCCCTCTTTTCTTTTCATTTTTTTCCATTCTTTTTTCTTCATTTCTTTTCTATCTTCTGTTTTCTCTTTTTTTCTCTCTTTTTCTCTCTCTCTCTTTCTCGATTTCCTCCTTCCTCTTCATTTCTTCATTTTCCTCTTTCTCTTTTTTCTCTTTTTCTCTCTCTCTTTCTCGTTTTCCTCACAGAATTGAAAATCCTCCCTCTCTCTAGTAAACACACGTCTGATAAAAATCAGAATTCATGGAGATCCCCCTTTTCTCGGACCTTACACCCATTCACATCGAAATCAGAATTGATAATCCTCCCTCTCTCTTTTCTCTCTTTTCCCATTCTTTTCTCATCTCTTCTTCTTCCCGCTGAAGCTCGAAACCGTGCTGTTTGGACGATTTTCCTCTCGCCGTCGATTTCCTCTCGCCGGCGTTCTCCTCTCTCTCGCTCCGATTTTGCGACTTGAAGTCAATCTTGAGGTATTATTTAGTACTTTGTCGGGTATTATTTCCGCCATCGTCGTCGTGGTTGTTGCGGTTGTCGAGGTATTATTTTGTATTTTGTTGCATATTAATTTTGGTTGTTGAGTTTTTTTGGTAGCTGTGTTGCATCTGTTTTCTGAACTCTATTTTCCGTCGTTGTTGTTTTGGATTGGTTGATGTGGTTGCTTTTGTGATTTTAGATTTGGCTATGTTTATCGATTTTGTACTGTTTTTGCATGTTGTTACGATTTTATTTTGGTATTACGATTTGTTGTTTCGTAACTGTTTTATTATTATTTGTGGATTTCGTAATGAAACGATTTGTTACGATTTTGTTTTGGTGTTACGACTTGTTAAGATTTATTAATTTCATTACAAATTTATCTTTTCGTACAATTTAGTGTGTTGCAATTTGTTTATTTCGTACCAAAATGATTTTTACGTTTTGTTTTTGTGTTACGATTTGTGGATTTCGTAACAAAATATTTTTGTACGATTTTGTTTTTCTGTTACGATTTGTGGATTTCGTAACGAAACAATTTGTTACGATTTTCTTTTTGTGTTACGATTTGTGGATTTCATAACGAAAAGATTAGTTACGATTTTAGTTTTGTGTTACGATTTGTTGATTTCATAACATAACGAATTGTTACAATGTTTCATCTTGTGTTACGATTTGTTGATTTCGTAACTGCATGATCATGTAGGACAGTGGGATAACACTGTAAGAATTTAAAATCTTACTCCTTTTATGCAGATGAGTCCATCTTGCTTAATTGTTGTGCATGGAGGACAGTGGGATGAGAATATATATATATAATATATATATAATATATATATATATATGTAGGTGGGAGAAAGGAGTGTATTCCTATTCCTCCAATGGGTATAACCTTTCGACAATTTTTTAGTAAGCTTGAGGTGCGATTGAAAAAAGACATTAGCATGTATGCGTTTGATGTAGATGCTTTAGTTCAGTCGCCTGTAGGCGAGACTATGAGAATGAAGATAACGGATGATTTTGAGTTGTCTAGTATGTTTGGGTTGTTGGATTTGCCTACGGTATATATCACGGTTTCTCCTAGAATGAATGAATGTTCATCTAGCCGGAAACGTCGAAATGCTAAGGTTTTGTATTTGCAAAACAAGATTCAGTGTGAGCTTGATGTTGGAAATGATGAACCCAATTTTGAGAATGTTGGTGATGAAATGTACGATGGTAAATTTGATGACATGGCTGATGTATATGATGGTTGTGATGATTCGGCTGACTATTGCAGTGAAGATAAGGATAATCAATGTAACACAATTACTAATGAGGAAAAACAGAAAGAGGTTCGTCTGTGGATGATTCCCGGTGCAGCTGAGCAAGCTTCTATGGCATATGAGGATTTCGTTATACCTTCTGAGTCAGTGACAAATGAACTTGTTACTGGTGGTATATTTCATGACAAGTTGACAATGACTACAGCTGTTAGGTATTTCCACATGAAAATCATGTGGAGTCGGTGACAGCGCACTCAAGTGGTACTCGTTATCATCTCGTATGCAAATTTGGCGATAGAAGTGAATTTGTTATTCGAGCGTCTGCGATGGGCCAGGCTTGGAAAATCAATCAGTGGATACCTCACAATTGTGAATTTGATTTGAGATATCATCCTCATCTAAAGGTTTCTTTTAAAGTCGTAGCTGCTGAATTTGTTGATAATTTTAGTGAAGATGGTTTTCTTCTTAGGCCTCTGGATATTCAAGGGAAGTTGTTAAGGGATTATGGTGTTCATGTGACGTACCAAACTGCTTTGGCTGGGAAGAACCATGCAGTAAAAGGATCATACGGGGAGCTTCATGAATGCCCCAATTGCTGATTGCCTCAATTGTTTGATTGGTTTTTTGCTGAATGATTCGAGCACAGACCGTATATCCTTCATTGTGTTCTCACCACCGGTTAGCATGATCCGGTGGTGTTCGTATGCCAGATTCTTTCGTTTAAAAGTCCGTTTGTTCTACAATAAATAAACAATAAAACCAAATCAATAATCCAGAACATGTAACCCATGTTACGAAATTGCAAACAACGTTACGAAATGATAATTTCGTAACAGGTGTTATAACACATATAAAAGGTATACAACTCATAAATGTTACGAAATTATAAACTGTAACATCAGAATTTACAGTGTAACTAAATCTCACAAAGAAACACAACAAGCATCACACGACGATACAAAGTTCATGACACTTCGTAACATGTATAGCAAATATTCAATACAAAATTATCAAATCGGCATAAATGTGTTACGAAATTCAAATTTCGTAACTTAACATAAACTTCTCACATTACAGAGTCAGTTACGTATTACAAAATTCGTAACACCAGTTATTCGTAACAGCAGATTTTATAGTGTTACTAAATCGCACAAAGAAACAAAACAAGCATCGCACGACGTTACGAATTACGAAAATTCGTAACATGTATACCAAATCTCCAATATGAAAATTTCAAATCGGTATAGATGTGTTATAAAAATATACAATCATAATAGAATATTCAATACAAAATTCTAACTCCGTAACATGGGTAACAAATCTGAGAAAAACTCAGGCGACAATAACAAGATTCAACCCCAAATCGTATCAATTCACCAATTCACTATATGAAATTAGCGCATTAAGTTAAGAAATTCACATCAAGCCCGGGATATGAAAAATTCAAAATTTTACCAAGCGTTTCTCGTACGGGAGGGGTCGACGAGGTTGTTCGGCTGCAGATTCTTCTTCCTCATTGATTTCTCCGTCGTTGGTTGCTTCACTTTCTCTACTATCTTCACTATCTTCTTCCTCTACTATCTTCTTCCCTTTTTTCTTTTCTTCCCTTTTCTTCTTATTTGAGGGTTTGAGTTCTATTATTTTCTCTTCCTTCCTCTTCTGCTTTCGTTGTCCTACCGCGTAGCCGCTTGAATCCGACTCGGCAGTGTCAGAGGCGGCGGCTTTGTGTTGTTGGTCGCCGGAACCAGAGGGGCGTGGTTCGTCTTCTTCGTGGGGTTGCTCCTCATTGTCGCTGTCGGAAGCCATGCGATAGTAGATGGAGGAGGCGCGGCGGAGGAAGAGGAGCGGCGGATGTAGCATAGCGGCAGAGATTAATATTTAGGAGAAGCAGAGAGAATTGGATAATGGAGAGAAAGTGAGCGGTTTTTAGAGAGAGAGAGAATTAGTTTCGATAATGAGATTTTTTAGATGATAAATGAATTGCTTTGGTGTTTGGATGGGTTAAAAAACTGAAAAAAAAACTTCCACCCTTTAGTAAGGGCAAAATTGTCCATAATTCATGAAATTGGCTAGAATTTGACAATATTAGGTTGCATGACATAATTTGTATTGCAAGGGATCTATAAGGCTACATTCCCACTCCTCTCTAAATATTAATTAGTAATGACATCTTTATATTTAATATCTTCACTAATTATCTATTAACTATTAACTAATTTAAAATTTTTTTAATCAACATGTGATGGAAATGGTAAATATTATTTTTATTCCTTTTTATTTGGTAAAATTACTAGTTTCTTCTACTTGTGTACATCTGATATCTACATAACAAAAGAATCTGTTATCTATAGCGAAATTGATGTATGCATTTTACTTAGGAAAAATAAAATATAAATCCAACAGAAAATACTTAGACCTTTAAATTGTTGTGAAATAAGTAATTATTTATTCACAAAGTACTCATGATTTTTCAAAGGTGCATTTAATGCTGATGAAAACAGCATTTAATGCGGTCGTAAACTCTAGAATGAAGAGTATCTGAGGAAGGTACAAAAGAATTTATGAAGCATTAAATGCTAGACACTTTTATTCAAACATTCATCAACCGCCAATCTGAAGTGTAAACATCTCACCAACCGACCAATGACTATATTTATTACTGATCTATTTTTGAGGTTATAAATAGCCAATCTAGAGGACTTACTCACTTACTGAATCATCTGAGATAATGGTCAAAAATCTGAAGTACTAAAAGCTAATCATCGTGCGATATCATATACGAGCAGATAATCACTTCAAAGCCTACATCGTTTATTCGTAATTATGAGATATTAGTCCTCAACTATGAATAGCACTCTACAGCAAGAAACTCAAAGCATATAGCTGATGTTCGGAAGTACCTTATAATACCATACTTTGATCGTTGATTACATTAGCCATGTGTGGACTAAGAAGGAACTTTTCTGACCTGTGTAGGATGAAGAGAGTTCAAAATGAAGCTTTAATCTATGTGAGAAGAAGTTAGTTTCATGAATCCTACAGCCAATCTGTGTTAATGGCCTTAAGCTACAGTCAAATGTATCAATCTGAGTGAACGATAGAGGACGTAGAGGAGAACCTATGGACGTAGGGGACGTTTCCTCGAACTTGTGTGAAAGATAGAGGACAGTTGTGTACGTCGTGATTTTGATCAACATTTACTCCGATGCGAAGAACCTGCGGACGAAGAGGACGTTACCTCGAACCATATTAAACTCTGTGCTTTTACTTTCTATACTTAATGCTCAACTACTGTCTGTGAGTGATTTCTACTTACTCTGGAAAACCCTGTAAGGATCAAGTTAGCAACAACTTGCATTAGTCTTCTACTACGTATTTAAACTTCGAAAAAAAGTATAACTTATTCAACACCCCCTTCTAAGCTGTCATTAATTATATCTTGACCAACAAGTGGTATCAGAGCGATTGGTTCTATAAAGAACCAGTCTATTTTTAACCTGAACCAGATCCATAATCACAATCTTTCAAACGTACATAATTTAGTGTCTCATATTCATCCTATATCCTCTCCATGGATTCAGTAATGATTGATAAAGTTCTTATATTATCAATTAACTAATTTAATAATCAGAGAATTAGAATGGAAATACACTCGCTGCCATGCATGAAGAGATGCTCTTCGTTATACATGAAGAACCTATCACCATCATGAAGGTCAATACAGCTGTCAGAGTGGAAGGCCAACCCCATGCAGAGATGTTTTAGAAGTCTCCGGACCAGTGGACCACCAAGGAGCGCAAGCAAGCAAATTTGGACAATGTTGCTCAGAATATGCTATTTGTCACTCTCGACAAGGTCAAATTCTAAAAGGTAAAGAACTCTAAGACAGCCAAAGAAATTTGGAAGAAACTCAAGATGATTTGCGATGGTACTAAGCTCTTAAAGGAAAACAAAGTTTCAAAACTCACTGAGCAATTTGAGTCTTTCGAAATGAAGGCATCAAAAGCTCTTGAGGATCTTGACCTTAAATTCACTGGCATTGTCACTACCTGCCCAATGGGACATAATGACCACAACTATGCGTGTGTCCTGTAATCTTAATGATATATCTACTTTCGACTTGTTTTCTGACCTCAAGGCTTTTGCATACGACATTGATAGGAGAGATAAGGCCGAAGAATCCCATGCTAAGATTACAATGCTCACTGTTGTATCCGATAGGAGACACAGTTCTAGCCCCACTACCTCTAAAGCTATTGGAGATGATGATGATGTGTTGTCACAAGATGAGATGGCACTGCTCATGCACAAGTTCCGGAAGTTCATCAAGAAGTCCATAAAGGCTCCCTACAGAATGAAAACCTCAAACAAAGTAAGTTACAAGTGATGATCCTCAGGAGACTCTAACTTATATTATAAGTGCAGGAGGCCACGACACTATGCAAATAGTGTTAGCATATGCTCTCGAATGTCACTCTGAGGATAAGAGAGTTAAGGTATTTATATGTGATTATGAACTTATGTTGTATTAATAAAAGACAGTGATTATTTCTTTATTTATTGTATATCATTGCGTTCTTGATTTGATAAATAAATAAAAAAAATCTGTGATTTGAAGTAAAAATATTCCACTCCTTATGAGATAAGGAGTCTTGCACTGGAAGTGTTTAGAAATCAAATTGCTTAACTTATATGCAAGTTGATGAAACTTAATTGGGCATTACATTTTAATGAAGATTTGTATATCGTATGCTTGGATATGTGCATGTCTTCACGCATGAGTAGTGGGAGCATTCGGTATATGTATACTAATTGGATTAGTATACTCGGATACGACTCACCCAGATTGAGTCACATGGATTTCACTCTAGGATAGTCAATGACTGAATTGTAAGGTTATGATAGGTCTGCGTGAACCTTTGAGTTGAGGGTTCAGTAGAAGATGTGCTTACTACATTAAGTTAGTCATTAGAGTAGTTCGATCACCTGTCGGAAAGGATCAACTTGGAAGTGCAACTTAATAGCAAGTAGCAGTCTTTAGTGAATATCAGGAAAGGATTCTTTCTCCTGTAAGTGAACAGGATAATGTCTTATGCGATTAGTGGCAGATGAGATCAAAAGTCTTTGGCCAAAGCAATTAAGCTAGTTGTATTTGATATACGGGAGCTCTATGATCTTGGTTTGCACTAACACATGCATAGAATGAAGTATAGATAAGATTTGACTTTACCGTGACCCTAAAACTTGACTGGGATATATAATTGAAGAGTTTACACGTATACGATATTCATAACAGGTTTTGAAATGATTATTATAATTTGTTCTCAGTTGGGATACAGTGTGAGCCACATACTGGCTGAGTGTTCCTCAGACTCTTTGGATCCTCCCATTGCTAATTGAGACGAACCTACAGAGTCGTGCATACAATATCAATGATGTATTAAATTAAGCATATTCTCTCTTAGTAAATATTGGACATTGGATGTCTAGTTGAATTTAATTTATTAGATATTAAAATGGTCAAATGAATTAAATAATTATTGGGTAATTAATTTGATTCAAATATAATTATTTCTTGGATAAATTAACTATATTTTATTTGATATAATTAATTTATTGGATTAATTAATTAATATAAATACACTCTAACAGACCCAAGGTTCATTTATTGGACTAGATACACGATGGTCCAGAAAAAAGACGAAATTGTTGGACCATTTAATAGTCCACTTGGCCGCCCCCCTCTCTCTCACCCTCACTAAATCTTTCTTGATTGGTGGAAGATAAGATTTGTTAAGTGTTTACTTTTTTTTTGATACCGAGGTTTCAAGCTTACACCTGTCTAGTTCTCGGGATAACAGCCCCAGCCCCATAGTACTGCTACCAGTTAAATCGCGAGATGTGTATCTGTCTTCCAGGTTCTTAAATATCCTCAACTACCGCGCACAAGGAGTCGTACCCCAAGTGATTGCTCCATGCTGGACCCCCTCAAATCCAACCGTAGGGTCCCATCGAGATCCGCCTCCCACACTGCCGCTTGAAGCCCTCAATATTTAATGAAATAGTGAAAGGAGATTTTTCAAATGTGGTAAAGTTGGTGATATATTACTATATAATGTACCACTCCCCTTTGAAAAAACTTACTTGAGAAAAACAAGTGAAGAAGAAAGTCTTTTATGCTACTTGTTCTATAGCAAACAAAAAGAGAGAGAAAACTAAGTTTAAAACTTCGCTTTCATTATGTTAAGGCTTACTATATTTTCTTCGAGCCGTATTCTTGGAGAACAAGAAAATAGAGTTTTATTCCAGGCATTTTTCTGATGCGTGAATCATAAAGACGTTCGGTATTTTTGGCTTTGGAATTTCCAAAAGCTTTATAGATTGGATCCATTTTGTCATCATCAAATGAAAAAAGTCGGGTCTACAGGGTATGATTTGATTCTTTTATTTATTCACTTATACGATCCTTGATCGATTCTCTTTAAGAGTTGGGATGAGCACGATTTGTGCGACTTTTATTTCTGCTGCATTATTCATTTTATGGCCTAAACTCCAATAGTGTGATCGTATAGATGATGTTTTGCATTTTGAATGCATGTCTGATGGTGTTTTATGATTTGGAATCATATGATAATAATAGATATTTAATTATTCATTGTAGTAACATTTTTCGTGATTTTATATTATGATATAAAATCCGGATTTTCTTGGAAAATAATTTATATTAATAATATGAAAATCAGAAATCATAAGATTTTAGAAATCTGCCTGAAAACGAGTCGAGTGCCTTCGTTGGACGAAACTATACTCGACTGCCTCGAGGAACTAGGCTGATGTCGAGGGGAACCCGATGATGTCTGTAACACCCCCAATCCACTCAGGGACATTACACGCCGTAGACCCTTTCCTCAAGGATCTACCAGGCTGGTAAAAATAATTAAACATCTAAACATCGCCTTTAAGGCTAAAATGACTCAGTAGACCGATTTGGTCTTTCAATTAATACATACAACTCAACCTCAATACATGCTCACGCAGGGGTTAAATACAACACACTCCCGTACAACGGGGAAAGAATACTGCAGCGGAAATAAAATACAACTAAACCAATACGACATCATACAGGTCCTCATGTTATTAGTATTGTTCATCTTTCATCATCCTTCATGCCGACCCTGTGCTATGTGTAATATCCGCAATTTTCGATTTTCGGTAAATTTCTTTTTTCGGCCGAAGTCCGTTTTGACGACTCGCTCGTGACCGTTTCGTCATTCTGAGAATGATTAATTCTACACTTTTTGACGTCCGAGTTCGTTTCGGTGTCGTTTTGTTGAGTTCCGTGCTTTTTAGCGACTTTTCCGCACTTGAGTTCGATTCTTGCGAATCTCGTTGGCTAACATGCTTCGAGTTTCCCGTAAGTCCGTTTAACTTTGTTAGACGTGTTGTGAACTTCGGTTTGTGTATTCGATCACGTATCGTGATTTCCGGGCGTTTGGGCCGTTTTGTAGTTTCCCAAAGATTTGGGTACTTGTGTTCGTATTCGCTTTACCCTACTCAGGAGTGTCAGGATCATGTATTTGTTTTAAACTTGAGCTCGTGTTTTTATTATTGTACTACTTGTCTTGTTCGACGGTAGTGATTCGTGTTAAATCGCGTTCGCGATCCTTTTGGATTCGATCTCTGGCGGTACATTGCTGTCTTGCCCGGATGATTAGCGCACGCTATTCTTCATAGATAGCGTACGCTATCGATGCCCGCCTTACGTACGTAACACAACGATGGTTACGTACGTTACCTAGTTCAGGATTCAGTCCAGTAGGTACTGGAGTACCCCGTTAGCGCACGCTATTCCTCATCAGTAGCGTACGCTATCCGTGCCTTCCTTACGTACGTAACACAGCACTTGTTACGTACGTTACGTTGTTCAGGTCTTCGGACAGTTGAGTTTGGATTAACTCTTACGTACGTAATAACTTGTCCATTACGTACGTAACATCACTAGCGTACGTTAAAGCTTATGGCTTACGTACGTTAGCTTCGCGCAGGTTTATATATCTGAGGGTTGACCGATTTCGGGTCATTTCTTCCTCTCCTCCTCCCTGCTGCGTTTTGGGCGATTTGGGGTAGATTTTGGACGAGCCTTCGTCGATCTTTGACGGTAGTAATCACTCCGGTGGGTCTTCTTCGTGTTCATCAACATCTAGCCTTCATTCTTCTTCGAATCAAGGTAAGGTTTAGAACCCTAGTTGAGATATTTTCGGGGTTTGTTTCGATTTCGTGATTTCAATCCGAGATTGTTAGTTCTATTGTCGTTATCTATTCGCTTTGATCATATCCCACGGATTGAAATTCCGTTTTCATATTTTTGTCGGGTCAATTCGTGTTCTTGGCCATTTTGGGGGAAAACCTTGAACCTTCATCATTTGTTCTTTGAATTTAGCGGCTTTGGGTCGTACTTTGGAATTCATTTTCGTTGTTATTGTTTTCGTTCGTAGTTCCTTGTTGTGGATTGTCGTTCGGTGGAGTCCGCGAGTTCGTAGTCGGTTCGTGCCAACCTACTTTGGTCGATTCTCCGCGTTGCTCTTATTCGAGGCAAGTACCTTGTCCATACTTTTCTTGTTTCGCGGATATGATGATTGGTGATCGTCTTGGTTTGTTTGTTTGTTTGAAATGAGTTTTCAAAAGATTTGGTTAGCCTCGTTAAAGGCCTCTTTCAAAACCGTGTGTGTTTTGTGATTGGTGTGGTTCGGGAATAACTATGTGAATTCTATGTATATGCTTGGTGTTCATGTTGCACTTGGTATTGTGTGTGGACGTATATTATTTCATTTCGGTGCGTTGTGGATTGACGTGGTGTTTTGCTAAGTGTTTGATGCCTGCAGGCGAATTGTTTGAATATCCTTGATGTGATATGTTATTTGTGTGAATGTGTGGATATGGTTGAAGGTCTACGGTGGCACATGGCATGTGATCATGTGGCGAGGATGCAACAAGTGATTGATCCAACCGTGAGAGCACGAGATAATCTACGGTGGCACATGGCATGTGATCATGTGGCGAGGATGCAACAAGCGATTGATCCAACCGTGAGATGTGTGTGATTTGTTTCGCTAGCGGCTCGGGAGGGTCCTTCGAGGCTTCGGGTGGGATGTCGGTGGTATCGTCCGGTCTAGGCGATGCGCGTGCGTGATTATGTTTCGTTGATTTTTCGTCCGTTGAGGACACGTGATGTTGGGCTTTGACCTGTGAGTTGTTGTGCATTTTCTATTTGCGAAAAACAAAACCTTTGGGCCGTGACCCCTGTTGATTTTGGAAAGAGAAGGATTTGGAAATCCTAAATTGTTTTCTATCAAAACTCTCGATGGCATTTTAAATTGTTTTATAAATTGTTTTCCCTTGAATTGTGATCTTTCGGTTTTGGAATATTTTACCAAACTCATGCCTCGGGAAGTGCTTTTCATTACGTTTGGAACTTTGAGGATTCCCGATTATTATTGTTCTTGGAACTTGTATTGTATGGCTCGTATTTTTGCACTTGTACTTGCACTAGCAAAACGGTGGAGTTTTGCTAACCCCAGTATTCGGGGTGGATGTCTATTTTTGCATTCGGGTTTTGGAGCATAGCACAAGGTCGGCACGAAGGATGATGAAAGATGAACGATACTAATCACACGAGGACCCGTTGATGGCGTATTGGTCTAGTTGTATTTTCTTTTCATTGCGGTATCTTTTCCCGTTATGCGGGAAGTTTATTGTATTTTGACCCCTGCGTGGGTATGCGCTTGTAATTGAGTTGTATAATTTATTGAAAGACCAAATCGGTCTCTCGAGTCGTTTAGCCTTGAAGGCATTGTCGAGATGTTAAATGTTGTTACCACTGGTAGATCCTCGAGGAGAGGGTCTACGGCGTGTAATATCCCCGAGTGGATTGGGGTGTTACATAAATGGTATCGGAGCTTAGGTTGTGGAAACCTAGCCATCGGGTCGATGGTGTCTTTTGAGTTACGTCTTGTCGGATTTTGTCGACTAAGTCGTGTCGCGACGTCGTCGAGTTGGTTGGTCGTGATTAGTATCGTGGGCAATCATCATCTTCGTGCGACTGTGGCCGTAAGTCTCCCTTCTTTGTGTTGTGCCTCGTGTGACACGAGCTATATTTTTTTATGATTATTTATTAAGTGACGGAATCCTTTTATGGATTTTGATTTCTTGATACGTGACTATTTGACTCTCATATTTCTTTCATGTGAGGAGTAGTTCTTTGGATTGTGCATGTTGTGTATTTCTTTTTTATTGCGTGAGTTCCTTTGTAATAGCTTTCGGTATTTTACCGATGAATTTTATTTCAAAATCGATTCCTTTAACCGAGTTGTTGGCCTTGACCGTTTGACGGTAGTTGGGTGTTTTCAAATGATTTTGTGAGTTTTGATAAGTACTACCGTCATCGACCTTTTGGGCATTCTTGTAATTGGTTTTTAGCCGGTGGGTTCGGTGCGGGACCACGGCGCTATAATGTTCCGTGTATTTACTGAAATTTTTGGGCATTGTAGCCCATTGAATTATCTTTGTAAACCTTGAGTATCTTAGAAAATAAAATTCGAGACGTACTTTAAATGGATTGTATTTTCAAGGCGCCTACTAGCGCAACTATCTGTTTCAAAATTTTTCTACCTCGAGGACCAAAATGTTTTGAGATATTTTCGATGTTTAGAAACATTTATACTTAGACCAGGGTCGGATATTACGAAAGTTTTTCACTAAAGAAAAGTGTCCTCATTTTAGTCCGAACGCAAGATGAATTTCAAAGTCTCGAAAATGATGTTTGTTTAACTTTTTGTAAAATGATACTCAAGATCAACTGGTGTTTCCAAACTATTTTCAAAAGGTGGTTTTCGTTTTTAAAACCCATCATTTCCTGCTTGTGGTCGGAGAAGGTGTGTAAGATGTTGATATTGAATGTTGTCGCCTTGTGATGCATTATGTATTATCGCACTTGTGCGAGCTATTGGAACTGGAGTTTGTATGATTGTGTACATACGTGGTTGTTCCTTGATGTTTTGTAATTGTGCACTGGTCATCATTCGAGTCGTTGATGTCGCCGGACGATGTCGTCGTTATTGTGATATTCATGTGTGTATTGCCTTACGATGGTAATCGTTGTATGTGTTATGTGTTATGATTTTGTTGTCTTGAGTGGTTACTTATTCGGTATGCCGAGGGGCCGAGGTCGTGGTCGTGGTGATCGGACGCGTGGTCGAGAGCATGCTTAGGTGATAGTATTGGTATTTGTGTTGCTACTATTTTACAGCAGGTAGCCACTCGGATGACTCGATTGACTCAGGCGATTCGGCGTGTTACAGATGTGACCCAGGCCTGGTGCAAATCGGTGGCCGAGAAGTGGTTCGTATGAATCCCCTCGTTTCGTTGGTCTTGCAGATGCTTTAGGTCAGGATGGTTGGCTTTTCCGGTTGGAAAAGATTTTCGAGATAGTTGATTGTCCGTAAGAACGTAAGGTTCCGGTAGCTCAATATCTTTTCGACAAAGATGCCGCTAGCTGGTGGGAGGCTACTAAGCCTCGAGATCGCGTTGTCACGTGGGCGAGTTCGAGAAATTCATGAGAGATGAGTTTTGTCCTAACCGATCAGAAATCAGAGGATTAATGAATTCTTTTCGGCGAAACCGCAGGATGTACCTGTCTCAAGCTATTATTGATTTTAGCAAACGGCTCGGCTATGTGCAAAATCAAGTAAGGACAGAGGAGGACAAGATTTGTCATTTTAGTAGGCGGATGAAGCCGGAGATTCGCGATTACATGGCGAGTCTCGCTTGTACTTCCTTGAGAGATTATCAAAATAGGCGTTAGCTTTATGAGCTATCCAGTTTATCGACCGAGAGTATGTCGACTCGAAGAAGCAGAAAACCGTTGGGAACTTTTCAGGAAATCGGGAGTGGGCCCCTTGAGGTTGGGACTTCGTCTTGTCATCCCAAAATGGTTCCTAGATCGCGTGATTAGAGGAGTAGTACCTGCGGTGAGTAATGTGAGCACTTCAAGATATGTTATAAGCGTAGTCGAGCGGGCCATCTGCGAAGAATTGTCGTTCACCGTTAGTCATTTGTTTGAGTGTGGCGGTGGGTCACCGATCCGTGCATTGCGAGACGGTAGGCGAGATATTTGGGGATCGAGGTTGCGTCTGCTCCGAAAGGACACGGAGATGCCTAGGGTGGTTTTGAGGATTTCGGCGTAGTCCGAATTATTTATAATTACCCTTGTGGATCGTTTTGTGTTTATTCTCTGTTTTCTCATTGTGCGTGTTTCGTGTAACAAGTACTTTGTGTTTTGTGATTGTTTGGATCATTGACTTGATTGTATTATCCATTTGATGACGCTTGTCATTTGTTGGTTTTATTATGTCTCTCGGCGACGTTGTGTTGGTCGTCGTGGAGCGTGTTTTCACACCGTATATCCGTTGCGTTGTGTGTAACATTTCGCCGTTGGCGTTAGTTACGCGTTTCTTGCGTATCTCGTTGAGTTTTCTGGCGGAATATTTCTTCCCCTACTTGTTTTAAGTTTCGGACGAAACTTTTTTAAGGAGGGTAGAATGTAATATCCGCAATTTTCGATTTTCGGTAAATTTCTTTTTCGCGAAGTCCGTTTTGACGACTTCGCTCGTGACCGTTTCGTCATTCGAGAATGATTAATTCTACACTTTTGACGTCAGTTCGTTTCGGTGTTGTTTTGTTGAGTTCCGTGCTTTTTAGCGACTTTTCGCACTTGAGTTCGATTCTTGCGAATCTCATTGGCTATTTGTTTGAGTTTCCCGTAAGTCCGTTTAACTTTGTTAGACGTGTTGTGAACCGGTTTGTGTATTCGATCACGTATCGTGATTTAAGGCGTTTGGGCCGTTTTGTAGTTTCCCAAAGATTTCGGTACTTGTGTTCGTATTCGCTTTACCCTACTCAGGAGTGTCAGGATCATGTATTTGTTTTAAACTTGAGCTCGTGTTTTTATTATTGTACTACTTGTCTTGTTCGACGGTAGTGATTCGTGTTCGTCGCGTTCCGCGATCATTTTTGGATTCGATCTCTGGCACTGCTCAGACTGCCCGGATGATTAGCGCACGCTATTCTTCATAGATAGCGTACGCTATCGATGCCCGAATTACGTACGTAACACAACGATGGTTACGTACGTTACCTAGTTCAGGATTCAGTCCAGTAGGTACTGGAGTACCTCGTTAGCGCACGCTATTCCTCATCGATGGCGACGCTATCCGTGCCTTCCTTACGTCGTAACACGGCACTTGTTACGTGCGTTACGTTGTTCAGTCTTGGACGGTTGAGTTTGGATTAACTCTCACATACGTAATAACTTGTCCATTACGTACGTAACATCACTAGCGCACGTTAAAGCTTATGGCTTACGACGTTAGCTTCGCGCAGTTTATATATCCGAGGTTGACCGATTTGGTCATTTCTTCCTCTCCTCCTCCCTGCTGCGTTTTGGGCGATTTGGGGGTAGATTTTGGACGAGCCTTCGTCGATCTTTGACGGTAGTAATCACTCCGGTGGGTCTTCTTCGTGTTCATCAACATCTAGCCTTCATTCTTCTTCGAATCAAGGTAAGGTTTAGAACCCTAGTTGAGATATTCTCGGGGTTTGTTTCGATTTCGTGATTTCAATCCGAGATTGTTAGTTCTATTGTCGTTATCTATTCGCTTTGATCATATCCCACGGATTGAAATTCCGTTTTCATATTTTTGTCGGGTCAATTCGTGTTCTTGGCCATTTTGGGGAAAACCTTGAACCTTCGTCATTTGTTCTTTGAATTTAGCGGCTTTGGGTCGTACTTTGGAATTCATTTTCGTTGTTATTGTTTTCGTTCGTAGTTCCTTGTTGTGGATTGTCGTTCGGTGGAGTCCGCGAGTTCGTAGTCGGTTCGTGCCAACCTACTTTGGTCGATTCTCCGCGTTGCTCTTATTCGAGGCAAGTACCTTGTCCATACTTTTCTTGTTTCGCGGATATGATGATTGGTGATCGTCTTGGTTTGTTTGTTTGTTTGAAATGAGTTTTCAAAAGATTTGGTTAGCCTCGTTAAAGGCCTCTTTCAAAACCGTGTGTGTTTTGTGATTGGTGTGGTTCGGGAATAACTATGTGAATTCTATGTATATGCTTGGTGTTCATGTTGCACTTGGTATTGTGTGTGGACGTATATTATTTCATTTCGGTGCGTTGTGGATTGACGTGGTGTTTTGCTAAGTGTTTGATGCCTCAGGCGAATTGTTTGAATATCCTTGATGTGATATGTTATTTGTGTGAATGTGTGGATATGGTTGAAGGTCTACGGTGGCACATGGCATGTGATCATGTGGCGAGGATGCAACAAGTGATTGATCCAACCGTGAGAGCTCGAGATAATCTACGGTGGCACATGGCATGTGATCATGTGGCGAGGATGCAACAAGCGATTGATCCAACCGTGAGATGTGTGTGATTTGTTTCGCTAGCTTGACTCGGGAGGGTCCTTCGAGGCTTGGTGGGATGTCGGTGGTATCGTCCGGTCTAGGCGATGCGCGTGCGTGATTATGTTTCGTTGATTTTTCGTCCGTTGAGGACACGTGATGTTGGGCTTTGACCACGTGAGTTGTTATGCATTTTCTATTTGCGAAAAACAAAACCTTTGGTGTGACCCTGTTGATTTTGGAAAGAGAAGGATTTGGAAATCCTAAATTGTTTTCTATCAAAACTCTCGATGGCATTTTAAATTGTTTTATAAATTGTTTTCCCTTGAATTGTGATCTTTCGGTTTTGGAATATTTTACCAAACTCATGCCTCGGGAAGTGCTTTTCATTACGTTTGGAACTTTGAGGATTCTGATTATTATTGTTCTTGGAACTTGTATTGTATGGCTCGTATTTTTGCACTTGTACTTGCACTAGCAAAACGGTGGAGTTTGCTAACCCCAGTATTCGGGGTGGATGTCTATTTTGCATTCGGGTTTTGGAGCATAGCACAAGGTCGGCACGAAGGATGATGAAAGATGAACGATACTAATCACACGAGGACCCGTTGATGGCGTATTGGTCTAGTTGTATTTTCTTTTCCGCCGTATCTTTTCCCCGTTGTACGGGAGTTTATCATATTTTGACCCTGCGTGGGTATGCGCTTGTAATTGAGTTGTATAATTTATTGAAAGACCAAATCGGTCTCTTGTCGTTTAGCCTTGAAGGCATTGTCGAGATGTTAAATGTTGTTACCACTGGTAGATCCTCGAGGAGAGGGTCTACGGCGTGTAATATCCCCGAGTGGATTGGGGTGTTACATAAATGGTATCGGAGCTTAGGTTGTGGAAACCTAGTGTCGGGTCGATGGTGTCTTTTGAGTTACGTCTTGTCGGATTTTGTCGACTAAGTCGTGTCGCGACGCGTAAATGCGAGTTGGTTGGTCGTGATTAGTATCGTGGGCAATCATCATCTTCGTGCGACTGTGTCGTAAGTCTCCCTTCTTTGTGTTGTGCCTCGTGTGACACGAGCTATATTTTTTTATGATTATTTATTAAGTGACGGAATCCTTTTATGGATTTTGATTTCTTGATACGTGACTATTTGACTCTCATATTTCTTTCATGTGAGGAGTAGTTGCTGGATTGTGCATGTTGGACTGTATTTCTTTTTTTCGCTGCGTGAGTTCCTTTGTAATAGCTTTCGGTATTTTACCGACTGAATTTTATTTCGAAAATCGATTCCTTTAACCGAGTTGTTGGCCTTGACCGTTTTGACGGTAGTTGGGTGTTTTCAAATGATTTTGTGAGTTTTGATAAGTACTACCGTCATCGACCTTTTTGGGCATTCTTGTAATTGGTTTTTAGCCCGGTGGGTTCCGGTGCGGGACCCACGGCGCTATAATGTTCCGTGTATTTACCTGAAATTTTTGGGCATTGTAGCCCATTGAATTATCTTTGTAAACCTTGAGTATCTTAGAAAATAAAATTCGAGACGTACTTTAAATGGATTGTATTTTCAAGGCGCCTACTAGCGCAACTATCTGTTTCAAAATTTTTCTACCTCGAGGACCAAAATGTTTTGAGATATTTTCGATGTTTAGAAACATTTATACTTAGACCCGAGGGTCGGATATTCTGAAAGTTTTTCACTAAAAGAAAAGTGTCCTCATTTTAGTCCGAACGCAAGATGAATTTCAAAGTCTCGAAAATGATGTTTGTTTAACTTTTTGTAAAATGATACTCAAGATCAACTGGTGTTTCCAAACTATTTTCAAAAGGTGGTTTTCGTTTTTAAAACCCATCATTTCCTGCTTGTGGTCGGAGAAGGTGTGTAAGATGTTGATATTGAATGTTGTCGCCTTGTGATGCATTATGTATTATCGCACTTGTGCGAGCTATTGGAACTGGAGTTTGTATGATTGTGTACATACGTGGTTGTTCCTTGATGTTTTGTAATTGTGCACTGGTCATCATTCGAGTCGTTGATGTCGCCGGACGATGTCGTCGTTATTGTGATATTCATGTGTGTATTGCCTTACGATGGTAATCGTTGTATGTGTTATGTGTTATGATTTTCTGTTGTGCTGAGTGGTTACTTATTCAGTATGCCGAGGGGCCGAGGTCGTGGTCGTGGTGATCGGACGCGTGGTCGAGAGCATGCTTCCGGTGATAGTATTGGTATTTGTGTTGCTACTATTTTACAGCAGGTAGCCACTCAGATGACTCAGTTGACTCAGGCAGTTCAGCGTGTTACAGATGTGACCCAGCACACTGGTGCAAATCAGTGGCTTCGAGAAGTGGTTCGTATGAATCCCCCTCGTTTCGCTGGTGCTGCAGATGCTTTAGGCTGGGATGGTTGGCTTTTCCAGTTGGAAAAGATTTTCGAGATAGTTGATTGTCCAGAAGAACGTAAGGTTCCGGTAGCTCAGTATCTTTTCGACAAAGATGCCGCTAGCTGGTGGGAGGCTACTAAGCCTCGAGATCGCGTTGTCACGTGGGCAGAGTTCCAGAAATTCATGAGAGATGAGTTTTGTCCGAACCGATCAGAAATCGGAGGATTAATGAATTCTTTTCGGCGAAACCGCAGGATGTACCGCTGTCTCAAGCTATTATTGATTTTAGCAAACAACTCGGCTATGTGCAAAATCAAGTAAGGACAGAGGAGGACAAGATTTGTCATTTTAGTAGGCGGATGAAGCCGGAGATTCGCCAGTACATGGCAGGTCTCGCTTGTACTTCCTTGAGAGATTATCAAAATAGGGCGTTAGCCTATGAGGCTATCCAGTTATCGACCGAGTATGTCGACTCGAAGAAACAGAAAACCGTTGGGAACTTTTCAGAAATCGAGTGGGCCCCTTGAGGTTGGGACTTCGTCTCGTCATCCCAAAATGGTTCCTAGATCGCGTGATCGGAGGAGTAGTACCCTGCAGTGAGTAATGTGAGCACTTCGAAGATATGTTATAACTGTAGTCGAGCGGGCCATACTGCGAAGAATTGTCGTTCACCGTTAGTCAGCTGTTTCGAGTGTGGCCAGGTGGGTCACCGATCCGTGCATTGCGAGACGGTAGCTGAGAGATTTGGGGATCGAGGTTGCGTCTCTGCTCCGAAAGGACACGGAGATGCCTAGGGTGGTTTTGAGGATTTCGGCGTAGTCCGAATTATTTATAATTACCCTTGTGGATCGTTTTGTGTTTATTCTCTGTTTTCTCGACTGTGCGTGTTTTCGTGTAACAAGTACTTTGTGTTTTGTGATTGTTTGGATCATTGACTTGATTGTATTATCCATTTGATGACGCTTGTCATTTGTTGGTTTTATTATGTCTCTACCGGCGACGTTGTGTTGGTCGTCGTGGAGCGTGTTTTCACACCGTATATCCCGTTGCGTTGTGTGTAACATTTCGCCGTTGGGCGTTAGTTACACGTTTCTTGCGTATCTCGTTGAGTTTTCCTGGCGGAATATTTCTTCCCCCTACTTGTTTTAAGTTTCGGGACGAAACTTCTTTTAAGGAGGGTAGAATGTAATATCCGCAATTTTCGATTTTCGGTAAATTTCTTTTTCGGCGAAGTCCGTTTTGACAACTCGCTCGTGACCGTTTCGTCATTCGAGAATGATTAATTCTACACTTTTGACGTCCGAGTTCGTTTCGGTGTCGTTTTGTTGAGTTCCGTGCTTTTAGCGACTTTTCCGCACTTGAGTTCGATTCTTGCGAATCTCGTTCAAGCTGCTTCATTTGAGTTTCCCGTAAGTCCGTTTAACTTTGTTAGACGTGTTGTGAACCGGTTTGTGTATTCGATCACGTATCGTGATTTAGGCGTTTGGGCCGTTTTGTAGTTTCCCAGATTTGGGTACTTGTGTTCGTATTCGCTTTACCCTACTCAGGAGTGTCGGGATCATGTATTTGTTTTAAACTTGAGCTCGTGTTTTTATTATTGTACTACTTGTCTTGTTCGACGGTAGTGATTCGTGTTCGTCGCGTTCCGCGATCCTTTGATTCGATCTCTGGCACTGCATTACGCCAGATGATTAGCGCACGCTATTCTTCATAGATAGCGACGCTATCGATGCCGCCTTACGTCGTAACACAACGATGGTTACGTCGTTACCTAGTTCAGATTCATCCAAGAGGTAATCGAGTACCCGTTAGCGCACGCTATTCCTCATCGATAGCGACGCTATCCGTGCCTTCCTTACGCACGTAACACGAAGCACTTGTTACGCACGTTACGTTGTTCAGTCTTCGGACGGTTGAGTTTGGATTAACTCTTACATACGTAATAACTTGTCCATTACGTACGTAACATCACTAGCGTACGTTAAAGCTTATGGCTTACGACGTTAGCTTCGCGCAGGTTTATATATCGAGGTTGACCGATTTGGTCATTTCTTCCTCTCCTCCTCCTGCTGCGTTTTGGGCGATTTGGGGTAGATTTTGGATGAGCCTTCGTCGATCTTTGTGGTAGTAATCACTCCGGTGGGTCTTCTTCGTGTTCATCAACATCTAGCCTTCATTCTTCTTGAATCAAGGTAAGGTTTAGAACCCTAGTTGAGATATTTTCGGGGTTTGTTTCGATTTCGTGATTTCAATCCGAGATTGTTAGTTCTATTGTCGTTATCTATTCGCTTTGATCATATCCCACGGATTGAAATTCCGTTTTCATATTTTTGTCGGGTCAATTCGTGTTCTTGGCCATTTTGGGGAAAACCTTGAACCTTCGTCATTTGTTCTTTGAATTTAGCGGCTTTGGGTCGTACTTTGGAATTCATTTTCGTTGTTATTGTTTTCGTTCGT
Organism: Orobanche coerulescens; assembly: GCA_033398695.1. Classification (NCBI taxonomy): domain Eukaryota; kingdom Viridiplantae; phylum Streptophyta; class Magnoliopsida; order Lamiales; family Orobanchaceae; genus Orobanche; species Orobanche coerulescens. The sequence continues at coordinate 117,239,027 of CM065801.1, forward strand.
AGTTCCTTGTTGTGGATTGTCGTTCGGTGGAGTCCGCGAGTTCGTAGTCGGTTCGTGCCAACCTACTTTGGTCGATTCTCCGCGTTGCTCTTATTCGAGGCAAGTACCTTGTCCATACTTTTCTTGTTTCGCGGATATGATGATTGGTGATCGTCTTGGTTTGTTTGTTTGTTTGAAATGAGTTTTCAAAAGATTTGGTTAGCCTCGTTAAAGGCCTCTTTCAAAACCGTGTGTGTTTTGTGATTGGTGTGGTTCGGGAATAACTATGTGAATTCTATGTATATGCTTGGTGTTCATGTTGCACTTGGTATTGTGTGTGGACGTATATTATTTCATTTCGGTGCGTTGTGGATTGACGTGGTGTTTTGCTAAGTGTTTGATGCCTCAGGCGAATTGTTTGAATATCCTTGATGTGATATGTTATTTGTGTGAATGTGTGGATATGGTTGAAGGTCTACGGTGGCACATGGCATGTGATCATGTGGCGAGGATGCAACAAGTGATTGATCCAACCGTGAGAGCTCGAGATAATCTACGGTGGCACATGGCATGTGATCATGTGGCCGAGATGCAACAAGCGATTGATCCAACCGTGAGATGTGTGTGATTTGTTTCGCTAGCCCATTTCGGGAGGGTCCTTCGAGGCTTCGGGTGGGATGTCGGTGGTATCGTCCGGTCTAGGCGATGCGCGTGCGTGATTATGTTTCGTTGATTTTTCGTCCGTTGAGGACACGTGATGTTGGGCTTTGACCACGTGAGTTGTTATGCATTTTCTATTTGCGAAAAACAAAACCTTTGGTGTGACCCTGTTGATTTTGGAAAGAGAAGGATTTGGAAATCTAAATTGTTTTCTATCAAAACTCTCGATGGCATTTTAAATTGTTTTATAAATTGTTTTCCCTTGAATTGTGATCTTTCGGTTTTGGAATATTTTACCAAACTCATGCCTCGGGAAGTGCTTTTCATTACGTTTGGAACTTTGAGGATTCCTGATTATTATTGTTCTTGGAACTTGTATTGTATGGCTCGTATTTTGCACTTGTACTTGCACTAGCAAAACAGTGGAGTTTTGCTAACCCCCGAGTATTCGGGGGGTGGATGTCTATTTTTGCATTCAGGTTTTGGAGCATAGCACAAGGTCGGCACGAAGGATGATGAAAGATGAACGATACTAATCACACGAGGACCCGTTGATGGCGTATTGGTCTAGTTGTATTTTCTTTTCCGCTGCAGTATCTTTTCCCCGTTGTACGGGAGTTTATTGTATTTTGACCCCTGCGTGGGTATGCGCTTGTAATTGAGTTGTATAATTTATTGAAAGACCAAATCGGTCTACTGAGTCGTTTTAGCCTTGAAGGCATTGTCGAGATGTTAAATGTTGTTACCAGCCTGGTAGATCCTCGAGGAGAGGGTCTACGGCGTGTAATATCCCTGAGTGGATTGGGGGTGTTACATAAATGGTATCGGAGCTTAGGTTGTGGAAACCTAGGCTGTCGGGTCAGTGGTGTCTTTTGAGTTCTGTCTTGTCGGATTTTGTCTGACTAAGTCGTGTCGCGACGCGTCGTCTGAGTTGGTTGGTCGTGATTAGTATCGTGGGCAATCATCATCTTCGTGCGACCTGTGGCTGTAAGTCTCCCTTCTTTGTGTTGTGCCTCGTGTGACACGAGCTATATTTTTTTATGATTATTTATTAAGTGACGGAATCCTTTTATGGATTTTGATTTCTTGATACGTGACTATTTGACTCTCATATTTCTTTCATGTGAGGAGTAGTTGCTGGATTGTGCATGTTGGACTGTATTTCTTTTTTTCGCTGCGTGAGTTCCTTTGTAATAGCTTTCGGTATTTTACCGACTGAATTTTATTTCGAAAATCGATTCCTTTAACCGAGTTGTTGGCCTTGACCGTTTTGACGGTAGTTGGGTGTTTTCAAATGATTTTGTGAGTTTTGATAAGTACTACCGTCATCGACCTTTTTGGGCATTCTTGTAATTGGTTTTTAGCCGGTGGGTTCGGTGCGGGACCCACGGCGCTATAATGTTCCGTGTATTTACGAAATTTTTGGGCATTGTAGCCCATTGAATTATCTTTGTAAACCTAGAGTATCATATAAAATAAAATTCGAGACGTACTTTAAATGGATTGTATTTTCAAGGCGCCTACTAGCGCAACTATCTGTTTCAAAATTTTTCTACCTCGAGGACCAAAATGTTTTGAGATATTTTCGATGTTTAGAAACATTTATACTTAGACCCAGGGTCGGATATTACGAAAGTTTTTCACTAAAAGAAAAGTGTCCTCATTTTAGTCCGAACGCAAGATGAATTTCAAAGTCTCGAAAATGATGTTTGTTTAACTTTTTGTAAAATGATACTCAAGATCAACCGGTGTTTCCAAACTATTTTCAAAAGGTGGTTTTCGTTTTAAAACCCATCATTTCCCGCTTGTGGTCGGAGAAGGTGTGTAAGATGTTGATATTGAATGTTGTCGCCTTGTGATGCATTATGTATTATCGCACTTGTGCGAGCTATTGAACCGGAGTTTGTATGATTGTGTACATACGTGGTTGTTCCTTGATGTTTTGTAATTGTGCCTTGGTCATCATTCGAGTCGTTGATGTCGCGGACGATGTCGTCGTTATTGTGATATTCATGTGTGTATTGCCTTACGATGGTAATCGTTGTATGTGTTATGTGTTATGATTTTCTGTTGCCGAGTGGTTACTTATTCAAGATGCCGAGGGCCGAGGTCGTGGTCGTGGTGATCGGACGCGTGGTCGAGAGCATGCTTAGGTGATAGTATTGGTATTTGTGTTGCTACTATTTTACACAGGTAGCCACTCGGATGACTCGATTGACTCAGCGATTCAAATGTTACAGATGTGACCCAAAGACACCGGTGCAAATCGGTGGCTTCGAGAAGTGGTTCGTATGAATCCCCTCGTTTACCGGGTGCCGAGATGCTTTAGGCTGGGATGGTTGGCTTTTCCAGTTGGAAAAGATTTTCGAGATAGTTGATTGTCCAGAAGAACGTAAGGTTCCGGTAGCTCAGTATCTTTTCGACAAAGATGCCGCTAGCTGGTGGGAGGCTACTAAGCCTCGAGATCGCGTTGTCACGTGGGCAGAGTTCCAGAAATTCATGAGAGATGAGTTTTGTCCGGAACCGATCAGAAATCAGAGGATTAATGAATTCTTTTCGGCGAAACCGCAGGATGTACCGCTGTCTCAAGCTATTATTGATTTTAGCAAACAGCTCGGCTATGTGCAAAATCAAGTAAGGACAGAGGAGGACAAGATTTGTCATTTTAGTAGGCGGATGAAGCCGGAGATTCGCCAGTACATGGCAGGTCTCGCTTGTACTTCCTTGAGAGATTATCAAAATAGGGCGTTAGCCTATGAGCTATCCAGATTATCGACCGAGAGTATGTCTGACTCGAAGAAACAGAAAACCGTTGGGAACTTTTCAGGAAATCAGGGGAGTGGGCCCCTTGAGGTTGGGACTTCGTCTCGTCATCCCAAAATGGTTCCTAGATCGCGTGATCAGAGGAGTAGTACCCCTGCAGTGAGTAATGTGAGCACTTCGAAGATATGTTATAACTGTAGTCGAGCGGGCCATACTGCGAAGAATTGTCGTTCACCGTTAGTCAGCTGTTTCGAGTGTGGCCAGGTGGGTCACCGATCCGTGCATTGCGAGACGGTAGCTGAGAGATTTGGGGATCGAGGTTGCGTCTCTGCTCCGAAAGGACACGGAGATGCCTAGGGTGGTTTTGAGGATTTCGGCGTAGTCCGAATTATTTATAATTACCCTTGTGGATCGTTTTGTGTTTATTCTCTGTTTTCTCGACTGTGCGTGTTTTCGTGTAACAAGTACTTTGTGTTTTGTGATTGTTTGGATCATTGACTTGATTGTATTATCCATTTGATGACGCTTGTCATTTGTTGGTTTTATTATGTCTCTACCGGCGACGTTGTGTTGGTCGTCGTGGAGCGTGTTTTCACACCGTATATCCCGTTGCGTTGTGTGTAACATTTCGCCGTTGGGCGTTAGTTACGCGTTTCTTGCGTATCTCGTTGAGTTTTCCTGGCGGAATATTTCTTCCCCCTACTTGTTTTAAGTTTCGGGACGAAACTTTTTTTAAGGAGGGTAGAATGTAATATCCGCAATTTTCGATTTTCGGTAAATTTCTTTTTTCGGCCGAAGTCCGTTTTGACGACTCGCTCGTGACCGTTTCGTCATTCTGAGAATGATTAATTCTACACTTTTTGACGTCCGAGTTCGTTTCGGTGTTGTTTTGTTGAGTTCCGTGCTTTTTAGCGACTTTTCCGCACTTGAGTTCGATTCTTGCGAATCTCGCTCAAGCTATTGCTTGAGTTTCCCGTAAGTCCGTTTAACTTTGTTAGACGTGTTGTGAACTTCGGTTTGTGTATTCGATCACGTATCGTGATTTCCGGGCGTTTGGGCCGTTTTGTAGTTTCCCAAAGATTTGGGTACTTGTGTTCGTATTCGCTTTACCCTACTCAGGAGTGTCAGGATCATGTATTTGTTTTAAACTTGAGCTCGTGTTTTTATTATTGTACTACTTGTCTTGTTCGACGGTAGTGATTCGTGTTCGTCGCGTTCCGCGATCCTTTTTGGATTCGATCTCTGGCAGCTGCCTGCATTACGCGGATGATTAGCGCACGCTATTCTTCATAGATAGCGTACGCTATCGATGCCCGCCTTACGTACGTAACACAACGATGGTTACGTACGTTACCTAGTTCAGGATTCAGTCCAGTAGGTACTGGAGTACCCCGTTAGCGCACGCTATTCCTCATCAGTAGCGTACGCTATCCGTGCCTTCCTTACGTACGTAACACAGCACTTGTTACGTACGTTACGTTGTTCAGGTCTTCGGACAGTTGAGTTTGGATTAACTCTTACATACGTAATAACTTGTCCATTACGTACGTAACATCACTAGCGTACGTTAAAGCTTATGGCTTACGACGTTAGCTTCAAGGCAGTTTATATATCGAGGTTGACCGATTTCGGGTCATTTCTTCCTCTCCTCCTCCCTGCTGCGTTTTGGGCGATTTGGGGGTAGATTTTGGATGAGCCTTCGTCGATCTTTGACGGTAGTAATCACTCCGGTGGGTCTTCTTCGTGTTCATCAACATCTAGCCTTCATTCTTCTTCGAATCAAGGTAAGGTTTAGAACCCTAGTTGAGATATTTTCGGGGTTTGTTTCGATTTCGTGATTTCAATCCGAGATTGTTAGTTCTATTGTCGTTATCTATTCGCTTTGATCATATCCCACGGATTGAAATTCCGTTTTCATATTTTTGTCGAATTCAATTCGTGTTCTTGGCCATTTTGGGGAAAACCTTGAACCTTCGTCATTTGTTCTTTGAATTTAGCGGCTTTGGGTCGTACTTTGGAATTCATTTTCGTTGTTATTGTTTTCGTTCGTAGTTCCTTGTTGTGGATTGTCGTTCGGTGGAGTCCGCGAGTTCGTAGTCGGTTCGTGCCAACCTACTTTGGTCGATTCTCCGCGTTGCTCTTATTCGAGGCAAGTACCTTGTCCATACTTTTCTTGTTTCGCGGATATGATGATTGGTGATCGTCTTGGTTTGTTTGTTTGTTTGAAATGAGTTTTCAAAAGATTTGGTTAGCCTCGTTAAAGGCCTCTTTCAAAACCGTGTGTGTTTTGTGATTGGTGTGGTTCGGGAATAACTATGTGAATTCTATGTATATGCTTGGTGTTCATGTTGCACTTGGTATTGTGTGTGGACGTATATTATTTCATTTCGGTGCGTTGTGGATTGACGTGGTGTTTTGCTAAGTGTTTGATGCCTGCAGGCGAATTGTTTGAATATCCTTGATGTGATAAGTTATTTGTGTGAATGTGTGGATATGGTTGAAGGTCTACGGTGGCACATGGCATGTGATCATGTGGCCAGGATGCAACAAGGGATTGATCCAACCGTGAGAGCCTGAGATAATCTACGGTGGCACATGGCATGTGATCATGTGGCCAGGATGCAACAAGCGATTGATCCAACCGTGAGATGTGTGTGATTTGTTTCGCTAGCCAGCTCGGGAGGGTCCTTCGAGGCTTCGGGTGGGATGTCGGTGGTATCGTCCCGGTCCTAGGCGATGCACGTGCGTGATTATGTTTCGTTGATTTTTCGTCCGTTGAGGACACGTGATGTTGGGCTTTGACCCTGTGAGTTGTTGTCTGTTTTCTATTTGCGAAAAACAAAACCTTTGGGCTGTGACCCCTGTTGATTTTTTGGAAAGAGAAGGATTTGGAAATCCTAAATTGTTTTCTATCAAAACTCTCGATGCATTTTAAATTGTTTTATAAATTTTTTTCCCTTGAATTGTGATCTTTCGGTTTTGGAATATTTTACCAAACTCATGCCTCGGGAAGTGCTTTTCATTACGTTTGGAACTTTGAGGATTCCTGATTATTATTGTTCTTGGAACTTGTATTGTATGGCTCGTATTTTTGCACTTGTACTTGCACTAGCAAAACAGTGGAGTTTTGCTAACCCCCGAGTATTCGGGGGGTGGATGTCTATTTTTGCATTCAGGTTTTGGAGCATAGCACAAGGTCGGCACGAAGGATAATGAAAGATGAACGATACTAATCACACGAGGACCCGTTGATGGCGTATTGGTCTAGTTGTATTTTCTTTTCCGCTGCAGTATCTTTTCCCCGTTGTACGGGAGTTTATTGTATTTTGACCCCTGCGTGGGTATGCGCTTGTAATTGAGTTGTATAATTTATTGAAAGACCAAATCGGTCTACTGAGTCGTTTTAGCCTTGAAGGCATTGTCGAGATGTTAAATGTTGTTACCAGCCTGGTAGATCCTCGAGGAGAGGGTCTACGGCGTGTAATATCCCTGAGTGGATTGGGGGTGTTACACTATGCTCCCCAAAACCTGAATGCAATACAGACATCCACCCCCCGATTACTTGGGGGTTAGCAAAATTCCACTATTTTGCTAGTGCAAGTACAAGTGCAAAATACGACTCATACAAAGTTCCAAGAATAACAATAATCAGGAATCCTCAAAGATTCAAACACAATGAAAAAAATACTTCCCGAAGCAAGAGTTTGGGTAAAACATTCCAAAACCGAAAGTTCACAATTCAAGAGAAACAATTTACGAAATGGTTTAATAAGCCATCGGGAGTTTTAATAGAAAACAATTTAGGATTATTGAATCCTTCGCTTTCTAAAATCAACAGGGGTCACAGCCCAAAGGTTTTGTTTTCACAAATAAACCAACAACAATTCACAAGGTTAAAATCCACATCACGTGTCCTCGACGAACATAAAATCAACACAACATAATCACCCAAGATACGCAAATCCTGGTCACACAAATGCAACACCAACTCGTGAATCCAGAGTGAAGTCATAGATTCCCTCGAGGCCTCGACGGACCCTCCCGAGGTGAGCAAAGCACATTCACAATTCATAAACACACCAGCGTGAACACTTGTCACGACATCTCATGGTTGGATCAATAACTTGTTGTCTCCTGACCATATGATCACATGCCATATGTCACTGTGGGTATTCTTTGGCGCTCACGATTAGATCAATTACTTATTGCATCCTGACCACATGATCACAGGCCATGTGTCACCGTAGTTTTTCTTAGGCTCTCACGGTTGGATCAATCACTTGTTGCATCCTGACCACATGATCGCATGCCATGTGTCACCGTAGGCCCCGCCCACATTCACACATTCACACACATAGCACAATACAACAAAGATATCCAAACAATTCACCAGAGGCATCAAACACTTAGCAAAATAAAACGTCAAACCACAACGCACCGAAACAAAGCAATATACGTACACATGCATTATCAATCGCAACATCAACACCAACCATATCCATAGAATTCACATATTCGTTTACGAAACACCAATCACAAAATACACACGGTTTTGAAAGTGAGCCTTTAACGAGGCTAGCCCAAATCTTTTGAAAGTTCATTCCAAACAAACAAACAAACATACCAAGACGATCACCAATCATCATATCCACAAAACAAGAATTGTATGAACAAGGTACTTGCCTCAAATCCAAAGCACGCGAAGCAATGGGAAAGCTCGATCGGAAACCCTCGAATCTTCTAACTAGGTCGAAAACACAAGAACAACTAAGTCACTATAAGGTCGATCGCAAGGAAGATGCAAAACACACAAAATTCTTAACAAGAATTCGTAGAGACAAAGGATCGGACACTTGGGGCTCAATATTTCTCAAAGAACATCAAGAACATCATCCGAACCCGAATACGATAAGAAATACGAATCAAAACATGGGGAGATAATCAATACAACGGACTGATGATATACAATAGCACGATTTATGAAGAACAACCCGAATCTTGAAGATTCACGAAATATAAAGGAAGGGTTTACAAGATGATTACCTCGAATCAAAGACGGAGAACACGGATTGATGTTGTTAATCAACAGCAAGAATTCAAGGAAGATGTAAACCTAGAGTTACAAGACCCAAAAATCGCCCTCCAATTGCCCACGAGTCGCCCAGCCGCGGAGAGACAAATTGAAGGTGAAGGAAATGACAAACTCGGTCAACTCGTGGGTATATAAACCCGCACATGCATCACGTACGTTATACACAAAGGATAACGTACGTTAAAGGTATTACGGACGTAAGATATGAAATATTACGAACGTAAGACATGCCCAGAACCTCCTGTCCGAAAAAACGAAGACCATTACGTACGTTATGGCAAGAGCTTAACGTATGTAATACGCACAGTTAACGCACGTTAGGGCCAAAACATAGTGTGTGCTATCGACGGCCAGAACTCACCGTCTGAACTGGAATAACCCTTATGCATGTATTGAGAAGGCTTAATGTACGTAAGGCTCAAGATGATAATGTACGTTATGCATATAGCATAACGTACGTAAGTCTTTTGCAGTCCCAGAATTGCTAAGTTCAGCTCGTCGAATATGAGCGCGATGAAACCGCGAAATGACAACATCAACGCAAGACGAGGACATATATACGAAGAGTGCACAACGACAAACTCAAATGTTAAAAGAAAATATAATTCTGACTATCCGAAGGTTCGGAATAACGACAACGAAAGTAATTACCCCAAACTTTGGGAAATTACGAAAACGGCCCAAAACATCTGAAATACACGATACACGATCGAAACACTAAGACAAAGCTCGCAACACGTATAACAACGTTACATGAAATTACGAGAAACTTGAAACAACAGTTTCAGACGAGATTCGCAAGAATCAAACTCAAGTGCGGAAAAGTCGCTTAAGAACACGAAACTCAATAAAACGACACGAAAACGAACTCGGATGACAAAAAGTGCAGAAGTAATCATTCTCAGAATGACGAGACGGTCACAAGCGCGTCGTCAAAATGGACTCCCGCCGAAAAAAGAAAATTACCGGAAATTGAAATTGCGGGTATTACATACTACCCTCCTTAAAAGAAGTTTCGTCCCGAAACTTAAAAATAAGTAGGGAGGAGCAAAATCCCACCAGGAAACACTCAACGAGATACACAAGAACCGAAAAGTCACACCCAACGGCGAACCGTTACAAGCAACACAAGGAAACATACGGCGTGGAAACACGCTCCACGATAACCATCACAACGCCACAGGCAGGGACATAATAAAACCCACAAGTGACAAGCGTCATCAAACAGATAATACAATCAAGTCAATTATCCGAACAATCACAAAACACAAAACACCTATTACAAGGAAACACGCATAGTCGAGAAAATGGAAAATAAACACAAAACGATCTACAGGGACAATCACAAACAATTCGGACTACGCCGAAATCCTCAAAAAGCACACTAGGCATCTCCGTGTCCTTTTGGAGCGGAGACGCAACCTCGATCCCCAAATCTCTCAGCTATTGTCTCGCAATGCACGGCTCGGTGACCCACCTGACCACACTTGAAACAACTGACTAATGGTGAACGAAAATTCTTCGCGGTACGAGATCAGGCAGCAACAGTCAGACAACCACGATCGAACAACAATGATCGAATAATAATGATCAAACGACAATGATCGAACAATAATGATCGAACAACAACGATCGAAAAATAATGATCGAACAACTACGATCGAAAAATATTGATCGAACAACAACGATCGTATAACAATGATCGAATGACAACAGTCGAGCAATGACTCCGAAGTTCACACTTCAACTCAAGACATCAAAAGAACTAGTAGAAACTAAAAGATGTTACTTTCGAACAAGGTTCACAAGAATCGAACCGAACTCGGAAAAGTCACAACGATAACCAGATCGATCCAAAACAAGATCACGGCTCGTTCGAACGATAAAACCGAAATACAGAACAAGTTCAGAAAGTATCAACGAACACGAGCGAAGCGATAGAATTGAAAAGGAGAAAATGCAAAAGTCCAAAAACAATACGGGTATTACATTTGACCTCTTATAAAAGAAGGTCGTCCCCACAACTCACAATAACAGAAACAAGGCAACAACACACAAACAGCTGACGGAAACATCTCTCATGGGCCTCTCAGAGCCGATCCTGATATCTGTGCTAAAGCGCGAACTTCGGAATTCTTGGTAACCAATTCGCAAAACTGAATTCTATGTCCCTCGAGTCCACACTTGAAATGCATTACTGACGAGATGGATAATTTGTACGTATATGCTCCCGGCACTATACAGTTGAAGCACCTCGGCTCGGCATACCGAATATACAACTGCTAGGTACAATGGAATATAACATCGCAAAACAACAAACCGAAGATGCCAACTCAGCACAACAAAAAATCATAACACGCAACACATACGATGATCACTATCATAAAGCAACACACATATCAACATCACAGCAACGACGGCATCATTCGGTGATCTCAACGGCCCGAACGATAACCAGCACATAATCACAAAACATCATGAAACAACCATACATTTACACAAATGTACAAACCCAAGCTTTAACAGCTCGCACATGTGCGACAACACGTAATTCACCACGAGGCGACAAACATTAAATGCCGCATCACACCTCTCATGGAGGGCTAATCACAACAAATGCGTGGCAAACGACTTAATATTCACGCTACCAATTTCATCATACTCGGGAGCTAACATTCTAACGACAATGCGAATATCATACATACATTCCCGGACCATGATAGGTTTTAAAAACGAAAACCACCTTTGAAAAAGAAATGATTTTGAAAACACTAGTTGATCTTGAATATCACCTTTCAAAAAGTAGTACAAACACCATTATCGAGACTTTGAAAACCATCTTGCGTTTGAACAAAAATAAGGACACATTTCTTTTAGTGAAAAACTTTCAGAAATATTCGACCCTCGGGTCTAAGCAAAGCATTTCTAAATAATTGAAAATATCTCAAAATATTTTTGTCCTCAACTGGAATAATTTTGAAACATATTGCGGTACTAGAAGGCACCTTGAAAGTACCGCGAGAAAACAATTTATTTTAAAAGTACGTCTCGAAACTTATTTTCTAAGATACTCAAGGTTTTCGAAAATCTATTAGGCTAGAATGCTTAAAAACTCACATGTAACAACATTCACTTATATACATCATTACACGCATCAACTCGCTCAACATCAAGACAACACATGTCTTTTACCGGAAACAAACAGTCAATATCATAGTCAAAAGGACATAAATAACGACAACACTCCTCATATAAACGAAATAGGAGTCACATAAACGCATCACGAAACCGAGAATCTGCATAAAGATTCCATCACTTAACACATAATCATACCAGTAACCCTTGTCACATGAGGCACAACACCAAGAAGGAAGACTTACATCCACAGGTCGCACGAATGTGATGATCGCCCCACGATACTAATCACGACCGTCGCGACACGACCCAGTCAGACAAAATCCAACGAGACAAAAACTCAACATACACCACTAAACCCGACAGCCTAGGTTTCCACAACCTAAGCTCCGATACCATTTATGGAACACCCCCAATCCACTCAGGGACATTACACGCCGTAGACCCTTTCCTCAAGGATCTACCAGGCTGGTAAAAATAATTAAACATCTAAACATCGCCTTCAAGGCTAAAATAACTTAGTAGACTGATTTGGTCTTTCAATTAATAAATACAACTCAACCTCAATACATGCCCACGCATGGGTCAAATACAACACACTCCCATACAGCGGGGAAAGAATACTACAGTGGAAATAAAATACAACTAAACCAATACGACATCATACAGGTCCTCGCGTGATTAGTATCGTTCATCTTTCATCATCCTTCATGCCGACCCTGTGCTATGCTCCCCAAAACCTGAATGCAATACAGACATCCACCCCTCGATTACTCAGGGGTTAGCAAAATTCAACTATTATGCTAGTGCAAGTACAAGTGCAAAATACGAGTCATACAACTCAAGTTCCAAGAATAACAATAACCAGGAATCCTCAAAGATTCAAACACAAAAAAAAAAATACTTCCCGAAGCAAGAGTTTGGGTAAAATATTCCAAAACCGAAAGTTCACAATTCAAGAGAAACAATTTACAAAATGGTTTAATAAGCCATCACGAGTTTTAATAGAAAACAATTTAGGATTATTAAATCCTTCTCTTTCTAAAATCAACAGGGGTCACAGCCCAAAGGTTTTGTTTTTACAAACAAACAACAACAATTCACAGGGTTAAAACCCATATCACGTGTCCTCGACGGACATAAAATCAACACAACATAATCACCCAAGATACGCAAATCTTTCTCACACAAATACAACACCAACTCGTGAATCCAGAGTGAAGTCATAGATTCGCTCGAGGCCTCGACGGACCCTCCCGAGGTGAGCAAAGCACATTCACAAATCATAAACACACCAGCGTGAACACTTGTCACGGCATCTCACGGTTGGATCAATCACTTATTGTCTCCTGACCATACGATCACATGCCATATGTCACCGTGGGTATTCTTTGGCACTCACGATTAGATCAATCACTTGTTGCATCCTGACCACATGATCACAAGCCATGTGTCACCGTAGTTTTTCTTAGGCTCTCACGGTTGGGTCAATCGCTTGTTGCATCCTGACCACATGATCGCATGCCATGTGTCACCGTAGGCCCCGCCCACATTCACACATTCACACACATAGCACAATACAACAAAGATATCCAAACAATTCACCCAGAGGCATCAAACACTTAGCAAAACACAACGTCAAACCACCACGCACCGAAACGAAGCAATATACGTACACATGCATTATCAATCGCAACATCAACAGCAACCATATCCATAGAATTCACATATTCGTTTACGAAACACCAATCACAAAATACACACAGTTTTGAAAGTGAGCCTTTAACAAGGCTGGCCCAAATCTTTTGAAAGTTCATTCCAAACAAACAAACAAACATACCAAGATGATCACCAATCATCATATCCACAAAACAAGAATTGTATGAACAAGGTACTTGCCTCAAATCCAAAGCACGCGAAGCAACGGGAAAGCTCGATCGGAAACCCTCGAATCTTCCAACTAGGTCGAAAACACAAGAACAACTAAGTCACTATAAGGTCAATCACAAGGAATATGCAAAACACACAAAATTCTTAACAAGAATTCGTAGAGACAAAGGATCGGACACTTGGGGCTCAATATTTCCTAAAGAACATCAAGAACATCATCCGAACCCGAATATTGTAAGAAATATGAATCAAAACATGGGGAGAGAATCAATACAACCGATTGATGATATACAATAGCACAATTCATGAAGAACAACCCGAATCTTGAAGATTCATGAAATATAAAGGAAGGGTTTACAAGATGATTACCTCGAATCAAAGACGAAGAACACGGATTGATGTTGTTAATCAACACCAAGAACTCAAGAAAGATGTAAACTTGGAGTTACAAGACCCCAAAATCGCCCTCCAATCGCCCACGAGTCTCCAACCGCGGAGAGACGAAGTGAAGGTTAAGAAAATGACGAACTCGGTCAACTCCTCGGTATATAAACCCGCACATGCATTACGAACGTTATACACAAAGGATAACGTACGTTAAAGGTATTACGTAAGACATGAAATATTACGTATGTAAGACATGCCCAGAACCTCCTGTACAAAAAAACGGAGACCATTACGTATGTTATGGCAAGAGCTTAACGTACGTAATACGCACAGTTAACGCACGTTAGGGCCAAAACATAGCGTGTGCTATCGACGGCCAGAACTCACTAGGGGTGGCATTTCGGAACCGAAAATTGAAAACCAAACCGAAAAAATCCGAAAAAAGAACCGAAGAACCGAAACCAAAGAAGACCGAACCGAAAAATAGAAAAATAGAACCGAACCAAATTGGTTTGGTTCGGTTCTCGGTTCGGGGTCGGACAGAGCCGAACCGAACCGAAATGGACCGAAGTCAAAGTCACATACTAAAATGACATCTTTTTGTGAGTTTTATATGTTTGAGATTTTGATGTAATTTGTTTTTCTTTTTTAAGACCCTCATGGATACAAGGAGGACCGATAATATGCTCGTTTTAATTCGTGATTCAACTAATTTAAGTTTAGAGAATGATCTATTGTGACTTTTGAATGTTATATCTTTTGAGATATTTGTAAATTGTTGTGCAAGTCTACCTCTTATCTTGAGCATATATATATATATATATATAACTTTTGTTGGCTTGTTGTTATATATAACTTATTCTATTGAATATAATATTTGAATTTGTATTGTGAAGAACCGAAAAAACATCAAACCAAACCAAAACCGAACCGAATATTTATAAAACCAAATTTAACCGAACCGAACATCAAAAAGAACCGAACCAAACCGAAACCGAATATTTAGTTCCGTTATTGGTTTCGGTAAAAAACCGAACCGAATGGAACCGAGTCCACCCCTAGAACTCACTGTCTGAACTGGAATACCCCTTACGTACGTATTGAGAAGGCTTAACATACGTAAGGCTCAAGATGATAAAGTACGTTATGCATACAACATAGCGTACGTAAGTCACTTAGTAGTCCCATAATTGCTAAGTTCAGGTCGTCGAGTACGAGCGCGACGAAACCGCGAAACGACAACATCAACGCAAGATGCGGACACGCATACGAAGATTGCACAGCAACAAACTCAAATGTTAAAAGAAAATATAATTCCGACTACCCGAAGGTTCAGAATAACGACAACGAAAGTAATTACCCCAAACTTTGGGAAATTACGAAAACGGCCCAAAACGTCCGAAATACACGATACACGACCGAAACACTAAGCCAAAGCTCGCAACACGTATAACAACGTTACATGAACTTACGAGAAACTTGAAACAACAGTTTCAGGTGAGATTCACAAGAATCGAACTCAAGCGCGGAAAAGTCGCTTAAGAACACGGAACTCAATAAAACGACACGAAAACGAACTCAGATGACAAAAAGTAGGCCTGGGACTTTTCGGTTCCTGGGAGAAAAATACAGGAACCGGAACCGAACCGCATAGTTTTTCATGTCTTTTTTCCAATTTTTTTGTCCGAACTGCACAGAACCGAACCTAACCGATTTGTATGGTTTCGACGAAATATATTATATTATATTTTATTTTATTAATAATATATTATATTATTTTATATTATATTAATTATGTTTAATAAGAATATATTATATTATATTATATTCGAGGGTTTCGGTTGCCGGCAGTGTCGACGGTTCCTTGCGGTTCAGACGGTTCCTCTTTAAAGCAGACAGAACCGCGAACCGAACCGAACCGAATACTAACAAGATTTAACCGAACCGAAAAAAATTTGTTGCTAGAACCGAACCGAACCGCTTGCCCGGCGCGGTTCGATCGGTTACGTGGTTCCGGTTCCCAAAAGTCCTACTCTAACAAAAAGTGCAGAAGTAATCATTCTCAGAATGACAAGACGATCACAAGCATGTCATTAAAACTGTCTCCCACCGAAAAAAGAAAATTACCAGAAATCGAAATTGCGGGTATTACAATGTCGAGGGGCACCCGGCTGATGTCGAGGGGCACCCGATTGATGCCAAGGGGAACCTGACTGATGCTGAGGGGAACCCGACTGGTGCCGAGCGTGACCCGGCTAGATGTCGAGTGTAACACCCCCAAACCAATCGGGAATATTACAGCGCCGCAGACCCTCGTGAGGATCTACCAGGCTAAATACAAAAACAATACATCAATCATATGCCGACATGGCTACATGAAGGACCATCAGACCGATTTGATCTTTATCTCAACACACACAACATTACATACAAAATTCTTTCCCAGAACACATACCCACGCAGGGGCTAGAATACAATAACACTCCCATAAAATGGGGGAACAACCCATCGGAGGGTTAACCAACAAGACTCTAACAAATACTCTGCAATTTGTCTTCATGTGATTAGTACCGTCGTCTTCCATCATCCTTCGTATCGAACATGTGATTCACTCCCCAGCAACCTGCAAGTACCTGGACGCAATACAGACATCCACCCCCCGAATACTCGGAGGTTAGCAAAACTCCACTGTTTTGTAAGTGTAAGTATAAAACAGAAGTACAGGCCATACATAACATACTTCAAGAATATAAAAATCTTGAATATACTTCCCGAGATAACTCACTTTTTCAAAACCATTTTCATTATAAAAGGTAGGAAATAATACCATGTATCTCTTACAAAACATTTTACAATCTCGGGAATTTTGAAAACATTTGGAATTAAGGAATTCTCAAGTCTTTCGAAAACACTAGGGGACACAGCCCAGAGATCATTTTTCCAAAATACAAGTTCTCATAACAATACACGGGGTCCACGACCCAATCATACCATTTCGGTAACAAAGCACGGGGCCCAAGACCCGATCATAACAACATGTTTCCACAGATTATTCGCGTCCCGTGCTAGCAAGCCACGGACCTCAGATGCTCACGTAGAACATACCCGAGTGAATAATCCACAGGGATACCATACCGAATCACATGTCACCGTAACAACAGTCACGTGACCACAAGCACAAATACGTTCATAACCAATCACAACCATAAGTTATCCCGACATCGCGCTAACAAGCCACGAACCTCGGAGTCCCCGTAAGACATACCCGATGGATAACCCCACAAGTTATCCCCGGCATCGGGCTAGCAAGCCCCGAACCTCGGAGTCCCCGCGAGACATACTCGGATTGGATAACCCTACAGTCACGCCCGACCCATACTAACAAGTATGGATCCCGGAGATTTATCAATCCTACCCGGAGCCACATCACTTTCAACGATCACATAACAATGAGCAGAACATCAAGCCAAGTAACATTTAAACATCGCAACCTTCTTTCAAAGGAGTAACAACTAATATCACACACATTACGTTCTTATCGAACAAGTACACATAACATTACGTAATCCCCGACAAAGGGTTACGGTCTATTAAACTCACTCAAAGTGATCATAGCATCTTTCAACATATAAAACTAACACATATATTCCGAGAACACTTATATTCACGAAGTACACGAACTATCGTTGAAAGACAACATTTATCGAGAACATATCGATCCCCTTTTACGTTCATTAAACATTGGATTTCGCATAAAATCATTTATCAATAATTATGCCTACGAAACATGAAACATATGGACAAGATACTTGCCTCGACACCACGAGCAACGGGAAACAACGAACGGATATGGTCGGTTAGCCCTCGAACCTCCAAAAACGACCAAGACTTCGACAACTTCACGAACGCTATGAAAATAACATCACCACGCATAATTAACGCTAAACGGAAATCCGAATCTACCGAAAAAACGACAAGAATCTAAAGGTTCTTCAAGGAAATCGAAATTTATGTTCCTGGTGGTGAAAATCAATAAACGAGTTTACAAAAATCCGAAGATTATGGCAAAGACAACAAGAATACCATAACCAAATCATCAAAATCGGACAAATCAATGAATCACGAAGAAAACCCCCAAAAATCATACAAGTAGGGTTCTAAGCAAGGAAATACCTTGATTCGACGAACAACGCGGATTAAATGATGATTTAATCAAAAAGGATCTTCCAAAAAGCCTTGGAAATGATAAGAATCGGCCACGAACTCCTCCTACCGGTCGCTCCCGTCCGCAGCCACCAACAGGGGTGGAAAACGAGTGAAAAACGGAGTGAAATGAATTCTGGCCGAGTCAGGCCTATATATGGCCGGACACGTTACGTCCGTAACCGGCAGGACCTTACGGCCATAACCCGGTCAACGCGCGTTAGCGTGCGCAATGATCGACAGGTTGCGTCCGCAACGATCGCACGTTACGGCCGTAATCGGCATAGCCTTACGGCCGTAACCGAACTCCCAGTGGCCACTGCCTGCATTCTGCCGAGACATTACGGATGTAACCGGCCAGCTCTAGCGGCCGTAACAAGCCTTACGGCTGTAACCCGGTAGACCTTACGGCCGTAACCGAGTCCTCCCAAGTCAATCTGTTCGGCAGCCTTACGACCGTAATCGGCCCAGCCTGCCCTCCGACTGCCCGGTTCGATACTCGACAACGTCTCGATCATGCAAACACATCGGCTAAGATTCAAAACAATAACGAACAGTCTACGAAGCTTAACATACCACAATACAAGCATGCGATTCTCAAAGACGCGGACGACAACAGTTCGTTCGACCGAAGAAAGCTAACGGAATCAGAATAAAGATCTCGGGTATTACATTCTACCCCTCTTAAAAGAAGTTTCGTCCTCGAAACTTGAAACTGTTAGGAATATGCCCTCGAATGCCACTCAGGGGATGAGAGAGTAGGGGCATTGTACTTGTAATTATGGAATAAATAATAAAAAGGCAATTCGATTCATTCACTGTTTATTGTATTTCAATTGCATTCTTGACTTGGTAAACATTGAAGTGAAGTCCATGTAAATAAACTGAACATTCCATTCTCGTTATGGGATAAGAGAAAATGCACTGGAAGTGTTTAAAGTTTATTTACGAAAATCGTTCGCAAGTCAATAAACTTAAAAATGGCATTAAGTTTTAATAAGACTTGTATAACTGATGCTAGGACGTGTGCATGTCTTGATAGCATAGTTATAAAGTATATTGGTGGGACCAGTATACTCGAACACGACTCATACTCGATTCAGTCACACGGTATTCACTCTCGAAGAGTCGATGACGAATCAAAAGGTTGTGATAGTGTATGTGGACCTTTGACTTGAGGATTCAGTAGAAGATGTGCCTGTGACGTTTAGTTTGTCATTAGAGTAGTTAGACTCATTTGCTTAATTGCTGAGTCGACCTCGAAGTGCGGACTATACGGCGGTAGCGATCTTTACTGTATGCCAAGAAAGGATTTTATCTCCTGTTAGTGAGCAGGCGTATGTCCTATACGGTTAATGGCAAATAAGATCATGAGTCTTTGGCCAAAGCATTCTGATATAGTCGTATTAGATACACTATTAATCAGTCGGTCTTGATTTGCATTAACACATGTATAGAGTCTAGTCAATAGTAGGGTTTGACTTTACCGTGACCCGAAGACTTGACCGGGACATCTGATAAAGGGTCTATACGTATATAGTATTCACGACATAATGGTTCTGGAATGATCCCTTCATTCGTTCTCAGTCGGGGTTTACAGTGCGGCCCGCTAGGCTGGCTAAGTGCTGCCCGCACTCATTGGTTCCTCCCAATGCCGGCTGAGACGGACCTACGGAGTCGCGCATCAGGAGCGTTGACGGATAAATGTTGTTGACACAAAATGTATTTTGATGATGGTTACATACAAAACATTTAATTGGATCTATCTCGGATCGATAATATTTTGAAGGGACACAATATGGCTAGCGCACGCTACGTATCATACCGTAGCGCACGCTATCGAGATTCTCATACACAGCCCAGTCAAGTCAGCTGCAGCCTACTCAAGTCGCCTGAATCGATAGCGCACGCAAGCTATTGAATGATAGCGTACGCTAATAAACTATAGATAGCGCACGCTATACAACATACATAACGCACGCTATCGCAAGTCTCCAGAAGTCAGTGAAAGGAATTCAGAATTGGACGTTGCGCACGCTACAGACATATTCTTCGTACGCTAAAGTGAAGACTTAGCGCACGCTAATTTTCATATCTAGCGCACGCTACCGAAATAATGGTCGCAGTCCAAGAGCTACCGGACTCACTTCGCCTAGGTCTTTACGCACGCTACACAAGGCAACGCACGTTATTGAAATAATTCAAGAGCGCACGCTAAAGTAAAGCTAGCGCACGCTAAATGGAATATGCGCTTTACCGCTTGAAATTCAACCGTTGGAAGCAAGAGTCAATGCGCATCCGGAAAATGGAAATATCGATTTAATTAATGCTAGCGCACGCTATGCATACTTGCTAGCGCACGCTAATCATGATTTAGCCGTTGAAAAAGAGACGTTGGAGAGGAAATCGGATTTTGTCAAAGTCAAGATCAAAGACTAGTTGACCAAGACGATAGCGCACGCTACCATATCAGTACTAGCGCACGCTAAACACAGAATTTTACCGCTAAAGCATCTTTGTGACCGTTCGGAGAACTCAAGTCAAAATTCGCTAACGCACGCTACAAGGATCTATTAGCGCACGCTAATAGTATATTTTTCAGATTTTGAAGGCTGTCTCACTCCTATAAATACCCGAAGGACTTGGGTATCAAACACACAACTTCAAGCATTCAAGCATTCTAGCATACAAGCAATCAAAGCATTCTTGAGCTCAGATTTACATATTTTGTTGTATTACAAGTTGTGAGAAAAGTAAGATACAAGAGCGATTTCAATTGTATTATCCATTATTCCTTGTATTCTTTCATTTGGTTGTAAGTGTTGCATCACTTACACTTGAGCGAAAAAGAAACGAATCAAGAGTCACTAATCCGGTGTTATTAGGATCTTTGATCCGGCATTATTAGGATTATACTCCCATATTCGTACAGTGAGGATTATCTAGTTCCTATAGAACACTAGATAAACAATTATTCATATTGAGGGAAAGGTTGAGCTTGGACCGATAGAAGACAAGCGGATTGTAACGGTTGTGAACTCGGACCGATAGAAGACGAGTTAAGGTTGTGGTTTTTCTTTAGCCAATAGAAAAAGAAAGTCGGAGAGAGGACGTAGGCAAGTTGCCGAACCTCTATAAATTCTTGAGTCTTTATTTTCCGCATTATTTTCCTTTTACTCGCAAGAAATTTCGGTATTCCGCACCACCACTATTCAACCCCCCTTCTAGTGGTGAATTTATCTCTTCAGTTGGTATCGGAGCGGGTCTCTTTTTAAAGGTTTCACCACCTAAGAGAAAAAGATCCGCAAATGGCACTTCTTGGCCAAATTGAAGGAAATGCTCTCAACCGTCCTCCGTTCTTCGACGGTTCCAATTTCATGACGTGGAAAAAGAAGATGGCGATCTTCGTGCAAGCCTACGATATTGAAATCTGGAAAGTTATTGCTCTCGGTCCTAAACTTGCTAAGAAAGAAGATGGATCGTTGAAAAAGATCGAAGAATACAACGATGAGGATTGGAGAAACACGCATGTCAACTCCAGAGCTACTCAACTCCTCTATTGCGCTCTCAATCCCGAAGAACTTAATAGGATATCGTCCTATGAAAGTGCAAAAGAAATCTAGGAAATTCTCGAAGTCACTCACGAGGGAACCACTCAAGTCAAGGAGACCAAAATTAATATGTTACTCCATGACTACGAATTATTTTCCATGAAAGACGAGGAAACGATCACAAATATGTTGGATCGATTTTCGGCTATAACAAACGGTCTTGCATCTTTTGGAAAGCCTATATCGAGCAAAATGACAAAGCTAAGAAAATTCTACGATCGTTGCCACGAGAATGGGATGCCACGGTCACCGCGATCATGGAATCCAAGGATCTCAACAAGCTCGAATTTAGTGCCCTCATCGGGTCACTCATCAACTATGAGATCGTTCTCAAGTCTAGAGGCACAAAACCAAAGCCTCGGGAAAGAGTAGTCGCATTCAATGTTGATAGTGACGTTGAGGAAGATGTTGCCGAAGATGAAGACGACGAGGAACTCGCTCTTTATGCCAAAAACTTTAGAAGGTACAAAAACCTAATTCAAAAGAGGCGAAGTTTTCTTGGTCGGGATGGCAAACCGGAGCAAAAGAAGAGTGGCTACACTCCTGTCAAGAAGTTCGACAATAATTGTCGGAAATGTGGTCAAGCCGGTCATTATGCCAAAGAATGCCGAGGATCCTCTTCAAAACCGCAAATGGAAAGATTCAAAAAGAAGGAGGTTCTAATCGCTTCTTGGAGTGATGACGAGGAGGAGATAGAAAGATCTCTAGACGCAAACCTTGCATTCATGGCCCTCGACTCCGAAAGCAATATCGAGGTACCGGCACCAAGGAAAAACAAGTGGTACATTGATAGCGGATGCTCAAGGCACATGTGCGGTTCCGAGGACCTATTTGAGGACCTCGAATATCAAGATCAAGGACATGTGACCTTTGGAGATAATCAAAAGGGAAAAATCAAAGGAATCGGCAAAGTCGGTAAGGAACCTTCTCCTTCTATCAACAAAGTACTTTTTGTTGAAGGTTTGCATCATAATCTCCTTAGCGTTTCGCAACTTTGTGATGAAGGTTTTAAAATTCTATTTGAGCAAACGCATTGCACGGCATTTAGAAATGATAAAATTGCATTCATTGGTTTGAGATGTGGAAACATTTATATTGTTGATCTTAATGATAAGAGTTCATTCAATGAAAAATGTCTTATTACCTTGGATGACAATGCATATTTATGGCATCGAAAATTGGGGCATACTTCTCTACCCATTATCTCTATTTTATCTAGACACGACCTTGTTCGTGGATTGCCCAAACTCAAATTCGATAGAAAACATTTGTGTGAGTCATGCATTAAAGGGAAACATACTCGAGAATCGTTTAAACCAAAATTCGAGGTTTCCACTAGTCGAGTTCTTGAACTCGTGCATATGGATTTGATCGGACCATCTAGACATGTTAGTTTAAATGGTAAACTTTATACTTTGGTTATTGTTGACGATTTCTCTCGATTTACTTGGGTTAGATTTTTAGCTCATAAAGATGATGCATTTTCCGAGTTTTCTAAATGGTGTCGCTTGGTATCAAATGAGAAAAACCTCTCCATAATTTCTATTCGCACCGACCACGGAGGTGAATTTGATCGCACCCGTTTGAACTTTTATGCGATAAATACGGTATTAATCACAATTTTTCGGCTCCTAGAACGCCTCAACAAAATGGAGTTGTTGAAAGGAAAACCGATCTTTGGAAGAAATGTCGAGAACAATGCTTAATGAATACTCTCTTCCACGATACTTTTGGGCGAAGCAATTTTTACGGCATGCTATGTGATTAACCGAGTTCACGTTCGTAGAACTCATCTTAAAACGCCTTATGAATTATGGAAGGGCAAAAAGCCTAATATTGCTTACTTTCATCCTTTTGGTTGCAATGTATTTATTTTGAACAATGGCAAGGATAACTTGGGCAAGTTTGATGCCAAATCCGACTCCGGAATTTTTCTTGGTTATTGTACTAATAGCAAAGCGTATCGTGTGTATAATATTAGAACAAATAAAGTTGAAGAGTCCATACACGTTAAATTCAATGATATGATCTCACCCCCGAGAAAGGTAGAATATTTTGATGATGCAGGTACCTTTCGGATCCCTCACCCAAGTGAAGAAAATTTCGAAATCGAAACGAACACAATCGTTGATTTACCGAAAGATCGAGGCACATCAAGGACCATCCGAAGGATCTCGTGATCGGAAACATCGAAGACGGTGTTCAAACCCGAAGGAGGACCACCGAGTTTATGGCTCATTGTGCTTTTGTATCCGAAATAGTTCTCAAAAATATATCGGAAGCTCTCGATGATGAAAGCTGGGTAATGGCAATGCAAGAGGAGCTTGTGCAATTCAAGCACAATAATGTATGGAATTTAGTTCCCGCGCCTAAAGATAAAACAATTATCGGAACTAAATGGGTGCATAAAATCAAGAGTGACGAAGACGGCTATCCTATTCGAAATAAATCTCGTTTGGTCGCTCAAGGATATAATCAAGAAGAAGGTCTTGATTACGAGGAAAGTTTTGCTCCCGTGGCTCGACTCGAAGCCATTCGCTTGCTTTGTGCATTTGCCGCTCATAAGAAGATAAAACTATTTCAAATGGATGTCAAAGTGCATTCTTGAATGGTTTCATTCAAGAAGAAGTCTACGTCAAGCAACCTCCCGCTTTTGAAGACCATCACTTTCCTGATCATGTCTACAAGCTCAACAAGGCACTCTACGGGTTGAAACAAGCACCCCGAGCATGGTATGATCGCTTAAGTCAATTTTTAATAGCAAATGACTATAAAAGAGGCAAAGTCGATAATACCTTGTTCGTTAAAGTACTAAATGATGATATACTTGTTTGCCAAATTTACGTTGATGACATTGTTTTTGGAGCTACTAATGAATCCTTGTGCCAAGATTTTTCTAATCTTATGAAAGGAGAATTCGAAATGAGTATGATGGGAGAATTAACGTTCTTCCTCGGACTTCAAATCAAACAATGCGAAGATGGAATTTTTATCCATCAAACGAAGTACTCAAACGACCTCCTCAAGAAATTCAATATGGAAAATAGCAAGGTGATATCTACGCCAATGTCGTCATCATTAAAGCTCGAGAAAGATGAAAATGGCAAATCCGTAGATCAAAAACTATATCGAGGTATGATCGGATCTTTGCTATATTTGACCGCATCTAGGCCGATATAATATTTGCTACATGTCTATGTGCTCGATTCCAAGCTAATCCCAAGGAATCACATTTAATTGCTTGTAAACGCATTTTTCGTTATTTGAAAGGAACTATTGGACTAGGTCTATGATATCCTTCTTGCTTGGATTTTAATTTAATTGCCTATAGTGACGCCGATTTCAAGCGGATGCAAAATTGATAAAAAGAGTACTAGTGGTACATGTCATTTTATTGGATCTTGCTTAATATCTTGGGGAAGTAAAAAGCAAACCAGCGTAGCATTGTCTACAGTGAGGCCGAATATGTCATTGCAGGGAGCGCCTGTGCTCAAGTGCTATGGATTAAAAATCAACTACGCGACTACGGCATTCATTTTGAAAATACCCCTATTTTATGTGATAACACTAGTGCTATAAATTTGAGCAAAAATCCTGCTTTGCACAAATAACCAAGCATATAGATATCAGACATCACTTTTTACGTGATCATGTTCAAAAGAAAGATATCTGTTTAATTTTTGTCGGGACGAAGGATCAACTTGCTGACATCTTTACGAAACCTCTTCCCGAAGAATCTTTTAATACCATTCGTTTACAACTTGGCATGGGACATATAGACAATTTTTGAAATAAGCTTTTACTCAAAACATCAAAATCGGTGAGTCAGATCAATCGCTAGCGCACGCTAGCTTCATATTCTTAACGCGCGCTAAAATTTTATTTCGCTAGCGTACGCTAAACCTTTCCTTCTTGCGTACGCTAATTAAAGTTTCTTCGATTTTCACTGAACAGTCCAGTGAGCCTCTATTTTTTGCCTAACGTACGCTAACCTTATAAATTCTAGCGTACGCTAACTTAAAACTCGCTGACTATATATGCCGTACAACCCTAAATCACAACACATCCCTTAACGCACGCAATCGACTTCTCTCTTGCAAAAACCCTAGACAGCGTCCGATCCAATCTGCGATCTTCTTCCTAAAAAATCTTCGATTCCCTTCGTTTTTCTCCTTCTCCGATCATGTCTAGCAAGAATCGAACGGCTATGGGCAAGCAATACAACAATTTGAAGCGTCCTCTAAACGCCCAATTCGATTCGGATCGATTCGTCTCAGCCACTGCTTCAAGAGTGTTCTTCGACATACTCCCTCAAGAACACATCACGGATTGCTACTTTTTCAATCTTCTAAGTCTCGAACGGGTAAACGTTAACATCTCCAATTTTTTCTCCTCACTCGGTATTTCTCGCTTCGTTGAATGCAAAAACCCTGTGTTTCCTGAGCTCGTCCGAATTCTATGCCAACCTTCACGTGGCCGAGAGTGAAGGTTCTTCACCCTGGTGCTAGGTAGCCTTGTCGGAGGAACCAAGGTGAAAGTTTCTTCCGATATCCTGTTTCAAATTTTTGGTTTGCCCAGAGATGGCTTGATTTGCCTTTGGAAAATCATTGGTCGATTTATAATGAAATTGGTGAAATTGACGTGAAAGAATTTACGAAAGACGAAAGCCGTTATTGACATAACGGATGATTTCTTTGAGAACAACGACTTCGAATCAACATTCGATTGCTTTTGGTAGCCCTCACAAAATGTCTTATGCCAAAGGTCAATTCGCAAAGATAAACTTGTAGGCGTGGACAAGCACGTGGTTTACCGCGTTCTAAATGACGATAAGGTTGACTTCTCCGACATCATCATTAGTTGGATGAAGGTCAAAGGAGATCTGTTCGGTCAAAGAATTACGCCACTCGCTCTCGCAAGGCCGGAATGCCTTATGGCTCTATCTTGTCGGCTATCTTTAGCTTCCATCAAGTGGACTTGTCGAAGGACAAGGGAGTCCCCCTCTCCCTCGGGCATGAGATCTCGACGCGTCACTTAAAGCAATGCATTACGTCCGTCACGATCAACAGAGGCTGGATTCTCTTTCCGTACCTTCGCGATGATGACCAAGTTGAGAAAGGGTCACGGAAGCCCTCTGCCGAAGAAATGATCACTCGTCGGGGACCTCACACCCTTCGAGAAATGCAAACTGGGGAATTCATCAGGAAACCTACTTCGAAAGGCAAGCACCCGATGCGAAATGTGGTGACGGAGGAAGAAGAGAGTGATCTCATTGCTCGGATGCGGAGCATCGAGACTTCACACGCTGAGTTACGAGAGGACTTTCGGGCTCTGCGTTCGGAAGTCAGAGATGTGCATTCGGAAGTCCGGGAAGTTCGTGGACTGTTATCCGAGTTCATACGCTACACTCACCCCTCGTTTCCCTTTCCTTCATCCTCCTCCGATCCTTAGACTTAATGATCTTTGATGTTTGATGTAGACACTTGTGTTCGAACAAGCTATATGTTTCGCTTGTCATGGAAAACTAGTTGTATTCACTGCATTTTATTATTAATGAAATTCGCATTTCTTAATTTGGCATTTATTATGTACACGTATTTAATATCTCCTAGTATTGTTACTATCGTTGTTACCATCATTGTTGATTGCACCATTGAGTAATGGCAAAATTTAGTTAATGTTTATTAATCATGCAACAATTCAGGGGGAGTTCCTTTTTGTTCTGTCAAAAAGGGGGAGAAAACTCCAAAAACGAAAACCGACTAACATATCGAACAAGTTTATCTTGATTCGAATCACTTCAAAACGTTTTTGCAGGTATTAATTAAATGTTTTGACATCATCAAAAAGGGGGAGATTGTTGACACAAAATGTATTTTGATGATGGTTACATACAAAACATTTAATTGGATCTATCTCGGATCGATAATATTTTGAAGGGACACAATATGGCTAGCGCACGCTACGTATCATACCGTAGCGCACGCTATCGAGATTCTCATACACACCGATCCAAGTCACCGCAGCCTCTACTCAAGTCGCTTTGAATCGATAGCGCACGCAAGCTATTGAATGATAGCGTACGCTAATAAACTATAGATAGCGCACGCTATACAACATACATAACGCACGCTATCGCAAGTCTCCGTAAGTCGGTGAAAGGAATTCAGACGACGTTGCGACGCTACGACATATATATTCTTCGTGACGCTAAAGTGAAGACTTAGCGCACGCTAATTTTCATATCTAGCGCACGCTACCGAAATAATGGTCGGTAGTCCAAAGAGCTACTGGACTCACTTCGCCCAGGTCTTTACGTACGCTACACAAGGCAACGACGTTATTGAAATAATTGATGGCGCACGCTAAAGTAAAGTGCTAGCGCACGCTAAATGGAATATGCGATTACCGTTTGAAATTCAACCGTTGGAAGCAAGAGTCAATGCAGATCCGGAAAATCTGGAAATATTGGATTTAATTAATGCTAGCGCACGCTATGCATACTTGCTAGCGCACGCTAATCATGATTTAGCCGTTGAAAAAGAGACGTTGGAGAGGAAATCGGATTTTGTCAAAGTCAAGATCAAAGACTAGTTGACCAAGACGATAGCGCACGCTACCATATCGATTAAGCGCACGCTAAACACAGAATTTTACCGTTGCAACAGTCTTTGTGACCGTTCGGAGAACTCAAGTCAAAATTCGCTAACGCACGCTACAAGGATCTATTAGCGCACGCTAATAGTATATTTTTTCAGATTTTGAAGGTTGTCTCACTCCTATAAATACCCGAAGGACTTGGGTATCAAACACACAACTTCAAGCATTCAAGCATTCTAGCATACAAGCAATCAAAGCATTCTTGAGCTCAGATTTACATATTTTGTTGTATTACAAGTTGTGAGAAAAGTAAGATACAAGAGCGATTTCAATTTTATTATCCATTATTCCTTGTATTCTTTCATTTGGTTGTAAGTGTTGCATCACTTACACTTGAGCGAAAAAGAAACGAATCAAGAGTCACTAATCCGGTGTTATTAGGATCTTTGATCCGGCATTATTAGGATTATACTCCCATATTAAATGCGGTGAGGATTATCTAGTTCCTATAGAACACTAGATAAACAATTATTCATATTGAGGGAAAGGTTGAGCTTGGACCGATAGAAGACAAGCGGATTGTAACGGTTGTGAACTCGGACCGATAGAAGACGAGTTAAGGTTGTGGTTTTTCTTTAGCCAATAGAAAAAGAAAGTCGGAGAGAGGACGTAGGCAAGTTGCCGAACCTCTATAAATTCTTGAGTCTTTATTTTCCGCATTATTTTCCTTTTACTCGCAAGAAATTTCGGTATTCCGCACCACCACTATTCAACCCCCCTTCTAGTGGTGAATTTATCTCTTCAAATGTGAATTTATTATCTCTCTATAAATATTAGATATTGGATATCTAATTATGATTTATTAGATAAATCAAAATAGCGGTCTTATGAATTAAAATTAAGTTACCGGGTGATTAATTTAATTCATAAATTATATTTCTTAGAGAAATATATTTGTATTTGATATTATTAATTAATTAGATTAATTAATTAATATAAATACATTAGGTGATTAAACGGAGTTTATTTAACGAGTCGTTTGATTTAACGTCCATACACGAGCCGAGTGACTCGCTCGCTTTCAGGAAACTTCCACCATGGGCCACCCTCCCTCTCCCCATATCACATGGAATCATTTCCATGCATGTGTATGTGTTAGTTGTATTTTTGTTATTATGTGTTGATATTTTATCTCAATTATATGATTTGTATTATATGTTTGAGATAATATAAAAACAACACATTATAACAACTAACACACACACACACATTTTCAGATTGAAAATCTCACTTCTGGCCGTGAGAGTTGTGAGGAAGGGAGAGAATTTTATTTTATTTTTTCAATTTTCATCTTAGAGGTGAAAGAAATTCAAGAAAAAATAGAGAGAAAATTCCTACGGTAACTTCCTAGCCGTGTTCTTGGAGAACGGGTTACGTCGAATTTTCCGCAACTTCCGACGCGCGTGTGAAGTAGAGGCTTCGAATTTTCGGTGCTTGGAACGAAGGGATTTCGTGTTCGGGACGGGATCGTGATCATCGTCTACATTTTACGAAGATTTATTTCAAAGGCTTCAAGGGTATGAATCTTTATCTTTGTATTTATTTTTTCATATATACGTTACTTGATCGATCCTGTTTGGGATTCGTATTTATTTCCGCTGCATATTTCGTTTTATTTTCGGAATCCCAACAGTGGTATCAGAGCGAGGTCAATGTTTCCGTATATACGATTATTTGTGCATTTTGAATGCTTTTGAATGATGATTATGATTTAGAATCATGTTTGGAATAATTGTAGATTTTAAATTGTTCGTTGTAGCATCACGTTTTGAAACGGTAGAAAAACGAAGAAACGGGGGTTTGGTGTCGGGTGTCACCGCCGCCGGGCCTGCCTGCATCGCCGAGCATGATCGGTCATGATCGGCCATGTCTCGCCACAATGCCGAGAATGATCGGCTACCGAAAGCGATGCTCGGCCAGCACTTGGGTTTTTGGCCCGATTTTGAATCGTCATGGGCCTTAAATCGGATTGTCCGGGACTCCGCTTTAAGTTTATATTTCGTTTTAATTATTTCCCAAAATTTAAATTGGATTTTAATTTGACTAAATTAATATTTGGAATATTTTTTTTTGAGTTAAGGGAAATAAATTAAACGAGAATATTATTTTGGCTGGATTACTTCGAACGAATTAAAATGACAATTATTAGTATTAATTGGATTAATACCATTAAAATTGAATAGATTAATTTTATATTGATTGGATTAATATATTAATTGATTATTTAATTTTATTGCCACTTTATATTAATTGGATTAATATAGTAGAAATTGAATAGATTAATTTATAGATTAATTAGATTAATTTATATTAAAGATTAATTGTTTAATTTCGTTGCCATTACATGTTGTATGGAATCCTTATGTGATGGTGATATAGCTCGTGGACTTAGTTTTTTGATTTGTTCGATTCGATTGGGTTGTAAAGGCCGTTTTGAGCCTATTTATATTTACTAGAAAAACTTGTATAGGATGCAATTTTTCAATGATGTAATTATTATTTTGGGTATGAAGAAGACCGAAGACAACCGACCGAGAAGACGAAGAATCGAAGATTTTTTTATCGGGTCATTCGCTTGACCCAAGATTACTTAGGAATTAGGTCCATGAGCTATATGTTGGTAGTAACTAGGTTCTTGTTTCGCTTTTTCATTTTGAATGATTGACAAACCAACAAACGCGCGTATAATTGAATTAATGTGCAAAGTGTAACATTAATCGCGAAATTCTCCCGACTACAAATGACTAAGTTTGAAAAAGGTTACGAGGTTTCCTACCCTCCATCAAACTCGTAGAAAATTGATACCCGAGCCGGTGTGCTATGCTTCCGAGTTATCGGGTAGTACATTTGGTAGAGGTTGAAAAATTCTTGAGTGCATTAGATGCCTTCGGTTGGTGATAAATTTCGCCCTAGAAACCCGATAGGTTGCCGGGTGAGATTCAATAGTCAAACCGATAGACGTTGATGGTCAACAACTTAGATAGTCTGGATTGCCAAGAAACCCGATAGGTTGAGGGCATGAAGACTAGGGGTAAAAGAAGATCAAATCATCCGTTAGACGGGTTGGTGTTAGACACCACTTTACGTAAATTAATTGGCAAGAAACCCGATAGGTTGCGTCTCGTTAAAATTTGTAAAGAACTTGATCACCACTAAGAAGTCAATCTAACCATGATTTCGGATTATAACATGGGAGTGTATAATTAGATAAAATTAGTGGGAGCCGAGACAAGAATTATACAAGCCCTTAAGTTCTATACTCGGTCATAATTAAACAAGTCACTAATTTAATCTTGTCTAAATCTTTGCGTAAAACGAAATTGAATCTCTAAAATGGCTAAAAACCCACTTGCAATACTACTTGAAAAGAATCTCCTAATCGCCCTAACTTTATTGATGGTTGCGGAATCGATGATTGTACTCGGTATGGAGTCTCTGGGATACGTCTTGGAGGCGGACATTCCACCGACTCCAATCCGGACTAGGGGTAATCAGGAAGACATTGACGCCCATGAAAAATGGGTCAAGGATGATGTGCTAGTCCGTGGTTTTATGATGGGCTCAATGACTAATGAGCTGCAGAGAGCGCACGAGAAAATGACTTCTGCTAGGCAGATTCTCGCACACTTGACCGAACTTTATGGAGAGCACGGTAGATCGCTAGATATGAAATATCAAAGCGCTTGTTCAATCTAGGATGAAAGAAGGGGAGAAAGTGGGAGACCACGTCCTCAAGATGATCTCTATGATTGAGAGGCTCGAGGTGCTCAACTTTAATATGGATTTATCCCTTCAAATTGATCTCATCCTTCAATCTCTACGACTCTTTCACGCAGCTTTGTAATGAATTTCAACCGTAATGAAATTACATGCACATTAGCTGGGCTAATGAATAAGCGGTGACGACAGCCTAACTAACATGAAGACTAAATCGAGAGAGGTTTGCTCTTGTGATTTCTTCCGGGCCTAAGAGGTCCAAGAACAAGAAGAAAAAGACCTACGAGCAAGACAAACCCAAGAAAGGGGTGCGAAAAGGAAAGGGCAAGGCCCGAAAGGTTCAAAAGGTAGGCGGTCCAAAACCTACGGACAAATGCCTTGAATGCGGTGAGTCAGCCATCGGCGAAGGACTTGTCCCAAGATTAATGGCGCATCGTGCACGGAACTTTTGTTTTGAAACTAATTGTTCCGCTACTGTATATTCTGCTTCATGGATTCTGGATTCAGGTGCCACTTCTCACATTTGTACTATGAATCAGGATCTGGAACGAAGTAGAAAACTTGAAGCTGGGGAAATAATGATCACTGTTGGAAGCGGACAAAGTGTCGAGGTAACCAATATTGGATCAATCCTTCTGGGTTTAGAATCTGGTTTTATTTTGACATTAGATGAAGTACTTGTTTTGCCCAAGGGGAATAAAAACATTGTATCCATTCCAGTCTTGGACCGGAAAGGATTTTGTTTCTTCATTGGCAATGGCAGTTGTAAAATTTATTTTCGAAATAAATTGGTTGGAACAACTACATTGTTGAATGGTTTATATCATCTGAACATGCAAAATAAAACAGTAGTGAACACTATAACTAGGAAACGTGGTAGGCAAGATACTAATCAAGCTCTTAAATGGCACCTTAGACTTGGTCATGTTGGTCAGACCAAGGTTCAGAAAATGGAAAAAGATGGACTTTTAAGTCCATTGGGTGTAGAACCCTATCCAACTTGTGAATCTTGCCTTAGAGGCAAAATGACTAAGTTCCCTTTCACAGGGACTTTTGAAAGGGCTGCCGATAAACTTGGATTGGTGCATACCGATGTTTGTGGTGCTTTAGAAGTAGCCCGAGACGGATATCAATATTTCATAACGTTCACAGATGATCATACTAGGTATGGGATTGTGTACTTAATGAAACATAAATCAAGCCTTTGCTAAATTCAAAGAATTTAAGGCCCTAGTTGAAAAACAAACTGGATGTCATATCAAAGCACTTCGGTCGGACCGAGGTGGCGAATATATGAGCACCGAGTTTGATGAGTTCCTTAAGGAACATGGAATAGTTTCACAATTCACGCCTCCAGAACCCCACAGCTTAAATGGTGTTTCGTAAAGGAGAAATCGGACTTTGTTGGACATGGTTCGCTCCATGTTAAATTACACCGATTTACCTATTTACCCGTGGGGTATGCCTTACTAACATTGCCT
Organism: Orobanche coerulescens; assembly: GCA_033398695.1. Taxonomy (NCBI): domain Eukaryota; kingdom Viridiplantae; phylum Streptophyta; class Magnoliopsida; order Lamiales; family Orobanchaceae; genus Orobanche; species Orobanche coerulescens. The sequence goes on from CM065801.1 coordinate 117,272,605, forward strand.
ATATCCTAAATAGATGTCCTTCCAAATCTGTTCCTATCACTCCGCATGAGATGTGGAAGGGTAAGAAACCAAGCCTTAATCACATAAGGATTTGGGGATGTCCAGCCTATGTCAAAAAGGCTAAGGTGGACAAACTGGAAGCGAGGTCCATAAAAGGACGTTTCATAGGATACCCAGAGGACTCGATGGGTTATCTATTCTACATGCCAGAATACCATAGGGTCGTTGTGGCATTACAAGCGCACTTCCTTGAGGATGAATTCATTCAGGAAGGTGGCTCGGGTAGAAATATCTCTTTGGAAGAGCATAATGAAACTCCTAAGGAGACATCTGATCAGGGATCAAGAACCGAACCTATTGTAACACAACCTCCACTTCGAAGGTCTGATAGGGTATCTCACTTACCTGAGAGGTATGGCTATACACATGTCGAGGAACTGGGTCTCCACGACACACCTGATAGCAGTGAAAATGTACCTGTCACCTATGACCAAGCGATAGTGGATGTAGACTCTGATAAATGGCAAGAAGCAATGGAAGCTGAGATAGACTCGATGCATACCAATCAGGTCTGGACTCTAGTAGATCTTCCAACTGGCATGAGGACTATTGGAAATAAATGGATCTATAAGAGAAAGACTGATGGGGATGGCAAGGTTGATGCCTATAAGGCCAGGCTTGTGGCAAAGGGTTATACCCAAAGGGAAGGAATCGATTATCATGATACCTTCTCGCCCGTAGCTATGATAAAATCGATTCGCATGATGCTTGCCATTGCTGCCTATTATGATTATGAAATATGGCAAATGGATGTCAAAACGGCTTTTCTAAATGGATACCTCGAGGAGGAAATCTATATGGAACAGCCTAAAGGTTTTGTGTCCAAAGCTAATATTCATAAAGTGTGTAAGCTGCAACGAGCCATTTATGGTCTGAAGCAAGCTTCTCGGAGTTGGAACCTTCGATTTGATGAAGCAGTTAAGGACTTTGACTTCGAACGAAATGAGGAGGAACCGTGTGTTTACAAAAAGATCAGTGGGAGCAACATTGCGTTCTTAGTACTATATGTAGATGATATTCTACTTATAGGAAATAACATAGCAATGCTCAGCACTGTGAAAGATTGGCTTTCTAAAACGTTCTCCATGAAAGACTTGGGAGAAGCTTCCTATATTCTAGGGATCCGTCTTTACAGAGATAGACCGCGAAGAATGATAGGACTTTCCCAAGCCCTTTATATCGATAAAATCCTGAGAAGATTCAAGATGGATGAATCTAAAAGAGGGTTCCTTCCCATGCGACATGGAATTCATCTCACCACGAAAATGTGTCCTCAAAGTGAGGAAGACAAGAGAGAGATGAGTAAGGTACCCTATGCCTCGGCAGTGGGTAGCCTCATGTATGCTATGTTGTGTACGAGACCAGACTTAGCCTACGCTGTGAGTATGGTAAGTCGATTTCAAGCAAACCCGGGAAGGGAACATTGGACTGCCGTAAAGAACATTCTTAAGTACTTAAGAAGAACTAGAGATTTAGTTCTTACTTATGGTGGTGGAGAACTGAAGGTGATTGGATTCACCGATTCTGATTTTCAAGGAGACAATGACGACTCTAAGTCGACATCTAGGTATTTATTTACTCTCAATGGAGGAGAAGTATCTTGGAGAAGCTCCAAGCAAACCACTACTGCAGATTCCACCTGCCAAGCAGAGTATCAAGCTGCCTCAGAGGCTAGCAAAGAAGCATTTTGGATGCAGAAGTTTATACAAGAACTTCAAGTGGTGCCTAACGCGGAGTTGCCTATATCACTATTCTGTGATAATGATGGAGCTGTCGCCCAAGCCAAGGAGCCGAGGGCTCACCACAACACCAAGCATATAGAGAGAAAGTACCACATCATTCGAGAGATGGTGGAAAAAGGATATGTTTCATTGGAAAGAGTAGACTCAGAAGACAATGTCTCTGACTATTGACTAAGCCATTATCTCAGGCCGTCTTGGAAAGACATCTGAAGAACATGGGTATTGGATATCATGATGTGTGGCATTGAGTGCAAGTGGGAGATTGTTAAGAATATGCCCTCGAATGCCACTCAGGGGATGAGAGAGTAGGGGCATTGTACTTGTAATTATGGAATAAATAATAAAAAGGCAATTCGATTCATTCATGCTTATTGTATTTCAATTGCATTCTTGACTTGGTAAACATTGAAGTGAAGTCCATGTAAATAAACGAACATTCCATTCTCGTTATGGGATAAGAGAAAATGCAATCGGAAGTGTTTAAAGTTTATTTACGAAAATCGTCATAAGTCAATAAACTTAAATGGGCATTAAGTTTTAATAAGACTTGTATAATCGATGCTAGACGTGTGCACGTATTGATAGCATAGTTATAAAGTATATTGGTGGGACCAAGATACTCGAACACGACTCATACTCGATTCACCACACGGTATTCACTCTCGAAGAGTCGATGACGAATCAAAAGGTTGTGATAGTGTATGTGGACCTTTGACTTGAGGATTCGGAGAAGATGTGCTGTGACGTTTAGTTTGTCATTAGAGTAGTTAGACTCATTTGCTTAATTGCCGAGTCGACCTCGAAGTGCGGACTATACGGGCAGAATCGCCTTTTACCGTATGCCAAGAAAGGATTTTATCTCTGTTAGTGAGCAAAGGCGTATGTCCTATACGGTTAATGGCAAATAAGATCATGAGTCTTTGGCCAAAGCATTACGATATAGTCGTATTAGATACACTATTAATCAATCGGTCTTGATTTGCATTAACACATGTATAGAGTCTAGTCAATAGTAGGGTTTGACTTTACCGTGACCGAAGACTTGACCGGACATCGATAAAGGGTCTATACGTATATAGTATTCACGACATAATGGTTCGGAATGATCCCTTCATTCGTTCTCGCCGGGGTTTACTGATGCCCGCTAGCCGGTGGCTAAGTGCCGCCCGCACTCATTGGTTCCTCCCAATGCCGGGCCGAGACGGACCTACGAGTCGCGCATCGAGCGTTGACGGATAAATGTGAATTTATTATCTCTCTATAAATATTAGATATTGGATATCTAATTATGATTTATTAGATAAATCAAAATAGCGGTCTTATGAATTAAAATTAAGTTACCGGGTGATTAATTTAATTCATAAATTATATTTCTTAGAGAAATATATTTGCATTTGATATTATTAATTAATTAGATTAATTAATTAATATAAATACATTAGGTGATTAAACGGAGTTTATTTAACGGAGTCGTTTCACGAACGTCCGGTACACGAGCCGAGTGACTCGGCTCGTTTTCTAGGAAACTTCCACCATGGGCCACCCTCCCTCTCCACATATCACATGGAATCATTTCCATGCATGTGTATGTGTTAGTTGTATTTTTGTTATTATGTGTTGACATTTTATCTCAATTATATGATTTGTATTATATATTTGAGATAATATAAAAACTACACATTATAACAACTAACACACACACACACATATTTTCAGATTGAAAATCTCACTTCTGGCCGTGAGAGTTGTGAGGAAGGGAGAGAATTTTATTTTATTTTTTCAATTTTCATCTTAGAGGTGAAAGAAATTCAAGAAAAAATAGAGAGAAAATTCCTACGGTAACTTCCTAGCCGTGTTCTTGGAGAACGAAGTTACGTCGAATTTTCCGGGCAACTTCCGACGCGTGTGAAGTAGAGGCTTCGAATTTTCGGTGCTTGGAACGAATGGATTTCGTGTTCGGGACGGGATCGTGATCATCATCTACATTTTACGAAGATTTATTTCAAAGGCTTCAAGGGTATGAATCTTTATCTTTGTATTTATTTTTTCATATATACGTTACTTGATCGATCCTGTTTGGGATTCGTATTTATTTCCGCTGCGTATTTCGTTTTATTTTCGGAATCCCAACAGAAACATAAACGAACACGCAAAACAAACTCAGATAACACACGATATCCATTGCCGACAATAACAAAACATAACGAACGTAAATCAATACGGTTGAACAACTCAACAGTACATCAATCAAAACACGAGATATTCACTGAACAAATACGAAATTCCACAGTCTAAGGGTTGGAAGATCGAACACAAAACTAATTTCCCGAACTTAAGGAAATTATGAAGGAGTACGAACGCTCAACAATCACGAAACGAGATCAATAAAAACCGAACAATCAAACGATTGAATTACAACGATCGAGACAACAACAGTCGATCAATCATGTTCGAATCACGACGAACAATAATACTCAAACAACAACCCCAAAGTTCACATCTCGACTCGAGACAATATATGAACCGGTGAAGAAAACAAGATGCGCATTCACATAAGATCCACAAGAAATGGAATAGCAATTGGAAAGCCACAATGACAAATGGGTTATTCTAAAACAATACCACAACTCGTTCGATTAACAAAAGCACAAGACATGACAAGTTTAGGAAATATCAACGAACATAAACGAGTCGACAGAGTTGAAAGTACAGAGTTCAAAATCCGATCCACTTCAAATAAAAGAAGTTAATCTCCGAAATTCGAAACAACAAAGCAAGGCAAATAACTCAACATACAACTGATAGACCACACCCCTTCAGGACGACTCAGAGTCGATCCTGATATCGGTGCTCAAGTCCGTGCCCCGGAAGGCTCGGTACCCATCTCGCAAGACTGAACTTGGTGTCCCTCGAGTCCGCACCTGTAACACATTACTGGCGGAGAAGGACAATGTGCATGAACATGTTGTTGAGTTTTCTATGTATCGAATACAAAATAATCGGAGTAAAAACGCAGCGGAACAATAAAAGTGAAAACCCAATTTAGGATCGCATGCAGTAATTTAATTGTTTAATTAAAGAGTTAATCGAATTACCTTAATCCGATTGAACAAATCTAGATCCGGACTAGAAGCAGATGAATATCTCCTTCCTCTTCTGGTGATCCACACACGAACAATTCCACAAGCCGGATTGCTAGATCCTTACGAATAATATTGATAAATAGTACAACACAAATTCCTTACTAGAAGGATTGTACTATTGATCAAGATCAACTAAGGGAAGAGGAACGACCGACTCCGTCCTCCTACAGTATAATGTAGATGGCCGATTTTTCTTCTTCTTGAAGGGCCGATTTTAGGTCTTATTTTCTGGTTACAACTCCTTGTCCAAGACCTTATATTTATACTAAGTAAACCCTAGATTCAATAATCTAGTATTTGCTTAGTTGCCCCTCAACTTATTAAATAATACAATATATATAATATCCAATATTATATATATTACTTTATTATTTAATCTCCTTATAAATATAATATCCAATATTATATTTATTATTCCCGATTGATATTTATTCCTACTTGTCTATAATTGTCGTATGTGCGACTAAAAGGCTTATATTATGTTGGCAATTATTTAATACCTTATTAAATAATAAATCATAAGCGCCTCTAGCAAGACATTACGATTACCCAAATAATATAAGTTAATAGTCCATTAAACCTTTTAACGTGTCAAATCCCTTTGTCACGCGATATCATATTTGAACTAAGTCATGGAGTCTCACATACTTATTTATGTTCAAATGCTTTCTCGATCTTAAGTAGATCGATCAATCAAATGACTCTTCATTTGAGCATGGCCATGCATTTCCTTGATCCTACTTATCGAGGGGCCCAGCAGATATCTCTCTCACTTAAGAGAGGGACAAATCCCCATCTTGATTATTCATTGCCCTCTACATGACTCCCACTAATCCCGATCGCTAACCTTTATGATCACCATGTTTCGATGACGTTGGATTACGTCAAGGCATAGCAGATTATCATGTTGGACTCTATGATAATCTCGGGTTCAAGGATTTATTGACATACCGTATTGAGATTCACTTATGACATTTCCATGCGGTGATCTCAATGCGGGTCGGTCCAAGATTAGTTCTCCAACCAATACCCATAAGATTGATCCGTACCATACGCATAATCATCCGATGATTATCAATCAAACTTATACTAGTATATTAATCACTTGAGTCTCTACTCAACGCGATTTTACCAGGGACATTTGAATAATCTTATTATTCGTGAATAACTATTATTCGATTATTATAATATTAAAACATGCACACATTATAATAATCAACGAGAAATAAATGATATCAAATAACTTTATTTAAATGTGACAATTACAAATCTAGGCACATCGAATGTCCTAGGGCACTATTCCCAACAATCTCCCACTTGCACTAGGACCATTCATTCATGACCTTTAGTCCTATCGCTCTAGCATGTTCAACATGCTTTCCTTGTGAGAGAGGCTTGGTAAGTGGATCTGCAACATTCTCTTCCGTTGCTACTTTGCATATTGTAATATCTCCTCGTCTGACGATCTCTCTGACTAGGTGATATTTTCTGAGTATATGTTTGGAATTATGATGGGACCTAGGCTCTTTAGCTTGTGCAATAGCACCATTATTGTCACAATAAAGGCTTATGGGACCCTGGATGGTTGGCACCACTCTAGTTCGGTAACGAACTTCTTGATCCATACGGCTTCCTTAGCCGCATCCGATGCCGCTGTGTACTCACTTCAGAATAATCAAGAACCGTGCTTTGCTTGGAACTCTTCCAACTCACAAAGACCTCCATTCAATACAAACACATAACCGCTTTGCGATTTGAAATCGTCTGTCCGGTTTCAAACTTGCATCGGCGTAACCTCTTACAAACACTGCTTTCCCACCCTCCATAAACTAGGAAATCATCCTTGGTTCTTCTCAAGTACTTTAGGATGGTTTTCACCGCTGTCGATGACTTTCACTGGATTCGATTGGTATCGACTTGTCATACTAAGAGCAAACGATACATCCGGTCGAGTACAAATCATGGCATACATGATCGATCCAATAGCCGATGCGTATGGTATCTTGCTCATACGTGCTCGCTCATCAGGAGTCTTAGGACTCGAGTCTCACTCGATGAATGCCATGTGACATTGGCAAGAGTCCTCTCTTGGAGTCTTGCATATTGAACCTCTTCAATATTTTATTAATGTATGTACTTTGACTCGGACCAATCAATCTCTTTGATCTATCTCTATAGATCTTTATCCCAAGAATATAAGCGGCTTCTCCTAAGTCTTTCATTGAGAAACAACTTCCCAACCAAGTCTTGACTGTCTGCAAGGTGGGAATGTCATTTCCAATGAGTAATATGTCATCTACATATAAGACTAAGAAAACAATTATTCTCCCACTAACCTTCTTGTACACACAAGGTTCATCTTCATTTGAATGAACCCAAACTCTTTGTGATTTCATCAAAACGAAGATTCCACTCCGAGAAGCCTGCTTCAACCCATAAATGGATCTTTGAAGCTTGCAAACCTTTTTAGAATTTTACGGATGAACAAAACCTTCAGGTTGTGTCATATACACATCCTCGAGTAAGTTTCCATTAAGGAATGCTGTTTTGACATCCATTTGCCATATTTCATAATCATAGTATGCGGCAATGGCAAATAAAATTCTAATTGATTTAAGCATGACTAGATCGGCGAAAAGGTCTCATCATAGTCAACACCATGAATCTGTCTATAACCTTTGCCACTAGTCTAGCTTTATAGGCTTGCAGATTATCATCCATGTCTTTCTTCTTTTTATAGACCCATTTGCACCCAATGGTTTTAACACCCTCGGGTGGATCTATCAAGTTCCAAACTTGATTGTCATACATGGATTGCATCTCGACTTCATGGCTTCTAGCCATTCCTCGGACTCGGGTCACAAGCGGCTCAGATAGGTACTAGGCTCATCATCTATGAGCGATGCATCATCATCCTCCGTTACGAGATAACCATATCTCTCAGTTCATGTCGCATCCTATCGATCTGCGTGGGACTTGTGTACTTTGAATGGGCTCTTCAACTATTTGTTGAGCTTGTTCGGTTTCCATCGGTGAAGCGATGTCTTCTTGTGGTTCTCGATTTTCCTCGAGAATTACTCTTCTCCCACTGTCTCTTTGGAAATAAATTCCCTTTCTAAGAATACAACATTTCGAGCAACAAACACTTTGTTCTCTGCGGGCTTGTAAAAGTAATATCCTTTAGTTTCCTTAGATATCCCACAAATAAACATCTTTCAGATCCGGCCGCCGCTTTGTCAAACACTTGGCGCCTTACGAACGCTCGCAACCCTGCATCTTTAGAAAAGACAAGTTTGGTCTTTTACTACCCATTTCTCAAATGGTGTCTTTTCAACCGCTTTAGATGGAACACGGTTAAGGGTGAATGTCATTGCTTTCTAAGGCGTGGCCCCAAAATGATAATGGAAGCTCGTTTCGACTCATCATGGATCGAACCATATCTAATAAAGTTCGATTCCTCCTCTCGGACACTCCGCTATGCCGAGGTGTGCCGAGGAGTAAGTTGCAAACAATTCCACAACTCCTAAGATGATCATCGAATTCTTGGCTCAAGTATTCCCACCTCGATCCGATCGAAGGGCTTTAATTGTCTTGCCAAGTTGATTCTCAGATACTTCATTCGAATATTTTGAACATTTCAAAAGATTCATGTTTATACTTCATAAGATAAACATATCCATATCGGCTAAAATCATCGGTGAATGTAATGAAGTATTGGTATCCGCCTCGGCATGAGTGCTAAGAGGTCCGCACACACGCATGTATTAGGCCTAATAGATCACTAGCCCTTTCTCCATGACCGGTGAAAGGATTCTTCGTCATCTTGCCCAATAAACAAGATTTGCATGTCCCATATGATTCATAGTCAAAAGAGTCTAAAAGTCCATCATTATGGAGTTTAGAAATGCGTTTCTCGTTTATGTGACCAAGTCGACAATGCCATAAGTAAGTCGGATTAGAATCATTGAGCTTAGGTTTCTTGGATGCAATGTTATAGACTTCCAAAGTGTCGGACTCATCTAGATCAATATTGTAAAGGCCAGTATATAACTTTGCAGTACCATAAAGCAAGTCATCAAAGAAAATACGAATGATCTTATTCTTTATAAGAAAACTGTAACCTTCACAATCTAATGTAGAAACTGAAATAATATTCCTATTCATAGCAGGAACATAATAGCAATTGTTCAAAACTAACAAAAGCCCATTGGGCAAAACTAGATCATAAGTTCCTACGCTAGTGCGGCAACTCTTGCTCCATTGCCGACTCTTAGATCTACTTCCCTTTCTTGATTCTCTCATCGCTTCAACCCCGCACATTTGTACAAATGTGAGATCCACATCCAAGATCTAATACCTGTGGAGTTAGAGGTAGATAAGTTAACTTCTATAACAAATATACATGGCGGTCTCACCGCCCTTGGTACGCTTTAGCTCTTCCAAGTAAATCTTGCAATTTCTTTTCCAATGTCTGGTTTATTGCAATGATGGCAATTTCCATCTTTGGGAGCTTTAGCCTTGAAACCCGGCCTAGTAGGGTCTTTAGATTTGGCAACTTTTGCCTTACCCTTGCCCTTGCCTTTGTTCTTAAAGGATTTCCCTTTGCGACCATCAACACATGGTTTGGTTTCTTCTTAATATTCTCGCTCACCGCTTTTAAGCATCCCATCCATTTCAAGAATGGACTTCTCCATCTCATTCATATTATAGTTCATAATGAATCGACCAAACTTTCGGCAATGAGTTTAGGATCACATCCGTGGAGTGCTCCTTAGAAAGTAGAAAACCAAGCCTTTCAAGATGATCAATATATCCTTTCATCTTGAGCACGTGAGCTGACAGATGTCCCCTCAACCATCTTGCAAGCATACAAGGCTTGAAAGGTCTCATACCTCTCTTGCCTAGCATGCTTCGAGAAAGTTTCCTTGAGGTGAGCATTTAGCTCATAAGCTTCCATTTCCTCCAGATTCTTAAAGTTACGACAAATGGTGGCTAACATAAGACAACCGACATCAATGGAATCATCACAATGTTTCTTCCATTTGTCTTTTGTTGCTTTATTTGCATTGTCACCGGCTCATCGGGAATTTCTTCCTCAAGAACATACAACTTTCTTTCTTGCTTGAGAACTATTCTCGTGCTCGATCCAATCCAGATAGTTCCGCCATTTTCTTTCACTTGTCCTTCTCAAGGACGGATCGCGATGAAATGGTGGATGTGTTGTTTGATGCCATTCTACAAAATTCAATATGCAAAATATTTAGTCACATTATTTTATTTCTCGAAAAATACTCCCACTAAAACAAAGTACCCTCAATTTACAACATTTGTAATTTTAGTGGGCTAAGATCCCATTTCGCACAATCCTAAACTCGGCTTTGGCATGACGCCTAGAATTGAACTACTTTAGGTGGATAACTCTTTATCGATTACATCATATGTAACTCTTAGATTATGTCATGGGATTTGGCATCGTATGCCCAAGCATGTTATAATCCCATCTTATGCCTTAAAGTTCAAAACTATTTTGATTTCCAAATTCATTAAACGTATAGGTATCACCATTACCTATCCTACCTTACTAAGATAATCCGAGTGCCCAGCTTTGGCATGACCCACTCATGATGATCGAAGTCTTGATAGGTGTTTTTCAAATGAACGGCATTAAAATTTTAACGAGGATTTTTATCCTATGTTAATGTCTATGTTTGCTAACATACATCTAAACATACATAGCATCACATACATGCATAAATTTAAACATACATCGCATCACATGACAATAAAGCATAGGACCGTGTATAGCATGACCATAATCTAACGTGATTTTCATGAGCCAACATGAAAATCACAAAGGTCATCTAAAGGGTTAAATATGGTCTTCATTGATCTTCCAACTCCTTGGAACGTCATACGCGATCAATTTGCTCCTCGAGTCCATCTATCTCGTCCTTCTTGTCTTCATTACATTAATGAAATTTAATACTACACTAATAAATTAAATTACAAGAAGTACAAACGACACGCAGCCGTAAAATAATAAACAATTTAAATAGACGACTCGCAGCCGTAAAACCAATTATAATTAAACGACACGCAGCCGTAAAACCAACCCATAAGAAATTAAATTATCCAATCACATTGGTCAATTTATGGTCATGCCATACACCACACACATACCATAAATAATTATCAAATAATTAATAAAGCATGTAATATACTAAATAATCAATTTATCCGACAATCGATAATAATTAAAATTTGAGTCATCACATGAACAAAAGCTGGACTGCCGAGATGGCCGCCAGCGAGATCTGCCACGGTTTGCCCGGTTCGAAACTCCGGCGGTTGCGATTGCAACATTTTGCAACTATTATTTCCAAATTTACTTTTATAACAAAAGGACTTATAAAAGGAACTACTAAAAAGTTACCAAAACAAGATTCACTGAGATGGAAAGTGGTCTCAAGGATAGCCGAATGGCGCGGATCGAATCCCGCTTTTGCGGAAGTATTTTTGCAATATTTAAAATGATTTATTTGCCTTTAATAAAACCTTCCGTATTATTTCCAAAACAAACTCGCAGCGCACATGGTAAGTCGCTAGTCACGCTGGACCTCCGTGGTTCGAACCCCCGTGATGCAAAATCATTTTTGCTAATTAATACAACTCGCGGGTCCAGGCCCGACCCGACCGGACCGGACCCGAATCGCCCGACACTGCATCGTTTCCTGTTCAGCTTGACAGCAGCGATTTTGTAAAAACACCTTAAAATTATTTTTGACGATCCGATTTAATCAAATTAAACCAGAAAAAATATTTTATAAAATCTATATTTTATAAACATAATCAGGAACATAATTTACACATAAATATGTTCTACATAAACAATTAAATTACATGCAAGTTGGCTCCGATACCACTGTTGAGTTTTCTATGTATTGAATACAAAATAATCGGAGTAAAAACGCAGCGGAACAATAAAAGTGAAAACCCAATTTAGGATCGCCTGCAGTAATTTAATTGTTTAATTAAAGAGTTAATCGAATTACCTTAATCCGATTGAACAAATCTAGATCCGGACTAGAAGCAGATGAATATCTCCTTCCTCTTCTGGTGATCCACACACGAACAATTCCACAAGCCGGATTGCTAGATCTCATTTAATAATATTGATAAATAGTACAACACAAATTCCTTACTAGAAGGATTGTACTATTGATCAAGATCAACTAAGGGAAGAGGAATGACCGACTCCGTCCTCCTACAGTATAATGTAGATGGCCGATTTTTCTTCTTCTTGAAGGGCCGATTTTAGGTCTTATTTTCTGGTTACAACTCCTTGTCCAAGACCTTATATTTATACTAAGTAAACCCTATATTCAATAATCTAGTATTTGCTTAGTTGCCCCTCAACTTATTAAATAATACAATATATATAATATCCAATATTATATATATTACTTTATTATTTAATCTCCTTATAAATATAATATCCAATATTATATTTATTATTCCCGATTGATATTTATTCCTACTTGTCTATAATTGTCGTATGTGCGACCCAAAGGCTTATATTATGTTGGCAATTATTTAATACCTTATTAAATAATAAATCATAAGCGCCTCTAGCAAGACATTATGATTACCCAAATAATATAAGTTAATAGTCCATTAAACCTTTTAACGTGTCAAATCCCTTTGTCACGCGATATCATATTTGAACTAAGTCATGGAGTCTGTCATACTTATTTATGTTCAAATGCTTTCTCGATCTTAAGTAGATCGATTGAATCAAATGACTCTTCATTTGAGCATGGCCATGCATTTCCTTGATCCTACTTATCGAGGGGCCCAGCAGATATCTCTCTCACTTAAGAGAGGGACAAATCCCCATCTTGATTATTCATTGCCCTCTACATGACTCCCACTAATCCCGATCGCTAACCTTTATGATCACCATGTTTCAGATGACATTGGATTACGTCAAGGCATAGCAGTTATCATGTTGGACTCTATGATAATCTCAGGTTCAAGGATTTATTGACATACTGTATTGAGATTCACTTATGACATTTCCATGCAGTGATCTCAATGCGGGTCGGTCCAGTATTAGTTCTCCAACCAATACCCATAAGATTGATCCGTACCATACGCATAATCATCCGATGATTATCAATCAAACTTATACTAGTATATTAATCACTTGAGTCTCTACTCAACGCGATTTTACCAGGGACATTTGAATAATCTTATTATTCGTGAATAACTATTATTCGATTATTATAATATTAAAACATGCACACATTATAATAATCAACGAGAAATAAATGATATCAAATAACTTTATTTAAATGTGACAATTACAAATCTAGGCACATCGAATGTCCTAGGGCACTATTCCCAACACATGTCCCACCACATTACAGTTAAAACATCTCCTGGCTTTACCAGGAGTCAGAGCATACGATTTGGAACTCTCAGTTCCACGCATCGAGCGATGGAGCTTCACAGCAGAAAGGCTACGACATTGAAAACTAGAAACACCAACTCCTGCACTGTCCACACGGTCATTGGACTTTCTCTGCTTCTTCGACTCGGGCACACACTCCGACGATAACGCAGCTAGTTCACGGGCTAATGCTCTATCTTGATAGTGTTATGAATATGCCCTCGAATGCCACTCAGAGGATGTTGAGTGAGGGCATTATACTTGTAAATGTAATTATGTAAATCATTAATATAAGGCAATGGATGTTTCTTTATTTACTGGTAGTTACTGGCATTCCTAACTCGTAAATATACATATAGAAACTAGTCCGTGTAATTGAGAGCAAAATGTTACACTCTTTATTGGATAAGGGGGTCGGCACTGGAAAGGTTTATAGCTCAAATACTTAGTCGTTCGCAAGTCGATGAAACTTGACTGGGCCTTAAGTTTATGTGAAGACTTGTATGACGTGTTCTTTGACATAGAGAGTGCGTGTCGAACACTGATGGTTAGTGGGAGCACACGTTATAGGTATGCTAATTGGATTAGTATACTCGAACCGACTCACCCTCGATTTATCACACGGATTTCACTCCGGGACAGTCAATGATGGAATCGAAAGGTTGTGATAGGTATTCATGAACCTTCGACTTGAGGATTTAGTAGGGATGTGCTTGTGACGTCAAGAATTTCATTAGAGTAGTTCGACCCTATAAACTGGGAGGTGGGGGTCAACCTCGACGTTCATCTTGACGGGAAAGTAGCAGGTCCTACTGAATACCAAGATAGAATTATTTCTCCCGTTAGTGAGCGGGTTATATGTCCTATGCGGTTATTGGCAGATGAGATCATAAGTCTTTGGCCAAAGCATTGGAGATAGTTGTATTGGATACACGAGAGCTCAATGATCTCGATTTGCATTAACACATGCATAGAGTTAAGTACAGATAGGGTTTGACTGACCGTGACCCTATAACTTGATCGGGACATTTGAAATAAGGGTTTATACGTATACTGGTATTCACGACAGAATGGTTCTTGAATGATCCCAATCATTCATTCTCACTGGGTATAAAGGTAGTAGCCGCCAGCCGCTAGGTGGTGCTACTACTCTTTGGTTCCTCCTATTGCTGACTGAGACGGACCTACCGAGTCGCGCAATAGGATTAACGACGGAATGAATCGAGCTTAATCTTTCATTATGAATATTAGATATTGGATATCTAAATTTGGGATATTAGATGTCTAAATTGATTTATTGGATAAATTAATTTACGGCCTAATGAATTAAATAAATTACTGGGTGGTTAATTTAATTCATAAGTATAATTATTTCTTGGAGAAATTAATTATGTTATTTAGCATTTGATATGATTAATTAATTGGATTAATTAATTGATATAAATACATCGGAACGGAATCGAGTTTATCTGTTTGGACTCACGGGAGTCCGAAACGGACCAAACTCGTCCAATTCCTTTTAGATAGCCGCCCCATACCTAACCCCTCCCTTGGTCTTGGTCTTCTCCTTGTTAGGTGGAAGACATATGGCCACCAAGGGGACAATATCATATTAGATATGATATTAGGTGATTTGGTCCGAAAGTAAGAAGATTAAAAAGGAAGACTATCTCTCCCTTGAAAACTCAATTCCATCCGTGAGAGTTGTGGGAGATAGAGAGAGAAAATCATTTTTTCAAGTCTTCCTCTTGTTCTTCATCCTGTTCTTGAGTTTTCTTGGAGAAAATTCAAGATACATTGAGAGATATATATTATACACTTAGAGTGCAATAATAAAAGGCTTCATCACTTGATTCTAGCCGTAATCTTAGAGGTTAATCGGGTATTGTCATTCCATTCGTTTCTCCAGCGCGTGGCAAGTAGAGACGCGGTGCTTTCGGCATTGGATCGTTCAAGTGCTTGGAGTGCTTCGGATCATAGAGAATTCAAGTAAAGCTTGGGGAATAGCTCAAGAGAAGGATACCATTTAATCAACGGACTTCAAGGGTGAGTTTCTTAAAACTCTTGTTTTTCGTTATATTCGTATATACATAGCTCGATCGATCATCGTAGGGATTCAGATCGAATTAATTTTCGTTTTATCGCTTCCACTGGGCCTTCGTTTTAGGCACCGAATCCCAACAGTGGTATCAGAGCGTAGGTCTTGCGATCGTATATACGATATTGGCATTTGGAATGCTTGATTAGATGGTGAATGATTTGGAATCATTTTAGTCATAATCGTGGTATATGTTTTTCGTTCGTTATAGTTGTATTTTTCGTAAGTTTATGTCTAAATATAAATCTTCTATTTCTTGGAAATATGATTTATATTGATGATATGAATGTTGGAAAATATAGATATTGGATATCCGGTCGAAAAACTAGCCCCGAATTGCCGTTGGACGATCCGGGAGAGGTCCGGAAGAAGGGGGCCGCGGCCCAGGGCTCGGGGGCCACGGCCCAGGGCTGCTAGGCAGCCCACTGAAAGTTTCTGGACTGGGGGCCACGGCCCAGGGCTGCTGGGCAGCCCTGCTTGCTACCTGGCTCGTTTCGGGCGCGGTCCAGCCCCTTTCCGGACCCGTTTCGGGCTTGTTTTCTTCGTGTATTCCTAAAAATGATTTATGGCATTTCATTTTATAAGGGAAATTTATTTATTGGAATACTTGTGATCGACCGAATTATTTTGAAGGTGTTTTTTCATATTACCGATTGTGTGAATCGATTGGATCGGTTCGTATTGTTGATTAGATCAATGTATCTCTACGCTTTCCGTTTATATAGTATTTATTGGATGAATGCTTTTGAATGGGTATGTGGTTCATGGACTTAGTTTTTGAATCGTTCGTTTTATTCGATTGGGTTGTAAAGGCCGTTTTGAGCCTATTTATTTTACTAGAAATATTTGTATCTAGGATGCAATTTTCAATGTAAAATTTATATGTAATGACTTGTTGAAAAATATGTGTTACAAACTTGCTGGGCGGAAAAAGAAATTACAACTGGACTAAAAAAATTACAACTCGAAAACAGAAACTACAAACTCGTACGGAAATGAAAATACAAAACTCGAAACAGAATTGAGAATACAAGAAAATAAATTATAAAACCATAAACTAATGCCGAGTCGAGGAATCCTCTATCCGCAAGACGAAATACGCCCCGGTAGTGCTCTCGGTTCTGACGTATCGCCCCCAAAGATAAAACGGCAACGTCTCGTAGGTAGTAGCACCACAAGACCTACGAGCTCCGGCGAACTTGAATGAAGCGAGGACGAATCTGATACTATGAACTGTATGCTTTATGTTGGAGTTTCGAAAATTGCATGTGCAGAAGCAAAGAAATGCATGCCTATATATAGGCCATCTCACCTGCAGGGGATTTAAACACAGCCCTTATGGCTATCATAATGCATGCATTCATGTCTGCATTGAACACAGGAGTTACACAATTCAAGGCAGTGGTTACTGCCCATTTTGAATTTGAACAGGCAGCCTTAACACCTCCCCATAACACCTGGGAGGTTACTGCCCGTTTTTTGGCTGAGTTTGAACAGTCCGGATGCACCTGGACTATAATCAGCTCCTTAACCATTTGATAGATGTACCTGGACATCCTTATGTATACATACGAGCCCAACTACGTTGTTGAGCTTGTCCAAAAAATTCTTTAATCTAGCCCAAAGCCTAGCTCACGGCCTAGCTCACGAACAGGCCCAAAGACCAGCCCACAGACCAATTGCCAAGATTCAAGATCCAAGTCCAAGATCAAGATCAAGATCAAGGCCAAGGTCCAAGGTCCACGGCACGCGGCACGCGGCTCGCGGCCGCGACCGAGGCCGAGGCGAGGCGAGGCGGGCGGCGGCGGCGCACGCGTGTGCGCGCGTGTGGGCTTTAAGCCCATACACATGTGCCATTAATTATTACATACATAAAGGTAACTCCCGATATACTAGAATAATGATGGTTCATTATTTAATGTGGGATTCCATCCCTTATTAACTCACAATTAAGTGACAAACTTTAATTCACTATTTCTCACTCACCGGGAATTGGTTTAGAGAAAGTGAATATACCACGATCATCTACTCGGAACGTAGATCGATCCTATGATATTTAATTTCACAAAATAAAA
Organism: Orobanche coerulescens; assembly: GCA_033398695.1. Classification (NCBI taxonomy): domain Eukaryota; kingdom Viridiplantae; phylum Streptophyta; class Magnoliopsida; order Lamiales; family Orobanchaceae; genus Orobanche; species Orobanche coerulescens. Next base: position 117,290,175 of record CM065801.1, read on the forward strand.
TTAAAATCATTAACGATTCCAACAATCCCCCAAATGAGTGAAAATAGCCCAAATGCAATATGCAGACTCAAGCTCAGTCCTCAAGAGGCGTTAAAGTATAAGGATAGGTAGTTCGTGACTTTGAACCTTCCATAGTTAACATCATCGGGTACACAGGCGGATTAGTGGCTTGATGCTTTGAACTATTCCTCCACGGCGTGCACCGAGATAATGGTGCTAACACTTGAACACCTCAACCTCATCCGTTCTCACATTTTATGTCCTTTGCAGGCCTTGGACACCCATTTGGATTCATAAGTGTATTTCATGAAGCGGCCCCCACTTCTCACTTATATAGGTGATTCTTTACCGAGTATCTTGCCATACTCAACCTCCTCGAGGTCTTTAGGAATCATTAAAAGACATAGACTTAAACTCACCACTAGGCAAGCTTTCAACACTCAATTGATCTATAGGGAATAAACTTAGATGAGTGTTTCACACGAACTCTCATAGCTTAGTTCTCCCATTGAACCAAATTCTTGGGATCTCCAGTCATCTTGGTTGGGTTACCACTATGATAATTCTCAATTTGTGGATTTTAAACCCATTCCCTCTAGCAATTTATTCATTTGATCACGGTTTAACCCTTTGGTTAGCGGATCCGCTAGATTATCCAATGACCTCACATAGTCAATAGAGATAACCCCACTTTTGATCAAATGTCTCACGGTATTATGGCGTCGATGAATATGTCGAGACTTTCCATTATACACGTTACTTCTCGCCCTACCAATAGCAGCTTGGCTATCACAGTGAATCATCACTGCAGGCACTGGCTTGGACCAACATGGAATATCTTCTAGAAAGTTTCTAAGCCATTCGGCTTCTTCACCAGCTTTGTCCAAAGCTATGAATTCTGATTCCATGGTGGATCGGGCTATATACGTTTGTTTCGCAGACTTCCACGAGACAGTTCCACCCCCAATGGTAAACACGTAACCACTTGTAGATAATGAACTTTTCGTATCGGATATCCAATTCGCATCACAGTACCCTTCAAGTACCGGGGGTATCTCGAATAGTGTAGCCCAAGGTTTTGAGTATACTTTAAGTACCTCAAAACTCTAACGAGAGCTTTCCAATGCTCTTTGCTTGGATTGCTCATGTAATGACTCAATTTGTTTACAGCGCAAGCTAAATCGGGTCGAGTGCAATTCGTAAGATACATTAAACACCCAATGACTCGTGCATATTCTTCTTGTGCAATGGGGTCCCCTCGATTTTTGCTCAAGTGATCATTTAAATCTATTGGGGTCTTAGCCGGCAAGCTTTCAAAAGCATTAAACTTCTTGAGAACTTTCTCGGCATAGTGAGATTGTGTCAAGATGATTCCATCTGATTTTCTCAAAATTTTCATTCCAAGAATCGCATCGGATAGCCCCATGTCTTTCATGTCAAAATTTCTTTTTAACATGTTCTTAGTATCGTTAATGTAATACCCGATTGTAATTCATTCATTTTCATTCAGTAATTATCAGTCTGTAATTGTCACTCAGTAATTTTCACTCATTATAATCACTCATCATTCATGAATCATTCATTTGCGTTCACTGTTGGCATGTTGTAATCGTATATCAGTTACCGATCGTCATTTTATCTCCGTTTTTAGAACGAGACGGGAGTATTATCATTTTCATTGTGATTGATAGCCTTGTACTGGGAGTATCATCTTTGGCTCGTGTTAGACTTGTTCACTTTCGCATTCGTTTGGTATGTCGGATCATTCATCAGTCGTAGCGAGGAATCGGAATCATCGGATTTATTCACCTTGGCCAGCATTGAGTTACGGCCGTAAGGTTCTGGGATACGGCCGTAAGTTCGGGCAGTACGGCCGTAAGTGGCCGATTCTGCCGTACGTGGTCGGCCAGTGCCCAGGCATTTTGGCCGAAGGCGAGTTACGGCCGTAAGGAGGGTTAGTTACGGCCGTAAGTGGTGTTCGTAAATTTTAAGTGTTGTCGACCAAGGGTGACTTACGGCCGTAAGGGTTGCGGCATACGGCCGTAAGTCGAGGAATGTACGACCGTAAGGCTTGGCGATTCTGGCCGTATGCGGCGGCGGTGCACGGCGTTTCGACGAAGAGGGCTTACGCCTGTAAGTTTGGCTGGATACGGCCGTATCATCCGAGTTACGGCCGTAAGGTGTGCGGTTACGGCCGTAAGGGTGTCGACGGATGTTTTTGATGAAGGCGGGTTACGCCCGTAACTCGAGAGCAGATTCTGGCCGTAAGTATGTCGGCAGGCTTTCGGACGAAGCCGAGTTACGGCCGTACGAGTTGGACGGTTACGGCCGTAAGGCCGTTGACCTGGAATGTTACGGCCGTAAGAGGGCCGAGTTACGGCCGTAACTTCCGGCAGTATTTAAGGACTTGGCCGGGTCATTTTTTCCTCACTTCTTCATTTTTCCATCTTTATCCGAGAGAGAGGGTTGAGGGAGAGATTTTGCCATCATCAATCACTTGAGTGTGTAATCTTCATCATCTTCATTCATTTGGGAAGCTTGGATACTCGTTTTAACTCGTGTTCATCGGATCGAAGTGGTTGGATCTTCAAGAGGTAATTCCTTCAACACTTTGGATTTCGATTTTGTGTTGAGGTATGATGTTTTGGACGTTATAATCATGTTATATGAAGGGATATGTATATGATTATGAGTTTGTATAAGGATTCATTGGATTATTGAGGGATTATTCAAGAACACTTTGAATATCGAGTTGGATTTGGGGATTTTCGATTAATTGTTGTTATAATCACGTTTTTGGGTATTCATAACGGATTATTGATCGTATTGAAGATGTTTTGTTGGTTTGAAACACTTCTTGGGGATTTGAGGTTGGTTTTATTGAGGTTTGGTGGTAATAAATCGAAGTTGGCCACAAAGTGTTCGATTTAATGCCCCAATGAACTTGGTTTAATCGTATCGACGTTTTGAGTTCGTTATATTCGTGTTTGTTATGTATGTTGAACGGATTGTTGGTTATTGTATTATTCAAGGTTGTTCGAGCGACCGATATCTCAATTAGGACGTTGTTCGTGGAAGGATAATTGTCACCGGTGTTGTGTAAGTTAATTCTTACTCGGTTAAAAGGATATTCATCCCTTTTGTTGTTGTTCATTCATAATCATAACTCATTCATCAGTGTATTAACCGTATCAAACTTGTTATTGTCAATTAATCACTTCAGTCATAAGGAATGACGGTTCCAATCTTTTCATTGAGCTGTCATTTATTTCACTACCATTCCACCTCGGTGAGTCATTATTCATCTTCGATGTCACTTTTGTTATATCGTGGCATTCCAGGTCATACTGGCGTGCCGGTTGGTATGTGTTGGCTTTTCATGTCGGGCACGTTTAAGTCGTGTGTTGGTTGTTGGCCTCACATTGGACTGTGCACACGAGTCATATTGTCTCGTGAGACTGATTAGGTACAAAACCACATGTGTATTCGATCGATACTCGTTGGTGGCTTGTGCACGGACACATTTCCATCCAGGGCGTAGTGTGGTACCACTCTTTGAGCCGTACTGTTAGTTGATTCATATAGCATGTTTGATTGCGTATGTTTCGACAGGATATTTCATAACTTCAGATATAATCATGATTGTGTATTTTCAACCCTTGAGGATTGTTTGTTCTGTGTAATTGACCCCGACTGGGGATTTTGTTTTTCAGGTCATGGCAAGGCAAAAGCACGGGAATAACTTGTTGATGTCGAGGAGTTCCAGTGATACTAGTAGGGGCCCCCGATCTTTCAGTTATTCATGTTATTGTCCTTTATTTTCCGCTGCAACCTTTCATTTGGATACTCCGTTGCATTCAGTGTTGTGTATTTTATCTCCATATAAAATATACTAGTATTCGGTATTGTCCTGGTGTGATGTAACTAAACTCTTCATCGGAGTAATTATTGTTGTAATGTGGTTCGGTACTACATTTATCCTGTGTAATTCAATCATTTTCATTTGCCTGGTGGGTCCCAGTTGGGGATCTACGGCACTGTAATATCCGCCTGGTTTGGGGTGTTACAGAGTTGGTATCGGAGAGTGGTTTTGAATACTACCTTCCGAGTCATGTCTCATTTGAAATCATCGTCATTGGACTAGTATCATTGGACTTTCGCGTCACGTGTGACCTGTGCAGATGCCGAGCCAATCAGACCGGAAGAACTGTAAGATTTCTAACGCCATGGTATAATTTCTGGCAATAGTCATTCATTCATCATTCATCATTTAACAATCCGCAAACATCATCATTCATTGTGATTAGGACGATCATGTTAACTCATTAATCACTTAATTCATTTCATCACTCAGTTAATGATCAGGACGATCATGTTAATTCATTAATTACTCAATTCATTTCATTACTCAGTTGTCGATCTGGATGATCATATTATTAATCTTGTTAAGTTATTGATCGCTGGGATTCGCGTAGTATGGTTTTCAAATCCCATCAATTTTAAAATTTGTAAAACCTCGGAGTATTTCCAAGGTGTCGAACCCAAGGGAATTGATGTGTCGAAAATAAAGGAAGTAACTCTACTCAAAATTTGACTGTTATTTAGGAATCCGAAATATTGGTTTGTTTCTAATTATCTAAATTTAAAGATCGAAAAATAAAAATTAAATAAAAGATGAATTATCTAAATCAAGCAAATAAAGCAAATTAGCAAGATAAAATCACAAGTCGAAAGGTAATTGATCCTAGGGTAGTATCATCTAATTGAGTTCACACAATTCATTCACTTGATTCCTTTTCCCCAAATTTTAATTCAATCTTAGAAATAATCACTCGGCCGATCTAGAATTCCTATCAAGGCAACCTAGAAAGATAGTTAATTTAAACCCTTTTCCCTGAGGCTCAAAGAATTTAAATCACTTAAAAAGCGCCAACTTATTTATCTATGATTTATCTTACTCCGTCAGGTCTTAAGATTAAATCATATTGTGCATCAAGTATTTCCACTAATTAATTACTCCTTCCGGGCAAAATCAATTAGCTAGCATGCATCGATTAAGGGCCCTTTAATCTAACATGAGATTTAACACAACTTGATCACAAGCCTAAGATGAAAGGTAACAAGGTAATCAAAGGAACATCATGTGAACATCAATTAAATTTACTAACCCTAGAATCAATCAAAGGAATTAGCCAGACATAATTGAAATTAAACAAGACATAGATGAAGAATGCATATTATTAATATGAAAAGAGAGATTACAACCCTTACGGATGAACTCCGAGTCTTCAATCTCTGAAAAACAATAATAATTCTCCTCCAAAAAGTTCTTGCATCCAAGGAATAAATCTTGCTAGAAAGATGTAAAATTATGCTAAATATGATAAAGGATGAAAAAGAATGATTTAAGATTGTCAAAGATCATAAAACTAGGTCTAGGAGGGGTGTATATAGCCTATGGGAGTTAAAATCCCGATTAGCCCTAATCTAGGAAACAAAATCTATCCAAAAGAGTCATAATCCGTCAAAATACGAGTCCGTGACTTATCGATGGCCTATCGGCCGATAGGCTGGCCGATAGTTGGTTCGTCGATCTCTTCACTCGATAGGGTAGGAACTCCTTTCGGACGGACCTATCGGCCGATAGGCTGGGCCGATAGGGTGGTCTGTCTCTTGCAAAAAATCCGTTTCTTCCGTCCGCGACTCGACTCTCGGTCCTTTGTCTCGTTTTGGGTCCTTTTGGCTCTAAAAACCTGCAAACACACTAAAACCAACCCAAACGCATAATACGGCTCGACTAATCATAAATAAGCCAAATACGAGCACATTAATCACGAAACGAGATAAAAACCTAGTATAAAATCCTAGAAATAAGTGGTAAAATTACCACTTATCAAACCCCCCCAAACTTAAGCCTTGCTCGTCCCGAACAACAAAAAGAAAAGAAAAAGAAAGTCGTGAATCATCGTGAAACTCATAGTGTTCAACCTAATCAATACTATCCTGTAATTCTCTCTAAATAATCCGAGTGTCGTAAAAGCGAGCTGCACTCAGAATAATGATTCCGCAAAGTAATCAAGTTCAGTCCTAATCATTCGTTCATGAAGAAAATCCAGCTCAAAGATTAACAAAACGTGAGTCAAATCGACCGTCAATATGAAAGGCTAAAATAAACAATCTAGTTCGTCCCGTTACACAGTCTAGTGGCACATTTTTCACGAGTTTCATAACAAATAAACCTCGGTCAGTATTCCCTTATATATATGTTCAAGAATTTGATTCGAGTTGACCACTAGGTTAGGATCTCGGGATGTTTCATCGGGGTAATCCTAGGGTGGAACTTCCATTCTCATGTATTAAGAAACCGTTTGACGTAAAAGACACTCATGGGGCACATGGATGCTTCTAGTTACTAAGTTCCGTCTACAAATGAGAAACAACTCGAATATATAATTTCCGCATGTCCGAATCAAAGTCGCCGTTTTGCGCGAGAGTAAACAGCGGGTCACGCGAATACCCCCGGTTACTAGGTTCCCTATCCTTGGCACATGTGAAATATCTAAATCACTAGTCTAATCAGAGTCGTCGTTTTACGCGAGGGCAAACAACGGGTCACGCGAATACCCCCGGTTACTAGACTTCCCTTCATAGAACAACATTATCTCAACTTTTGGGAAAAACTGACCGACTCTAAACTCAATCTAAGTGCCAACACGATCGACTTAAACAGTACGGCTCACTATCCGGAAGATGTAACCAAACGTATTGACGGTGATTTTAAAACAAGTATGTATCGTCTCTTATCTGCCAAGACCTCTACAATCACGAAAAATTTTGGACCTAAATGAATACTATGCAAAACAGAAATAACTGACTACAACTCGACCGTTTCTTCAGAGAGAAAAACAGTGTCGTAACATCGGTATCACACAAATAGAAGCACGAAAAATTCACGAATAAAGAAAAACTAAGACAAGCAAGGCTATCTAAAACAAACAACGAAAAGCAAATAAAAGCAAACACGAAATCTAAAAAAAACTACTACGACCTAAAAAAATAGAAACTAGCAAACACACCAAACGAAAATGATCATAAAAATCTAAAAAAACTAAGCAACAAAAAGCTAAATCCACGCAACACCAATATGATAAGCACAAATAAAAACAATGGGCACCAACACAAGCAAATAATGATACAAGGCAAACAAGGTACTCACACGTAAAGAAATTAACAAAGCCGCACTTCTTCCCCCCCCCAAACTTATTTCGCATCCCAAAGGAGGAATAAGTTTGAAAAGAGAAAGGAGTGGCTTTGTTAATGGAGTACCTGATCACTGTGGCGGAAATGGCGGGTTTGTCGGCGAGCTCGGATCATAGCGGGCATGTGTATCGGGGAAAGGAGCAAAGTGGTACATCTCGTGTAGCATTCGGTGGTAGTGGTCCTCCTGGGCCCACCTATCTTCCTGCCTCTTCCTCTCTTGCTCCCTCCAAGCAATCTCCTCTTGTCGCCACACTCTGTCCTCCTCGGCTCGTTTCTCCACGAGCTCGTACAACTCATTGACCCGAGTGGCAACAGCACCCACCCGAGTCTCAACCTCGCCCAACCGAGTTCCCAAAGAACCAAACTCGGTTGTCAAAGAACGCATACTCGCCAAATGATAGTTGTCTTGCGCCTGCATACTCTCTTCGTGCATCTCTCTCTCTCTCTCTCAAAAAATCTCGTCTCAAAAGCCTCAAAATCCGGAGCTCTCATCTGAAAACTACTACCTCCACCGGTGGGAATCTCGTCACGGCTACCCCCCTCGGGTATATCATCCATCTCCTCCTCGGCTCCCTCCAAGAACGGCTCATCAATGGTCACCTCCCGGCGTTGCCTCTTACGAGACGCATCCAACGGTCGGATAAGTGCCACATGAGCCGCGGAGCTCATACTCCACCTCGCATATACATCGGGCGCGTCGCCCATCACAGAGGTCAAGGTCGGAGAGGGGAGTCGGAAGAGGGACACGGTTTTGTTCCGACCGTGCAATTTCGGTCGAACCCCTCGGTGTAGGCTAGCAGCTGTTGGCTCTTCAGTGTCGGTTTATCCAAATAAATGTCTCGGGACACCGGCTCTCCGCTAATGCGCACCCCGAGATGCTCCGCGATAGGGGTCACGAACGCCCCAATCCCAATCCTCTGCTTCCCGGTCAGCCGGGCTTGTTTCTCCATGTGCTCAATCAGAAAACATCCGGCATGCTTCCGTGTACCGTTCAAGGCCGACCATAAAAGGTGAAGATCAGTGGACAAGCACGTCCCCGAGTCGGTACGGCTCAAGATCGTCGAGGTGAACAGACGGTGGATATAACGGAGAACCGGGTTCTGATCGAGAGGCCTTGGCATATGTCGGATTATAGATGAGAAGTGTCTCCTCCTGCGGTAAATCATCTTGGACCACGACTCTAAGTTTTCTTTGGCATGATCGCCTGCTGGAATGACCCGGCCCCGTTGATAATGGCATTAACTTCGTTGGCCGAGAGCTCCCTTTCTATGTTGTCGAGGTTGAAGCGAATAGATGCCGGAGTCCCGTTCTCCCTAAAAACCTCAAGTGTGGACAGAAACTCCACGGTGAGCACGTGGTATGCGAGATAGTTTGCCCGAAAAATTTGCTCAAACCCGCACTGCCTCGCTAGTAGCACAATATCATCGTATACACCCATACCCCGAGCCGTCTCCTCATGCAAAAATCGGCAATGCTTGTGTGACATTCCGATAAGGTGCGACCACCTTTTTTTAGACTCTGGCCCGGTCAATCTTAGCTTGAATTTCTTCGGGTCGAGCGCAATGGATCGGAATAGCCGGCACTACCTTCGTCGGAGCCTTTTCCTTCTCTGTGGTTGCCTTAGATTTTCCGGCTGTACTCGGATTCGACTTCTTGCTTTGCTTTCCCATTTCAAAGTTCCTACAAAACAACCATCCAATCAATATCCAATAAGCAACTCATAGTACAAACATTCAACGAGCATCGACATAATCCAATAATCCCACAATATCAACTAAGGGCCCTACAATGCCCAATAAACATCAAAATCATAGACCCGACAGCCATATACTACGATCAACGAATCACACAACCTCCCCCAAACTTAGACTCCCCCATTTCATATTCTAAGGATCAAAATCACCACCCACAATAACAAAACAACACACTACGATCATATTAGGGCAAATTCGCTCCAATCCAATCTAATTCATCAACAATTCAACTCATATCAATCCCAATTAACAATTCAATTCAACAAATTCACCCAATTTCAACAAAATGCGAAATTAGGGTTCTTCCAATTTGGGGTTTTTTTTCAAAATTCGTTCAATTTCATCAATTAATCCCCCAATTCGAAGTACCCATGAACAATCAAGCATAGATAACATGTTTCCCTCAAGATTCTATCAATAATCGGGCATAAAATTCAAAGAATATCAAAGTCTAACAAAAGCCCCAAAAAGTGGATCCCCAATTCGATTTTCATCAAAACTCCAAAAGGAATCCGTCAAAGTGCTTCAAAACATGTATAGAATTGAAAAAAAAGAGGATTAAGCGTCGAAATTACGTACCTTGATCGAGTTTGAAGGAAGAAAAGTAGAAAAAATTCGCTCCTTTCGTTCTATCGGCCGATAAGTGTGTAAGTGTGTGAGAAAATCGGGTGTGGGGGTGTTTAAAAGGGGTATTAATCAACCGGTCGAAGTGGATCTCGGGCCGGGTATGTCCTATCGGCCAGCCTATCGGCCGATAGCCGGACCGATAGGAACTTCTGTCTCTTACGTACCTCATATCGGTGGGGACTATCGGTCGTTAGCGCACTTATCGACCACTTGCTTTCAACATGTAATTTTTTTATTTTCCTCACCTATCGGCCGGGCCTATTGGCCGATAGTCGGACCGATAGGATCTTCTGTCTCAAAAAATTTTCCACCTTTTCTCTTTCACATAATTGGTCCCGCTTTTTGCTTGGATATGGCGATTAAAGACCTGCAAGTATCCAAAACTCGGCGTGCATGGATTAGAACTTAACAAAACTAACAAAGCTACTACGAAACTAGAAACTACAAAAATCACGCAAACGAAAAATCGAAAATAAAAGAATAAAACGAACTAATATACATACGTTGGGTTACCTCCCAACAAGTGCTACGTTTAACGTCTTTAGCTAGACGATACCTCATTCATTCCGGGTCTTCGAGGTAAGTGACATACTTCTCTTCGTGGTGCAAGGGCTTAAAATAGTGCTTCATCCGATGTCCATTCACAATAAACTTGTTCCCATCTTCTTTCATCACGACACATGATCCGTTTTGATTTACTTGAAAGACGGTGTATGGACCAGTCCACTTTGACATCAGCTTCCCTGGAAATAGACGAAGCCATGAATTGAAAACGAGCACTTCGTCTCCCGGGACGAAGTCCTTCTTCCGAATGCGATCATCGTGAAACTTTTTCGCTCTTTCCTTGTAAATCCTTGCATTTTCGAAAGCCTCGTTTCTCCATTCGTCGATTTCAGTGACTTCTCTCTTCTTGATCCACTAGATTAAAGAAAATCGAAATTAATCCGTCTAGTGGCCCAATACGCTTTAACTTCCACTCCACCGTAAATGACAGGATTTCCCAAAGACGAGCCGGGTATGGAGACATTCCAATTGGAGTCTTAAACGCGGTCCGATAAGCCCAAAGTGCATCATCTAGATATTTTGATCCTTCTTGTTCGTGACCGTCTTCTCTAAAATTTGTTTGATCTCCCGATTGGCGAGCTCGGCTTGTCCATTAGCTTGTGGATGATAGGCGGACGTAATCTTATGTTTAACTCCATATTTTGCAAGAAGGGTTCCTAACCACCTATTATTAAAGTGGCTCCCCCCGTCACTCAACAAAGCTCGTGGAGTCCCGAAACGAGTCAAAATGTTCTTATTAAGTAATTTAATCACTACCTTCGAATCGTTCGTAATCGTCGGCATCGCCTCAACCCATCTCGATACGTAGTCGACCGCAAGTAAAATATACGAATAGCCTCGTGATTTTGCAAACGGACCCATAAAATCGATACCCCATACGTCAAACAACTCTACTTCCATAATAGTGTGCTGCGGCATCTCGTCTCTTTTTGCTATGTTCCCCAATCGTTGGCATCTATCGCAATGTTTCACAAAAGCTTGGCAATCTTTATGAATAGAAGGCCAATAGAAGCCACATTGGTACACCTTCATGGCCGTTCGATTTGCTGCAAAATGACCCCCACTCGGTGCACTATGGCATTCTTCAATTATCCTTTGCCATTCGCTTTGTCGAACACACATGCGAATAATCCCGTCTGCGCACCTCCGATAAAGAATAGGGTCTTCCCAATAGTAGAATTTAACGTCATGGAAGAATTTCTTTCTTTGATGAGAAGAAAGACCCGTTGGAACATGCTTGATAGCAAGGAAATTAACATAGTCCGCGTACCATGGTGTATCATCGACCAAGGCTAGGATATGCTCGTCTGGAAAGTTCTCCTTTATTTCGACCCTCGAATCCTCTCCCTCAACCGGCTTCTCGAGACGGGAAAGGTGATCGGCAACAACATTCTCGCACCCCTTCCTATCCCGGATCTCCATGTCGAACTCTTGTAGAAGGAGTATCCATCTCACTAATCTCGGCTTTGAATCCTTCTTGGCAAATAGATAGCGAATCGCTGCGTGATCGGTATGAACAATAGTGTGAGTGCCCACTAGGTAAGGTCGGAATTTGTCGAATACATAGACCACAGCGAGCAGCTCTTTTTCCGTCGTGGTGTAGTTCATTTGGGCCGAATCCATCGTCTTACTTGCATAATAAATTACCCGGAAAAGCTTATCCCGTTTCTGACCCAAAACGGCCCCAACGGCCCAATCGCTCGCGTCGCACATCAACTCGAATGGTGCACCCCAATCCGGAGTGATCAAGACCGGCGTCGAAATTAAGGCTTGTTTCAATGTCTCAAACGCCTTTAAGCAATCATCATTAAACTCAAATTTCGTGTCTTTCTCGAGCAAGGAACATAACGGCTTCGTGATTTTTGAGAAATCCTTAATGAACCGTCTATAGAACCCCGCATGGCCTTGGAAGCTTCGTACTGATTTAACATTGGTTAGAGGCGGTAATTTCTCGATAGCAACCACCTTCGCTCGATCAACCTCCAATCCTTCCGAAGATACTTTATGCCCCAGCACTACTCCCTCTTGCACCATGAAGTGACATTTCTCCCAATTTAGCACAAGGTTCGTCTTCTCACACCGGGCAAGTACCAAAGATAAATTTTTCAAGCAATGGTCGAAAGATGAACCAAAAACTGAAAAATCATCCATAAATACATCCATTATGTTCTCGAGTAATCCGTGAAAGATGGCCATCATGCACCTTTGAAAAGTTGCGGGTGCGTTGCACAAGCCAAACGGCATCCTCCGGTAAGCGAATACCCCATAAGGGTACGTGAAAGCGGTCTTGTGCTGGTCTTCCGGAGCGATAGCAATTTGATTGTACCCCGAATACCCGTCCAGAAAGCAATAATACTCGTATCCGGCCAAACGATCTAGCATTTGATCAATAAATGGAAGTGGAAAATGATCCTTCCTCGTCGCCGCATTAAGTAGCCGGTAGTCGATACAAACTCTCCATCCCGTGACTAGCCTTGTCGCGATTAATTCATCTTTCTCGTCCTTGATCACGGTCATACCCCCTTTCTTAGAGACGACTTGAGTAGGACTCACCCACTCACTATCGGAAATCGCATATATCATCCCGGCATCTAACAATTTGAGCACCTCTTTTCTCACAACCTCTTGCATTGCCGGATTTAATCTTCGTTGCGGCTGCACCCTCGGCTTATGATCGCCTTCTAGCAAAATCCGGTGCATACAAATAGAAGGGCTTATTCCCTTAATGTCCGAAATCGTCCATCCAATCGCCCCTTTGTGTTTTCGCAGCACCCGTAATAGCTTCTCCAAGTTAGTAGGTCCGAGAGAAGAAGAAACTATCACGGGATAAGACTCGTTCTCGCCCAAGAAGCAATATTGTAAGTGATCCGGCAAAGGCTTAAGTTCTAACTTTGGCACCTCGATCGATCGGTCCTCAGCGACAACTCCCCCTTGAACGGGTTTGTTGACATCAAGATAGCATACATCCCTCTCATTAGATCGGAACTCGTTCGCCTCCAACATTCGAACATACTCTGGCAATTCCTCATAAATTTCTTCAACATCAGAATGTGAGTAAATGGAGTGTGAAATGCAATGCTCCAACAAGTCGGTTGGGGGCGGCATAATAGACTCAATTGTATAACATTCCTCGGGCGCATCCTCGGGCTTCTTCATCGCGTCATAGATGGAAATTTTCAGATTTTGATCATTAACCCGAAAAGTAAGATCATCCTCTTGGACATCGATAAGTGCTCTCCCCGTCGCTAGAAACGGTCTCCCAAAGATCAGTGGTTGATTCTCGTCCTCGGGCATATCAAGAACTACGAAATCGGCTGGGAAGATTAAGTGTTGGACTCTAACGAACACATCCTTCACAACTCCCCTCGGATAAGCGATCGACCGGTCCGCCATGAGTAGAGAAATGGTAGCCGGCTTCATCTCCCCAATCTTCAACCTCTTAAAGATGGATAGAGGCATAAGATTGATGCTTGCCCCGAGATCACACAACACATTACGGAACGTTTGGTCGCCAATCATGCATGTAAAAGTAAAACATCCCGAATCCTTCTGCTTGAGCGGGAGCTTGTTTTGAATGATAGCGCTACACTCCTCTGTCAAATTTATTGTTTCAAACTTTCCCAACTTTCTCTTGCTTGCCACAGCGTCTTTCAAGAATTTCACGTACCCCGGCATGTCTCTCAAAGCGTCTAGAAGTGGAATGTTGATATTCACCTTTTGAAACATGTCGATAAATCGTTGAAGCTTTTCATCATGTCTCGACTTGGCCAATCGCTGTGGAAATGGAGCTTTTATCTCAAAATCCTTCACATTCGAACTTCCAGGAGCCTTTCGGCCGATAGGGGGGTCGATAGGATCCACTGCCGGCATTCTGTCTGGGTATCGGGTGGGCATATCGGCCGATAGGCTTGGCCGATGGGCCTGCTGCATTTCATCTTCTTTCTCGTTCTCGGCTCCCGTTTCTAGTACATCCTTGTTTCCAGATTCCTTAACTCCAGCCCCATGATTACTGTACCTTGTCCCACTCCGAAGCTCGATTGCGTTGCATTGTTGCGTCTTCGGGTTGGTCTCTGTGCTGCTCGGAAAATGGCCCGGCTTATGAAATCCGGCTTGGGCGTTCGCCATTTGACTCATTTGGGTCTCCACCATCGACATCTGCTTTGTCAAGGCTATCACTGAGTTTCCAATTGATGTCACACTATGCTCGAGAGCCCCGAACCTCTTGTCTGCTTTATAAATAAAATCCTTTTGACTTGCCTCTAACCGTTCCAACATCTCTTCCATCGGTGTCTTAGCAATCGGCTCTTGAATAACCCCGTTTTTCACGTTAAATCCCGGTGGTGGCTGGAGAGCATTGTTCGGGTTGGCATAAGAGAAATTAGGGTGGTTTCGATTGTTCGGATAATAGTTCCCCCTATTTCCCCCTTGCCGGAAGTTTCCTCCTTGCACGTAATTTGCATCCTCTTCAATTGCAATAGGCTCGTTTAGCTCTTCAAAAACTGCATTGACTCCCGAAGTCTTTTTTTTAGCATCTCAAGCTCTTTTTGTTGTTTTTCAAATTTTGCCTTCAAATCACCGTAGGCGTCCTCGTCACCGGATGGAACCTTTCTTCTCGTCATCTTCCTATCGGTCACCTCCTCGTAATCATTGTTGACTGCTAGCTCGATGAGATTCTTGGCCTCTTCATAATCGTTAGCAAGAAATCCCCCTTTCGATGAATAGTCCAACTCTCTTCTAGCCTTCCTCGTCAAACCCCGATAAAACCGAATATAGATTTCCTCCTTGTCAATTCCATGCTGTGGGCATTTGCGAAGTAGCTTCTTAAATCGGATCCATGCCTCGTATAAGTATTCATCCTAATATTGCTCGAATTGCAAGATATTGTTGATTTGTTTTTGCACCTTCGAGGGAGGATAGAACTGTGCTAAGAACAACCGAGTCATCTCTCTCCAAGTACCAATTTCCTTCCGATCTAGGCTCTTGTACCAATCTAGCGCATCGTCTTCTAAAGAGAACCGGAATAGGCGGAGATTAATGACATCCGGAGGCACTCCGTTTTGCTTGATGGTGGCACATATGTCCAAAAACGACTCAAGGTGAGCGTTTGGATCTTCATTAACTCCTCCTCCGTATGTTTGAGACTTCACCGTAGCTATGAGGGATGGCTTCAGCTCGAAGTTGTTGGCATCAATCTTTCCCCAACCTCCTTCTTGATAATCGTCCAGCTTAGGTCGAAAGCGGGCATTCAAAGGGATCTTCTCGGGACGAGCGAGTTCTCGTGCTGGGTCAACAATGCCGGCCATGGTATCAACGAAAGGTATAGAAATAGTCTCGGTTCTCGCTTCTTGCTTCTTCCTCCTCAAAGACTTCTCGATTTCCGGATCCAAAGGAAATAAGTCCTTTCCTTGGGATCTTGTGATCATGCACCGCCTACAAAGAAGAGAAAACAAGATGTGAGGAAACGAGATCGAAAATTAATAATAATAGTAAACAACCTAAAGTAACAATCTCTTCTTTTTCGAATTATCCCCTAAAGTTTTCTATCAATTCCCCGGCAACGGCGCCAAAAATTGATCGCTGGGATTCGCGTAGTGTGGTTTTCAAATCCGATCAATTTTAAAATTTGTAAAACCTCGGAGTATTTCCAAGGTGTCGAACCCAAGGGAATTGATGTGTCGAAAATAAAGGAAGTAACTCTACTCAAAATTTGACTGTTATTTAGGAATCCGAAATATTGGTTTGTTTCTAATTATCTAAATTTAAAGATCGAAAAATAAAAATTAAATAAAAGATGAATTATCTAAATCAAGCAAATAAAGCAAATTAGCAAGATAAAATCACAAGTCGAAAGGTAATTGATCCTAGGGTAGTATCATCTAATTGAGTTCACACAATTCATTCACTTGATTCCTTTTCCCCAAATTTTAATTCAATCTTAGAAATAATCACTCGGCCGATCTAGAATTCCTATCAAGGCAACCTAGAAAGATAGTTAATTTAAACCCTTTTCCCCGCCAGGGCTCAAAGAATTTAAATCACTTAAAAAGCGCCAACTTATTTATCTATGATTTATCTTACTCCGTCAGGTCTTAAGATTAAATCATATTGTGCATCAAGTATTTCCACTAATTAATTACTCCTTCCGGGCAAAATCAATTAGCTAGCATGCATCGATTAAGGGCCCTTTAATCTAACATGAGATTTAACACAACTTGATCACAAGCCTAAGATGAAAGGTAACAAGGTAATCAAAGGAACATCATGTGAACATCAATTAAATTTACTAACCCTAGAATCAATCAAAGGAATTAGCCAGACATAATTGAAATTAAACAAGACATAGATGAAGAATGCATATTATTAATATGAAAAGAGAGATTACAACCCTTACGGATGAACTCCGAGTCTTCAATCTCTGAAAAACAATAATAATTCTCCTCCAAAAAGTTCTTGCATCCAAGGAATAAATCTTGCTAAAAACATGTAAAATTATGCTAAATATGATAAAGGATGAAAAAGAATGATTTAAGATTGTCAAAGATCATAAAACTAGGTCTAGGAGGGGTGTATATAGCCTATGGGAGTTAAAATCTCGATTAGCCCTAATCTAGGAAACAAAATCTATCCAAAAGAGTCATAATCCGTCAAAATACGAGAGTCCGCTGGGCAGCCTATCGGACTGGCCTATCGGCCGATAGGCTGGCCGATAGTTGGTTCGTCGATCTCTTCACTCGATAGGGCAGGAACTCCTTTCGGACGGACCTATCGGCCGATAGGCTGGGCCGATAGGGTGGTCTGTCTCTTGCAAAAAATCCGTTTCTTCCGTCCGCGACTCGACTCTCGGTCCTTTGTCTCGTTTTGGGTCCTTTTGGCTCTAAAAACCTGCAAACACACTAAAACCAACCCAAACGCATAATACGGCTCGACTAATCATAAATAAGCCAAATACGAGCACATTAATCACGAAACGAGATAAAAACCTAGTATAAAATCCTAGAAATAAGTGGTAAAATTACCACTTATCAGTTATTCAAGATAATCATTTCAAGAATTTCATCAGATAATCATGTCATTTCAGTAAATCATTCATATAATAACTAAGTTAGAGCATGTATACTCATTTTCGTCATCTCATGACGTAATCATAACGTGATAATCATGCGGGAAATATAATCATTATGCGACCTTCCTACTTCAGTATGGAGAGAGCTGTCAGGGGATGCACGGGAAGAGGCTGCGGTGCGGGCCGAAACCCGAGAAATAATCACTCGCTGCCGGGAAATCGTGCCCAGGACTCGGCTCGATCAGAAGATGTTCGGGTTGATCCACTCACTTTTATGCAGGCCATGATGACCCATGTGCAGTTGCTCAATCATCATTGCGCCACTCTGGCCGGATTAATCGAGAGAACTCTCCCGTATGAGCCAGCTGCTAAGGAAAGTGCTGAACAACAACCTTCATCTGTCAGCAAGAAATCAACGAAGCGTAATCAATCCGAAGGCGGTCAGCCAACCTTCAAGAAGCCTCGTGTGAGACCTATCGTTTCTGAGCGACCTCCTACGGCGCAAAATCATGCGGGATCTCGATCCCAGCGGCTGCTCGCCATCACCTGTTTCAATTGTGGAACGCCGGGTCATTACAGCACTGAGTGTCTGAAACCGTCTATCACGTGCTATATTGTGGGAATTTTGGGCATAAGGCCCGTTTTTGCCGAAAGGACTCCAAGTCGGCTCCGGCGGCATCTCAGGCCCCGAAGTAATCAGCGTTTCAGAATCAGACTACTTTGTCAACGTCGTTTAAGACAATGGTAGCAAATAGAGTTGGAGCTCGTATTTATCAGACGGGAGCGTCCGGTTCGGGGGCCGGCAAGTCCCAGATTCATGTGATGAGGAGGATCGACGATCCGGTGGCCCGAATGATTTCAGGTATACTCGTAATTTTATTTCAACCTGTGTGTACCTTTTGATGCTGGTACACCGCATTCATTCATTTTTGAATCATGCTTGAGTAGACTTATTTCGGGATAGTCCTATTACTTGTGAACCTCATACCATCGGTCTACCTGACGATGGAAGAATTTTCGGAATCATACCGAAGTAAGCTTAGTGACCGCGATTGGTTGGTGGACCTAATCGTGGTGAATTTATCTTAGGACGATGTAATTTTCGGTATTAGTTGGTTTAATCGTCTTGATACTATCCTCAGTGTTTGTTAGCGTTTGGTCGCTATCTTTCCGTCGTTGGTTGTCGAATGGGTGCTTCAGGGAAGTAATCCCCGTCGTTCCAGTAGAATTATTATTATGGCGGAAGCAGAGAAATTCCGCAATCGAGCTATTCAATCATTCATTGCACCAGTTTCATCGATTGGACTTTCTAAGGCAATCGAGTCATTCAATCATTCATTGTATCATTTTCATCGATTGACCTTTCTAAGGCAATCGAGTTATTCAATCATTCATTGCATCATTTTCATCGATTGGCCTTTCTAAGGCAATCGAGTCATTCAATCATTCATTGTATCATTTTCATCGATTGACCTTCCTAAGGCAATCGAGTTATTCAATCCTTCATTGCATCATTTTCATCGATTGGCCTTTCTAAGGCAATCGAGCTATTCAATCATTCATTATATCATTTTCATCGATTGACCTTCCTAAGGCAATCGAGTTATTCAATCCTTCATTGCATCATTTTCATCGATTGGCCTTTGTAAGGCAATCGAGCTATTCAATCATTCCTTGTATCATTTTCATCGATTGGCCTTTCTAAGGCAATCGAGTTATTCAAACATTCATTGTACCATTTTCATCGATTGGCCTTTCTAAGGCAATCGAGATGTCCAATCATTCATTGTATCACTTTTTATCGATTGACCATTCTAGGGCAATCGAAATGTTCAATCATTTGTGGTATTATTGTCATCGATTGACGATGTATTTCCAGACGAGTTATCTGGTTGCCTTCACATAGAGTAGTGGAATTCAGGAGTGAGTTGGAGCCGGTACGTCCCCTTTATCGAAGGCACCGTATCGGATGGCCCCGACCAGAATGCAGGAGTTGAAGATTCAACTTTAGGAATAGTTCGAGAGAGGTTATCTCCGACCGATTGCGTTCCCGAGAGGAGCACCAGTGTGATCTGTCAAGGAGAAGGATGGCTCGTCTCGTGTGTGTATA
The DNA here is from genome assembly GCA_033398695.1 of Orobanche coerulescens. Taxonomy (NCBI): domain Eukaryota; kingdom Viridiplantae; phylum Streptophyta; class Magnoliopsida; order Lamiales; family Orobanchaceae; genus Orobanche; species Orobanche coerulescens. The sequence goes on from CM065801.1 coordinate 117,309,553, forward strand.
AATTATCAAGAGTTGAACAGGGTGATGATCAAGATTAGTACCCCTTACCCGTATTGATGATCTTTTAGATCAACTTCAGGGAGCTTCATTATTTTCCAGGATCGACTTAAGATCTGGATATCACCAGTTGCGGATTCGAGAGTCGAATATCGCGAGGACGGCGTTTCGAACACGCTATGGTCATTATGAGTTCGTAGTTATGCCGTTCGGGCTAACTAATGCACCTGCGGTATTCATGGAGTTAATGAATCGGGTTTTCATCGACTTTTTAGATCAGTTTGTTGTTGTCTTCATCGATGACATTTTGGTTTATTCTCGTAGCCGAGAGGAACACGAGGTTTATCTTCATCAGGTTCTCGACGTGTTGAGACGAGAGCAACTTTATGGAAAGTTTTCTTAATGTGAGTTTCTGGATGTCCGAAGTGACTTTTCTCGGACATGTAATTTCATCAGACGGAGTTCGTGTCGACCCTCAAAAGACGGAGGCTATCTGAGATTAGTTACCTCCGAAGAATGTTAAGGAAATTCGAAGCTTTCTCGGATTAGCCGGTTGTTATCGGCGAATTGAGGAAGGGTTTTCTAAATCGCTCAATCAATGACGAACCTTTTGCGAAAGGGTAAGAAATACACGTGGTCCAACGTGTGTCAGCGGAGTTTTGAGGAACTCAAGAACCGGTTAATTTCAGCACCTGTCTTTTTCTTGCCAGAAGGGACGGAAGGATTCGTGGTTTTTAGTAACGCGTCCGGACACGGTCTCGGATGTGTATTAATGCAGGATGGGAAGGTTATTGCCTATGCTTCACGGCAATTGCGACCTTACGAAGTTAATTATCCGACCCATGACCTGGAGCTAGCAGCCATGGTTACCGCGTTGGGAATTTGGCGTCATTACCTTTATGGCGTCACCTGTCAGTTATTCACCGATCATAAGAGTTTGAAGTATATATTTACTCAGAAGGAGTTAAACATGCGACAGAGGCGGTGGTGGGAACTAATCAAAGATTATGATATCGGGATCCTGTGCCACCCGGGTAAGGCAAACGTGGTTGCCGATGCCTCGAGTCGTCGTGGCATGAATACGATCTGGGTGATCGAGGACCGCTTAACTAAGTCAACTCATTTCCTTGGGATTAAGGATACGTGGGGTCCCGAGAGACTTGCCCAGCTGTTCATCAAAGAGATAGTGAGATTGCACGGCACTCCTAAGAGTATCGTTTCTGATCGTGACGGGTGATTCGTGTCTCATTTTGGAAATCAGTTCATCGTGCTTTGGGAACTCAGATTAATATCATTACCGTTTTTCATCCTCAGTCCGACGGACAATCAGAGAGGACTTTTCAGACATTGGAGGACATGTTGAGGGCATGCGTCCTCGATTAGTAGACGATTGGGAAGCCCAATTACTGTTGTTTGAGTCCACGTATAGTTTAGTTGGCATGCTGCGATGAAGGTAGCACCTTACGAGGCCTGGTACGGTCGTCGTTGTCGATCTCCCTTGTGTTGGGACGAACCATCAGAGTCAATCGGCACCGAGCCCGATATGCTTATAGCCGCCCGGGAGAAGGTAGCTTTGATCAAGAGTCGTATGTTGACAGCGCAGAGTCGACAGAAATCGTATGCGGATAATCGTCGTCGACCACTAGAGTTCGAGACGGGTGACCACGTTTTGGTCAAGGTATCCCCGAGTCGAGGTATTTTTCGTTTCGGAAAACGGGGGAAGTTGAGTCCGAGATTCATTGGACCGTTTGAAATTTTGGATCGAGTAGGCGAGTTAGCTTATCGATTGGCTTTACCTCTGTCTTTGAGCCGAATTCATAATGTGTTTCACGTCTCTCAGTTGCGGAAGTATGTTGCCGACCCGAGCGACATACTTCAGTTCGACGAAATCGAGATCGCGGATGATCATTCGTACGAGGAGCGTCCTGTACGAGTGTTGGAGCGGCGAATCAAACAGTTGAGGAACAAGACGATCCATTTGGTCACGATTCAGTGGTCTAGACACGGAGTCGAAGAGGCCACTTGGGAAACCGAGGAGAGTATGCGGGAGAGTTATCCCGAGTTGTTTGACCCTTAGTTTCGGGGACGAAACTCTTTTAAGGGGGGGAGTATGTAATACCCGGTTGTAATTCATTCATTTTCATTCAGTAATTATCAGTCTGTAATTGTCACTCAGTAATTTTCACTCATTATAATCACTCATCATTCATGAATCATTCATTTGCGTTCACTGTTGGCATGTTGTAATCGTATATCAGTTACCGATCGTCATTTTATCTCCGTTTTTAGAACGAGACGGGAATATTATCATTTTCATTGTGATTGATAGCCTTGTACTGGGAGTATCATCTTTGGCTCGTGTTAGACTTATTCACTTTCGCATTCGTTTGGTATGTCGGATCATTCATCAGTCGTAGCGAGGAATCGGAATCATCGGATTTATTCACCGTGGCCAGCATTGAGTTACGGCCGTAAGGTTCTGGGATACGTCCGTAAGTTCAGCGGGTACGGCCGTAAGGCTGGCGATTCTGACGTACGTGGTCGGCCAGTGCCAGGCATTTTGGCCGAAGGCGAGTTACGGCCGTAAGGAGGGTTAGTTACGGCTGTAAGTGGTGTTCGTAAATTTTAAGTGTTGTCGACCAAGGGTGACTTACAGCCGTAAGGGTTGCGGCATACGGCCGTAAGTCGAGGAAGGTACGGCCGTAAGGCTTGGCCGGTTATGGCCGTACGCGGCAGGCAGGGTGCCTAGCCGTTTTCGACGAAGAGGGCTTACGCCTGTAAGTTTGGCTGGATACGGCCGTATCATCCGAGTTACGGCCGTAAGGTGTGCGGTTACGGCCGTAAGGGTGTCGACGGATGTTTTTGACGAAGGCGGGTTACGCCCGTAACTCAGGAACGGTTACGGCCGTAAGTATGTCGGCAGGCTTTCGGACGAAGCCGAGTTACGGCCGTACGAGTTGGACGGTTACGGCCGTAAGGCCGTTGACCTGGAATGTTACGGCCGTAAGAGGGCCGAGTTACGGCCGTAACTTCCGGCAGTAAAGGACTTTGCCGGGTCATTTTTTCCTCACTTCTTCATTTTTCCATCTTTATCCGAGAGAGAGGGTTGAGGGAGAGATTTTGCCATCATCAATCACTTGAGTGTGTAATCTTCATCATCTTCATTCATTTGGGATGCTTGGATACTCGTTTTAACTCGTGTTCATCGGATCGAAGTGGTTGGATCTTCAAGAGGTAATTCCTTCAACACTTTGGATTTCGATTTTGTGTTGAGGTATGATGTTTTGGACGTTATAATCATGTTATATGAAGGGATATGTATATGATTATGAGTTTGTATAAGGATTCATTGGATTATTGAGGGATTATTCAAGAACACTTTGAATATCGAGTTGGATTTGGGGATTTTCGATTAATTGTTGTTATAATCACGTTTTTGGGTATTCATAACGGATTATTGATCGTATTGAAGATGTTTTGTTGGTTTGAAACACTTCTTGGGGATTTGAGGTTGGTTTTATTGAGGTTTGGTGGTAATAAATCGAAGTTGGCCACAAAGTGTTCGATTTAATGCCCCAATGAACTTGGTTTAATCGTATCGACGTTTTGAGTTCGTTATATTCGTGTTTGTTACGTATGGTGAACGGATTGTTGGTTATTGTATTATTCAAGGTTGTTCGAGCGACCGATATCTCAATTAGGACGTTGTTCGTGGAAGGATAATTGTCACCGGTGTTGTGTAAGTTAATTCTTACTCGGTTAAAAGGATATTCATCCCTTTTGTTGTTGTTCATTCATAATCATAACTCATTCATCAGTGTATTAACCGTATCAAACTTGTTATTGTCAATTAATCACTTCAGTCATAAGGAACGACGGTTCCAATCTTTTCATTGAGCTGTCATTTATTTCACTACCATTCCACCTCGGTGAGTCATTATTCATTTTCGATGTCACTTTTGTTATATCGTGGCATTCCGGGTCATACTCGCGTGCCGGTTGGTATGTGTTGGATTTTCATGTCGGGCACGTTTAAGTCGTGTGTTGGTTGTTGGCTTCACATTGGACTGTGCACACGAGTCATATTGTCTCGTGAGACTGATTAGGTACAAGACCACATGTGTATTCGATCGATACTCGTTGGTGGCTTGTGCACGGACACATTTCCATCCCGGGCGTAGTGTGGTACCACTCTTTGAGCCGTACTGTTAGTTGATTCATATAGTATGTTTGATTGCGTATGTTTCGACAGGATATTTCATAACTTCAGATATAATCATGATTGTGTATTTTCAACCCTTGAGGATTGTTTGTTCTGTGTAATTGACCCCGGCTGGGGATTTTGTTTTTCAGGTCATTGCAAGGCAAAAGCACGCGAATAGCATGTTGATGTCGAGGAGTCCCAGTGATACTAGTAGGGGCCCCCGATCTTTCAGTTATTCATGTTATTGTCCTTTATTTTCCGCTGCAACCTTTCATTTGGATACTCCGTTGCATTCAGTGTTGTGTATTTTATCTCCATATAAAATACACTAGTATTCGGTATTGTCCTGGTGTGATGTAACTAAACTCCTCATCGAAGTAATTATTGTTGTAATGTGGTTTGGTACTACATTTATCCTGTGTAATTCAATCATTTTCATTTGCCTGGTGGGTCCCAGTTGGGGATCTACGGCACTGTAATATCCGCCTGGTTTGGGGTGTTACAGTTAATCACTTGTATATTGTTACCCATGATTAACATGTCATCTATATAAAGACACACAATAACATAACCGTTATTAGTGTTCTTAATATATACACATTTATCACACTCGTTTATTTTAAAACCATTTGATAACATTACATTATCAAATTTCAAGTTCCACTATAGTGGAGCTTGTTTCAATCTATATAGAAACTTAACCAGTTTGCATACCTTTTCTCTTGTCCAGGTACTACAAACCCTTTAGGTTGTTCCATATAGATCTCTTCATCCAGATCACCATTCAGAAAAGCAGTCTTAACATCTATTTGATGAATCTCAAGATTGTGCAAAGCAGCAATTGCGAGAAGCACTCGAATAGATGTAATTCTCGTTACAGGTGAATAGGTATCGAAAAAATCATACCCTTCCTTCTGTTTGAAACCTTTGACTACTAAACGAGCTTTATACTTGTCAATTGACCCATCAGCCTTGTACTTTCTTTTAAGGATCCATTTGCATCCTAAGGGCTTACAACCTTCAGGTAAATCAACCAAAACCCAAGTTTGGTTTTATAAAATTGAGTCAATTTCACTCTGAACAGCTTCTTTACAGAGCAACCCGTCTGGTCTGGCATAAGCTACTTTGATCGACGTTGGTTCTTCATCCAACATGAATGCTATGTAGTCAGGTCCAAATGTCTTTGGTGTCCTAACCCTACTACCACGTCTCGTTTCTACATCTTCCAGACTAGATCTCAATCGCTTACGTGACTTTGGATCTACATCCACAGATTTTGAACTTGTTCCTTCATCTTCAACTCTATTGCTAGAATTATTCTCAACTTTATCATTATCCTTACAAGGATATATGTTTTCAAAGAATACAGCATTCCTTGATTCAATTGTTGTTCCCACAGTCATTTCAGGAACTTCTGACTTGTGGATAACAAACCGATAGGCACTACTGTTCAGTTCATACCCAATAAAGATACAATCGACCGTCTTAGGTCCGATTTTAACTTGTTTAGGTAGAGGTACCTCAACCTTAGCCAAACACCCCCACACTTTGAGATATTTGTATGAAGATTTTCTACCTTTCCACAACTCATAAGTGGTAATATCCTTACCTTTGCGTGGAATCTTGTTCAATATGTAGTTGGCTGTCAAGACAGCTTCCCCCCACATATTCTGGGGCAACCCTGAACTAATCAATAAGGCATTCATCATATCTTTAAGTGTCCGATTCTTACGTTCAGCAACGCTATTAGATTGTGGTGCATATGGAGTTGTTGTTTGATGAATTATACCGCTTTCGTTGCATAATTCCTCAAACGGGGCTACATATTCGCCACCTCTATCGCTTCGAACCATCTTGATACGACAGTCTAATTGATTTTCGGCTTCATTCTTGAAGTTCTTAAAAGCTTCAATAGCCTCATCTTTACTTCTCAAAAGATAAAGACAACAATATCTTGTGCAGTCATCGATAAAAGTGATAAAGTACTTCGTACCACCTCTAGTTTGCACAAACTTTAAATCACACACATCTGTGTAAATTAATTCAAGGGGTTGTGTGTTTCGTTTTACCGAATGAAACAGAAGTTTCGTCATTTTTGCTTCAACACAAATCTCACATTTGTTTTGAGTATTGACTTCATTTAATTTTAGTAAATCTAAGTTTACTAATCTTTTTATAGCATTTAGATTCACATGACCTAATCTACAATGCCATAAATCGAACACTCGATCAAGTAAGAGGAAGCAGTAGCATTTTCATTAGCATTACTGGACTTGGTTACATGGCGTTTAGCCAAAGCATTAAGTTTAAAGAGTCCCTCCGTGAGGTAACCCTTACCAAGAAACCTATCAAACTTTTTTATGATAATTCTATCTGACTCAAACACTAGTTTAAACCCCTTTTTAACTAGTATAGAGCCTGAGATCAAATTCTTCCTCATATCAAGAACATGAAGCACATTCTTCAAGGTGAGTGTCTATGTGGACGTAAGTTTGAGGTCCACTTCTCCAACTCCGATAATTTCAGATGAAGCTGGATTCCCCATGTTGAGCTTCCTCCCCTCAACAGCTTGATAGTTCTTAAACTGGCTCCTATCGGCACCAACGTGGGCGGTCGCACCGATGTCGACGTACCAACCACCTTGGTTCTCAACGTGGCTGACTTCTTCGGTGACCACAACAGCAAGTTCATCCTATTTCCATCTGCCGTTAGTCTCGGTGATGTTGGCAACATGTTTCTTCTTCTTGTTGGCCTTCGGCTTTCGACAGTCTTTCGCCGTATGCCCATGTTTGCCACAGTTGAAGCAATCGCCATCAAACTTCTTGACTGGTTGCTTCCCTTTGCTCTTGTTTTGGACACTTAGACGAGCTCTTTTATTGGAGGGACCGCCATGCTCCAACAGATTGGCCTTAGCATCTATCAGGCCTTTTGGTTTGTGGTCATTTTTGCACACATCTGACTCGATGCGCAGTTTCACAATCAAGTCTTCAAGAGTCATCTCCTTTCGCTTGTGTTTGAGATAGCTCTTGAAGTCTTTCCAACTTGGGGGCAACTTCTCGATCACAGTTGCAACAGTGAAAGCGTCCGGCAGGACCATTCCCTCGGCATTGACATCATGAATGATGAGCTGGAACTCTTGCACTTGTTCCATGATTGGCCTTGAGTCAACCATCTTGTAGTCCAGATACTTGGCGACTACAAACTTCTTTGTACCTGCATCATCACTACGGTACTTCTTTTCAAGTGCTTCCCATATCTCTTTTGATGTGTTTACAACAGAATAAACATTGTACAAACTATCTTCTAAGGAATTCAGAATAAAGTTTTTACAAAGATAGTCTCCATTGTGCCAATTGTCATAGGCAGCTCGGACTATGAAACTAGTCTCTTGAGCACTTGGCGCCGGTGGCGCATCTTCCTTAAGAAAGTTCGCAAAGCCCAATATTGTCAAATAGAACAACATCTTCTGTTGCCACCTTTTAAAGTCGGCTCCACCAAACTTTGGCGGCTTCTCGGCGGCAGGCATCATCCTTGGCCCCGAGGTTGTTCCAAAAAAGGAACCACTCGTGTTGAACCCGTAGGCTCCAACACTAGATCCTAACATGGATCCAACGGTACCACTAAAAGTGGAACCTATGGTGCCACTCGAGGTGGATCCACCGATAGTCAGAAAGGGGTTCGAAAACACCTATGGAGTTGTTGATGAGGCAGTTGAGCTCATCATGCTGGACATGGTTGCGGCAATGGTGTTTGCCACGTTCGAAGCGGCGGTCGTGGAGGCAAAGGCAGCGGTGGTGTTGGAGTCGGTGGAAGCAGCGGTCGTCATCTCCAGTTGTAGGATTTAGCAAGCAAATATTTGTCTTGCGCTTGTTGAAAAATCTGTGTTACAAACATGCTGGGCGGAAAAAGAAATTACAACTGGACTACAAAAATTACAACTCGAAAACAGAAACTACAAACTCGTACGGAAATGCAAATACAAAACCCGAAACAGAATTGAAAACACAAGAAAATAAATTATAAAGTCGTAAACTAATGCCGAGTCGAGGAATCCTCTATCCACAAGACGAAATACACCCCGGTAGTGCTCTCGGTTATGACGTATCGCCCCCAAATATAAAATGGCAACGTCTCGTAGGGAGTAGCACCACAAGACCTACGAGCTCCGACGAACTTGAATGAAACGAGGACGAAGCTGATACTATGAACTGTATGCTTTATGCTGGAGTTTCGAAAATTGCATGTGCAGAAGCAAAGGAATGCATGCCTATATATAGGCCATCTCACCCGCAGTGGATTTAAACACAGCCCTTATGGCTGTCATAATGCAGGCATTCATGCCTGCATTGAACACAGGAGTTACACAATTCAAGGCAGTGGTTACTGCCCGTTTTGAATTTGAACAGGCAGCCTTAACACCTCCCCATAACACCTGGGAGGTTACTGCACGTTTTTTGGCTGAGTTTGAACAGTCCAGATGCACCTGGACTATAATCAGCTCCTTAACCATTTGGCGGATGTACATGGACATCCTTATGTGCACATACGAACCCAACTACGTTGTTGAGCTTGTCCAAAAAATTTTTTAAGCTAGCCCAAGGCCTAGCTCACGGCCAAGCCCAAAGACCAGCCCAAAGACCAATTGCCAAGATCCAAGATCCGAGATCTAAGATCAAGATCAAGATCAAGGCCAAGGCCAAGGCTCAAGGTCCACGGCACGCGGCACGCAGCACGCGGCTCGCGGCCGCGGTCGAGACGAGGCGAGGCGGGCGGGCGACGGCGGCGCGCGCGTGTGTGGGCTTTAAGCCCATACACATGTGCCATTAATTATTACATGCATAAAGGTAAGTCCTTATATACTATAATAATGATGGTTCATTATTCAATGTGGGATTCCATCCATTATTAACTCACAATTAAGTGACAAACTTTAATTCACTATTTCTCACTCACCGGGAATTGGTTTAGAGAAAGTGAATATACCACGATCATCTACTCGGAACGTAGATCGATCCTATGATATTTAATTTTACAAAATAAAATTAAAATCATTAACGATTCCAACATGACGAAGACTGGAGGAAGATCCATTTCGAGAAGACGAAGATTCAAGACGAAGACTTGTAATTAGATTACGGAGTTTTTGTTTTCTAGGAACGGTCCATGAACCATATGTTGGTAGCAACTAGGTTGTGAATGGTTGTTTCATATTGTATGAATTCATCAAACGCGCTAAAATGATTAATGTGCAAAGTGTAACGTTAATCGTGAAAATTCTCCCACAACAAATTATTAAGTTTATAAGGTTTCAAGGTTTTCCTTCCCTCCATCGAGCTTTCGGGAAATTGAAATCCAAACCGGATGTGCTATGATTCCGAGTTATCGGGGTAGTCGTTCGGGGAGGACGGATAAATTACCGGGAGCGCATTGGATGCCTTCGGTTAAAGCAAATTTTATCCCTAGAAACCTGATAGGTTACCGGATAAGATTCAATTGTGAAACTGATTTGCGTCGATGGTATAAACTTAACTTGTTCACGAACCATAGAAACCGTATAGGTTGAGGGGAGTGAACAAGGGGAAAAATAAGATCGAATCATCCATTAGATGGGTTGGTGTTGGACACCACTTTATGAAAATTAATAGACTAGAAACCTGTTCGGTTGCCCTCTATTAAGATTTATAAAGAACTCGATCACCACTATGAAGTAGAGCGACGATACTTACGGATTTCACATGGGAGTGTGTTGTTTTGATAAAAAATAGTGGGAGCTGGGTAACAAGAATAGAAAAGACCTTAATTCTATACTCAGAACATAATTGAACGAGTCACTAATTAATCTGTCGTACTTAATGCAGACATAACTCTCAATATGACAATGAATCCACTCGCAATTCTACTCGAAAAGAACACCTTAATGGGACCTAACTTTTTGGATTGTATCCGCAATCTGATGATTGTCCTCAGTATAGAGGCACTGAGATACATCTTGGAGACGGACATTCCGACGCCTCCAGTGCGGACAAGAGCCAATCACGAAGAGATCGAAAACCACGAAAAGTGGGTTAAGGATGACGTAAAAGTCCGTGCATACATGATGGCTTCTATGTCTAATGAGCTTCAGAGATCTCATGAGAAAATGAATCCTGCTAGGCAGATTCTATCACTTGACCGAGCTTTATGGTGAGCACAGTAGAACTGCTAGATATGAGATATCCAAGCAATTGTTCGGTGTAAGGATGAAGGAAGGTGAGAAGGTTGGGGAACACGTCCTAAAAATGATATCCATGATCGAGAGATTGGAGGCTCTTGATTTTGAAATGGAAACTTCTCTCCAAACCGACCTTATCCTACAGTCTCTCCCTGATTCCTTCTCACAGTTTGTTATGAACTTCAACTGCAATGAGATTGCATGTAATTTAGCTGGGCTAATGAACAAACTTGTGACCGCTCAGTCTCAGATGAAGACTCCGTGGATGAAGGAGTCTGCTCTTGTGATTTCTTCTGGACCTCGGAGGTCTAAGAATAAGAAGAAAAAGACCAAGAAGCAAACTGGACCACACGTTAAGGACCTTAAGGGTAAGGGCAAGGCCCCGACGGTTCCGAAGAACAAGAAAAAGAAGGATGCCTATCTCAAGTGCGGTGAGCTGGGCCACTGGGCTAGAGACTGTCCGATTCTTCATGGCACTTCAGGTACAGAACTTTTAGTTTTGGAAATAAATTATTCTGCTACAGTATTTTCTACTTCCTGGATACTGGATTCTGGTGCTAGTTCTCATATTTGTACCATGAATCAGGATCTGGAACAAAGTAGGAAGCTTGGAGCTGGATAAGTTATGATCACAGTCGAAAGCGGGCATAGTGTCGAGGCAATCGACATAAGATCACTTCTTTTGGGTTTAGAATCCGGCTTTGTTTTAACTTTAGAAGATGTACTTGTTTTGCCCAAGGGGCACAAAAACATTGTATCCATTCCGGTCATTGACCGAAAGGGATTTTCATTTTTCATTAGTGATGGTTCCTGCAAAATTTATTTCAGAAATAAACTAGTGGGTACTGCTACATTGTTAAATGGATTGTATCATCTAAATCTCAGCAACAAAGTAGTTGTGAATACTATGACTAGAAAACGTGGTAGGGATGAAACCAATCAAGTTTTGAAATGCCATCTAAGACTTGGTCATGTTGGTCAGACCAAGGTTTACAAGATGGAAAAAGATGGACTTATGGGTCTACTGGGATCAGATCCCTTTCCTACTTGTGAATCTTGCCTTAAAGGCAAAATGACTAAGTCCCCATTCACAGGGACTTTTGAAAGAGCCGCTGATAAACTGGGATTAATCCATACCGACGTATGTGGTGATTTGAAAGCAGCACATGACGGATATCAATATTTCATTATGTTTACAGATGATCATACTAGGTATGGTTATGTATACTTAATGAAACATAAACCCGAGACCTTTGAGAAATTCCAGGAATTTAAGGCCCTAGTCGAGAAACAGACTGGTAATCATATCAAAGCACTTCGGCCGGACCGAGGTGGCAAGTATATGAGTATGGAGTTTGACGAGTTCCTTAAGGAACATGGAATAGTTTCACAACTAACACCTGCAGGTACTCCTCAGTTAAATGGTATGTCAGAAAGAAGGAACCGGACCTTGTTGAACATGGTCCATTCCATGTTGGGCTATACTGACTTACCGATTTACTTATGGGGGTATGCACTCCTGACTGCCGCTTACATCTTGAACAGATGTCCTTCCAAATCCATTCCTAAAACTCTACATGAGATGTGGTAGGACAGGAAACCAAGTATTAATCATATTAGGATTTGGGGATGTCCCGCCTATGTCAAGAAGACTAAGGTGGAGAAATTGGAAGCTAGGTCCACGAAGGGATGTTTCATTGGATTCCCTTCTGGGATGATGGGTTATCTATTCTATATACCCGAAGATCGAAAGATCGTTGTTGCTTTACAAGCACACTTCCTGGAAGATGAGTTCATCCAGGAAGGCGGAGCAGGTAGAAGTATTTCTTTGGAAGAATACAATGAAACTCCTAAGGATACACCTGTGCAAGAAATTGGAACCGAACCTTCTGAAACACAAGTAAAACCACCTCGTAGGTCTAGTAGGGTGTCTCATTTACCTGAGAGGTATAGGCTTGTGCACTTGGAGGAACTAGGTCTCCTTGAGGTTCCAAGTGATAGCCAAGAGACTGACCCAACGACCTATGACCAAGCGATGGTGGATGTAGACTCCGCGAAATGGCGTGAAGCTATGGAAGCTGAGATAGACTCTATGCATGTCAATCAGGTCTGGACTCTAGTAGACTGCCCCAAGGGCATAGTGCCTATTGGGAACAAGTGGATCTACAAGAGAAAGGCTGATGGTGATGGCAAGGTTGACGCCTGTAAGGCCAGGCTTATGGCAAAGGGTTATACCCAGAAAGAAGGGATCGATTACCACGATACCTTCTCGCCCGTAGCCATGATCAAGTCTACTTGCATGATGCTTGCTATAGCTGCCTACCACAATTATGAGATATGGCAAATGGACGTAAAGACGGCTTTCCTTAAGGGATTCCTCGAGGAGGAAATCTATATGGAGCAGCCTAAAGGCTTTGTGTCCGAATTCGATATTCAGAAAGTGTGCAAGCTTCACCATTCCATTTATGGACTAAATCAAGCATTGCGTAGTTGGAACCTTCGTTTTGACGAGGCGGTCAAAGAGTTTGACTTCGTGCAAAATGAAGAGGAACCTTGTGTATACAAAAGGGTTAGTGGGAGCAAGATCGCATTCCTAGTACTATATGTGGATGACATTCTACTAATAGGAAATGATGTGGGAATGCTCAGTTTTGTGAAAGCTTGGCTTTCGAGTAATCTCTCCATGAAAGACTTGGGAGAAGCTACCTATATTCTTGGTATTCGGCTCTACCGGGATAGAGCGAAGAGAATAATAGGTCTTTCCCAAGCCCTCTATATAGATAAAATCTTAAAGCGATTTAAGATGGATGATTCTAAAAGAGGGTTCCTACCGATGCGACATGGAATAAAACTCTCCTTGAAAATGTGTCCTCAAAGTGAGGAACAACGAAAGGAAATGAGTAATATACCATATGCTTCGGTCGTGGGTAGCCTTATTTATGCTATGTTGTGTATAAGACCTGACATCGCGCATGTTGTAAGCGTGGTGAGTAGGTTTCAGGCAAACCCAGGTAGGGAATATTGGACTGCCGTAAAGAATGTTCTCAAGTACTTAAGAAGGACTAGAGATATAGTTCTGATGTATGGCGGTGGAGAATTGGATGTGGTGGGATTCACTGATTCGGACTTCCAAGGACTGAAGGACGATCGATGTCTACTTCTGGCTATATATTTACTCTTAATGGAGGAGCAGTATCTTGGCGTAGCGCCAAGCAAAGCGCGACTGCTGATTCCACCTGTCAGGCTGAGTATCAAGCAGCCTCAGAGGCTTCCAAGGAAGGGTTCTGGATTAAGAAGTTTCTGGGAGAACATCAAGTGATACCATGTCTTTGCTGCACATTGTCTTTGCGACGACAACGGAGAGTCAGCGCAGGCCAAGGAGCCGAGGTTTCACAACAGCACCAAACATATTGAGAGGAAGTATCATCTCGTAATAGAATTTGTTCGCAAGGGATATATTGTGCTGCACAGAGTAGACTCGGCCGACAACGTCGCCGATCCACTGACAAGCCACTTTCTCTGACTAGCTTGGAGCGTGATAATTGTCAGTTTTGTACACTTATCCATGGTTTGTATCGATAAAATTCACCCATAATTGAGCTAGTCTACTCGTTTTTTGCTTTTAATTTATTAGTTTTAATAATTTAATTTTTATCGGATGATGATCGGATTAAATAACTGAATTACTCAAGAAACAACATGTTTAATAAATATTCTCTTTATTGAATTTTGATATATTCATGTTGTAGGGCTTTCCGAGACGAATTCGGCAGTCTTTAGGATTCAAAATCGAGTTATATATCAAAAGTTATCATCCGAAGAAGATCTGGGGCAAAAACGCAAAGTCTGAGAAATTCTGGGCCGAAAATGTAACTATCCAAGCTTCAAATGAGCAAATTTACGAAGCCACGTTACGACCGTAACATTCAGGAGTTACGGCCATAAGTCACCCTAGTTACGGCCGTAACTCCTGAATGTTACTAGTAACTCTTGACAGATTGCTATGATTTGTCTAATTTTTATACTTTTGGTGTATTATTGAGGGATGGCGCATTGATCCGATCTAATGTAATAATGCTGGAGTTTTGGAGCTATTAGATGACTTTAGGTGTATAAATAGACCCCTTAGATCCTTCATCATTCATCATTCATCTTATAATTTTCCATTTTTTTGTAAACTTTTCTTTTTGTGTGAAGAACACACTTGTGTTGTTGAGTGATCTTTGTAAGTGTGGTATAACATATGTTGTTCAGAGAGTTTATTGTTTCTATCTCCTTTATCTACTAAGGGAGTTAGGATCAATTCTTTCTCTTGATTCAACTAATAATGACCACACAAGCTTGTAATACGTGTAATAAACCCTTCATGGGCTAAGTAATCTTTAGTTGGGATTATAAACAAGGTTAGTCATGTTATTTATATTTGTATAAAGATCTATTGTGAATTACTTATTATTGTGTGTGATTTTCATTTTTTTAACAATCTTTATTTATTTGGCCAATAAATGACGATATTTATGGTCTTCATATGTTTCGAAAGAAAATATGTTTGATTAGATCAAATGATCTTCACTCTAAGTTGTTCTAGGGGATAGAAATATACCCCTAGTCCTTAGATGATTCTTTGAGTTATTTTCATAAATCCTAATGCTATGTATTGAAGCCAATCAACATAGAAATATAGTGGATTGATTCAATATGTAAGAGACGTTTTATAGTTCGAAAGAGAAACCGTCTTTTTAAAGAAAATCGAATCTACACAACATAATAAGTAAATTCATCTTATGATCTCCAATACATCTTTTATAACTAATGACGAACTAAGTTTGTAATCCCAACTATTTCATTTTATCATTTAATCAATCTATTATTATTACAATATTTTTATTTCTTTAAAATATTAGAACTATTATTGCATTTACTTTGCAACAATTAAACCAAACTCTTTAAATTGTGTGTTTCACTCATCTTAGTATCTATAAAAATAGACTAATAGTGTATAATTCAAATTATAACAAAACTTCCTTGTGGGATCGATAAACCGGACTCAAAAAGTCCACTTTACTACTTGATACGATATCGTGCACTTGCGATAGTTACACTAAAAGCGTGTCAAGTTTTTGGCACTGTTGCCGGGGAAGTATAAGTTATATTTGAAAAATTACATTATTAACTATTGTTATAAATACAACTTTTTCTTGTTGTAGATTCTCTTGTCTATGCAAAGGACGTACAATCGCGATTTAGTTTCACTAGATCCCGAGATCGAAGCCACATTCAGAAGAAGGCAAAGAGAACAAAAGAAAAACATTATTTCTTCACCATCAATGGTGGACGAACTAAATCCACGTCTCCCCCAAGGAAATGATAACGAAAGAATTCCTCCGGTGGGGGGAATACCTAATGTTCAAAACATTCAACATCAACAATATCCTATTGTGCCGGAAATAGATGAACACAACATGCTCTTTGGGGAATTCATGAACCCCCATCTTTGAGCGTTCAATCAAGTGTAATCTATCCACCATTTGGAGTGGACAATTTTCAAATTCGCCCAGATGTCATCAATCTCTTCTCCAACAACAACTCATTCTATGGAAGAACCGACGAAAATCCATATCTCCATATTAACCGTTTTGTGGAAATATGTGGAAATTTCAAATATCCAAATGTAAATGACGAGGCGATCAAAATGAGACTTTTCGTGCACACTTTGAAGGACAGATCAATAGAGTGGCTAGATACTTTTCCACCACGAAGCATAACAAATTGGCCCGAATTTGTCCAAAAATTCACCACTAAATACTTTCCACCAATAAAAGTGGCGAAACTCAAATACGAAATCTCTACATTTCGTCAACAAGATTCAGAATCATTCCACGAAGCATGGGAGAGATACAAAGATATGCTACGAAAATGTCCTAACCATGGTTTCAATTTGGGAGCACAAGTCAATTACTTCTATTCTGGAATTTTACCTTCATGCCGAGCCAATGTCGATTCATCATCAAATGGCTCACTGGGAAACAAAACTATGAAAGAGGCTTATAATCTTTTTGAGGTTATAAGTGAACAAAGTGCAAGATGGCCGCATTAAATATCCAAAAGAAACCAAATAGTGTTTTTGAAGTGGATTCTTATTCACTTATGTTGGCAAAAATTGAAGCTCTATCAAAGAAAGTCGAGGAAATGTCTTTTCAACTCCTCAACTGTGAAGACGGTGCAAACTCCACAAATTTCAGCTTTTTCATGTGAAATTTGTGGAGCAACTCACAACAAGACTATCGTCCCTTAGTGCAACAAGAGCGATCAACACCACCACTGAACAAGTGGCGTATGCTCGAGAATTTCCAAAGGCAAGCATACAATCCTTACGGGCCAACATACAATCCAGGTACAAAATCATCCAAAATTTTCTTATGCAAACAACAACAATGTGTTGAATCCAACGCATCAAGAAAAGAAGCCCGGATGGGAAGAAGCAATCACAAAGCTATGAACAACAATCAAGTATCAACAACGAAATGATGCTTCAATTAAAAATCTGGAGACACAAGTTGGCCAAATGGCCAAAATACTTTCAGAAAGATCTCATGGCATGTTACCTAGCAATACCGAGGTAAATCCAAGGGAAAATGTACAAGCTATCACAACAAGAAGTGGAGTGCAGTTGCCCGAAATTTCTATGGAAAACCATCTGGAAAAACAAAAAAATAAACAAAATCAATAATCAAAAAAAAAATCTGATACAGGACCTTCATCTCAAAAAGGTCCAATTGCTACAAAATCTTATGTTCCACCTATCCCATTTCCTCAACGGTTGAAGAATCACAAGCTCAATGCTCAATTCGGGAAATTCTTGGAAATCTTCAAAAAGCTACACATCAACATTCCTTTTGCCGATGCTCTAGCACAAATGCCAAGCTATGCAAAATTTATGAAAGATATTCTTTCCAACAAACGAAGGCTTGAAGAATACGAAACTGTCATGCTAACAGAGGAATGTAGCGCAATACTACAAAAGAAGTTGCCACCCAAGCTAAAAGATCCGGGAACTTTCACAATCCCGTGTACTATTGGTGAAGTGAATTTTGGCAAAGCTCTTTGTGATTTAGGGGCAAGTATCAACTTGATGCCCCTGTCAATTTTCAACAAATTGAACTTGGGAGAAGCAAAAGCAACAACAGTTTCACTACAATTAGCCGATCGGTCAGTCAAATATCCACGTGGGATAGTTGAAGATGTGCTCGTCAAAGTTGATAAATTCATATTTCCAGCAGATTTTATCATCCTCGACATGGAAGAAGATAAGGATATTCCCATTATTTTGGGATGACCATTTCTCGCAACCGGACGTGCTCTTATTGACGTCTATGAAGGAAAGCTAATTCTCAGAGTGGAAGACGAACATGTCATCTTCGATGTCTTAAAAACTTTGAATCAACCCTCCACAGATGAGTATTGTCTAAAAATAGACACAATTGAAGCCATGGTGAACAAGTCTTTAGAGAAAATTCTATCTAAAGGTCCTCTTGAGACATGTATAGCAAATTCTCTAACCAGCATGGAAGAAGAATATCACTTGGCCGAAACAGTTAACTATCTAGAAGCACTACCAACCTTAAGAAAGCATTCACATTTTGAAGAATTGGGGACAAGCTCCGCTAAACCCCTCCCTTCTTTACAAGAAGCTCCAACACTTGATCTCAAACCTCTACCCACACATTTGAGATACGCTTACTTGGTCGTTTCCTCAACACTTCCGGTCATCATATCTAACATATTGACCAAACTTGAAGAAGGGAAATTACTAAGGGTATTGAGAAATCACAAAAGAGCAATTGGATGGACTATTGCAGACATTAGAGGAATAAGCCCCTCTATATGCACTCACAAAATCTTGATGGAAGATGACTGCAAACCTTCAATTGAGCATCAACGACGTTTGAATCCAAACATGAAGGAAATTGTGAAGGCAGAGATTCTTAAATTACTTGACGCAGGAATCATTTATCCAATCTCAGATAGTCCATGGGTGAGCCTGTACATATGGTGTCAAAAAGAGTGGAATCACGATCATAGAGAACGAGCACAATGAACTTATACCAACACGACCGATCACAGGATGGAGAATGTGCATTGATTACAGAAACTAAACAAGACGACAAGAAAAGATCATTTTCCACTCCCATTTATTGATCGATGCTAGATAGATTGGCGGGACATTCTTACTACATTTTCTCGATGGCTATTCAGGTACAACCAAATCGTAATAGCCCCAGAAGACCAAGAGAAAACAACATTCACATGCCCTTATGGAACATTTGCCTATAGAAGAATCCCATTCGGATTGTGCAATGCTCCAGCCACATTTCAAAGATGCATGATGTCAATATTCTCAGACATGGTTGAAAAATTCATTGAAGTTTTCATGGACGATTTCTCGGTTTTCGGAGATTCATTTGATAAATGCCTAATTCACTTAGGCATGGTCTTGGAAAGATGTGAAGACACAAATCTAGTTCTCAATTGGGAGAAATGTCACTTCATGGTCCAGGAAGGAATCGTACTTGGCCATAGAATCTCACAACATGGAATTGAAGTCGATAAGGCAAAGATCCAAGTGATTGCAAAACTTCCTCCACCAATTTCGGTGAAAGGAGTAAGGAGTTTTCTCGGACATGCAGGATTCTATCAGAGGTTTATAAAAGATTTCTCAAAAATAGCAAAACCTCTCTGTTCTTTGCTTGAGAAAGATACACCATTCCTTTTCACAAATGAATGCCACGTGGCCTTTGCAACTTAGAAGGATAAGCTTACATCAGCTCCAATCATCATTTCTCCAGATTGGACTATTCCTTTCATTTTAATGTGCGATGCAAGTGATTATGCCGTAGGGGCCGTACTGGGCCAGAAGAAGGACAAAATGATGCAAGTGATTCATTATGCTAGCAGGACTATGAATGATGCTCAGCTGAACTACAAAACAACTGAAAAGAGATGCTTGCAGTGGTTTATGCCTTTGACAAATTTCGATCCTACTTATTGGGATCAAAGGTCATAGTCTACACTGATCATTCAGCTTTGAAATATTTAATGACAAAGCAAGATGCAAAGTCAAGGCTAATCCGATGGGTTCTACTTATGCAAGAATTCGACATAGAAATCAGAGACAGAAAGGGAACAGAAAACCAAGTGGCGGATCATCTCTCTAGACTCGACCAAAACAATGCTCAAGAGAAGGAAATAAATGAAGTATTTTCGGATGAACAACTGTTCCAAATCTCTAATATCCAAGAAAAACAAAATGCACCATGGTATGCTGACATCGTTAATTTCCTTGTTAGTGGAATAATTCACACAAATTTTTCCCATCATCAAAAGAAAAAATTCTTCTCCGAGTTGAAATACTATTACTGGGAAGATCCTCTGTTGTTCAGACGAGGACCTGATCAAATCATCCGGAGATGCATACCGGAAGAAGAAATGGAGAAGGTATTAGAAAGATGTCATTCCTCTCACTATGGAGGACATTTTGGGGTTCAAAACAATGACAAAAATTCTTGAAGCAGGATTCTATTGGCCCACTCTGTTCAAAGATGCACATACACTTGTCTCAAAGTGTGACCGGTGCCAAAGACATGGAAACATGTCAAAAAGAAATGAAATGCCAATGAATTTCATCGTTGAAGTTGAAATCTTCGACGTTTGGGGAATTGATTTCATGGGACCCTTTCCATCACCGTTCTCTAATGAATACATCCTTGTAGCTGTAGACTACGTATCCAAATGGGTGGAGGCTGTTGCATTACCAACAAACGAAGCTAAGGTCGTGGTAAATTTTCTAAAGAAAAATATATTCACTCGCTTCGGAACTCCGAGATTTATTATCAGTGATGGCGGATCTCATTTCTGCAATCACCAGGTTAAGGCTTTATTGACCAAATTCGGAGTAAAATACCGTGTCGCTACCTCTTATCACCCACAAACCAGTGGACAAGTCGAAGTTTCCAATCGTGAACTGAAACGTATACTTGAGATGACAGTCGACTCATCTCGGAAAGATTGGTCGAAAAAGCTGGATGATGCGCTCTGGGCTTACGGAACAACCTATAAGACACCGATAGGCATGTCTCCATTTCGTCTGGTTTTTGGAAAAGCCTGTCACCTGCCAGTAGAACTTGAACATCGAGCTTTTTGGGCTATAAAAAAATTAAACTTTGACGAACAGTTGGCTGGAAAGAAAAGGTTGCTGCAGTTAAATGAGTTGGATGAAATCCGACTCGACTCATATGAAAATGCCAAAATCTACAAAGAAAAAACAAAAAGATGGCATGACAACAGAATTCTAAGAAGAGATTTTAAAACAGGAGACCAAGTTCTGCTTTTTAATGCACGACTGCATCTGTTTCCGGGTAAGCTGCGATCACGATGGACAGGCCCTTACACGATCAAAGAGGTGTTTTCTCATGGAGCTGTGGAGATTTATAATACAACCGACGGGAGTTTCAAAGTAAACGGTCAACGGTTAAAGCCATATCTGGGAGGAGAATTCTCGACAAAGAAAGTCAATCATAATCCGAAATACCTAATTAATCGACGAGAAGTCAAGCTAAGGACGTTAAACAAAGCGCTTATTGGGAGGCAACCCAATCTCTATTATTTCGCAAATAAGTTTGGGGGTAACACGGAAGGATTCAACAACAAGAGCAAGGATCAGATCGTTCATAAAATCCAGGGAGTCTTTCTTTCATTATTCTCACACATATAATAATTATAATTTTCTAAATATATATATATATATATATATATATATATATATATATATATATATATATATATATATATACGGCCGTATCCAAAATAATACGGCCGTAAGTAGTATCATGATTTTTAACGAATGGTTTATACGGCCGTAACTCCTACATGTTACGGCCGTATCTTAAAACAGTTCCAAAAAAAAAAAAGCGAAACCATCATACGGCCGTAAGTGCGGAAGATACGGCCGTAACTAAAGAACCTGTTAGAAAAACGAATGCATCTTACGGCCAGAACTTGGATATGTTACGGCCAGAATTACTCGTCTGTATTAAAAAAACGGACTTTGCAACACATTCACAAAGCAGACGAGTCATTTGGCGGTAGCAAGAGTGCGATTTTTTTCACCTATCAATCCCTACTTTCTAAAAACTCAAATTCCTCAATACAATTCATTAACTTATCAACATTAACACATAATCATCAGGTTCTCTTTCAATCCTTGTTTCAATTTATATATTCTTGAGTTTTAGTTTTTAGTTTTTCTCTTCATATTTGTTTTTCGATTCTTATTCCCGTATGATTCGTTGATTAAATCTTGTTCATTTGTTATTATTGTTGATATTTGTGTTTTTATTTGATTCATTGATTTGTGGTGGCTTTATGGATTTGAGTTTGAATGAAAAAAACTTGTTAAAAAACTATGAATTCAAGGTGTCCGACGAAATGCCACAACGAAAATCTTTGAATTTTTTTTATGTTTTTATTGGTTTTGCTTGATGATTATAGTCGTGTGATGAAAAGGAATTAGATTTTGTTTAATTTCAGGTATGGCACCGAAGAAATCATCAAAAGGAAAAGAAAAGGTCGGTTCGTCATCTCAAGGTCCGGCACCGCCACAAAGAAATCAAAACACAAAGTGCATTAAGGAAAGATTGTTCAATCTTGATGATTTCATTGGCGATGCGGATAGAGACACAATCACTACCTCTTTCATCCAAAAATTCTTAGACAACGGCTGGGAAAAGTTCGTTTCTGATCTCCCAAATGGTAACCCGACCTTGACCCTAAACTTTTACAATTCTTTCAACAAGTCCATTGGGCAGGTAGGGTCGCCTACTTATCATCAGACTACTGTGAATGGGAAATCGATTAATTTTTCACCAGATGTCATTAACAAGTATTTGGGGGTTAATTGTACTAACGCGGTTGACATTTCTATCTTACCTAATGAAGAGGTACCGGATGATAGAGTTTTACGCTGGACGTTAGTGAGCGAGTTGCATGACAGTATTGGGATGATCAAACCCCGATACAACCAGGCGGACCTAATGGATGATGCTTGGTATTTATGGATGTGGGCAGCCGGGAGTATTTACCCGACTTCGACTCTGACGACGGTTTCCATTGGCCACCTGCGAGGTTTATTTGCTATCCGCCGAGGGGTAAAAATGGATTTGGGTACTCACATTTAGACTACTATTTGTCACTATGCCGGCATGGTCCCGACTAGGCAGAAGATGCCATACCCCTGCCTTATCACCGGTATTTGCAGGAGCAAGAGAGTAAAAATTTCGGCAGGGGGTGATATTTTAACACATGGGGATCGACTGAACGGCCGGAGTGGTATTTTTCGAAGTACTCAGTTGAGAAGCAAACGGGCACGTTTGGAACCGGAAGAGGATAGTAGCGAGGAGGAGGAATATGAGGCCGAGGAGGATGCCAGTTATGAGTTGACGCCTTTTGAGGAAAATTTGCTTGAAAGAGTTCAGGGATTAGAAACATCCCAAGCTGAAATTTTGAGAAATCAGAATGAAATAATCGAGCGACAATTAGAAACGGAGAAGTGCTTTGAAAAGCTTTTCCGTTTTCTAAACATCCCTGACGACACACCTGGAGGATCACAAAGTTAAAATTTCAGGGAGTTTTCTGTTTTCTCATTTGCTTCTATTTTTTTTAAAAACTGAGGACAATTTTACTTATAAGTTTGGGGGTGTTTTCGTACTTTGGTGTTTATTTTGTGGTTTTTGAACTATGATGTTTATTTTGATTTTGATCGTGGTATGTTTTGATTAGTGTAGTGTGTGGTATGTTTTTATTATTTGGCATTGATTAGGTTTAGTGAATATATATATATATATATATAGTATTTTGATTTTTGAGATTTCTAGATCTGGCCAAAACACCAATAAATTAGCTATATACAAGCTTCTAAATCGTTTTAACCGGTAAAATTTTTTTTTTTTTTTTGTATATTCCAAAATTTTTAAGCCTTAATCTCTCTTTCCAAGCCTTGTAATCATCATATAAAATCGAGTCATTCGTTACCTTGAGAAAAGAAGTATAAATTGGTTGTTGAAGAATAAAATCGAAATTTACTTAATTTGTGGAGTTTTGATTTTTCATGCTTAACTAAAAATGATTTTACGCAAAAATTCTATTCCTAAAAAAAAAAGGAGTCATTGGTGAAAAGAGCTACACGTTAGCAAATAACGTGTGAAAGCTATCACCTAAAAAAATAAATGACGAAAAGGAGAAGTGTTGAGCAAAGAATTGCTTAATTTTGGAACTCTTAAATTTTGCGAAAAATAAAGGACTAACCATTGTTGGTGCGTAGCTGCCGTCTCAGAAAAATTGGTGAAAAGAGCTACACGTTAGCAAATAACGGTGTGAAAGCTATCACTTTTTTACAAAAAAAAAAGAGAAAAATAATGAGATAGAAATTGTGTTAGTGAAAAGAGCTACACGTTAGCAAATAACGGTGTGAAAGCTATCACTAAAAGGGATGTAGTTTATGAGCAGATTTGAATTAATTAGCAGCTGAATTTCAATACACTCAATTTTGTGAAAATCACAATATTTGATGACGCCAATAAAATTCTTCTTCATATTGAGTCGAAAAATAAACGAGTGATCGAGAGCAACCATTAAAAAGAGTCGTGTGTATCACGAGTGGGAAAGAAATAATCAACCTATTGGGGGGAAACCTTACATTTTGGAATTACAAAATAAAAACCGTGTTTTAACTTCAAAAACATTAGTAGATTTATTTTGAATCTTGATTCATTTCTATCTACTGTATAAAGCTGGTTGTTGTTTACTAATGGCATTTTGATCTCCTTTTCTCTTTTTATATTTTAATTTATGTGTGTATTAATTTTCTTATTTTTGTTTTATTTTTTATTTTTAATTTTATTTTTGGAGTGTGAATAATAAAGAGTCTTGCTCGGGACTAGCAAGAATTCAAGTTTGGGGGTGTGATAAGTGTCAGTTTTTTACACTTATCCATGGTTTGTATCTATAAAATTCACCCATAATTGAGCTAGTCTACTCGTTTTTTGCTTTTAATTTATTAGTTTTAATAATTTTATTTTTATCGGATGATGATCGGATTAAATAACTGAATTACTCAAGAAAAAACATGTTTAATAAATATTCTCTTTATTGAATTTTGATATATTCATGTTGTAGGGCTTTCCGAGATGAATTCGGCAGTCTTTCCAGATTCAAAATCAGAGTTATATATCAAAAGTTATCATCCGAAGAAGATCTGGGGCAAAAACGCAAAGTCTGAGAAATTCTGGGCCGAAAATGTAACTATCCAAGCTTCAAATGAGCAAATTTACGAAGCCACGTTACGACCGTAACATTCAGGAGTTACGGCCGTAAGTCACCCTAGTTACGGCCGTAACTCCTGAATGTTACGGCCGTAACTCTTGACAGATTGCTATGATTTGTCTAATTTTTTATACTTTTGGTGTATTATTGAGGGGATGGCTGGCATTGATCCGATCTAATGTAATAATGCTGGAGTTTTGGAGCTATTAGATGACTTTAGGTGTATAAATAGACCCCTTAGATCCTTCATCATTCATCATTCATCTTATAATTTTCCATTTTTTTGTAAACTTTTCTTTTTGTGTGAAGAACACACTTGTGTTCTTGAGTGATCTTTGTAAGTGTGGTATAACATATGTTGTTCAGAGAGTTTATTGTTTCTATCTCCTTTATCTACTAAGGGAGTTAGGATCAATTCTTTCTCTTGATTCAACTAATAATGACCACACAAGCTTGTAATATGTGTAATAAACCCTTCATGGGCTAAGTAATCTTTAGTTGGGATTATAAACAAGATTAGTCATGTTATTTATATTTGTATAAAGATCTATTGTGAATTACTTATTATTGTGTGTGATTTTCATTGTTTTAACAATCTTTATTTATTTGGCCAATAAATGACGATATTTATGGTCTTCATATGTTTCGAAAGAAAATATGTTTGATTAGAACAAATGATCTGCACTCTAAGTTGTTCTAGGGGATAGAAATATACCCCTAGTCCTTAGATGATTCTTTGAGTTATTTTCATAAATCCTAATGCTATGTATTGAAGCCAATCAACATAGAAATATAGTGGATTGATTCAATATGTAAGGGACGTTTTATAGTTCGAAAGAGAAACCGTCTTTTTAAGGAAAATCGAATCTACACAACATAATAAGTAAATTCATCTTATGATCTCCAATACATCTTTTATAACTAATGACGAACTAAGTTTGTAATCCCAACTATTTCATTGTATCATTTAATCAATCTATTATTATCACAATATTTTTATTTCTTTAAAATATTAGAACTATTATTGCATTTACTTTGCAACAATTAAACCAAACTCTTTAAATTGTGTGTTTCACTCATCATAGTATCTATAAAAATAGACTAATAGTGTATAATTCAAATTATAACAAAACTTCCTTGTGGGATAGATAAACCGGACTCAAAAAGTCCACTTTACTACTTGATACGATATCGTGCACTTGCGATAGTTACACTAAAAGCGTGTCAGAGCGTCACCTGGAGAACATGGGTATTAGATACCATAGTGTGTGGCATTGAGTGCAAGTGGGAGATTGTTAGGAGTATGCCCTCGAATGCCACTCAGAGGATGTTGAGTGAGGGCAATGTACTTGTAATTATGTAAATCATTAATATAAGGCAATGGATGTTTCTTTATTTACTGGTAGTTTCTGGCATTCCTAACTCGTAAATATACATATAGAAACTAGTCCGTGTATTTGAGAGCAAAATGTTCCACTCCTTATTGGATAAGGGATTCGGCACTGGAATGGTTTATAGCTCAAATACTTAATCGTTCGCAAGTCGATGAAACTTGACTGGGCGTTAAGTTTATGTGAAGACTTGTATGACATGTTCTTTGACATGGAGAGTGCCTGTCGAACAATGATGGTTAGTGGGAGCACACGTTATAGGTATGCTAATTGGAATAGTATACTCGAACCGACTCACCCTCGATTCGTCACACGGATTTCACTCCGGGACAGTCAATGACGGAATCGAAAGGTTGTGATAGGTATTCGTGAACCTTTGACTTGAGGATTTAGTAGGGATGTGCTTGTGACGTCAAGATTTTCATTATAGTAGTTTGACCCTATAAACCTGGAGGTGGGGGTCAACCTCGACGTGCATCTTGACGGGCAAGTAGCAGGTCCTACTGAATACCAAGATAGAATTCTTTCTCCCGTTAGTGAGCAGGTTATATGTCCTATGCGGTTATTGGCAGATGAGATCATAAGTCTTTGGACAAAGCATTGGAGCTAGTTGTATTGGATACACGAGAGCTCAATGATCTCGATTTGCATTAACACATGCATAGAGTCAAGTACAGATAGGGTTTGACTGACCGTGACCCTATAACTTGATCGGGACATTTGAAAGAAGGGTTTATACGTATACTGGTATTTACGACAGAATGGTTCTTGAATGATCCCAATCATTCGTTCTCAGTTGGGGTACAGTGTAGGCCGCCAGGCTGGCTAGGTGGTGCTACTACTCTTTGGTTCCTCCCATTGCTGACTGAGACGGACCTACCGAGTCGCGCAATAGGATTGACGACGGAATGAATCGAGCTTAATCTCTCATTATGAATAATAGATATTGGATATCTAAATTGGGGAAATTGGATGTCTAAATTGATTTATTGGATAAATTAATTTACGGCTTAATGAATTAAATAAATTACTGGGTGATTAATTTAATTCATAAGTATAATTATTTATTGGAGAAATTAATTATGTTATTTAGTATTTGATATGATTAATTAATTGGATTAATTAATTGATATAAATACATCGGAATGGAATTGGAGTTTATATGTTTGGACTCACGGGAGTCCGAAACGGACCAAACTCGTCCAATTACTTCTAGATGGCCACCCCATACCTAACCCCTCCCTTGGTCTTGGTCTTCTCCTTGTTAGGTGGAAGACATATGGCCACCAAGGGGACAATATTATATTAGATATGATATTAGGTGATTTGGTCCAAAAGTAAGAAGAATAAAAAGGAAGAATATCTCTCTCTTGAAAACTCAATTCCATCCGTGAGAGTTGTGGGAGATAGAGAGAGAAAATCATTTTTCAAGTCTTCCTCTTGTTCTTCATCTTGTTCTTGAGTTTTCTTGGAGAAAATTCAAGATACATTGGGAGATATATATTATACACTTAGAGTGCAATAATAAAAGGCTTCATCACTTGATTCTAGCCGTAACCTTAAAGGTTAATCGGGTATTGTCATTCCATTCGTTTCTACGGCACGTGGCAAGTAGAGACGCGGTGCTTTCCGCATTTGATCATTCAAGTGCTTGGAGTGCTTCGGATCGTAGAGAATTCAGGTAAAGCTTGGGGAATAGCTCAAGAGAAGGATACCATTTAATCAACGGACTTCAAGGGTGAATTTCTTACAACTCTTGTTTTTCGTTTATATACTCGTATATACGTAGCTCGATCGATCCTCGTAGGGATTCCGATCGAATTAATTTTTGTTTTATCGCTTCCGCTGGGCCTTCGTTTTAGGCACCGAATCCCAACAGATAGTCCCTCAACGAAGTTCAATTGAAACCCGACATATACCTGCGAATATCCGGCCTCATCCATCTGTCAAAGTGAAGGATCCTATCTTCCTCGGTTCTCACCCGATCTCGCACATAACTGAGTTGTTTGCTATAATCGATGATAGCCTGCGACACCGATATATCTTGCAGTTCTGCCAAGTAGAATTCGCGAATCCTCTGCTCTCTAATCAGTTTCAGACAGAACTCAGCTTCCATAAATGCTTGGAACTCCGCCCACGCGACATCACGATCACGAGGTTTAACAGCTTCCCACCAATTAGCGGCATCCTTGTCAAGAAGGTACTGAGCGATAGGTACCTTCCGCTCTTCAGGACATCCCATAGCCTCGAAAATCTTTCCCAACTGGAAAATCCAACCATCCCAGCCCAACGCATGTAATACCCGTAATTTCGATTTTCGGTAATTTCTTTTTTTTCGGCGGAAGTCCATTTTGATGACTCTCTCATGACCTTTTCATCATTCTGAGAACGATTAATTCTACACTTTTTGACATCCGAGTTCGTTTCGGTGTCGTTTTGTTGAGTTCCGTGCTTTTTAGCGACTTTTCCGCACTTGAGTTCGATTCTTGCGAATATCGTTCGAAACTGCTGTTTCGAGTTTCCCGTAAGTCCATTTAACTTTGTTAGACGTGTTGTGAACTTCGGTTTGGTTATTCGATCACGTATCGTGATTTTTGGGCGTTTTGGGCCATTTTGTAATTTACCCA
Organism: Orobanche coerulescens; assembly: GCA_033398695.1. Classification (NCBI taxonomy): domain Eukaryota; kingdom Viridiplantae; phylum Streptophyta; class Magnoliopsida; order Lamiales; family Orobanchaceae; genus Orobanche; species Orobanche coerulescens. The sequence continues at coordinate 117,338,359 of CM065801.1, forward strand.
AGGTTATGGGTATCCGTATCTGTAATTATTGCCTCGACCCTTTTCTTGGTCGCGTATGATTAATTATTGCATTAAGTTTTCATTTAGGGTCGATGATGTTGTCCGCGAGCTTTTCGTCGTGTTCGTTCCGTACGTTTTCGGAAATTGAGTCGTCGGATCATGACGGCTGAGCACTGGCCGGACAGGTGCGGCCGGCACGGTCGGAAGTGCTGGGCATAGGCCGGGCAAGCACAGCAGGAACTGGCATAGCGCACGCCACGGTCGGAAGGTTGCGCACGCTAACCGGCAGGTGTAGCGCACGCTATCGGGCGGCCCAGCGTACGCTGTCGGGCTGGGCAGAGGGGTTACTGGAGTACTGGACTCGAGGATGATCGGCAGGTAGCGCACGCTACTGTCGGGCATTGCGCACGCTACGACCGGCAGGTAGCGCGCGCTACGGCCGGAAGACTGCGCACGCTACCTGGCCGAGTCAGTAGGGCAGTGGGGGCTCTGGATTGCGGCCTGGGCCGATAGCGCACGCTAGCTCGGTAGCCTAGCGCACGCTAGTCCGGCCCAATATAAATGTGGCAGAGCAGCCTCATTTTCACTCGTTTTTCATTTCCTTTCTTTTAGATCCGCGGCTGGAGCTTCGGAGGAGGCGAAGCCATGTTGTTGAACAACAAATCCACGAATTTCTTGAGTTCATATCATGGATTGATCATCCTATATCATCCTTTGATCCAGCAAATCAAGGTAATCTCTCTTTAGATCCCTAATTTCTTGAATTTTGGGGTTTTTGCAGTTTTGTCCGATTCGTTCCGTGTTGTTGCTTAATTCATGATAGGTATGATTAATCTTTGTAGTATTCTTGTGTTTAACATCATTTAATCTATTGTTCTTGGTCGAATCGAAGTATAATTCTTGATTTCCTTCGAATCGACTTTTTGGGGGATTTGTTCTCGATCTCGTTTTCCATCCGTTTTTGTTGGATAGATTGTGGTTAAATGATGTTGTTAAACATATTCTATGGATTGTATATCCATATTTTGATTTGGAATTCCATTTTCGTGTTTTGTCGGGACAAATCGTATTCTTGGCCGTTTTGGGGAAAACACTTGAACTTTCGTCATTCGTTCTTTGAATTCAACGGATTTGAGTCGTGTTATGGAATTCATTTCATTGTTGTTATTGTCCTTCGTGGTTTATGACCGCGAGTTGGCGATCGGTGGAGTCGGCGGGTTTGTAGTCGGTTCGTGTCAACCAACTTCGGTCGATTCTCCGCGTTGTTCTTATTCGAGGCAAGTACCTTGTCCATACTATTCTTGTTTTGTGGATATGATGATTAGTGATCGTCTTGGTGTGTTTGTTTGTTTGTTTGAAGTGAGTTTTCAAAAGATTTGGTTAGCCTTGTTAAAGTCCCTCTTTCAAAACCGTGTGTGTTTTGTGATTGGTGTGATTCGTGAACGAGTATGTGAATCTTATGGACATGTTTGGTGCTGATGTTGCCCTTGATAATGCGTGTGTACATATATTATCTCTTTTCGGTGCGTTATGGTTTGACGTGGTATTTTGCTAAGTGTTTGATGCCTCTTGGCGAATTGCTTGGATATCCTTGGTGTGATATGTTACTTGTGCTTGATTATTTCGCGGCCAGCTCGGGAGGGTCCGACTGGGCCTCGAGTGGGATTTGTGGCTTCGTCCCGGTCCTAGGCGATGCGAGTACGTGTTTTGTGAATGTGTTTGCTCACCTCGGGAGGGTTCGACGGGACCACGGAGGGAATTCCAATGGCTTCGACCTGGGTTCAAGAGTGAAACTTCACCGCTACGTGTGTATATTTTGTGATTGTTTTTCGCTCACCTCGGGAGGGTCTGATGGGATCACGGAGGGAGTCCAATGGTATAGCCCTGGATTCACGAGTGCGGTTGCTTATGTTTTGTAAATGTGTTTGCTCACCTCGGGAGGGTTCGACGGGGCCACGGAGGGAATTCCAATGGCTTCGACCTGGATTCACGAGTGAAACTTCACGGGTGCGTGTGTATTTTATGTCCGTCGAGGACACATGACGTGGGTTTTAACCTTGTGTATTATGGTTGGTTTTATTTGTGAAAACAAAACCTTTGGGCTCTGACCCCTATTGATTTTGGAAAGATAAGGATTCGGTAATCCTAAATTGTTTTCTATTAAAACTCTCGATGACATTATAAACCGTTTTATAAATTGTTTTCCCTTGAATTGTGACCTTTCAGTTTTAGAATATTTTACCAAACTCTTGCCTCGGGAAGTGCTTTTCGTTTCGTTTGGATCTTTGAGGATTCCTGGTTATTGTTATTCGTAGAATGTGAATTGTATGGCTCGTATTTGCACTTTGTTCTTGCACTAGCAAAACAGTGGAGTTTTGCTAACCCCCGAGTATTCGGGGGGTGGATGTCTGTTTTTGCATTCAGGTTTGGGAGCATAACACAGGGTCGGCACGAAGGATGATGAAAGATGAACGATACTAATCACACAAGGACCCGTTCGATGTCATTGGTTTAGTTATAGTTTATTTTCCGCTGCAGTATTCTTTCCCGTTGTACGGGAGTGTGTTGTATTCGACCCCTGCGTGGGCATGTATTGTGTTTGAGTTGTATGTATTTATTGAAAGATCAAATCGGTCTACTGAGTCATTTTAGCCTTAAAGGCATTGTTGAGTTGTTCGATGTTGTTACCAGCCTGGTAGATCCTTGAGGAAAGGTTCTATGGCGTGTAATATCCTTGAGCGGATTGGGGGTGTTACATAAATGGTATCAGAGCGCTTTGGTTGTGGAAACCTAGGCTGTCGGGTTTAGTGGTGTCTGTTGAGTTTTTGTCTCGTCGGATTTTGTTTGACTTAGTCGTGTCGCGACGCGTCATCTGAGTTTGTTGGTCGTGATTAGTATCGTGGGGCGATCATCATCTTCGTGCGACCTGTGGATGTAAGTCTCCCTTCTTTGTGTTTGTGCCTCGTCTGATGCGAGTTACATGTATGATTATGAGTTAATTGACAGAATCCTCTTATGGATTTTGATTTCGTGATATGTGGTTATTTGACTCTCATATTTCGTTCATATGAGGAGTAGTGTTGCTGGATTGTGCATGTTGGACTGTATTTCTTTTATCTGCTGCGTGAGTTCTTTTGTAATGGCTTTCGGTATTTTACCGACTGAGTTCTATTTCGAAAATTGATTCCCTTAACCGAGTTTTTGGCATTATGGCCTTGATCGTTTTGGCGAAATTCTTATGACGGTATTTAGTATTTTGTAAAGGGCTTTTGTGAGTTTTTGAAACATTACCATCATCGGCCTTTTTTGGCGTTTTTGTAAATGGTTTTTAGCCTAGTGGGTTCCGATGCGGGACCCACGGCGCTGTAAAGTTTTGTGTAATTACCTGAAATTTTTGGGCATTCTAGCCCATTGAATTATCCTTGAAAACCTTGAGTATCTTAGAAAATAAATTTCGAGACGTACTTTTAAAATGAATTATTTTCTCGTGGTACATCCAAGGTGCCACAACATGTCTCAAAAATTCTTCTACCTCGAGGACCAAAATGTTTTGAGATATTTTCGATGTTTAGAAACACTTATACTTAGACCCGAGGGTCGGATATTCTGAAAGTTTTTCACTAAAAGAAAGGTGTCCTCATTTTTGTTCAAACGCAAGATGATTTTCAAAGTCTCGAAAATGATGTTTGTTCAACTTTTTGTAAAATGATACTCAAGATCAACTAGTGTTTCCAAACTGTTTTCAAAATGTGGTTTTCGTTTTTTTTAAAACCCATCATTTCCTGCTTGTTGTCGTAGAAGGTGTGTATGATGTTGGTATTGTTGTTAGGGTGTTAGCCCTCTGAATTGTGATTGAATTGGTGGTGTGAACGTTGAGTCATTCGCCACGCATATGTTTTGTTAGCCCTTGGTGGGAGGTGTGATGACGATCTTTAATGTTGTCATTTCGTGGTGACTTGCGTGTTATCGCACTTGTGTGAGCTGTTAAAGCTTGGGTTTGTACGTTGTGTACATGTGTGATTGTTTCATGATGTTTGTAATTATGTGCTGGTTATTGTTCAGGCCGTTAAGGTCGCCGAACGATACCGTCGTTGCTGTATTGTTTGTGTGTGTATTACTTTACGATGGTAATCGTTGTATATGATATGTGTTATGATTCTTTGTTGTGCTGAGTTGGCATATCCGCTATGTTTTTTTGCGACGTTATGCCCCATTATATCTAGCATTTGTATTTTCGGCATGCCGAGCTGAGACGTTTCAACCGTGATGTGCCGGGGCATACACGTGTAAATTTTCCTTCTCGTCGGTAACAGATTTCAAGTGTGGACTCGAGGGAGACCGAATTCAGTTTTGCGAATTGGCTACCGAGACTCTCGGAGTTCGCGCTTCAGCACATTTATCAGAATCGGCTTTGAGAGGCCTTCGTAGGATGTTTCTGTCGGTTGCTTATTGTGTCGTCACCTTGATTTCGTTGTTGTGAGTTTCGGGGACGACACTTCTTTTAGAAGAGGTCGAATATAATACCCGTATTATTTTTGGCTTCTGCATTTTCTCTTTCTCAATTCTATCGACTCGGTCGTGTTCGTTGATAATTTCTAAACTTGTTCTGTATTTCAGTTTCATCGTTCGAACGAGTGTGGTATTGTTTCGGAATAACTCATTTGTCGTTGTGACTTTTCAATTTCTATTCCCTTTCTTGTGGATCTTATGTGAATGCACCTCCTGTTGTTTTCACCGGATCATATATTGTCTCGAGTTGAGATGTGAACCTTAGAGTTGCTGTTTGAATTTCATTGTTCTTCGTGATTCGAACATGATTGTTCGATTTTTGTTGTCTCGACTGTTGTGGTTCGATCGTTTGATTGCTTGGTTTTTGTTGATCTCGTCTCGTGATTGTTGAACGTTCAGACTCCTTCGTAATTCCTTTAAGTTCGGGAAATTAGTCTCGTTTTCGATCTTCCAACCCTTGGGCGGTGGAATTCCGTATTTGTTCAACGTTGGGCTCGCGTTTTGATTGAGATACCGTTGGGTTGGTCAATCATATTGATTTTTGTTCGTTGTGTTTTGTGATTGTTCAGATAATTGACTTGACTATATTATCCGTTTGATGACGCTTGTCACTTGTTGGTTTTATTATGTCTCTACCAGTGGCGTTGTGTTGGTCGCCATGGAGCGTGTTTTCACGCTGTATATTCCTTTGTGTTGCTTGTAACGTTTCGCTGTTGGGCGTAAGTTATGCGTTTCTTGTGTATCTCGTTGAGTTTTCCTGGCGGGATATTGCTTCTCCCTACTTGTTTTAAGTTTCGGGACGAAACTTCTTTTAAGGAGGGTAGAATGTAATACCCGTAATTTCGATTTCCGGTAATTTCTTTTTTTTCGGCGGAAGTCCGTTTTGATGACTCGCCCATGACCATTTCATCATTATGAGAATGATTAATTCTACACTTTTTGACATCCGAGTTCGTTTTGATGTCGTTTTGTTGAGTTCCGTGCTTTTTAGCGACTTTTCCGCACTTAAGTTCGATTCTTGCGAATATCGTTCGAAACTGCTGTTTCGAGTTTCCCGTAAGTCCGTTTAACTTTGTTAGACGTGTTGTGAACTTCGGTTTGGTTATTCGATCACGTATCATGATTTTCGGGCGTTTTGGGCTATTTTGTAATTTACCCAAAGTTATGGGTATTCGTATCTGTAATTGTTATCTCAACCCTTTTCTTGGTCGCGTATGATTAGTTATTGCATTAAGTTTTCATTTCGGGTCGATGATGTTGTCCGCGAGCTTTTCGTCGTGTTCGTTCCGTACGTTTTCGGAAATCGAGTCGTCGGATCATGGCGGCTGAGCACTGGCCGGACAGGTGCGGCCGGCATGGTCGGAAGTGCTGAGCACTGGCCGGGCAAGCACGGCAGGAACCAGCGTAGCGCACGCTACGGCTGGAAGGCTGCGCGCGCTAACCGGAAGGTGTAGCGCACGCTATCGGGCAGCCCAGCGTACGCTGTCGGGCTGGGCAGAGGGGTTACTGGAGTACTCGACTCGGGGATGATCGGCAGGTAGCGCACGCTACTGTCGGGCATTGCGCACGCTACGACCGGCAGGTAGCGCGCGCTACGGCCGGAAGGCTGCGCACACTACCTGTCCGAGTCAGTAGGGCAGTGGGGGCTCTGGATTGCGGCCTGGGCCGATAGCGCACGCTAGCTCGGCAGCCTAGCGCACGCTAGTCCGGCCCAGTATAAATGTGGCACAGCAGCCTCATTTTCGCTCGTTTTTCATTTCCTTTCTTTTCGATCCGCTGCTGGAGCTTAGGAGGAGGCGAAGCCATGTTGTTGAACAAATCCACGAAGTTCTTGAGTTCATATCATGGATTGATCATCCTATATCATCCTTTGATCCAGCAAATCAAGGTAATCTCTCCCTAGAACCCTAATTTTTTGAATTTTGGGGTTTTTGCAGTTTTGTCCGATTCGTTCCGTGTTGTTCATTAATTCATGATAGGTATGATTAATCTTGGTAGTATTCTTGTGTTTAACATCATTTAATCCATTGTTCTTCGTCGAATCGAAGTATAATTCTTGATTTCCTTCGAATCGACTTTTTGGGGGATTTGTTCTCGATCTCGTTTTCCATCCGTTTTTGTTGGATAGATTGTGGTTAAATGATGTTGTTAAACATATTCTATGGATTGTATATCCATATTTTGACTTGGAATTCCATTTTCGTGTTTTGTCGGGACAAATCGTATTCTTGGCCGTTTTGGGGAAAACACTTGAACTTTCGTCATTCGTTCTTTGAATTCAACGGATTTGAGTCGTGTTATGGAATTCATTTCATTGTTGTTATTGTCCTTCGTGGTTTATGACCGCGAGTTGGCGATCGGTGGAGTCGGCGGGTTTGTAGTCGGTTCGTGTCAACCAACTTCGGTCGATTCTCCGCGTTGTTCTTATTCGAGGCAAGTACCTTGTCCATACTATTCTTGTTTTGTGGATATGATGATTAGTGATCGTCTTGGTGTGTTTGTTTGTTTGTTTGAAGTGAGTTTTCAAAAGATTTGGTTAGCCTTGTTAAAGTCCCTCTTTCAAAACCGTGTGTGTTTTGTGATTGGTGTGATTCGTGAACGAGTATGTGAATCTTATGGACATGTTTGGTGCTGATGTTGCCCTTGATAATGCGTGTGTACATATATTATCTCTTTTCGGTGCGTTATGGTTTGACGTGGTATTTTGCTAAGTGTTTGATGCCTCTTGGCGAATTGCTTGGATATCCTTGGTGTGATATGTTACTTGTGCTTGATTATTTCGCGGCCAGCTCGGGAGGGTCCAACGGGGCCTCGAGTGGGATTCGTGTCTTCGTCCCGGTCCTAGGTGACGTGTGGTGCTTGAGTATTTCGCTAGCCAGCTCGGGAGGGTCCGACGGGGCCTCGAGTGGGATTTTTGGCTTCGTCCCGGTCCTAGGCGATGCGAGTATGTGTTTTGTGAATGTGTTTGCTCACCTCGGGAGGGTTCGACGGGACCACGGAGGGAATTCCAATGGCTTCGACCTGGGTTCACGAGTGAAACTTCACCGCTACGTGTGTATATTTTGTGATTGTTTTTCGCTCACCTCGGAAGGGTCCGATGGGATCACGGAGGGAGTCCAATGGTATAGCCCTGGATTCACGAGTGCGGTTGCTTATGTTTTGTGAATGTGTTTGCTCACCTCGGGAGGGTTCGATGGGGCCACAGAGGGAATTCCAATGGGTTCGACCTGGATTCACGAGTGAAACTTCACGGGTGCGTGTGTATTTTATGTCCGTCGAGGACGCATGACGTGGGTTTTAACCTTGTGTATTATGGTTGGTTTTATTTGTGAAAACAAAACCTTTGGGCTGTGACCCCTATTGATTTTGGAAAGATAAGGATTCGGTAATCCTAAATTGTTTTCTATTAAAACTCTCGATGGCATTATAAACCATTTTATAAATTGTTTTCCCTTGAATTGCGACCTTTCGGTTTTAGAATATTTTACCAAACTCTTGCCTCGGGAAGTGCTTTTCGTTTCGTTTGGATCTTTGAGGATTCCTGGTTATTGTTATTCGTAGAATGTGAATTGTATGGCTCGTATTTGCACTTTGTTCTTGCACTAGCAAAACAGTGGAGTTTTGCTAACCCCCGAGTATTCGGGGGGTGGATGTCTGTTTTTGCATTCAGGTTTGGGAGCATAACACAGGGTCGGCACGAAGGATGATGAAAGATGAACGATACTAATCACACGAGGACCCGTTCGATGTCATTGGTTTAGTTATTGTTTATTTTCCGCTGCAGTATTCTTTCCCATTGTACGGGAGTATGTTGTATTCGACCCCTGCGTGGGCATGTATTGTGTTTGAGTTGTATGTATTTATTGAAAGACCAAATCGGTCTACTGAGTCATTTTAGCCTCAAAGGCATTGTTGAGTTGTTCGATGTTGTTACCAGCCTGGTAGATCCTTGAGGAAAGGTTCTACGGCGTGTAATATCCCTGAGCGGATTGGGGGTGTTACAATGCATCCACAGCACTGGCGAATCGAGGGGGATTCATACGAACTACCTCGCGAAGCCATTGATTTACACCGACATTCTGACTCGCATCAATGCTACGTTGAACCACATGGGTCAACTGAGTCATCTGAGTCTCTATTTGTTGCAATATAGTAGAAACACCGAAACTAAAATCATTCCTAGCGACATTCTCTCGATTCCGCATCTGATCCCCGTGTCCATCAGCACCACGGTTACGACCACGACCTCTGCCCCTCGGCATACTAACAAACAACAATCTATGACAAGGAAAGATCATAACACATAGCAAGCTATTCACATCTCCGTCTTTAATCAAATACCATTAAATCATATACATATTACGATTTAATTCAAGCTAGAGCACAATATACAATCTATTATCCCGACAATCTTCATTTATAATGTCGTTGTTATGTGAATTATAAATGCAATGAAATTAAAGTCATTCATTATATCAAAATCATTTTCTGTACGGGTTCCGCGCCGAAACTCACTAAGTTGAAAACTATTTTCAAAAACGTTCAAAAATGCCAAAAAGGCCGATGGCGGTAATACTTTCCAAAAACTCACCAAAAGTTATTTTCCAAATACCAAATACCGTCATAAAATACCATTTGAAAATACAAGGCGAAGACGCGAAAACTCAATAGTTTCAAAATATGCGTTAAGTCACCCGACAAAAGAGTTAGGAAAAGGGTTAACGAAATAACTCAAATTTACGAGATACCCGAAAGGCCATTTTAAAACACACACGATTTGGCAAAAGTACCAAAAAGTCATTTTGAACTTTACACACGCAGCGGACAAGAACACAGTTCAAATTACACATAATCACACACAACAATTGTTATTCCTGAACAACACACATAGAGTACGGTCTCAAACGGTCAGCCTAACAATCGCAAAAGTTAGACTTACGGCCAGAATGTAGTTTTCGAGCTTCTGCTCAGACCAATTAGTGTATGATTTAACAGAGACTTAGCGTGCGCTAGCCATGCCACGTTAGCGCGCGCTAGCTATTCTAATCCAGCAACACATTCATGAGCATATACTAATGATACCAAAACTCGAAGGTTAAAAATAGACAGCAACATACGAATCCAAACGCCAACAATTTACATCCTCACTACATAACTTTTAACCGAAATTCATGAAACCGAAAAGTTGAAGGCGAAAGTCACGTGTCAAGTAAACTTTTGATAGACCTCGTTTGAGCATTTAAAAATCAAATTTTGAAAATTTTCAATGCAAGACGAACATAAAATATATGTAGTTGAGTTCCCAAAATCTTTGGTCTCGAGGTCATCATACAAAAATCAAATCATTTTTCCTCCTCGTAGGATATTTTTAAATAGAATTTACGTGACTTCCCCAAAACATGTGAAGTTTAAAATACCACATTGATAAACTTTTATTGAGTAACCAATCCAAAACATCGCTCCTGTAAAAACGATTTCACACAAAGATGTATATATATATATATATACATACATACTGGTACTACTCTTTATCCCAGCACAATACGAGAATCAAACAAGTATGGAGTAAGTATTCATGAGGCACAATTAAACTCCACATAATAACACAGAATCACATAAACTCGTATAACACGAGACACAACAAAGTAGGGAGACTTACATCCACAGATCGCACGAAGATGATGGTTGCGCCTCGATACTAATCACGACCGACAACTCAAATGACGCGTCGCGACACCACTCAGTCAGATCAAATTTGACAAGACAAGGCCTGACAACACACAACTCAACCCGACAGCCTAGGTTCCCTCAACCTAAGCTCCGATACCATATTCTGTAACACCCCCAAACCAATCAGGAATATTACAGCACCGTAGACCCTCTCCGTGAGGATCTACCAGGCTAAATACAAAAACAATACATCAATCATATGCCGACATGGCTACATGAAGGACGATCAGACCAATTTGATCTTTATCTCAACACACACAACATTACATACAAGATTCCTTCCCAGAACACATACCCACGCAGGGGCTAGAATACAATAACACTCCCATAAAATGGGAGAACAACCCATCAGAGGGTTAAACAACAAGGCTCTAACAAATACTCTGCAATTGGTCTTCATGTGATTAGTATCGTCGTCTTCCATCATCCTTCGTATCGAACCTGTGATTCGCTCCCCAGCAACCTGCAAGTACCTGGACGCAATACAGACATCCACCCCCCGAATACTCGAGGGTGAGCAAAACTCCACTGTTTTGCTAGTGCAAGTACAAAACAGAAGTACAAGCCATACATAACATACTTCAAGAATATAAAAATCTTGAATATACTTCCCGGGATAACTCACTTTATCAAAACCATTTTCATTATAAAAGGTAGGAAATAATACCATGTATCTCTTACAAAATATTTTACAATCTCGGGAGTTTTGAAAACATTTGGAATTAAGGAATTCTCAAGTCTTTCAAAAACACTAGGGGACACAGCTAAAAGATCATTTTTCCAAAATACAAGTTCCGATAACAATACACGGGGTCCACGACCCAATCATACCATTTAGGTAACAAAGCACGGGGCCCAAGACCCGATCATATCATAACAACATGTTTCCATAGATTATTCGCGTCCCGTGCTAGCAAGCCACGGACCTCAGATGCTCCCGTAGAACATACCCGAGTGAATAATCCACAGGGAAACCATACCGAATCACATGTCACCGTAACAACAGTCACGTGACCACAATACGTTCATAACCAATCACAACCATAAGTTATCCCGGCATCACGCTAACAAGCCACAAACCTCGGAGTCCCCACAAGACATACCCGATGGATAACCCCACAAGTTATCCCCGGCATCGGGCTAGCAAGCCCCAAACCTCAGAGTCCCCGCGAGACATACCCGGATTGGATAACCCTAAGGCCACGCCCGACCCATACTAGCAAGTATGGATCCCGGAGATTTATCAATCATACCCGGAGGCACATCACTTTCAACGATCACATAACAATGAGCAGAACATTAAGCCAAGCAACACTTAAACATCGCAACCTACTTTCAAAGGAGTAACAACTAATATCACACACATTACGTTCTTACCGAACAAGTACACATAACATTACGTAATCCCCGGCAAAGGATTACGGTCTATTAAACTCACTCAAAGTGATTATAGCATCTTTCAACATATAAAACCAACACATATATTCCGAGAACACATATATCCCGAGAACACATATATCCACGAAGTACACGAATTATCGTTGAAAGACAACATTTATCGAGAACATACCGATCCCCTTTTACGTTCATTAAACATTGGATTTCACATAAAATTATTTATCAATAATTATGCCTACGAAACATGAAATGTATGGACAAGATACTTGCCTCGACACCACGAGCAACGGGAAACAACGAACGGATACGGTCGGTTAGCCCTCGAACCTCCAAAAATGACCAAGACTTCAACAACTTCACGAACACTATGAAAATAACATCACCACGAATAATTAATGCTAAACGGAAATCCGAATCTATCGGAAAAACGACAAGAATCCAAAGGTTCTTCAAGGAACTCAAAATTTACGTTCCGGGTGGTGAAAATCAATAAATGAGTTTACAAAAATCCGAAGATTATGGCCAAGACAACAAGAATACCATAACCAAATCATCAAAATCGGATAAATCAATGAATCACGAAGAAAACCCCCAAAAATCATACAAGTAGGGTTCTAAGCAAGGAAATACCTTGATTCGACGAAGAACGCAGATTAAATGATGATTTAATAAAAAATGATCTTCCAAAAAGCCTTGGAAATGAGAAGAATAGGCCAAGAACTCCTCCTACCGGTCGCTCCCGTCCGCAGCCACCAACAGGGGTGGAAAACGAGTGAAAAACGGAGTGAAATGAATTCTGGCCGAGTCAGGCCTATATATGGCCGGACACGTTACGGCTGTAACCGGCAGGACCTTACGTCCGTAACCCGGTCAACGCGCGTTAGCGTGCGCAATGATCGATAGGTTGCGTGTGCAACGATCGCATGTTACGGCTGTAATCGGCATAGCCTTACGACCGTAACTGAACTCCCAGTGGCCACTGCCTGCATTCTGCCGAGACATTACGGACGTAACCGGCCAGCTCCAGTGGCCGTAACAAGCCTTACGGCCGTAACCCGGTATACCTTACGGCCGTAACCGAGTCCTCCAGGCCAGTCTGTTCGGCAGCCTTACGGCCGTAATCGGCCAGGCCTTACGGCCATAATCGGCCCAGCCTACCCTCCGACTATCCGATTCGATACTCGACGACATCTCGATCATGCGAACGCACCGGCTAAGATTCAAAACAATAACGAACAGTCTACAAAGCTCAACGTACCACAATACAAGCATGCGATTCTCAAAGACGCGGACGACAACAGTCCGTTCGACCGAAGAAAGTCAACGAAATCAGAATAAAGATCTCGTGTTTTACATCGGGCGCTGCCGAGGGTGACTCGGATGATGCCAAGAGCAACCCAGCTAGTGCCGGCAATGACTCAGCAGTTACCCGACTGATGCCTGGTCGCTTCGTAACTGTCGAGCACATGCCTCGTTTTTTAGTATATTTTCGAAAATTATTTTTTCCAATATTAAATTATGTTTAATTTGATTGAACCGTTAAATTTGGAGTTTTTTAATGATGGGAAAATTTAAGGAAAATGTTTTGAGAGTTTACTATGAATAAATTATATTATCGATTATTGTTGAATTAATTGAATTAATTCAAACCATTACTTGTTATATGTTAACATATTTTTGTGACGGTGGTGCAGTTCATGGACTTAGTTTTGCTTCAATGTTATTCGATGAGATTGTAAAATTCGGTTTTGAGCCTATTAATTTATTTACTAGAATATTAGTATATTTTGCAAATTATTCGAATGTAATAGATAGTTTTTCCAAGATGGTGGTCCAAGGCAATCCATCATGAAGACGGAGATTCCAAACTAGTTTTAATTTTCGTTTATTTTGTTAGGTCATTCGTTTGGCCCAATATTTAGGAAAGGTCCTTGAACTACACGTTGGTAGCAACTAGGTTGTTATTCACTTTATTCATATTGTATGGAATCGTTGAGCTACGTGTTGGAGGCGGACATTGTAATGCCTCCTACTCGGACCAGGGCTAATCAGGAGAGAAAGTTGGGGATCATGTCCTCAAGATGATCTCTATGATCGAGAGATTGGAAGCTCTTGATTTTAGGATGCGTGTTTCTCTCCAAACCGATCTCATCCTTCAATCTTTGCCAGACTCCTTCTCATAGTTTATTATGAATTTCAACTGCAATGAGATTGCTTGCAATCTAGCGGGGTTGATGAACAAACTATACACTGCTGAGTCTCAGATGAAGACACTGGGGTGAAGGAGGCTACGCTTTTTATCTCTTATGGACCTCGGAGGTCCAGTAGCAAGATGAAGAAAAACAAGAAGCTATGGTCGGAAGGGAAAGGGCAAAGCCCCAATGGTTCTGGCATATTGTATTCGTTCCAGCTATGGATCAGAAAGGTTTTCACTTTTTCATTAGTAATGGCAGTTGTAAAATTTATTTTGGAAATAAATTAGTTAGTTCTGCTACATTGTTGAATGGACTTCATCATCTAAATCTACAAAACAAAACAAAACAATTGTGAATACTATGACTATAAAGCGTGGTAGAGATGAAAATACCAATAATTGAAGTGGCATCTTAGACTAGGCCATATTGGTTAGACCAAGATTCATAAGATGGAGAAAGATGGAATTATGGGTTTATTGGGATCGAGAATCTTGCCTTAAGGGCAAAATGACTAAGTCCTCCTTCACATGTACTTTTGAAAGAGCTACTGAAAAACGTGGATTGATTCGTACCAACGTATGTGGTGCTTTAGAAGCATCATGAGACGGATATCAGTACTTCATCACGTTCACTACTGATCATCCTTGGTATGGTTTCGTGTACTTGATGAAGCACAAATCCGAAGCCTTCGAGAAATTCAAGGGGTTTAAGGCTCTAGTAAAAAATTAAACTGGCAATCTGTTGGGATTCGATGCCTAAAACGAAGGCACAACGGAAGCAAAAGCAAATTTTAACTGAACCCTCGACCATGCATCATATTCACGAATATAAATGGACAAGAATAAAGATTTGAAAACATACCATTGAAGTCCTTTGATTGAATGTCAGTGTTGATCAGTGTTCTAAAAATCCCCGCCTAGACCGATTAATCCTCCGATTAATCCCTATAAGGTCCTTTGTCGTTCCGATTATGGCCTAGGCGCTTGTACTAGGCGTTTGAGTAATGAATCGATCGTCTAGGCTGGCTGCGGGGACCTATGAAGGCAATCTAAGATACTATGGACACTTTATACCTATATCAACCTTTCAAATTTCCTAGCTACGTGCACGACTAGGCGGATGCCTAGGCGGTTATAGTTTTTTGTTTTTTTATTTGGTTCTAATAGTACTACAAATTCCTAAACTAGGATATTATGAATACTATGGACTCATTGATATCTATATGAGTATTTCAAATTTAATATATAGTTGATTATATATCTGTTTAAATCGTTAAATTTTAATTATTTTTAATTATTTTACATATATATAATTTTTTGTATATAAAAATGATTAAAATAATAATAAAAAATAAATCCGCCTAGTCCGATTAATCCCCGATTAATCTCCGAGTAATCCTCTGGGCGCTAGGCGTTAGCAATCCGAACGCCTAGCGCCTGGCGTTTTTTAGAACCATGGTGTTGATTCCGATGACCATAATTCCGATTTGATAAGTCCTCGATGATCCAAACGCCGAAAGCACTACGTCTCTACTAGCCACGCACCGGGAGATGATCAGAATAACCACCCACTCAATTATCCTGCAAGAATACGGATAGAAAAGAGTAGTAGGAACTTTTCTTCTCAGGAATGCAATCACTCTAAGTGATATATTTATTGTTCTATTTATCTCTTAAGAATATGATCACTCTAAGTGACATACTTTTGATCATGATCTTCTTTCTCTCTCTAAGAATGTAAGGATATCAATAAAATGAACTCTCCCTCTCTATCTTTCTTGTGATGGCCAATCTCTTCCAAAGGATTATGATGATAATAGTGGTGTTAGTTTAAATAACTAAAGTCTATACATAACACCAAAAATCCCTTTAATAAAACTACACAAAGTAAATCATATCCAACCCCACAAATTGGAACACTTAGGCAACCAAGGACATAAACAACTACCATGAAGCTTTATGGTAGTGGGGGCGGCGGCCAAGACATGTTAGAGGATGAGTTGGTTCATTTAGATCCGTGAAACAGACCGTCGTGTGTCCAGTCCGACTTATACACATTTTGTTCGTCTCAAATAAAATTAATACAATTAATTAATCTAATTAATTAATTAATTATATCAAAATATTATTTCTCAGGAAATAATTATGCATGAATTAAATTATTCACCTAGTGATTTATTTAATTCACCAGACCGATTTAATTTATCCAATAAATTAAATAAGACATCCATTGTCTAAAATTCACAATAAGAGACCCAGTTCATATATTCCGTCATCTCCCTAATGCGCGACTCGGTAGGTCCGTCTCAATAAGCAACGGGAGGAACCAAAGAGTTATAGCACCACCTAGTCAGTCCCGCGGCCTACACTTATCCTTACTGAGAACGAATGATTTGGATCATTCAAGAACTATTTTTTCGTGAATACCAGTAAACATGCAAACCCTTTTCAAATGTACCGATCAAGTTATAGGTTCACGATCAATCAAACCCTATATGTACTTGATGCTATGTCTGAGTTAATGCAAATTGAGATCATCGAGCTCTCGTGTATCCAATACAACTAGCTCCAATGCTTTGGCTAAAGACTTTTGATCTCATCTGCCAATAACCACACATGACATATACCTGTTCATTTACAGGATAAAAAATCATATCTCGGTATTTAGTAGAAACTGCCACTTGTCCGTCAAGATGCACGTCGATGTTGACCCCCACCTCTTGGATTTATGGGTCGAACTACTCTAGTGAAAAATATTAACGTCACAAGCACATCCCTACTAAACCCTCAAGTCGAAGGTTCATGAATACCTATCACAAACCTTTCGATTTTGTCATTGGCTGTCCTAGGGTGAAATTTGTGTGACGAATCGAGGGTGAGCCCATTCGAGTATACTAATCCCATAAGCATACCTACAACAATTTCTCCTTCTAACCATTAGTGACGACATGCACTCTCCAAGTCAAAGAACACGTCATACATGTCTTCACTTAAACTTAAAGCCCAGTCAAGTTTCATTGACTTGCGAACGATTAAGTATTTGAGCCATAAACTTTTCCAGTGCCGATCCCCTTATCCAATAAGGAGTGGAATGTTTTCTCTCAAAATCATGGACTAGTTTCTTTATATATATTTACGAATCAGGAATGCCAGTGACTTCCAGTAAATAAAGAAACAAACAATTGCATTCTGATAAGAATTTACATAATAATAAGTACAATGCCCTATCTCATACATCCTCTTAGTGGCATTCGAGGGCATAGTCCTAAAAATCTCACACTTGCACTCAATACCACACACTAATCTAATACCCATGTTCTCCAGATAACGCTCCCATCTTATCTGAGAAAGTGGCTTGGTCAGTGGATCAACGTCATTGTCTTCTAAGTCTACTCTATGTAGCACTATATATCCTTTTCGAACAAATTCTCTCACAAGATGATACTTTATCTCAATGTGTTTCATACTGTTGTGAAACCTCGGATCCTTGGCCTCTGCTATAGCTCCATCGTTATTGCACAAAATCAGAATAGGCAGCTCAACACATGGTATCACTTGAAGTTCACCCAGAAACTTCTTAATCCAAAACCCTTCCTTAGAGGCCTCCGGGGCCGCTTGATACTCAGCCTGACATATGGAATCAGCAGTCGCCACTTTGCTTGGGCTTCGCTAGAATACTGCTCCTTTATTAAGAGTAAAAATGTAGCCAGAAGTAGACATCCAGTCGTCTTTCTATCCTTGGAATTCTGAATCAGTGAAGCCCGTCACTGTCAGTTCTCCACCACCATATATAAGAACCAGATCTCTAGTCCTTCTTAAGCGCTTGAGAACATTCTTTATGGTAGTCCAATGTTCCTTTCCCGGGTTTGCCTAAAACCTACTTACCACGCTCACAACATGTGCAATGTCAGGTCTCGTACACAGCATAGCATACATAAGGCTACCCATGGCTGAAGCATATGGTATAGTACTCATTTCCTTTCGATGTTCCTCACTTTGAGGACACATCTCTGAGGTGAGTTTTATTCCATGTCGCAGCGGCAATAACCCTCTTTTAGAATCATCCATCTTAAATCGCTTTAAGATCTTATCTATATAGAGGGCTTGGGAAAGACCTATCAATCTCTTCGCTCTATCCCGGTAGAGTCGAATCCCACGAATATAGGTAGCTTCTACCACGTCTTTCATACAAAACCTACTCAAAATCCAAGCTTTCACAGAACTGAGCATTCCCACATTATTTCTTAGTAGTAGAATGTCATCTACATATAGTACTAAGAATGCGATTTTGCTCCCACTAATGCTCTTGTATACACAAGGTTCCTCTTGATTTTGCACGAAATCAAACTCTTTGACATCTTCGTCAAAATGAAGGTTTCAACTACATGAAGCCTACTTCAGTCCATAAATGGAACGTTTAAGCTTGAATACCTTATGAATATTGACCTCGGATATAAAGCTTTTAGGCTGCTCCATATAGATTTTCTCCTCGAGGAATCAATTAAGGAAAGCCGTCTTTACGTCCATATGCCATATCTCATAATCGTGGTAGGCAGCTATAGCAAGCATCATTCTAATAGACTTGATCATAGCTAAGGGCGAGAAGGTATCATGGTAATCAATCCCTTCTTTTTGGGTATAACCCTTTGCCACAAGCCTTAGCCTTATAGGTGTCAACCTTGCCATCCTCATCAGTCTTTCTATTGTAGATCCGCTTGTTCCCAATGGGCACTATGTCCTTGGGGTGGTCTACTAGAGTCCACACCTGATTGGCATGCATCGAGTCTATCTCAGCTTCCATACCTTCCCGCCATTTCGTGGAGTCTACATCCACCATCGCTTGGTCATAGGTCGCGACGGTCTCTTTGCTATCACCTGGAACCTCATGGAGACCCAGTTCCTTAAAGTTCATAAAGCCATACCTCTCAAGTAATTGAGACACCCTGCTCGACCTACGAGGTGGTTGTACTTGTGTTTCAAAAGGTTTGGTTCCAACTTCATGTACAAGTGTCTCGTGAGGAGTTTCATTCTCTTCTTCCAAAAAAAAATACTTATACCTGCTCCACCTTCCTGAATGAACTCATCTTCCAGGAAGTGTGCTGGCAAAGCAATGATGATCTTTCGATCTTAAGGCATGTAGAATAGATAACCCATCGCCCCAGATGGAAATACAGTGAAACATCCCTTCATGGACCTTACTTCCAACTTCTCCACCTTAGTCTTCTTGACAAAGGCGGGACATCTCCAAATCCTAATATGATTAAGACTTAGTTTCCTACCCTCCCGCATCTCATGTGGAGTTCTAGGAATGGACTTGGAAGGACATCTGTTCAAGATATAAGCATCAGTAAGGAGTGCATAACTCCACAGGTAAATCGGTAAGTCGGTGTAGCTAAGCATGGAGTGAACCAGGTCCAACAAGGTTCAGTTCCTTCTTTCCGACACACCATTTAACTGAGGAGTTCCTGGAGGTGTAAGTTGTGACACTATTTCGTGCTCCTTTAGGAACTCGTCAAACTCTATACTCATATACTCGCCACCTCGGTCCGACCGAAGTGCTCCGATATGATCACCAATTTGTTTTTCGACTAGGGCCTTAAGTTCCTGGAATTTCTCAAAGGCCTCAGATTTGTGTTTCATTAAGTACACATAACCATACCTAGTATGATCATCCGTGAATATAATGAAATACTGATATCCATCACGTGCTGCTTCCAAAGAACCACGCACGTCAGTATGGACTAATCCAAGTTTATTAGTGGCTCTTTCAAAAGTCCCTGTGAACGGGGACCTAGCATTTTGCCCTTAAGGCAAGATTCACAAGTTGGAAAGGGATCTAATCCAATGTGCCCGTAAGTCCATCCCTTTCCATTTTATAAACTTTAGTCTGACCAACATGACCAAGTCTAAGATGCCATTTCAAATCTTGACTAGTTTCATCCCTACTACGCGTCCTAGTCATTGTGTTCACAATGACTTTGTTACTTAGGTTTAGATGATACAGTCCATTTAACAATGTAGTCGTGCCTACTAATTTATTTCCAAAATAAATTTTGCAAGTACTATTACCAATGAAAAATGAAAAGCCTTTCCGATCCATGACCAGAATGGATACAATATTTTTATGCCTCTTGGGCAAATCAATTACATCATCTAATGTTAAAACAAAGCCTGATTCCAAATGCAAAAGAAGTGATCTTATATCAGTTGCTGCGACACTATGCCCGCTTCTTACAGTAATCATCACTTTCCCAACTCCAAGCTTTCTACTTTGTTCCAGATCCCGACTCATGGTACAAATGTGAGAACTAGTACCTGAATCTAGTATCCAAGAAGTAGAAAATATGGTAGCAGAACAATTCATTTCCAAAACTAAAAGTTCCGTACCTGAAGCGCCATGAAGGACTGGATAGTCTCTTCCCCAGTGGCCCAGCTCACTGCATTTGAGACATGCGTCCGTATTCACCTTCTTGCTCTTAGGAACCATCGGGGACTTGCCATTACCCTTAAAAGCCTTACTTTGTGAGCCCATCTGCTTCTTGGTCTTTTTCTTCTTATTCTTGGACCTTCGAGATCCAGAAGAAATCACAAGGACAGATTCCTTTATCTGTGGAGTCTTCATCTAAGACTGAGCAGTCATAAGTTTGTTCATCAACCTTGCTAAATTGCAAGCAATTTCATTGCGGTTGAAATTCATAACAAACTGAGAGAAGGAATCAGGAAGAGATTGCAGGATAAGGCCAATTTGGAGAGAAGCATGCATCCTAAAATCAAGAGCGTCCAATCTCTCTATCATAGAGATCATTTTGAGGATGTGGTACCTGACTTTCCCACCTTCCTTCATCCTGGCACTGAAGAGGTGCTTAGATATCTCATATCTAGCAGTTCGACTGTGTTCACCATAAATATCGGTTCAGTGAGATAAGATCTGCCTAGAAGAAGCTATTTTCCCATGAGCTCTCTGGAGCTTACTAGACATAGAGCCCATCATATAGCCACGGACTCTAATGTCATCCTTAACCCACTTTTCGTGGTTTTCAACATCTTCTTGACTAGCTCTGGTCCGCACCGGAGCCGCCGAAATGTCCGCCTCCAAGACATATCCCAGCGCCTCCATACTGAGGACAATCATCAGATTGTGGAGCCAGTCCATAAAGTTTGGTCCGGTTAAGATGTTTTTTCAAGTAGAATTGTGAGTGAGTTCATTCTCATTTCGAGAGTTGATATTTTGTTTATCTGCATTAAGTATGACAGATTGATTAGTGACTCGTTTGATTCTGGACTAAGTTTAGAAGTAAGGACTTTTCTATTTATTTAACCCAGCTCCAACTACTTTTATCGGAATAACACACCCCATTGTGAAAAACGAAAGTATTTGTTCGCTTTACTTCATAGTGGTGATCGAGCTCTTTATAAATTTTAATAGAGGGCAACCGAACATGTTTTTGGTCTATTAATCTTCATAAAGTGGTGTCTAACACCAACCCATCTAATGGATGATTCGATCTTCTTTTTCCCATTGTTCACTCCCCTCAACCTATACGATTTCTATAGTTCGTGAACAAGTTAAGTTTATACCATCGACGCTGATCAGTTTCACGATTGAATCTTATTCGGCAACCGAATGGGTTTCTGTGGATAAAATTTGCTCCAACCGAAGGCATCCAATGCACTCTTGGAATTTATCGACCCTCCCCGAACGACTACCCCGATAACTGAGAAGCATAGCACATCCGATTTGGATTTCACATTTCCAAGAGCTCGATGGAGGGAAGAAAAACATTGAAACCTTTTAAACTTAATATTTTATCATGGGGGAATTTTGCGATTAATGTTACACTTTGCATATTAATTCATTTAAGTGCATTTGACGACATTCATGCCATATGAATAAAACATTCACAACCTAGTTGCTACCAACATGCAGTTCATTGACCATTTCTAGAACAAAAACATCATAATCTAATTATATGTCTTGAGTCTTGAATCTTCATCCTCTCGAATGGATCTTCCTCCGGTCTTCGTCATTACATATAAATTTTACATTGAAAATTGTATCCTATATTACAAATTTTTCTAGTAAAATAAATAGGCTCAAAACGGCCTTTCAACCAAATCTAATAAAACAAACGATTCAAAACTAGGTCCATGAACTACATCACCATTCACAAACATTCATCCAGTAAATACTAAATAAATGGATTTAATATCAATTTGATATATTGATCCAACCGATATATAAAATTTACTATTCCCTCCTCCCACCTAAGATGACACCTTCTTTTGGGCACGAGAATTAAGCAGAGTTGAAAAGTAGTGTAAATGGATGATAAGAATATATATTATTTAAAGTTGTGTAAGTAATAAATGTGTACCAAAAAGGAAATGACTCATCTTAGTTGGGACGGCCCGAAAAGGAATATGGATCATCTTAGTTGGGATGGAGGGAGTATTTAATATAATTAATCCAATCAATTCACACAATCGGTAATATGAATCCGTTCAAAGTATTTCAGTCAATCATAACCATTCCAACAAAACAATTTTTGCTTTTAAAATGAAATACCGTATTCTATTTTAATCAAATTAAATCGAATTTAAAATGCGGGATATTAATTTTCTGGAATTCACGAAGAACGAGTCCGGAACAAGTCCAGAAGGTGACATGGACCACGGTCTTAACAAACAGGACCGCGGTCTCAACAAATTGGACCGCGGTCTCATCAAACCGGACTGCATGGTAGTCTAGGGCACTGGCCTTATCAGTGTCCAGCATCCCAAAACTGGATTCTGGTCCGTCCAACGGGAATCCAGGGCTTGATATTCGACCGAATATCCAAATATCAATATTTTTCGACTTTCATATCTTCAATATAAATCACATTTCCAAGAAATATAAGATTTATATTTTGATATAAAATTCACGAAAAATATAACTACAACGAACAACAAAATAAAAACAACGATTAAAATATTTATGATTCCAAATCATAAATCATTCAATCAAGCATTCCAAATGCTAAATATCGTATATACGGTCGCAAAACCTACCACTGTTGGGATTCGATGCCTAAAACGAAGGCGCAGGGAAGCAAAAACTAATTTTAACCCAACCCTCAAAGAGGACTGATCACCATATATACGAATATAAATGGACAAGAGAAAAGATATGAAAACATACCCTTGAAGTCCTTTGATTAAATGTTGGTATTGATGTCGATGACCACAAATCTGATTTGATAAGTCCTCGATGATCCAAAAGCCGAAAGCACCGTATCTATACTAGCCACACGCCGGGAGATGAGCGGAATAACTACCCACTCAATTATCCTCCAAGGATACAGCTAGAAAAGAGTAGTGGGAACTTTTCTTCTCAAGAATGTAATCACTTTAAGTGATATATGTATTGTTCTTGATATTTCTCTCTTAATAATATAATCACTCTAAGTGATATATACTTTTGATCTTGATCTTCTTTCTCTCTTTAAAAATGTAAGAATATCAAGAAGATGAACTCTCCCTCTATCTATTTTTTGTGATGGCCAATCTCTTCTAAAAACTTAGATGATAATGGTGGTGTTAGTTTAAATAGCTAAAGTCCACAAATAACACTATAAATCCCTTTAATAAAAATACACAAAGTAAATCATACCCAACCCCTTAAATTGGAACCATTAGGCAACCAATGACATAAACAACTATCATGAAGCTTCATGGTATGGGGGTGGGGGTGGGGGGGGGGCAAGACATGTCAGAGGAGGAGTTGATTCATTTCGGTCCGTGAAATGGACCGTCGTGTGTCCAGTTCGACTGATACACCTTGGTTTGTCTCAAATAAAATTAATATAATTAATTAATCTAGTTAATTAATTATATTAAAATATTATTTCTCCAAGAAATAATTATTCATGAATTAAATTATTCACCTACTGATTTATTTAATTCACCAGATCAATTTAATGTATTCAATAAATTAAATAAGGCATCCTGTTGGTCCCCAAGTATACAGGATACAACTTGGAAAGTGTGTTAATCAACAAGCTGTACGATTTTTTTAATTGAATGCGTAGCGGAAGTCTTGCAACAGTAAGTTTCTGTTGATACAGCAACTCAGTCTAATCTTCTGTTAGCTTAGTGCGTACAGGGTTTTGCAGTGTATACTTATATAAATCACAGTTTATGAAAACAATAACGGCAAAAGGTAAATAACACAGTATTTAAGTGGTTCGAGGTAAACCCCTATACTTCCACTGGTCCTCCACACAGGAGTAAAATATTTATTATAATCACTACGTACACAACTACGTGACAATAATCAAACCTATCCTTGTATCATTCACATAGATAGATACAAAGACTGTCGCTTTCAACCGTTTACACAGATTGGTTTGAGCTTTCACTTGACTGGATTCTTCACACACAGTTTCAAAGCTTCGTCTCTTCAATGCAGATCCGTCACACACAGTTCAGGAAAAGCAAGGCTTTCTCGGTCCACACAGGGCTGATGGGTTTGTTCAATTATAGAACTATTGTTTGAACAACAGCTTGACTTTCTTGAGCTTTTAGCTGATGATATGTTGTTCAAGGTTGAGCACTTGGATATTTCTTCTCTCAGAATATGCAGTATACTTGAAGAAATATGTTTGCTCTGAATATTCGTGTAAGCACTTGTTGGTTGATGTTTCACGGGATTTCGTATGTGTATCTCGTGGTGTGATCTTCAAACTTTGGATATATATATATATAGCCTTCTGAAATATATCCGTTGATATAGATCCATTGAGCAAGATACTGTCACAACTTAGATAGTTGACTTAAGTAGACCATGATCCGGATATTGCGGGATTTGAAGATCTCTGTCGGCTTCTTATTTAAATACTTTATTATTTCAGTATTTAAATACTTCTTTATCAAACGGGACTTGACCTTAGTGAATACCAAAGATTCCTTTCCAAACGGTCTTCAGTCCTTTTCCGATATGAATGCTGTATCCAATTATGCTATAGGCATATTGGAGTAGTTCGATGTTGTATGGAAAGATGCTGTATTCGGATTGCTTCCATACTTGGTGATTACTTAGACTCTATTGATGTATCTTGGCAATGCGAAGGCTCGCTGTATGCTGGCGCTATGAAAAGGTCTTCGATACAGAGCCAACAACTTTGATCGACTTTTCGATACAGCAGTTTGCTGTATGTTGGACATTTATCATCTTGCTGTATGGTAGCTTGCTGTATGAAGTTTTATTTGTTTGGTAATTATCAAAACAACATTGTTTTTCCCAACAATTTCCCCCTTTTTGATAATTTCCATAATTTCTTGATGATGCCAAAACCTCTTTGAAACGTCTTTAATGGGAGACTTTCTTTTTGGTCTTATATCGAATGTTCAATTTTCCTTCTGCTGTATGATTGAGCCACTTGCTGTATCATTGATAATTTGAGAAGAGTTCGATACAGGATTTGTTTATCCCAACTGTTTCCCTCTTTTTCGATAGTATCCAGAGCAGAATACTTGATCTTCTGTCTAATGATCTGGTCTTCAGCACTTAGTCTAAAAGAAATGTGAACTGCTAGTAGGCAAGTTCTAAAGTAATAGCATCTCACAGGGAAGTGTATTACACATTAAACTTATGATTGGCGCGCATGCACAATCTTACAGTGTGATTTAGTTGAGTACAACTGAACCTATGAACTGTTCGCAGACAAGTTCTTATAGCTTAATACTTAAACTTGTTTGATTGCAGCAATAAGAATTGAGTTGAGTTTAAAATTTGCGTTGTTTGAGATAGTGAAGTCCAGATGTCATGCAAAGCATTTAAAAATGTTTGAATATTAAAATAGGGCATGTGGACTCAAAGCTGTTTGCAGTACACAATAGAATAAAACTGTCAAGTATAATTGATGTAGTGTAAATACTGTATCCGCGAATAATACAGCGTTCCCCATTAAAAGGTACATACAGGATTCAATTCTTACATTAATGTTCGGACTAACACTGTATTCATGGGTCGTACTGTATTCCCCCTTAATTAATGCACACGTCAGCTGTAGGAAGGTTTCATGCCTTCTTCTGTCCTACAGTGCTATCTTGACTATTCTGA
The DNA here is from genome assembly GCA_033398695.1 of Orobanche coerulescens. Lineage (NCBI taxonomy): Eukaryota > Viridiplantae > Streptophyta > Magnoliopsida > Lamiales > Orobanchaceae > Orobanche > Orobanche coerulescens. Next base: position 117,364,293 of record CM065801.1, read on the forward strand.
GTGTACAATTAATTAATGGTAGATACTGTATTCTTGGGTCTTACAGCATTCCCCCTTAATTAATGAGTAAAAGCATAAAAACTTACAGGGAGTCTAGCTGTAGCGTTTCCCAATTCATGTTGAAGCATAGAAATCAAGTAAATTTGGGTCCTGGTGGGACAGTGCCTTTCGGTACCCAAATTTGCCGGACAACAATTGGTTTGCTGTAGGTTACTTTTGGTCTGTCTTTGCAATGTCTATGTGGGGCAAGCACATAGCTGCAGTAATCATGATTATCATGCATGTAAAATCGAGAGTTATAGTTATTATTCCAGTATGATTGTCGTCTAGGAGGTGGAGCCATTTTCATAGATCTTACAGATTGCCTCCTGGGTCTCCAGTTGAATTCCCAAAGATGTTGTTGATACTGCGCTGCGACCTGTTTTCTTGATGGATAACGGGGCTCCTGTATCCAATATCTAGGCGCGCTGAATTTAAAGTACTGTCGTGCAGGCCTTTAATATTTGGATACAGTCTTCTTTCTGAACGGCCGTTGGCGCTGTTGATATGCTCGGGGAGCATGCTGTTGGTTATTCCTTATAGGTCTGAATGGCTGGTGATTCCACTGTCTGGAATATGACTATGGTGGCGGAATGGCAGCTTTTGCCGTTCTCGGTGCAACGGGTTCCGATACAGGAATTGGAATTTCTTCCGATACAGGAATGGGTTCCACACTTCTGACGAATACCGTACTAGATTTTCCTTTGTTGGAGAACGAGTTGTATCTTAGGCCACATTTATCATAAGCATGTTGCCCAGTGCTTAGGATCTCTTCCATTCTATTAGAGGATTTCTCGAAAGAATTCAAGATTATCTCTAATTCCCCTTCATGTTTCTCGAGAGATTTTACTTTGGCTTCGAGTAGAGCCAAATCATTTGTCTTCCTTTCAAGATGAGGTTTAGTCTCATTTAGATCGTGAGCAAGTTGATGATTGCTCTCCATGAGTTTTTCTAAATTTACTTTGCTGTTTTTGCAGTCGACAGACATATTTTCGTAATTATCCTTTAGCAAGTCGTTTTCTTCATTCAGCTCTAAGTTAGAAATTTCAAGCTGTATGTTTTCTCTTTTCAATATCTCATGGGCCCTTTGAATGTTATTAAATTCATTCAACATATTTTCAAAGGTATGAGATGTATTTACAGGAATAGTTGAGGTAGAGCTTACCTCATCATCATCGCCGTCTTTATTTTCCTCATTAACTTTGGCCATAGAGCACATGTAGGCTCTATCTTCTAGCTCATCATCAGACGAGTCACCGTCAGTGACCACCTGGAGACATTCAGTCTTTGTTGATGCGGGTGAAATTTTTGATTCTCCAATGAAGGTCTTGAGTTTGTTCTTCATCATGTTTCTCCAGTCATCAAACTCATTAATAGAAAACATAGGTACCTTGCTTATTAATGAGGTATCCGTATGTGAGGAAATAGGAAAGATAAATTGTTTTTGAAAAAAATATAAGTGATTTAGGATCTGATTCGGTTAAAAATATGACTGATTCTTTTTAGAATCAACCGCTCCGATACCACTTGTTGGTCCCCAAGTACACAGGATATAGCATGGAAAGTGTGTTAAGCAACAAGCTGTACGATTTTTTTAATCGAAGTGCGTAGTGGAAGTCTTGCAACAGTAAGTTGCTGTCGATACAACAACTCGGTCTAATCTCCTGTTAGCTTGGTTCATACAGGGTTTTGCAGTGTATAATTATATAAATCACAGTTTATGAAAACAGTAACGGCAAAGGTAAATAACACAGTATTTAAGTGGTTCGAGGTAAACCCCTCTACTTCCACTGGTCCTCCACACAGGAGTAAAACGCTTATTATAATCACTACGTACACAACTACATGACTATAATCAAACCTATCCTTGTATCATTCACATAGATAGATACAAAGACTGTCGCTTTCAACCGTTCACACAGATTGGTTTGAGCTTTCACTTGACTGGCTTCTTCACACACAGTTCCAAAGCTTCGTCTCTTCAATGTAGATCCATCACACACAGTTCAGGAAAAGCAAGGCTTTCTCAGTCCATACAGGGCTGATGGGTTTGTTCAATTATAGAACTATTGTTTGAACAACAGCTTGACTTTCTTGAGCTTTTAGCTGATGATATGTTGTTCAAGGTTGAGCACTTGGACATTTCTTCTCTCAGAATATGCAATATACTTGAAGAAATATGTTTGCTCTGAATATTCGTGTAAGCACTTGTTGGTTGATGTTTCACGGGATTTCGTATGTGTATCTCGAGGTGTGATCTTCAAACTTTGGATATATATATATATAGCCTTCTGAAATATATCCGTTGATATAGATCCATTGAGCAAGATACTGTCACAACTTAGATAGTTGACTTAAGTAGACCATGATCCGGATATTGCGGGATTTGAAGATCTCTGTTGGCTTCAGTATTTAAATACTTTATCCTTTCAGTATTTAAATACTTCTTTATCAAACGGGACTTGACTTTAGTGAATACCAAAGATTCCTTTCCAAACGGTCTTCAGTCCTTTTCCGATATGAATGCTGTATGCAATTATGCTGTAGGCATATTGGAGTAGTTCGATGCTGTATGGAAAGATGCTGTATTCGGATTGCTTCCATACTTGGTGATTACTTAGACTCTATTGATGTATCTTGGCAATGCGAAGGCTCGCTGTATGCTGGCGCTATGAAAAGGTCTTCGACAGAGCCAACAACTTTGATCGACTTTTCGATACAGCGGTTTGCTGTATATTGGACATTTATCATCTTGCTGTATGCTAGCTTGCTGTATGAAGTTTTGTTTGTTTGGTAATTATCAAAACAACATTGTTTTTCCCAACACATTCAATGTCTAAAATTCATAATAAGAGATCCAGTTCATATTATTCTAATGCGCGACTTGGTAGGCCCGTCTCAGTAAGCAATGGGAGAAACCAAAGAGTTATAGCACCAACTAGCCAGTCCTGCTGCCTACACTATAACCTTACTAAGAACAAATGATTGGGATCACTCAAGAACCATTCTGTCGTGAATACTAGTAAATGTATAAACCCTTTTTTCAAATGTCCGGATCAAGTTATAGGGTCACCATCAGTCAAACCATATCTGTACTTGATCCAATGTCTGAGTTAATGCAAATCGAGATCACCAAGCTCTCGTGTATCTAATATAACTAGATCCAATGCTCTGGCCAAAGACTTATGATCTCATCTGCCAATAACCACATATGACATATACCTGTTCACTTACAGGAGAAAAAATCCTATCTTGGTATTTAGTAGAAACTGCCACTTGTCCGTCAAGACGCACGTCGAGGTTGACCCCCACCAGTCGTTTTTTTGGGTCGAACTACTCTAGTGAAAATTTTTAACGTCACAAGCACATCCCGACTAAATCCTCAAGTACAAAGTTCACGAATACCTATTACAACCTTTCGATCCCGTCATTGACTGTTCCCAGAGTGAAATTCGCGTGGCGAATCGAGGGTGATCCGGTTGGAGTATACTAATCCCATTAACATACCTACAACGAGTGCTCCCACTAACCATTAGTGACGAGAGGACTCTCCAAGTCAAAGAACATGTCATGCAAGTCTTCACATAAACTTAATGCCCCAGTCAAGATTCACCGGCTTGCGAACGATTAAGTATTTGAGCCGTAAACTTTTCCAATGCCGATCCCTTCATCCAGTTAGGAGTGGAATGTTTGCTCTCAAATTCATGGACTAGTTTCTCTATATATATTTACGAGTCAGGAATGCCAGTGACTTCCAGTAAATAAAGAAACAAACAATTGTCTTCTGATAAGAATTTACATAATAACAAGTACAATGCCCTCTCTCATACATCCACTGAGTGGCATTTGAGGGCATATTCCTAACATCATCATGTTAAGGCACTCCGGTCGGATAGAGGAGGCGAATACATGAGTGCCGAGTTTGACGAGTTCTTAAAAAAACATGGTATAATATCACAATTTACATCTCCAGCCACTCCTCAGTTAAATGGTGTTACAAAAAGAAAGAACCGAACACTATTGGACATAGGTTCGGTATATGCTTAACTATATTGATTTACCAATTTATCTGTGGGGACATGCACTACTTACTGTTGCACACATCTTGAACAGACGCCCTTCTAAATTCGTTCCTACAACACTACATGAGATATGGAGAGGTAGAAAACCAAGTCTTAATCATATTAAGATCTGGGGATACCCCACATATGTCAACATGATTAAAGTAGAGTGTTAGGATAAATATTCATATTTTGATAATCGCCAACATACAGCAAAGAAGTGTTAAATAAGCTGGAATGTCGTTAAGTATGGTAGCTGTTAGGATTCTCCATACAGCCCGTCCATACAGTAAATAGATCTTCTACAGAGTCCATCCTACAGAGCCTACTTCATACAACAAGAGAAATAGTGCGTTGGATACAACAGTCAGACTTTAGGTGTTTCACTTAGGAAAAGTAAAACACACCACCCAGGACTGAAGAGAAAAAGCTTTAAACCGTTGTGAGATAGACATTGTTTATTCATAAAGTATTCATGGTTAAAGCAGCATTTATTGCTGATAGGACAATATTTAATTCATCCGGAGAGAGACAAGTTTGAACGCCCTGAAGAGCATTTAATGCAAAGACAAAAAAGATGTCTGAAGTATTAAATACGATCTGCTTTAATTCAAACATTCAGCAGCCGCCAATTAGAGATGTCAACATCTTACCAACCCGCAACGGCTACATGTATAACAGATACATTTCCAAGGTTATAAATAGCCCCAAACAAGAGGACATTTCTCACTCAGTGTTATTCGTTCTTGCGCATACTCTGACATATTACTCTGACAATTTAGCTATTAAAGTGCACTATACTTAGTGAGCATACAACAGTATCTAAGCGAAAAAATATACTAAGTCCTCAACGCAAACAGCACAACATACAGCAAACGTTCATCAAAGATATAGCTGCTGTTTGGAATCGTTCTACACTTACCGTTGAGATTATCATTAGCCCTATGTGGACTAAAGATCCTTGCGTATTCTGACATGTGTGGGAATAAAAGCATTGAAGATGAAGCTTCGATCTGTGTGAGAAGAATAGAGTCGAAAGAGCTTGAAGCCAATCTATGTGAACGGCCAAGGCTACAGCCCCTGTATCAATCTGTGTGAACGATACAGTGATAAGTTTAGTTAAAGTCACGTAGTTGTATACGTAGTGCTTTTAATAAACTCTTTACTTCTGTGTGGAGGACCAGTGGACGTAGAGGGGTTTACCTCGAACCATTTTAAAATGTGTGATATTTACCTTCTGTCTTTACTGTTTTCATTTTATTGTGATTTATTAGTATATATATTGTAAAACCCTGTATGCATCAAGCAAACAGGAGAACACCCAGTTGCTGTATTTACAGCAACTCACTAAGTGAGATATAGCTGCTGTTTGGAATCGTTCTACCCTTACCGTTGAGATTATCATTAGCTCTATGTGGACTAAAGATCCTTACGTATTCTGACATGTGTGGGAATAAAAGCATTGAAGACGAAGCTTCGATCTGTGTGAGAAGAATAGAGTCGAAAGAGCTTGAAGCCAATCTATGTGAACGGCCAAGGCTACAGTCCCTGTATCAATTTGTGTGAATGATACAAAGATAAGTTTAGTTAAAGTCACGTAGTTGTATACGTAGTGATTTTAATAAACTCTTTACTCCTGTGTGGAGGACCAGTGGACGTAGAGGGGTTTACCTCGAACCATTTTAAACTGTGTGATATTTACCTTCTGTCTTTACTATTTTCATTCTACTATGATTTATTAGTATATATTGTAAAACCCTGTACGCATCAAGCAAACAGGAGAACACCCAGTTGCTGTAATTACAGCAACTCACTAAACAGTCTTCGACTACGCAATTAACTCCAAAAATCATATAGCTTATTATATTTTTACCTTCTAAGTTGTTTACTCTATACTCTATGGCCAACAAGTGGTATCAGAGAGGTTGATTCTAAAAAGAATCAGTCGATTTTTAACTGAATCAGATCCACAAATCACTTGCTTTTGAAAACTTTGTTATATTTTCATCATCTTTTCTATTTCTTAAATGAACACCTCTATGATAAACAAAGTTCCTATGTTCTCCATTAATGAGTTTAATGACTGGAGGATTGGGATGGAGGCTCATCTTGTAGCCATGCACGAGGAAATGATATTCGTCATCCAGGAAGGTCCAATAAAGATAATGAAGGTCAATCCTGTCGCGAGGATAGAACGACAGGCTCACGTTGAAATGCTCAATAAGGAGCACGAGCAATGGACAACAGATGATCTCAAGCGTGTGTACCTTGACAATGTTGCTAAGAATGTGCTGTTTTTCACTCTCGACAAAGGCACATTCTCAAAGGTAAAGAACTATAAGACAGCCAAAGAAATCTGGGAGAAACTCAAGCTTATTTGCGAGGGAACTGAGCTCACGAAAGGAAACAAAATTTCTAAACTTACTCAGCAGTTTGAATCTTTCAAAATGAAAACTTTCGAAATGCTTGAGGAGCTTGACCTCAGATTCACTGGCATTTTAGGTGAACTTGAAGCATTGGGTAAAGTGTATACCCAAAAGGAGAAAAATTTAAAAATCTTTAGATCACTTCCTGCCCGATGGGACATTAAGACTACAATTGTGCGTGTGTCCAGTAATCTTAACAATATTTCTACTTTTGACCTATTCTCTGACCTAAAAGCTTTTGACTATGATTGACAGGAGAGAAAAGGCCTAAGAGTCACCTGCCAAGACTACAACACTGGCTGCTGTATCTGACAGGAGACACAGCTCTGCACCCACATCCAAATCAGCTTACAAGACTGCATACATCGATGATGACATCCTGTCACAAGATGAAATGGCCTTGCTTATGCACAAGTTTAAAAAGTTCATCAAACAGTCGGGAAAGACTCTCTTCAGGCCCAAGCTTTTTCACAAGGTAAGTTCTGAATCTCCTTCCTTCGGTGATTCTAACTTATGCTATAACTGTAGGAAACATGGACATTATGCAAATAAGTGTCCACATCCGAAAGTGCAAAAGTTGCCAGAAGCTGAGCAACAAGAAAAGGATGAAAGAAGACGTGTCTGATTGGTGAATCAGAAGCCTCGCCCGCGTCGAACAAGATCGAGGAGTGCCTTCAGGCAATCACTGAGAGTGACTCCTCCGACGATGATATCGAGGATAAAGCATATATGTGCTTTATGGCTAAAGAATATAGGATGATGAGGACAGCGATGATGAAGTAAGTTCAAATTCAACTATTCCTGTAAATGCATCGCATACCTTTGCAAATATGATGAATGAATTCAAAAACATTCAACAGGCCCATGATACTTTAAAATGAGAAAATATACATCTTGAAATTTCAAACTTAGAGCTGAAAGAGAAAATGAATTGCTGAAGAATAACTATGAAAATATGTCTATTGAATGCGAAAACAGCAAAGTCACTTTTGAGAAACTCATGGAAAACAATCATCAACTTGCCAAAGATCTAAACACTACCAAAAATCAGGGTTTAGCCAACCACACAAAATCGTCGGCTAAAGCCTAAAAGTGGTCGGCTAAAGTCTAAAGTGGTCGGCTAAAGGGTGGTCGGCTAATGTTCGTCGTCTAAGGTTTAGCCGATGACATTTTAGATAGTGGTCGGCTAAAGTTGGATTTTAGCCGACAACAAAAAATCGTCGGCTAAAGTACATAAAATTAAAGTGGTCGGCTAAACAAGCTTTAGCCGACGGTATAGAGTGGTCGGCTAAACATGCTTTAGCCGACGGTATAAGAGTGGTCGGCTAAACAGCTTTTTCTGACGGAATAAGAGTGGTCGGCTAAAATACTTTAGCCGACGGCAGACTCGTAAGTGGTCGGCTAAAGTCTTTTTAAAAAAAAAAATTTCAGATTTTATTTTCCCCAAAACCTATTTTTAAAAACCTATTTCTAACATCAACCAAATACCAATATACACAAACAATAACAATATACAACTCCAAATCACAAGTACATATATACTCAAATAAGTATAGACAAATATTACCATAGTTTTCAAATTACGATAAACATTACCATAGTCTTCAATAAACGTAGATCAAATCCTATCTAACATAGTTTTCCACATACTAATTACTAATTAAAATACAAAAATAACTAGCTAAAGAGTCGGAAAATCACGATAAATAGAATCACTACCATCATTTAAGGGACCGGCATGCTCTGATGATGGTGGCGGAGTTTGTGAAGGCACAAATGGAGGCATAGTCTGTGAAGGCACAAATGGAGGTGGTGGTGGTGGTTGAAATCCCTGCTGAGTCATAGTCTGACTAAGTGAGGCCATATATGCCCACATCATCTGCGTCTCGTGCTGCTGACGCGCCATCGCCTGCTGATGCTGGATCTTCATTTGACGTTGCTCTTCCTGGAACTTAGCCATCTTCTCAGCAGCCTCCCTTTCTACCTCAACTCGAAGCTCATTCGCCATCCTCAACTGTTCCTCTAGGAAAGCTCTATTGGCACTCCGACGACGTTGGAAGCCCGGTGTATCCTTCAACAATCTATGTCCCTCGGACCCCATCATCCGCCTATGAAATCGGCTCCCTTTAGGAGTATACAAGGTACCCCACACCTGAGACCTGACGTATGGATCGGACTGATCGATCATGTCAATAGCTGCAGGAAGATCTGTCTCTGCTATATCCAGAAACTGCTCCCTCGCAATCTGTGCCAAGATAGTCTCAGACTCCGTCCTCACTCTCTCTTAAGTTATAAGAAAAAATAAACTGTTGGATATGAATAAAGGTTAGAAAAAATACATATGCTATACACTAAGAAAAAAAATAACAATTTTTTAGGAATTAATTATTTTTACTTACATGTTCGTCAATATTTTGTGGATATGTTTTTTTAGACACACACGCAAACGCATTGTCCACTTGGTCCGAAGTAGTAGCCTCGTGAACAACACATGCCAACGACCGTGACCCCAAACTATGGTGCTCCGTCAGACGACCACGATTGGTCTTGTTTTTTCTACTAGTCGTCTACAAAAAATTTATGTCAAATCAATTATAAACTATTTCGGCATTAAATATATTTCGACTTTGTTAAAGAAATGTTATATAACATTTTTAACTAATTTCAATAACCTAATAAATAACAGTACAATTAGTAATACATACCTTATAGCTGGGGTCGTTAAAATGGATGCAAAGCCAATTCCACTCATGTTCCCGGTATTTGAATTCTATAGGACAAGCATCGCGGTCTCCACTCCAAGTCTCCCAAAATAGATGCAACTCATTTTTCCAAGACTTGTACCTATACAAGCAACAAAAGATCGTAAATATCAAATACTTACACCAATAGCAATAAATAACTCGAGAACATTATTATTAACATTACATACTTGGTGGACTGCTCCTCATCACACCAAGTATGTAGTAGGGATGGAGGAATATCAAACCACACCTACAATGAACATAAACAAAATTCGAATAAACCTACATTTTATGGTTGAGAGTTGAATAAAGTTCCATAAATAACTGATCATAATCTAAGTTCATATTACTGTACAATTTTACCAACGCACACATCTTAGGTTTCGCAAACACATGAAAAAAAACTAAAAAAATAAAAATCTTAAATAATCCTAGGAAAAATTAAAAGAACTAAAAAATGAAAATATCCCTCTAAAAACTAAAAAAAAAACAAGGATTTCAAAGAAATAAAGCTTAGAAACAGGGATGCAGTCATCCCGACCTGTCTTGCGGAATAGAATTCACATGACGGACGGTCTTATACAAGTTTTTGCCTCTACATTTCTTTGAAAAGCTGCATTACTCATCAACATTTTTCCTTTATATATAACTAAAAATAACCCATTGGCCCCCATTTTTTGATCAATCGTAAAGTACCTTGCAAGCATGATACACAGAATATCTATATTTTACCAAAAAAACGACCAAAATAAAATTTATTTATAAAAACAGTTGATAACTATCTATACCAGTCTTTTAGAAGTCGAACCAATACCTGTCCAAGCCAGAACAGTTCAATCGGTCTGATAAAATTAATTACATTAAAATATAATACAAATCAAACAACAACAATATTCATAATGTATATTCAAAGTTTAAGTTTCTTCAGATGTGTGTACACACCAACTCTAAATATAAACACATGTATATTACTAGTAGAGCTCCAATTCCGAATAAAAAAATATAGCTTGAAATAATTACGAGCATTATATAATATCACATTTTTCTCTATACCAGAAATATTTTTGAGGTTGAGAGAAACATTACAGTGCAAAAATTCACACCAAAGCACACAACACTCAATAAATAAACTCTAACCTCTGGAGAGGTAGTAACAAACCTCTAATTTCAAGCATAAAATTCAGAAAGAATTAAACAAGAACAAAGAGCAGGATTAATCACATCAAATTCAGATTCCATCACAGTACTTTTATCATAGGAAAAACAAACCCAAGCACCTCAAAGTACACGCCGATCATTGTTCACAATAAAAAAAGAAACTAGGCAGTGAAAAAAATTCACATTTTGACTAAATAAAACACTCAAAACAGGATTACAATAAAAAAGGCAATTGTTTCTTAACCAACTTGCCCCGGCTTGAACATATTCTAGCTGATGAATAATTTTGTAAAAATCCAACATTACAGTGGCCAGTTCTACAAAAGGAACACTCAAGACAAGTCAGAAAATAAGACTTGGAATAGAAGAATCAACACTTGGAATAAAAGACCCATGCATGCAACAACTTGAATGGAAATCACTTTTCAACGTTTTGCAAAATCACATATATTTTTAGAAAATGGGGGCCAATGGGTTAGTTTCGAAACATTACTCATGCTTGCAAGGTACTCATCAACATTTTTCCTTTATATATAACTAAAAATAACCCATTGGCCCCCAAAGTTAGAAAATGATTCAGAAGTGTGCATCTAAGGACACATTACAACTTCTAAACAACATCAAATCCAAGACAATACAGATAGGAAACATGGCAATATAATCTGACTTCATCAAAATAATAACAATAAACCAATGAGCGACGGATAGGAAACCACTAATATCAATACTTACCGACATAGCGTTGTTTAGGCTTTCCTTCACACACATCGGCACGTCCTTCCACTGAGCCCACAACATTGGAACTCTATCTCGAATGAGAACTCCTATATATCGACGATATGCAACTGCGCCGTCAGTAGACAATACGGGGGCTCCATACTTATTAACCGGTATGGTGTGACGACTATTATCCGAAACATGTCTGTCAAGTACATAACACTTAGATGATCCTCGAGTCTTCTTCTTCTTATTATTCTTCTCAGATGTCTAGTTTATAAATATATATATATATATTAGTTTTATAAAAAATATATGTGTATATATACATATATTTTGGGGTTTAGCCGACGAATCGGTGGTCGGCTAAACTGTCGATCTTTAGCCGACAACTAGGTTAGAGTTTAGCCGACGACGTGGACAACATTCGTCGGATAAAACCTTTTAGCCGACCACAACAATGTTCGTCGGCTAAAGTCGAAAGTTTAGCCGACGACACCTAAAAGTCGTCGGCCGTTTTTTTAAGTGTCGTCGGCTAAAGTCCTTTTTTTGGTAGTGAAATGAGGCTAAGTCTCATAATGAGAGAAAGACAAATGATTTTGCTTTACTCGAAGCCAAAGTAAAAACTCTCGAGAAGCGAGAAGGAGAATTAGAGACCATCCTTAAATCATTTGAGAAATCATCTAGAAGGATGGAAGAAATTCTAAGCACTAGGCAACATGCCCATAATAAACATGGCTTAGGGTATGACTCATTCTCCCATAAGGGAAAGACTAGTACGGTATTTGTCAGGGGTGTGGAACCCATTCCTGTACCTGAAGAGACTCCAAGTCCCACATAGGCTACAGCTGCCCATCGTACAGCAAAGGCTGCGATTCCACTGTCAAATTCATGTCAGAGACAGCGGAAACCTCAGCCTCCTAGACCTGTAAGACGTGATCAACAACATGCTCCCCGATCATATCAAAAGCGCCAACAGCCATTCAGAAAGAAGGCTGTATCTATAAGGTAAGCACCGCAGTACTACCAACAGTATAGTGCGCCTAGATACTAGATACAGGAGCCCCGTTATCCATCTAGAAAGCAGGTCGCCATGCAGTATCAATAATAGCTCTGGGAATCCAACTGGAGAACCAGAAGGTAAGCTGTAAGGTCGAGGAAAATGGCTACACCTCCTAGACAAAAATTGTACTAGAATAATAAGCTTAGATTTTACATGCATGATAATAAAGGTTACAGCGACTACATGACTGCCCCACGTAGACATCGCAAGATAGGACCAAAAGTAACCTACAACAAACCAGTTGCTGTCAGGCAAATTTGGGTACCTAAAGACACTAACATACATGGACCCAACAGTCAAAGGCGACCTAAATCTACTTAAATTCTTTGCTCAGAGGATATCAAAGAGAAAGACATTTGGTATTTGGAGAACGGATGTTCTCGGCACATGACATGAGATATCAGCAAGCTGTCAGATTACGTAGAAGGTCGCGGTCCAAAGGTGCGCTTCGATGACAAGTCCAAAGGAAGAACAAGACGGAAGGGAACCCTGCTTGTCGGAAAGTGCAAAATCACCAACGTAGCCTATGTTGAAGGCCTACAGTACAATCTACTTAGTATCAGCCAATTCTGTGACAAACAGTTCTCGGTCAAATTCTATATAGATCACTGTAGAGTGAAGGACATCAAGACCAAAGAAATTGTTCTCACATGAAGTAGATCAGGTAATTTGTTTATTGCTGACTGGAAGCCTACGAGATCTACTATTCCGTGTTTTGTTGCCAAAGGCACTGCAGATCAAAGCTGGAAATGGCACAAGAGGATGTCTCATATAAACTTCAAGACAATCAACAAACTCGCCAGCTAGGGTATGGTTAGAGGTTTTCCCGATGTGTCATTCCATAAAGACAGCGCCGTGGACCCTATCAGAAAGGCAAACAAGTCAAAACCACCCTGAAAAGCTAATCATACCTGTCCACCCACAGGGTTCTGGATATGCTACACATGGACCTCTACGATCATGTAGACCCTGTAAATTTGGGAGGTAAGAAATACTGTCTCGCTATTATTGATGATTTTTCCAGGTATGCTTGGATAATCTTTCTAAGCAAGAAGAAAGAAACCACAACAAAGTTGCGAGAGCACCTGAGAAAGCTATAGAACGAAAAAGGGTTGAGTATCATGTCCATTTGTTCTGACAGAGGTACTGAATTCACAAATTTCTTTATAGAGCAATACTGTTCGGACAATGGAATACATCACGAATACTCAGCAGCCCGGACTCCTCAATAAAATGGTATTGCCGAGCGAAAGAATAGGATGCTCAAGGAAGCAACAATAACCATGATTGCCGCAAGCAAGTTTCCGCAGCGGTTCTGGGAAGAAGCAACAAATACATCGTACTACACATAAAACCGCTGTATCATCAACAAGAATCACAACAAAACAGCCTATGAGGTATGGAATAATAAAACTCCATTAGTTGCATACTCTTATATCTTTGGATGCAGGTGTTAAGTTCTGAATAATGGGAAAGATCAACTCAAGTCCTTCGACGAGAAGTCAGATAAAGGGATATTTGTAGGATATTCCTCTGTCAGCAAAGCTTTCAGGATCTTTAACAAAAAGAAGCTGACCATAGATGAATCTGTCCATGTAGTGTTCGGTAAACCTCACTTTGATCCTACAGGAGTAGAAGACTTAATCCAGAATATTCGAATACTCTCCATTAATGACCCTCAAACTCTAATAGAGCCTATCATAGACTTAGAAATCAATCTTGCAACTATAAGATCAGAAGTAGTCGAAGCCGATGCTGTATAAGCTGAAGCCGAGACTACAGCACCACATGATACAGTACGGGATGCCTAATTAGAACCTGAGAGGAGATGGTTGAGAGATCATCCACAGGAGTTGATTATAGGTTATATTGATGCTGGTGTATCTACCCGTACAAGAATATAGAGTACACAAGGAAATGTACTGTGTGCGCAAGAAGAGACCAATTCTGAGAAATCTCCATTTCCTGTACAGAAATCTCAAGATGAACTTATGAGACTAGCTATGTGCACCCTATCCGTATTCTTAGCTCAATCCGAACCTGTTTCAACCAATGAAGCTTTGAATTATTATCACTAGATCACTTCTATGGAAGAAGAGCTTAATGGTTTTGAAAGAAACAATGTATGTTAGCTAGTACCTAGGCCACAACATCAAGCTGTAATTGGAACCAAATGGGTATTTAGAAATAAGAAGGATGAGAATGGACTTGTTATTGTTGGGATTCGGTGATAAAGAGCTCAATGGTTTCGAATAGAATAATATTTGGTGCCTAGTTGCCAGACCAACACTTAGTCAGTCATAGGAACTAGATGAGTATTCAGAAAAAAAAAAGACGAGAATGGACTAGTAAACAGGAACAAATCCAGACTAGAAGCCCAAGGATACAAGTAGGAAAAAGGAATCGATTATGATGAAATCTTTGCACCCGTAGTCTGACAAAAAGCCATTGGGATATTTCTAGCATTCGCCGCTCATAAGAACTTTATTATATATCAAATGGATGTTAGAGTGCATTCCTGAATGGAGACCTAGATGAAAAAGTCTATGTTGAACAACCACCAGGGTTTGTCAACACTGAAGGCGGAGACCTAGTATACAGGCTAAGGAAAGTACTGTATGGACTTAAGCAAGCACCTAGAGCCTGGTATGAAATCCTGTCACTGTATTTAATCAACAATGGATTTTAGAAAGGTGCATTTGACAAGATTCTTTTTAAGATACAAGAATGGGACGACCTTTTAATGGTGTAATTATATCTTGATGATATTATATTTGGTTCACCTAACCTTTCTTTATATAAAAGGTTCTCTCATCTCATGCAAAGTAAATTTGAAATGAGTTTGATGGGAGAACTAAGTTATTTTCTAGGATTGCAGGTTAAGCAATTGCCTACAGGTATATTCATCAACCTGTTTGGATTCGGTGCCTAAAACGAAGGCCCAGCGTAAGCGGTAAAACGAAAATTAATTCGATCCGAATCCCTACGAGGATCGATCGAGCTACGTATATACGAATATATAAACGAAAAGCAAGAGTCGTAAGAAACTAACCCTCGAAGTCCGTTGATTAAATGGAAACCTTCTCTTGAGTTATTCCCCAAGCTTTAGTTTGATCTCTACGAGTCCAATCCGCTCCAAGCTCTTGAACGATCCAACGCCGAAAGCACCGCGTCTCTACTTGCCACGCGCCGGAAAACGATCGGAACAACAACACTCGATTAACCTCTAAGGTTACGGCTAGAATCAAGTGATGAAGCTTTTTATTATTACACTCTAAGTGTATAATAAATATCTCTCAATTAATGTCTTGATATTTCTCCAAGAGAATTCAAGATAAATGAAGAAGAAGCAAAAACTTGGAAAAACTAATTTCCTTCTCTCTCTATCAATATCTCACGGTTGGTTCAACTCATGAAGTGAGAGTTTGTCTCCACTTATATTCTTCAAAAATCAAGATCAAACTATGACCAAATCACCACCTTTATCCACAAGAGATTATGTTCCCTTCATAAGTCTTTGTCTTCCAATTATAAAATTAGAGATAAAGACCAATGATGAGGTTGATGAGATAAGACAGCCATCTAGAAGAATCGGGATGAGTTCGGTCCGTTTCGGACTCCCATGAGTCCAAACAGATAAACTTAGATTCCGTTCCGATGTATTTATATCAATTAATTAATCCAATTAATTAATCATATGAAATACATTATAACATAATTAATTTCTCCAAGAAATAATTATATTCATGAATTAAATTAATCACCCAATAATATATTTAATTCATCAGGCCGTAAATTAATTTATCCAATAAATCAATTTAGACATCCAATGTCCCAAATTAGATATCCAATATCTAATATTCATAATGAGAGATTAAGCTCGATTCATTCCATCGTCAATCCTAATGCGCGACTCGGTAGGTCCATCTCAGTCAGCAATGGGAGGAACCAAAGAGTAGTAGCACCACCTAGCCAGCCTGGCGGCCTACACTGTACCCCAACTGAGAACGAATGATTGGGATCATTCAAGAACCATTCTGTCGTGAATACCAGTATACGTATAAACCCTTCTTTCAAATGTCCCGATCAAGTTATAGGGTCACGGTCAGTCAAACCCTATCTGTACTTGACGCTATGCATGCGTTAATGAAAATCGAGATCATCAAGCTCTCGTGTATCAAATACAGCTAGCTCCAATGCTTTGGCTAAAGACTTATGATCTCATCCGCTAATAACCGTATAGGACATATAACCCGTTCACTAACAGGAGAAATAATTCTATCTTGGTATTCAGTAGGACCTGCTACTTGCCCATCAAGATGCACGTCGAGGTTGACCCCCGCCTTCCGGTTTATAGGGTCGAACTACTCTAATGAAAATCTTGATGTCACAAGCACATCCCTATTAAATCCTCAAGTCGAAGGTTCACAAATACCTATCACAACCTTTGGATTCCATCATTGACTGTCCCGGAGTGAAATCCGCGTGAAGAATCGAGGGTGAGTCGGTTCGAGTATACTAATCTAATTAGCATACCTATAACGTGTGCTCCCACTAACCATTAGTGTTCGACAGGCACTCTCCTTGTTAAAGAACACGTCATACAAGTCTTTACATAAACTTAACTCCCAGTCAAGTTTCATCGACTTGCGAACGATTAAGTATTTGAGCTATAAACCTTTCCAGTACCGACCCCCTTATCCAATAAGGAGTGGAACGTTTTGTTCTCAAATACACGGACTAGTTTCTACATGCATATTTACGAGTTAGGAATGCCAGTAACTACCAGTAAATAAAGAAACATCCATTGCCTTATATTGATGATTTACATAATAACAAGTACAATGCCCTCACTCAACATCCTCTGAGTGGCATTCGAGGGCATACTCCTAACAATCTCCCACTTGCACTCAATTCCACACACTATGGTATCTAATACCCATGTTCTCCAGATGACGCTCCAAGCTAGTCTGATAAAGTGGCTTGATCAGTGGATCGGCGACGTTGTCGTCCGAGTCTACTCTGTGCAGCACAATGTATCCCTTGCGAACAAATTCTCTTACGAGATGATACTTCCTCTCAATATGTTTGGTGCTGTTGTGAAACCTCGGCTCCTTGGCCTGCGCTACAGCTCCGTCGTTGTTGCGATGCAGTAGACAGGCATTTCGGCACATGGTATCACTTGAAGTTCTCCCAGAAACTTCTTAATCCAGAACCCTTCCTTGGAAGCCTCCGAGGCTGCTTGATACTCAGCCTGACAGGTGGAATCAGCAGTCGCGCTTTGCTTGGCACTACGCCAAGATACTGCTCCTTCATTAAGAGTAAATATGTAGCCAGAAGTGGACATCGAGTCGTCCTTCAGTCCTTGGAAGTCCGAATCAGTGAATCCCACCACATCCAATTCTCCACCGCCATACATCAAAACCATATCTCTAGTCCTTCTTAAGTACTTGAGAATGTTCTTTACGTCAGTCCAATGTTCCCTACCTGGGTTTGCCTGAAACCTACTCACCATGCTTACAGCATGCGCGATGTCAGGTCTTGTACACAACATAACATACATAAGGCTACCCACGGCCGAAGCATATGGTATATTACTCATTTCCTTTCGTTGTTCCTCACTTTGAGGACACATCTTCAAGGAGAGTTTTATTCCATGTTGCATCGGTAGGAACCCTCTTTTAGAATCATCCATCTTAAATCGCTTTAAGATCTTATCTATATAGAGGGCTTGGGAAAGGCCTATTGTTCTCTTCGCTCTATCCCGGTAGAGTCGAATTCCAAGAATATAGGTTGCTTCTCCCAAGTCTTTCATGGAGAAATTACTCGAAAGCCAAGCTTTTACAGAACTGAGTATTCCCACATCATTTCCTATTAGTAGAATATCATCCACATATAGTACTAAGAATGCGATCTTGCTCCCACTAACCCTCTTGTATACACAAGGTTCCTCTTCATTTTGCACGAAGTCAAACTCTTTTACCGCCTCGTCAAAACGAAGGTTCCAACTACGCGACGCTTGCTTCAGTCCATAAATAGAATGCTAAAACTTGCACACTTTCTGAATATCAACTTCGGACACAAAGCCTTTAGGCTGCTCCATATAGATTTCCTCCTCGAGGAATCCATTAAGGAAAGCCGTCTTTACGTCCATTTGCCATATCTCATAATCGTGGTAGGCAGCTATAGCAAGTATTATGCGAATAGACTTGATCATGGCTACGGGCGAGAAGGTATCGTGGTAATCGATCCCTTCTTTCTGGGTATAACCCTTTGCCACAAGCCTGGCCTTATAGGCATCAACCTTGCCATCACCATCATTCTTTCTCTTGTAGATCCACTTGTTCCCAATAGGCACTATGCCCTTGGGGCGGTCTACTAGATTCCAGACCTGATTGACATGCATCGAGTTTATCTCAGCTTCCATAGCTTCACGCCATTTCGCGGAGTCTACATCCACCATCGCTTGGTCATAGGTCGTCGGGTCGGTCTCTTGGCTATCACTTGGAACCTCATGGAGACCCAGCTCTTCCAAGTGCACAAGCCCATACCTCTCAGGTAAATGAGACACCCTACTAGACCTATGAGTCTTCGATCTTCGGGCATGTAGAATAGATATCCCATCGTCCCAGACGGGAATCCAATGAAATGTCCCTTCGCAGACCTAGCTTCCAACTTTTCCACCTTAGTCTTCTTGACATAGGCGGAATATCCCCAAATCCTAATATGATTAAGACTTGGTTTCCTTCCCTCCCACATCTCATGTGGAGTTTTAGGAATGGATTTGGAAGGACATCTGTTTAAGATATAAGCGGCAGTCAGGAGTGCATACCCCACAAGTAAATTGGTAAGTCAGTATAGCCCAGCATGGAACGGACCATGTTTAACAAGGTCCGGTTCCTTCTTTCTGACACACCATTTAACTGAGGAGTACCTGGAGGTGTTAGTTGTGAAACTATTCCATGTTCGTTAAGGAACTCGTCAAACTCTGTACTCATATACTCGCCACCTCGGTCCGACCGAAGTGCTTTGATATGATTACCAGTTTGTTTTTCGACTAGGGCCTTGAATTCCTGGAATTTCTCAAAGGCCTTGGATTTATGTTTCATTAAGTATAGACAACCATACCTAGTATGATCATCTGTAAACGTAATGAAATATTGATATCCGTCACGTGCTGCTTCCAAAGCACCACATACGTCGGTATGGATTAATCCCAATTTATCAGCGGCTCTTTCAAATGTCCCTGTGAAGGGGGACTTAGTCATTTTGCCTTTAAGGCAAGATTCACAAGTAGGAAAGGGATCTGATCCCAATGGACCAATAAGTCCATCCTTTTCCATCTTGTAAACCTTGGTATGACCAATATGACCAAGTCTAAGATGCCATTTCAAAACTTGATTGGTTTCATCCCTACCACGTTTTCTAGTCATAGTATTCACAACTACTTTGTTGCTGAGATTTAGATGATACAATCCATTCAACAATGTAGCAGTACCCACTAGTTTATTTCTAAAATAAATTTTGCAGGAACCATCACCAATGAAAAATGAAAAGCCTTTTCGGTCCATGACCGGAATAGATACAATGTTTTTATGCCACTTGGGCAAAACAAGTACATCTTCTAAAGTCAAAACAAAGCTGGATTCTAAACCCAAAAGAAGTGATCCTATGTCGGTCGCCTCGACACTATTCCCGCTTCCGACTGTGATCATAACTTATCCAGCTCCAAGCTTCCTACTTTGTTCCAGATCCTGATTCACGGTACAAATATGAGAACTAGCACAAGAATCCAGTATCCAGTAAGTAGAAAATACAGTAGCTGAACAATTTGTTTCCAAAACTAAAAGTTCTGTACCTGAAGTGCCATGAAGAATCGGACAGTCTCTAGCCCAGTGGACCAGCTCACCGCACTTGAGACAAGCATCCTTCTTCTTCTTGTTCTTCGGAACCATCGGGGCCTTGCCCTTACCCTTAAGGTCCTTAACTTGTGGTCCAGTTTGCTTCTTGGTCTTTTTCTTCTTGTTCTTAGACCTCCGAGGTCCAGAAGAAATCACAAGAGCAGACTCCTTCATCCACGGAGTCTTCATCTGAGACTGAGCGGTCACAAGTTTGTTCATTAGCCCAGCTAAATTACATGCAATCTCATTGCAGTTGAAGTTCATAACAAACTGTGAGAAGGAATCAGGAAGAGGCGTAGGATAAGGTCGGTTTGGAGAAGTATCCATTTTAAAATCAAGAGCCTCCAATCTCTCGATCATGGATATCATTTTGAGGACATGTTCCCCAACTTTCTCACCTTCCTTCATCCTTGCACCGAACAGTTGCTTGGATATCTCATATCTAGCAGTTCTGCTGTGCTCACCATAAAGTTCGGTTAAGTGAGATAGAATCTGCCTAGCAGAAGTCATTTTCTCATGAGCTCTCTGAAGCTCATTAGACATGGAAGACATCATATAAGCACGGACTTTCACGTCATCCTTAACCCACTTTTCATGGTTTTCAATCTCTTCCTGATTGGCTCGGGTCCGCACTGGAGGCGCCGTAATGTTCGTCTCCAAGACGTATCCCAGTGCCTCTATACTGAGGACAATCATCAGATTGCGGAGCTAATCCACAAAGTTAGGTCCCATTAAGGTGTTCTTTTCGAGTAGAATTGCGAGTGGATTCATTGTCATATTGATATTTGTCTGCATTAAGTTTAACAGAATAATTAGTGACTCATTCAATTATGTTCTGAGTATAGAATTAAGGTCTTTTCTATTCTTGTTACCCAGCTCCCACTATTTTTATCGGAATAACACACTCCCATGTGAAATCCGGAAGTATCGTCGCTCTACTTCATAGTGGTGATCGAGTTCTTTATAAATCTTAATAGAGGGCAACCGAACAGGTTTCTAGTCTATTAATTTTCATAAAGTGGTGTCCAACACCAACCCATCTAATGGATGATTCGATCTTCTTTTTCCCCTTGTTCTCTCCCCTCAACCTGTACGGTTTCTATGGTTCGTGAACAAGTTATGTTTATACCATCGACGCAAATCAGTTTCACAATTGAATCTTATCCGGCAACCTATCAGGTTTCTAGGGATAAAATTTGCTCCAACCGAAGGCATCCAAATGCGCTCCCGGTAATTTATCCATCCTCCCCGAACGACTACCCCGATAACTCGGAATCATAGCACATCCGGTTTGGATTTCAATTTCCCGAAAACTCGATGGAGGGAAGGAAAACCTTGAAACCTTATAAACTTAATAATTTATCGTGGGAGAATTTTCGCGATTAGCGTTACACTTTGCACATTAATCGTTTAAGCGCGTTTGTGGCATTCATACAATATGAAACAACCATTCACAACCTAGTTGCTACCAACATGTGGTTCATGGACCGTTCCTAGAAAACAAAAACTCCGTAATCTAATTACAAGTCTTCGTCTTGAATCTTCGTCTTCTCGAAATGGATCTTCCTCTGGTCTTCGTCATTACATATAAATTTTACATTGAAAATTGCATCCTAGATACAAAATTTTTCTAGTAAAATAAATAGGCTCAAAACGGCCTTTACAACCCAATCGAATAAAAACGAATGATTCAAAAACTAAGTCCACGAACCACATCACCATTCAAAAGCATTCAACCAATAAATACTAAATAAATGGAAAGCGTAGAGATACATTGATCCAACCAACAATACGAACCGATCAAATCGATTCACACAATCGGTAATATGAAAAAGTTCAAAATAATTCGGTCGATCACAAGTATCCCAATAAATCAATTTTCCCTTATAAAATGAAATACCATAAATCATTTTAATCATATTAAATCCAATTTAACATGAGGGAGATTAATTTTCAAGAATACACGAAAAAATCAAGTCGGGGCGAAAAAGGCCTGCCATGGCCGAGTCACTACGGTGACATGCTTGTGAGACAGGCTGCATGGCCGAGTCACACTCGGCGGTGCAGTGGCCCGACAGCCACTGGGCCATGGCCTCGGAGCTGGTCCGCGGCCCCGATCTGATGGTATCCGGGTAGTTCTGTGCCACAGGCCGCGGCCCCCGAGCCCTGGGCCGCGGCCCCCTGCTCCCGGACCCCTCCCGGACCGTCCAACGGCATTGCGGGGCTAGTTTTTTGATCGGATATCCAATATCTATATTCCCCAACATTCATATCTTCAATATAAATCATATTTCCAAGAAATTAAGATTTATATTTAGACATAAACTTACGAAAAATATAACTACAACGAACGTAAAAACATATACCACGATTATGACTAAAATGATTCCAAATCATTCACCATCTAATCGAGCATTCCAAATGCCAATATCGTATATACGATCGCAAGACCTACGCTCCGATACCACTGTTTGGATTCGGTGCCTAAAACGAAGGCCCAGCGGAAGCGGTAAAACGAAAATTAATTCGATCCGAATCCCTACGAGGATCGATCGAGCTACGTATATACGAATATATAAACGAAAAGCAAGAGTCATAAGAAACTAACCCTCGAAGTCCGTTGATTAAATGGAAACCTTCTCTTGAGCTATTCCCCAAGCTTTAGTTTGATCTCTACGAGTCCAATCCGCTCCAAGCTCTTGAACGATCCAACGCCAAAAGCACCGCGTCTCTACTTGCCACGCGCCGGAAAACGATCGGAACAACAACACTCGATTAACCTCTAAAGTTACGGCTAGAATCAAGTGATGAAGCTTTTTATTATTACACTCTAAGTGTATAATAAATATCTCTCAATTAATGTCTTGATATTTCTCCAAGAGAATTCAAGATAAATGAAGAAGAAGCAAAAACTTGGAAAAACTAATTTCCTTCTCTCTCTATCAATGTCTCACGGTTGGTTCAACTCCTGAAGTGAGAGTTTGTCTCCACTTATATTCTTCAAAAATCAAGTTCAAACTATGACCAAATCACCACCTTTATCCACAGGAGATTATGTTCCCTTCATAAGTCTTTGTCTTCCAATTATAAAATTGGAGATAAAGACCAAGGATGAGGTTGGTGAGATAAGGCAGCCATCTAGAAGAACCGGGATGAGTTCGGTCCGTTTCGGACTCCCATGAGTCCAAACAGATAAACTCAGATTCCGTTCCGATGTATTTATATCACTTAATTAATCTAATTAATTAATCATATGAAATATATTATAACATAATTAATTTCTCCAAGAAATAATTATATTCATGAATTAAATTAATCACCCAGTAATATGTTTAATTCATCAGGCCGTAAATTAATTTATCCAATAAATCAATTTAGACATCCAATGTCCCAAATTAGATATCCAATATCTAATATTCATAATGAGAGATTAAGCTCGATTCATTCCGTCGTCAATCCTAATGCGCGACTCGGTAGGTCCGTCTCAGTCAGCAATGGGAGGAACCAAATAGTAGTAGCACCACCTAGCGGCTGGCGGCTGTACCCCAACTGAGAACGAATGATTCGGATCATTCAAGAACCATTCTGTCGTGAATACCAGTATACGTATAAACCCTTCTTTCAAATGTCCCGATCAAGTTATAGGGTCACGGTCAGTCAAACCCTATCTGTACTTGACGCTATGCATGCGTTAATGCAAATCGAGATCATCGAGCTCTCGTGTATCTAATACAGCTAGCTCCAATGCTTTGGCCAAAGACTTATGATCTCATCTGCTAATAACCGCATAGGACATATAACCCGTTCACTAATAGGAGAAAGAATTCTATCTTGGTATTCAGTAGGACCTGCTACTTGCCCATCAAGATGCACGTCGAGGTTGACCCCCACCTTCCGATTTATAGGGTCGAACTACTCTAATGAAAATCTTGACGTCACAAGCACATCCCTACTAAATCCTCAAGTCGGAGGTTCACGAATACCTATCACAACCTTTCGATTCCATCATTGACTGTCCCGGAGTGAAATCCGCGTGACGAATCGAGGGTGAGTCGGTTCGAGTATACTAATCTAATTAGCATACCTATAATGTGTGCTCCCACTAACCATTAGTGTTCGACAGGCACTCTCCTTGTCAAAGAACACGTCATACAAGTCTTTACATAAACTTAACGCCCAGTCAAGTTTCATCGACTTGCGAACGATTAAGTATTTGAGCTATAAACCTTTCCAGTGCCGACCCCCTTATCCAATAAGGAGTGGAACGTTTTGCTCTCAAATACACGGACTAGTTTCTACATGTATATTTATGAGTTAGGAATGCCAGTAACTACCAGTAAATAAAGAAACATCCATTGCCTTATATTGATGATTTACATAATAACAAGTACAATGCCCTCACTCAACATCCTCTGAGTGGCATTCGAGGGCATACTCCTAACACAACCATGAGAAGTACAACAAGCAGATGCTCAACAAATTCGGGATGAACAACTCTAAATCCTCATCCACCACCATGAGCACTTCCACGCAGATAAGTGCTGACGAAGCTGGAAAGCCAGTTGATCAATCACTCTACAGGGATCTAATAGGCTCACTTCTGTACCTAACAGCTAGCAGGCTCGATATCCAGTTTGCTGTAGGAGTGTATGCTCGTTACCAGGTAGCACCTAAGGTGTCACACTTCACCACAGCCAAACGAATCCTTAAGTACGTGAAAGGAACAATCGATGTAGTATTGTGGTATCCTAAGGAAGGAGGCTTCGATATGGTAGGCTATAGTGAATCGGATCTTGGAGGTTGTATGTTGGATAGGAAGAGTACAAGCGGCACTTGTCACTTTCTTGGACCTAGACTTGTGTCTTGGTTCAGTAAAAAACAATTGGCCAACTCGCTTTGTACAGCCGAGTCGGAATATTATGCAACTGGAAGTTGTTGTATGCAGATTCTCTGGATCCAAAAACAGTTACAAGATTATTGAATTCATGCCAGAGAGACCAATCATGTGTGATAGCACGAGTGTAATTACAATCACGCACAACTTGTATTGCACTTGCGAACTAAGCATATTGATATGAAGCATCATTTCATTAAGAATCATGTTGAGAATAAAGATTCCGGATCGAGAAGATTCGTACAGATATCCAGTTATCCGACATCTTCACAAATCCTCTCAACACCACCAGATTATGTATGCTTCGCCAGGAATTGGGAATGTTATAGCCAGACTCCCTGTAAGTTTTTACATTTTACTCATCAATTGAGGGGGAATGCTATAAGACCAATAAATACAATATCCACTTTAATTAACTGTACACTCGGAACTTTAAGCCGTATCTTTACTGTAGGAAGAAGAAGCCATATAACCTTCCTACAGATGATGTGTGCATTAATTAAGGGGGAATACAGTATGACCCAAGAATACAGTATTAACCCAATATTGCTGTAGAATTGAATCCTGTATGTAGTTTTAAAGGGGGAATGCTGTATTTTTGCGGATACAACACATACACTGTATGATATCAATTAATATTTTAATCGTATCCAAATTGTTATATTTACACGCATCAACCTGTTTTAACCACGTGCACTGTCTGAATTTAAAATGATTTATATTTCAATTACTATAAAGACACCTGGACTTTACTGCCTCAAATACCGCGATTTCAAAATTCAAACCGCTGTTTCATGCAATAGTGGAAGACGGACTATGTCAGAAGTGGGACCACTCATTAATTTCAAAACTGACAGACTATACATACAAGTTACAACTAAATCTATCTTATACGCTCATTTAAAAATGGTTAACATCTCTTAAATCTAATCCTTCACTGTATACCTAGTCTTCCATGCACCCTATAAAAGGACAACACATTGCTCTCACAGACTCTTCGCTTTCTGCAAATTAAAGAGTTTACAGAAATCTGTCTACATACTTTCTAAGTACATTTTATTGATTTCTTGTTACTTCACAACTACTCGAAAATATCTTTTTCATAGACCTCTTCGATCTCACTGAAAAAGAAAGAAACCATCATCGATGGACGCATCTTCTGTAACGCCCCTAGATTTAACCGGGATTATTACAGCGCCGTGGGCCCCGAGATGGAACCCACAAGGCTGAAGGAAATTTTCGCAAACATTTACAAAAGCCCAAGAGGCTAACGGCGGTACTATCTTTTAAAAACATTCAAAGACTTAATAAAATCTGTTTATCGAAACCGTCGTAAAATCCCATTTGAAACCACAAGGCCCGAAAGACTCAACAATCTAAAAACATACGTTAAGCTATTGCTTATGCGTACGACAAAATAGTTTAGAAAATGATTGGCAAAGTAACCTAAGTTACCAGATACCAAAAGACCATTTAAGAAAATACTCACGCAGCGGATAAAGATAAACAATTAAAATACTCTAGCAGCGGAATACAACCACTGATCAGAAACTCAATACACAAATACATGTCCTAGCCAGTATCCTCCGGGAAGCTCATCTCTTCACGACCGCTACAAGCTTGATAATCCAAGAACCTAAAAAGAAAGCCCACGACGGGGTCAGCCATATTATCCAACAATGATAACCATCACATCACGTCAATAATTACATATCAATGGAAATACTAAGTAAGAATACGACCAATGTAATCTTACCGTCGTAACTTTACGAAAATCCACGATTCGTATCCTTAACAACACAATAAGATAATACCGAAATATCTGTACGGTATCTCAACAATACCCAAGGTTCTCAAAACATTATCATAACTCGCGATACGGAAATTATACCAACTCTGGCCAATTCAATCCATCGGATAACGTCGACAATTCCAATACGATAATCGATTGTCCATCAAAGACAAGTATCAAGGAAATACGGAACATACCTCAAGATACGAAATACCATTACCATCACGTCAGTCTAATCCGAGATCAGATCAACACAACATACTAACATGGTCCTAACACAAGACCTACAAATGCATACTCATATGACAACGTCAATATGATCACAACAATAACGACAATGTATACTTATGGCAAACCCATAATATACATATGCACAACAACAACACATATGGTAATCCAACGATCCAGCGCACACAACTATAGATTCCCATGATGATCCCGTCGGACCAACGCATGGTGGCATTACCTGTCTAGCGATCCAGCGCACACAGCTATAGATTCCCATGATGATCCCGTCGAACCAACACATGGTGGACATATGACAACGATGCACAACTGCACAAAACAACAGTACACAATACACGACAACAACAATGCACAAATGCATGACAACAACGATACACGAATGTATCACGGCATAATCGACACAAATGATAAAAATGAATGGAGTACTTGCCCCGAGTCCTTCGAGAACGATCTCAATGTCTAAACCATCACGAACCATTATCCTCAATACTCGACGGTCCAAAGTATCACGGACGGTAGATAGTACATGTCTTCGTCTATACCACGATGTATCCTCGATATCAAGTATACCAATAATGAAATGTAAATCATATACATTATGATTTAATTCCCAAAACTCGAATACAACTTATAATCCCAAATATCCTGTGATTACGATTATAAACATTGTTATACGAATTATAAACGAATGAAACGGAAACCATTCATTAAATATTATAAACTGAGCAAGTAATAACTTGCCTCGATACCGATGAAGCTGTTACCAATTCCATTATCGTCATCTACAAGTTCCTCGGTCCCGACTAAAGCAATTCACGAACATCCTCGAACTCGACCGCAACACACGGTTATAATCACTGATCAATATTCTCAACCTAGTAATTCGATAAACAACAAGTTCAATAACAATCAACAATCGATAAAACCATTCCACAAACCCAACGGCTTGACAATATCTCGAATAAACACTAGTCGGATCAATCCTACTCAAACCAGCACGAATTTACAACCACAACACGAAAATACTGCACTTTCTGCCTTTTTAGCGCACGTTAATCACCTAACGTAGCGTGCGCTAAGTTGTTCCGTTAGCGCGCGCTAGCCAGTAAGCTTAGCGTGCGCTAATGCTGTACTGACGTATGTTTTTCAGATACCGATCAACATATGGCGATTTCAAGAACACTAAGTGATTCTGAATCATGTTCAAAGCTATCAAAACAACGAAATCTGATATCCTTTAACATATAAGTAATCATCCAACCCTTAATTCAATTCTATTCAAATATCATCTTCTTCCTCAAATATCAACATCATGAACACCAAAAACCTTAACAACACTCCCCTAATCTAACATTATGGAGATTAATCATCAATATCCGCAAAGGAGAAGAAAGATTCATCAACTTATCTCAAGAAAACGAACTACATAATTCAAGCCACACGAATCATATTAATATCATCATACTCCGGTAATCCATCTCATAATCATGCTTGTCAACTTGCTTATGTAATAATCAGCAACTCAAGAACATCAACATTAAATCCAAAATGAAGTTTAAAGATGAAGAGTGATTACCTTTATGAAGGAATGGATTGATTTCCAAGGTTGAATCCATTTCCAGGAATCACCAATGATTTCAAGAACAAAGGTTTAATCCATGATTTCCATTTTTAATCTTGTTAAAGAGGATCATCCCTCAGTGTTTAGGAACTCCATATGTCCTCCCAAGGTTCTCTCTATCGGGTGAAAGGAAAGAAATGGACAAAATGCTTCATAACACCCGTCTGCCCCTTTTTATAAAGTATATTACTAGCGTGCGCTAAACCTTATGTTTAGCGTGCGCTACGGCCTTAGCGTGCGCTAACTAACTTTGTTAGCGTGCGCTATCGCAGTCCAGAGGCTACAGTCTGGCTTCGTACATGCGCTTACGTATGTAATGCCCATGCATTAGCGTACGTAACTTACACTCTCTAGCGTATGCAAGTCCTTGCGTTTAGCGTGCGCTAATATCAGTTGACTCGTTTGTCTGTATGCTCCGAAGACTGGTCCACCCGCCGAAAGTGCTGACGAGGATAAGCTTCCTTTTTGTCCAATATACCATAGCGTGCGCTAACCTTTAGGGTTTAGCGTGCACTAGTACTACATTACAAACATCCGTTGACTTATCAGAACGTGCGTCGAAAGAGGCCTGGTCCACACGCAGATTCCTTCCGATCTGACCGCATTAGCGTGCGTTATCTTATATCCGTAGCGTGCGCTAAACCTGCATGATAGCGTGCGCTACTCATGATTATTAGCGTGCGCTAATAATGTTACACTTAGCCATTTTCAGCTATTCTTGTCCAACGTCTCAACATACAGAATACGAACATACGGCGTACTGAATACATATACTTCTTACATCCAATTGTCGACCAAGTACGACAATTATACCAATACATATGTCTCGGTCCTTCAATTATTTTACCCATACTCTACAGATTCTACGCTGTACAACATAACTCGGATAAAATAACATTAAACAATAGTAATAGAAATTCCGGATATTACATACTACACCACTTAAAATAAGTTTCGTCCTCGAAACTTGCAATCCGTCATAAAAACAAACAAACCGTTTAACCAAAATATCCCTAAACCATCACGACAACGATCAATCATCATTATTACCGAATAACCAAAATAGCATAATTACCAATGCGCAAAGTCGACGGTCTCTTGAGATACTAGAAAGTGACCTCACTGTACAGTCTCAATACGCTTACAATCACAGTTCCTTGAGTCTCAACGAAAATATATCATCTTCGGATGAAACAATCTGCCCGAATCAAATCATGTCTACCTGATTACATAATCAAGTCCCAATTTCGATAAGACGAATAATACACAATACATCTGCGAAACAACTGCCCAACCCAACGACCCGAATCCCGAAACATCGACACAAAATTCGAACGCTCAGATAATCACCAACAATGATCAACCCATAAATTAATCAAGAATATCATTTGACATGATAAACTCTAATATAACCAATTCAAAGGTCGAAACGCAATCGAGAATATCATCACCACGATAAACTCCAACACGGTCAACACAGAACCACAGAAACAGATCTATGAAAGAATAACATTCTCAAAACGACACACCAATCACATACAGTAGATCTCAATAAACATACCCGACTGGCGAACATTCCCATCGGCATACGAACAACGAATCGCAAATCGATGAACATACCAATTCGTACAAGGAGTAGGAACGACCACTCAATATCCAAAACAACCAGCATGGGGTCACCATCCCCAAATCTACACTTACAAAGAAATCATTCAAAGATCACTATGGTAAAATCGCGCTACTACCGTACCAATGGAATCACATAGCACATATGTCCCGGTTTCATAAAACTCATAGTTCCAAAATTACATGATGTACCCGAATCTGCAACACGCAGTATTTTTATCTTATCCGATAAATCAATCGATCATCC
Source organism: Orobanche coerulescens (assembly GCA_033398695.1). Classification (NCBI taxonomy): domain Eukaryota; kingdom Viridiplantae; phylum Streptophyta; class Magnoliopsida; order Lamiales; family Orobanchaceae; genus Orobanche; species Orobanche coerulescens. Next base: position 117,394,828 of record CM065801.1, read on the forward strand.
CTGGATAACCAAACTACCATACTAACATTCGAACCTCTTTCATCGTACCAAACTGATGTACTATCCAATTCGTGACTCTCGCTCAGAACTTTGCCATGATATGCACTATGCACTAAATGCACATGTATATCAATCATATTTTCAAAACCAGTTTGAAATCATACAGTCTCGTCAAGAAGACAAATTTTCGAAAGCTCTTTCAAAAATTTCAAAACTCAAAACATAAATTTTGGTAAGACGACAAAATCAATTCTCGAAAAATTAAATCGGCTAGTTGGTGTCAAGTTCTCGATGACAATTCTTTTCGAATACACACGAAAATGAAATGAAATTATGCAAATGCTCGACTACGACCATACTCCTGTATACCAATTTCGGTTCGTCACCAATTCCACTGACATCCCATCGGAAAACCACACGATAGAGTTCCGAAATTTCAATATATAAATTCCGACTAAAAACTCCTTTTCCACATAGGACTCGCAACGTCCACCATTTTCCATCATGGATCACCTCAATTATGCTATGGCAATACATTGAAACAAATCAATACAGCGAAAGACTTCCCGAGAGGTTTCATTTGAACAAGTAAACTAAAACCACCAAAGGAAGAAACGAAATAGATAAAGATTGATAAAGTGTTTTACAATTCTCGGGAGTTTTAGAAAACAGAAAAGTTTTTTTTGAAACATTAGGGTCTCAGCCCGTATCTCGTTCCGCATTACAAAAAGTTTAAAAAGTAGGGAACTCTTTTTCGGACCTCAAGTCCTGAGTTATAAAACTATTTCAAAAATCTATTGGGTCTCGGCCCAAAAACCATTTACGGCAAAACATCCGTAACACATTCATTTTGAAAGGTATCATTTTCAAATGCTCAAAGACAGTTCATATATCATAAAATGAACTAACATGACTACATGTTCTTCTCAACAATCCACAGTGCTTCTCCCGAATACACAATTCTGTTCCAAAACTTAACCGACATATTGATTTCCAAAATCATAGTTTCCCAAATCATCAATCTTGTCCCAATTTTGTCACCTTATACTGTAACGCATAATATTCTGTTGAATCTCAAAGCATATCAACTTAGAACGGCAATAAATCTCGATGAAAATCAAAAATCCAAATACTTACAGATCATAAAGCCGACGATTCCCCGTGATACTGGCACATGTCTCGACTCAAGAAAATACTCGACACAGATATTTTCAAAACACACATTTTGCAAACTCAGTTCAACTCGAGAACGCAACACATCTCCATTCGAAGAAACATGTTAACACCATTTGGAAAAGTTTACAACAACTCCAGTGAACAACAAAAACTCACGGCTCTAATATTCGTCAATCGACAACTCGAATGACGCGACAAAAACACGACCCAACTCGACCCGACTGCCTAGGTTTTCACAACCTAAAGCTCTGATACCATATTCTGTAACGCCCCCAGATTTAACCGGGATTATTACAGCGCCGTGGGCCCCGAGCTGGAACCCACAAGGCTGAAGGAAATTTTCGCAAACATTTATAAAAGCCCAAGAGGCTAACGACGGTACTATCTTTTAAAAACATTCGAAGACTTAATAAAATCTGTTTATCGAAACCGTCGTAAAATCCCATTTGAAACCACAAGGCCTGAAATGCCAAGACTCAACAATCTAAAAACATACGTTAAGCTATCGCTTATGCGTACGACAAAATAGTTTAGAAAACGATTGCCAAAGTAACCTAAGTTACCAGATACCAAAAGGCCATTTAAGAAAATACTCACGCAGCGGATAAAGATAAACAATAAAAATACTCTAGCAGTGGAATACAACAACTGATCAGAAACTCAATACACAATTACATGTCCTAGCCAGTATCCTCCGGGAAGCTCATCTCTTCACGACCGCTACAAGCTTGATAATCCAAGAACCTAAAAAGAAAGCCCACGACGGGGTCAGCCATAATATCCAACAATGATAACCATCACATCACGTCAATAATTACATATCAATGGAAATACTAAGTAAGAATACGACCAATGTAATCTTACTGTCGTAACTTTACGAAAATCCACGATTCGTATCCTTAACAACACAATAAGATAATACCGAAATATCTGTACGGTATCTCAACAATACCCAAGGTTCTCAAAACATTATCATAACTCGCGATACGGAAATTATACCAACTCTGGCCAATTCAATCCATCGGATAATGTCGACAATTTCAATACGATAATCGATTGTCCATCAAAGACAGGTATCAAGGAAATACGGAACATACCTCAAGATACGAAATACCATTACCATCACGTCAGTCTAATCCGAGATCAGATCATCTAATCCGAGATTAGATCAACACAACATACTAACATGGTCCTAACACAAGACCTACAAATGCATACTCATATGACAACGTCAATATGATCACAACAATAACGACAATGTATACTTATGGCAAACCCATAATATACATATGCACAACAACAACACATATGGTAATCCAACGATCCAGCGCACACAGCTATAAATTCCCATGATGATCCCGTCGGACCAACGCATTGTGGCATTACCTGTCTAGCAATCCAGCGCACATAGCTATAGATTCCCATGATGATCCCGTCGAACCAACACATGGTGGACATATGACAACGATGCACAACTGCACAAAACAACAGTACACAATACACGACAACAACAATGCACAAATGCATGACAACAACGATACACGAATGTATCACGACATAATCGACACAAATGATAAAAATGAATGGAGTACTTGCCCCGAGTCCTTCGAGAACGATCTTAATGTCTAAACCATCACGAACCATTATCCTCAATACTCGACGGTCCAAAGTATCACGGACGGTAGATAGTACATGTCTTCGTCTATACCACGATGTATCCTCGATACCAAGTATACCAATAATGAAATGTAAATCATATACATTATGATTCAATTCCCAAAACTCGAATACAACTTATAATCCCAAATATCCTGTGATTACGATTATAAACATTGTTATACGAATTATAAACGAATGAAACGGAAACTATTCATTAAATATTATAAACTGAGCAAGTAATAACTTGCCTCGATACCGATGAAGCTGTTACCAATTCCATTGTCGTCATCTACAAGTTTCTCGGTCCTGACTAAAGCAATTCACGAACATCCTCGAACTCGACCGCAACACGGTTATAATCACCGATCAATATTCTCAACCTAGTAATTCGATAAACAACAAGTTCAATAACAATCAACAATCGATAAAACCATTCCACAAACCCACGGCTTGACAATATCTCGATTAAACACTAGTCGGATCAATCATACTCAAACCAGCATGAATTTACAACCACAACACGAAAATACTGCACTTTCTGCCTTCTTAGCGCACGTTAATCACCTAACGTAGCGTGCGCTAAGTTGTTCCCATTAGCGCGCGCTAGCCAGTAATCTTAGCGTGCGCTAATGCTGTACTGATGCATGTTTTTCAGACACCAATCAATATATGGCGATTTCAAGAACACTAAGTGATTCTGAATCATGTTCAAAGCTATCAAAACAACAAAATCCGATATCCTTTAACATATAAGTAATCATCCAACCCTTAATTCAATTCTATTCAAATATCATCTTCTTCCTCAAATATCAACATTATGAACACCAAAAACCTTAACAACACTCCCCTAATCTAACATTATAGAGATTAATCATCAATATCCGCAAACGAGAAGAAAGATTCATCAACTTATCTCAAGAAAACGAACTACATAATTCAAGCCACACAAATCATATTAATATCATCATACTCCGGTAATCCATCTCATAATCATGCTTGTCAACTTGCTTATGTAATAATCAACAACTCAAGAACATCAACATTCAATTCAAAACGAAGTCTAAAGATGAAGAGTGATTACCTTTATGAAGGAATGGATTGATTTCCAAGATTGAATCCATTTCCAAGAATCACCAATGATTTCAAGAACGAAGCTTTAATCCATGATTTCCATCTTTAATCTTGTTAAAGAGGATCATCCCTCAGTGTTTAGGAACTCCATATGTCCTTCCAAGGTTCTCTCTATCGGGTGAAAGGAAAGAAATGGACGAAATGCTTCATAACACCTGTCTGCCCCTTTTTATAAAGTATATTACTAGCGTGCGCTAAACCTAATGCTTAGCGTGCGCTACGGCCTTAGCGTACGCTAACTGACTTTGTTAGCGTGCGCTATCGCAGTCTAGATGCTACAGTCTGGCTTCGTACATGCGCTTACGTACGTAATGCCCATGCATTAGCATACGTAATTTACACTCTCTAGCGTACGCAAGTCCTTGCCTTTAGCGTGCGCTAATATCAGTTGACTCGTTTGTCTGTATGCTCCGAAGACTGGTCCACCCGCCGAAAGTGCTGACGAGGATAAGATTCCTTTTTGTCCAATATACCATTAGCGTGCACTAACCTTTAGGGTTTAGCGTGCGCTAGTACTACATTACAAACATCCGTTGACTTATCAGAACGTGCGTCGAAAGTGGCCTGGTCCACACGCAGATTCCTTCCGATCTGACCGCATTAGCGTGCGTGATCTTATATCCGTAGCGTGTGCTAAACCTGCACGATAGCGTGCGCTACTCATGATTATTAGCGTGCGCTAATAATGTTACACTTAGCCATTTTCAGCTATTCTTGTCCAACGTCTCAACATACAGAATACGAACATACGGCGTACTGAATACATATACTTCTTACATCCAATTGTCGATCAAGTACGACAATTATACCAATACAGATGTCTCGGTCCTTCAATTATTTTACCCATACTGTACAGATTCCACGCTGTACAACATAACTCGGATAAAATAACATTAAACAATAGTAATAGAAATTCCGGATATTACATCTTCTCAAAATTCATGCATCTGCAGAGGATTGCCTATAAGGATGAAGATGATATTGGGATGACCTTGGTTATTGCTCGTGTGAAGCAACATGGTCTCTACCATCTGGGTAGTCATCACTCTGATAACTACAATGAACAGATTGTTGAGATTTTATCTGGATGCAACGTTCAAATATGCATCGCATAGGAAAGGTTCTGAGATCATTGACATCATTGGAACTGTGTAAGGGATAGAAGTCCCTGTGAACAAGGAACTTTTGGAGAAAATCTATAAGTTGCTGTAATGCCCCGACTTTCTAGGGGTAATTATAGGGAAAAATAAATAAAAGGTAAATTTTGACAAAAATAATTTCTCTTGAGAATATTAAAATTCTCGCCTACAAAGTCGAGTCGCTACCCTGACATAAAATAAATACCTTTTAATTAAGATAACAATACGTCATGGATAAGAGATAATAAATGCGGCGGAAGAACAAATTATAAATTGTTAATTTCTAACAAAAGTTTCCCCAAAAATTTCGAAACATTAGACATAACGTACAACATTATTTAATAAATTTCATTCATATGCCCTCTCGGCTCGCTCCTTCGTCCATGCGGCTCGGTTTAACCTGCGGGATCAATAAAGGTGGGGGTGAGCTTCCTTCAACTCGTGGAAATTACACGTATCACAGTAATATACAATCTCATGGAAAGCATTTAAATGATTATTCTACAAATAACATTTTCCTCAACATGAATACATACACACAATACCACATATAACATGAATCGAGCGCGCATGTGAATATTGAGGTTGTGCAGGTGTCCCCACACAACATATATCTTAAGATAGCCTCTTTATGTATACAGGTGAGCCTGATTTACAACATGTATCATAAATCTTAAACATGAATAGAATATCACATATACAATCCAATTAAAGCAATTAAAGTGATTGTGAAAATTCCCACCTGAATAAATGATGCTGCTTGACTTGAATATGAAGATACTCGACTCACAGTCCTAAGCCCGTAAATCCTCGTTAATGTCTACATATAATAATAATTTAATCATTATAAAATATTATGATATGATGACTGAAGTTAAATATATATATATATATATATATATATATATGCATAAAAGTTGGACTAATTGTTAATGTTAATTGAAGAGTCAACAATTTACTTTCTTGGTCAAAATAGGACTGAATTGAAGGTTTAAAGTTGACTGGGGTCAAATTGCAAGATCTGAGAAATCTGGAGGCTTTATACGTAGGACTGGAAAAGGATTGGGGTTAAAATCGAAGCAGTTAAAGTATCTGGGGTTAGATTGAAAGATGTTGGAAAATATGAGGGCTTAACTGAAAAAACCTAATTTTTTGCGGGTATAAGTACCCTTAACTCATCCCTCAGCCGACCAAAACTCATTTCTTCACTTCTCTTCCCCGTGAACCCCTTCTCTGTCTCGACCCTATCTCTCTCTACAAATATCCTCAAATCGGCCAGAAATAAGATGGCAGAAAACACACACACACACTGGAAAATCAGACGGAACACACGCACACCAAAAAATCGGACACACTCCGAAAATCACACTCGCACCACTTTGCTGGTTCGCCCGAGCTTGAATTGACCAGTCGCGGCTATAGGACAGCGACGACGATGGCTTCCGATCGAGTAGTAGTTCCGGTTGTGACGCGCGACGGTGGCTGGTTCTGGATTTCAGGTAAGGACTAATATGCTCGATTGAGTGTTGGCTTGGGATTAGGGTTGGATTTGGGTTATGGGTTTTTATATTCAAATCGGGTATTCCGTTCTGGATTATGTTCGGGGTTCTGTGAATGGTCAGTCTTGCTCGGGCTGATGGTGTTCTGGTTCGTTGATTCTTTTTTTTTTTGTTTTTTAGTTCAAGTTCGGAATTCTGGGATAGTTGTTGAATTGGGGCTCGAGTTTGGAGTTTCTGAGATGGGTTCAGTTTTGAGGTTGGTACCGGGTCAAACCCCGCGTGTTGTAGGACGGGAAAACACACGGTTCTCGATTGGCTTCTGGATTTGGGTCTGATGTTTTCTTTTTTTTTTTTTCGGATATGAAATCCTCTATGAATTGTGACAGAGGTTGATGACGACAGTGTATAGGGATTATGATTAATACTCAGATTTGCAGCTTCAAGATTTTGAAACGAAACATGAAACTCTAAGGTAAAAAAATTTGAGGACTTGGGCATACCTTCGCTGGAGTAAAATCGTCCGGATGTGTGAAGAAGTTGCAGGAGATGTTGAGAAGGAATTTTGTAGATGTTGACTGCTGGGAAGGAAGCTGGAAAATTGGTCGAGAAGAAAAGATGCTTCGGCCTCTGTCAGAACTTGGTGTATTATTTTGTACTATATTTTCTCTTCTGTATTTTTCTTTGTGTTTGGATGTTTGATCTATGTAAAGAATTTCTGTACTGCAGAATGTAAATTTATATGTAAAGTTTTGGAGTATTTTAGTTGAATTAGGATTGTATGTTAGATAAACATTGAGGAGTTTTGATGAAGTGAGAGGACTGGTGAGGGGATTGATTCTGGGAAAATGAAGAGTTCTTAATTGTGGTTAGTTTAGTTTAATCATAGTTGGTTAATTCATAACACATGATTAAATATAAATGATATAATAATAATAATAGTAAAGTAAAAATAATAATTTGGTAATGTTGATAATAATAATCTGAATAATGATAATGATAACAATAATATTAATACTAATAAAATAGTATTAATATTATTATTATTAATAATGATAATATTATAATAATAGTGTTAGTATTATACTTGAATAATTAATAACACTATTATAAAAATAAATAATGACTACTTGAATATATATCTGACAAAATGACTCGGGCTAGGACTTGTGATACGCCGAGATAAATAGTCATGATCCTCGAAATGAAATTAAATGAAACGAAATGCATTAATATTATTATGAATAATAATATTATATTATGAAAATGGCGGGTATTACATCCTACTCTTCTTAGAAAAATTTTTGTCCTCGAAAATAATGACATACCTCGATTGAAGAAATTTGGATAATGAGCTTGAAGTTTTTCCTCGCGCTCCCAAGTGGCTTCATCTTTACTGTGGTTACGCCATTGGATCTTGACAAACACCTTCTCTTTATTCCTCATCTGCCAGACTGATCAGTCGAGAATCAGTTCTAGTTGGTCTTCATAAATAAGATCTTTGTTCATCTCCACGGCGGTATAGTTTATGACGTGGCTGGGATCGTAAACATACTTCCTCAACAACGATACGTGGAAAACGTTGTACACAGCCGGAAGTTCTGGGGGTAAAGCCAAGCGGTAAGCTAACTCTCCAATTCGTTCGAGAATTTCGAACGGTCTAATGTATCTCGGCCTCAACTTGCCCCTTGGACCAAAACGAACAATTCCCTTGGTAGGATATACCTTCAGGAATACTTTGTCGCCAACGCAGAATTCGAGACCTTTCCTACGCTTGTCGGCGTAAGACTTCTGACGATCCTGTGCTATCTTGATCCTCTCACGAATCTTATCCACCACACATACTGTCTGTTTAATCATCTCGGGACTGAAGATTCTCCTTTCACCTACTTCGTCCCAATATAGTGGTGATCGACACTTCCTACTGTATAAGGCTTCATACGGTGCCATATCGATCGTCGACTGATAACTGTTGTTGTAAGCAAATTCTACCAAAGGCAACAGTCGTTCCCAATTATTGTCCATGTCTAACACACATGCTCGCAACATATCTTCAAGGATCTGGATGGTCCTCTCGGACTGACCATCAGTCTGAGGATGATGTAACACCCTCAAGATATTCGAGGTATATTACAGCGCCGTGAATCCCTATATGGGACCCACCAGGCTGAACAGCATCATACTCATCGACTCACAGAAACGACAAAATAACACCTCGTCATAAAGACGCAAAACAGAATAATCCACCCGGTTCAACCAATCAAACATAACATCATCATCCAACACAAACATAATAGGCAACAAAACAATCCGGACGAACAAGAACTCTTAAGTACCCGAGTACTACTATTAGTTCAAAAACCACAAAAGATGAAAAGATAAAAGACACTAAGACGTCACTCGTGCACAATCATCATGCACGGCCATCATCCGTGTACTGGTCCAGCACCCGCTCGTCTCGATGAACCTGACTTGAAATTCATAAAACGAATTTCCCCAAAACGGGTCCCCATAGGGGTTAGCAATTACGCTAGTACAAGTAACCAAATGAACAACGTACATCTTACACATATAGTAAATGCATGCAATCAAGAAATCATAGTTCCAAAATACTCATTTCCGGAAATGCCATAATCAAATCACATTTGTAAAATGCACCACAATTAACCGTCGATCCACGTCTCTGTGGACCCCTACCGAGACCCCGTCAGATCTAACCCGTAGTGGTTAAAAGCAAGTTCGTCGATCCACGTCTCTGTGGACCCCTACCGAGACCCCGTCGGATCTAACCCGTAGTGAGCATACACACACACACCATTTCTCATACAATACTATTATGTCAGGATTGTAAGTTCATAAGGGTACTTGCCTCGATCAAATAGACGGTGACACGTACGGGAATGAAGGATCAAACACGACCGCGAGGAACCGGCAGAAATGAACCTAACGATTCGAATAGCATAATAAAAACCACTTCTAAACGATTACGGAAATGGAATACACCCGGAAACCCGCATACGATTCATGTATAATCGAATAAAGATAACAACGAGGGCGGACCACAACCAAACCCTCCCGATTTCACAAAGCTATGAAAATATACCATGAATCCGTAGGAAAACTAATGATATCAACAAGATTAATCATATTCATCATGAATGCACCAACAAAACGGAACGGATTGGAAGAAAATACCAAAACCCCCAAATCGCCCAAAAGTAGGGTTCTAAGAGATTTACCTTGGATTGAGGATGAAGAACACAAGTGGGTGTTGTTAATCTACTTCAAAAACTCAAGGTAGAGGATGCCGGAAATAATCGGAGGAAGGGATCACTCGAAAATCGCCTGGAGAAGCTCTGCGTCGCGGGGAGGAGAAGAAATGAAAATAATATGTTCATCTGGGTCAACTCCCTGGTTTATATAGCCAGGGAGTGTTAGCGCGCGCTAATCCTCAAGGTTAGCGTGCGCTAACGGGATAAAATTACAGGCCAAACAGTTAGCGTCCAGTCCAGTAGCCAGACTTCTGGCCGTTAGCGTGCGCTACTCGAGACGTAGCGTGCGCTAAAAATCTCTCGGTAGCGCGCGCTATCGACCAATAGCGTGCGTTACCTGGACATCAGCCGAGTTCAGAAGTTAACTGCCCACTACTCACCTGACCGGTTAGCGTGCGCTACCATACAAGCGTAGCGTGCGCTAACTGGCACCTGACCGAGTTCAGTAGTAAACTGTCCAGTACTGGACACTCACGCTAGCGCACGCTACCGGGTATCATCAACGTGCGCTAGCCTCCCGACATTAGCGTGCGCTAGTCTACGTAGCGTACGCTAATACGCCACCCGTATACCGGAAAATAAAGATCGCCACTCCCAGGCTTGCTCTCTAGCGCGCGGTACGAATCAGTCGTAGCGTGCGCTACTAAGGGACCCCTAGCGCGCGCTATGCAGAAGAGATAGCGTGCGCTAGGTTACGAAATATAAACGGTTCACAACACCAGAATATGAACGAAACACCAAACGGAACACCTCAAAGCTCATCAAAACATAGAATGGATCCACGACAACCCCAAAACAGCGGTTCCGCACAACAATACCGAGTCTCAGATCAATAGATGACGGGAAGGATACACTGTAAGGTACATGAGGGTCACTACGACCGAGAAATACACCGAAAAAGAAAATACAAGGGGAAAAAAATGCGGATATTACATTCTACCCTTCTAAAAACAAGTTTCGTCCCGAAACTTAAGAAACAAACAACTCAGGGTAGCTAGCACGCATGCTATCTTCGGTTTCCCAAGTTGCCTCCTCGACACCGTGTCTCGACCATTTCACCTTGACCAAAGGGATGGTCTTGTGCCTCAGTCGTTTCTCACGATGCTCCAAAATCTTCAAAGGACGCTCTTCGAAAGTAATATCCTCGGCGACATCAATCTCACCATAATCGATGACGTGACTAGGATCCGGGACATATTTCCTCAGCTGGGAAACATGAAAAACGCTATGAACATGACTCAAGGCCGGAGGTAACGCCAAACGGTATGCCAACCCACCGACTCGCTCGAGAATCTCAAAGGGTCCAATAAATCTCGGACTCAACTTCCCTTTCTTCCCGAAATGAAAAACTCCCTTCGTCGGCGACACCTTTAGCAAAACGTGGTCTCCCACCTCGAATTCCAAAGGTCGACGATGGACATAGGCATACGACTTCTGTCGACTCTGGGCAGTCAAGATCCGTTCCCGAATTAATTCTATCTTCCGCCTCGTCTCTAAAACGACATCCGGCTCGGTCCCGACCAAATCGGACGTCTCATTCCAACAAATTGGTGATCGACATCGCCGCCCATAAAGTGCCTCATACGGTGCCATCCGAATCGACGCGTGCCAACTGTTGTTGTACGTGAATTCGATCAATGGCAAATGTTCCTCCCAATCGCTACTCCAAGCACAAGCACGCAATATATCCTCGAATGTCTGGATAGTGCGTTCCGACTGTCCATCTGACTGGGGATGAAAAGAGGTACTCAAATGCAAACGGGTACCCAACGCCTTATGCACCACCTGCCAAAAGTGCGATACGAAACGGCCATCACGATCCGAAACAATAGACTTTGGAGTACCGTGAAGCCTCACAATCTGCGCGATAAACACACGAGCCAACTTCTCTGGACCCCAAGTGTCCTTGATGCCCAGAAAATGCGCCGACTTGGTCAGACGATCAACAATCACCCATACCATATTCATGCCCGACCTAGATCTCGGCAAACTCGTAACGAAATCCATCGATATATCTTCCCATTCCCATTCCGGAACGGGAAGTGACTGCAATAACCCAGCCAGTCGCTGATGCTCGATTTTGACCTACTGACAAGTCAAACATCTCGCTACAAACTGTGCGACCTCCTCCTTCATATCGTTCCACCAGAAATTCCTTCTCAGGTCTTTGTACATCTTACTCGAACCAGGATGAACGGAGTAAGGTGTAGCACGGGCCTCACGCAAAATACTCTGTCTCAACTCCGAGTCGTTTGGTACGCAAAGCCGACTCTGGAATATCAGGACACCATCCTCGTGAATCACAAATCCAGGAGACTTTCCCTTAAGAATTTTCTCTCGGATTTGAGTAATCATCGGATCCTCGAACTGCTTTAGCTTAATTTGATCGATCAAAGATGACGAAATCTCTAAAGCACAAAGTTGCCCGACAGCTCCAGGCAACAAAACCTCAACATCTAACTCGATCAAATCCCTCCGAAGCTCAGACTGAGATGTAAGGATTTCAAGCATTCGCAACGCCACCGGTTTCCGACTCAAGGCGTCGGCCACGACGTTCGCCTTGCCCGGATGATAAAGGATTTCGAGGTCATAATCCTTAATCAGCTCTAACCACCTCCTCTGCCTCATATTCAACTCCCACTGAGTAAATATGTATTTCAGACTTTTATGATCGGTAAAAATCTGACATGCAGAGCCGAAAAGATAGTGGCGCCAAATCTTTAGCGCAAAAACGACTGCCGCTAACTCCAAATCATGAGTAGGGTAGTTCAGCTCATACGGCCTCAACTGTCTCGACGCATAGGCAACGGTCTTGCCGTGCTGCATCAATACGCACCCAAGACCCTGACCCGAAGCATCGCCATAAACGGCAAAACCCTCGTTGCCACATGGCAACGCCAAAATCGGGGCTGAAGTCAAACGTCTCTTCAGCTCCTCAAAACTTGTCTGCCTCTCGTCATTCCAGACGAACTTCTCGGACTTCTGGAGCAACTGGGTAAGTGGCCAAGCTAGTTTTGAGAAGCCCTCGACGAACCTACGATAGTAGCCAGCCAAACCCAAGAAACTACAGAGCTCCTTCACATTCTTGGGCGGCGCCCAATCCAACACTGCCTCAATCTTCAGCGGATCCACTCGGACTCCCTCGGCTGAAATCACGTGACCCAAAAACATCACTTCTTTCAGCCAGAACTCACACTTCGAGAACTTCGCATAGAGTTGCTCGGTCCTCAAAATGTATAACACTATCCGCAAATGATGGGCATGCTCTTCTTCATTCCTCGAATAAATAAGAATATCGTCAATGAAGACGACGACACACTTATCCAAATACTCGATAAAGACTTTGTTCATCAACTGCATGAACACCACCGGCGCATTAGTTAACCCGAAAGGCATAACTACGAACTCATAATGTCCGTATCTCGTTTGAAAAGCTGTTTTTGGCACATCGGACTCTCTCACCCGGAGCTGATAGTACCCCGATTTCAAATCAATTTTCAAGAACACCGCAGCTCCCTGCAACTGATCGAACAAGTCATCAATTCTCGGCAAAGGATACTTGCTCTTGATGGTCACCTTGTTTAGTTCGCGATAGTCGATACACAAACGTAGTGAACCATCCTTCTTTCGCACAAACAGGACCGGTGCGCCCTAAGGCGAGGCGCTCGGTCGAATATACCCCGACTCAAGAAGCTCACTCAATTGCTTCTTCAACTCTGACATCTCTGAAGGTGCCATGCGATACGGCGCCTTCAAAATCGGAGCTGCGCCCGGCTCTAACTCTATAGCAAACTCAACCTCACGGTCCGGTGGCAATCCCGGTAACTCGTCAGGAAATACATCAGGAAACTCACTAACGATTGGAATCGAAGACAGCTCAACTCCACTACTTTCTGCCTTCAAGGCGTAGCACCAATAACCAGTACACCCCTTTCGCAGAAGTGTCATTGCCTTCAAGGCATTAATAACGAACTTCTGGTTTCCCCTCTTTCGCCCCGCGAAAGAGTGCTCCGTGCCGTCCTCGGCTAACATAGTGATGATTCTCGTGCGGTAGTTCATGATCGCACCATGCCGCTCGAGCCAATCATCCCCAAGAATCAAATCCTCACCCTCGATACCCACAACAATAAGATTAGAGGGCCAAGCCCTCTCACAAATAAGCACAGAAAAGTCTCGAACCTCCTGATCACCAACGATCCTATCACCGCTAGGAAGCTTAACGATGAAGGGTTCACAAGGCATCAAACAGTCGAGACTCAAACGGCGCACACACTCCAGATATATGAATGAATGCGTAGCACCCGAATCGAAAAGCACACTGACAGGATGAGAAAGAATATGAACGGTACCTGTCACCACAGTAGCTGCTGGGTCATCGGCTTTCCGCATCTCATAAACCCGCAGATGGGCGGAGCCGACACTAGAAGCTCCCCCCTTTGGCGGTCTGACCCCGACCTCTCCCTCGACTGGCACTCGGTGGGGACTGAGAAGCAAACGATCCTTGATTCACGCTTGGTTCCCTAGGCGCTGGAGTGGAAGCCCGGGCACCAAGAATTCTCTCCCTCTCAAGACAGCCTTGTGGCGGTACTGCCACACTGATTACACGTCAGTAAAGGGCTCAAACAAGTACGACTGACGTGGCCTGTACGGCCACAATTGAAACACTTTACATCACGGAAAGGAGCACTAGTAGTTCCACGAGGACCCCCAGCGGAACGAGCTGGACCACCGCCGACGGGGAAGTTAGCAGATTGGGATTTCTGCTGACCCCCACCCTTGTGGCCCGAAAAATTCCCAGCGGACTTATGTTTCTTGCTCTCGCGGGCTGCCTCGCTAGCCGTCACCGACATATCATAAGCAAGGGCCCTACTCTGGTAATCTTTCAAGGTAGTACAGACGAGCCCCGACATATAGTACCGAATCGACAACTTCATCCGTCTGGAAAAATGAAAAATTTTGTCGCTTTCCTCGACAACTTGGGTCTTCACATAACCCAACTCCTTGTTAAAACCAGCAATAGCTTGAGATACGGGGATATCCCGCGGTTGAGCATCATAGAAAGCATGTACCCGAGCCTGTCTGACCAGCCACGGGCAATATTCAGTCTCCATCAATTCTTGAAACTCGGCCCACGAAGCAGCATGATCTTTGGGCCCAACGGCCTCCCACCAGTCCGTAGCGTCCCCAGTGAGAAAGTACTGGGCAATAGGGACCTTACGGTCCTCGGGACAGTTGGTAGCAGTGAAGACTTTAGATATCTCCTTGATCCACCCTTCCCAGCCAATCGGGTCTGAAGCTCCCGAAAACTGAGGAGGATGCATCTTGATGACATCTTGGAGCCAACAGTCCGCTTCGCCCCGATTAGCGTGGGCCTGATCCGGGTTCTGAATCGCCTGAGCTATCGCCGCCATTTGGTTCACCATTTGCTGCATAACGGCCGCAATAGCAAGGTCGGCACGCTCCTGAGAAGAAGCATGACTATGACGGTCGCCGGTACTGCCAGCTCCCGAAGACTGCGACGTGGCCGCCCCACCGGCTGCCCCACGTCCTCGGCCGCGTCCACGACCACGTCCACGACCACGGCCTCTTCCAGCATCCATACTGATGTTAAATAAGTAGCAAAAGCCATACGATGGTAAGTACAATAAAAGAACAATCACAAGTCGAGAATCAAAGGTACGATACAAGGAAATAAGGAACAGAGGAAGGGAAACTTACGGAAACTGGTAGTACCGGAATCATGGCAGCGTGACGATGATGTGCAAAACAAACACCACAAGACCCAATAAACCGACAAGCCTAGGTATCCATAAACCTAAAGCTCCGATACCATTTTCTGTAACACCCTCAAGATATTCGAGGTATATTACAGCGCCGTGAATCCCTATATGGGACCCACCAGACTGAACAACATCATACTCATCGACTCACAGAAACGACAAAATAACACCTCGTCATAAAGACGCAAAACATAATAATCCACCCGGTTCAACCGGTCAAACATAACATCATCATCCAACACAAACATAATAGGCAACAATACAATCCGGACGAACAAGAACTCTTAAGTACTCGAGTACTACTATTAGTTCAAAAACCACAAAAGATGAAAAGATAAAAGACACTAAGACGTCACTCGTGCACAATCATCACGCACGGCCATCATCCGTGTACTGGTCCAGTGCCCGCTCGTCTCGATGAACCTGACCTGAAATTCATAAAAGGAATTTCCCCAAAACGCGTCCCGAGAGGGGTTAGCAATTACGCTAGTACAAGTAACCAAATGAACAACTTACATCTTACACATATAGTAAATGCATGCAATCAAGAAATCATAGTTCCAAAATACTCATTTCCGGAAATGCCATAATCAAATCACATTTGTAAAATGCACCACAATTAACCGTCGATCCACGTCTCTGTGGACCCCTACCGAGACCCCGTCGGATCTAACCCGTAGTGGTTAAAAACAAGCTCGTCGATCCACGTCTCTGTGGACCCCTACCGAGACCCCGTCGGATCTAACCCGTAGTGAGCATACACACACACACACCATTTCTCATATAATACTATTATGTAAAGATTGTAAGTTCATAAGGGTACTTGCCTCGATCAAATAGACGGTGACACATACGGGAATGAAGGATCAAACATGACTGCGAGGAACCGGCGGAAATGAACCTAACGATTCGAATAGCACAATCACAACCACTTCTAAATGATTACGGAAATGGAATACACCCGGAAACCCGCCTACGATTCATGTATAATCGAATAAAGATAACAACGAGGGCGGACCACAACCAAACCCTCCCGATTTCACAAAGCTATGAAAATATACCATGAATCCGTAGGAAAACTAATGATATCAACAAGATTAATCATATTCATCATGAATCCACCAACAAAACGGAGCGGATCGGAAGAAAATCCCAAAACCCCCAAATCGCCCAAAAGTAGGGTTCTAAGAGATTTACCTTGGATTGAGGATGAAGAACACAAGTGGGTGTTGTTAATCTACTTCAAAAACTCAAGGTAGAGGATGCCGGAAATAATCGGAGGAAGGGATCGCTCGGAAATCGCCTGGAGAAGCTCTGCGTCGCGGGGAGGAGAAGAAATGAAAATAATATGTTCATCTAGGTCAACTCCCTGGTTTATATAGCCAGGGAGTGTTAGCGCGCGCTAATCCTCAAGGTTAGCGTGCGCTAACGGGATAAAATTACAGGCCAAACAGTTAGCGTCCAGTCCAGTAGCCAGACTTCTGGCCATTAGCGTGCGCTACTCGAGACGTAGCGTGCGCTAAAAATCTCTCGGTAGCGCGCGCTATCGACCAATAGCGTGCGTTACCTGGACATCAGCCGAGTTCAGAAGTTAACTGCCCACTACTCACCTGACCCGTTAGCGTGCGCTACCATACAAGCGTAGCGTGCGCTAACTGGCACCTGACCGAGTTCAGTAGTAAACTGTCCAGTACTGGACACTCACGCTAGCGCACGCTACCGGGTATCATCAACGTGCGCTAGCCTCCCGACATTAGCGTGCGCTAGTCTACGTAGCGTACGCTAATACGCCAGTCCAGAAGGCTGGAAAATAGCACTGCCACTCCCAGGCTTGCTCTCTAGCGCGCGGTACGAATCAGTCGTAGCGTGCGCTACTAAGGGACCCCTAGCGCGCGCTATGCAGAAGAGATAGCGTGCGCTAGGTTACGAAATATAAACGGTTCACAACACCGGAATATGAACGAAACACCAAACAGAACACCTCAAAGCGCATCAAAACATAGAATGGATCTACGGCAACCCCGAAAGAGCGGTTCCGCACAACAATAACGAGTCTCAGATCAATAGATGATGGGAAGGATACACTGTAAGGTACATGAGGGTCACTACGACTGAGAAATACACCGAAAAATAAAATACAAGGGGAAAGAAAAATGCGGATATTACAGATGATAGGCCGTACTAAAATTCAACTGCGTTCCCAAGGCTTCTTCCAAACTTTCCCAAATGCGCGATGTGAAACGAGTATCCCTGTCGGATATTATAGAGACTGGCACTCCATGCAACTTAATAATTTAACTGATGTAAAGTTGATCATACTGATCCGTTCGAAAGTTTATCTTAACTGGGATAAAATGAGCTGACTTTGTGAGTCGGTCTACAACAACCCAAATAGCGTGGTTTCCTCTTTCCGTTCGAGGTAAACCTACCACAAAGTCCATCGTAATGTGTTCCCATTTCCTTTCCGGAATATGAAGTGATTTAAGTAGTCCAAAGTGGCGTTGGTGTTCTGCCTTCACTTGTTGACAAACTATACACCTTCTGACAAAGTCCACCACATCTCTCCTCAAACCTTCCCACCAAAAGGTCCCCTTAAGGTCTTGGTACATATTTGTACTCCCAGGATGTGCTGTATATGGAGTACTATGTTCCTCCTTCAATATTGCTTCTATCAACTTGACAACATTGGGCACACAAATTCTCCCTTCATAATACATTGTGCCATCATCGGACATACTGAATCCCTTATCCTCACCTGAAAGAGTACGTTCTTTCATTTGGACGAAGGAGTCGTCTTGTCCTTGCCTTCTTTGATCTGCTTCCTCAAGGTTGGTTGTACCACCAAACTAGTCAATAATGACTCGACTGGATTCGATAGGTTGAAATACACGGTTCATGAGGTCCATGAATGCTGCTGGCGCATTAGTCAAACTAAATGGCATCACTATAAACTCATAGTGTCCATATCGAGTTTGAAATGCTGTTTTCGGGATATCGCCATCCTTAATCCTCAGTTGGTGATATCCGGATCTCAAATCTATCTTCGATAACACTCATGATCCTCTAAGTTGATTGAATAGGTCCTCTATTATAGGAAGTGGATATTTATTCTTTATAGTGAGTCGATTAAGTTCACGATAGTCTATGCACATCCTCAAACTTCCGTCCTTTTTCTTCACGAAGAGTAAATCCAGAGTGAAGCAGTTCCTGAAGTTGCACTTTCAGCTCTTGTAATTCCTTGGGCGCCATTCTATAGGGAGCATTCGATATTGGTGCCGCTCCTGGCACTAAATCAATCGAGAACTCAACTTGACGACTCGGCGGAACTCCGGCCAAGTTTTCGGGAAAGACATCTGGATACTCTTTGATGATAGGTACATCAGCTACCGTCTTCTCCGAAGTTGTTTTCCCCATCACATTCACCAGGAATTCTTGGCAACTACGCTTCTTCAACATTTTCACAGCTTTCATGGCTGAAATCACTTTCAAGGTATTACTGTGTCTTACTCCCTCGAATACAATCTTGACATCAATAGACGGACATAAGGTTACCCTCCTTTTGGAGCATTCAACTACAGCTCTATGTTTGTCCAACCAATCCATTCCCAAAATAACATCAAAATCACCGAGTTCAACTATGTGCAAGTTAGCTAAGAAGCTAGGTTCGTTAATCTCTATCTTTACATTGTTAGTTATAGAGTCTGCATGCACTACTCCCCCCGCAGGCATGCTAACTAACAGAGATCTTGGGGCTTTACTACTTCTACAACCAATCATAGTACAAAGCTTCCTAAAGATGAATGAATGAGATGCACCCGTGTCAAACAACACCAAAGCCGGAATATTTGCAACTGACAACATACCTGACATGGTTTTGGGTTCAGTCTCTTCTTCGGCCTTGGCCATGCTATACACTCGAGATTTGCCTCCTGAGCCCTAACCTTGCACATTATTGTCTGGGTCTTTTCCTTTCTTCGGACACGCTGAGGCCATGTGTCCTTCCTCACGGCAGAAGTAGCACCGATTCTGACCAAGAATACATACACCTTTATGTCCTTGCCACAAGTAGCAAATGTAGGTTTATCGGACTGGGGTTTTGCCCCCGAAGATCCAGTCTTAACATTCTTCTTACTACCACTCCCTTGATCGTTCCACCTGCGCTTGTTATTAGCTGCAACTGGTGGTGCTCTTGCCTTGTCCACATCCAAACTAGCAGAAATGTCCTCGGACCTTGCAACTGCTTCATTATAGGTCAGACGACCATGAACAGCCAGGTGGTGATGAATCTGGTCACGTAGTCCATCTTGGAATTTTTGGGACTTCATGTCATCCGTCTCGATCATGTGAGGAGCAAAACGGCACATGTGGTTGAACATGCACTCATAATCGGTGACCGACATTCCTCATTGGGTCAGATCGAGGAATTCCTTTTGCATCTTGGTTTTGTATGCCCTTGGCTAGTACTTTTCCATAACTGTTTCCTTGAACTAGTCCCAAGTGAACGCGTCCTTCTCGTCTTGGGTTTTGAGCCTCCACACTCCAATCCACCATGTCCTAGCATCCTCATTGAGCTGGAACACGACACATGACACCTTCTGATCATCGGTGCACACCATATAGTCGAAGATGCTGTCTAGGTTCAACAACCACTCTTCAATTGCTGCTGGTCCCTCAAAACCAAGAAAGATGGGCGACTTGAAATGATTGAACCACTTGATAACTTGAGCTTGAGCTTGCTCAAGATTATTAGGCGGTAAAATGGTTGGGCTTTGAAGTAAAGTGGCTAATCCAGCCAAAAGATGATCTTGGGTGGGTTGAGCGTTGCGGTCTCCTCGGTTAGCCATGAGTCTGCCAACGAGTTGTAAAACCCATTAGTTGACGCAGTGCGAGAAATAAAGAATGAGAAAAATAGGTAGAACGCATATAATAGTCGCAACACATAAAAATATAAATGTAATAGAATAACTGATTTTCATTATATAATATGTTTGGAACATCCACAGGAAATCTCAACATAGTAGTTATATAATAAAATAGACTAATCCTAGGACTATTCCTTATCGTCACTGCTAATAATCTGTATAACATAAATATGGGGTCGCGGCTCAATCCATGAAGTGACGTCATCATCAGACTCGATGTCTGCCATCAAAACATCCTTCATATTTTCTGCGAGGTCCACCCTTGAGATCTCATCAGAAAATTCCTCTGGATCTTCTTCGGGATCCTCCTCAGGGTCTTCTTTGTGATCCTCCTCTGAGTCTTCTTCATCCGTAGAGTCGGAACTCCAATTTGCAGCTGGTATCCCCTCTCAAGCGTATATATCCAATAAACATCTAGCTACGAACTAGAAATCATCTGCGGTCTCTCGCTCTTCTGGTGATCTCTTGATGGACTCTTTCCAAAGCCAGAAGATGCAATAACTCCAATCATCGGATAACTTCCCCACTAGGTGTTCTAGCTGTTGCGTGACGGAACCTCGTTTCCCAGACTGCAACCACTTGCTCAGCCTATTAATGACATAGTGTGGTGCATTTTCTGGTAAACTCGGATCATCCCACCAATCTTTGCATGCCAGAAGACGCGAGTCAAATGTAGCAGGAACCCTCTTACGTGGCGTCATCCTAGGTTTGGCTATTCTAACAATTCGTACATACATATACAATCATGTAAATAAAATGGAATGATATATGCATGAATAATGACTGAAATTTGGTACTTTGGACGGAGTGACGAAGTGGCAAAGCTGAGAGCATATGATACTTTTACATTTTAGCGAGTCTACAGAAAGGTAAAACCCTCTCTGGTACCACTATGTAATGCCCCGACTTTCTAGGGATAATTATAGTAGAAAATAAATCAAAGGTAGATTTTGACAGAAATAAATTCTCTTGAGAATATTAAAATTCCCGTCTACTTAGTCGAGTCGCTACCCTGACATAAATAAATACCTTTTAATTAAGGCAACAATACGTCATGGATAAGAGATAATAATTGCGGCGAAAGAAAAAATTATAAATTGTTAACTTCTAACAAAAGTTTCGAAACATTAGACATAACGAAAAACATCATTTAATAAATTTCATTCATATGCCCTCTCGGTTCGCTCCTTCGTGCATCCAACTCGGTTTAACCTACAGGATCAATAAAGGTGGGGGTGAACTTCCTTCAGCCGTGGAAATTACACGTATCACAGTAATATACAATCTCACGGAAAGCATTTAAATGATTATTCTACAAATAACATTTTCCTCAACATGAATACATACACACAATACCACACATATAACATGAATCGAGTACGCATGTGAATATTGAGGTTGTGCAGGTGTCCCCACACAACATATATCTTAAGATAGCCTCTTTACACGTATACAGGTAGGGTTGCAAACAAATCGAATAATTTTGATTCGATTCGATATTCGTATTCGTATTGTTCGATTCGTATTCGGAAAAATCGAATTCGAATTTGAATAAGAATAATTTTTTGTATTCGTAGATTTTTCGAATACAAATACAAATATGCCAATATTCGATTCGATGTATTCGAATATTCGATTCGTTTATTTATGTAATATTTGTAATATATAATATATATTAGTTATATAGTTTTCTAATACATAATATATGCTAGTCAATATAGTTTAATTATATAAAATAAATATATAGAGAATATATATGTTATGTATTTATTAAATATAATTTTATTTTATAATATAGTTTTTATATTTATTTTTAGTTAAATAATTTATTTGGAATATACATATATATAAATAATTTCGAATTTCGAATCGAATCGAATATTCGAATATTCGAATTTTTTTAACGAATCGAATACTAATCGCATTTTGAATTCGACTAAATATCGAATTCGAATTCGAATATTCATCAACTTGATCCAATTCGAATAAAATGTCTCAGTATTCGGTTCGATTCGATTCGTTTGCAACCCTATATACAGGTGAGCCTGATTTACAACATGTATCATAAATTTTAAACATGAATAGAATATCACATATACAATCCAATTAAAGCAATTAAAGCGATAGTGAAAATTCCCACATGAATAAATGATGTTGCTTGACTTGAATATGAAGATGCTCGACCCACAGTCCTAAGACCGTAAATCCTCGTTAATGTCTATATTATAATAATAATTTAATCATTATAAAATACTAAGATATAATGACTGAAGTTAAATATATATATGCATAAAAGTTGGACTACTTGTTAATGTTAATTGAAGAGTCAACATTTAACTGTCTTGGTCAAAATAGGACTGAACTGAAGGTTTTAAAGTTGACTGGGTCAAATTGCAAGATCTAAGAAATCTGGAGGCTTAATACGTAGGACTGAAAAGGACTGAGGTTAAAATCGAAGCAATTAAAGTGTCTGGGTTAGATTGAAAACTGCTGGAAAATGTGGGCTTAACTGAAAAAACCCTAATTTTTCGCGGGTGTAAATACCCTTAACTCATCCCTCAACCGACCAAAATTCATTTCTTCACTTCTCTTCCCCGTGAACCCCGTCTCTATCTCGGCCTATCTCTCTCTCTCTCTACAAATCTTCTCAAATCAGCCAGAAATAAGATGGCAGAAAACGCACATACACACACTGGAAAATCTGACGGAACAAACGCAAACCAAAAATCGGACACACTCCGAAAATCACACTCGAACCACTTCGCTAGTTCGCCCGAGCTTTGTTTGACCAGTCGCGGCTACAGGACGGCGGCGACGATGGCTTCCGACCGAGTAGTAGTTCCGGCAGTGACGCGCGATGGTGGGTGGTTCTGGATTTCAGGTAAGGAATAATACGCTCGATTGAGTGTTAGCTTGTGATTAGGGTTGGGTTCGGGTTATTGGCTTTGAGATTAAAATTGGGTATTCCGTTTTGGATTGTGTTCGGGGTTCTGTGAATGGTCAGTCTTGCTCGGGCTGATGGTGTTCTGGTTCGTTGATTCTTTATTTTTAGTTCAAGTTCGGAATTCTGGGATAGTTGTTGAATTGGGGCTCGGATTTGGAGTTTCTGAGATGGGTTCGGTTTTGAGGTTGGTTCCGGGTCAAACCCCATGGGTTGCAGGACAGGAAAACACACGGTTCTCGACCGGCTTTTGGATTTTGGGTTGATGTTTTCTTTCCTTTTTTTTTCGGATTTGAAATACTATATGAATTGTGAGAGGTTGATGACGACAGTGTATAAGGATTATGATTAATACTCAGATTTGCAACTTCAAGATTTTGAAACGAAACATGAAACTCTAAGGTACAAAAATTTGAGGGCTTGGGCATACCAACGAAGGATAGAAGGAAAAATTTAAAGCTGTTTGAGGAGAAAGTAAAAGACAGCAAATCAATTCATTCATAACACTGATAGAGGGGCCTTTATATAGGCATTACAATGAGAGTCCTTCCATACATAAGGTGTAAGACATCTAATAGGATCCTACTACCTCTAGAAGGATCTAGAACCTTCCATCTTTGTATCTACAATCAGTATTAGGTAAGACACATCACGGGAATAATAATTCCCGGAACACTCCCCCTGTGTCGAGCACTAATACAACAATGGTTCAGAAGATGTTGCCTTCGTAAAAACCTATTCCAAGCCAAAACAAAACCCCATGGGAAAAATAAAGGCTTGATGAGGAAAAGATTGCAACGCACCAACATAACATGTCATGTATACTCCTCCTGATGTATACATAACGACTCCCCCTGATGAGTACCTCAAATCATAGGAGTCAGATGCCAAGTTGCCCTCACAAATATACCAAGGAAAAACCCAGAGGGAAAAATACCTCTTGGTCTAAGTTGAACAGAAGTACAACGCATCATTGTCTGGATGTTCTCATAGGTCGCCTCGTTAAAAACCTTACCAAGTGAAAACCCAATGGGAAAAACAAACCTTGGTCTAAGGACAAAAAGAGCGCGACACATCCAAAGTGCAGAGTCACTAAAGACTTATCAAGTTTTCCAAAGTCTTGACCTCTATGCACCAAATCAGTCATAACTTCTTCGATTCAATAGGTATCAACGAGACTGTAAGAACTTATGAAAACTAGACACCCATAGCTTTTTATTCACATACAGTACGTAACCTAGATCGACCTGAGCAGATCACAAAGCTCTATCGAAGTTGACTCAGCAAATTACCGGACACATCCTGTCCTACTTTGCAACAATAGTTATATGTCACTCAACATGATGGATGTGATCAAATGGTTGGTTTCCTTGGAAAGTAGACACAAACTTTTCCAATGGTACCAATTTCACCATTTTCCATCAAGTGAGCTGCCATGTAGGTCATATGGGAGATAGACCAACACATTCAGGCATTCGGTATCAATTTTCAAGTGTCCTTTTATCGAGATAGAGCGAGCTTCAAGCTTCTTGTCAATCACAGACATTGCGTGAGCGCATCCTAGGCCATCATCACAGTGGCTTTACCGGATTATTACGAATGAGTACATCGAGTCAAACATGAGTACATAATACCGTACTTTTCTCTTAAGACTGCATCATCACTTAAGTGAGACAAGTCTTATGATGACTTCGACTAATCATTGGGAATCATATAGGCATTACTTTATCGTCTCTTAGGGAAACCGTCCCTTAGATTGCCTTAAACCAATTGATGAATACGCATCATCAAGTGTCCCAAGATCCTTTCATTCTTAACTTTGGATTTAGCGGAATCTCTTAGTCTCACAAGAGTACATCACTATAAACCCTTAGTTTTACACGCAAAAGCTTCATATCTCTTCCAAATCAAGCATATACTTAGTATGCGTCCCCGACAATCACTTGTCGACGCGCTCCGTGGTCAGGAGCCACTTGATTTGAGTCTGATCCACCACGAGATCTTTTTTATCACTTAACTTAGTTCCCCACTAAGATAAGATTTAACCACAAGCTGCACGTCAGTTTTTGGGAAACTATCTAACTGAAAAGATAGTGGATGATATAACATCCATTGCGATAGCACAACTAAGTTTCGTGTCATCGTAGTCGATTCCAGTGCGTTCATGAGAAACCTCGCGCCATGAGGTGAGTTTAACTCTTTCTCTCACTCGCTTTAACAAAGTATACGGATAGATCTTATCTTTGGAGTGTCGGTACCACTTCAACAAAGGGCTATCACTTTGTCCATACTGGAGTCGCATATGTTTCCATTTTAGGCCAAGGCTACAACGTTGTAGATTTTCAACGAAGTATGGTTCGATTAAATTCACATTCCACGTCCTCATGAACCGGCTTTATTCATAGAGTACTCTTTATGGATTGGCATTCATTGAGGCGTCCCCCAATAATGACTATAATCCAGAATCACATGAGACGGATGAGTTCATTTGATCATATGATCAAGTTTCATGTACCAAGGTCGCATACATTCTTAGCGAGAGTATTTATCGAACCAAGTGGCATCCCAATACTCTATGAGATCCACGGCCTAGTAACACCATCTACCACAATTTGTGGTGTCACCATATCACCATTTATAGGTGACGAACGTCCATGACCGGACACAATCCTTGCAGACATGTTTGCAGCATGTATTTAATCTCGTCACTTTAGGGAACTTGGTGAGACACAGTAGGGACAAACTACGACAATTTCCAAGTCGTTCTACTCGAACATGATCGTTCGCATCTCCCCCTAACGACGGGAAGACTGGCTCATCAAAGTGACTTACGAGATCGTCTGCCAAGGTACATTTTAAACGGACTATGAGTGAAAGCGCATGTCATATTCATCATTTATAACCCGTCATAATGCGTTGTGGTGACGCACTTTTGGCACATGAACATGTGGACGATAAAGGTTTTCCGTGTTAACACAATCCAGTTAACAAAATGCATACTGTTACACTCGTAACTAAGCATTTGAATGATGATAGGTATAGGTGAATATGACATGTTGACCTATGCTACATAGCCGTAGCTACTGGTCTTGAGAATTCAACAAAACCGCCACCATGCACCACCGGGATCGAACATGAAGAAACGATTGAACCGATGATAGGCCGTTGGTTTTATCGAACCTCTAATGCTTTCTTGAAGAGTTCACTCCCTTCACCAGCCCCAAACACCTCAAAATTTCGTGAGCATGTATAAACGGGTGTTTAGGATTCCCAAACCATCAACCTTGTGGTAAAAAACCGATCGAAATGACATCGAACTGGTTAATAGGACGGCTGGTGGTATGTGAAAACTTCATTTAAGTGGTTCACCTCCTTCCAAGTTTCCAAATGGTACCGAAGTTTGTGAGAAGGTAGCCTTGGATGTTAGGAAGTACTTGTTAAAATTTCACTTTAAGACTTGGTCTAAAAATGGGTGAACCGACCTTTACAATGACTGGTCCGCAAGTTGGACAACCATAACTCAGGTTTCATCAACTTATCAATCATTGTCAAAGGAACAACATAACATATAAATGTTATTACTTGAGTACGACCATTTGTGAACACCATCATAGCATCATAAGCCACCCAGGCTAATACTTATGATCATGTATGTATAAGGACTCGATGAAAAGGGAGGACTCAGCACCATGCTTATGCGAGTCGCTACATTATTCTCTTTAGCATAGGAGGGTGTCGTCTCCTAATCGTGCCAAAGAATAGGCTTAAATCAATGAACATGGCTAAGAAGGATCATTGGGGGGGTCTTTGGCGTCACACATGTTTATTAAAACAAGACGCGAATGACATAAATATCATCATCGGTCATGAGCCTTGCTCACGACTCCACCAACGTACTTTGGTGTCTTTGATCCAACTGGTTTCTTTGTTCAAAGAAAATGATGTCCATGATAATACCGTGGTATATGGATCATCAAACTGTCCATATTCCGGACTATTAAAGCCTAAATGTGTCAATGTCCCAATACATCTTCTGGTTACACAAACCGATGCAAGCTGGACCATATTGACTCATGAATATTTTTCCTTTTCACATATCCAATACAAGTGATGCATAAGATTTTATTTCTCACAAATAACAATGAGATCCTATGAGTGATACACTTTGGCATATATGTCATCGAGTCATAACATGGTTCAATTGTTACGGAACATATGTGACTAGAAAACGCCATTCGGCATTCAACAACTTGAGCATTATTCCACTCATTGATTGTGATGACCTAGTCATCATAGTCACAATGGATTTATAAACCGAAATCCAAAAATATCGTGTTCCTCGAAAATAGCTTAATACGCACTCAATTTCGCTTGCAAAATTTTACAAATATGAGCATAGCGAACACTCTAACGACATAGAGATTTTATACCAGATACGATCAGAATGATCTATCATATTGAGTGCATAACATGACAAGATTATATGCCTAAGGGGCAAAATTACGACACAAACATGGTGTAACACTACCATGCACACGCTCGATCTTCTTATAAGAGTGCGTGTTTTGGGCTTTCCCAAGGAAACTGTTTTTCAACATTTGAAAGATGATAGTTTAGCGTACAACGCATACCAAAAACTGCATCATCTATGGCAAATTCGGCCAAAAAGAGGTTGAAAAACGTGTGTCATAAGACCACTTGCAAATTCAAGATGGGAACCAAGTTGGTTGGGACAAAAGTTAGCACAATCGCTGGAAATAAAATTTCGCGCAGCTTGACCTTTATTCACTAAAACAGCGATAACTCCCTTGTTAGGAAGGCTATGGACGAACGGTCAGATGTTCTGGAAACTTGACTTCCGTATCTTTCTATCCATATATTGTCCACCACACGGATCATTAAACTCAGATCACAGTGCATGTTTTAATGGTCTGTTTAGTATTTCCCAAGTTTAGTGAGAAAACAAGGTTGAGACCATATCCAATGGCATAAGTGTTGATGCAAAAACATGGCAATGACAGACATATGTGCGTTTAAACGCAGTAGGTTGTTCGATTTCTTATCTCGACTAATGATCCTTTCGGTAACTCCAACTTGGTAGACTTGCGGAGAAAGTAGGAATGTCGGTACAGCTAAGGCTGTTTAAAAACCACTGATTCCGTTTGAACTTTCAAAGCATAAACAAATACCAAGGAGGATGCGCCTAGTCATGATCAAAGTGTAGACAAAATCCACCAAAGTGCATCAAATCAACCAAATATTTTAATTCTCAATTTGCAAGTATTCGTCATAATAGCCATGTTATATAGATACAACGCGGTGCATCATAATTAAGCATTTTGAACCATGAGACATAATGAATATACCATAACCAACTCGTCTTGACCATCCAATAAGATCGACTAAACATAGTCAAATGTATAAGGCACATGCCTTTCCAAATACTCGGAGAAGTATTCGGACCTATAGTCATACGAACTATAATCGAGGTCAACGAATTCATGTATTTACCGCAATATGCCATTGCTTTACATGTTGAAACTCATGAGAATTACTCGTACATTCTTTCATATATCATGTTGCAAGGAGACGGTGCATGTCTACACCCACATGCAATATTTTATTTTAATAAGATGAAAGATGGAGTTTTCCAAGTATGGGATTGGGTCAAGACCAACGTGGTGGTCGCTCAATTCAACGTTACAATTCCGTCACAAATCGATTTTAACCACGACATATCCGTCGCAATCGATGTTTGTCCCATTTGTATGTCACAAATCCGTGACTAATCATGAATGAGTCATAACTTTACCGTTACCGACAATGTTCATTTTATTTAATTGTTGGTTTAAAATCGACAAAACGGTGACGTCAAATCGCACCCAAAACGTGGTGTATGCAACAACCACAACTATCGGCTTTCAACAATTATCCGTGACTCCCCCAGGACCGTCACACAGTTTACTTCGACATCCGAGAGTGATACCACCTCTCATTGTCTCATCCACCGCAAAGTAGCGTGGGAGATAAAGAACCCAAATACCCAATTCCCCCAAAAAAAATTTCCCAAAAGAGAGGAATTGAAAAACGAGAACTTTAATAAACTCTTACGGGTACTTGGTTCCATATATGCTTTGATCCTTGAACGGGAGATTCTCTCCATATGAGCAATATATTTCCGTGGGTACTCCGTTCTATATTTACTTTGATTCTTGAACGGGATAAATATGGCTTTTTCTCCATAGCGTGCACATCATCATGAGTGACGTATTTTCCTATATACACGTAAAACATAAACATGTAAGATTCATAAGTGTACAAATCAATGAACAAATGAATCATTAATTAGAAAAAGATGGAGAGTTTAGAAACGCCCGGATAGGGCTACTGGGCTCGATAATTCGGCCGAAAAAGGACTCGGGCGCGACGGTGCAGCAGCTCGGTATTGGATGAGGTCGGATCTCCAATCGAAAAATCTGCTCCTTATTCTGATTGTCCTCTTGGATCCTAGTAAAAATTCGGATCTTGCTTTCAATAGCAAAAGGATCGTAAAAACTTCTAAGCTATTACAACCGCGATCAACAAAATCTCCCATAAGATGCAGTTTGTTTTTGGTACGTGGTCCTCCAATCTGGAAATTTTTTATTAAATCATGAAAAGTTTTATTAAATTTCCCACTGCAGTTCCACGCCGGGCTGCGGCCACAGGTCCACGGGCAGCCTGGGATCCAGATTCACGAATCTCCTGTACGCACGGCACCCGGACTGCCTGAGCCGTATCCTGTAGGAGGTCTTCGACCCGCCGGCACGGAACGCGCAGCACGGCGCCACGCCGCACGCGGCTGCTTCGTTCGTGGCGTTGACGTACACGTGGCAGAGGTATCGGACGCGGTGAGCGGGAGTTGAGAATAGAGGCGAGGCTTGAGGTAGAAGATGGTGTTTCACCGGTGATGTTGAAGGGGGTGGAGGGGTCGAGCCGCAGCCGTTGGTGGGGAGATCGGCTGCTTGGGTTCTGGTTGTGGGTTGTCGGTGGTTCAAGTCCGGTCGGATCTGACTTCTGGTTGCTCGAGGGGAAGAAGAAGATAGGGTTTCTGTTGATTTTTCTTTTTTTTTTTTTTTTTTTGGGCGAAATTATTTTCGGAATTGCTCAGTTGGAAGACTACGTGCTGATAACGTGTTTGAGGAGAAAGTAAAAGACAGCAAATCAATTCATTCATAACACTGATAGAGGGGCCTTTATATAGGCATTACAATGAGAGTCCTTCCATACATAGGATCCTAGAATAGGATCCTACTACCTCTAGAAGGATCTAGAACCTTCCATCTTTGTATCTACAATCAGTATTAGGTAAGACACATCACAGGAATAATAATTCCCGGAACAAAAGCATTATAATCCTATCATATACTTAATACTATGAAACAAACATGGCTTAATTATGTTACCCTCAAGTCAAAGCTGTGTGTAATAGGTAGGTGTATAACCAGAATAGTTTTAATTAGCTTAAAAAAATTAAAATTTAACGGGTGTAGTTCCATAATTAGCTGCGCTCGATATCTCGGTTGCAAGCATTGCTCGGTCGGTCATGTAGAAGGCAGCAGGGCCGGGGAGCACCTATACTGACACCTAGCGGGGCTAATGATGACTTTTCATATAGAATAAAATGTTAATCCAATGTATGGTGCAGTATTTGATATAATAGATAGACTATCCAATTAACTAAACTCTAGGAGCACATTTTATTGGACCACAAACAAAATAGAGCAATATACAACATACAATACAACCCACATTACAGAATTAATCTAGGAAAAATGAAGCATCATATCTAATAAGAAATACTAATGGTTTACCATTAAAAATAACCGTTTGATATGTATTTTGCCCCTATTCAGTGACATCTCTTTCATGGATATTAAAAGCAGCTTCACACGTTTCCATTGACAATTGGCAATCATCATAAATAGAAGTAATAAGAAATCAAGGGTAACCAAAGGCATAAAGCTGATAATTTATCCCCGAAACAAATGAAAAAGTAACAAGTAGCAAGAATGAAGGACATACCTGCAGGATAATTATTCCTTGCCATAAAATCCCCACGAATATGCAGAATAATGAGAACAGAACAGGTAAAAGAAAAGCTGGTGCAACTCAGTTGATCATTTTTACTCCACCAAATACTATGAAACATAGGACGCTTGTAACAATTCCCATAAACTTGCAAGTCATGTAAACTTGGAGTGGTAATAGGTTGTGCAATGTCTGTGCCATTGACCTTCACAAAAGTCATTGTATCTACGACATTAAGATTATTGGAGCTTAAATTTATAAAGCTGAAATGTTGAATTTATAGAAAACATATGAAAATTGCTGGGGGGAACGATTGACCAACAATTCAAATTATAGAGGACCTTAGTAGGGACTTAATCTAACCAGAAAACATAACAACATTATGTGTGAAGAAGTTGCAGGAGATGTTGAGAAGGAATTTTGTAGATGTTGACTGCTCGGAAGGAAGCTAGAAAATTGGCCGAGAAGAAAAGCTGCTTCGGCCTCTGTTAGAACTTGGTGTATTGTTGTGTACTGTATTTTCTCTTCTGTATTTTGTTTTTTTGTTTGGATGCTTGATCGATGTAAAGAATTTCTGTACTGCAGAATGTATATTTATAGATGTAAATTTTTGGAGTATTTTAGTTGAATTATGATTGTATGTTGGATAAACATTGAGGAGTTTTGATGAAGTGAGGGGACTGGTGAGGGGAATGATTCTGGGAAAATGAAGAGTTCTTAATTGTGGTTAGCTTAGTTTAATCATAGTTGGTTAATTCATAACACATGATTATAAATGATATAATAATAATAATAATAGTAATGTAAAATAATAATTTGGTAATGTTGATAATAATAATCTAAAAAATGATAATGATAATAATAATATTAATACTAAAATAGTATTAATATTATTATTATTATTAATAATGATAATATTAATAATAGTAGTGTTAGTATTATACTTGAATAATTAATAACACTATTATAAAAAAAATAGCTACTTGAATATATATCTGACAAATGACTCGGGCTAGGACTTGTGATACGTCGAGATAATCGTCATGATCCTCTAAATGAAATTAAATGAAACGAAATGCATTATAATATTATTATGAATAATATATTATATTATGAAAATGGCGGGTATTACAGTTGCCATCTAAAGGGTTGAAAATGGAAGATCTGGAGACTTCCGGGTCTGAAGATTTGTTATCGGCATACTGGAAGATTTTCACTGCACTTCCATGGCCACAAATGTCCACCCTTCTTGCCACAAGAAGAACTTCACCCTCCCCTATGTTTATCTTCACGATTTTTGCTGCACAGTGATTGAGAACCGAACTGGTGCCTTTGAGATGTGCACCAAACTGAGGTACAGAATGATGGTTGCCATAATGTCTGGTGTAAAAGTAAACTAGTGCCAAATTGTTCTAAAGCGCATTTAGGAGGACGCATCCAAGCCCACTCTATTATCGGCTGTATCAATGTGTGTGAATGATACAGCGTCAGCTTTAGTTAAAGTCACGTAGTTGTGTACCCAGTGATTTTAACAAACATCTTACTCCTGTGTGGAGGACAAGTGGATGTAGCGGGGTTTACCTCGAACCACTTATATCTATGTGCATTTACATTCTGCCTTTTACTATTTCCATATATGCATGTGTGATTTAAATTATATATATGGCAAAAACTCTGTACGCACCAAGCAAACAGGAGACCTAATTGTTGTATTTACAGCAACTTAATATCCGTCTTCTGCTACGCAAATAACGTCGAAAAAGATACAGGTTATTCAACCACCCCCTAGTAGTTGTTTACTGTATACTCTGTGGCCAACACGCGTTATAGCTAGTATCACCCGGGAATCTCATCTATTCACAACCACTAATAACTCGATCTTAGAGTACCTAAAAATAAAGCCCACGACGGGCTTAGCCACAGTACTCAAAAATGATAACAATTACATCATCATAAACGTTTACATACCAATGTAATTATAAAGTAAGAATATTACTGCTGTGATCTCACCATCGTGACCTTACCAACTCATAGTAGTCCATATTAACTCAATCCTTACCATAATCCACATATCATATTCTCAAATGACAAAATTCAATCGATACAACCATCTGTACTGCATTCAAACCATACTAAAATTCTCAAAAACATCATCATAACTCAAGTATTAATCCATCTGTGCCAAATCTGGTTCGTCAGATCGCACAATCAAATTCCAATCCTGGTAAAAGATTATCAATGCCCAAAATAATGGCAACAAGTTCCGAAACATCAACACAAAGTCCGAATGTTCATACGATCAATAATGATGATCAACCAAGAAATCAACCGAGAATATCATCGACATGATAAACTCCAATACGACCAACCAAAAGTCAACCACAATCGAGAATACCATCAACATGATAAACTACCAAACGATAGAAGAAGGATCAAACATACCCAGGAATACCATCAATATGATAGATTCCAAAAAGATCAATCAAGTCACGAAAGTATCGTAACCTCAAACCGTTGATCACATGCAATCAAACATGCTGTATAAGTCAACCAGATCACAATCTTAAATCCGAGAATATACACAATCACATTTGCTGTATAAACCCCAACAACATCATAATCTAAAATTGTGATTGCACGCAATCAAACATGTTATACGAATCAACTAGATTATATAATCAAAATCCTGGAATATAAGCAATCACACATGCCGTATAAACCCAACATTACCATAATCTCAACCCACTGATTACACGCAATCAAACATGTTGTATGACTCAACCAGATTATGATCTCAGACCACAAGGTTCAAATAATGGCACCAGACTATGCCCGGGATGGAAATGTGTCTGTGCACAAGCCACCAATAGGTATCGATTGAATACGCGTGTGGTCTTATACCTAATTAGTCTCACGAAGTAAGCATCTCGTGTGTACAATCCAATGTGGAAACATCAACAAACGAACATATGTGCCAGACTAAAAATCCTACACATAACCAATCGGCGCCTCAGTATGACCTGGAATGTCACGATATAAACATGACAACAAAATTCGAAGAATCTCAAATCGAATAAGGATAACAAAGACTCATCTAAGTGAAACAACGACAAATCGATAATGATAGGTCAACGTGACCAACAATATCCCGAACAAGAATCCTGAGGTCATCATCTCCCAATGAACGGTCAACACGATCAACAATCTCAACACAACAGTCTTGGGATCATCACCCCTCAACGATCGATCAACACGATCAACAATACCAAATAATGGTCATGGGATCAACAATCCCTCAACAAACAATCTATATGATCATCAAGAATCTTTATTCACAAAACACAAAATAATGTATATCACTATGTACAACATCATCAAAAATCATTATCTTCATACCCGAGTATTAATTCCTCACCCCAATGCCCCTGACGAATATCCTTTCTACGAACAAACGTCCTTGAACGAATAAACAATTATTCGAAGAACCTCAAATGTAATTCAGTCAATTCTATATCAATAAACTATTAGCACGACGTCAAAGTCGTCACGATAAACTCGATATCCGGCATTCCATATCACAGACCGAAGATAACTCACATCTCCGTTTTCACCAAACTATATACTTCATACTCAAGTATACTAGTAACACATTTAAATCATATACATTATGATTTAAACCAATCAAAATACAACATACGAATTATTATCTCCACA
The DNA here is from genome assembly GCA_033398695.1 of Orobanche coerulescens. Taxonomy (NCBI): domain Eukaryota; kingdom Viridiplantae; phylum Streptophyta; class Magnoliopsida; order Lamiales; family Orobanchaceae; genus Orobanche; species Orobanche coerulescens. The sequence goes on from CM065801.1 coordinate 117,430,128, forward strand.
ATTCATATTTATAATATCATTGTTATATGAATTATAAATGAAATGAAATCATAACCATTCATTAAACATTATGAACTGAACATGTATAAACTTGCCTAAATGCGGATACAAAGAAGCTGAATCTGCCCAGTAACGTGCAGCAGCAATAATTCACGATCTAGAACTCCAAATAACGATCCAATCAGTTAAAATGAAGGAATGTGAGTCGGAAACACGCTGACCAAAATTCAGCAAAATCATACAACGTTTTCCCCTTCATCAAACAATTCAATCGCGGCTGCTCCACCGAAGATGAAAACTCCAAATACGGAGGGAAACCATGATCCACTCAAAAGAAACTCACTATATCATAAATTTCTACAATCATATAGAATTTAAATCTTTAAACTCGACACCCTTATACTATTATAAGTGTACATGATTCCCACCCCTCTCACCAGTCTCTTTTCTGAGAATATAAGAAAGGAATTTAACAAGAATAAAATATAAGACTAAAGTGTATTACTTGGGCGCACTTCTAACGAAGACAACAAGACTCCTTATATAGAATAAGGAAGGCTTCTCCACTTCATTCTCAATCGATGTGGGACAAAAATACATCCTTATAGCATAAGCAAGGCTTCTCACCTTTATTCTCAACCGATGTGGGACAAACACACATAATCAATGCTTACCCCCCCCCCCCCAATTCTCAAGCAATGTGGGACAAATACACATCCTTATTGCATAAGCAAGGTTTCTCCCTTTCATTATCAACCGATGTGGGATAAACACACATCCTTATAGCATAAGCCATGTTTCTATCCTCCATTCCCAACTGATGTGGGACAAAAACACATCCTTCACAACACAACTACTGTCCGAGAGCCATAACTCTTACTAATAAAATCCAAATACAATCTCCAACGTTCATATTGTACTAAACTATTTGATGAATGACATATCCAAAATTAAGCACAATAAAATAGTTAAATCTTCCAAAATCTTCAAGCAAACAGTTCCTGAATAGGAAGCCCAACCTATCCATCAAGAAGAAGAAGCTTGCGCCATCCAGCAAGAGGAATCAGTCCCTATGCCGGAGCAGGCGGAAGCTGAGAGTCAGTAGGAGGAATCAGTCCCTCCTGTACGCATGACTACAGAAAACCAACCTGAATAGGAGGAATCAGTCTCTCCTGTCCCTGAAACAGAAGAAGCTGCAAAGCCTTCTGAAGCACCTGCCCATGCCGAGCCCGCGCAAGATGCCCCTGCATCTCCCATATATGTGAGCTCCAAGTCAGAATCTGATGACGGATTCCTGCCTGATGACAGACCATGACACCCTCATCATAATGTGGTTATACGTAAACTCAATGAGCCCGATAATGAGAAGCTAGCGCACCCTGGTTCCCCGCGAACTGAGGCCCGGATAGAGCAACTCCATGTAATCAGACGCCAAACAGTCTTTATGCAGGATGCCATCAAGGCACTGTATGATGTTAGAAAGGAGATGGACTGGATGCGAGAGACTGCAATTGATGAGATGACTGGCTTGAAAAGGGAAATCACCAAAGTTGAGGAAGCATTTCGCATACTGCCTAGTGAATTATGGAAAGCGCTTACTCAACTGCAACAGCGCCAAGAACAGATTCTCAAGCAAGAACAGGAGAAGCTCCATATATCCGAAGCCAAAACTGCTGCTGCCCACTAAGAGATTGGATCCAGACTGTCAAGACATGACAAGAAAATCGATGACATGTCCTTGGTACTCAGTTCTCTCGTTGACAAAATCACGCATATTGAGACCAAACATGATAATGCTATGAAGATCCTCGAATGCATTGATGCTAAGGTCACATATCTTGATGATGCCAAAAAGGGGGAAGAAGCCAGAGAGGCTGGTCGATAATGGAGGATTGATAAAGAAACAGAGTTAGACGCTGCTCTAGAGGAAAGCATTGCTGCCGCAATAGGCCGTTTGGCCTCGCCTGCTGCAAAAGTATACAGGGTAACTGGTTCTCGTCTAGAGTTCTATGATCCCAGTGTACCTTGGAAGAACAATGTTCAAAGAGCACCAGAGATTCGTCTGCCTGCCAACCGATAGCCTACAACAGATGAAGTGAAGAACTGGAGGAGAAATGAACTGGTGAGATATTTTGTCAAACGAATCAGGGATTCCACTATGTTCAATTCAAAACTATGGCGGAGGCTGCAGATGAATTTGCAAGGTTGTTAGAAAAAGGATTGCTTCCCATGCAAATATCAATGAAATCAAGGCACCGGAAAGGTGATCGGCTCACTCATCTTGATGATTGGATACTTGCCTTCGACCAATAGGCTGAAGGAAGAGCGATCTACCAAGATCGAGATAAGGATTCCTTGGACAATTGGTGGAGAGGAACCGACAATGATCCTAACGGGAGGCCTTGGAGGCATGCTCATTACAAGAAGTAGCCTGGATGCTTCTTTATCATTGTACTTGTTCTATTCTTGCAGTATGCACTCCCTGTTTTTTTATTTTCAAGCATTGTAATTTTCTTATCCATATCAATAAAATTCAATTTCTCTTGAAAGATTACAGCTCGTAATCTACGCTTACTGTCTCACTATTTGATTACAAATTCAATTTATTTGCTGCAGGCACAAGTATAAAACTTGTTAAGCTGTAAGAACTTGTCTGCGAACAGTTCATAGGTTAAGTTGTATTCAACCTAGATCACACTGTAGGATTGTGCCTGCGCACCAATCATAAGTTTGAAGTTGTAATACACATCCCTATTATATGTTTACGAATTCTTAAAACTTGCCTGCGAGCAGTTCACATTTTTAGACTAAGTGTTGAAGATCAGATCATTCGACAGAAGACCAAGAAGTCAACCTCTCTAGATCAATAAGTTTTAAAGAGGTTTTGGCAGTATCAAAAAGGGGGAAATTGTTGGGATAAACTATCCTGTTTTGATAATTGCCAACATAGAGCAAGTTGTCTCAAAAATAATAGCCATCATACTGCAAAGGATTCAAAATACCGCTAAGTATGGAAGCTGTCTGGAATCTCCATATAACCCCTTCTATACAACATTGAAGATAGTCTATTCTACAAAGTCTACAACTACAGCAATAAAGACGTAACATGCTGGATACAGCATACAGGCTGAGGCGTTGGGAAAACAAACACTTATCCAACAGGGCTGAAGACCGTTGCTACAGAATCTACTTTATTCACAAAAGTCAAAACACCATTTTGAAAGAAGTATTTAAATACTGATTGGATAAAGTATTTAAATCCAACCGACAAAGAATCTTCAGACAAGGAGCAAAATCCGGATCAAGCATCTTGAAAGTCAAACAGCCAATCGGAATGGACTTTTACTCACCAACCAGCCAACGGACATATTTATAATGGATCTATTCCAAAGTTATAAATAGTCCATGCAAGAGGACATTGTAGGATACACAACATGACGATATATTCAACAAGATATACAAGTATCAACAATCGAAGATTGAAGACTGATATTCATACGTGAACAAACACAGAGAATGGTATATCAAGCTTGCAAGAGCAAACATATTTCTTCAAGCGTATTAATATACCTAAGAGAAGAAATATACTAGTCCTCAACGTGAACAACACATCATCAGCCTAAGCTCATCAAGCATTCAAGATGCTGTTCAAAACTGTGATTTTACCTTTACCGTTGAAGAAATACATCAGCCCTGTGTGGACTGAAGAAGCCTTGCTCACTAGGAACTGTATGTGAAGAATAAGCATTATAGACGAAGCTTCCAACTTTGTGTGAAGAAGCAAGTCAAGAACAAACTCTGCCAATCTATGTGAACGGCAGATAGCTTCAGCCGTTGTATCAATCTGTGTGAATGATACATTGGAAGGTTTAGTTATAGTCACTGTAATACCTCCGGTATTCCATGCTTGATTACTTTGTACTGTGTGAATGTTTGGTAATGTGACGTCATTTCTATTTATGTATTCCATTGAGTGCTATATAATTGTACGATGTGAATGAAACGGGGTTGACACACTTTGACGCCGTGGGACGATCGTCGGTGCGAATATGACGGTGGCCAACGTCTTGTTCCCCGATAATTGTTGACGAGTGGAAGGGATGGTCACCCCAAGATGGTTAGAATGTGGTTTGAGGCTAAAAGTTCTGTCTAACGCGCGCTATAACCCATGCCTAACGTACGCTATATTTCGATCGTTACGTACGTTAAGGCAGCTACATTACGTACGTAACGTGTGGGTCGGTCTCCCAACCAGAATCTTTCTTTTGACACGGACAGGGCTACTTTCAGCAGGCTAGAGGACAAACGAGTCAACTGTTCGTTACGTACGTTATGTCCCGAATTTAACGTACGTAACACTTGGGCACATTTCGGGCAGTGAGTTCTTTACGTACGTTGTCATCACACTGTTACGTACGTAATATACCTTACGTACGTAACACTCTTATCGTTAACGTACGTTATCAAAACCAAGTTTTATAAAATGATAGTTCCCTTCTTCATTTGCACGACCCAACATCACAAACTACCACCCTTGGAGAAATTCCTAGCCCTATACCCGGTTCTTAAGCCTCTTAAACACTTGAATTAACATTGAGGAGGTGGATTCTTGAGCTTCGGTGAAGATTATCCAAGTCGTTCAAGTCACTTCTCGTTCTCCTCGTAGTTCTTGTGAATCCATCAACTATCTTCATTATTCTTCTTCCAATAAGGTAAGCCACCAATCCACAGGTTATATCTTCGATGTTTTCTTATTTATACTTATTATATTGCGGGTATTGGGTAGATTTTGCTAAACTTCGTAGACAATCTTGTCGGATGAAATTGTAGTAACCGGGAATTTCGTTCCTCATATGTTTCATTTCATGCAAATGAAATTTCACTTCAAATCATCACTAGGAATGTAAAATTTGACGAATCAATTGTGGGGAAATTCGTAGTAATCCGTCACCGTATGTTCCATTGTTCGTAGCTACCCTTACCTTGTGATTTTTGACACTTAGCAAACTAAGGAAAAATAATTCGATAGTATAATCAATATTGGTTGTCAAACCACCGAAGTTGTTGTGGAATAAAATCCGTCGATTGTAGTATTCGGAATATAGAATTGTATTAGAAAGCATAAGATTCGATTTCTCCATAATAATTCGTTGACAACTGAAGAATGATAGGATTATCTTCTTGAGTAAATCGATATACCTAATGTTAATTATTAGATTGAACGAGATAATGGTACACAACACTTGAAAACTTAGAAACGATACTCATACCGACAATTAAAACTACACTAGGAATCCGGTTAGGAAAGGGAGACTAGTTTTATTCATTATAATCCGTACGAGGTGTTAATCGTGTAATATCCGGAATTTCCACTACTATTGTTTAAGATTATTTTATCCGAGTTATGTTGTACAGCGTGGAATCTGTACAGTATGGGTAAAATAATTGAAGGACCAAGACATCTGTATTGGTATAATTGTCGTACTTGGTCGACAATTGGATGTAAGAAATATATGTATTCAGTATGTCGTATGTTCGTATTCTGTATGTTGAGACGATTCGACAAGAATAGATGAAAATGGCTAAGTGTAACATTATTAGCGCATGCTAATAATCAGGAGTAGCGCACGCTATCGTGCAGGTTTAGTGCACGCTACAGATATAAGATAACGCACGCTAATGCAGTCAGATCGGAAGGAATCTGCGTGTGGACCAGGCCACTTTCGGCGCACGTTCTGATAAGTCAACGGATGTTGTAATGTAGTGTTAGCGCACGCTAATGCATGTTGATTAGCGCACACTAACTGTATATCGGACAAAAAGGAATCTTATCCTCGTCAGCACTTTCGGCATGTGGACCGATCTTGAGCATACGAGACAAACGTTTCAACCATGAGTAGCGCACGCTAAGGTAAGACACTTGCGTACGCTAAATAGAGGTATTTACGCGCTATTGCATGGGCATTGCGTCGTAAATCACTTCATGCGATAAGGATTGCCTCTTTGCGATAGCGCACGCTAACAAAGGTCGATTAGCGCACGCTAAGGCCGTAGCGCACGCTAAACATAAGGTTTAGCGCACGCTAGTAATCTATTCTATATAAGGGACAAGCGGGTATTATGAAGCATTTCGTCCATTCTTTCACCTTGACGATAGAGAGAGGTCTTAGAGAGAAGTTGAGGTCCCAAACACTTGAGTGGATCATTCCTAACAACATTTGAAACTTGGAAGTGATTGAAAGCGGATTCAACCTTGGGATTCAATCCATTCCTTCAAAGAGGTAATTACTCTTCATCTTTGGATTTCGTTTTGGATTGAATGTTGATGTTCTTGAGTTGATGATTATTACATAAACAAGTTGATAAGCATGATTATGAGATGGATTACGGATTATGATGATGTTATTGTTCACATGAAGATATTGATATGATTCTTGTGGTTTGAATAGTGTTGTTCGTTTTCTTGAGATAAGTGGATTAATCCTTCTCCTCGGTTTCGGATGTTGATGTTATTGTCGATGATTACTCCTGTAATGATAGATTATGAAAGTGTTGTTACGTTCTTAATGTTTCATGATGTTGATATTGAGGAAGATGATATATGGATATAGAACTTGGATTATAAGTTGGATGATTGTTTATATGTTAAAGGATATCGATTTCGTTGTTTTGATAGCTTTGAACATGATTGAGAATCACTTGGTGTTCTTGAAATCGCCATAAGTTGATCGGTATCTGAAAAACATACATTTGTACTGACATTAGCGCACGCTACGTTCTTGCCTAGCGCGCTAACGGAGCAACTTAGCGCTGTCGTTAGGTGATTAACGTGCGCTAAGAAGGCAGAAAGTGCAGTATTTTCGTGTTGTGGTTGTAAATTCGTGCTGGTTTGAGTAGGATTGATCCGACTAGTGTTTAATCGAGATATTGTCGAGCCGTTGGGTTTGTAAATTGGTTTTATCGATTGTTAATTTTTGTCGAACTTGTTGTCTATCGATTACTGTAATAGGTTGAGAATATTGATCAGTGATTACAACCGTGTGTTGCGGTCAAGCTCGAGAATGTTCGTTGATTGCTATGGTCGGGACCGAGGAACTTATAGATGATGGCAATGGATTTGGTAACAGCTTCCTCGTCATTGTATCGGTATCGAAGTAAGTTATTACTTACTCAGTTTATAGTATTTAATGAATGGTTTCCGTTTCATTCGTTTATAATTCGTATAACAATGTTTATAATCGTAATCACAGGAGACTTGAGATTATAAATCATATTCGAGTTTTGGGAATCTAAATCATAATGTATATGATTTGCTTTTGTTATTGGTATACTTGTATATCGAGGATATATCGTGATAAAAATGGAGATATGAATTATCTGCAATCCGTGATACTTTGGACCGTCGAGTATTGAGGATAATGGTTCGTGATGGTTTAGGCATTGAGATCGTTCTTGAAGGACTCGGGGCAAGTACTCTAATCATTTTTATCATTTGAGTCGATCATGTTGTGATACATTCGTGTATCGTTGTTGTCATGCATTTGTGCATTGTTGTTGTCGTGTATTGTGCCTTTGTTGTTTTGTGCGGTTGTGCATTGTTGTCATATGTCCACCATGCGTTGGTCCGACGGGATCATCATGGGAATCTATAGTTTGTGTCATTTGGATCGCCGGACGAGTAATGCCACCATGCGTTGGTCGATGGGATCATCATGGGAATCTATAGTTTGTGTCTGGATCGTTGGATTACCATATATTGTTGTTATTGTGCATATGTATATTATGGGTGGCCATAAGTATACATTGTCGTTATTGTTGTGATCATATTGACGTTGACATATGAGTATGCATTTGTAGGTCTTGTGTTAGGACCATGTCCGTATGTTGTGTTGATCTGATCTCGGATTAGACTGACGTGATGGTAATGGTATTTCGTATCTTGAGGTATGTTCCGTATTTCCTTGGTACTTGTCTTTGATGGACAATCGATTATCGTATTGGAATTGTCGATGTTATCTGATGGATTGAATTGGCCAGAGTTGATATAATTTCCGTATCGCGAGTTATGATAATGTTTTGAGAACCTTGAGTATTGTTGAGATACCGTACAGATATTTCGGTATTATTTTAATGTGTTGTTAAGGATACGAATCGTGGATTCTCGTAAAAATTCTGACGGTAAGATTACATTGGTCGTATTCTTACTTAGAATTACAATTTATATGTAATTATTTATGAGATGTGATGGTTATCATTGTTGGATATTATGGTGACCCGTCGTGGGCTTTCTTTTTAGGTTCTTGTATTATCAAGCTTGTAGCGGTCGTGGAGAGATGAACTTCGGAGGATCGGCAAGGGCATGTATTTGTGTTTTGAGTTTACGATCGGTTGTTATATTCCATTGCTAGAGTATTTTAATTGTTTGTCTTTATCCATTGCGTGAGTATTTTTAAATGACCTTTTTGGTATATGGTAACTAAGGTTACTTTGGCAATCATTTTCTAAATCTATTCAGCCGATGCGTGGCGATAGCTTAACGTATGTGTTTTTAAACTGTTGAGTTTTGGCATTTTGGGCCTTGTGGTTTCAAATGAGTTTTTACGATGGTTTGATAAACGAGTTTTATAAATCTTCGAATGTTTTTAATAGATAATACCGTCGTTAGCCTCTTGGGCGTTTGTAAATGTTTGCGAAAATTTCCTTTTGCCTTGTGGGTTCCATCTCGGGGCCCACGACGCTGTAATATTCCCGTTCGGATATGGGGGTGTTACAGAATATGGTATCGGAGCTTAGGTTGAGAAAACCTAGGCAGTCGGGTTGAGTTGGGTCGTGTTTCTGTCGCGTCATTTGAGTTGTCGATTGAAAAATATTGGAGCCGTGAGTTTTGTTGTTCACTCGGGCTTATGCGTTGTGCGATTTGCCAGTGTAGTACTGGTCTTGTTATAAACTTTTCCAAATAGTATTAACGTGTTTCTTCAGATAGAGCTGTGTTGTTTTCTCGAGTTGAACTGAGTTTGCAAAAAGTGTGTTTTGAAAATATATGTGTCGAGTATTTTCTTGAGTCGAGACATATGCCAGTATCACGGGGAATCGTCGGCTTCACGATCTGTAAGTATTGGATTTTTGAATTGCATTGAGATTTATTGTCGCTCTAAGTTGATATGTTCTGAGGTTCAGAAAGATATTATGCGTTACTGTATAAGATGACAGAGTTGGGACAGGATTGATGATCTTTAGAAGTTATGATTTTGGAAATCAATATGTCGATTAAGTTTTGGAACGGAGTTTTGCATTTGAGAGAAATATTGTGGATTGTTCAGGAGAACATGTAATCATGTTAGTTCATCTTGAGATATATGAACTGTTTTTGAGCATTTGAAAATGATACTTTTCAAAATGAATGTTTTCAGATGTTTTATCAGTAACGATTTTTGGGCCGAGACCCAATAGATTTTTGAAATTATTTTATAACTCAGGACTTGGGGTCCGAAAAAGAGTTTCCTACTTTTTAAACTTCTTGTAATGCGGAACGAGATACGGGCTAAGACCCTAATATTTCAAAAGACTTTTCTGTTTTCTTAAAAACTCCCGAGACTTGTAAAACACTTTATCAATCGTTTATCTATGTCGTTCCTTCCTTTTGGGGTTCTGGATTACTTGTTCAAAATAAACTTCTCGGGAAGTCTTTTGTTGTGTTGATTTGTTTCAATGCATTGTCATAACATAATTGAGGTGATCCAGGATGGAAAATGATTGGCGTTGCGAGTCATATGTGGAAAAGGAGTTTTTGTCGAAGTTTATACATTGAGATTTTGGATTCTATCGTGTAGTTTCCTGATGGAATATCAGTGGGATTTGTGACGAGCCGGATTGGTATATAGGAGTACGGATGTGGTCAATCATTTGCATAGTTTTCATTTTAAAACTTCGAAATCGTGTGGATTCGAAGGAAACTGTTATCAAATACTTGGCACCAGTGAGCCAGTTTATTTTTTGAGAATTGATTTGGTGGTCTTACCAAAATTTATGTTTTGAGTTTTGAAATGTTTGAAAGAACTTTCGAAAATTTGTCTCCTTGTCAAGATTATATGATTTCAAACTGGTTTTGAAAATGTGATTGATGTACATACGCATTTAATGCATAATGCATATCGTGGTGAAGTTCTGAATGAGATTCACGAACTGGATAAGACATCAGTATGGTACGAGGAAAAGAGATTCGAACTTTAGTATGGCAGTTTGATTATCCGGTGATGATCAGTTGAGTTATCAGATAAGAGAAATATGTTGCGTGTTGTAGATTCATGCACATAATATTATTTTGGAAACTTGGGATATTGTGAAACCGGAACATATGTGCTATGTGATTCCATTGGTGCGGTAGTAGTGCAATTTTAACATAGTGATCTTTGATTGATTTCTTTGTAAGTATAAATTTGGGGATGGTGACCCCATGCTGGTTGTTTTGGATATTGAGTGGTCGTTCCCACTCCTTGTATGAATTGGTATGTTAGTCGATTTGCGATTTGTTGTTCGTATGCCGAGGGAAATGTTCACCAGTCGGTTGTGTTTCGTTGAGATCCACTGTATGTGATTGGTGTGTCATTTTGAGAACTCTATATCGGTTTCCGTGGTTATGTGTTGACCGTGTTGGAGTTTATCATGGTGCTGATACTCTCGATTGCGTTTCGACCTTTGGATAGGTCATATTAGAAGTTCATCATGTCAATGATATTCTCGATTAATTTATGAGTTGATCATTGCTGGTGATCATCTGAGCGTTCAGATTTTGTGTTGATATTTCAGGATTTGTTGCCATTGTGTTGGGCAGTTGTTTCACAGATGTATCGTGTATTATTGATTTGTATCAGGATTTGGACTTGATTGTGTAATCAAGCAGACATGATTTGAAACGGATAGATTATTTCTTCCGAAGATGTTATAGTTTTGTTGAGATCCATGGAATTGTGATCGTAAGCGTGTTGAAGCTTTACAGTGAAGTCACTTGCTAGCATCTCAGGAGAGCGTCGACTTGGCGCATATGTAAGTATGCTATTTTGGTTATTCGGTAATAATGATGATTGATCGTTGTCGTGATGGTTTCGGGATATTTTGGTTGAATGATTTATTTGTTTTTATGACGGATTGCAAGTTTCGAGGACGAAACTTATTTTAAGTGGTGTAGTATGTAATATCCGGAATTTCCACTACTGTTGTTTAAGATTATTTTATCCGAGTTATGTTGTACAGCGTGGAATGCATGCGGTATGGGTAAAATAATTGAAGGACCAAGATATCTGTATTGGTATAATTGTCGTACTTGGTCGACAATTGGATGTAAGAAGTATATGTATTCAGTATGCCGTATGTTCGTATTCTGTATGTTGAGACGATTGGACAAGAATAGCTGAAAATGGCTAAGTGTAACATTATTAGCGCACGCTAATAATCAGGAGTAGCGCACGCTATCGTGCAGGTTTAGCGCACGCTACAGATATAAGATAACGCACGCTAATGCGATGATAGGAAGGAATCTGCGTGTGACCGTGCCACTTTCGGCGCACGTTACGATAAGTCAACGGATGTTGTAATGTAGTGTTAGCGCACGCTAATGCATGTTGATTAGCGCACGCTAATCGTATATCGGACAAAAGGAATCTTATCCTCGTCGCACTTTCGGCGTGTGGACCGATCTTGGAGCATAGACAAACGAGTCAACTATGAGTAGCGCACGCTAAGGTAAGACACTTGCGTATGCTTAATAGAGGTATTTACGTACGCTATTGCATGGGCATTGCGTACGTAAATCACTTCATGCAAGAAGACGATTGCCTGCGGGTGCGATAGCGCACGCTAACAAAGGTCGATTAGCGCACGCTAAAGTCAGCGCACGCTAAACATAAGGTTTAGCGCACGCTAGTAATCTATTCTATATAAGGGACAAACGGGTATTATGAAGCATTTCGTCCATTCTTTCACCTTCAGACGATAGAGAGAGGTCTTAGAGAGAAGTTGAGGTCCCAAACACTTGAGTTGATCATTCCTAACAACATTTGAAACTTGGAAGTGATTGAAAACGGATTCAACCTTGGGATTCAATCCATTCCTTCAAAGAGGTAATTACTCTTCATCTTTGGATTTCGTTTTGGATTGAATGTTGATGTTCTTGAGTTGATGATTATTACATAAACAAGTTGATAAGCATGATTATGAGATGGATTACCGGATTATGATGATGTTATTGTTCACATGAAGATATTGATATGATTCTTGTGGTTTGAATAGTGTTGTTCGTTTTCTTGAGATAAGTGGATTAATTCTTCTCCTCAGTTTCGGATGTTGATGTTATTGTCGATGATTACTCCCTGTAATGATAGATTATGAAAGTGTTGTTACGTTCTTAATGTTTCATGATGTTGATATTGAGAAAGATGATATATGGATATAGAACTTGGATTATAAGTTGGATGATTGTTTATATGTTAAAGGATATCGGATTTCGTTGTTTTGATAGCTTTGAACATGATTCAGAATCACTTGGTGTTCTTGAAATCGCCATAAGTTGATCGGTATCTGAAAAACATACATTTGTACAGCATTAGCGCACGCTACGTTCTTGCCTAGCGCGCGCTAACGGGAGCAACTTAGCGCACAATACGTTAGGTGATTAACGTGCGCTAAGAAGGCAGAAAGTGCAGTATTTTCGTGTTGTGGTTGTAAATTCGTGCTGGTTTGAGTAGGATTGATCCGACTAGTGTTTAATCGAGATATTGTCGAGCCGTTGGGTTTCTAAATTGGTTTTATCGATTGTTAATTGTTGTCGAACTTGTTGTCTATCGATTACTGTAATAGGTTGAGAATATTGATCAGTGATTACAACCGTTTGTTGCGGTCAAGCTCGAGAATGTTCGTTGATTGCTATGGTCGGGACCGAGGAACTTGTAGATGACGGCAATGGATTTGCAATGACTTCCTCGTCATTGTATCGGTATCGAAGTAAGTTATTACTTACTCAGTTTATAGTATTTAATGAATGGTTTCCGTTTCATTCGTTTATAATTCGTATAACAATGTTTATAATCGTAATCATAGGAGACTTGAGATTATAAATCATATTCGAGTTTTGGGAATATAAATCATAATGTATATGATTTGCTTTTGTTATTGGTATACTTGTATATCGAGGATATATCGTGATAAAAACGGAGATATGAATTATCTGCAATCCGTGATACTTTGGACCGTCGAGTATTGAGGATAATGGTTCGTGATGGTTTAGGCATTGAGATCGTTCTTGAAGGACTCGGGGCAAGTACTCTAATCATTTTTATCATTTGAGTCGATCATGTTGTGATACATTCGTGTATCGTTGTTGTCATGCATTTGTGCATTGTTGTTGTCGTGTATTGTGCACTGTTGTTTTGTGCAGTTGTGCATTGTTGTCATATGTCCACCATGCGTTGGTCCGACGGGATCATCATGGGAATCTATAGCTGTGTGCGCTGGATCGCTGGACAGGTAATGCCACCATGCGTTGGTCCGATGGGATCATCATGGGAATCTATAGCTATGTGCGCTGGATCGTTGGATTACCATATATTGTTGTTATTGTGCATATGTATATTATGGGTGGCCATAAGTATACATTGTCGTTATTGTTGTGATCATATTGACGTTGTCATATGAGTATGCATTTGTAGGTCTTGTGTTAGGACCATGTCCGTATGTTGTGTTGATCTGATCTCCGATTAGACTGACGTGATGGTAATGGTATTTCGTATCTTGAGGTATGTTCCGTATTTCCTTGGTACCTGTCTTTGATGGACAATCGATTATCGTATTGGAATTGTCGATGTTATCCGATGGATTGAATTGGCCAGAGTTGATATAATTTCCGTATCGCGAGTTATGATAATGTTTTGAGAACCTTGAGTATTGTTGAGATACCGTACAGATATTTCGGTATTATTTTAATGTGTTGTTAAGGATACGAATCGTGGATTCTCGTAAAGTTACGACGGTAAGATTACATTGGTCATATTCTTACTTAGTATTTCCATTGATATGTAATTATTGATGAGATGTGATGGTTATCATTGTTGGATATTATGGCTGACCCCGTCGTGGGCTTTCTTTTTAGGTTCTTGGATTATTAAGCTTGTAGCGGTCGTGGAGAGATGAACTTCGGAGGATCTTGGCAAGGGCATGTATTTGTGTTTTGAGTTTCGATCGGTTGTTATATTCATTTGCTAGAGTATTTTAATTGTTTGTCTTTATCCATTGCGTGAGTATTTTTAAATGACCTTTTTGGTATCTGGTAACTTAGGTTACTTTGGCAATCATTTTCTAAATCTATTCTGTCGGTACGTGTAAGCGATAGCTTAACGTATGTGTTTTTAAACTGTTGAGTTTTGGCATTTTGGGCCTTGTGGTTTCAAATGAGTTTTTACGACGGTTTGATAAACGAGTTTTATAAATCTTCGAATGTTTTTAATAGATAATACCGTCGTTAGCCTCTTGGGTGTTTGTAAATGTTTGCGAAAATTTCCTTTTGCCTTGTGGGTTCCATATCGGGGCCCACGGCGCTGTAATATTCCCGTTCGGATCTGGGGGTGTTACAAATCGGATGTTTCGTGGCTAGGTTAAGCTCGAGCGGGCGTGGGGACTTCGCTATCATAAAGCACCTACTATCGGATCACAGGCAAGTGAAATCTTGCTCGTGAATTTTCTAATATCAATGTTATATCGTATGTGTGTACGTGCCATTTTGATAAAAGCCGACGTTTGTCTTTCTCTAAAGATGTTATAAATGGGCCGATGTGTTGGGGATAAAACCTGTATGGTACCCGTGTGGAAATGTGTTAGGGGGTAAGACCCGAATTGGGCACCTATGTTCCGGGGTATTCCCGTGTGGATACTTCCGTGACCCTTGGTTGCGACCTTGGGGGCTTATGTGATAAAGAGAGAGACTCGTTGGTTGAGTGATGAAATATTCCCTGTGATTACTAGGTACTGTGATTGTAAAGATGTCGTATATCGTTGTTAGTAGTTGTTATTTGGTATGCATTCTCTGACCACAGTTACAGGTATGACTCGTCGTACCAGGTAAAATTGTTCATCATGTGCAGGACATTCCCGAGGGGTCCGGTCAGACTTGAGCGGTGTTGGAATTATCTCTAGCCGCTGCTTTAATTGGAATAAATTGTTTTCTTGGAAAAACCTTTGTTGTGTAATAATTGGAATTCAAATTACATTTTCCCCTAAATCTTTCGATTCACGTTATGTAATCCTTGAATTTAAGGTTTTATCGCGATTTTCTTAAAATGCCTATTTTTCTAACTAGCCTTGTGGGTCCCACGTGGGATTCATGGCACTGTAATACCTCGGGATATTTTGGGGGTGTTACAGAAAATGGTATCAGAGCGAAACTCCTGGTTTGAATAAAACTTTCTCCTATATTTTTTTTTCTTTCTCTCAAAATCCAACACCCCAAGCGATCGAAGCTCCTCGTGGGAATGCAAGTAAGTGATATGTGTGTGTTTCTATTTTTGTACAACATTTAATTGTAAACCATGCGTGGAACTGGCTTTAGATTGATACTGTTAGTGATGGCACGCCGAGGAGCTAGAAGGGTGGTGAATGACGCTCAGGGTTCCGCCGCGAACCACAATGAGGACGGGAACACCGCCGAGACCCATCCTGCTGGGGGCCAGCCGCCACCAGTTAACCAAAACGATCAGGAGGCAGAACGCCAAAATAACAACCCTGGAGGCATGGATCCAGCTTTTGTTCAGGCCCTTGCCCAGGCTATCGCCATGGGAAATGCTCAGGTCAATCAGGCAGAACGGATACCGGTCATCAATGTGGAAGAAAACGCAGGAAGAGATCGATGGTTGGGAGAGATGCTGAAGGCTAGGCCTCCATTATTTGACGGGACAGGAGAGAAACACGTGGACGACTGGATTTCGGAAATGGAGACTGCCTTCGAAGTAATCGGATGCCCAGAAAACAGAAAGGTGCTGCTCGGAATTAATCAACTCCGTGACACTGCTGCACGTTGGTGGAAGACTTACAGGCCAGAGGACCGAGTGGTCGGGTGGATCGAATTTGCCCGACTGCTACGGAGCAAGTACTGTCCCAGATCAGCCCGAACCGCTCGCGCACGAGACTTTTCGGCCGACCCTCGTAACATGCGGTGCAGAGATCATTCGGGCCTACCGAACCGAGCTAAGTTACATCTCCCAGATGGTTCCATCAGAAGATCAACGAATATGCCATCTTGCATAGAGGTTACCAGAGGATGTACAACGCTATGCCGCCGGATTTCACTGCACGACCCTGAGAGCATAAGAAGACGTAGTCACAGCATATGCCGGTACAGTTGTTAATACCGACATCGGGCATAACTCGAAGAAGCAGAAGACATCAGTTCAGCCTGGGAGCAACAACAAAATGAATTCGGGGCCCGCATCTTCTTTTAAGCCGGTGGTTTCGTACCAACAGAAGGGTGTATCTGATCGGCCTTACCGTAGGGACTGTTTCAATTGTGGCATGACCGGGCATACTAAGGATCGGTGTCAGAAGACGGCTACCAAATGTTTCACTTGCGGAAAGAGTGGACACATGTCTCGCTACTGCTGGCGGGCCAATTCCACTCGAGCCCGGCCTTCGCAACCAAGTCAACAAGGCTCGTGCAATCCCCTAGACGCGCTGCTTTCCAACTACCGAGCTCCATCCCACCAGAGCCAACCGCCACCGCATGGTGCCGGACGAGGCCGTGGAGTGCGGCGGAGGTACCTCGTCCTTTTCGAGTCGACTGCAGTCTCGTGTATTTGAGCCGAGGGCTACAGATGGTCGACTGCCCGGCTATCTCAGTACTCTTCTTGTTAACTCTCGGCCGGTGCATGTACTATTTGATACCGGAGCCACCCATTCGTTTATATCTGTGGAATGTGTTGAACGCTTAAATCTTGTTTGTGTACCTTGTGAGCCCTTTACTGTTAAACTACCCGAGGGTAGTAGATTAAGCGGCGATCAAAAGGTTCGAGACTGTCGGATCAGCATCAACGATCATAGTTGGACCGCTAATCTTATGATCTTCCCACTCCAGAATGAAGATATCATATTAGGAATGGACTGGATGCCATTGCACAGAACAATCTTGGATACCTACCACCTGACTATTTCTATTTCGGCTCATGACGGTACCACACATGTCATCAGTGGACATGAACACTTTAGTACAAAAGGATCTCTCAGCATTATCGCATCGGAAGCCTCCTGCAGCTCTCGAAGTGAATACTACTGGTGTTATGTTCATCGAGAGGACACTTCACAACTTGCAATCACAAACATTCCGGTGGTGAATGAGTTTCCAGACGTTTTTCCTGATGAACTACCAGGGCTGCCACCGCACCGAGAAGTTGACCTTTCCATTGAACTCGAACTGGGGACGAGACCTATTTCCAAAGCTCCTTACGAGAATGGCACCGGCCGAGATGAAGGAATTAAAGATACAACAAAATTTGTTGGAGAAAGGGTTGATCCGCCCAAGCACCTCACCGTGGGGCGCGCCGGTACTTTTCGTTAAGAAGAAAGATAACTCTCTACGCTTGTGCATCGACTACAGGGAGCTGAATAAGGTTACTATCAAGAATCGTTATCCACTACCAAGGATTGATGACCTCTTGGATCAGTTACAAGGGGCAGTCGTGTTTTCAAAGATCGATTTATGGTCCGGATATCACCAATTGAGGATTCGGGAGGAAGATATACCCAAGACTGCATTTCGGTCGAAGTATGGGCATTACGAATATATCGTGGTATCATTCGGGTTGACTAATGCCCCAGCCATTTTCATGGAACTGATGAATATAGTTTTGATTGATTTCCTCGATAAATGCGTGGTGGTTTTTATCGACGACATCCTGATATATTCTCGAAGCCGACTGGAACACGAGGAACATTTGAGACAAGTGTTGGGCGTGTTAAGACAACACCAACTTTATGCGAAACTGTCCAAGTGCGAATTCTGGATGCCGGAGGTAATTTTTCTCGGACAAGTTGTCTCGGCAGAAGGTGTCAAGGTCGACCCACAAAAGATCGAGACAATAACGAGTTGGGAACCTCCGAAGAATGTCAAAGAGGTTAGGAGCTTCCTAGGACTGGCGGGTTACTATCGAAGATTCGTCGAGGCTTTTTCCTGTATCGCCCGACCGTTAACGAACCTACTGAGAAAGAGCACCAAATTTGTATGGACTGCAGATCGCGAAGAGCTTCGACGAGCTCAAGAGTAGGCTAACTACGCCCGTACTAGTGTTACCACGAGTGCGAAGGATTCATTATATACACGGATGCATCCAAGCATGGACTAGGTGTGTCTTCATGCGTAATGGCGAGTCGTTGCGTACGCATCCCGACAAGCGAAGCCGCACGAGTAAATTACCCGACACATGACTTGGAGCTAGCCGCGGTGGTGCATGCCCTCAAGATTTGGAGGCACTATCTTTACGGAGTTACTTGCAAAGTTTTCACGGATCACAAGAGTTTGAAATATATTTTCACGCAGAGAGAATTAAACATGAGACAGAGGCGTTGGTTGGAGCTAATCAAGGACTACGATGTGGAAATTTCTTATCATCCCGGAAAAGCCAACGTGGTAGCTGATGCTCTTAGTCGGAAAACTACACAAGAGGTGATGGTATCGGCATAGATGATTCAGCCCAAATGCGGCAAAGAAGAGATCAGGAGAAGCAACACCTAAGTATGGGTACAACATAGGCAAGGACGATTATGCTCAATCAATATACTTTCGTCCTTACTAGACGAGATACGTCTAGCACAGATGGAGGATCTTGAATTACGTGCGATTGGTGAAAGAATCGAGAAAGGAGATGTTTCCGACTATAAGATTCAGGGTGATTTGGTGAGGTTCAAGAACAGGATATGTATTCCACCGAATGACGGACTGAAGCAAACTATACTGAAGGAGGCGCACTCCACTCCCTATTCTATTCACCCCGGAGCAAGCAAGATGTACAAGGATTTGCGACAAAGTTTTTGGTGGAAGAACATGAAGTGGGAAGTTTCTAGGTTCGTCGCCCGATGTATGACATGCCAACAAGTGAAAATCGAACACCGCAGACCAGCCGGAATTATGCAACCCCTACCCATCCCGGAGTGGAAATGGGAGAGCATATCAATGGACTTTGTCACTAAGCTACCTACGACGGTGGGAGGAAAGGATACGATTTGGGTCATTGTTGATCGATTGACAAAATCAGCACATTTCATTCCTATTCAAGAGACAACCGGGACAGAGCAGCTGGCCGTCGTTTTCATCAGAGAGATAGTCAGGCTACATGGTGTTCCCTCATCCATCATTTCCCATAGGGACACCAGATATGTGTCTCGTTTTTGGAAAGCCATCCATAAAGCTATGGGGACACAAATACACTTTAGCACGGCTTATCATCCTCAGACAGATGGACAGACCGAGCGTATGATTCAAACCTTGGAAGATATGTTGAGGGCGTGCGTGCTCGATTGGGGAAAGGATTGGGCTAGACATTTGGGATTAGTGGAGTTCTCGTACAACAATAGCTGGCATGCAAGCATAGGCATGGCACCGTTTGAGGCCCTGTATGGGTGAAGGTGCAAGTCACCGTTATGCTGGGATAATGCCTCCGACACCGCGGTTACCGAGTTGGATCTTATCCAGGAGTCCATTAAGAAGATCTCTATAGTTCGGAAACACATGTCGCCGCAGAGCCGCGTAAATCTTATGCCGAAAACCGAAAGCGACCGTTAGAATTTACGGTCGGGGATCATGTTTGGGTCAAAGTATCACCTATGCGAGGTATTCGGCGTTTCGGCCAGAAGGGCAAGTTAAGCCCGAGATTTATAGGTCCGTTTGAGATATTGGACCGGGTAGGGAAACTCGCGTATCGATTAGCTCTACCCCCGCATATGGATGGAGTGCATAATTTTTTTCACGTCTCCCAGTTAAGGAAGTATGTCTATGACCCGAGTCACAAGCTCAATTTCGAAGAAGTGGAAATTTCCGATGACGCTACCTTTAGGGAGGTACCGACCGCCATTCTGGACCGGCGTGTGAAGATGTTAAGAAATAAAGCCATACCCCTCGTAAAGATTCAGTGGTCGCACCACGGCACGGAAGAGGCGACTTGGGAAACTGAGTCGAGCATGAAGGAGAGTCATCCCGAGTTATTTTATTAAGTTTCGTGACGAAACTATTTTAAGAGGGGTGATATGTAATACCTCCGGTATTCCATGCTTGATTACTTTGTACTGTGTGAATGTTTGGTAATGTAACGTCATTTCTATTTATGTATTCCATTGAGTGCTATATAATTGTACGATGTGAATGAATCGGGGGTGACACACCTTGACGCCGTGGGACGATCGTCGGTGCGAATATGACGGTGGCCAACGTCTTGTTCCCCGATAATTGTTGACGAGTGGAAGGGATGGTCACCCCAAGATGGTTAGAATGTGGTTTGAGTCTAAAAAGTTCTGTCTAATGCGCGCTATAACCCATGACTAACGTACGCTATATTTCGACCGTTACGTACGTTAAGGCAGCTACATTTCGTACGTAACGTGTGGGTCGGTCTCCCGACTAGAATCTCTCTTTTGACACGGACAGGGCTACTTTCGGCGGGCTAGAGGACAAACGAGTCAACTGTTCGTTACGTACGTTATGTCCCGAATTTAACGTACGTAACACTTGGGCACATTTCGGGCAGTGAGTTCTTTACGTACGTTGTCATCACACTGTTACGTACGTAATATACCTTACGTACGTAACACTCTTATAGTTAACGTACGTTATCAAAACCAAGTTTTATAAAATGATAGTTCCCTTCTTCATTTGCACGACCCAACATCACAAACTACCACCCTTGGAGAAATTCCTAGCCCTATACCCGGTTCTTAAGCCTCTTAAACACTTGAATTAACATTGAGGAGGTGGATTCTTGAGCTTCGGTGAAGATTATCCAAGTCGTTCAAGTCACTTCTCGTTCTCCTCGTAGTTCTTGTGATTCCATCAACTATCTTCATTATTCTTCTTCCAATAATGTAAGCCACCAATCCCTGGAGTTATATCTTCGATGTTTTCTTGTTTATACTTATTATATTGCGGGTATTGGGTAGATTTTGCTAAAATTCGTAGACAATCTTGTCGGATGAAATTGTAGTAACCGGGAATTTCGTTCCTCATATGTTTCGTTTCATGCAAATGAAATTTCACTTCAAATCATCACTAGGAATGTAAAATTTGACGAATCAGTTGTGGGGAAATTCGTAGTAATCCGTCACCGTATGTTCCATTGTTCGTAGCCACCCTTACCTTGTGATTTTTGACACTTAGCAAACTAAGAAAAAATAATTCGATAGTATAATCAATATTGGTTGTCAAACCACCGAAGTTGTTGTGCAATAAAATCCGTCGATTGTAGTATTCGGAATATAGAATTGTATTAGAAAGCATAAGATTCGATTTCGCCATAATAATTCGTTGACAACCGAAGAATGATAGGATTATCTTCTTGAGTAAATCGATATACCTAATGTTAATTATAAGATTGAACGAGATAATGGTACACAACACTTGAAAACTTAGAAACGCTACTCATACCGACAATTAAAACTACACTAGGAATCTGGTTAGGAAAGGGAGACTAGTTTTATTCATTATAATCCGTACGAGGTGTTAATCGGATGTTTCGTGGCTAGGTTAAGCTCGAGCGGGCATGGGGACTTCGCTATCATAAAGCACCTACTATCGGATCACAGGCAAGTGAAATCTTGCTCGTGAATTTTCTATTATCAATGTTATATCGTATGTGTGTACGTGCCATTTTGATAAAAGCCGACGTTTGTCTTTCTCTAAAGATGTTATAAATGGGCCGATGTGTTGGGGATAAAACCTGTATGGTACCCGTGTGGAAATGTGTTAGGGGGTAAGACCCGAATTGGGCACCTATGTTCCGGGGTATTCCCGTGTGGATACTTCCGTGACCCTTGGTTGCGACCTTGGGGGCTTATGTGATAAAGAGAGAGACTCGTCGGTTGAGTGATGAAATATTCCCTGTGATTACTAGGTACTGTGATTGTAAAGATGTCGTATATCGTTGTTAGTAGTTGTTATTTGGTATGCATTCTCTGACCCTGGTTACCTGGTATAACTCGTCGTACCGGGTAAAATTGTTCATCATGTGCAGGACATTCCCGAGGGGTCCGGTCAGACTTGAGCGGTGTTGGAATTATCTCTAGCCGCTGCTTTAATTGGAATAAATTGTTTTCTTGGAAAAACCTTTGTTGGGTAATAATTGGACTTCAAATTACATTTTCCCCTAAATCTTTCGATTCACGTTATGTAATCCTTGAATTTAAGGTTTTATCGCGATTTTCTTAAAATGCCTATTTTTCTAACTAGCCTTGTGGGTCCCACGTGGGATTCATGGCACTGTAATACCTCGGGATATTTTGGGGGTGTTACAGTCACGTAGTTGTGTACGTAGTGATTATAATAAACATTTTACTCCTGTGTGGAGGACCAGTGGACATAGAGGGGTTTACCTCGAACCACTTTAAACTGTGTGTTATTTACCTTCTACCTCTATTGTTTTCTTTGTTGTGATTTATACAAGTATACATTGTAAAACCCTGTACGCACCAGCTAACAGGAGAAAGCTTAGTTGCTGTATTTACAGCAACTCACTTAAACGAACTTCCACTACGCACTCACATTCGAAAATCGTACAGCTTGTTGTACTAACACTTTTCCAAGCTGTATACTGTATACTTAGTGGCCAATATTACATACTACCCCCTTAAAAGAAGTTTCGTCCTCGAAACTTGCAATCCTGTCATAAGCAATAGCTCAACTAGAATATCCAAAAATCATCATGAAAACGATCAATCATCACCACAAGTGAATAACCAAAATAGTATACTTACAGGTGCGTGAAGCCAAAGATCTCCCGTGATACTAGCATGCGACCTCACTTACAAAGTCTGAATACCATTGCAAAGACAATTTGCACAAATCTCTACAAAAAAACATTAAAATTCCAATACAATAATTATTGCAATTTTAAAAATATTTCAAAAGTTTTGGCAACTCCAAAAATAATTTAACTCAAAAGTCAAGAAATTACTTTGTACAAACATCTCGCTACTACCGTACCGATAGAGCCACATAATACACATGCCCAGGTTTCACAAAACTCAAGCACCGTGGGCCCCGCACCGAAACCCACCAGGATAAAAATCATTTTCACAACTATTTCAAACACGCCAAAAAGTCAATGACGGTAATATATTTCAAATACTTAATTACTTTCCAAAATCCATTTTTCAAATACCGTCATAAAATTCCATTTTAAAGTACAAGGCCATAAATGCTGAAACTCAACAGTTTCAAAACATACATTAAGTCACTGCTTATATGTACCGATAAAATAGTTTAGGGAAAAAGGTTTCCCAGAAAAGTATATCCAAGTCTGTAAAATATCATAAAGTCATTTTGGAATATACATTCACACAGTGGATATAATAAAAATACATTTGCAGCGGAATATAATGAACAGTCAAAGTACACGATTCTCAAATACTTGTTATAGCTAGTATCACCCAGGAAGCTCATCTCTTCATGACTGCTACTAGCTCGATCTCCGCGTGCCTAAAAATAAAGCCCAAGATGGGGTCTGCCACAATACTCAACAATGATAATGATTACACCATCATAAACAATCACATACCAATGTAATTACAAAGTAAGAATACTATTGTTGTGGTCTTATCATCATAACCTTACCAACTCATAGTAGTTCATATCAAATCAATCCTTACCATAATCCACATGTCATATTCTCAAATGACGAAATTCACCCGAATACAACCATCTGTACTCCATCTAAACCATACTAAAATCCTCAAAACATCATCATAACTCAAGTATGGAATAATCATCCGTGCCAAATCCTGTCCATCAGATCGCATAATCAAATCCCAATCCTGATAAAAGATTATCAATCATGATAAAAATAAATAACAAACAATACATTTGTGAAACAACTGCCCAAAACAACGGCAACAAGTCCCGAAACATCAACGCAATATCTGAATGTTCATACGGTCAATAACGATAATCAACTAAGAAATCAATAAAAAATATCATCGACATGATAAACTCCAATACGACCAACCAAAGGTCAACCACAACCGAGAGTACCGTCAACATGATAAACTCGAAAAATGATAAAAGAAGGATCAAACATACCCGAAAATACCATCAACATGATAGACTCCAAAAAGATTAAACAAGTCACGTGAGAATCGTAACCTCAAACTGTTAATCATATGCAATCAAACATGTTGTATGACTCAACCAGATCACAATCTCAAAATCCGGGAATATACGCAATCACATATGCTATATAAACCCGAATAGCATCGTAACCTCAAATTGTTTATCACATGCAATCAAATATGCTGTATGTGTCAACCAGATTATAATCAAAATCCTGGAATATATGCAATCACATATGCCGTATAAACCCAACATCATCATAATCTCAACTCACTGATTACACGCAATCAAACATGTTGTATGACGCAACCAGATTATGATTTCAGACCATAAGGCTCAAACGATGGCACCAGAATACGCCCGGGATAGAAATGTGTCCATGCATAAGCCACCAATGTGTGTCGACCGAATACATGTGTGATCTTGTACCTAATTAGTCTCACGAAGTAAGACTCTCGTGTGCACAGTACAATGGGAAAATATCAACACACGACCATATGTTCCCGACTAAAAATCCTACAAATAACCAATAGGCACGCCAATTTTACCCGGAATGTCACGATATCAACATGACAACGAAACTTAAGAATCTCAAATCGAATAAGGATCAAAAAGACTCATCGAAGTGAAACAACGACAAACCTATAATGAAAGATCGACACATCCAACAATATCCAAGACAACAATCCCGGGACCATCATCCCCCAATGAACGATCAACACGATAAACAATCTCAACACAATAGTCCTGGGATCATCATCCCTCAACGATCGATCAACACAATCAGCAATACCAAACAATGGTCATGGGATCAACATCCCCCAACAAACAATTTATATGATCATCAAGAATCTCAATTCACATAACACAAAATACTGTACATCACTATATACAACACCATCAAAAATTGTTATCTTCATAACCGAGTAATAAATACTTACCTCAAAGCCCCTGGCGAGTTTCCTTTCCATGAACAAACGTCCTTGAACGTATAAATAATTACTCGAAGAACCTCAAATGAATTACAATCAATTTAATATCAATAAATCATTATCCCGGTGTCAATGTCGTTACGATAAACTACCCTCGATATCCGACATTCCATATCACAGACCGAAGATAACCCACATCTCCGTCTTCACTAAACTGTATACTTGATACTCAAGTATACTAGTAACACATTTAAATCGTATATATATTATGCTTTAATCCAATCAAAGTACAACATACAGACTATTATCTCCATGATTCATATTTATATTATCATTGTTATACGAATTATAAATGAAGTGAAATCATAACCATTCATTAAACATTATGAACTTAATAATTATAAACTTGCCTCAATGCTGATACGACGAAGCCGAATTTGTCCAGTAACGTGCAGCAGCAACAACTCACGATCTAGAACTCCAAATCATGATCCAGCTGGTCAAAATGAATGAGGCGTGAGTCGGAAACACGTCAAAATTCAGTAAAATCGCACCACATTTTCCCCCTTCATCAAACTATTCAATCGCGGCTGCTCTACCGAAAATGAAAACTCCAAATACGGAGGAAAACCACGATCCAATCAAAAGAAGCTTCACTATATGATAAATTTATACAATAATTTAGAATTTATCTCTTTAATTCGACACCGCTACACTATTACAAGTCTACATGATCCCCATTCTTTTCACCAGTCTGTTTAAACAGAATACAAGAAAGGAATTTAACTAGAATCAATTACAAGACAAAAGTGCATCACTTGGGTGCAATTGTAACAAAGAGACCAAGAATCCTTATATAGAATAAGAAAGGTTTCTCCCCTTCATTCTCAATCGATATAGGACAACAAAAATACATCCTTATAGCATCAACAAGGCTTCTCACCTTTATTCTCAATCGATGTGGGACAAAACATAATCAAGGCTTATCCCCACCATTCTCAACCAATATGGGACAAACACACATCCTTATAGCATAAGCAAGGCTTCTCCCTTTCATTCTTAACTGACGTGGGATAAACACACATCCTTAAAGTATAAGCAAGGGTTGTCCCCTTCATTCTCAACCGATGTGGGGCAAAACACATTCTTCAAAACACAACTATTGTCCGAGAGCCATAACTCTTACTAACAAAATCTAAATATAATCTTCAACGTTCATATTGTACTAAACTATTTGATGAATAACATATCCAAAATCTTTGAAAATCTACAAAATATCGAGACTTCCCAATACAAATCCGAAAAACAGGAACCTCTCATTTTTTTGATTATAACGCTCATATTGTAAATCAAAAGCCAATCTCCACCGTTCAAAAAAAACTTTACAGTGTTAAAAACATACTATCGAAATTTTACATTAAGCCGACAATTGGATTTTCATAAATTACGTATGTAACATTATTGTACGGGTGAATGTCTCCACTCGCGAATTATAGTACAATTCTTCAAGAATCGAAATTAAAACTGAACGAAATTATCTGGATGTCGATTTTAAAATATGATAAAAAACTATATATGATAAATAATACCACACCTAGCGATACAAAAAAAAACTATATATGATAAATAATACCACACTACATCTTCCAAACGACGTGGTCGTATCAGATCGGATACAGGTCGTGTTAATTGACATAACTAAATTTCTGCAGGTAGTTTCCACTAATTCAACCATGCCTTTCTGGTCCAAACTCGATCGACTCACCGTTTAGACCATTAGAAAGCTAGCTCGATGCTATTTCAATCTGTCATGTTTCTGAATTTTTGAAATTTCCAAGAATTAATGGTAATATTTTAAATTCTAACCTTAGGCACAACACTTTCCAAAAAATATCCAATCTTATTTTCACTAACACTTTCGCTACTCTTCGTATTTTAGATGGTCTGAGAACATAATTTCATCTCCAATATATCTATGACAACTCAGGAATCCATTGATTAGTCTGGATAAATTCTCTAACCTTCGTCGAATAATTTATCAGAGAATATAACTTTGTGCACTATTATATTCTATCAACGATTATTCGACGAGATTAGAAAATACCATCCGATATCTTAAATTCCATTCACATAAAATTACAAAAATATATTCACCATATTAATATTCCAATAAAATCATCGGAAAAAAATACTGCTTGAAAATTCAGGATATGTAGTTCTTAGAGGACTCAATACTACAGATATAACCGAGCTGATCAGCTATGAAGAATCGGGTTGCTCTTAAGGACCTGAACTAAAAAATCTCCGGAGTTCTTATTCGAAACGCATGAAATATTTTCGGCATAGAACCTTCTGGTGCTTAGGTAAGAATAAACTCTCGGTGAAACCCAAAATATGTGATATAATATATGTGTGTATCATGTTCTTATACTTAATCCCTCAAAATGGACAGGCTCCTCCCTATTTATAGAAGGGAGGGGAAGCCTATCCCCGAAATCTTACTGATATAATCGAGACCCCTTTAGTTTTATAGACCCCCCTTCTCCTATTCCTTCTGGTCAGGTGACCATTAAAGATCTCCGGTCTGATTTTAGTCAGGTAGGTCTTGGGGCTACTCATGTCTTTCCTCCTCATACTTTGTCCATGACCAGCTGCTTTATAGAGGTTTATAAGATTCCTTAGGCTTCCTCGTGGATGGGATTTTTTAACCCCCGAGGCTATGATTTTCCTGATCATTCCCTCCAGGTTATATTAGCAGATTCGTGGATCAGGTGAATAGTGGCTTTCGCTTTCCCCTTCACCCTTTTCTTGTTTCTATTTCGATCAAGTATAACATTTCTCTTCGTTACATGGTTAGTTTCCTCGTGCT
The DNA here is from genome assembly GCA_033398695.1 of Orobanche coerulescens. Lineage (NCBI taxonomy): Eukaryota > Viridiplantae > Streptophyta > Magnoliopsida > Lamiales > Orobanchaceae > Orobanche > Orobanche coerulescens. The sequence continues at coordinate 117,458,269 of CM065801.1, forward strand.
CTGCTACTATAAGAATGAAGAATGTGACTGTAACACCCCAACCCGGCAAGGGTAGAAGCGTCACTTTATGGTGACATATCAGATACAACAGATTCAAATCAAACAGCGGAAGTCTTAATTAAAAATTATCAAAAGAGTATCAAAAAGGGGACTAAAACAACACCAAGTGTTCCCTAAATCGAACAAAAGAGAGTACGATACAAATGTCCGAAATCCAAAAATAACGATAAGGAAATAAAGTTCATTATTAAAATAAAGCTATAGGGTAATCCACTCTCTCTCATCCCCAAGCTAATAACCCTGCTCCTAGCTTAAGTACCTGCCGCATGGAAAAGAAAAGCGGTTGAGCATAAAAAGCTCAGTGAACAGATATAAAGCAAATAACAAAACAGATCAAACGAGATAAGATAATCAAGGAATGCGAAGATAGAATACATATTGTGTCAATGGATAATCAAAAGGATATCAAAGTTTAAGTATAAAGTGTATGAATGTGGATTCAGTATTTTACCCCAGGCCCAAACAAATATCCAAACAAATAGTAGCCCAATGGAGTGATCAACTCCCAAATGTGAAGGGACTGCATGCACGCATGCCCAATCACCAAACAAATATAATATATATCCATATCATCATAGTATCCCAAACAAATAGCAAACAAATCTAGGATGCATCCATACCCCCTGCAAACAATTCATAATCATAATAATGGCCATAGCAGATAGCAGATAAGGGACGGTGTGGTACATCTCTCCAACCACACTAGAGTCATAACATTGGTGCATCAATGCTACGGTCATGGACCCCCCATAACTAGAAATAGATAATACCTGGGTAAATACTGAAGGGTCAAAAAGTACAAGTCCAAATCAAAGTGTAGGTCTCATTCATATAGTCAAAGTTCAATATCAAAGGTTCGAATAATCAAAGGGCTAATATCAAAGGTTCAGTTCACATGTATGAAATCAAAGATGCAATGTCAAGGTTCAAATGAAGAGTTCGAATATCAACAGTTCAAAATAAGATAGGCAAATAATATAGAAGAGAGGGAAAGGTCATGAGAGAGAAAGTAGTTGTACTCTTGCTGAAAGAGTACGGAATATTTGTACCTTATTCAACTGCAAAAGTAAACAAAGATAGATGGATCACAAGATACAAGATCACTCCCGCTTCACGGAACCTATACGGATCAATAACCAAGTATTACTTTAAGTCCAAATGAATTTGGTTACTCATTTTAGTAATATAATAGACTTTGAGTGTGTAACCACCTTTTTAAGAAAACTCAGCTTTTAATATCAAAACATGTATCACGTTTCCGTATTTTTAAACTATAATTGTGCACCTCCTGGAGCCTTAGAAAAATTACACCAGGTAGGTACATATGTTTTCTACTTTGTATAATTTTTATAGAATTTCCAAGTAGTATAGCTATAGAACAAAAATTCCTTATCAAAACTAGTCCAGATTCGGTGACAGATCTGAGACTCAAAAAGTAAGCAATTAAGAGACCATGATATGCTACTCTAACAATTCCACAAAAAATTACAGAGGCCAAACATATCTTATATTTAAGCTCTGTCCAATTTGAGTTAATCATTCCTTACGGATTTCAGAACAAAAAATCATAAACCAAGGTTGAAATTCGGAATACTATTTAACAAGTTTGATACTTGAATTTGTAAAATCAGAAAAGACATTCTATAGACTTCTTAAAATTACAAGACTTACATATTCAGAAAGTATTTTTCCAGAACTTGATTTTAGACTCAAGAATCACTCAAAAACACGTTGGTATCATTAAAATGGATCCCTTTCAATATGACCCAAAAACCTGACAGCATACCTGGAGATCAATTCAGTACAACCCTAACCTTTATTAGCCTTTTAACCTTTTTTTATCAGCTTTTATCTATGAATAGGTTACAACTTGACGAATATTTGAACCACATCAGAACTCAAAAGTGAAATTCACAAAAATTCACATAGGTACTTCAATATCTTTAGAACCCACAAGAATTTTCCTATAATTTATTAGTTAGTTTAACCCCACACGAAAAATACTCAAACTCAGACTATTCAGAAAACCGACCTGTAGTTGTACCCAAAAAGTATCCCCCTCAATGACCTACCAAAACATCCAGGAAAAATTCTCAAAAATTCATGGTATTACTAATCATATAGAAGTCCCCTTAGATAAGTCTCATGTGAATTAAACCATGGGCTCAGGTATGGTCGTGAGATTTTTCGTATCATATGCTTTTTTATATATACCACTCTATACTTTGCTGTGCACTAAGCTAGGGGTCTTCACGGAAACAGCCTCCCTACCGTAAAAAGTAGGGGCATGGTCCGCGTACATCTTACCCTCCCCAGACCCTGCTCTGAGCGGGATATACTGGGTATATTTGGTTTGGTTTGGTTTTTATACTGGAGAGTTTCATGGCCCAACTCATTATAGTTTTTGACTAATTTCATACTCCCGAATTTCAGATTCAACACTTAATCACACAAAAATAAAAAACACGACCAAAACAACTCTAAATCACTCCAAACCAATTGGAGAACTTAACAAAGACATAAAACTAGGTTTTTATCAAAAGAAACTGAATTGAATCATTATATATCATGACCTATCTCGTTCACAAATTCAGGTATACATGCTGTCTTAATTCTAGAATTCATTAAAGCCATCATATAACGTGTTAAATCATACCAACGCACCTGAGACCTTCAATCTACCACCAAGCTTTCCTTTGTGCACGCCTCGATCGAACGGGAATGGTAGAGAACTAGGTAGCCGCTGTTTTTAGTTTTAGGTTTTAGGGTTTTTAGTTTTGTGAAGTATGTGTGTGTGATATATACAGGCGAGTGGGGAGGAATTTCAAAAAGGAAAATGCCTAAATTATGGGGATTTGATGGAAGACTTTGCCAAATTTAAAACCCGTCACGAACCTTGACATGATTCATGATTCCATATGTTTGTGTACAACATATCATTCGGCTAGGGACAAAATAGAAAACGTGTGATAATTTTAAATGTGTACAAATTATTTCAGTATAAGTCTTATATTCGTATTACATTAATTTGTTCAAATGTTAACGATTTAAATACTTAGGTTATAATCGTAATGCAATATTTCAAATAATTAAACATATTTTATAGATTCGAGATTAAAGGGTATTTTAACATGTTCAAAAATCTGGGTTTTACAACTCTTCCCCTCTAAAAAAAATTCGTCCACGAAATTGAAATAAAAATGGAAATGAAGACGCCCCAACCCGGCAAGGGTAAAAGCGTCACTTTATGGTGACATATCAGATACAACAGATACAAATCAAACAGCGGAAGTCTTAATTAAAAATTATCAAAAGAGTATCAAAAGGAAATAAAACAACATCAAGTGTCCCCGAAACCGAACAAAATAGAGTACGATACAAATGTCCGAAATCCGGAAATAACGATAAGGAAATAAAGTTCATTATTAAAATAAAGCTATAGGGTAATCCACTCTCTCTCATCCCCAAGCTAATAACCTTGCTCCTAGCTTAAGTACCTGCCGCATGGAAAAGAAAAGCGGCTGAGCATAAAAATCTCAGTGAACAGATATAAAGCAAATAACAAAACAGATCAAACGAGATAAGATAATCAAGGAATGCGAAGATAGAATATATATGGTGTCAATGGATAATCAAAAGGATATCAAAGTTTAAGTATAAAGTGTATGAATGTGGATTCAGTATTTCACCCCAGGCCCAAACAAATATCCAAACAAATAGTAGCCCAATGGAGTGATCAACTCCCTAATGTGAAGGGACTGCACGCATGCCCAATAACCAAACAAATATAATATATATCCATATCATCATAGTAGCCCAAACAAATAGCAAACAAATCTAGGATGCATCCATACGCCCCTGCAAAGAATTCATAATCATAATAATGGCCATAGCAGATAGCAAATAAGGGACGATGTGGTACATCTCTCCAACCACACCAGAGTCATAACATTGGTGCATCAATGCTACGGTCATGGACCCCCCATAACTGGGAACAGATAATACCTGGGTAAATACTGAAGGGTCAAAAAGTACAAGTCCAAATCAAAGTGTAGGTCTCATTCATATAGTCAAAGTTCAATATCAAAGGTTCGAATAATCAAAGGGCTAATATCAAAGGTTCAGTTCACATGTATCAAATCAATGATGGAATGTCAAGATTCAAACGAAGAGTTCGAATATCAACAGTTCAAAATAAGATAGGCAAATAATATAGAAGAGAGAGAAAGGTCATGAGAGAGGAAGTAGTTGTACTCTTGCTGAAAGAGTACGGAATATTTGTACCTTATTCAACAGCAAAAGTAAACAAAGATAGATGGATCACAAGATACAGGATTACTCCCGCTTCACGGAACCTATACGTATCAATAACCAAGTATTACTTTAAGTCCAAATGAATTTGGTTACTCATTTTAGTAATATAATAGAATTTGAGTGTGTAACCACCTTTTTAAGAAAACTCAGCTTTTAATATCAAAACATGTATCACGTTTCCGGATTTTTAAAGTATACATGTGCACCTCCTGGAGCCTTAGCAAAATCACCCTAGGTAGGTACATATGTTTTCTACTTTGTGTAATTTTTGTAGAATTTCCAGGTAGTATAGCTATAGAAAAAAAATTCCTTATCAAAACTAATCCAGATTCGGTGACAGATCTGAGACTCAAAAAATAAGCAATTAAGAGACCATGATGTGCTACTCTAACAATTCCATAAAAAATTACAGAGGCCAAAAACATCTTATATTTAAGCCCTGTCTAATTTGAGTTAATGATTCCTTACTGATTTCAAAACAAAAAATCATAAACGAAGGTTGAAATTCGAATTACTAATTGACAAGTTTGATACTTGAAATTGTAAAATCAGAAAATACATTCTCTCTACTTCTAAAAGTTACAAGACTTACATATTCAGAAAATACTTTTCAGAACTTGATTTTAGACTCAAAAATCACTCAAAAACACGTTGATATCATTAAAATGGATCCCTTTAAATATGATCCAAAAATCTGACAGCATACCTGGAGATGAATTCAATACAACCCTAACCTTTATTAGCCTTTTAACCTTTTTTTATCAGCTTTTATCTATGAACAGGTTACAACTTGACGAATTTTTGAACCACATCAGAACTCAAAAGTAAAATTCACAAAACTTCACACAGGTACTTCAATGTCTTTAGAACCCACAAGAATTTTTCCATAATTTATTAGTTAGTATAACCTCACAAGAAAAATACTCAAACACAGACTATTCAGAAAACTGACCTGCAGTTGTACCCAAAAAGTATCCGCCTCAACGACCTACCAAAACATCCAGGAAAAATTCCCACAAATTCATGGTATTACTACTCATATAGAAGTTACATACTGGGAAGTTTCATAGCCCAACTCATTATAGTTTTTGAATAAAAATCGACAAATTGGACTGATTTCAGACTCCCGAATTTCAGATTCAATACTTAATCACACAAAAATCAAAAACATGACCAAAACAACTCTAAATCACTCCAAACCAATTGGAGAACTTAACTAAGACATAAAACTAGCTTTTCGTCATAAGAAACTGAATTGAATCATTATATATGATGACCTATATCATTAACAAATTCAGGTATACAAGCTGTCTTAATTCCAGAATTCATTAAAGCCATCATATAACGTGTTAAATCATACCAACGCACCCGAGACCTTCAATCTACCACCAAGCTTTCCTTTGTGCATGCCTCGATCGAACGGGAATGGTAGAGAACTAGGTAGCTGCCATTTTTAGGTTTAGGTTTTAGGGTTTTTAGTTTTGTGAAGTATGTGTGTGATATATATAGGCGAGTGGGGAGGAATTTCAAAAAGGAAAATGCCTAAATTATGGGGATTTGATGGAAGACTTTGCCAAATTTAAAACCCATCACGAACCTTGACATGATTCACGATTCCATATGTTTGTGTACAACATATCATTCGGCTAGGGACAAAATAGAAAATGTGTGACAATTTTAAATGTGTACAAATTATTTCAGTATAAGTCTTATATTCGTATTACATTAATTTGTTCAAATGTTAACGATTTAAATACTTAGGTTATAATCGTAATGCAATATTTTAAATAATTAAACTTCTTTTATAGATTCGAGACTAAAGGTTATTTTAACATGTTCAAAAATTTGGGTTTTACAACTCTTTCCCTCTAAAAAAAAATTCGTCTGCGAAATTGTAATAAAAACGGAAATGAAGACGCCCCAACCCGGCAAGGGTAGAATCATCACTTTATGGTGACATATCAGATACAACAGATTCAAATCAAACAGCGGAAGTCTTAATTAAAAATTATCAAAAGAGTACCAAAACGGAATAAAACGTCATCAAGTGTTCCCGAAACCGAACAAAAGAGAGTACGATACAAATGTCCGAAATCCGGAAATAACGATAAGGAAATAAAGTTCATTATTAAAATAAAGCTATAGGGTAATCCACTCTCTCTCATCCCCAAGCTAATAACCCCGCACCTAGCTTAAGTACCTGCCGCATGGAAAAGAAAAGCAGCTGAGCATAAAAAACTCAGTGAACAGATATAAAGCAAATAACAAAACAGATCAAACGAGATAAGATAATCAAGGAATGCGAAGATAGAATACATATGGTGTCAATGGATAATCAAAAGGATATCAAAGTTTAAGTATAAAGTGTATGAATGTGGATTCAGTATTTTACCCGAGGCCCAAACAAATATCCAAACAAATAGTAGCCCAATGGAATGATCAACTCCCAAATATGAAGGGACTGCATACACGCATGCCCAATCACCAAACAAATTTAATATATATCCATATCATCATAGTAGCCTAAGCAAATAACAAACAAATCTAGGATGCATCCATACGCCCCTGCAAACAATTCATAATCATAATAATGGCCATAGCAGATAGCAGATAAGGGACGGTGTGGTACATCTCTCCAACCACACTAGAGTCATAACATTGGTGCATCAATGCTACGGTCATGGACCTCCCATAACTGGGAACAGATAATACCTGGGTAAATACTGAAGGGTCAAAAAGTCCAAGTCCAAATCAAAGTGTAGGTCTCATTCATATAGTCAAAGTTCAATATCAAAGGTTCGAATAATCAAAAGGCTAATATCAAAGGTTCAGTTCACATGTATCAAATCAAAGATGCAATGTCAAGGTTCAAACGAAGAGTTCGAATATCAACAGTTCAAAATAAGATAGGTAAATAATTTAGAAGAGAGAGAAAGGTCATGAGAGAGAAAGCAGTTGTACTCTTGCTTAAAGAGTACGGAATATTTGTACCTTATTCAACATCAAAAGTAAACAAAGATAGATGGATCACAAGATATAGGATCACTCCCGCTTCACGAAACCTATACGGATCAATAACCAAGTATTACTTTAAGTCCAAATGAATTTGGTTACTCATTTTAGTAATATAATAGACTTTGAGTGTGTAACCACCTTTTTAAGAAAACTTAGCTTTTAATATCAAAACATGTATCACATTTCCGGATTTTTAAAGTATACTTGTGCACCTCCTTGAGCCTTAGAAAAATTATCCCAGGTAGGTACATATGTTTTCTACTTTGTATAATTTTTGTAGAATTTCCAGGTAGTATAGCTATAGAACAAAAATTCCTTATCAAAACTAGTCCATATTCGGTGACAGATCTGAGACTCAAAAAGTAAGCAAATAAGAGACCATGATGTGCTACTTTAAAAATTCCACCAAAAATCACAGAGGCCAAAAACATCTTATATTTAAGCCCTGTCCAATTTGCGTTGATGATTCCTTACTGATTTCAAAATAAAAATCATAAACCAAGATTGAAATTTGGATTACTAATTGACAGGTTTGACACTTGAACTTGTAAAATCAGAAAAGACATTCTCTCGACTTCTAAAAATTACAATACTTACATATTCAGAAAGTACTTTTCCAAAAATTGATTTTAGACTCAAGAATCACTCAAAAACACGTTGGTATCATTAAAATGGGTCCCTTTCAATATGACCCAAAAACCTGACAGCATACATGGAGATAAATTCAATACAACCCTAACCTTTATTAGCATTTTAACCTTTTTTTATCAGCTTTTATCTATGAACAGGTTATAACATGACGAATTTTTGAACCACATCAGAACTCAAAAGTAAAATTCACAAAAATTCACACATGTTCTTCAATGTCTTTTAAACCCACATGAATTTTTCCAAAATTTATTAATTAGTTTAACCCCACACGAAAAATACTCAAACTCAAACTATTCAGAAAACCGACCTGCAGCTGTACCCAAAAAGTATCCGCCTCAACGACCTACCAACATCCAGGAAAAATTCCCAAAAATTCATGGTATTAATAATCATATATAAGTTACATACTGGAGAGTTTCATGGCCCAACTCATTATAGTTTTTGGTTCAAAAATCGACAAATTTGACTGATTTAGACTCCCGAATTTCAGATTCAACACTTAATCACACAAAAATCAAAAATACGACCAAAACAACTCGAAATCACTCCAAACCAATTGGAGAACTTAACTAAGACATAAAACTAGGTTTTCATCAAAAGAAATAGAATTGAATCATTATATATAATGACCTATCTCGTTCACAAATTCAGGTATACAAGATGTCTTAATTCCAGAATTCATTAAAGCCATCATATAACGTGTTTAATCATACCAACGCACCCGAGACTTTCAATATACCACCAAGCCTTCCTTTGTACACGCCTCGATCGAACGGGAATGGTAGAGAACTAGGTAGCCGCTGTTTTTAGTTTTAGGTTTTAGGGTTTTTAGTTTTGTGAAGTATGTGTGTGTGATATATGTAGGCGAGTGGAGAGGAATTTTAAAAAGGAAAATGCCTAAATTATGGGGATTTGATGGAAGACTTTGCCAAATTTAAAACTCATCACGAACCTTGACATGACTCACGATTCCATATGTTTATGTACAACATATCATTCAGCTAGGGACAAAATAGAAAACGTGTGACAATTTTAAATGTGTACAAATTATTTCAGTATAAGGCTTATATTCGTATTACATTAATTTGTTCAAATGTTAACTATTTAAATACTTAGGTTATAATCGTAATGCAATATTTTAAATAATTAAACGTCTTTTATAGATTCAAGATTAAAGGGTATTTTAACATGTTCAAAAATCTGGGTTTTACAGTGACCTAGTTTTCTTTTATTTTTGCTTTGGGCTAAAGAGCTTCAAGGACTCATTTTATTTGACCTCCGGAATAACTCTCATTTTTTAACCACCCCCTTCCAATGCTAAGCTTGGTGGCAGCCTGCTCTAGGGGAATCAGTAACTGAGGCCGACCTTGATTTAGAGTGGTGGAATGCCTCTTAGGCCCAAGAAGGAGATCTTTGTTCAAATATGAGGGGTGGTGCTTCTGATGTCCCGACGAGAGGAGTCGACCTTGGGGATTCCACCTCGTCACCTCCCAATTTGCACGAGGCCGTAGTTTAGCCAATATCTAAAAGACGCTAGGCGCTAGGGTTCGGATTGCTAATGCCTAGCGCCCAGAGGATAATCTGGAATTAGTCGGGGATCTATCGGGTTAGGAGTATTTATTATTATTATTATTATTATTATTATTATTATTATTATTATTATATATAAAAATTTATAATATGTAAAAAATAAAATTATATAATATTTAAATATTTAAACAAATATATAATCGATCATATGTTAAATTTTTAAACATTGATATATGTACAAGATAGTCCATAATATCTCAATTTAGGAATTTATGGTACCGCTAAAATAAAAGAAATAAGAAAATGCTTACCCGCCTAGGGGCCCGCCTAGCTGCCTAGACGCCCGCCCAACTTGCCTTTCTAGGCGCCCGCGTGGCGGCCTAGGCGCCCACCCAGCCGACCTAGGCAGCCGATTAATCATCCAAAGGCCCAGGACAAATACCCAGGTCATATTCGGAACACCCGGGGGGATCCTAGCGCTTAGGCGGCCACCCAGGCCGTTTTTTAGAACAAAGAGTTTACATTGTCTTGTAATTTTATTTCTCACTTTGTAATATCATATGATCCATATTTAATGTAAAAATTTGTTGTAGCTCCTTTTGTTATTTTAACATTCTTTACTTTGTTGTCTTGAGTGAACGTAATTAGCACAAGTCGATATAGCTCGGGGCTACCTATTACCGACCTTAATCAAATAAATCTTTATAGAGTCGGTGTAGCTCGGAGGTACTCATTACGGACCTTAGCATGATTTTACGAAGTTAATGTAGCTCGGGGTACCGAATTATAAACATAACTTTTCAAATTTGATAGCTCAGGGCTACTCGTTATCGATCCTAATAAAACATACTCCCTCCGTCTGGGAATCAAGTTTCCGAAGTGACACTAGCACATTGATTAAGAAAAGTGATAAAGTAGAATAATGTAGGATAAAAGTATGAGGGTAGAGGCCCAATTCCTCCAAGTGCATAAAAACATACCTCTCATGTAATTGAGACACCCTACTAGACCTACGATGTGGTTGTACTCGTGTTTCAGAAGGTTCGGTTTCAACTTATTGTACAGGTGTCTCCCGAGGAGTTTCATTATATTCTTTCAAAGAAATACTTCTACCTGTTCCACCTTCCTGAATGAAATCATCTTCCAGGAAGTGTGCTTGCAAAGCAACAATGATCTTTCGATCTTCGGGCATGTAGAATAGATAACCCATCATCGCATATGGGAATCCAATGAAACGTCCCTTCACGGACCTTGCTTCCAACTTCTTTGCCTTAGTCTTCTTGACATAGGCGGGACATCGCCAAATATTAATCAGATTAAGACTTGGTTTCCTGTCCTTTCGCATCTCATGCGGGGTTTTAGGAACAGACTTAGAAGAATATCTGTTCAAGATATAAGCAGCAGTGAGGAGCGCATAACACCATAGGTAAATCGGTAAGTAGGTGTAGATAAGAATGGAATGAACCATGTCCAACAAGGTTCGGTTCCTTCTTTCCGACACACTATTTAATTGAGGAGTTCCTGGAGGTGTAAGTTGTGACACTATTCCATGCTCCTTTCGGAACTCGTCAAACTCAGTGCTCATATACTCGCCACCTTGGTCCGACCGAAGTGCTTTGACAGAGTACACAAGGAACTGTACTCTATGCACATGAAGAAACAGATTCTGAAAAATCTCAATTTCCTATATGGAAATCTCAAGCTGAGCTTAGGAGATTAGCTATGTGTACTCTAGCTGTATTCTTAGCCCAATCCGAACCTGTTTCGACCAATAAAGCTCTGAATAATTCTCACTAGATCACTTCTATGGAAGAAAAGCTAAATGGTTTCGAAAGAAATAATGTATGGTATCTCGTACCTAGACCAGATCATCAAGTTGTAGTTAGAACTAAATGGGTATTTAGAAACAAAAAGGATCAAAATGGACTTGTCATAAGAAATAAATCCCGACTAGTCACTCAAGGTTATAGACAGGAATAAGGCAAAGACTATGATGAAACTTTTGCCCCTGTAGCCAGACTAGAATCCATCAGGATATTCTTAGCATTCGCCGCTCATAAGAAATTTATAGTCTATCAAATGGACGTTAAGAGTACATTCCTAAACAGAGATCTCACCGAAGAAGTCTATATTGAACAACCACCAGGATTTATCAACATTGATGGTGGAAACCTTGTATACACACTAAAGAAAGCACTAGATGGACTTAAGCAAGTGCCTAGAGCCTGGTATGAAACCCTGTCCCTGTACCTAATCAACAATGGAATTGAGAAATGCGCAGTGGACAAGACACTCTTTAAGATACAAGAAGGTGACAATCTTTTAATGATACAAATATATTTTGATGATATTATATTTGGTTTAACTCACCTCGCTCTATGTCAAAGGTTCTCTCATCTCATGAAAAATAAATTTCAAATGAGTGTGATGGGAGTACATAGCTATTTTCTAGGATTGCAGGTTAAGCAATTGTCTACATGCATATTCATCAACCAGGAAAAGTACAGCAAGGAGCTTCTCAACAAATTCGGGATGAACAACTCCAAATCCCCGTCCTCTCCCATGAACAATTCCACACAGATAAGTGCTGACGAAGCTGGAAACCCGATTGATTAATCACACTACAAGAAGCTAATAGGCTCACTCCTATACCTAACAGCTAGCAGGCCCGATATCCAGTTAGTTATAGGAGTGTGTGCTCGGTAGTGTGCTCAGTATCAGGTAGCACCAAAGGACTCACACTTCACCACAGTCAAACGAATCCTTAAGTACATGAAAGGAACAACCGATGTAGGATTGTGGTATCAAGAATGAGGATTCGATTTGGTGGTCTACAGCGACTCGGATCTTGGTTCAATAAGAAGCAATTGGCCAACTCGCTTTATACAGCTGAGTCGGAATATTATGCCGCTGGAAGTTGCTGTATGCAGATTCTCTGGATGCAACAGCAGTTACAAGATTATGGAATCAGCGCCAGAGAGACTCCAATCATGTGCGATAGCACGAGTGTAATTGCAACCACGCACAACCCTGTATTGCACGCGAACTATGAATATTGATATGAAGCATCATTTCATTTGGAATCATGTTGAGAATAAAGATGTTCGAATCGAGAAGGCATACAGACATACAGTTAGCTGACATCTTTATAAAACCTCTCAGTACAACCTGATTTTGCATGCTTCGCCAGGAATTGGGTATATTACAGCCAGACTCCCTATAAGTCTTTACATTTTACTCATCAATTGAGGGAAATGCTATAAGACCTAAGAATACAGTATCCACTTTAATTAACTTTACACTCAGAACAAGTTAGATCTTACTGTAGAAAGAAGAAGGCATGGAACTTTCCCACATGTGACGTGTGCATTAATTAAGGAGGAATACATGAATATAGTATTAATCCAATATTGATGTAAGAATTGAATCCTTTATGTTCCTTTTAAGGGGGGAAGCTGTATTTTCACGGATATATCACATACACCGTAGGATACCAATTAATATTATAATCGTATCTAATTCATTCACTTTCTCACGGTAAACTATTTTAAGTCCACATGCTCTGTCTGAATTTAAAACGTTTATCCCTTAATAGTTTTAAAGACACCTGGACTTTACTGCCTCAAATACTGCAATTCTAAAATTCAAACCAGCATTTCGTGCAATAGTGGAAGACGAACTGTCAGAAGTAGGACCGCCCATTAATTTCAAAATCGATGGATTAGACGTGCAAGTTACATCTAAACCCATACTGGAGGTTGTTTCAAAAGATGGTTCCTATCCCTTAAATCTGACCGTTCAATGTTGACCTAATCTTCCTTGTACCCTATAAAAGGATAGTATATTGCTCCCACAGACTCTTTACGCTTTCGGCAAAATTAATGAGTCTACAGCAATGTGTCTACATATCCTCTGTATTTCTTTGCTTAGTTTACTGTTTCCTCACCCCTTTTTCAAGAAAATATCTACCTCGCAGACCTCTTCAATCTCTCTGAAGAATAAGGAATCTATCAATAACGGTCGAATCTTTGCCAAATCGGTTGTAATGGAGAGCATTGCCCTTGAAAGTGAAGATGAAATCGGAATGGACCTGGTTGTTGCTAGAGTGAAGCAACAAGGTCTGTACCGTTTGGGAAGTCAATCATGCGGACAACTATGAAGAACATATAGTGGAGGAATTCTATCTGGATGCCACGTTTAAATATTCCTCGAAGAGGAAAGGCATTGAAATCACTTACATTATTGGGACTGTGCAAGGGATTTAGATCCCTTTGAACAAAGATCTTCTGGAGAAGATCTATAAGCTGCCCTCTGACGGGCTGAAGATGGAAGAACTAGAGACCTTCGGGTCTGAAAGCCTGTTGTCCACCTACTGGAAGCTGTTTACTGGCACTTCCATGGTCACCAACATCCATCCTTCTTGCCACAAGAAGAACTTCACGCTTACATACATCTACCTTCAAAATTTTTGCTGCCGTGTTGTTGAAAACAGAACTGGTGCTTTTAAAATATACACCAACTTAAGATACAGAATGATGGTCGCCATCATGTCTAGTGAGAAAGTTAATTGGTGTCGAATCCTTTTGAAACGCATTCAGGAAGAGGCGTCTAAGCCTGAGTCTGTCAAGAAATCATTGGGCCTAATCCTGAACCACTTCCTCACTCGCTCTGGAGTGAAGCAGTCCACAGACGCCAAGAAAATTGGAATTGGGAAGTTTATCAGTGGAATCTGTAACACCCCCAAAACCGTATGGGAATGCTACACGCTGTAGACCCTTTCCACAAGGATCTACCAGGCTAAACATCCATAAACAACCAAATGCTTGCCCGGCCAGGGTCAAACAACATAATAATACAGACCGTTAAGGTCACTTACACATAAACACACAGACCGATGAGGTCACACAACTCCATTAACAGAACTGACTAAACAACATTACCCACACAGGGGTCAAAACACAATACAGCGGAAGACTAAAACAACTCTAACAATACAACCAAACTCTACCAACTCTCGACTCTTGATTAGTATCGCAGCTCATCATCCTCTTATGCCAATCCTATGACTGCTTCCCTGAACCTGCATGTACCTGGACGCAGAACAGACATCCACCCCCCAATTACTCGGGGGTTAGTAAAACTCCACTATTTTACTAGTGCAAGTATAATACGATATGAAATGCAACAAGTAAATAGCAACTACGAATTTAATACGTAAATCAATTATCAAAATGTTCCTGAGAAGTTTTAGAATTTCGAACTCAAGTAAGAGATATTTGAAAAGGAACACATCATCTCAGGGATTTTTAAAGCAGAAATCCTAGTAGACCTCGAGTCCCAATTTACAAAACCTTTTCGTAAACATTAGGGCCTTAGCCCGATTGTCGTTTCAAAACACACTATATAATATATCATTATGAGTCCGAGACCCATATTTAAAATGTTATCCAAACAATTACTGCTACACGATCATTGTTCGTACACATCATGTACCGAACTCCGGAGGCCTCAACCGACCCTACCCGGCCACAAACATCGTTCGTACACATCATGTACCGAACTCCAGAGGTCTCCTCAGACCCTACCTGGATCACACACCTTGTTCGTACACATCATGTACCGAACTCCAGAGGCCTCGTCAGACCCTACCTGGATCACACACCTTGTTCGTACACATCATGTACCGAACTCCAGAGGCCTCATCAGACCCTACCTGGAACACACGCACACACATCAACACGACACAGCTCATAATCATCAAATGTCAAGCCATTCCACATTACACCGAAATGTACAATCAAGTATGTAAACCAAAACAACACAAATATCATGATCATCACAACGACTCAACAATGACCAACCACGCCCGGCACAAACTTAGATGATTTGCACATCCAACACAATTCCACGATGTTAACTAAGTGAAGGTATTATCGTTACCATCAATTGTTCGTAATAATCAATTCATACGAAGCATATACACGAAAGTAAACCAATGCATCACAACCATAATACGACGTCCCTATTCACAAGACACAATTCGTATAGTAAAATACTTTCCTTAATAACCACTACCGAATACTCCGAAGAACACGGTTCGACCGGGAAGCTCAGACCCTGAAGAAGACAACGAACGGAAGGGTTCTGACTCGAGTTCTTCACAAGAATTTCGTCCCTAAGTCATACCAATGATAAATCAACAATCGTACGATGGATAATAATCATACAATGCCCAATCCCCCCTCTAAGACCTTTTGTCGGACACCTTCAAGGCGTTGACTAAGAACTCGACCAAAACAACGAATCGAAACGATCCAACCATGGAATAACAAGGGAAATGATAGAATACATCTAAATAATCATCAATACATCACAAATCTAAGTTATTACGGTTAAATCGGACAAAACGAACAAAAACCCCCAATTCACCCAAAAGTAGGGTTTCAAGAATTTACCTTGGATTAATGATGAAGAACAATTGTTGGTGTTATTAATCTACACCAAGAACTTGAAGAATATGAAGTTCTCTGGGATTGATGATGCAAAAATGCGCAAAATCGCCCACAAGATCGCCCAAGAGGAGGAGGAATGAAGGAAGAGATGAAATGAGCATTCACCTCACAAAATCCGCATAAATAGGCTGATCTGCACTGTGTGCCGCGGCACACTTCGGCAGCGTGCCGCGGCCCAGACGAGTGTGCCGCGGCAGTGACTCGGCAGTGTGTCGCGGCCCTGCCGGCATGTGCCGCGGCTCACGGTACAGAGGGGTTGGCCGATAATTGAAACATGAGTGTGCCGCGGCCCTGACAGGTGTGCCGCGGCAGTGACCGCGGCCCTGACAGGTGTGCCGCGGCAGTGACCGCGGCCATGCCGGCATGTGCCGCGGCTCACGGTACAGGCTGCTCGGCCAAAACTGGAAAATGAGTGTCTGAGCTATTTCGACCATAACTCTCTCGTCCGGACTCCGATTGACTCACCGTTTGAACCATTGGAAAGATAAATTGATGCTCTATAATATTGAAAAGATTCAAAATCTTTGGAGTTTCCAAGAATTTATGTTGATTTTACAAAGTCGACTCATACTTGGAAAAGTCGTTTAATAACACTGAACTCAAGAAAATGATACCGAAACGAACTCGGATGACAAAAAGTTTAGAATTAATCATTCTCGGAATGACGAAATGGTCACAATAGAGTTGCTAAGATGGACTTCCGCCAAAAAAAGAAAATTACCGGAAATCGAAATCGCGAATATTACATACTACCCTCCTTAAAAGAAGTTTCGTCCCGAAACTTAAAACAAGTCGGGAGAAGAAATATCCTGCCAGGAAAACTCAACGAGATACACAAGAAACGCGTAACTTATGCCCAACGGCGAAATGTTACAAGCAACGCAAAGGAACATACGGCGTGAAAACACGTTCCACGATGACCAACACAATGCCACCGGCTATGATTCAAACAAGAACGAGTAATTAACAACACATCACATGCACACATTTAATCAAAGAAACGCACGCGACAACAAGTTGCACCCGACCACAACGACTATGCGGTAGAAACAAATATAGTATTACGATAGAATTTACTCTGATTCTCGTCATCAAGAAAATGTCCGACGTCAAGACACAAACAATTCAAGATAACAGAAAACGAGAATACCGGATATTACATTCTATCCTATTAAAAATAAGTTTCGTCCCGAAACTTAAAATAAAACATCATGGTAGAATATAAACAAAACCAAAAAGTTCACGCAACAAATATCAATCTCTACACGAATAACAACACAAAGTACGACCCACAACTACATCACTGGACACCACTGGGTCCTCCAGAAGTAGGAACGGGACTCCGGTCCCCTATCATCTTGGCAACAATCTCGCAGTACTGAACTCGATGCCCCTCACGTCCACAATTATAACAAGTCACCGGCGGTTTCTTACAATGCGCGCGTTCATGGCCCATAACGTTACAGTTGAAACACCTAGGAGCATTACCAGAACTCAAAGACACCGGCTCGGGTCTTTTAGATTCTCTAGCTGACCGAGAAGGTCCCATACTCGACTGATACGAGGGTCGAGGTTTAGGAATCCCAATTCCCTCACTTCCCGATGCTTCATCGGAAATCTTCTGCTTCTTTGCTACCGATACATACTCTGTAGACATCATAGTCATTTCAAATGCTAAGGCTCGATCTTGATAGTCCTTCAGCGTTGTACACATAAAAGGGGCCATACACTGCCGAACCTGAGGTTTCATATGCATATCAAAGTAACGAACCTTATCTGTCTCACTTCGCACTTGATCTCGAACTTAACAAAGTTGTCGATTGTAATCGACTATTGCTTGAGATATCGACACATCTCGGGACGTAGCCGAGAAAAACTCAACAATTCTACGTTCCTTAACAGGCGGCAGACAATACTCGGCCTCCATAGCAGTCTTGAATTCATCCCAAGTAGCGGTACGATCACTAGGCGCTACAGCCTCCCACCAATCTGCAGCTTCCCTGTCGAGCAGGTATTGAGCAATATGCACTCTTCTCTCATAGGGACAAGCTATGGCATCAAATGTTCTGTCCAACTGGAAGAGCCAGTTCTCCCATCCTAACGAGTCCGAAGAACCTACAAAATGGGGCGGGTGCATTCTCATCACACCTCGTAACCACATACTAGCTCCATTATCCTCATCTGGGATCCTATCCCGGTGCATGGTCTGATTCATATGTGCCAACTGGTTAACCACCTGACGAAAGATGGTGGCGGCGCCAATGTCAGCATTTTCCCCAGTTGATTGCCTCTGCTCACGCGATTGTTCATCTCGACCACCTGTACTGAGCTCATTGGCGCTTGACAACGAGCGAGTCGCCCTCTCATGCACCTGATTCCGACCTCTACCACGACCACGCTCTGGACCTCTACCTCCCAGCATACTAAACGGCCACCGATCAGAACAACAAAATAAATATCACATAATCAACATAGGGCAACAAACAGCAACACAATAAAGTATTCACTCCAAATCATCACACGAGTACTCAGACTAACACTGCAATAATAGACTTAAATTCATAAGTAACTCGCACGGTTACACCAACAGAGGTGCACGACTTTTACCAAAGTAAACACAGTCAAGACCACATACATGTCATTAAAATCAGGCACTTGTCACATTCTTTAAAAATAAAAATTTTCCCGAGATATTTGTTCAAATGATAATATTTTAAAATTGGTGAGTTCGAAAGATTTTGCAGAAATGAAATTTTGAAAACACTTTGATTAATACCTCGGTCATTTAACCAAATCCATGGACCCATTATCAAAACTGCTCTGATTTGAAATCACTTGCACAACAATACGTTGAAATATTAAGTCCACTCTATAACCGATGTCAGCAAAATGACCTTATTAATATCTGCCAGCACACTAATCATTACCATAGATAAGCTATCATGTCAAGGATAACGTCATAGAAGAATACAATTAAATTATACTATGCCGTCACAACACTCAAACACATAACATTTAAATTTTGAAAATTAGAGTCGTTTTGCAAAACATAAATTTTCCAAAAATCCTTTCGATCGTCATAAAAACAACAGTAGTATTTTGCAATGTCCGAAGTATTTTAAAACACATTTTCCAAATACTGATTGATGGTGATATTTGAAAATACATGACCAACTTGTCACAATTCAACTGATTTCAAAATCCACACAAACCGTTGTTTAACCGTACCATCAAAATATTTTCAAAAAAAAATTGATTTTCACAAAAATGCTCAAACTAGTAGAGTTTTTCAGGAAAAACGTTGTCAAACCTACCCACAGCGGGCATATTTACAACAATCCAAAATAGTCGAACTTAGAACCACGTGCCCAAACGGCAAATGGGGTCACCAATTCAATCAAATGCATCTCATGGGCATCAAGTTAAACATACAACGAAACCATCTATCTGATTCTCTCACAAACTCTACCGTCGGTACCTTTTTTTCGGAACGATCAAAGTTTACAACTTTCACATTATACCACCCCACACGGTGGTTCAACGTCAAAACATCAATACGTCCAGTTCAATACACATACAGTGTATCACAAGTATCAAATACAAATTCCATTACACAGCACCGTGCAAATAACATCATGCACCGCAAATATCACACATATCATGAACACAGATATTATGCATAAAAGAGGAGACTTACGTCTACAGGCCGCACGGAGATGACGGTCGCCCACGATACTAATCTCATCCGACAACATAACCGACACGTTGTGACTACGCACAACTCAACTTGTCACCCGACATCTCGAATGACAAAACTACACAATACTCGACAAATCACGACTCGACTTGACCCGACAGCCTAGGTTTCCGCAACCTAATCTCTGATACCATAAATGTAACACCCCCAAAACCGTATGGGAATGTTACACGCCGTAGACCCTTTCCACAAGGATCTACCAGGCTAAACATCCATAAACAACCAAATGCTTGCCCGGCCAGGGTCAAACAACATAATAATACAGACCGTTAAGGTCACTTACACATAAACACACAGACCGATGAGGTCACACACCTCCATTAACAGAACTGACTAAACAACATTACCCACACAGGGGTCGAAACACAATACAGCGGAAGACTGAAACAACTCTAACAATACAACCAAACTCTACCAACTCTCGACTCTTGATTAGTATCGCAGCTCATCATCCTCTTGTGCCAATCCTATGACTGCTCCCCTGAACCTTCATGTACCTGGACGCAGAATAGACATCCACCCCCCGATTACTCAGGGGATAGTAAAACTCCACTGTTTTACTAGTGCAAGTATAATACGATACGAAATGCAACAAGTAAATAGCAACTACGAATTTAATACGTAAATCAATTATCAAAATGTTCCCGAAAAGTTTTAGAATTTCGAACTCAAGTAAGAGATATTTGAAAAGGAACACATCATCTCGGGGATTTTTAAAGCAGAAATCCTATTGGACCTCGAGTCCCAATTTACAAAACCTTTTCGTAAACATTAGGGCCTTAGCCCGATTCTCGTTTCAAAACACACTAGATAATATATCATTATGAGTCTGAGACCCATATTTAAAATGTTATCCAAACAATTACTGCTACACGATCATTGTTCGTACACATCATGTACCGAACTCCGGAGGCCTCAACCGACCCTACCCGGCCACAAACATCATTCGTACACATCATGTACTGAACTCCAGAGGTCTCGTCAGACCCTACCTGGATCACACACCTTGTTCGTACACATCATGTACCGAACTCCAGAGGCCTCGTCAGACCCTACCTGGATCACACACCTTGTTCGTACACATCATGTACCGAACTCCAGAGGCCTCGTCAGACCCTACCTGGAACACACGCACACACATCGACACGACACAACTCATAATCATCAAATGTCAAGCCATTCCACATTACACCGAAATGTACAATCAAGTATGTAAACCAAAACAACACAAATATCATGATCATCACAATGACTCAACAATGATCAACCATGCCCGGCACAAACTTAGATGATTTGCACATCCAACACAATTCCACGATGTTAACTAAGTAAAGGTATTATCGTTACCATCAATTGTTCGTAATAATCAATTCATACGAGGCATATACACGAAAGTAAACCAATGCATCACAACCATAATATGACATCCCTATTCACAAGACACAATTCGTATAGTAAAATACTTGCCTTAATAACCGCTACCGAATACTCCGAAGAACACGGTTCGACCGGGAAGCTCGGACCCCGAAGAAGACAATGAACGGAAGGGTTCCGACTCGAGTTCTTCACAAGAATTTCGTCCCTAAGTCATACCAATGATAAATTAACAATCGTACGATGGATAATAATCATACAACGCCCAATCCCCCCTCTAAGACCTTTTGTCGGACACCTTCAAGGCGTTGACTAAGAACTCGACCAAAACAACGAATCGAAACGATCCAACCATGGAATAACAGGGGAAATGATAATACATCTAAATAATCATCAATACATCACAAATCTAAGTTATTACAGTTAAACCGGACAAAACGAACAAAAACCACCAATTCACCCAAAAGTAGGGTTTCAAGAATTTACCTTGGATTAATGATGAAGAACAATTGTTGATGTTATTAATCCACACCAAGAACTTGAAGAATATGAAGTTCTCTGGGATTGATGATGC
The DNA here is from genome assembly GCA_033398695.1 of Orobanche coerulescens. NCBI lineage: Eukaryota > Viridiplantae > Streptophyta > Magnoliopsida > Lamiales > Orobanchaceae > Orobanche > Orobanche coerulescens. The sequence continues at coordinate 117,480,056 of CM065801.1, forward strand.
AAAAACGCCCAAAATCGCCCACAAGATCGCCCAAGAGGAGGAGGAATGAAGGAAGAGATGAAATGAGCATTCACCTCACAAAATCCGCATAAATAGGTTGATCTGCACTGTGTGCTGCGGCCCAGCTGAAGTGTGCCACGGCACAGGGCCAAATTTGCCCCCAATGATCGGCAGCGTGGAGTGGCCCAGACGAGTGTGCCGCGGCAGTGACTCGGCATTGTGCTGCGGCCCTGCCGGCATGTGCCGCGGCCCTGCCGGCATGTGCCGCGGCTCACGGTACAGAGGGGTTGGCCGATAATTGAAACATGAGTGTGCCGCGGCCCATACGGGTGTGCCGCGGCTCACGGTACAGGCTGCTCGGCCAAAACTGGAAAATGAGTGTTTGAGCTATTTCGACCATAACTCTCTCGTCCGGACTCCGATTGACTCACCGTTTGAACCATTGGAAAGAAAACTTGATGCTCTATAATATTAAAAAGATTCAAAAATTTTGGAGTTTCCAAGAATTTATGGTGATTTTACAAAGTCGACTCATACTTGGAAAAGTCGTTTAATAAAACTGAACTCAAGAAAACGACACCGAAACGAACTCGGATGACAAAAAGTTTAGAATTAATCATTCTCGGAATGACGAAACGGTCAAAATAGAGTTGCTAAGATGGACTTCCACCAAAAAAAGAAAATTACCGGAAATCGAAATCGCGGATATTACAGAATCAGACCCACTGTATACAACAAAACGCCCATACTTACTGACAGGCCCAACCTATCAGCATGCCAACCTCGAGTGACCCGAGGGATGTCATTCTGAAGAGCTCAAGTGATGGGAAGAAGAGAAAAAGAAGTATTCCCGACAGCAGTTCCCCCAAAGCTGTCGAGAAGAAAAAAAGAAGGCCAAGAAATCTTCCAAGGCTGATCCATGGTGACTACATCACCTACTTTAGAAGTCCCATCGACCACTGCAATCGCCGAATATGTCCCACAAGGCGCAACCCCTATGGAAGATATAGTTGCTGCTCGTACAACAGATCCCGAGCTAGTAGTGGCTATGATGGAGGAACAACTGTTTGCCAAGTTAAGGACCTGGAGAATTGGCTGCCCATTCAGAGCGGAAAGCCGCAACTTCAAACAGCGTACCCACCCATGTATGGAGTTCCACTCCCAGTAAGATACCTACCCCTATTAGGGATCCTCCTCCACAGGCTCCCTTACCTGCCGAGAATCCCAACCGGACAGTAGAACCCATTACTGTGCAGAGTCCCTCCTAGACGGATATTTTCAGTAACACTCTCCTTCAAGTCCAAATAGAGGAATCCTTCGAGCGCTTCAAATTTTGGAAATCCTACAGGTCGCTCCCTACAACACCCTGTACAATTGGGAGGACTGGAAGAAAGAAGAGTTATTTGCTCTGGAGGTCATGAACACCCAGAAAATTGAGGTCATGATCAGATGGGAAGATCACTTTTCCCTTGAGCTTGTCTCAAATTATTTCATGGCAATAGAAAAGGCCTGGCTCAAAGGAAAGTCATAATCCCATGACAATGCTCCATCACCAAGCCATCACTCCGACCCGGACTCCAAAGACGGAGATGTGGCCATACAGGCAGGTCTTCGGATAAGCCGAGAAGAGGCTCGAGAAGGAGAATATGCAAACACCCAAGCCCAACAGGACCAGGGGACATCCAATGAACAACATCAGTCCCCGCCCCCACAACAGGAAGTATCCCATGTTGACCAGAAATAGAATGAGTCAGTCCCTCCTATCCTTAATGAAGAACCCGCTACTTCTTCCCTACAGGAAGCTCATCTTGTACAATATGCATCTCTCCAGCAGACAGAGAAAGAAAAAGACGGCACCCACGCCGTCCGCCAATCAGTCCCTCTTCTGGAACAAGCGGAAGCTGAGAGTCGGTAGAAGGAATCAGTCCCTCCTATGGTTCCCACTATTGAAAATAAACAGAGGCAGGAGGAATCAGTCACTTCTGTCTCCAGACAGTCCCTGCAGCTCAACCTTCAGAAGCTCCTGCTTCCGAACAGGTTGAATCTCCTATCTCTACAAGTTCCCACTCTAAATCTGATGACGGTTTCCTTCCTGATGACAGACAACGCAAACCATGTCAAAATTTGGTTCTTATATAGCTCGGGGAACCGTCATAGTTGAAGATTGTGTGCCCTAGATCTCTATGCACAGAGGCAGGAATTGAGCAATTCCAATCGATTGGTTGCCAAGCTATATTTTTGCAGGATGCCATCAAGGCCCTGTATGACGTTAGAAAAGAGTTAGACTGGATGCATGAAACATCTCAGGATGAGCTCCCGAAGCCGAAAAGGTCCATCAATGATGTGTAAGAGGCTTTTCGCCTCATGCCAACAGTACTATGACAGGCCCTGAACAATTGAAACAGCATCTGGAGTAGATCCTGAAGCAAGGGCAAGAGAAGTTTCGAGTCGCTGAAGTCAATATTGTCGCCGCCCTTGAATACACCGGCTCAAAACTGACTGACCACGATCACAAAATTGATGATCTTACAATAGTGGTTGCGAGGCTGGTTGATAGCGTGAATGATCTGAAAACCCAAACAGGACGAATATGAAACTCCTCAGGGATATTCACGGAAAAGTCTCGGATCTTGACGATGCCAAAAGGGTAAGAGTCTAGAGAGGCTTCTAGGAAGTAGAGGTTGGAGAGAGAAAGAGAAATGGAGGTTGCACTGGATGAAAGCGCCGCTACTGCAATCAGACGACTGGCCGGACCCAGGCTAGGTCAAGGAGCGAAATGATATAGGGTAACTAGTTCTCGACCTGAGTTCCAGGATCCCAATTTCCCATGGAAGAGTATGATACGAAAGTCTGCCAAGATTTTGCTCCCGACTGATCGACAGCCTACAACAGCTGAAGTGAAGGACTGGAAAAAAACGAACTGTTGAGATACTTCTGTATGCTCCTCAGGGAGTCTGCCATGTTCAGCAGATTCAAGACACTAGAGGATGCCGTTAATGAGTTCTCGAGTCCACTGCCAGAAGGAAAGCTTCCCTTGCAGCTAAAGATGAATTCTAAACACCAGAAGGGTGAATGGGTCAACCATCCAGAAGATTGGATCCTTGCCTACGATGTCTCTCATGAAGGACGAAGTATCTATAGGGACCGTGGCAGAGACTCCTTAGTCAACTGGTGGAGAGGAACCAATCATGATCCCTCTCGGAAGACTTGGAAACATTCTCATTATAGGGACTAGCTTCTATTAGTTATATGTTGTATTTTATCATATTGTATGCTCTTCGATGCAGTATTTTTTTTATCACGAAGTATTGATATATTCAACAAGTAAAAACTTGTTATATCCACAAGCTGTAAGAACTTGTCTGTGAATAGTTCATATATTAAGTTGTATTCAATTTGTATTACATTATGTAAGATTGTGCTTGTGTGCCAATCATAAGTTAAGTTGTAATATACTTTGTCCGGTATGACTTTCATTTTAGAACATGCCTGCGAGCTGTTCAAATTTTTAGACTAAGTCATGAAGATTGTCCAAGCATACCTGGAAAAATCATCAACAATAACAAGACAGTATTTCTTACCTCCAAAACTTACAGGGTCTACAGGGTCGTAGAGGTTCATGTGTAGAAAATCCAGTACCCTGTGTGTAGATATGTATGACTTGTTTTTCAAGGTGGTCTTAACTCGCTTGCCTTTCTGATAGGGTCCACAAATACTGTTTTTATGGAATGACACATCGGGCAAACCTGTGACCATTCTCTGTCTAGCGATTTTGTTGACAGTTTTGAAGTTGATGTACGGTATCCTTTTGTGCCATAGCCAGCTTTGATCTGCTATTCCTTTGGCAACAAAACATGGAATAGTGGAGCTCGTGGGCTTCCAGTCAACAATGTACATATTACCTCATCGGCTTCTTGTGAGAATGACTTCCTTGGTCTTGATGTCCTTCACCCTGTAGCGATTTATATAGAATTTGACCGAGAATTATTTGTAACAAAACTGGCTAATACTGAGTAGATTATACTGTAAGCCATCAACATAGGCTAAGTTAGTGACTTTAAACTTTCCTACAAGCAGGGTTCCCTTCCCTCTTTGTTCTTCCTTTAGATTTGTCACCAAAGCGTACATTTGGACTACAACCTTCTACATGATCTGATAGTTTGCTAATATCTCCTGTCATGTGCCGAGATTATCTGCTGTCAAAGTACCAGATGTCCTTTTCTTTGGTATCCTGTAAGCATAGAGTTTAGGTAGATTTGGGTCCCCTTTGAATATTGGGTCCATAGATGTTAGTGTCTTTGGTACCCAAATTTGCGTGACAGAAATTACTTTGCTGTAGGTTTCTTTGGGTCCATGGATGTTAGTGTCTTTGAATATTGGGGCAGGCACGTATTCGCTGTAACCTTGATTATTATGCATGAAAATCTAGGGTTTTGATTCTAGTACGGTTGCCGTATTGGAGAGGAAACCATTTTCTTCGGGCTTACAGCTTGCCTACTAGGTTACCAGTTAGATTCCCAGAGATATTGGTGGTACTGTGCGATGGCCTGTTTCTTAGATGGATAACGGGTCTCATGTATCCAGTACTGTTGGTAATACTTTGGTGCATGCCTCTGATACTTATATACAGCATTCTTTCTGAATGGCTGCTGGCGCTGTTCGTATGCTCGGGGAGCATACTATTGATTATGTCTCACAGGTCTGGGAGGCTGAGGTTTTTGCTGTTTACGATAGGAACTTGGGGGCGGAATCGCAGGCTTTGCTGTACAAAGAGGGGCAACTATAACCTTTGCGGGACTTGGGGCCTCTTCAGGTTCAGGAATGGGTTCCACTTTCCTAACGAACACCATACTAGATTTTCCCTTATGGGAGAACGAGTTATATCCTAAGCCACGCTTATCGTGGGCGTGCTGCCCAGTGCTTAGAATTTCTTCCATCCTTCTAGAAGATTTTTCAAATGATTTCAGGATGGTCCTGAGTTTTCCTTCTCGTTTCTCGAGAATTTTTACTTTAGCTTCGAGTAAAGCATAATCATTTGTCTTGCACTCACTATGAGACTTTGCCTCATTTAGATCTTTTACAAGTTGGTGATTGCTTTCCATGAGTTTTTCATAAGTGACTTTGTTTCAAACGTATGCTATGCATTGATAGGAATAGTGGAATTTGAGATTACTTCATCATCACTATCATCATCATCCTAGATTTCTTTAGCCATAAAGCACATGTATGCTTTATCCTCAATTTCATCGTCGGAAGAGTCACTATCAGTGATATCCTGTAGGCTGTAATATCCGTAACTTTCCATTTTTAGCAGTTTCCATTTTTGGTGTATGTCTATTTTTATCGACTCACTTGTAACCGTTTCGACATTTTGAATCTACTTTATTCTTGGAGTTTTTCCAATTGGACGAGTTTTGGTGATGTTTTCACGTGATTTCATTTTATGAAATGTTTTGCCGTATGAACGTTCGATCCTCGTAAAACTCGTTCGTTTTCGTTGTTTCTTGGCTTGCACAAGTTCGTATGATTGAGTTGGTCGTATTGAGACTTTCGGTTCGTAAATCCGACGTCGTTTCATGATTTTCGGGCACTTGGGCCATTTTTGTAATTTCCTAATAGTTTAGGGAATCCCATTTTCGTTGTCGCATTACGGACCCTCCGGTGGTCGGAATTGTATTTTCTTTTAGCGCTTAGCTCCGTCGTCTTGTATGCTTCGCGTTTATGTTCCTGGACTCTGGTCTCGTAGTGCGTTTTGTGTTTTGTACCCTCGACAGCAGCTCACTGCTGATGTGAGCAGCAGTATTGAACTGCTGTGCAGGTAGCGCACGCTACTCCTGTTGCCTTGCGTGCGCTACCGATGTGCAGTTAGCATACGCTAACTCCCTATTGTTAGTGTATGCTAGCGAATGGTGGCAGTAGCTACTGGACCTGTCACGGTCCGTTAGCGCGCGCTATATATGACAGTTAGCGTGCGCTAATTTCACAAATTATATAAGTCAGCGGGCAGTTTCAGAACAGCAGTTTTATTCTTTTCTCTTTGTTTTCTTCGACGTGCGACTTCAGAGACGATTTTCACCAGTACTGATCGGAGTGTTCTTCAATTTCCATCACCGTAGAGTCGTGTTAACATATTATCATCAGCATAATTATCCTCCATCGTCCGAATTCAAAGTATTTTCGTCTAGAACCCTATCTTGTCAACTTTGGGGGTTTTCCGGGTTTTGCTAATTGGACTCGAATTACTCTAGTATGTTGTGATATTCCTCACCGATTATTGTTATTGAGTTATTCTAAATCCAATTTCCTTGATTTTAATCCGTGAATTATCAATACGGGGAGATTTTGCGTAAACCCTCGCCCGTATCGATTGATCGTTCATTGTCGTATCATGTAATCGGGGTTATGGGTGTATTCCAATAGAGTATTGTTGTCCGTTGGGACTGAACTGTGTTGATCCTTCGTTTAGGAACCGTCGTTTTCCACCCGGGCCGTTCGTAGTCGTGTTTCACTTCCGTTTCTTTAAGAATGTCTCAAAGGCAAGTACTTTACATTTGTTTACATGTTCTAGTATTTGAATTATGGCTGTATCGTGGTTGTTGTGGATGGTTATGTGTATGTTCACCTAGGGACGGTCCGATGGGGCCTCTAGGGATACGTATTGCCGTGAGTGTGCGTATCGTGAACTGTGGTTAGCCACCCAGGGATGTCCGACGGGGCTCTGCGGGGTACGGTGGCCGTGAGTCTCGTACCAACGGTTAACTTTGAATTCTGATTTGTTGGAGATAATGTGTTTTGTGATTGTACATTGTAAATATTCCGGAATATAAAATGTTTTCTAAAATGACTTTTTGGCGCATATATTCATCTGATTAGAATGTAGTTCAAATGGATTGTACTTGCACTAGCAGTTGTCGCTAACCCCTTAAATGGGGGAAATACTTTTTGTATTTCAGGTATTGATCGTGGGGACAAGCGAGCACTAGAGCCGTATGAGAATGATGGGCAAGCATGATATTGTCCAGTAGTCGATTCTTGGTGTTTTGTTCTGTCGATTATGGTTGATGTATTGTTTTGGGATTTTTGTATTATAAAATTTGTTTAAGTACTCGAGCACTTCTGGTTTCAAAATTGTTAATGTTGTGTTCCCGTTTTGGGAAATAGATTGATGTTGAATTCTATTTGTCGGGTTGTAGTCTTTTATTTGGGATTGTCGTCTTATTGATGGTTATCTATCTTTGTCAAATGTCTTGTTCGGTACGTTAGCCTGGTGGATTCCACAGTGTGGGGTTCACGGCGCTGTAATATGCCCTGAATGTCTTGGGGGTGTTACAGAATATGGTATCAGAGCTTAGGTTTATGGATACCTAGGCTGTCGGTTATTTGGGTCTAGTCGAGTGTCGTTTTTGGGACAGTATCACTGCTATGCCATCATCTTAGTACGCCGGTGCTCGTAAGTTTTTCCTAACCTGACTCGTTTCACCGTTCTGTTCTATTCCTGTCTTAGTATCTTATTGCGTTTTGCGTTTGAATTGTACTTACCCGTTGCTTCTTCAGAATTCCTGCTGGTAAAGGACGCGGACGCGGTCGCGGACGTGGCGCAGCCGGTGGGGCGGCCATGTCCGATCACTCGGGAACTGATTCGGCGATGCCTTCTTTGTCGAACAGTGTTCCCCCTAGTTCCGGAGGTCAGCAGGAGCAGTTTGCTAGCTCCGGTAATGCACATGAGAATGTTGGAGTGGCCAACATTTTGCAGCAAGTAGCGAACCAAATGACGCTACTGACTCAGGCCGTTCTAGTCGGCAAAGCTAATGCCAACCCAGTTCCGCCTACTGGATCCGGCAATGATAAGCTACTTCAGGACGTGATTCGTATGCGTCCTCCACAGTTTGATGGTGCTTCCAACCCTTCTGGTTGGGAGAATTGGCTATTCGAGATGGAGAAAGTATTTGAGGCTGCTAATTGTTCCGAGGAGAGGAAAGTACGCATTGCTCAGTATTTCCTCGCCAAGGAGGCAGCAACGTGGTGGCAAGCGGTGAAACCGCGTGACCGGGCAGCTACGTGGGCAGAGTTTCGGGATCTGATGGAAGACGAATTCTGTCCATGGCCAGTGAAAGAGGGGAGGATCCGAGCCTTCTTTGAGGCTAAGCCCCAGGATGTTCCTATTTCTCAAGCTATCAAAGACTACAATCAACAGCTGCATTATGTGAGAAACCAAGTCCGAGATGAGCTTGATAAGATCCTCCAATTTGATATGCGGATGAAACCGAGGGTGCGCCACTACATGTCTGGTCTGGGGTGCACGACTTTGAAAGATTATCAGAATAAAGTGATGGCTTATGAGATGTCATTTTCTGCGACAGAGACGGCAAACGAAGGAAAGAAGCAGAAGACCTCCGGTCATTTTTTGTGAGGCAAGTCAGGAGGGTATCCGAAGGCTCAGTCTGGTTCGCGAGTCTTCGGGAGTCAGTCGCCATCAGTTGGTCGAGGAAACGGCTCTAGGTCTGCTCCTGCTGGTTCCGTTCGTGGTCCTACGTGCTTCAACTGTAGTCGTCCGGGCCACATGATGAGTGAGTGTGATAGGCCTCCGATTCAGTGTCTTGCTTGTGGTCGGATGGGTCATCGTGCTAAGTTTTGTATGGATGCAGCTCGAGCTCCAGTTACTCAGATATCAGCCCTAGCTGCGGGAGAGCCGAGTGTGAATCAGGCACCGACAGTTCCTCAGCCGCAGCAGAGTTTTGGTAAAGGTCGAGGACGTGGACAGCCTTCTAGAGGGGGAGCTTCTAGTGCGGGGTCTGTTCCGCCCCGTGTGTATGAGATGAGGCGAGCCGGAGATCCAGACGCGACGGTGGCTACAAGTACCGTCCACATCCTTGATCATCCTGTTTCCGTATTGTTCGATTCTGGTGCTACGCATTCTTTTATATCTATAGATTGTGTGCGTCGTCTGCATGTTGATTGCCTTGTTGCTTGTGAGCCTTTTGTTGTTAAACTTTCTAGCGGGGATAGCATCGTGGGGGACCGTGAGATTAGAGATTTTTCTGTGAGTATCGTGGGGAGGGAATGGCCTTCTAATCTGATCGCGGTAGATATTAGAGATGAGGATTTGATTCTGGGTGAGGATTGGCTGGACCGTCATGGGGCGATCATGAATTATAGAACGAGGACGGTTTCGATGTTAGCCTCTGACGGTACCGAGCATTCTTTTGTGGGGCATAAGCGGAGTAGCCAGAGATTACTGATCAGCGCCTTAAAGGCGGTGAGATTTCTTCGAGGAGGTTGCACGGGCTATTGGTGTTACGCTTTGAGATCGGAAGAAGGGGGAGTCGAGCTCTCGTCTATTCCGGTAGTGTGTGAGTATCCTGATGTTTTCCCAGACGAGTTGCCGGGTTTGCCGCCGGACCGAGAAGTTGAGTTTACCGTCGATTTAGAGCCGGGTGCAGCACCGATCTCTAAGACGCCATACCGTATGGCGCCTGCCGAGATGCTGGAGCTGAAGAAACAGTTGGGAGATTTGCTAGACATGGGGTATATTCGACCGAGCGCTTCACCTTGGGGCGCACCGGTCTTGTTTGTGAAGAAGAAAGATGGGTCACTTCGTTTGTTTATCGACTACCGAGAGTTGAACAAAGTGACCATCAAAAACAAGTATCCGCTCCCGAGGATTGATGATTTGTTTGATCAGTTGCAAGGGTCAACTGTGTTTTCGAAGATTGATTTGAGATCGGGGTATTATCAGCTCCGAGTGAAGGATACCGACATTCCGAAGATGGCCTTTCGGACGAGATACGGTCACTACGAGTTTGTGGTTATGCCTTTTGGGCTGACCAACGCCCCAGCCATGTTCATGCAGCTTATGAACAAAGTCTTTACCGAGTACCTCGATAAGTGTGTAGTCGTTTTTATCGATGACATCCTGATTTACTCGAGGAGCGAGGAGGAGCACGCCCGTCATTTGCATATCGTGCTAGATATTTTGAGAACTCAGCATCTTTTTGCGAAGTTCTCAAAGTGCGAGTTTTGGTTACGGGAGGTTATGTTTCTCGGTCATGTGATCTCGGCCGAGGGCGTTCGTGTGGACCCACATAAGGTAGAGGCAGTGTTGGATTGGGCACCGCCCAAGAACGTGAAGGAGGTCCGCAGTTTTCTGGGATTAGCTGGGTATTACCATAGATTCGTCGAGGGGTTCTCTAAGCTCGCTCGACCGCTGACTCAGTTGTTACAGAAGTCGGAGAAGTTTGCGTGGACCGATGAGAGGCAGAATAGTTTTGAGGAGTTTAAGAAGCGGTTGACGACCGCTCCCATTTTGGCTTTACCGAGTGTTAATGATGGTTTCTCAGTTTATAGTGATGATTCGGGCCAAGGGCTCGGATGCGTACTTATGCAGCACGGGAGGACGATTGCCTATGCTTCCCGTCAGTTGAAACCGTATGAATTGAATTACCCTACGCACGATCTTGAGTTGGCCGCAGTCGTATTTGCATTGAAGATCTGGCGTCATTACTTGTATGGCTCGTCGTGTCAGATTTTCACCGACCACAAGAGCCTAAAGTACATTTTCACCCAGAAAGAGCTTAATATGAGGCAGAGGAGGTGGTTGGAATTGATTAAGGATTACGATCTCGAGATCCTCTATCATCCGGGCAAGGCTAATGTGGTAGCAGATGCCTTGAGCCGGAAATCGGTATTACTTCGGGCGCTTGAGCTACTTACGGCCCAGTCGGGACTTCAACGAGAGTTTACGAGGTTGAGCATTGAGGTTGTACTGCCAGAGAGTTCCGGGCAGTTACATACTCTTGAGATTTCTTCATCTCTGGTCGATGACATTAAATCGGGACAGTTGGAGGACCCAATGTTTATTCAGCTTTGAGAGAGTGTACGGAAGGGGAAAGCCCCGGGATTCGTTATTCATGAGGACGGAGTGTTGAGATTCCGAGGTCGGTTGTGTGTTCCGAACGACTCGGAACTGAGACAGAGTATTATGCGAGAGGCTCATACGTCACCTTACTCAGTCCATCCGGGCTTGAGTAAAATGTATAAAGACTTGAGAAGGAATTTCTGGTGGAACGACATGAAGAAAGAGGTAGTTCAGTTTGTGGCTAAGTATTTGACTTGTCAGCAAGTCAAGTTTGAGCATCAGCGGCCAGCCGGGTTGTTGAAACCACTTCCCATCCCGGAGTGGAAGTGGGAGGATATCTCTATGGATTTTGTCACGAGTTTGCCGAGGACGAAGACTGGTATGAATATGGTGTGGGTGATTGTAGACCGACTGACTAAATCGGCACATTTTCTGGGCATCAAGGATACTTGGGGTCCAGAAAAGTTGGCTCGTGTCTTTATCGCACAGATAGTGAGACTTCATGGTACGCCGAAGACCATTATTTCGGATAGAGATGGCCGATTTGTATCGCATTTTTGGGAGGCGGTACATAAGGCATTGGGGACACGATTACGTTTGAGCACTTCTTTCCATCCCCAGACCGATGGGCAGTCCGAACGTACCATTCAGACGTTCGAGGATTTCTTGCGCGCGTGTGCGTTAGATTGGAGTAGTGACTAGGAGGAGCATTTGGCCTTAATTGAGTTTACTTATAATAATAGCTGGCACGCGTCGATTAAGATGGCACCGTATGAGGTACTTTATGGCCGACGTTGCCGATCACCGATATGTTGGGATGAGCCGTCCGATTTGGTTGGCACCGAGCCGGACCTTGTGTTGGAGACGAGGGAGAAAGTTGAATTGATTAGGAAGAGAATGTTGGCTGCTCAGAGTCGACAAAAGTCTTATGCGGATGTTAGGCGTCGACCTTTGGAGTTTGAGGTGGGAGATCATGTTCTGTTGAGGGTGTCTCCGTCGAAGGGAGTTTTCTGTTTTGGGAAGAAGGGAAAACTCAGCCCGAGATATATTGGACCTTTCGAGGTATTGGAGAAAGTCGGTGAGTTGGCATACCGTTTGGCTTTACCTCCGTCGTTGAGTCATGTGCATAGCGTATTTCACGTTTCCCAGTTGAGGAAGTACGTTCCGGGCCCGTCCCACATTATTGACTTTGGGGACGTGGAAATCGATAAGGATGTTACGTTTGAAGAGAGGCCCGTCAAGATTTTGGAGCGTCGCGACAAGCAGTTAAGGCACAAAACCATTCCTTTGGTTAAGGTGCAATGGTCGAGGCACGGAGTAGAAGAAGCGACGTGGGAGTTGGAGGAGGATATGCGTTCGAGGCACCCCGAGCTTTTTGATTCTTAAGTTTCGGGACGAAACTTTATTTTAGAGGGGGAGAATGTAATATCCGTAACTTTCCATTTTTAGCAGTTTCCATTTTTCGTGTATGTCTATTTTTATCGACTCGCTTGTAACCGTTTCGACATTTTGAATCTACTTTATTCTTGGAGTTTTTCCAATTGGACGAGTTTTGGTGATGTTTTCACGTGATTTCATTTTATGAATTGTTTTGCTGTATGAACGTTCGATCCTCCTAAAACTCGTTCGTTCGTTGTTTCTTGGCTTGCACAAGTTCGTATGATTGAGTTAGTCGTGTTGAGACTTTCGGTTCGTAAATCCGACGTCGTTTCGTGATTTTCGGGCACTTGGGCCATTTTTGTAATTTCCTAATAGTTTAGGGAATCCCATTTTCGTTGTCGCATTACGGACCCTCCGGTGGTCGGAATTGTTTTTTCCTTCAGCGCTTAGCTCCGTCGTCTTGTATGCTTTGCGTTTATGTTCCTGGACTCTGGTCTCGTAGTGCGTTTCGTGTTTTGTACCCTCGACAGCAGCTCACTGCTGATGTGAGCAGCAGTATTGAACTGCTGTGCAGGTAGAGCACGCTACTCCTGTTGCCTTGCGTGCGCTACCGATGTGCAGTTAGTGTACGCTAACTCCCTATTGTTAGCGTACGCTAGCGAATGGTGGCAGTAGCTACTGGACCTGTCACGGCCTGTTAGCGCGCGCTATATATGACAGTTAGCGTGCGCTAACTTCACAAATTATATAAGTCAGCGGGCAGTTTCAGAACAACAGTTTTATTCTTTTCTCTTCGTTTTCTTCGACGTGCGACTTCAGAGACGATTTCCACCAGTACTGATCAGAGTGCTCTTCAATTTCCATCACCGTAGTGTCGTGTTAACATATTATCATCAGCATAATTATCCTCCATCGTCTGAATTCAAGGTATTTTCGTCTAGAACCCTATCTTGTCAACTTTGGGGGTTTTCCGGGTTTTGCTAATTGGACTCGAATTACTCTAGTATGTTGTGATATTCCTCACCGATTATTGTTATTGAGTTATTCTAAATCCAATTTCCTTGATTTTAATCCGTGAATTATCAATACGGGGAGATTTTGCGTAAACCCTCGCCCGTATCGATTGATCGTTCATTGTCGTATCATGTAATCGGGGTTATGGGTGTATTCCAATAGAGTATTGTTGTCCGTTGGGACTGAACTGTGTTGATCCTTCATTTAGGAACCGTCGTTTTCCACCCGGACCGTTCGTAGTTGTGTTTCACTTCCATTTCTTCAAGAATGTCTCAAAGGCAAGTACTTTACATTAGTTTACATGTTCTAGTATTTGAATTATGGTTGTATCGTGGTTTTTGTGGATGGTTATGTGTATGTTCACCTAGGGACGGTCCGACGGGGCCTCTAAGGATACGTATTGCCGTGAGTGTGCGTATCGTGAACTGTGGTTAGCCACCCAGGGATGTCCGACGGGGCTCTGCGGGGTACGGTGGCCGTGAGTCTCGTACCAACGGTTAACTTTGAATTGTGATTTGTTGGAGATAATATGTTTTGTGATTGTACATTGTAAATATTCCGGAATATAAAATGTTTTCTAAAATGACTTTTTGGCGCATATATTCATCTGATTAGAATGTAGTTCAAATGGATTGTACTTGCACTAGCAGTTGTCGCTAACCCCTTAAATGGGGAAAATACTTTTTGTATTTCAGGTATTGATCGTGTGGAAAAGCGAGCATTAGAGCCGTATGAGGATGATGGGCAAGCATGATATTGTCCAGTAGTCGATTCTTGGTGTTTTGTTCTGTCGATTATGGTTGATGTATTGTTTTGGGATTTTTGTATTATAAAATTTGTTTAAGTACTCGAGTACTTCTGGTTTCAAAATTGTTAATCTTGTGTTCCCGTTTTGGGAAATGGATTGATGTTGGATTCTATTTGTCGGGTTGTAGTCTTTTATTTGGGATTGTCGTCTTATTGATGGTTATCTATCTTTGTCGAATGTCTTGTTCGGTACGTTAGCCTGGTGGATTCCACAGTGTGGGGTTCACGGCGCTGTAATATGCCCTGAATGTCTTGGGGGTGTTACATAGGCACTCCCGGTATTGTTTGATGCGAGCGAGGCTTCTGTCTCACCAATCAGGGCCTTAAGCTTGTTTCTCCAGGCACGTCTAATTTCATCCTTTTCCTTTTGCTCAGCTTCGGACAACTTTTGCACTTTTGGATGAGGACATGTATTTGCATAATGTTCTGGCTTCCTACAAATATAGCATTGATTAGAATCACCAGATGAAGGAGATTCAGAGCTTACCCTGTTAAATGGCTTGGGCCTGTATGGAGTCTTTCCAGACTGTTTGATGAACTTCTTGAACTTGTGTATGAGAAAGGCAATTTCATCTTGTGACAGAATGTCATCGTTGCTGTCTGATGCTTTTTATGTCTACTTGGATGTGCTGGGTGCAGAACTGTGTCTCATGTCAGATACAGCAGCTAGTGCTGTAGTCTTGGCAGGTAACTTTTCAGATTTATCTCTCCCATCTATATCATATTAATGCCTTTAGGTCAAAAAGAAGATCTAAAGTACAAATATCATTTAAGTTATAGGACACATGCATAGCTGTAGTTTTTAGGTTGGGACCCTACTTGGAATGGTGGATAATATTGCGGAGTAGAGTTTTCAAACTCTTTTGCATCGCGGAAGCGTAATATACTTGCAGAAAGTAAATGACACAAGATTTATAGAGGTTCGGCCAAACGTGCATACGTCCTCTCTCCGTACCTTTTTCTATAGGCTCAAGATCAACCTTTTCCAAATTGTCTTTAATCGGTCCGAGATAAACCGTTACAATCTCGTCTTCTATCGGTCCGAGATAAACGTTACACTCTTGTCTTTATGTCGGTCCAAGATAAACTGTTTTCCTTTTCTATCGGATAAGGAAATCTATCTAGCTTTCTATTGGTACTAGACAAACCTGTCTTAGATTTAGATATGATTCTAATAATCCAGGATCAATGATCCTAATAACATCAAATCAATCTACAGTCCGTATCTTTCCTCTCGTGTATGTTTTCATGTATGAACACTCAAACACTTATCAATTAAGCGCAAATACAACAATAGTGTATACAATGATACCAAACGTAAATATAATTTTCTCAGAGTTGTTGTTATGGATAATACCATATGCCTTGGTATTTATAGGCATAAAGCCTCAACTACCTGTTAGCCTATGTTGCCTGCATTACGTACGTGTCCACCATTACGCACGTTAACCACATTACGTACGTTAAAACTCCTTCGTTACGTACGTAATGTATAGTGCAAATCAGTCAGTAGCAACTGTCTTCTTCTTTACGTACATTATATAACACTCTTTACGTACGTTATGATGTGAATCAAGATATTATGAAGAACACGGATGAGGACTTGAGCATGCCGACTAGACCAATAATGAGGTCTCGATCAAAGAAGTTCAAAAATAATTTATCGACACTCGTCATTGATATGTTTAAAAATAACTATGTTATCAAAGACAACAAATTCGTGAGTAGTGTCGAAGTTGTCGAACAATAAGTTTTTCGTTTATTTTATCTTGGTGTGTTTCAATTTGAATTGTATTTCTTGAGTTGTATTTTTATATTTTGAGTTATATATAATCGAGTCGTGTAATATTAATGTCGAAGACGATCGGAAAAGACGAACAAACAAACAAGGATGCAAATCCCCGCGCGTAAGACTGACACGCAGTAGTCTCGTATTTTGGCCATCACTTACTCGTCCGAAATCCGATTCAGGTGATTGAAGTGTCTATGGAAAGCTAAGAAAGAGAGCTACAAATATTGTTCAGACCGTAGGACCAAATTCGGAGCCATTGGAGCTCAGAAATGATAAAACAGACAGCATCGGATTTATGGTGACTTGTTGTCCTTGTTTTCACACCTTAAAATCTTGTTCTTTGATATCTTGTCTCCTAAACATATGTTGACTGACTTTGTATCATATTTTAGGATCTTTGAATGTTGATTTTTCTATTTTGTAGGTTTCTAGTTGTTTCCTTGTTCACACTAGAGTTAGGTGTAAGATTTTGGCTATAAATAGCCTTGAAGTTTCATTGTAAGAGGACACCAAAGATTTTATGAAATTTGAGAGTGTTTGTATTAACAAACCTTTGTGAGTGTTTTCTTGTTTTGTTGAGTGTGTCTCCAAAACATCCCTTGTGTGATTTATATACTTATCAAGTGCAATCTTGTTAGTATTTATATTCCACCCCTTCAGAGTTGCTACGGCGTGTCACGTAGAGGTTTGGAAGTAAAGCCCCATTTTGCTTATTTTGGAAACATCCTGGGAACGAATTCATCTAGCGATGTCGGTTACCATAGCGTGTCATGTGGGGGTCGCATCAGTTGGCTTCGGAGCTCGGTTATTCCAAAACTAAGTGGTATCATCTATTTTCCTTCATTACCATAATCTTCCTATCTTATCATCCTATTATTTCCTTTATCTTCTAAATCTTCCATCTTCTTCACACACAAAAAAAAAGAAAAAAAATATATATATATATAAGTGGTGAAGGTTTTGATTGTTTTTGATAACTCTTCAAGCCGAGGCTATGGGAAGAACTTGTTCCTTAGCCTTCGGGCGTCTGGTGATTTTAAGCTTGCGGATCGAATATCAAATATCAATCCATTCATTTCATTACTAAAAAAAAATTATAAGTCGTGAAGGTTTTGATTGTTTTTGATAACTCTTCAAGCCGAGGCCAGGGGAAGAACTTGTTCCTTAGCCTTCGGGCGTCTGGTGATTTTAAGCTTGCGGATCGAATATCAAATATCAATCCATTCATTTCATTACCCAAAAAAAAAAAATATCAAGGAAGAAGATAAGAACAAATTTTGATCGATCTTATCAAACAATTATCATACTTTTCGTTCCGTTCCATATTCTTAACTATTCCGAATCTTTTGCTCCCATCTTTCCATTTTTTTCTTATCGTCATTCGCAATCTTTGGGGGGATCGTGGGATTTGAGTTCTTTCAAGAAGAAACTTGATTTGAATCACCTAAAATCACCTTGTAAGTTGTGTGGAAAAAGGCAAAAAAAAATGTGAGGAATTAAGAAAAAGCCAAACGAGAGATACGCGAGTGTGAGCGATCGAGCGATACACGTGAGGATCTTGTGAGGAAAATTTCTTGTTAAAAAAAACAAAGAAAAACAAAAAAAAAAGAAAAAAAAAGAGATACAAAAAAAAGAAAAAAAAAGAAAAGAAAAGAAAAAAAAAAAAAAAAAAAAAAAGAAGAAGAGAAAAATATAAGAGAAAAGAAAAAAAAATGTCAGGAACCGAAAGAGACGAGCAAAATCTTATCCTTCAAAATATTGTACAACAACTTGCTCAAATAGTCGGAAGACTAGATAAGTAAGAGGAAACAATTGCTACTCTCACGAAGGGTAGAGCAGAGGAGCCCGTACGAAGGGGACCGGAACCCATTCGATTTGGAGGCTATAATGATGAAGATTCAATGAATTCCGAGGAGGAAACTCCGAGGTTTGTACATCGAGGAGGGCGAGAAGGACGAGGAGGAAGGAGAGAGTATGAAGGAAGACGAGGAAGATATGTCCGAAACGAGGAGGATCGGAATATGGGAAACATCAAAATGAAAATCCCATCTTTCAAAGGGAGAAGTGATCCGGACACATATCTCGATTGGGAAAGGAAGTTGGAGACCATTTACGATTGCCACAACTATTCCGATGAGAAGAAAATGAGGTTAGCAATAACCGAATTTTCAGAATATGCAAGCATTTGGTGGGACCAACTTGTGACGGAGAGAAGGAGGAGTCGGGAGAGACCGGTTAGCGGTTGGGAAGAATTGAAGGTTGTTATGCGGAAAAGATTTGTTCCTAATTACTATCTTAAGGAACTATTTTCTCGCTTACAATCTTTAAAACAAGGCTCGAGAAACATTGAAGATTTTCGAAAGGAAATGGAGATGTTGATGATCCGGGCCAATGTTCGGGAATCGAGAGAGGCCACCATGGTGAGGTTTTTACACGGGATGAGAGCCGAGATAGCTAAAGAAGTTGATAAACAACACTTTGTTGAATTCAAGGACATGGTATATGCGCCGGTAAAAATCGAACGGAGCTTACGAAGAGGGAACAACAACAACTATTCCACGGGATACTCTACTCCTTGGAAACAACAATCTCAAGTAAGTTCAGACAAATTTAAAAATTTTGATAAAAGAGAAGGGAGTGTCTTGAATGTAAAGTTTGAAGTTGGGAGTACTAGCAAACCAAAAATTGATGGGAAACCTAAACCCGTCGAAAGCACCCAAAGGAGAAACCGGGACATCCGATGCTATAAGTGCCAGGGTCGTGGACATATAGCATCCGAATGCACCAACAAATGGGTGATGGTACTTCGGGATGGGGAGATTGAAACGGAAAGCGAAAAAGAAGAAGAAGAAGATACAAGAGAGGTGGAGAGTGATGATGAGACGTATGAGTATGCACCCGCACTTGTTGTTCGGAGGGTGTTAAGTTCTCAAGCAAAAGAGGAGGAAGTTAATGAACAAAGAGAAAATCTATTTCACACACGTTGTTTTATTAAAAATAAAAATTGTAGTGTTAGCGCTATGCTAGTGGAAGAACTCTATCTTCCAACACGAAGACACCCTAAACCGTATCGTTTACATTGGCTAAATGATTGTGGGGAAGTTCGAGTTAATAAACAGGTACTTGTGGCTCTCACCATCGGAAGGTATCAAGACGAAATTCTATGTGATGTAGTTCCGATGCATGCTTGCCATATCTTGTTGGGAAGACCATGGCATTTTGATCGAGATGCTACTTTGAGCGGAAGGAAAAATCGTTACTCGTTCGAGAAGGACGGAAAGAAAATTACCTTAGCTCCCATGACTAAGGTACAAATACAAGAAGATCAACTTCGTCTTGAAAAGGAAGTTGAAGGCAAATCGAGAAAAGAAAAGGAAAAGAAAAATGAAAAAAAATGAAAAAAGCGAGAAAAATGAAAAAAATGAAAAAAGCAAGAAAAATGAAAAAAATGAAAAAAGCGAGAAAAATGAAAAAAATGAAAAAATGAAAAAAAATGAAAAAAAGAAAGAAAAAGAAAATTTGAGAAAATGCATGCTTGTAAGTGCAAAGGAACTTGAAGAAGATATCAAGGAAAATGCACCCATGTACTTGATTATTTTCCGAAAAGTTTGTGCTACTACTAACCTCGGGAACCGGATAATTCCGAGTTCTATTGAATCTTTATTGCAGGAATTTGTTGATGTTTTTCCTAAAGAACTACCTGCAGGGTTGCCACCAATCCGAGGGATTGAACATCAAATAGACTTTGTGCCCGGAGCGGTCATTCCAAATAGACCGGCATACCGACACAACCCCGAAGAGACCAATGAAATCCAAAGACAAGTCGAGGAGTTGTTAAGTCTTGGGTATATCCGGGAGAGTCTAAGTCCTTGTGCCGTTCCTGTGATCGTCGTGCCAAAGAAAGATGGAACGTGGAGAATGTGCACCAATTTCCGAGCGGTAAACAATATCACGGTTAAGTATCGACACCATATTCTAAGGTTAGATGATATGTTAGATGAATTACATGGTTCATGTGTTTTCACTAAAATTGACCTAATGAAAGGATATCACCAAATTCGTATGAAAGAAGGAGATGAATGGAAAACGGCTTTCAAAACTAAATACGGATTATACGAATGGTTGGTAATGCCCTTTGGACTAACGAACGCACCAAGTACTTTTATGAGATTAATGAATCATGTTTTACGTGCATACATCGGAAAATTCGTTGTTGTATACTTTGATGATATACTCATTTACAGCAAAAATATTGAAGAACATGTTGAACATTTAAGATTAGCTTTAATTACCTTGAGAAGGGAACAGTTATATGCTAGTCTAAAGAAATGTACTTTTTGCATGAATGAAGTTATTTTTCTTGGATATGTCGTTAGTGCTGACGGCATAAAAGTTGATGAAGAAAAGGTTAAGGCTATTCGAGAATGGCCTAGACCGACGAATGCGTCCGAGTTAAGAAGTTTTCATAGCCTAGCAGGGTTTTACCGACGCTTCGTAAAAGATTTTAGCACAATTGCAGCCCCATTAAACGAACTTGTCAAGAAACATGCTAAGTTTAATTGGGGAAATGAACAAGAAAAAGCATTTAACACTCTGAAAGATAAATTGTGCACCGCACCTGTCTTAGCATTACCTGATTTTTCTAACACTTTTGAAATTGAGTGTGATGCTTCAGGAGTAGGAATAGGAGCAGTATTAATGCAGGGAAAAAGGTCGATAGCCTATTTTAGTGAGAAACTTGGAGGAGCTACATTGAATTACCCGACCTATGACAAGGAATTGTATGCTTTGGTTCGAGCCCTACGTACGTGGCAACACTACCTATGGCCTAAGGAGTTCGTGATTCATACCGATCATGAATCCTTAAAGCATCTCAAAGGACAGGGTAAATTAAGCAAGAGACATGCCAAGTGGTTAGAGGAAATTGAATCCTTTCCTTACATCATCAAATACAAACAAGGTAAGGAAAACATTGTCGCCAACGCTTTGTCAAGAAGGTATGTATTACTCAATACACTTTCTTGTAAACTTTTGGGATTTGATTTATTGAAAGAAGCATATGAGGAGGATAAAGATTTCCATGATATTTATGTCGCTTGCGAGAAAAAAGGAATATAAAAATTTTATCGGGATAATGGATTCTTGTTCCGTGAAAATAAACTTTGCATTCCTTTTTGTTCAACACGGGAATTATTGGTAAGAGAAGCACATAGTGGAGGTCTAATGGGATATTTTGGGATTGCTAAAACTTACGAAATATTGCATGAACATTTCTTTTGGCCAAAAATGAAACATGATGTTTTTAAAGTTGTAAATTCATGCATTGTTTGTAGGAAAGCAAAATCACGAGTGTTACCGCATGGTTTGTATATGCCACTTCCGGTACCTTCCGAACCTTGGGTTGATCTTTCTTTGGACTTTGTATTAGGATTACCCAGGGCGAAATCCGGTTGTGACTCCATTTTTGTTGTAGCCGATAGATTTAGCAAAATGGCACACTTCATTGCATGTCATAAAACGGACGACGCCACACATATTGCTAATCTATTTTTCAAAGAAATTGTTCGTTTACATGGTATGCCCAAAAGCATCGTATCCGATAGAGATACCAAATTTTTGAGTCATTTTTGGAGAGTCTTATGGGCAAAATTGGGGACGAAATTGCTTTATTCTACAACATGTCATCCCCAAACTGATGGTCAAACCGAGGTTGTTAACCGAACGCTTGGTCAATTGTTGTGAACTATTGTTAACAAAATTTTGAAAAATTGGGAAACATCTTTACCATTTATCGAGTTTTCCTATAATCGAACCGTACATTCTACTACGACATTTTTGCCATTTGAAATCGTGTATGGTTTTAATCCAATAACTCCTTTAGACTTGTTGCCTATTACAATAGATGACAGGAGTAACCTTGATGGCAAGAAAAATGCGGAGATGGTGAAGCAATTACATGCCAAAGTTCGTGAACAAATTGAGAAGCGCAACGAACACAATGCAAGAATGAAGAACAAGGGACGCAAACAAGTACTCTTTGAACCAGATTCGAGGACGAATCCTTTTGAGGAACGGGGGAATGATGTGAATCAAGATATTATGAAGAACCCGGATGAGGACTTGAGCATGCCGACTGGACTAGTAACGAGGTCTCGATCAAAGAAGTTCAAAAATAATTTATCGACACTCGTCATTGATATGTTTAAAAATAACTATGTTATCAAAGACAACAAATTCGTGAGTAGTGTCGAAGTTGTCGAACAATAAGTTTTTCGTTTATTTTATCTTGGTGTGTTTTAATTTGAATTGTATTTCTTGAGTTGTATTTTTATATTTTGAGTTGTATATAATCGAGACGTGTAATATTAATGTCGAAGACGATCGGAAAAGACGAACAAACAAACAAGGATGCAAATTCCCGCGCGTAAGACTGACACGCAGCAGTCTCATATTTTGGCCATAAATTACTCGTCTGAAATCCGATTCAGGTGATTCAGGTGTCTATGGAAAGCTAAGAAAGAGAGATACAAATATTGTTCAGACTATAGGACCAAATTCGGAGCCATTAGAGCTCAGAAATGATAAAACAGACAGCATCGGATTTATGGTGACTTGTTGTCCTTGTTTTCACACCTTAAAATCTTGGTCTTTGATATTTTGTCTCCTAAACATATGTTGACTGACTTTGTATCATATTTTAGGGTCTTTGAATGTTGATTTTTCTATTTTGTAGGTTTCTAGTTGTTTCCTTGTTCACACTAGAGTTAGGTGTAAGATTTTGGCTATAAATAGCCTTGAAGTTTCATTGTAAGAGGACACCAAAGATTTTATGAAATTTGAGAGTGTTTGTATTAACAAACCTTTGTGAGTGCTTTCTTGTTTTGTTGAGTGTATCTCCAAAACATCCCTTGTGTGATTTATATACTTATCAAGTGCAATCTTGTTAGTATTTATATTCCACCCCTTCCGAGTTGCTACGGCGTGTCACGTAGAGGTTTGGAAGTAAAGCCCCATTTTGCTTATTTTGGAAACATCGTGGGAACGAATTCATCTAGCGGTGTCGGTTACCATAGCGTGTCGTGTGGGGGTCGCATCACGTTATCTTCAGTCAAAATATCTGTTGCATGCTGATCTACTCCATGATGTCATCTTCAACGGTTCCTTGTTTGAATTCGTATTAAAACCATACGTACGTTAAGCATGTAAGCTTACGTATGTTAAGCTCGCCTCCTTACGTACAGTATACATGTTATGTTGCGTACGTTAAACATGTATGCTCCACTCATCTGCCTTCAGGTGACTTCTCATTATGTACGTTATATATATTGCATATCGTACGTTATCTTCGATAAATCTCTCTGCTTTGCTTTTCTGTCCGGCTCGTTCGTTTTTGTATCCTTCGTTGTTTTGGTTCGTTCTATTGTTGTTTTCTTTGATCGATAACATCATTAACTTATCATTAGCTCATCATCAACTTATCATCAAAATCAATTTATGATTACATGGAATAGAATATTCCAACAATCTCCCCCTTTTTGATGATGACAAAACAACAACCTTTTAATGGGATTTTATACCTGCAAAATTAAAACAATTACAAATCAAAATTTTTGGCTTTGTCCATTTCGTTAGTTTTCATCTCCCCATCTTTTCTTTTCTTCTTTTCAACTTCTTCATATTATTTTCTCTTTCAACTTTGTTCTTCTAATTTCGACTTACTTTTCTTTCGTCTTTTCTCCCCCTTTCATGATCGGGATATTGTTTTATTTTTCTCGTCATTTTTCCATAACTCATATTCTCCTTCTCCCATCATTTTCATTTTCTCCGACTTTCTCTCCCCCTTTATGTCATAATCAAAAAGTGCATAATAAATTTAAAAAAAATTGATGCATTAAATATGATAATTAACGGGTGAAACTCCCCCTAAAAATAGATTTCCCCATTTTAAAAATAGTAACTCCCCCTGAGTTAAATACCAACTTTTTAAAAATATAAATTATAAAAATACCAATTGATGGAAATATATAAATTTTGATTTTTGGGGATCCAACCGATAGTTGATTTTTCTTTTGAAACATAGACGATATTTGGTATAGTGGTTCCTTTAGGAATCCAAATTTTCTTAATTTTTATCGTCCGTCTTGGGCTTTTGCAAATCGAAATATCATGCCCAAGTTTTAAGCATTTCTCACATCAGGGTATTTTAAAATTTAAGGATTCGGTTTGAATCCTAACCCCTGTTAATTTAATGAAAATTTTTTAACGGAAAGCATTTATTCAAATTTATCATTTCCGCAAGAAAATTTATTTGTTAAAATCTTAAGTTCGTTTTAAACTTTCAAAAGATCATCCTTTAATTTATTTTCATTTTCAAGATATTTAGAATGATCGATTTCAATAAATTTCCCTTTTTCATTTATTTTGGAAATTTCGATTTCTAATAATTTATTTTTCGCTTTCAGGGATTTATTGTCAATTAAAGTATTTTGAAAATCGATATGTAAAAGTTCGAATGCTTCATATAATTCATCGTGAGACGAGGTACTAACATGGCTTTCGACGTCGCTTTCGTCGAATGAACTTCTTTCCATGAGTGCGAGGTTATTTTGAGTATATTCTCGTCATCCTCTTCGTCATTTCATGTTGCTACGAGAACTTCCTTCTTGGAAGTCGTGCCTTGATAATTTTTCGCATGGTCGCCTGTTTACCCCAGTTTCGACAGGTATTGTCGAATTTCTTTCATTCGCTCGTCTTGATGTCTTTCCTTCTCCGGTTCAATAAGTTTTGAAACTTATTTATATTTTTGGCATAATATGCCGATTCTTCATCGTCTTCATCTACCGGAATTTCTTCTTTCTTCGACATCTTAGCTTTCATAGCTATGGTTCTCTCTTTCAGTTTTGGCTTGGTGTTCCGAGATTTAAGAACTATCTCGTAGTTTATTAGTGAACCAACAAGAGCACTAAAATCAAGATTATTTAAATCTTTCAATTCCATAATTGTCGTAACCGCCCCGTCCCATTCAACATGTATCGTAGGATTTTCTTAACTTTTTCACTACTTGTTAATGGTTTCCCAAAACAAGCTAGTCCATTAGTAATGACCGAAAATCAGTCGAGCATGTTCTTTATGGACTCGTCGCTTTTCACCATAAATAGCTCATAGTCGTGGAGAAGCATATTGATCTTCGTCTCCTTGACTTGTGATGTTCCTTCATGAGCTACCTCAAGCATTTTCCAAATCTATTTGGCACATGATGATATCCGGTTGTGTTCTTCCAGATTTAGAGCACAATATAATAATTGTGTTGCTTTGCAATTATAGTGGTCATTTTTTCAATCCTCATCATTATAATCTTTGAAGCTTTTTAGAGAGCCGTCTGGTTTTGTAGGAATTTTCGGATCTGGGCAAATAACTTTCCAAAGCTCCATGTCGTAAGCTCGAATGAAAATAGACATTTTCTTCTTCCACGTCATAAAATTCGATCCATCAAAGAAAGGAGGTCAATTTAAGGCAAGTCCTTTGATCGGTGCAAATTGGAGCGCCATTGGATCTTTTTATCTCCTCAGATGTTAAGCCGATTTTTATGGAAACCGCTCTAATACCAATTGTTGGAAAATTGGCACCCAACTTGGAATGGTGGATAATATCGCGGAGTAGAGTTTTCAAACTCTTTTGCATTGCGGAAGCGTAATTAACTTGCGGAAAGTAAATGACACAATATTTATAGAGGTTCGGCCAAACGTGCCTACGTCCTCTCTTCGTATCTTTTTCTATAGACTCAAGATCAACCTTTTCTGCCTTGTCTTCAATCGGTCTGAGATAAACCATTACAATCTCGTCTTACATCGGTCCGAGATAAACCGTTACACTCTTGTCTTTATGTCGGTCCAAGATAAACCGTTTTCCTTTTCTATCGTACAAGGAAGCAACCTATCTAGCTTTCTATTGGTACTAGACAAACCTCTCTTGGATTTAGATATGATTCTAATAATGCGGATCAACGATCCTAATAACACCGAATCAATCTACATACCGTATCTTTCCACTCGTGTATGTTTTCGTGTATGAACACTCAAACACTTATCAATTAAGCACAAATACAACAACAATAGTGTATACAAAGATAACAAACATATATATAATTTTCTCAGAGTTGTTGTTATGGATAATACCATATGCCTTGGTATTTATAGGC
Organism: Orobanche coerulescens; assembly: GCA_033398695.1. Taxonomy (NCBI): domain Eukaryota; kingdom Viridiplantae; phylum Streptophyta; class Magnoliopsida; order Lamiales; family Orobanchaceae; genus Orobanche; species Orobanche coerulescens. The sequence goes on from CM065801.1 coordinate 117,506,102, forward strand.
ATAAAGCCTCAATTACCTGTTAGCCCATGTTGCCTGCATTACGTATGTTATATGTCCACCATTACGTACGTTAAACACATTACGTACGTTAAGACTCCTTCGTTACGCACGTTATGTATAGTGCAAATTAGACCAGTAGCAACTGTCTTCTTCTTTACGTACGTTATATATCACTCTTTACATATGTTATCTTCAGTCAAAATATCAGTTGCATGCTGACCTACTCTATGACGTCATCTTCAACGGTTCCTTGTTTGAATTCGTATTCAAACCATTACGTAAGTTAAGCATGTAAGCTTACATACATTAAGTTTGCCTCCTTACATACTTTATACATTTTATGTTGCGTACGTTAAACATGTACGCTGCACTCGTCTGCCTTCAGGTGACTTCTCATTACGTACGTTATAGATGTTGCATAGCGTACGTTATCTTCAATAAGTCTCACTACTTTGCTTTTCTCTCCGGCTCGTTCGTCTTCGGCTCTTCCGTTGTTTTGGTTCATTCTATTGTTGTTTTCTTTGATCGATAACATCATCAACTTGTCATTAGCTCATCATCAACTCATCATCAAAACCAATTTATGATTATATGGAATAGAATATTCCAACAATCTCCCTCTTTTTGATGATGACAAAACAACAACTTTTTAATGGAATTTTATACCTGCAAAATTAAAACAACTACAAATCAAAGTTTTCGGCTTTGTCCGTTTAGTTAGTTTTCATCTCCCCATCTTTTCTTTTCTTCTTTTCAACTTCTTCATATTATTTTCTCTTTCAACTTTCTTCTTCTAATTTCGACTTTTTTTCTTTTGTTTTTTATCCCCCTTTCATGATCGGGATATTGTTTTTATTTTTCTCGTCATTCTTCCATGACTCATATTCTCCTTCTCCCATCATTTTCATTTTTCTCGACTTTCTCTCCCCCTTTTTGTCATAATCAAAAAGTGCATAATAAATTTAAAAAAAAATCGATGCATTAAATATGATAATTAACGGGTGAAACTCTCCCTAAAAAATAGATTTCCACATTTTAAAAATAGTGACTCCCCCTGAGTTAAGTACCAATTTGTTAAAAATATAAATTATAAAAATACCAATTGATGGAAATATATTAATTTTGATTTTTGGGGATTTAACCGATAGTTGGCTTTTCTTTTGAAACATAGACGATATTAGGTATAGTGGTTCCTTTAGGAATCTAAATTTTCTTAATTTTTATCGTCCGTCTTGGACTTTTGCAAATCGAAATATGATGCCCAAGTTTTAAACATTTCTCACATCGGGGTATTTTAAAATTTAAGGATTCGGATTTATTATTCGGTTTGAATCCTAACCCCTATTTATTTAATGAAAATTATTGAACGGAAAGCATTTGTTCAAATTTGTCATTTCCACAAGAAAAATTTATTTGTTATAATCTTAAGTTCATTTTGAACTTTCAAAACATCATCCTTTAATTTATTTTCATTTTCATGATATTTAGAATGATCAGTTTCAATAAATTTCTCTTTTTTATTTATTTTGGAAATTTCGATTTTCAATAATTTATTTTTCACTTTCAGGGATTTATTGTCAATTAAAGCAGTTTGAAAATCGGTATGTAAAAGTTCGAATGCTTCAAATAATTCGTCGTCAGACGAGGTACTAACCTGGCTTTCGACGTCGCTTTTGTCGAATGAACTTCTTGCCATAAGTGCGAGGTTATTTTGAGTATATTCATCGTCATCCTCTTCATCACTCCATGTTGTTACGAGAACTTCCTTCTTGGAAGTCGTGCCTCGGCAATTTTTCGCATGGTCGCCTGGTTTACCACAGTTTCGACTGTTATTGTCAAATTTCTTTGATTCGCTCGTCTTGATGTCTTTCCTTCTCCGTAATGTTGTTACGAGAACTTCCTTCTTGGAAGTCGTGGCTCGGCAATTTTTCGCATGGTCGCCTGGTTTACCACAGTTTCGACTGTTATTGTCAAATTTCTTTGATTCGCTCGCCTGTTATTTTTCGCATGGTCGCCTGGTTTACCACAGTTTCGACTGTTATTGTCAAATTTCTTTGATTCGCTCGTCTTGATGTCTTTCCTTCTACGGTTCAATAAGTTTTGAAACTTATTTATATTCTTGGCATAATATGCCGATTCTTCATCGTCTTCATCTACCGAGATTTCTTCTTTCTTCGACATATTAGCTTTCATAGCTATGGTTCTTTCTTTCAGTTTCGGCTTGGTGTTCCGAGATTTAAGAACTATCTCGTAGTTTATTAGTGAACCAACAAGAGCACTAAAATCAAGATTATTTAAATTTTTCGATTCCATAATCGCCGTAACCGCCCCATCCCATTCAACAAGTAGTGATTGTAGGATTTTCTTAACTTTTTCACTACTTGTTAATGGTTTCTCAAAACAAGCTAGTCCATTAGTAATGACCAAAAATCGGTCGAGCATGTTCTTTATGGACTCGTCGCTTTTCACCATAAATAAGTCATAGTCGTGGAGAAGCATAATGATCTTCGTCTCCTTGACTTGTGATGTTCCTTCATGAGCTACCTCAAGCAAATAGACATTTTCTTCTTCCACGTCATAAAATTCGATCCATCAAAGAAAGGAGGTCGATTTAAGGCAAGACCTTTGATCGGTGCAAATTGGAGCGCCATTGGATCTTTTTGTCTCCTCGGATGTTAAGCCGATTTTTATGGAAACCGCTCTGATACCAATTGTTGGAAAATTGGCACCCCATTTGGAATGGTGGATAATATCGCGGAGTAGAGTTTTCAAACTCTTTTGTGTTGCGAAAGCGTAATTAACTTGCGGAAAGTAAATGACACAAGATTTATAGAGGTTCAGCCAAACGTGCCTACGTCCTCTCTCCGTATCTTTTTATATAGGCTCAAGATCAACCTTTTTGGCCTTGTCTTCAATCGGTCCGAGGTAAACCATTAAAATCTCATCTTACATCAGTCCGAGATAAACCATTACACTCTTGTCTTTATGTCGGTCCAAGATAAACCGTTTTCCTTTTTTATCAGACAAGGAAGCAACCTATCTAGCTTTCTATCGGTACTAGACAAACCTCTCTTGGATTCAGATATGATTCTAATAATGCAGGATCAACGATCCTAATAACACCGAATCAATCTACAATCCATATCTTTCCTCTCGTGTATGTTTTCGTGTATGAACACTCAAATACTTATCAATTAAGTACAAATGCAACAACAATAGTGTATACAATAATATCAAATGTATATATAATTTTCTCAGAGTTGTTTTTATGGATAATACCATATGCCTTGGCATTTATAGGGCATAAATCCTCAACTACCCGTTAGCCCATGTTGCCTGCATTACTTATGTTATATGTCCACCATTATGTACGTTAACCACATTACGTACGTTAAGACTCCTTCGTTACGTACGTTATGTATAGTGCAAATCAAACCAGTAGCAACTATCTTCTTCTTTACGTACATTATATATTACTCTTTACGTATGTTATCTTCAGTCAAAATATCTGTTGCATGCTGACCTACTCCATGACGTCATCTTCAATGGTTCCTTGTTTGAATTCGTATTCAAACCATTATGTACGTTAAGCATGTAAAAGCTTACGTACATTAAGTTTGCCTCTTTACGTACTTTATACATGTTATGTTGTGTATGTTAAACATGTATGCTGGACTCGTCTGCCTTCAGGTGACTTCTCATTACGTAGTTATAGATGTTGCATAGCGTACGTTATCTTCGATAAGTCTCACTACTTTGCTTTTATGTCCGGCTCGTTCGTCTTCGACTCCTTTGTTGTTTTGGTTCGTTCTATTGTTGCTTTCTTTGATCGATTGCATCATCAACTTAGCATTAGCTCATCATCAACTCATTATCAAAAAAAAATTATGATTATATGGAATAGAATATTCCAACATGATCTAAATATTTTCAAATTTTTCTCCTTTTGGGTATACACTTTACCCAATGATTCAAGTTCACCGACAATGCCGGTAATTCTAAGGTCAAGCTCCCCAAGAATTTCTGCAGGTTTAATTTCAAAAGACTCAAATTGCTGAGTTAGTTTATAAATTTTATTTTCTTTTGAGAGCTCAATTCCATCGCAAATGAGCTTGAGTTTTTCCCAGATTCGTTTGGCTGTCTGACAGCTTTTCACCTTACAGAATGTTCCTTTGTTGAAAGTGACAAATAGCACATTCTTGGCGATGTTGTCAAGGTTTGCACGCTTGTGCTCATCAATCGTCCATTGATCGTGCTCCTTTTTGAGCATCTCTGCATAGGGTTGCCCTTCCATTCTTGCGGCTGTATTGACCTTCATAATCTTGATAAGTCCTTCCTGGATTTCCAAGACCATCTCTTCGTGCATTGCTGCAAGATGGGCTTCCATCCTGATTCTCCAGTCATCAAACTCATTAATGGAAAACATAGGGACCTTATTTATCATGGAGGAGTCCATTTTATATATAGGATAAATGATGAAAGTATAAAACTGAAGTTTTCAAAAGCTAGTGATTTGTGGATTTGATTCAGTTAAAAATCAACTAATTCTTTTAGAATCAACCGCTCTAATACTACTTTTTGGCCACAGAGTATACAGTAAACAACTTATAAAGGGAGAATACAATAAGTTGTATGTTTTTTGAAGTTAGTTGCATAGTGGAAGACTAATAGTGAGTTGCTCTAAGTGTAGCAACTAGGTACTCTCATGTTTGCTTGATGCGTACAAGGTTTTCACAATGTATACTTTAAATCACATTTATAAATAAAAATAGTAAGGGCGGAATGTAAATAACACATAGATATAAGTGGTTCGAGGTAAGCCCCTCTACGTCCGCTAGTCCTCCACACAGGAGTAAAACATTTATTAAAATCACTACGTACACAACTACGTGACTTTAACTAAACCTATCTTTATATAGTTCACATAGATTGATACAGTGACCACAACTTGGGCCGTTCACCCAGATTGGCTTTAGCTCTTTCAACATGCTTCTTCTCACATAGATCGAAGCTTCATCTTTAATGCTATTCTTCCCACACAGGTCGGAACTAGCAAGAACTTAGTCCACATGGGGCTAAGAATGGTCTCAACGGTAAAGATGGTAGAACAAGTTCAAACATTAGATGTATGCTTTGACGAGCGATTGGTATATATTGTGTTGTTTGCATTGAGTATTATATATTTCTTCACTTTTATAATGCTGTATGCTCAGGAAATATACTACTCTTTCTTAGCTTGATTGTCAGATGTAATGCGCGAGATGATTTATTGTGTATCTGATGTCCTCTGCTTGGGGCTATTTATAACCTTAGAAATAGATCCATCATAAATGTAGCCATTGGCCGGTTGGTGAGATTTAGACAGCTCTGATTGGCGGCTGCAAAATGTTTGAATTAAAGGCGATTTGCATTTAATGCTTCAGACATTCTCGTTGACTTTTCATTAAATGCTCTTCAGTGCGTTCAGACTGTCATCTCTTTCAGCCGCATTAAATGTTGTCCTATCAGCAATAAATGCTGCTTTACCGTGAATACTTTATGAATAAACAAAGTTTATTTCACAACGGTTTAAAGCTATTCTTCAGTCCTGTTGGATGTGTTTTACTTTTCCTAAGTAAAACTCCTACAGCAATATTATTGTATCCAACTCTCTTCACTTCTGCTGTATACTGATGTAGGCACTGTAGGATCGGACTCTGTAGGAAGATCTCTTGCTGTATGGATAGGCTGTATGGAGTTTCCTAATAGCTTCCGTACTTAGCGAAATGCTGACTCTGAAGACATCTTGATGTATGATGGTGATTATCAAAACATGCTGTGTTTATCCCAACAATCTATCATATAAAAAAATAGACAATACATTTGTATAACCATAACATGAATTAATATGCAAAACATACAATGAAAATGTAGTTAATATTCTCATAAGTAGTTACAAAAAAATAAGATAATACAAGCATAAAGTATGCTTTGCAGTATACAACCCTAATAATCTCCCACTTATACCTAAAGCATGCTTTTAAGTATACTACTCTATTACATAGTCATTCATATCTCGCACTTATACTCAAAGCAATGCTGTCATATACCATAATCCCGTTCCCTCCATGTGCCCTTCAAAAACTTTTGAGGGCAAGACTTTTGTGAAAGGATCACCAAGATTATCTTCTGATGCAACCCTTTCCAAACCTACGTCTTATTCCTTTACAAAGTGTCGTATGATATGGTACTTGCGGTTGATATGTTTACTTGCCTGATGGGCTCGCGGTTCCATCAAATTTGCAACTACACCATATTATTACAGTAAAGTGTAATACCCTGTGAAAAATCAGGATCATATCTAAGTCCTACAGGAAGTACTTGAGCTATACCTCCTCTTTGGATGCCTCAGAGGCTCACACGCAGGCTTGACATAAATACAGTATCCTGATCCAGGGTTCGATTGATATCTAGCGTCCATAGCTAAGGCATGACATATATCTGGTCTAGTGCAAAGCATAACATACATGAGGCTTCCCACTGCTGACGCATAAGGGACCAGCTTCACATCATCTATTTCCTTTTATGTATTAGGACACATATCTTTAGATAGTTGAAATCAATTTCGGTAAGGTAGAAAACGTTTCTTGGAATTCTCGATGATAAACCACTTTAGCACTGTACCGATATAGGATGCCTGAGATAAGCACATCATTTTCTTTCAATTAAAAATCCCGATCCCAAAGATGTGGACTGTTTCTCCCAAATCCTTCATACAGAACTGCTCAGATAGCCATACCCGTATGTTTGATAACTCCTTCACGTTGTTTCCAATCAGAAGGATATCATCTACGTACAGTACAAGAATCACGTTGCACTTCTTATACACACAACTGTCACTCGGATATTCACTGAATACATATGACTAGACAACCTCGTCAAATCTAGTTTTCTAAGATCTAGATGCTTGATTAAGTCCATAAATATATATCTTAAGATTGCACACTAAGCGCTCTTCTCCTTCAGCAATATAGATTTATTTGTCTAGACTGCCATTCAAGAATGCAGTCTCGACATCCATCTACCAAATCTCCAGATCTAAATATGCAGCTATAGCTAAAAGAATCAGGATTGACTTAAGCATGGCTACCAGTGAAAAAGTGTCATCATAATAGATTCTATCCCTCTCAGTATACCTTTTTGCTACAAGTCTAGATTTGAAGGTTTCAACCTTTCTGTCAGCTCCTTTCTTTCGCTTGTAGACTCATTTACTCCAAATGACTTGTACCCCATTAGGTAGTTATACTAGCTCCCACACTTGATTGGAATCAACCAATCTCATTTTTAATTTCGTTGCCACTTGCCAGGAGTCAACATCTTTATCATGGATTGCCTCATTGTAGGTCCAGTGAATTGATTCATCCTCACCTGAGACTGAGTCCGAAGACTTTCCCATGCCTATGAATCGTTGCGGTTGAGAATAACTCTACCACTAAATCCCGACTTTGTGTAAAAGTTCAGAGTTAATACGTGGTGCAGTATTAGTTGGTTCTTATACAATTGGTATAGACGGAGTCTTGACCATCAAATCTTCCAGAAATATTTCGCTTATGGGCTTGTCACTAATCACATAATCCTCTTCCAAGAATTGGGCATTGGTGCAAACAATGACCTTCTAATCCTGGGAACTACAAAACAAGCCACACATCGTTCCTTTGGGGTATCCTACAAACACTCGTACTTCTGTACGAGGTGTGAACTTATCAATATCTTTATTCAGCACATGTGTTGGAGAACACCAAATACGACACGTCCTAGACTGGGCTTCCGCCCACCCCATAATTTTGTGGGTATTTTTGGAACTGACTTCGAAGGCACTAGGTTTAGTATATACGCCTTTGTTTCGATCAAACTTGGACATTTTGGATTTTATGGGAGACAAAACAATACCCTTTCCCTTGTCAGTACTCGACATAATGATTAAATACTAGTAAAAAGAGAGATAGATTAAATATTATAACAATAAGAGTTGAGAGATAGATAGATTAGAATGAGCGAGTGTGAAAAAATGAGAGTGGTTGGAGGACTATTTATAGATAGAATTTTTGAATTTTTTTTGAAAAAAATTAAAAATGTGATTGTTGGACCCCGGGTCACGGGTCCGACCTGTTGGATCCAACGACCACTTTTTTTTATAAAAAAAAAAATTATTTCTCCCCGGGTCATTCGAGTCGGACCCGACGGGTCGACAGGTCTAGAAACGTAAGACCCGGACCCCACCCTGTATACCACGGGTTCGGATTCCCGGGTCCGACGGGTTGGCCGGGTAAAGGGTCCTACATGGGTCTGCCGGGTTCGGGTTGACGTGTCGACCCGCTGGGTCCGGGTATTCTGGGCACCTCTAGGCGTACCCGTATAACGAAATAGGTAAATCTGAGTAACTCATCATTGACCTAACCATCTCTAAAAGCGTACAGTTCCTTAGCTCATCAACACAATTTTGTTGTAGGTTCTCGGTGCAGTGAGCTGGGATGTAATCCCCTCATTTTCTAAGAAATCCAAAACCTCTCCACTAAGGTGCTCGCCACCACGATCAGATCGTAGTGATTTGATACTCTATCAATGACTTTTCTCTGTTTCAGCCTTCAAGTCTCTGAACTTGTCAAAAGCTTCAGATTTACATTGCATAAAATATAGATGTATCCATATCTTGAATAATCATCTATAAACATGATGAAGTGTTCGAAACCATCCCTAGCCTAGATCTTCATTGGACTTTATACATCACAGTATGAACCAATTGCACGATTTTCATTGGTCCTATAAACCATTTTGGTTATTTTATGTTCCAGAAAAGATTCACTTATTGGAAACGACTTCACGTGGAGTTCATCCAATGTGTTATCATCTACCAATCTTTTAATCCTTCTGAGGTTTACATGACCTGATCGTGAACCCCACAAATACGTTTGCTTTATGCTTGAAGGTTTTTTTTTCTTTTTAAGATTAGACAAAAACTTAAGCGATGTACTTTTGCATGTGGGAGTCTGTGCATTACTAATGACATGTAGAGTATCAATATAGATACCTTTATAAATATATTCACCGTCTATTCTAATAATAACATCCTCATCAAAAGAAACTGAATAACCATCACAGCTTAATTTAGAAACCGAAATTAAATTCACTAAAATTCAGGTACCAATAATACCTTATTTAGGACTAATATCGTATCATTAATATTCAACCACACGATACACCAATAAGCCTGGATAATCGTCAAAACTGGTGGTGATCTCGCATGTACTAAGCCGCCTGGTTACCTGGAAACCATGCGAGTTGAAACAAACATGATCAGTGGTGTAACACCCCCGAGACGTTCGGGGCATATTACAGCCGTGGACCCCACACTTGGAGTTCACCAGGATAACGTACCAAACCGACAATCGACAAAAGACAAACATCATCAACATACACACGACTCCATAATCCAAGACAAAAGGCTGAACTCAACAATATCATTCAATATTAAATCCATCCCAAAACGTGTAAATGACAATAACAAATTCAATGAAGGGAGTACTCGAGTACTTAAACAAATGACATAATAAATAACTTTAAGAGACAAGACACCAAACGGACAACCACTGAACAGAATCACTCTTGCCCATCATCCTCATACGGCTTGCATGCTCGTTTGCCTCCATGACCTGTACCTGAAATACAAAAGTATTTCCCCCATTTAAGGGGTTAGCGACAAATGCTAGTGCAAGTACAATCCATTTGAACTACCATTCAAATCTAATGAAACATGCGCCAAAAAACATTTTAGAAAATATTTATATTACGGAATATTACGGTCCCAAGCACAAAACACAGTTCTCCAACAAAACATTTCAAAGTTAACCGTTGGTGCGAGACTCACGGCCACCGTACCCCACAGAGGCCCCGTCGGACCATCCCTCGGTGGTTAACCCTAGTTCGTGATACGCACACTCACGGCAATACATATCCCTAGAGGCCCTATCAGACCGTCCCTAGGTGAACATACACATATACATTCACAACAACCACGGAAAGCCATAATTCAAATACTAGAACATGCAAACAAATGTAAAGTACTTGCCTTTGAGACATCTTCGACGAAACGGAAATGAACAATAACTACGAACGTCTCGGAGGGAGCACGGCCGATACTAATGAAGGATTAACACAATTCACTCCTATACGGTAACAATAATCGCATAGAATACTCTCATAACCCCGATTACAAGTTATAACAACCTACATTCGATCGATCCGGGCGAGGGTTTACGCAAAATCTCCCCGAATCGACAAACCACGGATTAAACTCGGCGGAATCGGATTGGGAATCACCCAATAACAACAATCGATACGGAATAATACAACGTAACCGAACAATTCTAGTTTAAACGAACGAAATCCGAAAACCCCCCAAAATCGACAAAGTAGGGTTCCAAGTCAAAAGTACCATCAATTGAAGTGGAGAATATGGATTAAGATGGTGATGTACTAAGCTTGAAACACAATAATCGGTCTGCAATAAAACTCCACGAATTACTCTCCACAAATCGCCCCAAAATCGCTGGAATCGCCCAAAGGATGAGAAGAGGAGGAAAAATGACGAAAAAGGGGACTGTTGTCCTATATATAGCAGATATAATTAGCGCATGCTAATCATCAAAGATAGCGCGCGCTAACGGTGGTCGCAAGTAGTCCAGTAGCTACTGCCCAGTGCCGCTATCGTGCGCTAGACAAGTTTAGCGCGCACTAAATACTACTCGATAGCGTGTGCTACGAAGGCTTAGCGCGCGCTACCTGATGCTCAGAATTCAGGATTCTGAGTCCAGGACCCCACTGCCCAAGATGCTGAGAATGCTAACGCACCCTAAAACTATGAGTTAGCGTGCGCTAACTGCACATCGATAGCGCACGCAAGAAATAACAAGTAGCGTGCGCTACCCACACACAGCAGTTCAGTACTGCTCAGTCCAGTACACTGCTGTAAAAAGGTACAAACTCGAAACGCAACGCAAGGCCAGAAACCAGAGCATAAATACGAAATATTCAAGACGATGAAGCCAAGCGCTTAAAGAAAATACAATTCCGACTGCCGGGGAATCCGAAATACGACAAGGAAGATAAAGTTCCCCAAACTTATAGAAAATTACAAAATGGCCCAAATGTCCGAAAATCATGATACATAGTCGGATTCACCAACCAAAACTCACAACATGAGTAACTCAACCATACGAACTTATGTAAACAAAGAAACAACGAAAACGAATGAGTTTTATGAGAATCGAACGTACATACGGCAAAACATAACATAAAATGAAATTACGTAAAAACATCTCCGAAACTCGTCCAAATGGAAAAATTCTAAGAATAAAGTAGATTCAAAATGTCGAAACGGTTACAAGCGAGTCAATAAAAATAGACATACACCAAAAATAGAAACTGCTAAAAATGGAAAGGTACGAATATTACATTCTCCCCCTCTAAAAAGAAGTTTCATCCCGAAACTTAAGAATCAAAAAGCTCGGGGTGCCTCGAATGTATATCCTCCTCCAACTCCTATGTTGCTTCTTCTACTTCATGCCTCGACCATTGCACTTTAACCAAAGGAATAGTTTTGTGCCTTAAATGTTTATCTTGACGTTCCAAAATTCTAACGGGCCTCTCCTCAAACGTAACGTCCTTATCGATCTCCACATCCCCAAAATGAATAACATGGGTCGGGTCCGGAACATACTTCCTCAACTGAGAGACGTGAAATACACTATGCACATAACTCAACGACGGAGGTAATGCCAAACGGTACGCTAACTCTCCAACCCTCTCTAATATATCAAAAGGTCCAATATACCTTGGATTGAGCTTCCCTTTTTTTCCAAAACGGAAAACTCCCTTCGACGGAGACACTTTCAACAAGACATGATCCCCTACCTCAAACTCCAAAGGTCGACGCCTAACATCCGCATAAGACTTTTGTCGACTCTGAGATGCCAACATCCTCTCTCGAATTAACTCAACTTTCTTCCTCATCTCGAATACAAGATCCGGCTCGGTGCCAACTAAATCGGACAGCTCGTCCCAACATATCGGTGATCGACATTGTTTGCCGTAAAACGCCTCATACGGTGTCATCTTAATCGACGCATGCCAGCTATTATTATAAGTAAACTCTATCAGGGCCAAATGCTCCTCCCAGTCACTACTCCAGTCTAACGCACACGCACGTAACATATCCACGAGCGTCTGAATAGTATGCTCGGACTGCCGTCGGTCTGAGGATGGAAAGATATGCTCAAAGGCAAACGTGTCCCCAATGCCTTATGTACCGCCTGCCAAAAATGCGATACAAACTGGCCATCTATTTCCGAAATAGTAGTCTTCGGCGTACCATGAAGTCTCACGATCTGTGCAATAAAAATACGAGCCAATTTTTCTGGACCCCAAGTGTCCTTGATGCCCAGAAAATGTGCCCACTTAGTCAGTCGGTTCACGATCACCCACACCATATTCATTCCGGTCTTCGTCCTCGGAAATTTCGTGACAAAATCCATAGAGATATCTTCCCACTTCCATTCCGGGACGGGAAGTGGTTTCGACAACCCGGCTGGCCGCTGATGCTCGATTTTGACTTGCTGACAAGTCAAACACTTAGCCACAAACTGAACTACCTCATTCTTCATGTCATTCCACCAAAAACTCTTCCTAAGGTCCTTATACATTTTACTCGAGCCCGGATGGACTGAGTAAGGTGACGCGTGAGCCTCTCGCATAATATTCGGTCTCAATTCCAAGTCGTTCGGAACACACAGCCGACCTTGGAATCTCAACACACCATCCTCATGTATCACGAATCCCGGGGCTTTCCCATTCACCACATTCTCACAGAGCTGACTAAGCATCGGATCTTCCAACTGTCTCGATTTAATGTCGTCGACTAGAGACGAAGAAATCTCAAAAGCGCGCAACTGCCCGGCACTCCCTGGCAGTACAACCTCAATACTCAACCCCATCAACTCTCGATGGAGCCCTGGCTGGGTCGTAAGTAACTAAAGTGCCCGAAGCGATACCGATTTTCGGCTCTAGGCATCTGCCACCACATTTGCCTTGCCCGGATGATAAAGGATCTCGAGGTCGTAATCCTTAATTAACTCTAACCACCTTCTCTGTCTCATATCCAGCTCTTTCTGCGTGAAAATATACTTCAGGCTCTTGTGATCGGTGAAAATCTGACACGACGAGCCATACAAGTAATGACGCCAGATCTTCAATGCGTACACAACTGTGGGCAACTCAAGATCGTGGGTAGGGTAATTCAACTCGTACGGTTTCAGCTGACGGGAAGCATAGGCAATCGTCTTCCCGTGCTGCATGAGTACACATCCAAGCCCTTGGCCCGAAGCATCACTATAAACTGAGAAATCCTCATTACCACTCGGTAAGGCCAAAACGGGAGTGATCGTCAACCGCTTCTTCAACTCCTCGGAACTCTTATGTCTCTCGTCGATCCACACAAACTTCTCTGACTTCTGCAACAACTGAGTAAGTGGTCGAGCAAGCTTAGAGAACCCCTCGAAAAATCTACGATAATACCCGGCCAAACCCAGAAAACTACGGATCTCCTTCACGTTCTTGGGCGGCGCCCAATCCAACACTGTGGGTCCACACGAACACCCTCGGCCGAAATCACGTGATCGAGAAACATAACCTCCCGCAACCAAAACTCACACTTTGAGAACTTCGCAAAAAGATGCTGAGATCTCAAGATTTCCAACACGATATGCAAATGACGTGCATGCTCCTCCTCGCTCCTCGAGTAAATCAGGATATTGTCGATAAAGACAACTACACACTTATCGAGGTATTCGATAAAGAATTTGTTCATTAAATGCATGAACACGGCTGCGGCGTTGGTTAGCCCAAAAGGCATGACCACAAACTCGTAGTGGCCGTATCTCGTCCGAAAGGCTGTCTTCGGAATATCGGAATCCTTCACTCGGAGCTGGTAATACCCCGATCTCAAATAAATCTTCGAAAACATGGTTTCCCCTTGCAATAGGTCAAATAAGTCATCAATCCTTGGGAGCGGATACTTGTTTTTTATGGTCACCTTTTTCAACTCTCGATAGTCGATACATAGACAGAGTGACCCATCCTTCTTTTTTACAAACAAGACCGGTGCGCCCTAAGGCGAAGCGCTCGTTCGAATATAACCCATGTCTAGCAACTCTCCCAACTGCTTCTTTAACTCAAGCATCTCGGCAGGCGCCATGCGGTATGGCATCTTAGAAATCGGTGCTGCACCCGGCTCTAAATCTATAGTAAACTCAACCTCTCGGTTTGGCAGAAAACCCGGCAACTCGTCTGGAAAGACGTCAGGATACTCACACACCACTGGAATAGACGAGAGCTCGACTCCCCCTTCTTTCGATCTCAAAGCATAACACTAGTAACTGGTGCAACCTCCTCAAAGAAGTCTCACCGCTTTCATAGCGCTGATCAGAAAACTCTGACTACTCCGCTTACGCCCCACAAAAGAATGCTCGGAACCGTCAGAGGCTAACATCAAAACGGTTCTAGTTCTATAATTCATGATCGCCCCGTGCCGGTCTAGACAATCCTCACAAAGAATCAAATCTTCATCCTTAATATCTACCGCAATCAGATTACAAGGCCAATCCCTCCCCGCGATACTCACAGGAAAATCTCTAATCTCACGATCCCCCACGATGCTATCCCCACTAGGCAGTTTAACAACAAATGGTTCACATGCAACCAGACAGTCAACATGCAGACGACGCACACAATCCAGAGATATGAAAGAATGCGTATCACCATAATTAAATAACACGGAAACAGGATGGTCAAGGATGTGAACGGTACCTGTAGCCACCGTCGCGTCAGGATCTCCAGCTCGTCTCATCTCATACACACGGGGCGGAACAGACCCCGCACTAGAAGCTCCCCTCTAGAAGGCTACCCACGACCTCGACCTCTACCAAAACTCTGCTGAGGCTGAGAAGTTATCGGTGACTGATTCATGCTCGGTTCTCCCGTAGTCGGGGCTGACACCTGAGTAACTGGTGCCCGACCCGTTTCTATACAATACTTAGCACGATGCCCCATCCGACCGCAAGTAAGACACTGAATCGGAGTCCTGTCACACTCACTCATCATGTGTCCGGGACGACCACAGTTAAAATAGGTAGGACCACGAATGGAAATAGTAGGAGCAAACTTAGAGCCATTTCCTCGCCCAAAAGACGGGGACTGATTCCCAAAGACTCGCGAACCAGACTGGGCCTTCTGATGCCCACCAGACTTACCTCCCGAAAACTGACCGGAGGTCTTCTGTTTCTTACCCTCGATTGTCGTCTCTGTTGCAGAAAACGACATCTCATAAGCCATTGCTTTATTCTGATAGTCCTTCAAAGTTGTACACTCGAGACCAGACATGTAGTGACGAACCCTCGGCTTCATCCGCATGTCAAAGTGGCGGATCTTATCTAGCTCATCCCGGACCTGATTTCTCACATAATGAAGTTGCTGGTAGTAGTCCTTGATCGCCTGCGAAATAGGAACATCCTGGGGATTAGCCTCAAATAAGGCTCGAATCCTCCCCTCTTTTACTGGCCATGGACAAAATTCGTCCTCCATCAACTCTAGGAACTCTTCCCACCTGGCTGCCCGGTCACATGGTTTCACCGCTTGCCACCACGTTGCCGCCTCCTTGGCGAGGAAATACTGAGCGATAGGTACCTTTCTCTCCTCGGAGCAGTTAGCCGCCTCGAACACTTTCTCCATCTCAAATAACCAACTCTTCCAACCGGAAGGGTCGGAAGTACCATCAAACTGCGGAGGACGCATACGAATCACATCCTGAAGTAACTTATCGGTGATGGATCCAGTAGGCGGAACCGGGTTAGCATTAGCTTGGCCTACCAAGACGGCCTGAGTCAGTAATGTCATATGGTTCACTACTTGCTGTAGAATATTCGCTACTCCGATATTCTCATGAGCATTACCGGAGCTAGCAGACTGATCCTGCTGGCCTCCGGCACTGGGTGGAACATTGTTCGACAAGGAAGTCATCATCAAATCAGTTCCTGAGTTATCGGACATGGCCGCCCCACAGGCTGCGCCACGTCCCCTACCGCGTCCGCGACCGCATCCGCGTCCTCTACCAGCAGGTTTTTTGAAGAAGTAATGGGTGAGTATAGTTCAAACGCAAAACGCAACAAGATACCAAGAAAGGAACAGAACAAAACAACGTAACGAGTCAAGTTAGGAAAAACTTACGAGCACCGGCATACTGAGATGATGGCGTAGCAGTGATACTGTTCAAAAACGACACTCAACTAGACCCAAATAACCGACAGCCTAGGTATCCATAAACCTAAGCTCCGACCATATTCTATAACACCCCCGAGACGTTTGGGGCATATTACAGTGCCGTGGACCCCACACTTGGAGTTCACCAGGCTAACATACCAAACCGACAATCGACAAAAGACAAACATCATCAACATACAGACGAATCCATAATCCAAGACAAAAGACTAAACTCAACCATATCATTCAATATTAAATCCATCCCAAAACGGGTACATGACAATAACAAATTCAAGGAAGGGAGCACTCGAGTACTTAAACAAATGACATAATAAATAACTTTAAGAGACAAGACACCAAACGGACAACCACCGAACAGAATCACTCTTGCCCATCATCCTCGTATGGCTCGCATGCTCGTTTGCCTCCATGACCTGTACCTGAAATACAAAAGTATTTCCCCCATTTAATGGGTTAGCGACAACTGCTAGTGCAAGTATAATCCATTTGAACTACCATTATAATCAGATGAAATATGCGCCAAAAATCATTTTAGAAAATATTTATATTACGGAATATTATGCTGCCAAGCACAAAACACAATTCTCCAGCAAAACATTTCAAAGTTAACCGTTGGTACGAGACTCATGGGCACCGTACCCCGTAGAGGCCCCGTCGGACCATCCCTCGGTGGTTAACCCTAGTTCGTGATATGCACACTCACGGCAATACGTATCCCTAGAGGGCCCCTCAGACCTTCCCTAGGTGAACATACACATATACATCCATAACAACCACGGAAAGCCATAATTCAAATACTAGAACATGCAAACAAATGTAATGTACTTGCCTTTGAGACATCTTCGACGAAACGGAAATGAACAATGACTACGAACATCCCGGAAGGAACACGGTCAATCCTAACGAAGGATTAACACAATTCAGTACTATACGGTAACAATAATCGAATGGAATACTCCCACAACCTCGTTTACAAGTTATAACAACCTACGTTCGATCGATCCGGGCGAGGGTTTACGCAAAATCTCCCCGAATCGACAAACCACGGATTAAACTCGGCGGAATCGGATTGGGAATCACCCAATTACAACAATCGATATGGAATAATACAACGTAACCGAACAATTCTAGTTTAAACGAACGAAATCCGAAAACCCCCCAAAATCGACAAAGTAGGGTTCCAAGTCAAAAGTACCATCAATTGAAGTGGAGAATATGGATTAAGATGGTGATGTACTAAGCTTGAAACACAATAATCGGCCTGTAATAAAACTCTATGGATTACTCTCCACAAATTGCCCCAAAATCACCGGAATCACCCAAAGGATGGGAATATGAGGAAAAATAACGAAAAGGGGGGCTGCTGTCCTATATATAACAGACATAATTAGCAGACGCTAATCATCAAAGATAGCGCGCGCTAACGGGGGTCGCAAACAGTCCAATAGCTGCTTCCCGGTGTCGCTAGCATGCGCTAGACAAGTTTAGCGCGCGCTAAATACTGCTCGATAGCGTGCGCTACAAAGGCTCAGCGCGCGCTACCTGATGCTCAGAATTCAGGATTCCGAGTCCAGGACCCCACTGCCCAGGACGCTGAGAATGCTCACGCACGCTAAAACTACGAGTTAGCGTGCGCTAACTGCACATCGATAGCGCACGCAAGAAATAACGAGTAGCGTGCGCTACCCACACAGAAGTTCAGTACTGCTCAGTCCAATACACTGCTGTAAAAAGGTACGAACTCGAAACGCAACGCAAGGCCAGAAACCAGAGCATAAATACGAAATATTCAAGACGACAAAGCCAAGCTCTGAAATAAAATACAATCCCAACTACCGGGGAATCCGAAATACGACAAGGAAGATAAAGTTCCCCAAACTTATAGAAAATTACAAAATAGCCCAAATGTCCGAAAATCATGATACATAGTCGGATTCACCAAGTAAAACTCACAACATGACTAACTCAACCATATGAACTTATGTAAACAAATAAACAACGAAAATGAATGAGTTTTACGAGAATCGAACGTACATACGGCAAAACATAACATAAAATGGAATTACGTAAAAACATCTCCGAAACTCGTCCAAATGGAAAAACTCCAAGAATAAAGTAGATTCAAAACGTCGAGACGGTTACAAGCGAGTCGATAAAAATAGACATACACCAAAAATAGAAACTGCTACAAATGGAAAGGTACGGATATCACAAGTGGAGCCTGAATCTATTATCCACGAAGTTGTAGAACAAGCTGCCAAATATGTTTTGACTACTAGCCCACGAGACAAACCTTTCTTAAGAGCAAGATACTCCATATCAAAATATCTTTTCTGACTGCACTTGTAACATTTTCCCTTTGACTTTTGTTTTCCTCAGGCTGATGAGCCTTGCTTTTCACCTTGAGGGGTGCCACTTACTTCTAGCCCACTTGCTTCTTCTTCTTCCCCCACTTGGGTTTAGAAGTTGAAGCACCAGTGACCGCAAGAAATTGATACCCTTGTCTGAAGAGATCTTCGGCAGATTAAAGCTATGTCATTAATTCCGCCGAATAAGATTCCCTACAATTCATATTATAGTTTAGGTGGAACTGCTTAAAGATTCTAGGTAAGCTGCTTGGAATGATATCGATGTTAGGAATATGCGCTACTCAGAGGATGAGAAATTGAGAGCATTGTATTTTAATTATGAATATTAAATCAAATAAGGCATTTATTATTTCTATATTATAATAAACGGCACTGTGATTTGATATATAGAATAATAGTTCTTGCTATTGAGAGCAGACATTCCACTCGTTATGGAGATAAAGAGATAGACATTAGAAGTGTTTATGGCATAAATGCTTAACTGGTTTGCAAGTCGATAAAACTTAACCTAGTAATAAGTCTAGCTAAGACTTTTATAACGTGTGATTTGACATGTAAAGTGTCTGTCTTCACTAAGGGTTAGTGGGAGCACACATTATAGGTATGCTAATGGGATTAGTATACTCGCGGTCACATGGATTTCACTCTGTGATTGTCAATGACTGAACCGAAAGGTTTTGATAGGTATACGTGAACCTTTGATTTGAGGTTTAAGTAGAAGATGTGCTTGTGACATTATGTTGGTCATTAGAGTAGTTCGATCCAATCACTAGTTGGTGGGATCAACCTCGGAGTGCAACTTAGTGGGGAAGTAGCAGTCTCTACTGAATACCAAGATAGAATTCTTTCTCCTCTAAGTGATCAGGTAAAATGTCATATGCAGTTAATGGCGAATAAGATCATAATTCTTTGGCTAAAGCACTTAGAGCTAGTTATATTTGATACACGAGAGCTCGGTGATCTGGGTTTGCATTAACAAATACATTGAGTCAACTTACAATACGGTTTGACATTACCGTGATCCTAATACTTGACCGGGGCATATGAATGAAGGGTTTATATGTATACGTTATCCACGACATAATGGTTTTACAATGATTCTATCATTCATTCTAAGTTCGGTTGCGGTGCGGGCCACTAGGCTGTCTAAGCGTTACCCGCATTCCTTGGTTCCTCCCATTGCCAACTGAGACTAACCTGTGGAGTCCCGCACAAGGATATTTGATAGAAAAAGATGTATTTAGTATCTCTTCATTAATATTAGATATTAGATATCTAATTTGATTTAATGGATAAATCGATGCGGTCCTCTGAATTGAAATTAACTACTGGGTGATTAATTTAATTCGTAAATATTTATTTCTTGGAGAAATATAATTATAATATTATATTTGATAAAATTAATTAAGTGGTTAATTAATTAAGTACAAATAAATTTGAGGTAAAACGAAGTGTGCTTAACGGACTAGACATGCGAACATCCGATACATGAACCGAGTGGCTTGGCTCATTTTTCCCATCAACCTTGGCCGCCCCTCTCTCCATCATATTCCATGTGATTTCTTCCCTTTTGTTTGATGTGCTGTGTGGGGTGTGATAGACTTATTTTATGTGTTGAGGACTAACAGATGAGATATCAAAAAATCTCAATACTTGATCTCTTCTTGATCATATAATAAGTAAAGCAAAATACACCTCACATGTAATAAAAACAAAAAAACACATCACTTGATACACCATTCGTCCGTAGCCATTGAGAGGTGAGGGAGAAAAATAAATTTCACTTTCTTGTTCAGCTTAGAGAGAAAGAAATAAGAAGAGAAGAGTAGGTCACAAGTCCGTATTTTAAAAGTCTAGAGGGGGTGAAGACTTCTAAAACCACTTTGCTGAATTGGCTGGTATAAGAAACTCAGTTGTTATATATGCAACTAGGTGAACTTAGCTGATCTTGCTGAAATCCCAGTGAGGTACAGCTCATAAGTCAGCTGATAAATATTATGTTGAAAACTTAGCTGACTTTTAATGCAACAATTAAAGATGAATGCAGTTGTTAAGTATGATGCTTAAAACAGTAAACAACACAGCACTTATAGTGGTCCCAAGGGTGGGGTAATCCTCTACTACTCTACTTTGATCCAATCCTCTTGGATATAAATTCACTATAACTTTCAATGATTTACAATAGCTTTCAACTAGTGAAAACCCGTGGCTGTTGTAACTCCTTGCCTTTGGTTGCCTGTCACCTTTTGATCGAGAACCCGTAGATGCCTCAACAACTCTCAAGTTATCTATCACCTTCTAATCAAGAACCCGTGGATGCCTTACAACCTTTTAATTTCAAGAACCTCATCCAAGAAAGTACCCCGTACTCAAAACTTCAAGACACTAGTGTTTGTCTTCTCCAGCTTCTAATAGTTTCTCGGTATTTGATTCTTATGATCTTTGAACTTCAAGATGCTATAGTTGTAGCTTGTATTGCTTTTGATTGCTTTGATTGCTTGTAAGTGTAAATCGCATTATACTTCAGCTCATCAATTCTTCAGATCTTTATAGTACGATCTTGAGCTTCTTCATAGTCATTGCATCCTGAACAAATCAGTCTGTTGGAGGGGGACTTCTTTGTTTAACATTTTATCTCCCGGAATGGCTTGTTGCTTTCTTTAAATCTGCCCGTTTGAAGATCTATAGTTGTTCGTGTTGTTCTCTTTGATTTCTAAAATAGGAAGTCTTTAGAGCGCGAATCTCAAGGTATATTTTATTCCTTAACTTGCGGGAATCATTCAATTTGTCTCCTTGGCTTTATTTACGTCTGCATATTATTTGCTGTCTTTGTTGACTTTCAACGTTTTCTAACGTGGACATAGCTTATTAATACTTGCTGAATTTTGCCCAAGTATTTTGACGTCTATACTTAGCTGAAGTTCTGTCTTTGGTAAACTCAGCTGTCATTCTGTTTTGACCAATCTCAACTGATATTCTGACTTTGACGACACTCAGATGATATGTGATACTCAGCTGATATGCGATAGTCAGCTGATATGCAATACTCAGTTGATATGCGATACTCAACTGATATGCGATATTCAGCTGATATGCGATACTTAGCTGATACTTTGACTTGGAGATACTCGGCTAATATTCTGACTTAGCGATACTCAGCTGAACGGACTTAGCTTGTTTGATCAATCTGTAGTCTAACTTTAAAAAGGCCTATAGAAGGTACTCATTTGGTTCTTCTTTACAATACCAAGTACTTAGAAAATTACAACTGAATTAAACTTTAGAATATAGGGCTGACATCATCAAAATCCTAAATGTCCTCCTAACAAATTCTCCCTTTTTTGATGATGGCAAAACGTAATGATTTGTTCAAATGAAAATGAGTCATCACACAAAAAAATAAAGTTCAGTCTATCTGAGACAACTGGGAATTGTCATTCATGTTGACTTTATATACTTGTCACTTTTGTTTATTACAATACAGTACTTGAATAATTTTTAAACAAAAAAAATACAAGTAAACAATAACAAAAAACTTTAAACATCCAGATCCTTCTTTCTCTTCCTCTGGACTTAGCTGGAGGCAGTGACTTTAAGGGTTTTGCTCCCATGGGTTGTTTCACTACAGGAATCAGCCCATATTTCTTCTTTATAACTATTGAAGTAAACTTTTGGTCTTCAGGAGAAATATATTTGTTATTGATGCATACTTCTCTTATTTTTTTCCTGAAGAGCATTATCATCCAGCTTTCCGTTTATATCTATAGGGGCTTCTTGTGGTTTGAATGATGGAATCATCGGATATGCGTCAAATTTCTCTTCAGCATATTTCTTCAGGATTTCCCACAAGTTCGGCCAGTTGAGCTCCATGTAATCAATGAAAATTTATTGTGGGGGACAGTCAGGATCTTGAAGTATTTCCCAGATGTAATATATCTCTATGAATCGTCTCTTGGTTGTTCCCCACATAGGTACAGCTTCATGTGGTGTAAACCCCTCCTCAAAATACATCTCTTTTCCCTCCCAGATGAGTGATTGGACAATCTCTTTTTTTGTTCTCCTCTTCTTTGCAGGAGGGTCCTGATCCTCAGCTGAGTTTTTTCTTTTGAGATTTTGGGAGCTCGTTCCTGCTTCTGGATAGTGAATGACTGGAGGAGGGGCACTTCTGGTAATCACAGCTAGGGATTGTTTCCATTTGCTTCTCATATCTTCCCCCCTTTTGCCACCATCATTGAGTTATGCCACCTATTCTTCCACCTTGGTCATAAAATCTTGCATACCAAGGGGTAATCTGGGAGCTGGGGAAGATTCCTTCTTGTTGAGCAAGGAGTCTATTTTGCTGTTTAATTCCAGCAGATGTGGTTCGGCTCTTGTGCTTAGAAGTTTTTCAACCGTTTCTTCAACTATCTTCTTGATCAGTTCAGCTAGGGTCTGAGGTAACTGATCAACAGGTGTTTGATGTGAAATTTCAGATGGGTTCTTCGAGGTAGCTGATTTTTCAATATGGGGAGACTTGATCATGAATGTTCTCCCTGTTTGTTTGACTCTTTGTCAGTATTTGATTCTGTAACACCCCAAACTAGGCGGATATTACAGTGCCGTGGACCTCGACTGGGACCCACCAGGCAAATGAAAATTAATGAATTAAATAATATAATTGTAGTACCGAACCACAATATATCATTAATCACTCCGATGAGGAGTTTCATTACAACACACCCAAGATAATACCGAATACATGTATATTTGATATGAAGATAAAATATACAACACTGAATGAAATGAATATCCAAATAGAAGTCTGCAGCGGAAATAAAATAAAGAAAACATGAGTGAATGAAAGGACTGGGGCCCCCTACTAGTATCACTGGAACTCCTCGCCGTCAACGTTCTCTTCCCGTGCCTTAGCCTTGCCATGACCTGAAAACAACAACCCTAAAGAGTTCAATAAACACAATCATGATATAACTTAATTATGAAATGGCGATGAAGAGAGGCATCACAGTATGCCCGTAATGGTATGTGCACGTGCACAAGACGAGTGTCCGGACACACCCGCCCTTGTACCTAATTAGTCTCATGGAGGTACATTACCGTGTGCACAGTCCAATGTGTCAGTGAACCCAACACATGACCATCACGTGCCCGACTAAAAATTCCACACATCCCCACCCGGCCACGCAATATGAACCCAGAAGGTCATATAGACAAGAAATGACCATGAAGAATATTAATGAATAACAATCCGACAAAGTCAAGAATGACTCACCGAGATGAAATGATAGTGAAATGAATTATAGCTCAATGAAATGATTGGAACCGTCGTTCCTCGTGAATGAAGTGATTAATTGACAATTACAAGTCCCAATACGGTTAATACATTATGAATGAATTATGATTATGAATGAACAACAACAAAAAGAATGAATATCCTTTTAACCGAGTAAGAATTAACTTACACAACCGGTGAAGAATGTCCTTCCTCGAACAACGTCCAAAAAGGGATGTCGGTCGCTCGCACAACCTTGAATGACAATTACCAACAAATGCTCAATATACGTATCAAACACGATTATAACCAACTCAAACGTCGATACAACAATATCCAAACTCATAGAGGCATTCTAGCGAACACTTAGCAACCACACATCCTTAGATAATATTCAATCCCGAATATATCGAAACCAATTCCAAAATGAGTATTTCAAACCATCAAAACACTTTCAATGATATCAATAATCCCATAGGAATCCACAAAATGAATTAACGACAACATCTAATCGAAAACCCCCAAATATCAAAGTCAACTCCAAGGTGTTCTTGAATCAAACCTCAACAATTCATGAAATCCAAAATATACACTGAATAATCTGTAGGAAAACATTTATCCAAGGTAGATAATCCATATATAACATATTCCAACAACAATCCAAGCTTACACGAACAAATCAGAAGGAAAAACCCAAAATCCGAAATTCTAGATCCAAGAAGATTATTACCTTGATTTGATGTGATGGGGATGATGAAATGATGATTAATCCAAATGATAAGGTTGAAGGTAATGATTGATGATTGCACCTCGAAGAACACTCTCCAAATTGTCCAAAACCGCCCGGAATCGCCCCAAAACGAAGTGAGAAATGAAAATGACGAAGAAAGGGCTGAACTGTCCTATTTATAGTAATCCCATTTTAGCGCGCGCTAGCCCCAGTTCTTAGCGTACGCTAACGGGTGTTTTGGATAGTCCAGTACCCACTGTCCGAAAACGGTAGCATGCACTACGTACCTTTTGTAGCATGCGCTACGGCTGTACACTTAGCGTGCGCTAACCCCAATATGTTAGCGTGCGCTAACGAATTATCTGATGCCCAGTGATGGAGTCCAGAACCCTCTGTCCTCTGATCTGTTCGCGATAGCGTGCGCTACATTCAATATTTAGCGTGCGCTACTACACCATTTGTATACGCTAAAAACCACTCATAGCGTGCACTATGAATTAATCCCATTCAGTCCAGTAGCCACTGGACTCAACCTGATCCGACCTTAGGGCACGCTACACCGACTACATAGTGTGCGCTACTCCGGCCTACTAGCGCGCGCTACTTACCATTCGTAGCGTGCGTTACTTACAACCCAACTGCAGTCCAGTGCCTTCTAAACTACCTGCTTGAACTACGCTACCGTGTGCTAGTGTTGAGAGGTAGCGTGCGCTACCCGTACTCAATTAGCGCACGCTAAAGAGAGTACGTAGCGTGTGCTACTCCTCACACACAGCACACTATGAAGATGACAACGGTGATAAACACGGCACGAAACTCCATCTAGATTGATGATGAATAACGATTGATACACGATACAATTACTCTGAACGGTGAAAACAGTGATTGAATATGAGTGACAAACGATCATTAATGAGTGAAAATTACTAAGTGACAATTACTGAACGATAATGACTGAATGATAATGACTGAATGATAATGACTGAATTACAACCGGGTATTACATACACCCCCCTTAAAAGAGTTTCATCCCCGAAACTAAGGGTCAAACAACTCGGGATGGTCTCCCGCATACCATCCTCGGTTTCCCAAGTAGCCTCTTCGACTCCGTGTCTAGACCACTGAATTTTAACCAAAGGAATCGTCTTGTTCCTCAACTGTTTGATTCGCCGCTCTAAGATTCGTATAGGATGCTCCTAATATGAATGATCATCGGCGATTTCGATTTCGTCTAACTGAAGTATGTGACTCGGGTCGACAACATACTTCCGTAACTGAGAGACGTGAAACACATTATGAATTCGGCTCAACGCCGGAGGTAGGGCCAATCGATAAGCTAACTCGCCTACTCGATCCAAAATCTCAAACGGTCCAATGAATCTCGGACTCAACTTCCCCCTCTTCCCAATACAGAAGATACCACGACTCGGGCATACCTTGACCAAAACATGGTCACCTGTCTCGAACTCTAATGGCCGACGATGGTTATCTGCATAAGATTTGTGTCGACTCTGAGCGGTCAACAAACGACTCCTGATCAAAGCTACCTTCTCACGGGCGGCTATAAGCATATCGGGCTCGGTGCCGATTGATTCTGATAAGTCATCCCAACACAAAGGAGATCTACAACGACGACCGTACAAGGCCACGTAAGGTGCCATATTAATCGAAGAATGCCAACTATTATTGTACGTAAACTCGATCAACAGTAGTTGGGCTTCCCAATCATCTTTCCAATCGAGAACACATGCCCTCAACATTTCCTCTAAAGTCTGAATAGTCCTCTCTGATTGTCCGCCGGACTGAGGATGAAAAGCTGTACTGAGATTAAGCTGTGTTCCCATAGCACGGTGAACTGATTTCCAAAAATGAGACACGAATCGTCCGTTATGATCGGAAACGATACTTTTAGGAGTACCGTGCAGTCTCACTATCTCTTTGATAAACAACTGGACACGTCTCTCGGGACCCCACGTATCCTTAATCTCAAGGAAATGAGATGATTTAGTTAAGCGGTCCACAATTACACAGATTGTATTCATGCCACGATGACTCGTCGGCAAACTCGTGATGAAGTCCATTGAAATATCTTCCCACTTCCACTCTGGAATAGAGAGAGGTTTCAGCATACCCTCCGGTCGCTGATGTTCTATCTTGACTTGCTGACAGGTCAAACATCTCGAAACAAATTCCACAACTTCTCGCTTCATATTACTCCACCAGTAATTTTGTTTCAAGTCTTTGTACATCTTGCTAGACCCCGGATGGATGGAATAAGGGGTAGTATGAGCTTCTCTCAAAATCGAGATTTTCAACTCGTCATTCGCCGGTACGCACAACTGATTCTTAAATCGCAAAAGTCCATCCTCGTAGACCACAAATCCAGGGACTTTCCCCTGAGTCACATCATCGCGAATGCGTAACAAAAGTGGGTCCGAACCCTGATTCTCCCTTATCACCTCTCAAGTGGCGAAGAAATCTCTAACGTACAAAGTTGCCCTTGTACTCGCTGTAACCAGACCTCGATCTCGAGTCTCAGAAATTCCTGCTGAAGTTCCTTCTGAACTGATAATCGAGCAAGCATCTGCTCTTGAACGGACTTACGACTCAAGGCGTCGGTGACAACGTTCGCCTTGCCCGGGTGGTAAAGTATCTCAATATCATAATCTTTGATTAGTTCCAACCACCGTCTCTGTCGCATATTTAACTCCTTCTGAGTAAATATATACTTTAAACTCTTATGATCGGTGAATATCTAACATGTAATGCCATAAAGATAATGACGCCAAATCTTCAATGCGAAAACCACGGCTGCTAGCTCAGGTCGTGAGTCGGATAATTAACCTCATAAGGTCTCAACTGTCGTGAAGCATAAGCAATAACTTTACCGTTCTGCATTAGTACACATCCGAGACCCTGTCCGGACGCATCACTATAAACCACAAATCCTTCCGTCCCTTGCGGTAAAGAAAGGACAGGTGCTGAAATTAACCGGCTCTTGAGTTCCTCAAAACTCTGTTGACACGCGTCGGACCACGTTGATTTCTTATCCTTTCGTAAAAGGTTCGTCATGGGTTGAGCGATTTTATAAAATCCTTCCACAAATCGCCGATAATAACCAGCCAATCTGAGGAAACTTCGGATTTCCTTAACATTCTTCGAAGGTAGCCAGTCACGGATAGCCTCCGTCTTTTGAGGGTCGACGCGAACTCCGTCTGATGAAATTACATGTCCGAGAAACGTCGCTTCGGACATCCAGAACTCACATTTGGAAAACTTTCCAAAAAGTTGCTCTCGTCTCAACACGTCGAGCACCTGATGAAGGTGAAACTCATGTTCCTCCCGGTCAAGAGAATAAATTAAAATGTCATCAATAAAGACAACCACGAACTGATCCAAATAGTCGATGAAAACCCGATTCATTAACTCCATGAATACCGCAGGTGCATTAGTTAACCCAAACGGCATAACCACAAACTCATAATGACCATAGCGTGTTCGGAACGCCGTCCTTGCGATATCCGACTCTCGAATTCGCAACTGATGATATCCAGATCTTAAGTCGATCTTGGAAAATACTGAAGCTCCCTGAAGTTGATCCAAAAGATCATCGATATGGGGTAGAGGATATTTATTCTTGATCGTCACCCAGTTCAATTCCCGGTAATCAATACACAAGCGGAACGAACCATCCTTCTTCTTGACAAATAACACTGGTGCTCCCCACGGGGACGCACTCGGTCGAATATAACCCTTCTCGGTCAAATTCTCTAATTGATTCCTCAACTCTTGCATTTCGGTCGGGGCCATCCGGTATGGTGCCTTCGATATTGGGGACGTATTGGGCTCCAACTCAATCGTGAATTCCACATCTCTCTGTGGAGGCAAACCAGATAACTCGTCTGGAAATACATCGGCATATTCTCTCACTATAGGAATATCCATCAACATTACTGATGGTTTCTCAGTCTTGATCATATAGCACCAATAACCGACACACCCCTGATTGAGTAATCTCACTGCTTTCATCAAGTTGATGACTCTCCTGCAATGTACCGGGATTCCCTCCCTGAAATACACATTCGACCCCATCGTCTGAAATGATAGTGACCATACGCTTACGGACACTAATGACGGCATCGTGACGATCCATCCAATCAATACCCAAGATGACGTCGTCTCTCGGTAAATCCACCACGATTAGGTCTGCTAACCAATCACAGCCATGAAGCGGAATCGGACAATCCTTAATCTCACGATTCCCGATAATTCTTCTACCATCAGGTAGACCAATGACATAAGGCTCACAACTAGTAGCACTACCCAAACGTAGTCTACTCAAACATGACTCGGAAATGAATGAATGCGATGCACCAGTATCAAAAAGGGTACACATAGGTTGAGATAGAATATCGAGTGTGCCTGAGATCATCTGGGCCTCTGGATCGTCGGTCTTCTTCATCTCATAAATTCGGGGCTTGCCGGCCCCCGAACCGGACGCTCCCGTCTGATAGCTCTTGGCTCCACCTTTATTTGCTCCTGTCGTCTTGAACGACGCAGACTGAGTGGCCTGATTCTGCACCGCTGAATGTCTCGGGGCCTGAGATGACGCCGGAGTAGGTTTAGAGTCTCTTTGGCAAAAATGGGCCTTATGCCCAGCAATCCCACAGTTATGGCATGTGACAGTCTGCCTCGGACACTTGGTGCTGAAATGACCCTGTTCTTCATAGTTGAAACAGGTGATGGCCGAACTGTCCGCTCGTGACTGAGATTCCGCGGGTCTAGGCACCATAGGAGGTTGCCCAGAAAAAGTGGAGCCCGCACGTGGTTTCTTGAAAGTGGCCGGACTGCCGTCAGACTGATTACGATTCTTAGACTTCTTGCCAGCAGATGAAGGTTGTTTCTTAGCAATTTCCTTAGCAGTAAGCTCATAAGTAAGAGCTTTCTCAATGAATTCGGCCAGGGTGGTGCAATTGTGATTAAGCAACTGCATCCGCATACGAGGCTTCAACCTCTTGCTGAAGTATTTGATCTTGTCCGCCTCGGAGTGAATAATGGACGAGGCGAACGGAAGTAGCTCCTGAAATTTCTCGGCGATGGCGAGAACATCATCATCCGCTGAGAGGTCGGGAGTGAGTAATTCTGAAAACTTGGCCTCCCTGAGTGGGGCCGGATAATACCTCTCCATCATAAGAGTCCTGAATTGATCCCATGTACAAGATCCGTCGGTGGGCTTCAACGACAACCACCATGAATGTGCGCCCTTACCCAGATAGTAAGCCGCAACTGAAACTTTGTGTCCCTCAGGACAGTCAACCATAGCAAATAGTTTCTCGAAATGTTCAAGCCAGTGAATGATATCCGTCGGCTCAAATGATCCTTCGAAGGTAGGTGGCCTCTGGCGAGAGATATCGCCAATGATACTGCTCACACCCCTCTCTTGCCTCTGAGGTGGCGGCGGAGGAGCCTGCTGATTTTGAGTAGTTGAGTTATGCATTGTCTCGATTAGTTGTGCCATTTGAGTCATTTGGGCCATCATGCCCTACATAAAAGCAAGTGGATCAACCCGAACACCTTCTGACTGAGCTGTGTCCCGGGTACGACTCCCTGATAGTGAATGATTATGTTTAGGTGAATGAGTGGCAGCATCACTGCTCGATGAGTTAGCATTATTCCTAGCATTAGCGCGTGTATTCACACGAGCTCTCGGGTTTTGGCCCGCACCACGGCCTCTTCCCCCGTGTCCTCTGCCAGCTCTTTCCATACTGAAGTGGAAATTCATATGATGATTATATATCTCGCATGAATATCACATTATGATTGCGTTATGAAATGATGAAAAGGAGCATACGCGCTCAAACACAATGATTACATGAATGATCAACTGAAGTGACGTGATTATCTGATGAAATTCTTAAAATGATTATCTTGAACAAGTTAACAAGATTAATGATATGATCCTCAAGATCAACAACTGAACAATGAAATAAACTGAGTGATTAATGAATTAACATGATCGACTTGATCAAAAATGAAAATGATGAAAGAGGATTGTTGACTGTTGAATGATGAATGAGTGATTCTATCGCCAGAAATTATACCATGGCGTCAGAAATCTTACTGTTCTTTGGTCTGAGGGGCTCGGCTCTTGCACAGGTCACACGTGATGCGAAAGTCCAATGATACTAGTCTGATGGACGATGATTTAAAATGAGACATGACTCGGAAGGTAGTATTCAAAACCACGCTCCGATACCAACTCTGTAACACCCCAAACTAGGCGGATATGACAGTGCCATGGACCCCGAATGGGACCCACCAGGCAAATGAAAATTACTGAATTAAATAATATAATTGTAGTACCGAACCACAATATATCATTAATCACTCCGATGAGGAGTTTCATTACAACACACCCAAGATAATACCGAATACATGTATATTTTATATGAAGATAAAATATACAACACTGAATGAAATGAATAATCAAATGGAAGTCTGTAGCGGAAATAAAATAAAGAAAACACGAGTGAATGAAAGGACTGGGCCCCCCTACTAGTATCACTGGAACTCCTCGCCGTCAACGTTCTCTTCCCGTGCCTTAGCCTTTCCATGACCTGAAAACAACATCCCCAACGGGCCGGGCCATACGTAACAACAATCCTCAAGAGTTCAATAAACACAATCATGATATAACTTAATTATGAAATGACGCTGAAGAGAGGCATCACAGTATGCCCGTAATGGTATGTGCACCTGCACAAGACGAGTGTCCGGACACACCCGCCCTTGTACCTAATTAGTCTCACGGAGGTATATTACCGTGTGCACAGTCCAATGTGTCGGTGAACCCAACACATGACCATCACGTGCCCGACTAAAAATTCCACACATCCCCACCCGGCCATGCAATATGAACCCAGAAGGTCACATAGACAAGAAATGACCATGAATAATATTAATGAATAACAATCCGACAAAGTCAAGAATGACTCACCGAGATGAAATGATAGTGAAATGAATTATAGCTCAATGAAATGATTGGAACCATCGTTCCTCGTGAATGAAGTTATTAATTGACAATTACAAATCCCAATACGGTTAATACGTCATGAATGAATTATGATTATGAATGAACAACAACAAAAGGAATGAATATCCTTTTAACCGAGTAAGAATTAACTTACACAACCGGTGAAGAATGTCCTTCCTCGAACAACGTCCAAAAAGGGATGTTCGTCGCTCGAACAACCTTGAATGACAATTACCAACAAACGCTCAATATACGTATCAAACACGATTATAACCAACTCAAACGTCGATACAACAATATCCAAACTCATAGAGGCATTCTAGCGAACACTTAGCAACCACACATCCTTAGATAATATCCAATCCCGAATATATCGAAACCAATTCCAAAATGAGTATTTCAAACCATCAAAACACTTTCAATGATATCAATAATCCCATAGAAATCCACAAAATGAGTTAACGACAACATCTAATTGAAAACCCCCAAATATCAAAGTCAACTCCAAGGTGTTCTTGAATCAAACCTCAACAATTCATGAAATCCGAAATATACACTGAATAATCTGTAGGAAAACATTTATCCAAAGTAGATAATCCATATCTAACATATTCCAACAACAATCCAAGCTTACACAAAGAAATCGGAAGGAAAAACCTAAAATCTGAAATTCTAGATCCAAGAAGATTATTACCTTGATTTGATGTGATGGGGATGATGAAATGATGATTAATCCAAATGATAAGCTTGAAGGTGATGATTGATGATTGCACCTCGAAGAACACTCTCCAAATCGTCCAAAATCGCCCGGAATCGCCCAAAAACAAAGTGAGAAATGAAAATGACGAAGAAAGGGCTGAACTGTCCTATTTATAGTAATCCTAGTTTATCGCGCGCTAGCCCCAGTTCTTAGCGTGCGCTAACGGGTGTTTTGGGTAGTCCAGTACCCACTGTCCGAAAACGGTAGCGTGCGCTACGTACCTTTTGTAGCGTGCGCTATTGCTGTACACTTAGCGTGCGCTAACCCCAATATGTTAGCGTGCGCTAACGAATTATCTGATGCCCAGTGATGGAGTCCAGAACCCTCTGTCCTCTGATCTGTTCGCGATAGCGTGCGCTACATTCAATATTTAGCGTGCGCTACTACACCATTTGCGTACGCTAAAAACCACTCATAGCGTGAGCTATGAATTAATCCCATTCAGTCCAGTAGCCACTGGACTCAACCTGATCCGACCTTAGCGCGCGCTACACCGACTGCATAGCGTGCGCTACTCCGGCCTACTAGCGCGCGCTACTTACCATTCGTAGTGTGCACTACTTACAACCCAACTGCAGTCCAGTGCCTTCTAGACTACCTGCTTGAACTACGCTACCGTGCGCTAGTGTTGAGAGGTAGCGTGCGCTACCCGTACTCAATTAGCGCACGCTAAAGAGAGTACGTAGCGTGCGCTACTCCTCACACACAGCACACTATGAAGATGACAACGGTGATAAACACGGCACGAAACTCCATCTAGATTGATGATGAATGACGATTGATACACGATACAATTACTCTGAACGGTGAATACACTGATTGAATATGAGTGACAAATGATCATTAATGAGTGAAAATTACTGAGTGACAATTACTGAACGATAATGACTGAATGATAATGACTGAATGATAATGACTGAATGATAATGACTGAATGATAATGACTGAATGATAATGACTGAATTACAACCGGGTATTACAGATTTAGCAGCTGTCCTTCCTCCATTTTGGTCAAGTCCATCCTGATCCTCATCATGATCAGAGTCATCTTGATCATCTTTCTTTTCTCCCTCATTTTTTTTTCTTGTTCTTGTTAATTTTCTTCAACTTCTTCACCTTTTTCTTTTTCTACTTCTCCAGTTTTTTCTATTTCAACTACAACACTTTTTTTCTTTTTCAATTTCATCTTTCTCATCCTTTTCGTCAAAGTTCTTACCTTGTGCTACCCCTTTCATAATGTATAGAATAAATTGGTTCATATTTGATTTGAAGTTGTTTATGAACCAACTTTTATATAATAACAGACTCATTTCAGTTTCATTACAGAATCAGTTGCTCAGTGTTAGGGGGTAGTCCCGACCACTTCTTTCTGTAAAACCCGTCATTTTCCCTTTCGGTAATTTTTCGTTTTTGGCATTTTTTGATTTCCAGAACTCGCTTGCGAGCGTTTTGACATTTGGATAATGTTTTGTTCTGCGTATTTGGTCATCCGAGTTTGTTTCAGGGCTGTTTTACCCGAATTCGTGTTCTGGGCGACTTTTTCTGTTATTTGGTTCATTTCGTGTGATGGTGGTTTGAAACTATTATTTCATGTTTCCATAAGTCCGTTTAGCGTTGTTAGATGTGTTGTGAACTTTTATTGGTGTTTTGATCAAATATCGTGTTGGATCATTCCATAATATTCCAAAGTTTTGGGTTTTCATTGCGTTCATTCTCTTTTCGGGTCATTTGATGTTACCGTCGTGTTGGGACCGACTTTGTTTGATGTGAATTCACCATACTAGGGTTTGTGATAGTTCATTTAGGCCTTTAAATGGTTGGGATTATGCGTCGATAGATTATATCATGTTTGGAGGTCATTTTTCGTCATTTTTGGGCCCGAATAGTGTGCGCTGCGGCACAAAAAAGAGTCCCCCGCAGCACACACCTTGTGTATTTTGTGCTGGAACCGGCTGTACCGCAGGCTGCGGCACACTCAGTCCGTGTCGAGGCATGCGAAGCTGTTTACCCCTTTTTCAGCGGGTTTGTGAGGGGAGAAGCTCATTTCATCCCCTACCTTTTTCCTCCTCTCCTTGGGAGAATTGTGGGCGATTTCTTTGGCGATTTAGCATCATCAATCTTAGAGATATCATCTTCCTTGAGCTCTTGTTGTTGATTAACATCATCAATCCATGTTCTTCGTCTTTGATTCGAGGTAATCATCTTGTAAACCCTTCCTTTATATTACGTGAATCTTCAATATTCGGGTTGTTCTTCATGAATCGTGTTGTTGTAAATCATCAATCGGTTGTATTGATTATCTCCCTATGATATGATTCGTTCCTCTTGTCGTATTCGGGTTCGAGTGATGTTCTTGATGTTCTTGGGGAAGTATTGAACCCCAAGTGTTCGATCTTTTGTTTCTACGAGTTCTTGTTGGGAATTTCGCATATTTTCCATCCTCCTTGTGATAGACTTCATAGTAATTATGTTGTTCTTGTGTTTTCACCCTAGTTGGAGGATTTGAGGGTTTCCGGTCGAGCTTTCCCGTTGTTTCGCGTGCTTTGGACTTGAGGCGAGTATCTCGTCTATATTCCTTATACCTTGAGAATGTGATTTGTCGTGAAGTTAACATGGACTTGTTAGTGATTGAATATTGAATCGTAACTTACTTTTAAATGATTATGTGATTTCTATGAAAGTAATTACGAACGTAAACTTGAGTTTCATGAAAAATGATAACAACCATTTTATGTTATTTTGTGCTTAAAACGGATACTAGAAATGAGTAATTACCCGAGGAATTGTAGAATCACGTAATACTTGTATTATTCGCTAGTTAGCCTTTTCCCCGAGTGATGGTGTGCTGTGAATGTTGTGCCTTTGTTGAAATTATGATGCGTTAACTTATGTATTACGTGTTTGCGGATGGTGGTGAATATTGCACCTTTGTTGTTGTGTGTCTTCGTGAATTGAGATGTTAACCGGGTAGGGTCCGTTAAGGACTCCGGAGGCGCGTGCTTGCGAGTACAGCCAGATGTTACGTTCTGACCATAAGGTTATAAATTTGGGTAGGTCTGGAGGGGGCTTCGAGAATCGTCACTTACGAGTGCGATGTCATGATAACTTATGGGCATGATTGATTGATGTTATTCGGGTAGGGTCCGTCGAGGCCTCCGGAGGCGCGTGCTTGCGAGTATGGACAGACGTTACGATTTGACCATAAGGTTATCTAATTGGGTAGGTCTGGAGAGGGCTTCGAGAACTGTTACTTGCGAGTACGATGTCAAGATAACTTATGGGTGTGTTTGAGTTTATTTTCGATGAACTAATCCGGGTGGGACCCTTAGGGGCCACGGAGATGATTTGACTGTTGATTTGATACCCCTGAATTGTGAATGTTTGAATCTTGGATCCCGGTTATATTGGTGGATATGGTTTTGCCTTTGAGGTTTGAGTTGAGAATTGTATCAATTACATAATTTTGAAAGGAAACCTTTTGAAAAGGAAAAATATTCATATTTCATGATTTTACATTGAGACCCCCGACGTCTCTAAATAATCTCTTAACATGACTTCTAGAGTAATTCGCATGATTCGTTTTAAATGAAATAATTTTTGAAAGACTTTAGACTCGAGGATCGTGTTACTACCTTGTCGAAAGGTTATTTTCATAACAGTTGTATTCTTGATGTATAATTGTATAGCTTGATTACTCGCTAGTGATTTCCATCGCTAATCCCTCATTGGGGGATTAGGTTATGTTTTTCAGGTATTCTGTTTTGAGGGAGAGTAACCACATGATCGGCTTGGAGGATAATATAAAGCAGTGATACTAGTCACAGTTGTAGTCGATTGTCCGTCAGTGATCTGTCGGTCCGAGTGTTTATTTCTAGTTTCCTTGTTATCCTTAAAAGGATGGACATGTTGTGTAAATTGTGATCGAGTTGTATTTTGGTTTATTAATTGTACTGCTAAGTTGTGTTTTGAGAGACCTAATCGGTCTATGATTTTATGTTTTGGTCGTGTTGACCACGTAGGAGTTGTGTTTTGTAGCTTCTTGCCTGGTAGATCCTTGCGGAAAGGGATCTACGGCGTGTAATATCCCTGAGCGGATTGGGGGTGTTACACTTTCAGCCAATTCCTTTAGAGCATTGAAGATTAGGGACTTCAATCTCTTCCAGTCTTTATAAGCAAAAACAACAGAAAGCTATTGATATGCTTTCTTACCGTTTTGAGTTGTTCTTTGTTGAGATGTAATGGGTTGTTGTTCTTGATGTTGAATCTATAGTGTATGTCAGCTTCCTCAAGGATTTGATCTGTGCATCTTCAGCCTCTTGTGGAATGCTGGGGAGCTCCGGGAGTGGTGCTTTAGGCATGAGATCTTCTTCTTGTTCTTCTACCAAGTCCAACTCGGTTGATTGAGCTGCTGGTACTTCGATGGGGTTATCAACTGGGTTAGACATCAGAGCACGTATCTCAGTTGATGGAACCTCAGTTGTGTCTTCATCTGAGGACTCAGTTGAGTAGTTAGTCCTTTGAATCTTTTGGCTGGAGATTCAGGTAATGTGATGATGGGGTCCTTTTCAGGGGAATTTCTCTTCCTAAAAAATTCAGATAGTGGAAGATTGTCACTATCTTCATCTTCTTCACGCTAAGAAGGTGCAGGTGGTTGTTTTTCAACTAACTTTTCAGGTACAGCTAACTTTTCATCTAAGATGTTGTCTACAGTAAGTTCAGCTGGGGTCAGTTCGGTTGATGAAATCTCAACTGTAGGTAAAGTGGCTGCAACTGATTCCACTTCTTCATCATCAGATTCAGACACCATCTTGTATGAAGATGTGTCTGGTTTTATTTTGCAAGCATATCTTCAGCTCGAGGTTGTTGAGTTGAGAATGCCTTCAACAGCTGGCTCCAAATGTCCAAGGCGCTTGTTGTTATGGAAGTTTTTTGCTCTGTCTTTAGCCTTTCCCGAATGTTCCAGAATCCTGCTTATTTGAGTTCCAAAAGTTAACTTCTGGTTGAATTTCTTATTAATGTTATCACAGCTGGTTTTGTTCACTTTTCTTACTAATTGCCTGAATATATAATCAGGCTAGTTAATTCTTACCGTATATTTTGATGCGAACCTTTGATCAAAGATTTCAGATATGCCCAATACTATTTTGTTGGTCATGTCCATCATGAATATATACTCCTTCTGGATGTCTGATTTCCCTGGTGTTCTTCATCTTGCTTGGCTGTTCTGGCAATTTAACCCACTGCCATATATCCAGGTGATTCTGTTTGAGAGCCTCCATTGTTATTCCATGGTTCTTCAATCCGAAGGCGTCAGCTACAGTTTGTTTATTGATGATAATGTATTCCCCAAATATGAATCTTTAAATGCCCTGTTCAGTTACTTTGGCTTCCTTAAAACAGATAATTGCTTCTTTGTAAAGATTGGAGGGATTGATACATAGGTAATGGTAGATACCATTTTTCTTCATCTTCAGTATCAGGTCAGCCATTTGGAGTGTTGTTGAACTCTATAAGTCCGAGGAAATCTACCACAATGCTGAATATAATATGTTCCTTCATAACTCTCAGATTGATATTTTTGAAGTAGGTTGCGGAATCTGCAGATAGAAAATATTTTTAGTGTAGAGAATAGTTCGAATTTTTGCTGTCGAAAGATTAGGGTTCTTGCTTGAAGATTTATGAAAATGATAAGTTTTTTGTCAGTTGATTTCAATTGCTTTAAAAAGTCAATTTTGAAGTCAGCTTTAAAAACATAATTAATTCTGAAATGTCGGTTTGTATTTTCAGGGGATGTGTGATAGTGATATGAGAATGTGGTGTATGTGGATGCCTTTACGGATGTTATTGGGATCATATCTAAGACATGATTTTAAATACAGTTGTCTCTATTTTATACATAGCCCATCCAAGGTTATGGATGCCTTTGGGGATGTTATTTTCTTAGCTTGTCTATTATTCAGTTGTGTGAGTTTTGAAAGCTCAATTTTAGTATGAGTGAGTTCAGCTGATTTTCATTGTTTAGGATTGTTAGTCTATCTATTTCAGCAATGGCTATGTTATTTTCATCCTGACTGGTTTTGAAGTTAGCTGAATCTTGGCTGAGCTTGTCTAAATCATATTTCAGTTGTACTTTCTCATTTCTCAGTATTCTCAGCTGACACATCTAGGTGTGCTATTTTTAAGGTTTCGAAGTCAATTATTAATTGATCGAGATACTTATGCAAATCAAGATCTTTAGATAGATCTGAACTAAAATATTCTAAAGTTTGAGGTTTAGATGATACTTCTTCATCAATATTGGCCATTGGACAGTTGTAGTCATCTGATCCTCTCCAATATGATCCTCCTGGTCCACTAATGTCTCCTATATTTCTTTGGCATTTTTGCACTTTTTGATTCTTACCATGGTGTCTTTATCAAGAGTTTCATATAGAATATCTCTGGCCCAGTTGTTAAGGTTGGCCAGCTTCCTTTCCTCATTGTTCAGCTCTGATCTGGTCTTGGGAATCTACCTCGGTTTCCAAGATGCGATTTCCTCATCAGAGTTATCCTTCAGGTGGGTAAAAGGACCTTCTTAATGTTCCACTTGTCATCATCGATGGATGATAAATGTGCCTGCTTTCTTATCTTCCATAGATTATAATCATCAACAGAGAAAACAGAAAGTATAGAGTGCAAGTGTTCCATCTTGATGTGAGAGACTGATAAAATATATGTTAGTATATGGATCTGGTTCAGTGATTTTGAACCAACCGTACCGATACCACTTGTAGGTCACAAGTACGTATATTAAAAGTCTAGGGGGTGAATAGACTTACAAAATAACTTTTCTCAATTGGTTGGTTTAAGAAACTCAGCTGTTATATATGCAGCTAGGCGAACTTAGATGATCTTGCTGAAATCTCAGCGGGGTACAACTCAGAAGTCAGCAGTTAAGTATGATGCTTAAAATAGTAAACAACACAGCACTTATAGTGGTTTCAGAGGTGGGTTAATCGTATACTAGTCCACTTCGCTCCAATCCTCTTGGACATAAATTCACTATAACTTTCAACGATTATAATGAATCTAGTTACAACAGTTTTCAACTAGCGAAAACCTGTGGCTGTTGTAACTCCTTCCCTTTGGTTGCCTGTCACCTTTTTTGATTGAAAACTCATGGATGCCTCAATAACTCTCAATTTTCTATCACCTTTC
Source organism: Orobanche coerulescens (assembly GCA_033398695.1). Lineage (NCBI taxonomy): Eukaryota > Viridiplantae > Streptophyta > Magnoliopsida > Lamiales > Orobanchaceae > Orobanche > Orobanche coerulescens. The sequence goes on from CM065801.1 coordinate 117,545,828, forward strand.
AATCAAGAACCCGCGGTTGCCTTACAACCTTTTACTTTCAAAAACCTCGTCCAAGAAAGTACCCCGTACTCAAAACTTTAAGACGTGAGTGTTTGTCTTCTCCTACTTCTAAGAGCTTCCCAGTATTTGATTCTTATGATTATTGATCTTCAAGATGCTATAGTTATAGCTTGTATTGATTTTGATTGCTTGTAAGTGTAAATCACATCTTACTTCAGCTCATCAGTTCTTCAGACATTTATAGTACGGTCTTGAGCTTCTTCATAGCCATTGCATACTTAAAAAATTGATTCGTTGGAGAGGGACTTCTTTGTTTAACATTTTATCTCTTTCCATGCGGCTTGTCGCTTTCTCTAAATCTTCTCGTTTGAAGATATACAGTTGTTCTCGCCGTTTTCTTTCTTTTTTATAATAGGAAGTCTTCAGGCGCGAATCTCAAGGAATATTTTATTCCTTAACTTGCGGGAATCATCCACTTTGTCTCATTGTCTTTATTAACGTCTGTCTATGATTTGCCGTCTTTGTTGACTTTTCAAAATTTACTGACCTAGACATAGCTGATTAATACTTGTTGAATTTTGTCCAAGTATTTTGACGTCCATACTTAGCTGAAGTCTGTCTTGGATAAGCTTAGTTGTCATTCTGCCTAAACCAATCTCAGTTGATATTCTTACTTTGACTATACTCAGCTGATATTTGACACTCAACTAATATGCGATACTCAGCTTATATGTGATACTCAGCTCATATGTGATACTTAGTTGATATTCGATACTTAGCTAATATTTTGACTTGGTGATACTCAACTGATATTCTGACATAGTGATACTCTGCTGAATGGACTTGACCTGTTTGATCAATCCTTAGTCTAACTTCAAAAAAGCCTACAGAAGATACTCATTTGGTTCTTCTTTTCAATGCCAAGTGTTGCTACCCAAAATATTATCCGGAGATAGATATTGCTGGAATGGATGGGCAGCAAACAAATTGCGAGAGCACGTCCGTGGGAAAGTGAATTACACAAGATTTGCCGGGTTTGTTAGGCCCGAGCTTGAATGCTCTCGCGAGATGTTATTAATACGAATACGTTGGGTACAAATATTAATGTAAGAATGCAATTACAATGAGTGTAAAAGATCCTAGTTATCTAGCTCTTGAGTGCTTGCCGGAAGAACTAGAGTTGCTCTGAGTTCTTGCTCTCGTTTCTGCCAACCGTATTAGGATTAAGAGGTTTCGAGAGTGGGAGAGAGATGTCCGAAGTGTATAGCGTTGCCAAGAATGAAAAAGCAGAGAGCCAGCCGTGAAGTAGCGATCAGCAGCCCCTCTTCTAAGTGCAGGATGCCTTCTATTTATAGGAGCTGGGATGTCCCTTACTGGCGGGCGATCGCCTTTCCTGTATTATAATAAGGGGGCGATCGTCTGTAGCACATGGGTTGGTTGCCTTAAAGTCCGCGGCGGCTGCTGGTAGCCAGCTGTGCAAGCCAATGAGGAGCTTGCACGCATCCTGAGTCGCTGCCCCGGGAGGTCCCACTTTGCACCTTTCGGCGGGTCTGTCGGTAGGTGAGATTGGTGACAGGCTGTGGTCAATGATCCATGTTCTGCGGCACCTTTTCCGGATTTGCATGTAGGTATCTATCCCGAGCTTCGGCCTTCGCCGACTAGACGGATACTGGATTCGCGTGGCATGAGGCGGTCGTCCTTGTCCGAGCACGAGAGTCGATCGCTAGCTGCCAAGAGACGATCGCCTTAGATGTCGATCGCTCGACACTTGGGTTTGATCTGGGATATCCGATCGATAAGTCTGCCTTGGTCTATTTGACTCTGGTTCGATTGCTCGGTGTCTGTGTCGATTGCCTGTTGAGATGTATAATTCTGGACACAATAATTGCCCCTAAGCTTGCTCCGATGTTGAAGACATGGGTGAGGTGGTTCCACTGGCGATCGTTTTAAGATAATGACGGGAGAACCGATCGTTGGGCGTGCTATCTTCGGTCTTGTACTTGAACTATAGGGAGTTTCTTCAATTTTGTCGATCCCTCGTGGAAAGCTGATTATTTCGTCGTTGAGGAACCGTGCACAGTCGCGGAGTTCGATGGACCGACCTCCATGACCGTGTCTTATGCGCGAGCGACATTCCAACTGTAGGTTTGTCTCGTGACTCATTTTATTGTGAGGGTCCTCTGTTAGGCTGCGTCCGCCTCGTATTTAAACGAAGGGCGTGCGGTCTCAGTCTAGAGGAGTCCTTGTGCGGGGTGTCGTCGGATTAATCGACTCCACGTCCGCGGCTTGTTAGCACTTTTATAACTCGGATTGTCATGTTAGATGGCAATCCTCGACGGTATATGTTGTGACGGGGGTAGGGACGCGTCGCCTTGTCCGGGTCCACCAAGTTAGATGATGAACCTTTGAGGGCGGGCGAGAATATCCACTGATTTGTTTGGAGGGTCCTTCAGCTACGCCCGCCTCGTATTTAAACAAAGGGCGAGCGATCGCAGCCCAAAGGAACCTTGCATGGCTGAAGCAGTCGGTTCCATCGACCACCAGGACCATGACTGCACTCTTATACCTCAGATCGTCATGTTAGATGTCGACCCTCGACGGTATACATTGTGATGGGGGAGGCGATCTCGTACCTAGGTCCATCATGTTAGATGATGAGCTTTAGAGGGCAAGCGAGTCCTCCATTTTTGGGAGATGTTGTTTGATTCTGGCGATCGGGTTGGAAGACTGATGATCGTCGTTCATCCGCCGATCGCGTTACTCATAGGTGGTAAAGTAACCTTTGCCTGGCCAAAAAGTCTGCAGCCTTAGCGCGGAATATCGCGTAGGTCGGGGGGATGTCCTTCGTAAGATGCCTGAACATAGGCGAAAGACCATCGAATCCCCCTAGGACCGAGTAGAGGGCAATCTCGTCGCTTACGGGCTCGCCGTTGAGGATTATCTCATATACCCGGTCGATATAGTCTGCATCGGACTCGTCTTACCCTTGCTTGATTTTCATCATCCGGTGGGGACCTTCGGGTCGAGTGACCTTGGCGGCGAAGTACGACGTGAAGTCGTTCGCCAGTTGTTCAAAGGAGTTGATGGATCATGGTGGCAATGAAACGTACCACCTATGGGCGAGGTCGCCCAACGTTAGCGGGAACATTCGGCATCTGGTCGCGTCTGATCCCTACATCAGGTCATGTAGATCCGAAACTTGCTCAGGTGAGTCTTGGGCTCCGACCTCCCCTCGTACAAAGGTGTTTGAGGAGGAGTGATCCTTGGCTGCACGGGGGCGAGCTCGATGTGGACCGCGAGTGGCTCGCTCGGCCCGGCGATCTTTCTCTTGGCACCTGCCCCAGATTCCAGGAGTACCTTCATGTCATCGAGCTGGCGTTGCATGGCGGCCATCGCCGCGGCCTGGCTACTCGCGGCTAGGTGCTCGGAGCGGGAGCCAAGGCGATCATGTACCGATCTCCTGGCTTCGCGGTTGGCGATGAGGTCGTCGCCGTCGATCTTGGTTCTTCGGCGAGGAGCCAGATGGTCGGCCTGCCTTCTGGGAGTTGGGTATGTCGAACTTCTGGTGACGGATTTGGGCTCCGTCGTCTCATGGCTGGGGCCATAATGCCTCGGTCGCCAAGATGGGTCGCTGCCTAGGCGGCTGAAAATGGAACCGTCCCACCTCGCGAGTGCTTCTGCTCGTGAGTCGGGGCTTCCTGACGATCGCTCGTCAAGTAACCCCTTGAGCTTCCGCTTGCCCGCGCGGCGGACGGCCGATGAGGTAATTGCGGGCGCGTCGAATGCTCTCCGTCGCTCCCTTAGGATGGCCATAGCCTCCTCGATTTGTTCCGCTGATTGGAACTGGTCGAGCGAAAGGATGGGGCCACCCCTTGGGTGCGGGTTCGAGAGTCTCGCGTTGCCGTGGTTGCCCTCCGCTGTAGGTTGGGCTCGGATTGAGTCGTAATAAGGCGTCCGGCGGATCGGAGAGTGGCTTTCTTTGATGTCGAGGCAGACGTCATTATTCCGAAGGTTTTTCTTTGAAGAACTGTGAGTGTTTCTTCAAGTATATGCCCTGGAGAACAGTGAGTGTTCTTCGAGACGGTCGGAATAAAAATGAAGGTTAAGATCCCCTTCCTCTAGCGCAAATTGTTGCTACCCAAAATATTATCCGGAGATAGATATTGCTGGAATGGATGGGCAGCAAACAAATTGCGAGAGCATGTCCGTGGGAAAGTGAATAACACAAGATTTTCCGGGTTTGTTAGGCCCGGGCTTGAATGCTCTCGCGAGATGTTATTAATACGAATACATTGGGTATAAATATTAATGTAAGAATGCAATTACAATGAGTGTAAAAGATCCTAGTTATCTAGCTCTTGAGTGCTTGCTGGAAGAACTAGAGTTGCTCTGAGTTCTTGCTCTCGTTTCTGCCGACCGTCTTAGGATTAAGAGGTTTCGAGAGTGAGAGAGAGATGTCCGAAGTGTATAGCGTTGCCAAGAATGAAAAAGCAGAGAGCTAGTCGTGAAGTAGCGATCAGCAGCCCCTCTTCCAAGTGCAGGATGCCTTCTATTTATAGGAGGAGCTGGGATGTCCCTTACTGGCCGACGATCGCCTTTCCTGTATTATAATAAGGGGGCGATCGTCTGTAGCACATGGGTTGGTTGCCTTAAAGTTCGTGGTTGCTGCTGGCAGCCAGCTGTGCGAGACAATGAGGAGCTTGCACGCATCCTGAGTCGCTGCCCCGGGAGGTCCCACTTTGCACCTTTCGGTGGGTCTGTCGGTAGGTGAGATTGGTGACAGGCTGTGGTCAATGATCCATGTTCTGCAGCGCCTTTTCCGGATCTGCATGTGGGTCTCTATCCCGAGCTTCGGCCTTCGCCGACTAGACGGATGCTGGATTCGCGTGGCATGAGGTGGTCGTACTTGGCCGGGCACCAGAGTCGATCGCCAGGTGCCAAGAGACGATCGCCTTAGATGTCGATCGCTCGGCACTTGGGTTTGATCTGGGATCTCCGATCGGCAAGTCTGCCTTGGTCTACTTGACTCTGGTTCGGTCGCCCGGTCTCTGTGCCGATCGCCTGTTGAGATGTATAATTCTCGACACAACACCAAGTACTTAGAATATTACATTTGAATTAAACTATATAATACATGGATGACATCATCAAAATCCTAAATGTATTTCTAACAAAAAGAAGAGAGAAAAATTTCTATATTAATTTCGAGTCGTATTCTTAGGGAATGAATTAATATCAATTTTTATTGATTAATGTTCGCCACGTGGTAACATAGAGACACTCGGCATCTTCAGTGTTGGATCATTCGTCAAGCCTAAATGAATTAGATTCGTATCAGTGTTGGTGACACGAAGAGGAACGAAGGTTTTCATTGCTCGGGAACTTTGCAAAGCTTGGCTCGATTTTTTCTTCAAGATAAAATTATCCAAAGACTATGAGGGTATGTCTTCTTTAATTTTATCTTCATCTATTTATGTTCGATATAGAATGCTTGATCGATCTTCTTAGGGGTTTGGTGTCCGGTTTGACCGATTTTATTTTTTCCACCATGTGATTTGATTTTTAATTACTGAATCCCAACAGTGGTATCAGAGCAGTTTTATGTAATCATATATACAATATTTGCCTTTAAAATACTCAGATTATATGATCTTATGATTTAGAATCATGTTTGTTTTAATCATTAATGTTTAATTGTTCCTCTAAAAATTTATTTTCGTGATTTTTTGTCATAATATAAATCTATTTTTCTTTTGAAAAACTGATTTATATGTGTAATGTAAGAAATTAGAAAAATATTATTTTTAGATTCGGAACGAAAAGACGAGCAAAAAAACTGGACGGACCCGGCAGCTCGCGGTTGCCGGGAACAGTAGGCTGTCTGCGCTCGGCAAGCAACGACCGAAAGGGCTGGACCACTCGGTCAGGGCCAGACAGCCCTGTCGGGCCGCGGGCTCAGCCCGAGCCATGTGTTGTCTGACTCCATTTTTATTTCGAGTTTGGTAAATTAAATTCCCGCAAATTAAATTGAAACTTAATTTGACTAAAATATAAATATGGTATTTTCATTTTTAAGGGAATTAATTTAGTAAAATATTTTTTTTTATCTGAAACAAGTTAAAATTAATGGTTGTATGAATTAATTGGATTGATTCTAATGGATGGATTAATTTTATATTGATTGAATCAATATTAACATTTATTGTTTATACCATTAATTTTAATGTGATTGTTGTATTATTATTGAAATAATGATATAGTTCATGGACCTAGTTTTTTAAATCTTTATCCGATGGAGTTGTAATGGCCGTTTTGAGCCAATTTATTTTTTAGTAAATTTGTATAGGATGCAAATATTATAAATGTAATAAATTAGCTATGACAAAAGCCAAGGACAAGCCGCCATGAAGACGAAGATTCAAGACTTGTAATTTGATAACTTGTCGTTTTGTTCTTATCGAGTCGATGATCACTCAGTACTTAGGAACGGTCCATGAACTACATATTGGTAGATCTAGGTTGTGTATATTTTTAATATTTTATGACAAACAAACAAACCGACAAACCATGATTATAATATGATTAATGTGCAAAGTGTAACATATAATCGCGTAATTCTACCACTTACAAACACTAAGTTATAAAGGTTACAAGTTTTCTTATCCTCCGTCAAACTCATGGAAAATTGAGATCCAAACCAAAATATTATTCTTCCGAGTATGTCGGTGTAATATATTTGGGGAAGATTGATTAATTCCTAGAGTGCATCAGATGCCTAGGGTTATGACAAATAAAATCCCTAGAAGCCGTATGGGTTGCCGGTTGAGATTAATTGTCAGACTGATAGGATTTGACGGTTTAAATTTAGATAGTTCAGCAAGCCATAAAAATCGTATGGGTTGAGGGCAAGTGAACTGGGGGTAAAATAAGATCGAATCATCCATTAGATGGGTTGGTATTAGACATCACTTTATAAATAATAATAGAATACAAACCGAATAGGTTGCCCTCTATTAAACATTGTAAAGGAATCGATCACCACTATGAAGTCATCCACGACTTCTAGATTCCACAGGAGTGTGTGAAATGATGTAAATAGTGGGAGCCGAGTTTTGAATAGAGAAAGTCCTTCAATTCTGTACTCGGATCACAATTAAAAAATCACTAACGAATCTCAAATAATTCTATGCAGTTAACAAACGAAAAATCTCTCAAAAATGTCAATGAACCCACTCACAATTCTACTTGAAAAGAACACTCTTACGGGACCCAACTTTGTGGAATGGCTCCACAATCTGAGGATAGTCCTTAGTGTGGAGACGTTGGGTTACATCTTGGAGGCGGACATCCCACCCACCTGTAACACCCCAAACTAGGCGGCTATTACAATGCCTTGGACCCCCAACTGGGACCCACCAGGCGAATGAAATACAATGATTTAAATAATATAACTGTAGTACCGAACCACATTATATTACCAATTACTCCGATGAGGAGTTTCAAGTACAATACGCCCAGGATTACAGAATACATATATACTTCATAAGAAGATGAAATATACAACACCAAATTAAAATGAAAGTCCAAATGGAAATACAGCAGAAAACACCCATGAAGGAAAACATGAATAGCTGAAAAAGACTGGGGGGGGCTACTAGTATCACTGAGACTCCTTGCTGTCATCGTGCTCTTCCCGTGCCTTTGCCTTGCCATGACCTAAAAACAACATCCCCAACGGGGTAAGTTACACAGAACAACAATCCTCAAGAGTTGAACAAATACAATAATCACATATCTTAGTTATGAAATCAGGTCTGAAGGAAGGGCATCATAGTACGCCCGAGATGGGACGTGCAAGTGCACAAGTAGCCGAGTGTTCGGAATCCCGCATATACACACGCACTTGGCCTAATTAGTCTCACGGAGGTACGTTACCGTGTGCATGGTCCAATGTATCGGATTACCCGCATAATACATGACCATCGTGTGCCCGACTAAAAATTCCACACATAACCACCCGGCAACGCAATATGATCCCGAAAGGTCACAAGAAAAAAAGCGACCATGATGAATAATAATGAATCAAAAACCGACAAGGGCCAAGAATGACTCACCATGGTGAATTAATAACGCAATGAGTGATAGCTCAAATAAAATGATTTGAATCGTCGTTCCTCGTGTATTAAGTGAATAGTTTGATAATTACAAGTCTTAACATGATTAATATACTATGAATGAATTATATGTACGAATGAACAACAACGAAAGGAATGATTATCCTTTTAACTGATTAAGAATTAACTTACCTTGAATAATCGATGACGATACGATTGGAAAGGGAAATCAAACACGAACGCTATGAACCGATGAACCCGAACCTAACGATTCGAAGAATACAATCACAACCATTTCTATATGATTACAGAAATGGAATACACTCGAAAATCCACCTACGATTCATGTAAGTTCGTACAAAACAACGACGAGGATGGATCGCAACCGAACCCTCTCGATTTCACAAACACAACGAAACTTACCATGAATTCGTAGGGAAAATAAGAATACCACCAAGATTAATCATATAAATCATAGATTAATCAACGATACGGAACAAATCGGACAAAAACTCAAAAAACCCCAACTTTCCTAAAAATAGGGTTCTATGAGATTACGGGCCTGTTTATTTTTTTTCATTAATCTCTGAATGGATTAAGCTGTCTGAGTGGATTAAGCTGTCTGATTTGGAAAAATGTCTTGTTGTTTCTTTCTTGTCTGAATGAACTATCTGAATGACAGAAATGATCATTTTGTCCCTCAGTATGAAATAAGTGCTGTTTGATAAACTGTTCGTTATTTTTTAAGCTGAATAGTATTTTTGAATGACATAAACTAGTTAAACATCAAAACATAATGTCAAACTTTATTGATATCATCAAAAACAACAATTATAAGTACTTATAAATAAAATACTTCAACATCTTATTTTGAACACAATTCTTAAAATTAAGCATTAGAAACCAAACTATTTGCAATTTCATCACGCAAATTAGTCATATATTGTGTGCTATTAGCACCCCATTGTGTTATGTCGAGCCCTTCTTCTCCACTTCCTTCGCCTTCTTCTTCATTGTTAAATATAGTATCCTCATTGCACTCCAGAAACAACTGGTCCTGAATATTGCATTTCCTCATAAAATTATGTATCGCAAAGCAAGCAATGACCACATTTCTTTGTATTGTAAATGGAAAAGGAGACATCTGCTTCAGAATTGGAAATCTTAATTTCAAGACACCATAAGCGCGTTCAATAACATTCCTAAGCTGGTCATGTGCATGATTGAACAATTCTTCTTTAGTCAAAGCACGTCGGCGTCGGAAATCTGCTAACCAATACCTCGTGTTACGATATGGAGCCAAAAATCCACGGGAATTGGCATATGCAGCATCGCAAAGATAATATTTGTCTGAAAATTAAAAAACATCAAATGTATAACATACAAATAAAAAAGCAAAAGTATAATTTGAGAATGATGTATACCTTGTGGTGGAAAGGAAAGCCGAATTGGGTTAAAAGCAACTTCCTAAGTGCTCGAATCATGTGTTATACCTTCCCATCCAAATTTCAAACAAAAGTGAATATCATATTGAAATCACAAATGCCCGTAACGCTTTTGAAAGCATCGACTACCACCTCTTCCCTATAAGGCCTCGATGACTAATCGGCACAACCGCATGTATAAGAGTACCGTCTAGTGCGCCTATTGCCCCTTGATTAATAAAAATAAATAAATAAATTACCTTACTAATGTCAAGAATTTTTACCAAACCACAACGGTAAAACATACCGGAAATTTTTCTCTCAAGCGCCTCTGATGATTTGACATGTTCGAAGTTGCCTCTGAATTTGTTGGCACTATAATGGATTTTGCGAATTCCATCATGCCTTGCAGAACTTCATGAAAATAAACATGAACGGTTCTTGTAGAGTGTTGAAATCTACGTTTAATTACTCTATAACGTTCATTATGTCCAAGAATTGTTAAAAACATTGCCATCTTCTCCTCGACGCTAACATGTTTACTATCTTTCACCCAATTGTTTTGTCTAAAATGTTGGCATAATAGTATATATGCTTCACGAGATAGCCGCATCAATTCTTGACATTGCGTACTGGATCCATTTAGTAGCTCTTGGGTGTATGCATATCCACTCAATGCCGAAGTATTATCATGTATCCTTTCTCGTCTTGTTGAAGCAACTCTTCTTCGTCTGAAGTATACATATATTAGAATTACAACAAGAATTTCTTCCTCGAGAGTCGGCATATCTATTCGTAAAAACATCACAAATTATCACATAAACAACAGCACCAGTCATAACATTGAAAAAAAAAGTCACAACAATGGATAATGGAGAAGAGCAGCAACATTAATATGTCTTAAAAAACGAAAATAAGGGCCTGTTTAGCAAAGAGAAATGGAAAACAGTGATATGTTTTTCTCCCGTTATAAAAACAGCAACAATATAACAAAAAATAATCATAACAACTTGGTTTTTCTCTTTGGCCAATGGAAAAGAACAGCAACAATAAAACAACAACAATATAACAAAAAAATAGTCATAACAACTTGGTTTTTACCAAAGAGCAACACAAAAATAAAACAGAACCAAATAGTCCCAACAAAAAACAAGTCCCAAATATCATTCAAAAACAGCAAAACTAGTAAAAAAAATACCAAATAGTGAACTAGTGGTATCCTTGTTTTGCTCCAACCGTTTTTACCCAATCCTTAGCAAACTCTGACGGTATTCCAATCCATGCTTCTCTATTCCGGCTATCCGTAAGAAGAGAAAAAGCAATGCGAAACAATGGATCTTCTTTTCCCCATCCAAGGTCGTTCAATTTTTTCATGCATGCTTCATACGAGAAAGGATCGGGTTTCTCGTGTTTTAATGCCATATTATCTAGAAAAATCATAAGTTTCTCATCTAAATCCGAGGTTACTTCTCTAGCCTTTCTTTTTTTCTTGTCAACATGAGTACGAGAGGAACTAGGTGTTGACGACATGGGAGCTTGTTCACTTGATATAGGGTCTTCGAAAGCTGTGAACGCGAAAGGCTCAACGGTTGGCATAGGGTCTTTTGATGTCGGTCCATAGCCTCCAATACCCGTGCACACACCACCCTCAAATAGTTGTGCACACAACTCAGGGTATAGTAGACTTGACGTCCTCAAATATTCAACATATTTATTGGATCGTGTTAAAAAATAAAGTTATCAATATACAAATTAAATAAAATCGAAAATAAATTGCCAATTATGAATATACCTCACTCTCCAATTCCCATTCTTGAGGTGTTAAGTTGAATGTGTTGGTTGAAGGATCATACAAATTGCCAGTTTTATTTTTTAATTTCAACCATGCTCCATATTTCCCCTTTAGATAATCAAATTTATTACGCATCTGCTTCTTGTCAACGGTAAAATTATGAGTTGCTTTGAGGGTTTCAGCAACTTTGATCCATGAATTCGGTTTTAATGCACTACCTTCCTTCCCGTTCAATGAAACCTCAAGAATACAACTTTCCAAAAAGGTCTTCATAACATTGGGGTCCCTCCAACTTATCCTAGTTCGTTTATTTGGTTGTGTTTCCCCAATTTGTTCCATACCTAAAACAAGATAAAATTATCAAACCAACTACCAACAAGCATCCACGGAATCCCTCGAAGAAATGAAAAAAAAAACTAAATATACATCATAACAAACACTCCCATCGTAACTGATATTTATCTCTACCAGAAATCAAAACAAGATAAAATCACTGGAATCAGAAAAATAAAAAATATCCACTGGAATCATACCTTTACAGAAGCAGGAAAAATCTGGAAAAAAACAAGCAGGAAAAATAAACAAGCAGGAAAAATCTGAAAAAAAAAAACGAACCTGGAATCACTGGAATCAGAAAAATTTCGGAGAAATCAAAAACTGGAATTATTGCTAAATTGAAAATCTGAAGAATAGCCACAAAATGAAAATAAACAAGCAGGAAAAATCTGGAAAAAAAACAAACCTGCTCGACGGCGATGGCGACGGTGAGGTGGGCGTCGGCGATGCGGGCGTCGGTGAGGCGGGCGACGGTGAGGCGGGCGAGGGCGATGCGGACGGTGGAGAGAGAAGAAAAGGGATGGGAGAGAGAAGGGACGGGAAAATGGACGGGAGAGAGAAGGGGAGAAGAAAAGAGAATGGCGGAGAGAGAAGAAAAGGGACGGGAAAAGGGAGAAGGGGAGAAGAAAGTGGAGATGAGAAAGGGGAGCAATCCGTGCGGTAGGTGAGGGCAGAATACGTAATTTGTTGTGCTGAATGGGAACCACCTTATTTTTTAGGCTGAATCACAATGCCAAATTTCAGCCCATTCAGCAAAAAGTAAACAAAAAAAATATCTGAGCGATTCAGATGGTTCAGTATTCAGCCCATTAAGTAAAAAGTAAACGGGGCCTACCTTGGATTTAGGATGAAGAACACAAGTAGATGTTAATCTACACCAAGAACTCGAGGAGGATGATATCACTAAGATTGAAGATGCCCAAATCGATCGAAAATCGCCCTAAAATCGCCCAAAGAGAGAAAGAAGAAGAAAGGAGAAGAAAATGAACTCCTCTCCAAAATCCCACTGATAAAAGGGCATGTCTGACTCTCGTGCCGCGGCGCAGACTGAGTGTGACGCGGCCCGCATCTAAAATTTGTGATCAGGTCCCCAGGCCGTGCCGCGGCACGGAACGCAGTGGGCCGTGGCGCACAGTACAGTCGTGCCAGCTTGTGTGTAGCAAGGGTTGTGCCGCGGCGCACAATCCCTTGTGCCGCGGCACACACTGTTCGTGCCCAAAAAAATGATGAAAAACGACCCGGAAAGAGAATAAACGTAATAGAACCCAAAACTTTGGAATATTACGGAATGAATCAACACGATACTCGATTGAAACACCAATAAAGGTTCACAAACTCCATAATAACATGAAATGGAATTGCGGGAACCCCAAAACGGCGGTTCCGAGTGATGATTACGAGAATTGGTCCAAAGTAGCACGATCCGAAAGAGAAAGAGTAAATTCGAAATGATATGAACTCCAAGATCAACATCAACTTACCACACAATTATAACGATTATGATAATATTCTCGTCTCGATTCTCAAATAGGGTTGAACGATGAACGATACTGATACACAACTCAAAGTACGCCGAACGGTGAACACAGACGAATAAACATGAATGATGAATGATTATAAAAGAGTGAAAATTACTGAGTGTTAATTACTATATGATAATAAATGAATTCACAACCGGGTATTACATACTCCCGCCTTTAAAAATAGTTTCGTACTCAAAACTAAGGGTCAAACAATTCGAGATAACTCTCCTGCATACTATCCTCGGTTTCCCAAGTAGCCTCTTCGACTCCGTGTCTAGACCACTGAATTTTAACCAAAGGAATCGGATTGTTCCTTAATTGTTCGATTCGTCGCTCTAAGACTCGTACAGGATGCTCCTCGTACGTATGATTATCCGCGATCTCGATTTCATCAAACTGAAGTATGTGACTCGGGTCGGCAACATACTTCCGCAACTGAGAGACATGAAACACATTATGAACTCGGCTCAAAACCGGAGGTAAATCCAATCGATAAGCTAGAATGCCTACTCGATCCAAAATTTCAAATGGTCCAATGAATCTTGGACTCAACTTTCCCCTCTTCCTGAGGCGGAAAATATCTCGACTTGGGGATACCTTGACCAAAACGTGGTCACCTGCCTTGAACTCTAATGGTCATCGACGATTATCTGCATATTATTTTTGCCGACTCTGAGCAGTTAACAAACGACTTCTGATCAACGCTACCTTCTCGCAGGCGGCTATTAACATATCGGGTTCAGTGCCGATTGATTCTGATAAGTCATCCCAATGCAAGGGGGATCGACAATGACAACCGTACAAAGCCTCGTAAGGTTCCATCTTAATCGAAGCATGCCAACTGTTGTTATACGTGAACTCGATCAATGGTAGTTGGGCTTCCTAATCATCCTTCCAATCGAGAACACATACCCTCAACATGTCCTCCAACGTCTGAATAGTTCGCTCTGATTGTCCGTCGGTCTGAGGGTGAAAAGTTGTGCTGAAATTTAGTTGAGTTCTCATGGCACAATGAATGGATTTCCAAAAATGTGACACGAATCGCCCGTCACGATCAGAAACGATACTCTTAGGAGTACCGTGCAATCTCACAATCTCTTTAATGAACAACTGGGCAAGTCTTTCGTGACCCCACGTATCCTTGATCTCAAGAAAATGAGCTGACTTAGTTAAATGGTCCACAATTACCCAAATCGTATTCATGCCACGACGACTCATTGGCAAACTCGTGATGAAGTCCATTGAAATATCCTACCACTTCCATTATAGAATAGGGAGCGGTTTTAGCATACCCGCCGGTCGCTGATGTTCTATCTTGACTTGTTGACAGGTCAAACATCTCGAAATAAATTCTGCAACTTCTCGCTTTATATTACTCCACCAATAATTTTGTTTCAAGTCTTTGTACATTTTTCTAGACCCCGGATGGATGGAATAAGAGGTAGCATGAGCCTCTCTCAAACTAGAGCTTTTCAACTCGTCATCCACCGGAACGCATAACCGGTTCTTAAAGCGTAAAAGTCCATCCTCGTGGACCACAAATCCAGGGGCTTTCCCCTGAGCCACATCCTCTCGAATGCGCAATAAAAATGGGTCTGAACCCTGTTTCGTTTTGTCCGTCTTCTCCAGTGGCGATGAAATCTCTAACATGCAAAGTTACCCCTGCACTTGTTGTAACCATACCTCGATCTCAGGACTTAGGAACTCTTGTTGAAGTTCCTTCTAAGCAGTCAAACGAGCAAGTATTTGCTCCTGAACGGACTTATGACTCAAGGCGACGGCGACGACGTTCACCTACTCGGGTGGTATTGTATCTCAATATCATAATAATCTTTAATCAGTTCCAACCATCGTCTCTGTCGCATGTTTTGTTGGGATTCGGTGCCTAAAACGAAGGCCCAGCGGAAGTGGTAAAATGAAAATTAATTCGATCTGAATCCCTACGAGGATCAATCGAGCTACGTATATACGAATATATAAACGAAACACAAGAGATACGAGAAACATACCCTTGTAGTCCGTTGATTAAATGGTATCCTTCTCTTGAACTATTCCCCAAGCTTTGCTTGATCTCTACGAACCAAAGCACTCCAAGCACTCGAATGATCCAACGTCGAAATTACAACGCCTCTACTTGCCACGCGCCGGAGAAACGAACGGAACGACAATCACCCGATTAACCTCTAAGGTTACGGCTAGAATCAAGTGATGGAAACTTTATATTCAAGATTATAACACTCTAAGTGCTTAATCTATATCTCTCAATTTTTATCTCTTAATATTTTCTCCAAGAATATATCTCAAGAACAATGAATAAGTATGAAGACTTGAAGAAAATCTTTCCTCTATCTCTTTTTTCTTTTCTCACGTAAGTCTCAAGAAGTGAGGCTAATGAGATAGTCTTCCACATTATATTCAACACCAACCACCAACATGAGATATCACTTTGATATCTTGTCCCCCCATATCTTGATTTTCATTATTAAAATGATGACCAACTACCAAGAGGGAGTTGGTGAGAGGGGGGCGGCCATCTAGAAGGAGTCGGGCGTGTTCGATCCATTTTGGACTCCCGTGAGTCCAAACAGATAAACTCCGATTCCGTTCCGATGTATTTATATCGATTAATTAATCCAATTAAATAATCATATCAAATACATGATAACATAATTAATTTCTCAAAGAAATAATTATATTCATGAATTAAATTAATCACCCGGTAATTTATTTAATTCATTAGGCCGTAAGTAATTTATCCAATAAATCAATTTAGACATCCAATGTCCCAAATTAGATATCCAATATCTAATATTCATAATGAGAGATTAAGTTCGATTCATTCCGTCGTCAATCCTATTGCGCGACTCGGTAGGTCCGTCTCAGTCAGCAATGGGAGGAACGAAAGAGTAGTAGCACCACCTAGCTAGCCTGGTGGCCTACACTGTACCCCAACTAAGAATGAATGATTGGGATCATTCAAGAACTATTCTGTCGTGAATACCAGTATACGTATAAACCCTTCTTTCAAATGTACCGATCAAGTTATAGGGTCACGGTCAGTCAAACCCTATCTGTACTTGACTCTATGCATGCATTAATACAAATCGAGATCATTGAGCTCTCATGTATCCAATACAACTAGCTCCAGTGCTTTGGCCAAAGACTTATGATCTCATCTGCCAATAACCGCATAGGACATATAACCCGCTCACTAACGGGAGAAAGAAATCTATCTTCGTATTCAGTAGGACCTGCTACTTGCCCATCAAGATGCACGTCGAGGTTGACCCCCACCTCACAGTTTATAGGGTCGAACTACTTTAATGAAAATCTTAACGTGACAAGCACATCCCTACTAAATCCTCAAGTCGAAGGTTCGTGAATACCTATCACAACCTTTCGATTCCGTCATTGACTGTCCCGGAGTGAAATCCATGTGACGAATCGAGGGTGAGTCAGTTCGAGTATATTAATCCAATTAGCATACCTATAACGTGTGCTCCCACTAACTATTAGTGTTCGACAGGCATTCTCTATGTCAAAGAACAGGTCATACAAGTCTTCACATAAACTTAACGCCCAGTCAAGTTTCATCGACTTGCGAACGATTAAGTATTTGAGCTATAAACCTTTCCAGTGCCAACCCCATTATCCAATAAGGAGTGGAACATTTTGCTCTCAAATACACGGACTAGTTTCTATATGTATATTTACGAGTTAGGAATGCCAATAACTACCAGTAAATAAAGAAACATCAATTACCTTATATTAATGATTTACACAATTACAAGTACAATGCCCTCACTCAACATCCTCTGAGTGGCATTCAAGGGCATACTCGTAACAATCTCCCACTTGCACTCAATGCCACACACTATGGTATCTAATACCCATGTTCTCCAGATGACGCTCCAAGCTAGTCTGAGAAAGTGGCTTGGTCAGTGGATCGGCGACGTTGTCGGCCGAGTCTACTCTGTGCAGCACAATGTATCCCTTGCGAACAAATTCTCTTACGAGATGATACTTCCTCTCAATATGTTTGGTGCTGCTGTGAAACCTCGGCTCCTTGGCCTGCGCAACAACTCCGTCGTTGTCGCAGTACAGTGGAACAGGCAGCTCAGCACATGGTATCACTTGAAGTTCTCCTAGAAACTTCTTAATCTAGAACCCTTCCTTGGAAGCCTCCGAGGCTGCTTGATACTCAGCCTGACAGGTGGAATTAGCAGTCGTGCTTTGCTTGGCGCTATGCCAAGATACTGCTCCTCCATTAAGAGTAAATATGTAGCCAAAAATAGACATCGAGTCGTCCTTCAGTCCCTGGAAGTCTGAATCAGTGAATCCCACCACATACAATTCTCCGCCGCCATACATCAGAACCATATCTCTAGTCCTTCTTAAGTACTTGAGAACGTTCTTTACGGCAGTCCAATGTTCCCTGCCTGGGTTTGCCTAAAGCCTACTCACCACGCTTACAGCATGCGCAATGTTAGGTCTCGTACACAATATAGCATATATAAGGCTACCCACGGCCGAATCATATGGTATATTACTCATTTCCTTTCGTTGTTCCTCACTTTGAGGACACATCTTCAAGGAGAGTTTTATTCCATGTCGCATCGGTAGGAACCCTCGTTTAGAATCATCCATCTTAAATCGCTTTAAGATTTTATCTATATAGAGGGCTTGGGAAAGACCTATTGTTCTCTTTGCTCTATCCCGGTAGAGTCGAATTCCAAGAATATAGGTTGCTTCTCCCAAGTCTTTCATGGAGAAATTACTCAAAAGCCAAGCTTTCACAGAACTGAGCATTCCCACATCATTTCCTATTAGTAGAATGTCATCCACATATAGTACTAAGAATGCGATCTTGCTCCCACTAACCCTCTTGTATACACAAGGTTCCTCCTCATTTTGCACGAAGTCAAAATCTTTGACCGCCTTGTCAAAACAAAGGTTCCAACTACGCGACGCTTGCTTCAGTCCATAAATGGAACGCTGAAGCTTGCACACTTTCTGAATATCGACTTCGGACACAAAGCCTTTAGGCTGCTCCATATAGATTTCCTCCTCGAGAAATCCATTAAGGAAAGTCGTCTTTACGTCCATTTGTTATATCTCATAATCGTGGTAGGCAGCTACAGCAAGCATCATGCGAATAGACTTGATCATGGCTACGGGCGAGAAGGTATAGTGGTAATCGATCCCTTCCTTCTGGGTATAACCCTTTGCCACAAGCCTGGCCTTATAGGCGTCAACCTTGCCATCACTATCAGTCTTTCTCTTGTAGATCCACTTGTTCCCAATAGGCACTATACCCTTGGGGCGGTCTACTAGAGTCCAGACCTGATTGACATGCATCGAGTCTATCTCAGCTTCCATAGCTTCACGTCATTTCGCGGAGTCTACATCCACCATCGCTTGGTCATAGGTCGTTGGGTCGGTCACTTGGCTATCACTTGGAACCTCATGGAGACCCAGCTCCTCCAAGTGCACAAGCCCATACCTCTCAGGTAAATGAGACACCCTACTAGACCTACGAGGGAGTTGTACTTGTGTTTCAGAAGGTTCGGTTCCAGTTTCTTGCACAGGTGTCTCCCGAGGAGTTTCATTGTATTCTTCTAACGAAATACTTCTACCTGCTCCGCCTTCCTGAATGAACTCATCTTCCAGGAAGTGTTCTTCTAAAGCAACAACGATCTTTCGATTTTCGGGCATGTAGAATAGATATCCCATCATCCCAGATGGGAATCCAATGAAACGTCCCTTCGTGGACCTAGCTTCCAACTTCTCCACCTTAGTCTTCTTGACATAGGCGGGACATCCCCAAATCCTAATGTGATTAAGACTTGGTTTCCTGCCCTCCCACATCTCATGTGGAGTTTTAGGAAAGGATTTGGAAGGACATCTGTTCAAGATGTAAGCGGCAGTCAGGATTGCATACCCCCACAGGTAAATCGGTAAGTCAGTATAGCCCAGCATAGAACGGACCATGTTCAACAAGTTCCGGTTCCTTCTTTCTGACACACCATTTAACTGAGGAGTACCTGGAGGTGTTAGTTGTGAAACTATTCCATGTTCCTTAAGGAACTCATCAAACTCCATACTCATATACTCGCCACCTCGGTCCGACCGAATTGCTTTGATATGATTACCAGTTTGTTTCTCGACTAGGGCTTTGAATTCCTGGAATTTCTCAAAGGCCTCGGATTTATGTTTCATTAAGTATACATAACCATACCTAGTATGATCATCTATAAATGTAATGAAATATTGATATCCTTCACGTGCTGCTTCCAAAGCACCATATACGTCGGTATGGATTAATCCCAGTTTATCAGTGGCTCTTTCAAAAGTCCCTGTGAAGGGGGACTTAGTCATTTTGCCTTTAAGGCAAGATTCACAAGTAGGAAAGGGATCCGATCCCAATGGACCCATAAGTCCATCTTTTTCCATCTTGTAAACCTTGGTCTGACCAACATGACCAAGTCTAAGATGCCATTTCAAAACTTGATTGGTTTCATCCCTACCACGTTTTCTAGTCATAGTATTCACAACTACTTTGTTTCTGAGATTTAGATGATACAATCCATTTAACAATGTAGCAGTACCCACTAGTTTATTTCTGAAATAAATTTTGCAGGAACCATCACCAATGAAAAATGAAAAGCCTTTTCGGTCTATGACCGGAATGGATACAATGTTTGTGTGCCCCTTAGGCAAAACAAGTACATCTTCTAAAGTCAAAACAAAGCCGGATTCTAAACCCAAAAGAATTGATCCTATGTCGGTCGCCTCGACACTATGCCCGCTTCCGACTGTGATCATAACTTCTCCAGCTCCAAGATTCCTACTTTGTTCCAGATCCTGATTCACGGTACAAATATGAGAACTAGCACTTAATCCAGATTCAGAAGTAGAAAATACAAAGAGCGTAACAATTTGTTTCCAAAACTAAAAGTTCTGTACCTGAAGTGCCATGAAGAATCGGACAGTCTCTAGCCCAGTGGCCCAGCTCACCGCACTTGAGATAGGCATCTTCTTCTTCTTGTTCTTCGGAACTGTCGGGGCCTTGCCCTTACCCTTAAGGTCCTTAACTTGGGGTCCAGTTTGCTTCTTGGTCTTGTTCTTCTTATTCTTAGACCTCTGAGGTCCATAAGAAATCACAAGGGCAGATTCTTTTATCCGCGTAGTCTTCATCTAAGACTGAGCGGTCACCAGTTTGTTCATTAGCCCAGCTAAGTTACACGCAATCTCATTGCAGTTGAAGTTCATAACAAACTGTGAGAAGGAGTCAGGGAGAGCCTGCATGATAAGGTCGGTTTGGAGAGAAGTATCCATTTTAAAATCAAGAGCCTCCAATCTCTCGATCATGGATATCATTTTGAGGACGTATTCCCCAACCTTCTCACCTTCCTTCATCCTTGCACCGAACAGTTGCTTGGATATCTCATATCTAGCAGTTATGTTGTGCTCACCATAAAGTTCGGTCAAGTGAGATAGAATCTGCCTAGCAGAAGTTATTTTCTCATGAGCTCTCTGAAGCTCATTAGACATAGAAGCCATCATGTAAGCACGGATTTTTACGTCATCCTTAACCCACTTTTCGTGGTTTTCAATCTCTTCCTGATTGGCTCTGGTCCGCACAGGAGGCGCCGGAATGTCCGTCTCCAAGACGTATCCCAGTGCCTCTATACTGAGGACAATCATCAGATTGCGAAGCTAGTCCACAAAGTTAGGTCCAATCAGGGTGTTCTTTTCGAGTAGAATTGTGAGTGGATTCATTGCCATATTGAGAGTTATGTCTGCATTAAGTATAACAGATTAATTAGTGACTAGTTATATTATGTTCTGAGTATAGAGTTAAGGTCTTTTCTATTCTTCTTACCCAACTCCCACTATTTTTATCGGAATAACACACTCCCATGTGAAATCCGGAAGTATCGTCGCTCTACTTCATAGTGGTGATCGAGTTGTTTATAAATCTTAATAGAGGGCAACCGAACAGGTTTCTAGTCTATTAATTTTCATAAAGTGGTGTTCAACACCAACCCATCTAATGGATGATTCGATCTTATTTTTCTCCTTGTTCACTCCCCTCAACCTATACGGTTTCTATAGTTCGTGAACAAGTTAAGTTTATACCATCGATGCAAATCCGGGCCACAATCAATCTTATCCGGCAACCTATCAGGTTTCTAGGGATAAAATTTGCTCCAATCGAAGGCATCCAATGCGCTCCCGGTAATTTATCCGTCCTCCCCGAACGACTTCCCCGATAACTCGGAAGCATAGCACATCCGGTTTGGATTTCAATTTCCCGAAAGCTCGATGGAGGGAAGAAAAACCTTGAAACCTTATAAACTTAATAATTTGTCGTGGGAGAATTTTTGCGATTAACGTTACACTTTGCACATTAATCAATTAAGCGCGTTTGTGGCATTCATACAATATGAAACAACTATTCACAACCTAGTTGCTACCAACATGTGGTTTATGGACCGTTCCTAGAAAACAAAAACTCCGTAATCTAATTACAATTCTTCGTCTTGAATCTTCGTCCTCTCGAAACGGATCTTCATTCGGTCTTCATTATTACATATAAATTTTACATTGAAAATTGCATCCTAGATACAAATATTTCAAGTAAACTAAATAGGTTCAAAACGGCCTTTACAACCCAATCGAATAAAACGAACGATTCAAAAACTAAGTCCATGAACCACATCCCCATTCAAAAGCATTCATCCAATAAATACTATATAAACGGAAAGCGTAGAGATACATTGATCTAATCAACAATACGAACCGATCCAATCGATTCACACAATCGGTAATATGAAAAAAAAACGTTCAAAATAATTCGGTCGATCACAAGTATTCCAATAAATAAATTTTCCTTATAAAATGAAATATCATAAATCATTTTTAGGAATACACGAAGAAAACAAGCCCGAAACGAGTCCGAAATGGGCTTAACCGCGCCCGAAAACAACATTGGGCAAGGCAATAGTCTTGCCGCCACTCGGCCGCGCCCACGATGTAAAACATAAGGTGGGCTGCCCAGCAGCCCTGGGCCGCGGCCCCCTTCTTTCGGACCTCTCCCGGACCGTCCAACGGTATTTCGGAGCTAGTTTTTCGACCGGATATCCAATATCTATATTTTTCAACATTCATATTTTCAATATAAATCATATTTCCTAGAAAATGAAGATTTATATTTAGACATAAACTTACGAAAAATACAACTATAATGAACTGGAAAACATATACCAGGATTATGACTAAAATGATTCCAAATCATTCACCATCTAATCGAGCATTCCAAATGCCAATATCGTATATATGATCGCAAAGCCTATGCTCCGATACCACTATTGGGAATCGGTGCCTAAAACGAAGGCCCAGCGGAAGCGGTAAAACGAAAATTAATTCGATCTGAATCCCTATGAGGATCAATCGAGCTACGTATATACGAATATATAAACGAAACACAAGAGATACGAGAAACATACCCTCGTAGTCCGTTGATTAAATGGTATCCTTCTCTTGAGCTATTCCCCAAGCTTTGCTTGATCTCTACGAACTAAAGCACTCCAAGCACTCGAATGATCTAACGTCGAAATTACAACGCCTCTACTTGCCACGCGCCGGAGAAACGAACGGAACGACAATCACCCGATTAACCTCTAAGGTTACGGCTAGAATCAAGTGATGGAAACTTTATATTCAAGATTATAACACTCTAAGTGCTTAATCTATATCTCTCAATTTTTATCTCTTAATATTTTCTCCAAGAATATATCTCAAGAACAATGAATAAGTATGAAGACTTGAAGAAAATCTTTCCTCTATCTCTTTTTTCTTTTCTCACGTAAGTCTCAAGAAGTGAGGCTAATGAGATAGTCTTCCACATTATATTCAACACCAACCACCAACATGAGATATCACTTTGATATCTTGTCCCCCCATATCTTGATTTTCATTATTAAAATGATGACCAACTACCAAGAGGGAGTTGGTGAGAGGGGGGCGGCCATCTAGAAGGAGCCGGGCGTGTTCGGTCCGTTTTGGACTCCCGTGAGTCCAAACAGATAAACTCCAATTCCGTTCCGATGTATTTATATCGATTAATTAATCCAATTAATTAATCATATCAAATACATGATAACATAATTAATTTTTTCAAGAAATAATTATATTCATGCATTAAATTAATCACCCGGTAATTTATTTAATTCATTAGGTCGTAAGTAATTTATCCAATAAATCAATTTAGACATCCAATGTCCCAAATTAGATATCCAATATCTAATATTCATAATGAGAGATTAAGTTCGATTCATTCCGTCGTCAATCCTATTGCGCGACTCGGTAGGTCCATCTCAGTCAGCAATGGGAGGAACCAAAGAGTAGTAGCATCACCTAGCCAGCCTGGCGGCCTACACTGTACCCTAACTGAGAACGATGTCGTGAATACCAGTATACGTAAACCCTTCTTTCAAATGTCCCGATCAAGTTATAGGGTCACGGTCAGTCAAACCCTATCTGTACTTGACGATATGCATGCGTTAATGCAAATCGAGATCATTGAGCTCTCGTGTATCTAATACAACTAGCTCCAATACTTTGGCCAAAGACTTATGATCTCATCTGCCAATAACCGCATAGGACATATAACTCGCTCATTAACAGGAGAAAGAATTCTATCTTAGTATTCAGTAGGACCTGCTACTTGCCCGTTAAGATTCACGTTGAGGTTGACCCCCACCTCCCGGTTTATAGGGTCGAACTACTCTAATGAAAATCTTAACGTCACAAGCACATCCCTACTAAATCCTCAAGTCGAAGGTTCATGAATACCTATAACAACCTTTCGATTCCGTCATTGACTGTCCCAGAGTGAAATCCGTTTGACGAATCGAGGGTGAGTCGGTTCGAGTATACTAATCCAATCTTAATACCTATAACGTGTGCTCCCACTAACTATTAGTGTTTGACAAGCACTCTCTATGTCAAAGAACACGTCATACAAGTCTTCACATAAACTTAATGCCCAGTCAAGTTTCATCGACTTACGAACGATTAAGTATTTGAGCTATAAACCTTTCGAGTGCCGACCTCCTTATCCAATAAGGAGTGGAACGTTTTGCTCTCAAATATACGGACTAGTTTCTAAATGTATATTTACGAGTTAGGAATGCCAGTAACTACCAGTAAATAAAGAAACATCCATTGCCTTATATTAATGATTTACATAATTACAAGTACAATGCCATCACTCAAAATCCTCTGAGTGGCATTCGAGGGCATACTCCTAACATGTTTAACTCCTTCTGAGCAGATATATACTTTAAGCTCTTATGATCGGCGAAAATCTGACAAGTGACACCATAAAAGTAATGACGCCAAATCTTCAATGCAAAAACCACGGCCGCTAGCTCCAGGTCGTGGGTCGGATAATTAACCTCATAAGGCCTCAGTTGCCGCGAAGCATAAGCAATCACTTTCCCATTCTGCATTAATACACATCCAAGACCGTGTCCAGATGCGTCACTATAAACCACGAACCCTTCCGTCCCTTGTGGTAAAGAAAGGACAAACGCTGAAATTAAACGGCTCTTGAGTTCCTCAAAACTCTGCTGACACGCATCAGACCACATGTATTTCTTATCCTTCCGCAAAAGGCTCATCATAGGTTGAGCGATTTTAGAAAACCCTTCCGCAAATTGTCGGTAATAGCCTGCTAATCCGAGAAAACTTCGGATTTCCTTAACATTCTTCGGAGGTTGCCAATCTCGAATAGCCTCCGTCTTCTAAGGGTCGACATGTACCCCATCTGATGAAATCACATGTCCGAGAAATGTCACCTCGTACATCCAGAACTCGCATTTAGAAAATTTTCCATAGAGTTGCTCTCGTCTCAACACATCGGGGACCTGATGAAGGTGAAGTTCGTCATTCTCTTGGTTACGAGAATAAATCAAAATGTCATCTATGAAAACAACCACGAACTTATCCAAATAGGCGATGAAAAATCGGTTCATTAATTCCATGAATACCGTAAGTGCATTAGTTAACCTAAACGGCATCACTACAAACTCGTCGTACCCATAGCGTGTTCGAAATGCCGTTCTTGCGATATCCAACTCTCGAACTCGCAACTGATGATACCCAGATCTTAAATCGATCTTGGAAAATACTGAAGCTCCCTGGAGCTGATCTAAGAGATCATCGATTTGGGGTAGGGGATATTTATTCTTGATCGTCACCCTGTTCAGCTCCCGATAATCAATGCACGAGTGAAAAGAACCATCCTTCTTCTTGACAAATAACACTGGTGCTCCCCATGGGGATGCACTTAGTCGGATATAGCCTTTCTCGGTAAATTCCTCCAGTTGATTCTTCAGTTCCTGCATTTCAGTTGGGACCATACGATATGGTGCTTTCGATATTAGGGACGTATCAGGCTCCAACTCTATCATGAATTCCACATCTCTCTGTGGAACCAAACTAGGTAACTCGTCTGGAAACACATCGGCGTAGTCTCTCACTACAGGGATATCCGCTAACGTCACTGGTGATTTCTCGGTCTTGGTCATATAGCACCAATAACCGACATACCCCTGATTGAGTAATTTCACTGCTTTCATCATATTAATAACTCTTCCGGAACGGTTGGGGTTACCCCCCTGAAATACACACTCGACTCCATCGTCTGAAATGATAGTGATCATACGCTTACGGACACTAAGGATGGCATCATGACGATCCATCCAATCAATACTCAAGATTACGTCGTCCTTAGGTAAGTCTACCACGATTCGGTCTGCCAACCATTCACGGCCCTCAAGCTGAATCGGACAGTTCTTAACTTCACGATTTCCGATAATTCTTCTACCGTCTGGTAGACCAATGACATAAGGTTCGCAACTAGTAGCACTATCCAGGTGTAGTCTACTCAAACATGACTCGGAAATGAATGAATGTGATACGCCAGTATAAAAAAGGTTGCACACAGGTTGAGATAGAATTTCAATTGTACCTGAGATCATTCGGGCCTCCGGATCGTCAGTCCTCTTCATCTCATAAATTCGGGGCTTGCCAGTACCTGCACCGGATGATCCTATCTGATAACTATGGGCTCCGCCTTTATTTTCTCCCGTCGTCTTAAACGACGCGGACTGAGTAGCCTGATTCTGAACAGCCGACTGCTTCGGGGTCTGAGATGCCGTCGGAGCAGGTATCAGAATCTCTTCGGCAGAAACGGGCCTTATGCCCGGCAATCCCACAGATGTTACATGTGATAGTCTGTCGCGAACATTTAGTATTGTAATGACCCTGTTCTCCACAGTTGAAACAGGTGATGGCCGAACTGGCCGCTCGGGACTGAGATTCCGTAGGTTGAGGCGCCATAGGAGGTCGCTCAGAAAAAGTAGAAACCGTGCGAGGCTTCTTGAAGGTTGCCCGACTACCTTCGGACTGATTTTGATTCTTCAATTGCT
This sequence comes from Orobanche coerulescens, assembly GCA_033398695.1. Classification (NCBI taxonomy): domain Eukaryota; kingdom Viridiplantae; phylum Streptophyta; class Magnoliopsida; order Lamiales; family Orobanchaceae; genus Orobanche; species Orobanche coerulescens. The sequence continues at coordinate 117,572,519 of CM065801.1, forward strand.
TGCCAGCAGATGAAGTTTGTTGCTTAGCAATTTCCTTAGCGGTAAGCTCATAAGTAAGAGCTTTCTCGATGAATTCGGCCAGGGTGTCGCAATGATGATTAAGCAATTGCATCTGCATACGAGGTTTCAACCTCTTACTGAAGTACTTTATTTTATCAGCCTCGGAGTGGATAATAGATGAGGCAAAGGGAAGTAGCTCCTGAAACTTCTCGGCGATAGCAAGAACATCTTCTTCCACTGAGGGTTCGGGACTGAGTAATTCCGATAACTTGGCCTCCCTGAGTGGGGCCGGATAATATCTTTCCAATATGAGGGTCTTAAACTGGTCCCAAGTACAAGATCCGTCGGTGGGCTTCAAATATAGCCATCATGAGTGAGCGCTCTTACCCAGATAGTAACTCGCATGGCAGTCAGCCATGTGCTGCTCGATGGGTCGGCTATGCTGGCCCCGCAGGTTTCTGCGCCGACTCCGCCCTACAGTTCGGTTCCTCCGAGATTTCTTTATATTTTGACTTTTCCAAATTTGATGATAATTCATACTACACAAAATACATCGGATTACATCAAATTACATGATAAAAATAAAACTCTAGATCTATCTGTGGATTTTCTCACGGGAAAAATCATTACATGCCTCAAAATCGGGCATAAACCAACAATAAAATAAAATCAATTCACATAACCATGATAATTAGATTATATTTTCCTAGTAGATGAATAAATATGCGTGGGGCGCACACACACACATTAGTATGTACAAAATGTAAAGTCTAGGAAATATAAATAAAATGAGGAGTCCCATAATTATTTCTGTTCCAAGAGAAATCGTGAAGTTACAAACATAAATCAAGCAGATTAATTATATCACATTAAGAATCTTGTTCCACGAGCACATTGGTACACAGAGCAGTCAACACTTGTTTGATGTTGTCCTGCAGTTCAACACCATTTGTATTAAATGCAGGAATAGGGTGTGCAAAGTCATCTGAGTTCAGAGATTTCAAATATAGTTGCGCTTACGGTGCCAATATAATTGCGCTAATAATTAACATTGTTGAAGTCACAATTATTCCTCAGTCATTTTGAAACCAAAAGCACAATTATCTTTGAAGCGAAAGGTCGTGAGTTCGATCCTCGCCAGGAGCGTTATCTTTTTAAACTCATACATACCCATTATTATTTTTCTTAAAGAGTGGTGGTTGTTCGACTTTGCTCCCATTTCATATGCAAGGCCCAAGAGACAGCCCGACATTATCGTTATTTTCAATGGGCTGCCGTTGTAGTTTAACTAAGTACTATAAAAAATGACTCGCAGTTCCATTTAATTAATTAATATACAATCCTTTATGAACAATATATATAAAATAAAATATTATCTTTAGTGATACTTTTATTTATTATAGTTCAGAAATAAATTTCGAACCGTGCATATGATATACTTTTTCATCCCTTAAATTTATTTGAAGATTTTTTGGCGAATGTTTAAATTATTTGATTTTGAGTATATTTATGAAGTGTAATATTAATAATATGAATGGAGAAGAGGTCTTACATTACTATAGTATTAGTATATCACCCGTATAAAATACGGAAACATAAGAAAAATTTCATATACAAGGTTAGAAGGAAAAATTACAGTCTGGTCCTATGAGAAAATTTTAAAAATGGATTTGGTTCCACGTTTTTTTGGGTCATTTGTCTGCCAAAATTGTCCAAATCATTAAATATTTAACGATTTCTGTTAAATGATCAAAAGGAGATAATTTAATCATTATATTGGAAAAATACATAGTTGTTTAGATATAATTTAAAATACAAAAATAAATCCAAAATTTTCAAAAATATATAATTGACTTCAAAAGTAAATAAATTAAAGAATCTTTCGAAACCAAAAAGAATAAAAAATCACTTAAAAATAACTTAAAACAATCATTTTTATTTTATAAAATTCTCTTTGTATTGTTTTTGCGGATTTACCGTGACCCGTGGGTCTTGGTCCGCGGTTCCTTGACCCGACCCGGACCCAACCCTGTCCGCTGACCCATTTCACTATGTTGTTTCAGAACAGTTTTAGAGCACAGATTTTGCGATAAACAGTACAGAAAACTGATTTTTAACGAGCTAATTTAATCAAATTAAATCAAAAAATATTTATAAAATATCTATTTTATAAATATAATTAAGAACATAATTTTATACATAAAAAGCATATAAACATATTCTACATAAATAATTAAATTACTATCAAGTTGTCTCTGATACCACTGTTGGGTTTTTTGTGTATCTAATATATTAAATATGAGCAAAAACGTAGTGGAATAAATATCGAAAAACTCAAGATGAGGATATTCATGCAGTAATTTAATTGATTTAATAAAGGTTTTGTTGGATTACCTTAATCCGAAGAACATATCTACATCCAGACCAGAAGCCGATGAAAACCACCTCCCTCTTTCGGTGATTCACACACGAACAATTTGCACAAGCCGGATTGCTAGATCCTTACGAGTAATATTGATAAACAGTACAACTGATGATTCCTTACTAGAAGGATTATACTGTTGATCAAGATCAACTAAGGGAAGAACACGGGATGGCTGAATCGGGACTTCTTCACAAGAAGGGGGCGGCCGAATTGATTATAAGGGAGGGGTCGATTTTCTTTTTTTGTTTCTTATGACAGCTCCTTGTCTAAGACCCTTTATTTATACTAAGTAAACCCTAGAGCTAAAACTCTAGTATTTACTTAGTTACCCTTCAACTCATTAAATAAGACAATATATATAATGTCTCATATTATATATTACTTATTATTTAATTTTTTAACAAATATAATATGCAATATTATATTTATTATTCCCAGTGGATATAATTAAGTAATATTATATATAATATCTTATGTTATACATTACTGATTATTTAATTTCTTCAATAATTATAATATCTAAAATTATATCTATTATTTATTCTGGCTTGTCTTTAATTGTTGTATGTGCGACCCAAAATGCTTATATTATGTTGGCAATTATTTAATACCTTATCAAATGATAAATCATAAGCGGTCTTTAGCAAGATATTAGGACTACCCAAATAATATAAGTTTATAGTCCATTAAATCATTTAACATGTCAAATCCCTTTGTCGCGCGATATCATATTTGAACTAAGTCATGGAAACTGTTCTACTTATTATGTTCAAATGCTTTCTTGATCTTAAGTAGACTGATTGAATCAAAAAACTCTTCATGTGAGCATGGTCATGCATTTCCTTCAGTCCTACTTATCGAGAGTCCCAGCAGATATCTCTCTCCCGAAAGAGAGGGACAAATTCCCATCTTGATTATACATTGCCCTCTACATGATTCCCACTAATCCCGATCGCTAACCTTTATGATCAACATCTTTAAGATGATGTTGGATTACGTGAAGACATAGTAGTTACCATGTTGGACTCTATGATAATCAAGTTCAATGATTTATTGACATACTGTTATATTGAGATTCACTTATGATATTTCCCTGCAGTGATCTCAATGCTGGTCTGTCCAGTATTGCGTTCTCCAACAAGTACCCATAAGTTTGATCCTTACCATGCCCATAATCATCCGATAATTATCAATCAAACTTATATTTAGGCCCAAATGAATTTAATATTACTGGGCCCAATATTTATTTTCTAATGTGCAGCCCAGCCCCAAAATTGCCCCCTTACTCAAGCTCGGTTTCTGGACATTTATGGCTTTTAATCTTGAGCATTGATTTGAACGGTGCAATCGCACCCATCCATCGCCCTTATATTAAGCCTACCCAATCCGAACCCTAGCTCATTTTCTCTCGTTCGTTTCTCTCTCTCTTCTTCCTTTGACTCTCCGTCGCCGATCTGTTTCTTCCCCTTCCGTTTCTCTCTGAACCTATTTTCATGGCTCCGATTAATAAGGAATCACAACCCCTTATCAATCTAATGATAAGGTTGGTTGTGATTTCCTTGGTTTCAGAGGTTATCATTGGAATTTTTTGGGTATTTATACCCCTTTACGCTGAGTTATTCGAAATCCGAGAGAAAAACGAAAAGCTTTGTGTTGATTTCTGGGATTCTAGGTGTGTTCTTCAGAACTGAGCGAAATCAATTTATTTTCTGTGTGAAAACGGTTTTCTTAGTGAAATTTCTTGAGGGTTTCTTCGGGTACTGTTTTGGTCTTTGAAACCGCTTGTCTTGGGGGTTACTTTGGGCTGCTGGAGGCCGACTCCCGGTGAGTGTTGGACGTGGGTATACGAGACTGGAGGACTGAGCCGACTATCATACGTTGAACACCACCTTCATCCCTCGAGTTTTAGATCTATATTGATCTACTCGGTTTGAACTCTTGAACTTTATTATATATCTGTGTGGTTGCTATTTTATTTTATTTTCATGTAATTTAATTCGTATTCTGTCTTAGGAATTTTTGTAATCCCTAAACCCCAATACCATAGGTTCAATAACTGTAATTCATTTACTATTGTTAAGTTGTGTAATTCTATTTATTCCGAATAGATACCTAACATATTTCTATAATTAATTTACAAATATAGAAACAACACATGGATAACAAGAAGATGCCATGAATCATACATGATTCAAAATTGAGAATTTATTATTTGGTTTTATCATGAGCGAGTCAGTCTTTTATATTATCTATTATGGATTTATAATCTTTAATTTGATTTACTTGACCTTTTTCTTTCTAATTGTTTTTTTTGTTTAGAATAAGAAATTTGTATGTATTTAAAAATAAATTATTTTCGGTTAAATACGCATGTCGACGCCCGAGTCCCTCTATGAAGTGGCAGTCAAGAAGCTCCAACGCTCAAGAACACACATATAATTAACATAATTTATTTAGTGAGAATCAATTTTTTAATATCAAACCATAAAATTGATAAGTTATATATCCTCATTCATAAGAGTGTAAGTTATTGATACCATTTTGCTTAAATAAACTAAAATGTCCCCCAAAAAGGTGTTGATGTTGACTTTCCTTTTTTACCTTTTAGTGATAGATTTAAGGGTATTAATGTCTTTTGGTATCAAAAACTTATACTCTTATGAATGAGGATATATAACTTGTTACTTTTATGGTTTGGTATTATAAAAGATAGAAACTTGTAGTGTATATCATAATTATTTTTTTTATTGAAAAGGAATAGGGTAACAAAGATATTGTCCCCGGAGCTAAACTCGAAAGAATAAAAAATCACTTTGCACATTTTTTTCCTGCATTTAGTGCAAAAGGTCAGGACAACATCAAACAAGTGTTTACTGCTTCGTGTACCGGCGTGCTCATGGATTAAGATTCTTAATACTATGATATAATCAATTTATTGATTTATACGTTTAAGCTAGGAGACTTTGTAACTTCACGATTTCTCTTGAAATAGAAATAATCTATGGCACTCCTCATTTTTATTTTTACTAGATGTTTTCCCGTGTTATGCACGGCGTAAAATGTTATATATTTTATTATATTAGTAATATGTGATTTAATTTCAATAATATTGTAAAATTACTATAAAATATACATGAGTCAATACCACTGTTCTAAAAATCGGCCTAGGCGGCCGCCTAGGCGCTAGAAGGCCGACCTCCGCCCCGACTACCCCATAGTCGATTCTGCCAGGCGGGTAAGAGGCTCTAGGCGGGCTGAGGCGGGTCCAGGCGGGCTCGAGGCGGTGATTCAGCCATCATTTTCGGTAGAAGCCATCTTTTCCGGTGGAAGCTGAAAGAAAAGAGAGGAGAAAAGAAAAGAAGAATAGAAAAAAGAAAGAAGAAAACAAAAGGAAGGAAGGAAGCAAGAAAAAACTAGTAGATCCGGAAGACTAGAGAGGTCAATGCCATGATTACCGTAAAAGTTTGGTTCCCCAATGTAGTGTGTATGAGCTGTATATAACTATAGCCGTGCTTATTAGTTTGTCTTTTTTTTTTTTGGTTTCTAGTTTACTAGTTGGTATTTATTAAATTGTAAAATTGTACATGTAAATTTTTTTATTGTTTATAGTATAAAAGAAAATGTTGATCTTTAAAATATATTAAACTGATGTCATTTAATTAAACTTGAATTATTATTTATTAAATTTTAGTATAATAAAAAATTTCTCCCATTGAGGTGTGGCTTTGTCTGGGGGAAGTCGGGGTTTAGTGGCTAGCAGAGCTGTTCAGCATCCTCCTCAGAGGCTCTAAGATGCCGACAAAGTGGAGGCATAGTATTGTCGTGCCTTTTTTCAAGAACAAAGGCGATGCTCAGAGTTGTAGTAACTATAGGGGTATTAAACTCCTCAGTCATACTATGAAACTTTGGGAAAGAGTGGTGGAATGCAGGGTTAGAAGAGAAGTTGAGACCTCAGAGAACCAATTTGGCTTCATGCCGGGGAGGTCCACGACTGAGGCCATTCATCTCGTCAGACGCCTTATGGAGAAGTTTAGAGAGCGGCGTAAGGACCTCCATATGGTGTTCATAGATCTAGAGAAGGCTTATGATAGCATTCCGCGCGATGTTATTTGGAGGAGCCTAGTAGAGAGGAGGGTGTCGTTGTCGTTCGTTAGGGCGATCCAAGACATGTACTCCCAAGCTAGGACGTGCGTTAGGACCCCAGTTGGTGACACCCAATTTTTTCCGGTTGAGATAGGGCTACACCAGGGGTCGGCGCTAAGCCCACTTCTCTTCGCTCTAATCATTGACGTCATTTCGCGAGGGATTCAAGATGGCATCCGTGGTGCATGCTTTTTGCTGACGATATTGTGTTAGCGGCGGAGTCGAGGAGGGAGGTGAACTCGAAGTTGGAGCTTTGGAGGGATACGTTAGAATCCCAGGGCTTGCGTGTGAGCCGGTCTAAGACCGAGTATCTCTGGTGTAACTTTAGTGGTGAGGCCAACGAGGAAGATGTTGAGGTAATGATTGCGGATCAGATCGTACCCCGTACGGATAAGTTCAAGTATTTGGGTTCGATCATTCAGAATGAAGGTGAGTGTGAAGATGATGTCACGCATCGCATCAAGGCGGGGTGGCATGATTGCAGATCATATCGTACGCCGTACGGATAAGTTCAAGTATTTGGGTTCGATCATTCAGAATGAAGGTGAGTGTGAAGATGATGTCACACATCGCATCAAGGCGGGGTGGCTAAGGTGGAGAGCAGCGACAGGGGTCCTGTGCGACAAGAAAGTCCCTCTAAAGTTGAAGGGTAAATTCTATAGAGCGGCAATCCGACCTACAATGTTGTATGGCTCCGAATGTTGGGCGATGAAGAAATCGCTTGAGAGCAAGTTGGAAGTGGCTGAAATGAGAATGTTACGTTGGTCGTGTGGTCGCACAATGTTAGATAGAATTGCGAACGGGGTTTTCAGGAACGCGCTGGAAGTGGCGTCCATTTCAGCGAAATTAGGGAAGGGAGATTGAGATGGTTTGGCCACGTCCGCAGGAGGCAGGCATCTACTCCGGTGAGGAGGGTCGAGAGTTTAGTAGTTGTCGGGGATAGGAGGAGAGGCAGACCGATGAGGACGTGGGAGGAGCAACTGAGATTAGATTTGAAGGACTTAAACCTTTCCAAGACCATGACTGTTGATAGGTGCGCTTGGAGGCGCCAGATCAGAGTTGTGGATTCTTTTGACCTAGAGCATTGCATTTTTACTTTTATTGTATATTTTATCCTATTGTCTTTGCGTGTGGTGTATTTTTGACAGGGAGCTGTGCGCAGATCCAACCTCTCTTTTGTTAGAGCAGCGTTCATCGAGAGTGAAGTAGCCAAATTCCGCTTTGGTAAGTCCCATGTGGATCAAGCCATGGGCTCAGGTATGGTCTCGAGCGTTTTCGAATCATATGTTTTCCTTTGTATTTATCACACAAGATTCTGTTGTGCACTAAGTTGGGGGTCTTCACGGAAACAGTCTCCCTACCGTAATAAGTAGGGCCATGGTCTGCGTACATCTTACCCTCCCCAGACCCTGCTCTGAGCGGGATATACTGGGTATGTTTGGTTTGGTTTGGTTTGTATGTATATATAAAAATAAATAAAATATATAAAAAAAAACGCCTAGCGCCTAGCCGCCTAGGCGCCGCCTCCAAGGCCTAGGCTCTAGAAGGTCCCCGTCCGCCCGCCTACCGCCTACCGCCTTTTAGAACATTGGTCAATACATACACCCACATATACATAAACTATTATTGATTTGTTTTCATTTATAAATTCTTATCATGTGATCTAAGGGCACATGATAGGAAAACCATAATTCAATTAAACATAGGCATTTATTTTTTCATGTAGGATAATATGAGTCTTATATCTAATTTTATATATAATAAATTAAATTATATTTATTATTATCAACTTTCATTAAAGTATCCAACCCATATTCTTACTAATAAATTTTGTTTATGATTTGACATTAATGTAATTATTTTATTATTTTACATTCAGAACAAAATAATTCTGAAAAATCAAATAACTGTTAAAGTACAAAACTATGAAAATCAACTAAAAATATATATTTTCTTTAATATTCTAATATTTTTATATGGAAATATTTTAATCATCTAATATATTATTATTATATTTAAATTACTTATATATATAATATAGATGTCAAATTAAAGAGCACGAAGTAAGAATTAATTTGATATATTTTTTTATCAAAAATAAAATTGATACGAAAAAATTATAATTATTAAACTATTGAGATGAAATAAAAAAGAATAAAATGAGAGAAAATTTTTAATTGATAAATATTATATATGGAATAACCCTTTGACTTCCTTCCCAAACTAAATATCCATTTTCTTAAGATTTTAAAAAAAGAAAAATAATACGAAGATGACACATGTCTCTTTAAATTTTTTTGCGACTCTCCTTTAACATTAAGTATGGATTTCCAAGATTTTACATTTTTTACATACGGAAAAAGTTAAGAGCTAATCCGTCTCATCAAAAGCCAGCAGTGTAAGTAAGATACTAATGAGGGGAACGGTTGGAGCCCTTAGGCAATGTTCGGGGATGAAACCATTAACCCTGCCCGGGCCCTGTAAGCGCGGGCTTGTAACCCAAGCGGGGGACAATGAGGCGATCAGGTCATGCTGGCAAACTTACCTCTAGATCGGGGGTGAGTTCGAGTCTCTTTGGGGGGTACTCAGGACAGGGGACAATCCCCCTCGTGTGCGTGTGTGGAAAAAAAAAAGTAAGATACTAATGTGTGTATGTGTGCCCCACACATCTTTATTCAAAATTGTTAAACGGCTAATAATATTAATTAGCCTGTTATAATATACCATGAAAACGACGTTTCAATTACTCCTTTGTTTTTATATAGTGTGAATGACTATTATGCCCCTGATGTAATTATGTAATTACGATTGTGCCATCTGAGGTTTTCCTATAAATAGGACTTGAGTTATTAATGAAAAATAAACCTGAGAATCATTCTCTCTCTATTCTTTCTCTAATTTCTCTCTCTACAATATTCGATTTTATAACACGTTATCAGCACGACTCTAACCAAATGAGTAATATGACGAAGGTATGCTCTATAGTTGCATCTTATAGATGATCCTCTGTATCAGAAATTGGACTATTACAAACAAACACAATACATCCAAACTCTCTCTCTCTCTCTCTTCTTCTTGTGATATGATATGATTAATACATTCATATCTACAATTTAGATCGGTGCAGTTGCTCTAATCCTGGTTCCTTCGCCCGGATTATTCATTCCTTAAATCATAATTTTATAAAAACCTTCCGAGCATGTAATCTCATCTCTAATATAGTCAACGCTCTTCAATTTTATAAAAAAAAAAGATATGAGTATCAAGAGGATATGAGTTTGATCTGGTTTTCTTATTAAGCTGGATATCTTATATTTTCGTATTCCGTAGCTGCATCTTTATAAAAAAAAAAAAAATCCAGAAAGCATGTAACTTGTCCGACCTTCTTCTATTCATCATATCTTTCATTCTCCAGAAAAAAAAAACCCAATCAATTTTGTCAAACCAGTAGATTATACAGACTCAAATACCAACCACATCGACTCCAGTGAGTCCAGTCCCAACAATTCCGATAGCTCCAATAAATCCAAAGCCTGATGACCCCGGTTAGCCCAGTAAATCCAGCCGCAGCAAACTCCACTGAATCTCATACCGAGCCCATCAGCATGAATGAATTGCGCTTTCACGCAGATGGCCGTCCTCACCACCTCATACGCCGGCGGAGACTTCAGCTGGATTCCGACGAATAATCCAGCGGCGACTCGCCGAGGTTCACTGGGAGCTTCCATCTTCTGACTTGAGACTCAAAGGATCAAATGGAAGAGATGCAAATCAGATTCCGTTTCAAGGAGGTGTCGTAATTGGATTCTTCACTCGATTTGTTCTAAGCTCCTGGCGAAACTTAGCGTGATAAACGGGCAGATCTTACATCCACCCATGAGGTAATCTTTATGTGTAAACATGTGTGTACAGACATAAAAAAAAAGAGGAGAAAGACCAGATAAAATAAATAAAATAGAAATGAGAGAATGGGGAAGAAGACGAGTTGTCGGCACAAGAAGTAAAAGTAGAAAGAAAAACAAAAAGGAATGATTAAACAAAGTCAATAAAAAAAAAGAAGAAAAAAAGAGGGAAAACAAAAGTAAGTCACGGAAAAAAAAACCAAACAATATAAAAAAAGAAAATCGCAACTTCACGTTAGTGCAAGTGGAAAGTGACGAAGAATAATAAAATATAAAAAAAGAATAAAATATTCTTTTAATTTATTGAATCATACATTCGTTTTTCTTAAATATAAGATACATATGTTATCAGAATTAATTTTTCTTGATACCATCGTGACCCATTTCACGAGAGCTTCAATTTGACACTAATATTGATATGGGTATTAACTCTTTTCATATATATCATTATTAAATTTATTACAACGTACGAATTAATATCCAACTCCAGAAATCACAAAGATTTATACATACCATTACACTTGCTATTAACGACAGTCGATATTTCGATCTATACCTTGACGATGACTATATTTTGAAGAATTGATTGGACGATCCTGCTCTGATAGAAGCAGTTAATTATTTTGCAATTTAAATTACGTCTCTTACTTATCTCAAAGTGGTGGTTTAAAACCACATATTTATTGCGTTTATTTTATATAATTATAATACCTCTCATGTGATGAGTTCAATTATCACAAGACGGATGGTTTTACATGTACGCAATTTATATATTATATATCACCATCATGGTTGGTTATACCACATGAATGGTTCATAAATCCTGCTCTCGAAGAAGAAGCAGTTGATAAAAATAAATCCTACTCTAGAGAAGTAGTTGATCGATTATCTAAATCTTGCTCTCGAAGAAGAAGCAGTTGATAAAAATAAATCCTACTCTGGAGAAGTAGTTGATCGATTATCTAAATCCTGCTCTCGAAGAAGAAGCAGTTGATGGATATAATATCCGATCTCCATGATTAAACACGAACGGAGAAAATTGAGTAAGTGATACCATAAGCTATCACCGATTAATTAAAGAAAATCCCATGCAAACTGCATGGTGGGATCATTTGACAAGTGATATGAAAAACTATCACTGGAAAATAATTGCTCAATAAATCCCATGTTGATTATATCACATGATTGGATCATTGAAATCATATTGATTGACAATATTCATGGGGAAACATATATCACATATTTGTAAAAATATTATATTTGCATAAAAGCAAAAGATGATCTTATTATTGCTCTGGAAGAAGCACACAGTAGTCGAAGTGAAAATATCGAAACTAGCTGAAAGGCAGTAAACACTCGACAATATGAAACGCGAAAAAGAAAATACATATGAAACCCATAAAAAGAAAAGGGGTGCGTCTCGAGAGTATAAAACTCCGTAACCCTGCCACCCCATTGCATAAGGGTTTATAATGAAAGATCTAAAGGATCTAAACTTCTTTTCCGTTTGGCAGCAATAGCATGTGGCTGATGAGCTTTGACTTCCAAATTCTTAACTGAAATATATGCTTGAAACTTTATAAGTAGATCAGCAACAGTGTCAGCACATATTATTATATCTCGTGATGGCTGAGATATAAACTTGTGATATACTCCTTGATCCAGAAAGGCAAGCAAATCGCTGAAGAAATTATTAATATTCAACAAACCTATAGGTTTGGTATGGAAATCCCGCTCAGCCCATGACGAGATGTTGAATATCTCATTGAGTGTGCCATAGCCACCTCGAAGAACAATAAAGGCATCACTATTATTCACCACATACATCAAACTATCATGCACGAACTGTGCTTGAAGCATCAACCCAGTTGAACCCCCTATACTACTGGTCCCAACTGTGGGAAAGTGTAAGGCACTTGTTACTCTTATTCTCCCATTTTGTGCAGCCTCTAAAAAATAACCCAAAAATCTATAATTACTCCCACCATACAATATATCGATTTTGTGTTTTTTTCCTAATTCTTTTACGAATTGATACGCCATATCTACATGCTGGATATGACCTATCAATTTGAATCCACCTAAAATACATATAGTTTTAATTGGATAACATCTATATGAGGATTCTGAGAACTCCATCTTTCTACACTAGACTTTCAAAATATTTTTATGAGAGATACATTTTCTGATTTGTGGATCCCAAATTTAAAGAGCAAACTTCTTACTAAACGACATATGACTTCACTATTTTCATTGAAAAAGGAGCGACATATAAGACATTACTTTTGACAAAATTACAAAAGAAAACGAAAGATATGATATTATATTTTTCAATGAAAATGACGTTACCGATCGGCAGCTGAGAAATTTAAATATTGGAAAACAATATTCATCAACTTGCATTATTTTTTTTCTATTACCTTATACCAACTTTGATAGAATGGACTTACAAACTGGATCTTTTGAGATTAATTTTTCATGACTATAACGTTCTCATTCATCCTTGAATTGCATCCACAAAGCCATTAGTTCACGATGAACGTATCCACTCGGATGTGCATCAAGAATCTGTTGGATATCATGATCCATAGATTCCTTACTTAATCCATCCTTTATAAATGCTATTTTATCTTCTCGATTTTTGGATACAAACCCCACAGATTTGCATCGTGTGTCACATGTCCATCGAGCACATTTATAGCACCCACCTAACCTTTTTGCTCTCCGTTTCTTTGCAAAACTACTCCGACCTGTACCTGGCATGTAATTAAATGAATTTGAAAATTCGCCAGATAGTCGAACTTGTGCTTCGATCAACCATTGAATATCTTCTGGGATGCCATTTCTCATTAGCACCCTTAATCTTTCAAGTCGAGCTCGATAAATTCTTTTTATGATATTCACTGGAAGATATGGATAATATTTACGAAGATTCGAAAGCATTGAATCCATTATGATATTCAGACCCTCGGTATGGGTGAATTTTGTGAATACAATGATAATCTATTTATAGATTGGAATTACGCGTATGAGATTTGACTCCACGTCCTAAAGCGTATGAACTACGGCTCTATATTTGAATAATGAACATGATATGACATGTGGGAGCAGTGACTCCATGTTGATAATGATGTGCAATAATGGCACCGAAAGATGATGTGATATACCGGTAAAATATCTATATGGTGATACAGACACATCATGTCTTCAAATATTTGTTCTCGATTAATATCACTACTAGCTATTATTGAGAATGAATCCCTAATAAATTTGGAATATATTAAGGGGGAGTATGGGCCCACTTCCTCTACATGTGAACTACTAGATATTATGGATCCACTAGATAGTCACATGTTTATATGACTCGTAATCAGAAATTTACGAGATAATTTGCTCACGGTTTGAGCACATATTCCAAATCAGATAAAGCTAGTAATATATCCCAAATAAACTTGAATAGATCCCAGAAAGGATCGAGATATGCGCATACAAGTGGGATATCAATTGGCATACTATTTGAAGTCCTCCAGCCAATATCGAGAATATAATATACAAACTCCCATGACTGAAGATGAATACTGAGATACTGGCATACGAGTTTGGTGCTCAAGAAATCTCTTAGCATGAGGGGGAGTATTGGTAGTTGGAAACATGTGAAATGCATCACAATATATCCTCACAACTCAAATATGAACTTGAAGTTCAAAGATGCATGACAGATTATTGGTACCAACTACAATTGCTTTGATAATTACATAATAATTCCCCGAATATGAATCAAAGCAAATAATAAAAGGAGGCATATACTTTTGAGAAGTATATAGACATAATCCCAATGGGTGATTGATAATGAGATATCTCGGCAAGTTATGTTGCCATGGGGAAGTAAAAATGTCGACACAATATAGCGCTATGAATGAAATGAGGATATCAATGATTGGAAAGAGGATGTCGATAAATGATATGAGGATATCCATGACTGTGAAATATGGATATTAAAATCCATGATTTGTGAAAATGTGGATATTGAAATCCATCAAAATTGAAATATATGCCCTTATAATAAAATAAAATATATGGGCTTACTGAAAGTGACTCGTAAGGAGATTTTGAACATATTATCACTGCGTGCAGTCACTCAAAATAAAACGTTGTGAACGAAAATTATATGCTGTACTCTTTTCCTTGACTGAGGTTTTATCCCACTGGGTTTTCCCAGCAAGGTTTTTAACGAGGCAGCCTAAACAAATATGGAACCTCCAAAAGAAATTTGGAATATATCGCAAAGAATATGTAACACCCCCAAATCCTATTGGGTTATTACAGTGCCGTGGACTCCACGCCAGGAGATCCACCAGGCGAACATGACTAAAATATATTAAATTAAACAACAAGGGAAAATCATAGTCCCTACCATGATATCCGACACAATATTCCGATAAGGAATTTCAACGACAAAAGTGGCCTACATGGCCAAAATGAAATACAACAGCATCCACGAACATCTGTTCGGGTAATACAACACGACAATGACTGACAACTGAAGAACACTCCAGCCGACTGACCAACATGAACAACTCGGACTAGTATCGCTCGTATGCCTCGTCGCCATCGTCATGCCCCTGTGCCTCAACTCTCTCCTCGCAAGCACCTAAAACATGAAAACATGTTCCGCCACTGGGTCGGGCCATCCAGATAATGAACATCAAATACATGTATAACATGATATGCATCCAAAGGCAGAATGAAACGGTATAATGATGATAATAATACGAGATGCTCACAAACCAAGGTAAGAACCGAGCATTCGTGAAATACTATGCCCACGGCATACTATTAATACCTGTTCGACAGGTTAGAACATAAGTGCCCAACGGCGAATCATAATCACAGAATACCACAATGAATTACATGACATGAACCAAACCAGAACAGGATTAAATATGAATCACAATGCCCGGAGGCTCCAATGAAATTAACAAGACAATCACAAGGCCTAAAAACCACTCAAATTAAATCACAAATATGACAATCACATGAAGCCGAAACAGCCCGAAGCTGTTATTGATTAGGGCCGAAGCCACGGCACGAAGCCGTATCACAATTAGGGCCGAAGCCACGACATGAAAGCCGTATCACAATTAGGGCCGAAGCCACGGCATGAAAGCCGTATCACAATTAGGGCCGAAGCCACGGCAGGAAAGCCTTATCACAATTAGGGCCGAAGCCACGGCATGAAAGCCGTATCACAATTAGGGACGAAGCCACGACATGAAAGTCGTATCACAATTAGGGGATGGTATGCTGTCTTGAGTCGGCCAGCACCATCCTCGACAGTCCCAACTCAACACCTCGATTGCCTTAGAACGGCTAACCGATGACAATGATGCAGCGGATGATTCCATGAATGCTTGAGCGCTTCGATTTCCTTATAATGGCTAATCGATGTGAACGATATGATGAATGATTGAATACCTCGATTTGCCTGCGAACGGCAATTCGATAACAATGATATGAAGGATGCCTCGGCACCTTTAATCGGTTACCGACGACGAAGGTGAGAAATGAATAAGCCAATGCCTTTAATCGGCGTGTACAGTTTTAATGACAATCCAAAAAGGAATAACAATGATCTCAACAATGTCTTAAATTGACATCTATATTAACAACAATCGATACATCGAGCCGCGAACCGGCTATCGACAATGACATTAATAATGAGTATCACAATGCCTTGAATCGGCCGTTAACGAACAACAATAAATATTTGGCAAAATTGCCGAAAGGTATCGTATCGAACGATCTCTTAATATCAATGAATTCATGAAGAGACTAAGTCTCGGAATGATACAACACATTTATACACATATATGATGACATTAATCTCATTGACTAGTACAAGTATAAAACTTGCCTCAAACCGAAGGCGAGAAGGTACTTCCACGATCAACGCCCTTAATGAAATTATCGGCGCTCGAACAACCTTGAACAACACAAATACCAACAATTCTCTTAATACACGAATCAAGCATGATCACAACCAACTCAAAAGTCGATACAACAATACCCGAAACTCATTGGGGCATTAAAACAACGCGTTGTAAACAATCTCCAATTGTTTACAACCAAAACTCAATTACATCCGAAACCAACTTCCAATGAATGATTCAAACCCACAAAACCTCATGAATACTATCAATAATCCAAAATGAATATCCAAAACGTGATTATAACGACAATTAATCGAAAACCCCCAATTCCAACTCGATTTTCAAGGTGTTCTTGAATAATTCCTCAATAATCCAATGAATCCTTATACAAACTCATAATCATATACATATCCCTTCATATATCATGATTATAACGTCCAAAACATCGTATCTCAACACAAAATCGAAATCCAAGGTGTTGAAGAATATTACCTTTGAAGATCCAAGTACTTTAATCAGAAGAACACGCGTTAGATTGATTATTCGGGCTTCACGATCGAAAGGAGATGAAGAAAATCAAACACCCAAATGATTTGTGAAGGAAAACTCCTCTCAAGTTTTCTCCCGGTTGAAGGTGAAGAAAAGGGAGAGAAATGGTGAAATCTTGAAAAAACGAATTTAAAGGAGTTGATCGCTCGCCGACACGGCCCGTGCCGATCGGGCACGGCCGTGTCGCATACCGGCCGACAGGACTCGACCATGTCCCGCTTGACACGGTCGCGGCCGGAGGGCCTTCCGATAGTGACCCGTCCGAGCGACTTCGGCAAGACTCGACCGGGTCCGGGAACACGGGCGGGCGGGGCGGCCGTCGATTCTGGCTTATCCGGAAGAGTTCGACTCGGCCGTGCCAGACGTCACGGTCGGGTCCTGAGGCAGAGACTTCGGCATTTCCGGACGAGTACGGCACGGGCCGTGTCGGACGACACGGCCGAGTTCGTTCGACAGTGATCGGCCAATAACTGAAAAATGAGCGGTTGAGCTAAAACGACCATAAATCTCTCGTCAGGACTCCGATTGACTCACTGTTTGAACCATTGGAAAGCTAACTCGATGCTCTATAATATTGCAAAGATTTAGAATTTTTGGAGTTACCAAAAATTAATGGTGATCTAACAAAGTCGAACTCATATGAGAAAAGTTGAAACAATGAACAATAACGATACACAACTCGAAGTTTTTCCGAACGGTGAACACGATGAATGAACATGATTGATGGATGATTATAATCGGGTGAAAATACACTGAGTGATAATTACAGACTGATAATTACTGAATGAAAATGAATGAATTACAACCGGGTATTACATACACCCCCCCTTAAAAGGAGTTTCGTCCTCGAAACTCAGGGTAAACAACTCGGGATATGAACTATCCATCAAGATCTGAAAACAATAATGCACATCTAGTCCTCGGGACCAAATCAATCGCACACCCAAGTCCCCAATACTTGACGTCTCGAATCTCAGTGAATGATTTCCCAAATTATCAAGAAATATTGAGCACAACGCCGAAGGGGTGAACTCCCAACAGTTGACCCAAATCTCAAGATTCTCAAATATGATCATAATAAAATAGATCAAGAATAAATGATCTACAGTGACGATACATTACTACGGATTGAGTTACACAGTCATCCAAAAACAAGGTTACATCTCAAATGTAGTCAACATCGTTATCCTTCCATGTCATCGATCTCCTCTATCTCAACGATTTAAGGTATATCCGCAGATGAACTCGCCGCTAAATATGATCTCGGAAGGTCACGAGAATGAAAGTGACTAAAATGAATGATGAATGATAAATGACTACAAATCCGACAAGGATTTGGAATGACTCACCAAGGTGAATTAATAACGTCATGAGTGATAGCTCTCTGAAGTGATTGGAACCGCCGTTCCTCGTGAATTGAATGATTAATCGATAATTATGAGTCCCAACATGATTGATATATATGATGAATGAATTAGATGAATGAGTGAACGACAATGAAATGAATGATTGTCCTACTACCGAGCAAGAATTAACTTGTTCAAACCGGTGATGAATGTCCTTACCTCGGGTTCTCGAAGCCCGATAGGGTCCCTTGGATGATGTACGGGCTGGAGTAACGAAGTCTCTCGAGGCCCTTGAGCTCTCTTGAGATTTCTCGGGCGCTAGAACCCCGCAGATTTCTCGCGGTGTCCCCGCCTCCCACACGTAAAACAAACAATAGCCGGCACCGTACACCGGTGCTAACGTGACTCGAATCAGAGTTAAAGCAAACAACAGTCGAACTTGTCGCCTGAAAGGAAGATGCTTTCCCAGCACGAAGACGACTAGAAAACGACCCCTTGGACGTCGGAGCCCGATGTCCCTCTGAATGAGCCGGCATTCTAGTCCTCTCACCCGAAGGAACTGAAGGATGTTTCCGAGTAAGCTCCTTGATAAAAAGCTCTGCTCCAAGAGCCTTCCCGATGAACTCACTAAGTGAATTACAATTGTGGTTGAACAACTGCATCCTCAACTGCGGATTTAGCCTCTTGCTAAAATACTTGATCTTATCCGCTTGAAGACGGATAATCGATGAAGCAAATGAAGTAGTCCTCGAAACTTCTCAGCAATGACAATAACACCCTCGTCCTCGACGGATTCAGGGTTCAAAACCTCTGATAACTTGGCTTCCCGAAGTGGGGCCGGATAATACCTCTCTATCATGAGAGTCTTGAATTCGCCCCAAACACAATCTCGATCGGTGGGTTTCACAGAAAGCCACCAAGAATAAGCACCCTTACTCAAGTAGTAAGCCGCTACCGCCACTTTACTCTCCTCAGGACACCGAACCATGTCGAAGAGTTTATCAAAATGCTCAAGCCAATGAACAATATCACTGGTTCCGACGAACCTCAAAAGTAGGCGGCTCTAACGAGAGATATCGCCAACAACTGATTCACTCTCCTGGCCCATTAAACGGCTCCCGAATTCCTGCGGTGGACCACGAACCATCGAGGTCTGCATGGTCTCCATCATCCGCGTCATCCGAGTCATCTGGGCCATCATGCCCTGCACAAATATGAATGGGTCAACCCGAGCACCTTCCGAGTGAGATGCCTCTCGGTACGACTCCGACGGCGACCGATTATCTGGCGATGAATGAGTAGCCTCGCTATTTGATGAATTAATGATATCCTCGCGTTCGTGTGGGCATGCACACGAGATCCTCGGTTCTGCCCGCACCGCGCCTCTTCCCCGCGTCCTCCGATGCACTCTATCCATACTGAAGTAGGAAAGTCACATGATGATTATAGGTTCCGCATGAATATCGCATTATGATTACGTTACAGAGTGACAATAATGAGCATACACGCTCTCGCACAATGAATGCATTAATGATTTAATGAAATGATCGTCGACATTACGTCAGAGTATGATAAGATCGTATGAAACATCAAATGAGGTAACATGATTGCCAGAAGAAATTCCTGAAATGATTTTCTTGAACAAGTTAACAAGGTTGAAAATTCGATCCTCAAGATCAACAACCGAACCGTGAGATGGGTTTGAATGATTAATGAATTAATCGAATAATGAGATCAACCGAGTGATGAATGAATTAATCGAACGATGAGATCGATTGAGTGATGAATGAATTATGTGAGTGATGATATTGATCGAGTGATGAATGAATTAACTGATTGATGAATGAATTATCGAGTGATGATATTGGTGAGTGAGGAATGATTTAACCGAGTGATGGATGAATTATCTAAGTGATGATATTGATCGAGTGATGAATGAATTAACCGAGTGATGAAGGAATTGGTGAGTGATGAATGAATTAATCGAGAAATGGTATTGATCGGGTGATGAATAAATTAACCGAGTGATGAATGAATTATCCGAGTAATGATATTGGTTGAGTGATGAACGAATTAATCGAGTGATGGGATCAAAATGATGATTGAGGATTATTAATCGATGAATGAGTTGATCCTTAATGCTTACACAAGTCATGCGTGCTCCAAAACAATTAGTTATGAATCAATCATAACACTAATATCACATATATATTTCAACAAACATGAAAAATTAATAACATGATGAATGTATGAACATAAAGAGAATCGAGTCCTTACACAGGTCATACGAAGCTTCGAGGTCTCACGATACTAGTCCCAACTGACGACGACTCGATGAATAAATGACTCGCGCAATGTATGAATATTATGACTCACAAAACCCGATCGTCCCGATTGTCATAACCTGACAGTCCCACTACTACCGCATCGGTAGAGCCACATAACTCACATCTCGGGGTATCTCACAACCTGCAGCGCTCGATACCATCTTCTCGTAACACCCCAAATCCTATCAGGTTATTACAGGTCGTGGACTCCACGCCAGAGATCCACCAGCGAACATGACTAAAATACATTAAATTAAACAACAAGGGAAAATCATAGTCCCTACCATGATATCCGACACAATATTCCGATAAGGAATTTCAACGACAAAAGTGGCCTACATGGCCAAAATGAAATACAACAGCATCCACGAACATCTGTTCGGGTAATACAACACGACAATGACTGACAACTGAAGAACACTCCAACCGACTGACCAACATGAACAACTCGGACTAGTATCGCTCGTATGCCTCGTCGCCATCGTCATGCCCCTGTGCCTCAACTCTCTCCTCGCAAGCACCTAAAACATGAAAATATGTTCCGCCCCCACGGGGTCAGTCATCCAGATAATGAACATCAAATACATGTATAACATGATATGCACCCAAAGGCAGAATGAAACGGTATAATGATGATAATAATACGAGATGCTCACAAACCAAGGTAAGAACCGAGCATTCGTGAAATACTATGCCCACGGCATACTATTAATACCTGTTCGACAGGTTAGAACATAAGTGCCCAACGCCGAATCATAATCACAGAATACCACAATGAATTACATGACATGAACCAAACCAGAACAGGATTAAATATGAATCACAATGCCCGGAGGCTCCAATGAAATTAACAAGACAATCACAAGGCCTAAAAACCACTCAAATTAAATCACAAATATCACAATCACATGAAGCCGAAAAATCAAGTCAAGTATTGATTAGGGCGGGCTACGGCACGGCCGTATCACAATTAGGGCAAGCCACGGCATGAAAGCCGTATCACAATTAGGGCCGGGCCACGGCATGAAAGCCGTATCACAATTAGGGCGAGCCACGCATGAAAGCCGTATCACAATTAGTGGCCACGCATGAAAGTCGTATCACAATTAAGGGATGGTATCTTTGTCTTGAGTCGGCCAAAGACCATCCTCGATCCCCAACTCAACACCTCGATTGCCTTAGAACGGCTAACCGATGACAATGATGCAGCGGATGATTCCATGAATGCTTGAGCGCTTCGATTTCCTTATAATGGCTAATCGATGTGAACGATATGATGAATGATTGAATACCTCGATTTTCCTGCGAACGGCAATTCGATAACAATGATATGAAGGATGCCTCGGCACCTTTAATCGGTTACCGACGACGAAGGTGAGAAATGAATAAGCCAATGCCTTTAATCGGCGTGTACAGTTTTAATGACAATCCAAAAAGGAATAACAATGATCTCAACAATGTCTTAAATTGACATCTATATTAACAACAATCGATACATCGACCCCGCGAACCGGCTATCGACAATGACATTAATAATGAGTATCACAATGCCTTGAATCGGCCGTTAACGAACAACAATAAATATTTGGCAAAATTGCCGAAAGGTATCGTATCGAACGATCTCTTAATATCAATGAATTCATGAAGAGACTAAGTCTCGGAATGATACAACACATTTATACACATATATGATGACATTAATCTCATTGACTAGTACAAGTATAAAACTTGCCTCAAACCGAAGGCGAGAAGGTACTTCCACGATCAACGTCCTTAATGAAATTATCGGCCGCTCGAACAACCTTGAACAACACAAATACCAACAATTCTCTTAATACACGAATCAAGCATGATCACAACCAACTCAAAAGTCGATACAACAATACCCGAAACTCATTGGGGCATTAAAACAAACGCGTTGTAAACAATCTCCAATTGTTTACAACCAAAACTCAATTACATCCGAAACCAACTTCCAATGAATGATTCAAACCCACAAAACCTCATGAATACTATCAATAATCCAAAATGAATATCCGAAAACGTGATTATAACGACAATTAATCGAAAACCCCCAATTCCAACTCGATTTTCAAGGTGTTCTTGAATAATTCCTCAATAATCCAATGAATCCTTATACAAACTCATAATCATATACATATCCCTTCATATATCATGATTATAACGTCCAAAACATCGTATCTCAACACAAAAATCGAAATCCAAGGTGTTGAAGAATATTACCTTTGAAGATCCAAGTACTTTAATCCGAAGAACACGCGTTAGATTGATTATCCGGACTTCACGATCGAAAGGAGATGAAGAAAATCAAACACCCAAATGATTTGTGAAGGAAAAACCCTCCCTCAAGTTTTCTCTCTCGGTTGAAGGTGAAGAAAAGGGAGAGAAATGGGCTGAAATGCTGAAAAAACGAATTTAAAGGAGTTGACTGCCCTGCCGGACACGGCCCGTGCCGATCGGCATGGTCGTGTCGCACAGCTGGCCGACAGGGACTCGACCATGTCCTGCTTGACACGGTCGCGGCGCGGAGGGCCTTCCGACAGTGACCCGTCCGACAGCGACTCGGCATGACTCGACCGTGTCCTGGAACACGGTCGGGCGTGTCGGCAGTTGATTCTGGCTTATCCGGAAGAGTTCGACTCGGCCGTGCCAGACGACACAGTCGGGTCCTGAGGCAGAGACTTCGGCATTTCCGGACGAGTACGGCACGGGCCGTGTCGGACGACACGGCTGAGTTCGTTCGGCAGTGATCGGCCAATAACTGAAAAATGAGCGGTTGAGCTAAAACGACCATAAATCTCTCGTCCGGACTCCAATTGACTCACTGTTTGAACCATTGGAAAGCTAACTCGAAACTCTATAATATTGCAAAGATTTAGAATTTTTGGAGTTACCAAAAATTAATGGTGATCTAACAAAGTCGAACTCATATGAGGAAAGTTGAAACAATGAACAATAACGATACACAACTCGAAGTTTTTCCGAACGGTGAACACGGTGAATGAACATGATTGATGAATGATTATAATCGGGTGAAAATACACTGAGTGATAATTACAGACTGATAATTACTGAATGAAAATGAATGAATTACAACCGGGTATTACAGAATATGAGTTCGATATTACAAATTGCAGTGAAAATGATACTCATACTAATCCCTGGAGGATAATTGGAATGCCTGGGGCATATTTGTATAAAATACACATTGCACTCTTTTTCCCTTGACTGAGGTTTTGTCCCATTGGGTTTTCCTAGCAAGGTTTTTAATGAGGCAACTGGAATGGCGTATTAGTATGAATAATGTACTCTTTTTCCTTCATTAGGATTTTTTTCCCATTGGGTTTTTCCTAATAAGGTTTTAACGAGGCATATTCATGGCATAATGAGGAACACAACAAAGATCAAGATTATTCCTCAAAGCTTGAAAATAGAAGGAGTTGTTGTACTCTTTTTCCTTCGATCAAGTTTTTCCCACTGGGTTTTCTTGACAAGGTTTTAATGAGGCAACACGTGGATACTCCAACAACGAATGGTATACATGACAGATTCACTCAGTTTTTATCCCACGAGGTTTTACTGAGACGACACAAGAATATTCATATAAGAACTATCAAGATAAGGGGGAGCAAATTTACGAGATCACCGATTGCTGAAGTTTTATCCCACAAGGATTTCCTAGCAACATTATGATGCAACATGATATGATTGCCACAAGCTCCAGTACAAACAGTTTAAAAATTTTTCTCCCATTGGGGTGTGGCTTTGTCTGGGGGAAGTCGGGGTTCAGTGGCTAGCAGAGCTGTTCAGCATCCTCCTCAGAGGCTCTAAGATGCCGAAAGAGTGGAGGCATAGTATTGTCGTGCCTTTTTTCAAGAACAAAGGCGATGCTCAGAGTTGTAGTAACTATAGGGGTATTAAACTCCTCAGTCATACTATGAAACTTTGGTAAAGAGTGGTGGAATGCAGGGTTAGAAGAGAAGTTGAGATCTCAGAGAACCAATTTGGCTTCATGCCGGGGAGGTCCACGACTGAGGCCATTCATCTCGTCAGACTCCTTATGGAGAAGTTTAGAGAGCGGCGTAAGGACCTCCATATGGTGTTCATAGATCTAGAGAAGGCTTATGATAGCATTCCGCGCGATGTTATTTGGAGGAGCCTACTAGAGAGGAGGGTGTCGTTGCCGTTCGTTAGGGCGATCCAAGACATGTACTCCCAAGCTAGGACGTGTGTTAGGACCCCAGTTGGTGACACGCAGTTTTTTCCGGTTGAGATAGGGCTGTTAGGAATATGCCCTCGAATGCCACTCAGAGGATGAGAGA
Organism: Orobanche coerulescens; assembly: GCA_033398695.1. Lineage (NCBI taxonomy): Eukaryota > Viridiplantae > Streptophyta > Magnoliopsida > Lamiales > Orobanchaceae > Orobanche > Orobanche coerulescens. The sequence goes on from CM065801.1 coordinate 117,597,484, forward strand.
GTGAGAGCAATTGTATTGTAATTATGAATATTATATTTAATAAGGCAATTATTATTTCTATATTATTGTATATCACTGGCATTGTGATTTGGTATATAGAATAGTAGTCCTTGCATTTGAGAGTGAACATTCTACTCCTTATAGAGATAAGGAGATAGGCACTAGAAGTGTTTAGAGCTCGAATGCTTAACTAGTTCGCAAGTCGATAAAACTTAACAGGACATTAAGTTTTAATAAGACTTGTATAACTGATGCTAGGACGTGTGCACGTCTTGATAGCATAGTTATAAGTATATTGGTGGGACCAGTATACTCGAACACGACTCATACTCTATTCACCACACGATTCACTCTCAAAGAGTCGATGACGAATCGAAAGGTTGTGATAGTATACGTGGACCTTTGACTTGAGGGTTCAGTAGAAGATGTGTTTGTGACGTTTAGTTTGTCATTAGAGTAGTTAGACTCATTTGCTTAATTGCTGAGTCGACCTCAAAGTGCGGACTATACGGGCAGGTAGCGATCTTCTTTGTGTACGCCAAGAAAGGATTCTATCTCTGTTAGTGAGCAGGCGAATGTCCTATACGGTTAATGGCAAATAAGATCATAAGTCTTTGGCCAAAGCATTCGATATAGTCGTATTAGATACACTATTAATCACCGGTCTTGATTTGCATTAACACATGTATAGAGTTTAGTCAACAGAGGGTTTGACTTTACCGTGACCCGAAGACTTGACCGGACATCCGATGAAGGGTCTATACGTATATAGTATTCACGACATAATGGTCGGAATGATTCGTTCATTCGTTCTCGCCGGGGTTTACTGGCGGCCCGCAGTTTGGCTAAGTGTTGCCCGCACTCATTGGTTCCTCCCAATGCCTACCGAGACGAACCTACGAGTCGCGCAATAGGATCATTGATGGATAAATATGAATTAATAATCTCTCTTATAATATTAGATATTAGATATCTAATTTTGATTTATCGGATAAATCAAATAGCGGTCTAATGAATTGTAAGTAGTTCTTGGTGATTACTTTAATTCATAAATTATATTTCTTAGAGAAATATATATTTGTGTTTGATATAATTAATTAATTGGATTAATTAATTAGTCCAAACACATTGGAAATAAAACGGATTCGTTTGACGAACATCCGGTACACGAGGGATTCGTTTTTTCGAACATCCAGTACACGAGCCGAGTAAATTCGACCCGTCTTCTTGGAAATTTCCCTTAAGGCCACCACCCCTCCATCTCTTGTCTCTTATATACTTATTTTATGTCACTAGGTGACATATGTGAGGTGTATTTGATACCCTCAATCATGTGTTAAAGGTAGACTTTCATTTTTATAAATAAAAGTCTTTAAAAAGGAGTTATGACAACTTCTTCTAGCTTTAACTCATAATCACGAATTTGAGAGAGAGAGTAAGGTAGAAAACTTCATCTTGATCTTAGAGACAAGATATAAGAAGAATACATTGAGAGAGAAAATTCCTACAAGCTTCCCTAGCCGCATTCTTGAAGAAAGGAAGCTTGTCGATTTTTCCATCAAGTTCCGGCGTGTGAAGTAGAGGCATCTTGCTTTAGGTGCTTGGAACGAAGGGCTCTTCATCATCATCATCATCATACGAAGGTTTTTCAGAGACATCATAGGTATGGGACTTTGATTCCTTGATCTTCGTATTTTCTTTTCGTATATACGTTACTTGATCGATCCTCTTAGGGATTCCGTTTATTCTTCCGTTGCGTTTATTTTCCGAGGAATCCCAACGGTGGTATCGGAGCGAGATCAAATATATCGTATATACGATCATCTTTGCATTTGGAATGTTATTTGATGATGTTTATGATTTAGAATCATAATAGATATAATCGAAGAAATTTAATCGTTCGTAGTAAGTCAAGTTTCGACTATTTTATGTGAATTATAAATCTGAAAAATTTGATTTTTGTTGATTTATAAGTTCTTCATGAAGTTAAGAAACTTTTTCGTTTTGGAAGCGAGTCGAAAAAATGAGAAAAACGGGGTTAAACACGAATACCGCACGAAGACGCAGCTGCCGGCAGCAGCTTACTGGACTGCTGCCTGGCCGGCCGAGAGTGACTCGCTAGCTACTGTAGCTGCTCGGCCAGCCTGCCGGGCAGTGGCCGAGAGTGACTCGGTCCGGGCGGTTTTCGGGTTTTCGGCCCGATTTTGAATCGGGCCGTGGGCTGGGCCTGATACCGGATTTTCCGGGACTCCATTTTTGTGTTTATATTTCGTTGTAATAATTTCCAAAATTTAAATTGGATTTAATTAGATTTAATAAAATATTTGGAATATTTTTTAAGGGAAATTATTAGACGAGAATATTGTTTTGGCCGGATTACTTTGAACGGATTAAAATGACGATTATAAATATTAATTTGATTAATATTGTAGAAATTAAATAAATTAATTTTTATATTAATTGGATTAATATATTAATTGATTATTTAATTTTATTTACCGTTACATGTTGTATTAAATGCCTTATGTGATGGTGATATAGCTCGTGGACTTAGTTGTTGATTTCTTCGATTCGATATGGTTGTAAAGGCCATTTTGAGCCTATTTATTTTTACTAGAAAATATGTATAAAAGGATGTATTGTTCAATGATGTAATTATTCATATGGCTATGACGAAGACCGAAGACGACCGACCGGAAGACGAAGAATCAATCTTGTATTTTTCTTTTCGTTATTTGGCTTGGCCCAATACTTAGGAAAAAGTCCATGAGCTATATGTTGGTAGTAACTAGGTTGCTATTTATTGTTTTTCATTTTGAATGATTGACAAATCACAAACCGCGCTTATAAACGGATTAATGTGCAAAGTGTAACATATAATCGCGTTAATACTCCCACTTACAAACACTAAGTTATAAAGGTTACGAGGTTTCCTACCCTCCGTCAAACTCATGGAAAATTGAAATCTAAACCGGAATCTTATTCTTCCGAGTATGTCGGGTAATATTTTTGGGAAAGTTGATAAAATCCTAGAGTTCATTAGATTTCTATGGTTGTGAAAAAACAAACCCCTATAAACCGTATGGGTTGCGGGTAAGATTCAATTGTCGACTAATAGGAGTTGACGGTTTAAACTTAGATAGTTCAATGAGCCATAGAAACCGAATGGGTTGAGGGCAAGTGAACTAGGGGTAAAAGAAGATCGAATCATCCATTAGATGGGTTGGTATTAGACACCACTTTATAAAGAATAATAGAATATAAACCGTATGGGTTGCCCTCTATTAAACTTTGTAAAGAAATCGATCACCACTATGAAGTCACCAAAGACTTCCTGATTTAACATTGGAGTGTGTAAATGCCGATAAAATAGTGGGAGCCGAGTTATGAATAAAGAAAGTCCTTAAATTCTTTACTCGGATCATAATTAAACAATCACTAACAAATCTCAAATTATTCTCTCAGCTTAACAAAACTCTCAATATGACAATGAACCCACTCGCTATACTACTTGAAAAGAACGTCTGATCGGGTCCGAACTATGTGGTAAGCTTGAACTTGAGGATTGTCCTAACTATGGAAATGCCGGGATACGTCTTGGAGGCAGACATCCCGGCCGCTCGCAAGAACCCGAGCCAATCGGAAGATGTCGATGCCCATGAGAAATGGGTAAAAGACGACATAAGAGTGCGAGGTACATGTTAGGCTCAATGACCAATGAGCTTCAACGTGCCCATGAAAAGATGACGTCTTCACGAGCCATCTTAGCGCACTGGTGAGCTCTATGGAGAGCATAGCCGAACCGCTAGATATGAGATATCAAAGCAATTATTCGGCGCCGGGATGAAGGAAGGAGAGAAGGTTGGGGACCATGTCCTCAAGATGATCTCGATGATTGAGAGATTGGAAGCTCTTGATTTTCGAGATGCATGCATCTCTCCAAATCGACCTTATCCTGCAGTCACTTCGACTCCTTTTCCCAATTTGTCATGAACTTCAACCGCAATGAGATTGCATGTAACTTAGTCAGGCTAATGAACAAACCGACGACCGCCTGCCTCGATGAAGACAAAGGGAAAGGAAGTCGCACTTGTGATTTCTTCTAAGACTTGGAAGTCCAAGAATAAGAAGAAAAAGAACAAGAAGCGATTAGGTCCGATAGCCAAGATCGACAAGGGAAGGGGCAAGGCCCCAATGGTTCAAAAGAGCAAAGGGGCCAAGAAAACGGATGTATGCCTCAATCGGTGTGAGCTAGGCCACTGGAAGAGGTATTGTCCAAAGCTTGACCATAATGCGCCTTCAGTACGGAACTATTGGTTTTAGAAACAAATTGTTCTCAGAATCGTATATTCTACTTCTTGGATACTTGATTCGGTGCGAGTTCTCACATTTGTACAATGAATCAGATCTGGAACGGTAGGAAGTCGGATTCGGGGAGGTGATGGTCACCGTCGGAAGTGGGCATAGTGTCGAGGCTTCGATATCGGATCCCTTATGTTGGATTTAGAATCGGGTTTTATTCTCACTTTAGATGATGTACTTGTTTTGCCCAAGGGGCACAAGAATATTGTATCAATTCGGTCATGGACCGAAAGGGATTTCACTTCTTTATTGGAGATGGGTCTGTCGTATTTATTTCGTAAATAAATTGGTTGGTATGCTACATTATTAAATGGTTTATACCATTTAAATTTAAAGAATAAGACAACTGTGAACACTATAACTAGGAAGCGTGGTAGGGATGAAACGAACCAAGCACTTAAGTGGCATCTTAGACTTGGTCATATCGGTCGGACCAAGGTTCATAAAATGGAGAAAGATGGGCTTACGGGTCCATTGGGATCAGATCCCTATCCAACTTGTGAATCTTGCCTTCAAGGCAAAATGACTAAGTTACCCTTCGCAGGGACTTTTGAAAGAGTCTTGAAAAACTTGGATTGATCCATACCGACGCCTCGTGGCCCTTTTGAAGTGGCACGAGACGGCTTTCGATTTCATTACATTTCCGATGACCATACTGTATGGATTCGTGTACTTAATGAAACATAAGTCGAAGCTTTTGATAAATTCAAGGAATTTAAAGCCCTAGTTGAAAATCAAACAGTAACCGTGTTAAGACTCTTCTGGTCGACGGGGTGGTGAGTACATGAGTACCGAATTTGATGAGTTCTTAAAAGAACTAGGAATAGTGTCACAATTCACACCTCCGGCTACTCCACAATTAAATGGTGTATCGAAAGAAGGAACCGAACCTTGTTGGACATGGTTCGCTCCATGCTTAACTATACCGATCTACCGATTTATCCGTGGGGTTACGCGCTCTCACTGCTGTGCATATCTTGAGCAGATGTCCTTCCAAATCCGTTTCCTAAGACTCCCCATGAGATGTGGAGAGGTAGGAAACCAAGTCTTAATCACATTAGGATTTGGGGATGCCCCGCTTATGTCAAGAAGACTAAAGTAGAGAAATTGGAAACTAGGTGCGTGAAAGGTCGTTTCATAGGATATCCAGGGATTCCATGGGATATCTATTCTACATGCACGAAGATCATAGGATCATCGTTGCTATACAAGCACACTTCTGGAAGATCGGTTTATTCAGAAGGAGGGGCAGTAGAAATATTTCTTTGGAAGAAATAAAAGAAACACCAAATGAGACACCTATGCAAGATACAAGAACCGAACCTTCGAAATACAAATACAACCTCGCAAGTCTAGTAGAATTTCTCAATTAGGAGAGGTATGGCTATCTCGCATCAAGAGGAACGGGTGTCCATGAGATGACAGAAAGTAGTCAAGAGAAAGATCCTTCTACATACGACCAAGCGATGGTAGACGTTGACTCCACCAAATGGCAAGAAGCTATGGAAGCCGAGATAGACTCAATGCATGCTAATCAGTCTGGACTTTAGTAGATCGTCCTAAAGGCATAGTGCCTATTGGAAACAAATGGATCTATAAGAGAAAGACGATGGAGATGGCAAGGTTGATACCTATAAGGCCGGGCTTGTGGCAAAGGGTTATTCCCAAAGAGAAGGAATCGATTACTTGAGACCTTCTACCGTAGCTATGATTAAGTCTATTCGCATGATGCTTGCTATAGCACCCACTTAGATTATGAAATATGGCAAATGGATGTGAAAACGGCATTCCTAAATGGATTCCTCGAGGAGGAGATTTATATGGAATGACCTAAGGGATTCATATCTCAAACCAATATTCATAAAGTATGCAAACTTCGTGCCATTTATGGATCAAGCAAGCTTCACGGAGTTGGAATCTTCGTTTTAACGAGACACCAAAGAGTTTGATTTTGTCCAAAACGAAGAAGAGCCTGTATTTACAAGAAGGTTAGTGGGAGCAAAATTGCGTTCTTAATACTATATGTAGATGACATTCTACTTATAGGAAATGACGTAGGAATGCTCGGGCCTGTGAAAGCTTGGCTTTCTAAAGAGTTCTCAATGAAAGACTTGGGAGAAGCTACCTATATTCTCGGGGTATTCGTCTCTACCGGGATAGAGCGAAAAGAATGTTAGGTCTTTCCCAAGCCCTCTACATAGAAAAGATCCTGGCGATTTAGGATGGAAGATTCTAAAAGAGGGTTTCTACCTATGCAACATGGTGCAAAACTTTCCTTAGAGATGTGTCCTCAAAGTGAGGAAGATAGAAAGGAAATGAGCAAGGTACCTTATGCTTCAAAGAAAGAGGTAGCCTTATGTATGCAATGATTTGCACTAGACCGGACATTGCCTATGCCGTGAGCGTAGTAAGTCGGTTTGATCAAATCCAGGCAGAACATTGATCTTGTAAAGAACATTCTTAAGTACCTAAGGAGGACTAAAGACTTGGTTCTTACATACGGCGGTGGAGAACTAAGAGTGATGGGTTATACAGACTCGATTTTCTGGGGACATGGATGCTCGATGTCCACATCGTGGTATATCTTTACTCCGAATGGTGGGGCGATTTCTTGGAGAAGTGCCAAGCAAAGTTCGATCGCTATCTCCACATGTCAAGCCGACATCAGCGGCCACGGAGGTCGCTAAAGAAGCTTTTGGATAAAGAAGTTCACCGAGGAACTTCAAGTGGTTCCTAACGCAGAGAAGCCCGTGACATCGTTTTGTGACAACGACGGAGTCACATTGTGCTAAGGAGCCTAGGGCTCACCACAACACCAAACATATTGCGAAAATATCATTTTGTTAGAGAAATGGTTCGGGATGGGAATGTTACATCACAGAGAGTAGACACAAGAAATAACGTTGCCGATCCGCTTACTAAGCCACTATCTCGAAGGTCTTAGAGAGACATCGGAGAGTATGGGTATTAGATACCATAGTTTGTGGCATTGAGTGCAAGTGGGAGATTGTTAGGAATATGCCCTCGAATGCCACTCGAGAGGATGAGAGAGTGAGAGCAATTGTATTGTAATTATGAATATTATATTTAATAAGGCAATTATTATTTCTAAATAATTGTATATCACAGGCATTGTGATTTGGTATATAGAATAGTAGTCCTAGCATTAGAGAGTGAACATTCTACTCCTTATAGAGATAAGGAGATAGGCACTAGAAGTGTTTAGAGCTCGAATGCTTAACTAGTTCGCAAGTCGATAAAACTTAACAGACATTAAGTTTTAATAAGACTTGTATAATCGATGCTAGGACGTGTGCACGTCTTGATAGCATAGTTATAAGTATATTGGTGGGACCAAGATACTCGAACACGACTCATACTCGATTCACCACACGTATTCACTCTCAAAGAGTCGATGACGAATCGAAAGGTTGTGATAGTATACGTGGACCTTTGACTTGAGGGTTCGGTAGAAGATGTGTTTGTGACGTTTAGTTTGTCATTAGAGTAGTTAGACTCATTTGCTTAATTGCCGAGTCGACCTCGAAGTGCGGACTATACGGCAGTAGCGATCTTTCCGTACGCCAAGAAAGGATTCTATCTCTGTTAGTGAGCGGCGAATGTCCTATACGGTTAATGGCAAATAAGATCATAAGTCTTTGGCCAAAGCATTACGATATAGTCGTATTAGATACACTATTAATCATCGGTCTTGATTTGCATTAACACATGTATAGAGTTTAGTCAACAGTAGGGTTTGACTTTACCGTGACCAAGACTTGACCGGACATCGATGAAGGGTCTATACGTATATAGTATTCACGACATAATGGTTCGGAATGATTCGTTCATTCTGCTCTCGGGGTTTACAATGCGGCCCGCCAGTTTGGCTAAGTGTTGCCCGCACTCATTGGTTCCTCCCAATGCCGGGCCGAGACGAACCTACTGAGTCGCGCAATAGGATCATTGATGGATAAATATGAATTAATAATCTCTCTTATAATATTAGATATTAGATATCTAATTTTGATTTATCGGATAAATCAAATAGCGGTCTAATGAATTGTAAGTAGTTCTTGGGTGATTACTTTAATTCATAAATTATATTTCTTAGAGAAATATATATTTGTGTTTGATATAATTAATTAATTGGATTAATTAATTAGTCCAAACACATTGGAAATAAAACGGATTCGTTTGACGAACATCCGGTACACGAGGGATTCGTTTTGACGAACATCGACACGAGCCGAGTAAATTCGACCGTCTTCTTGGAAATTTCCCTTAAGGCCACCCCCCCTCCATCTCTTGTCTCTTATATACTTATTTTATGTCACTAGGTGACATATGTGAGGTGTATTTGATACCCTCAATCATGTGTTAAAGGTAGACTTTCATTTTTTTATAAATAAAAGTCTTTAAAAAGGAGTTATGACAACTTCTTCTAGCTTTAACTCATAATCACGAATTTGAGAGAGAGAGTAAGGTAGAAAACTTCATCTTGATCTTAGAGACAAGATATAAGAAGAATACATTGAGAGAGAAAATTCCTACAAGCTTCCCTAGCCGCATTCTTGAAGAAAGGAAGCTTGTCGATTTTTCCATCAAGTTCCGGCGTGTGAAGTAGAGGCATCTTGCTTTAGGTGCTTGGAACGAAGGGCTCTTCATCATCATCATCATCATACGAAGGTTTTTCAGAGACATCATAGGTATGGGACTTTGATTCCTTGATCTTCGTATTTTTCTTTTCGTATATACGTTACTTGATCGATCCTCTTAGGGATTCCGTTTATTCTTCCGTTGCGTTTATTTTCTGAGGAATCCCAACAAGGGCTACACCAGGGGTCGGCGCTAAGCCCACTTCTCTTCGCTCTAATCCTTGACGTCATTTCGCGAGGGATTCAAGATGGCATCCCGTGGTGCATGCTTTTTGCTGACGATATTGTGTTAGTGGCGGAGTCGAGGAGGGAGGTGAACTCGAAGTTGGAGCTTTGGAGGGATACGTTAGAATCCCAGGGCTTGCGTGTGAGCCGGTCTAAGACCGAGTATCTCTGGTGTAACTTTAGTGGTGAGGCCAACGAGGAAGATGTTGAGGTAATGATTGCGGATCAGATCGTACCCCGTATGGATAAGTTCAAGTATTTGGTTTCGATCATTCAGAATGAAGGTGAGTGTGAAGATGATGTCACGCATCGCATTAAGGCGGGGTGGCTAAGGTGGAGAGCAGCGACAGGGGTCCTTTGCGACAAGAAAGTCCCTTTAAAATTGAAGGGTAAATTCTATAGAGCGGCAATCCGACCTACAATGTTGTGTGGCTCCGAATGTTGGGCGATGAAGAAATCGCTTGAGAGCAAGTTGGAAGTGGATGAAATTAGAATGTTACGTTGGTCGTGTGGTCGCACAATGTTAGATAGAATTGCGAACGGGGTTTTCCTAACGCTACTGAAGTGGCGCCATTTCAAATGAAAGTTAGGGAAGGGAGATTGAGATGGTTTGGCCACGTCCGCAGGAGGCAGGCATCTGCTCCGGTGAGGAGGGTCGAGAGTTTAGTAGTTGTCGGGGAGAGGAGGAGAGGCAGACCGAGGAGGACGTGGCAGGAGCAACTGAGATTAGATTTGAAGGACTTAAACCTTTCCGAGACCATGACTGTTGATAGGTGCGCTTGGAGGCGCCAGATCAGAGTTGTGGATTCTTTTGTAGGGAGCGGTGCTAGTTGAGAGCCTCAGGGTTGGGTTGTCTCGGTTAGCTTTGACCTAGAGCATTGCATTTTTACTTTTATTGTATATTTTATCCTATTGTCTTTGCGTGTGGTGTATTTTTGACAGGGAGCTGTGCGCAGAGCCAACCTCTCTTTTGTTAGAGCAGCGTTCATTGAGAGTGAAGTAGCCAAATTCCGCTTAGGTAAGTCCCATGTGGATCAAGCCATGGGCTCAGGTATGGTCTCGAGCATTTTCGAATCATATGTTTTCCTTTCTATTTATCACACAAGATTCTGCTGTGCACTAAGCTGGGGGTCTTCACGGAAACAGCCTCCCTACCGTAATAAGGAGGGGCATGGTCTGCGTACATCTTACCCTCCCCAGACTTTGCTCTGAGCGGGATATACTGGGTATGTTTGGTTTGGTTTGGTTTGTATGCATATATAAAAATAAATAAAATATATAAAAAAACGCCTAGCGCCTAGCCGCCTAGGCGCCGCCTCCAAGGCCTGGGCTCTAGAAGGTCCCCGTCCGCCCGCCTACTGCCTAACGCCTTTTAGAACATTGGTCAATACATACACCCACATATACATAAACTATTATTGATTTGTTTTCATTTATAAATTCTTATCATGTGATCTAAGGGCACATGATAGGAAAATCATAATTCAATTAAACATAGGCATTTATTTTTTCATGTAGGATAATATGAGTCTTATATCTAATTTTATATATAATAAATTAAATTATATTTATTATTATAAACTTTCATTAAAGTATCCAACCCATATTCTTACTAATAAATTTTGTTTATGATTTGACATTAATGTAATTATTTTATTATTTTACATTCAGAACAAAATAATTCTGAAAAATCAAATAACTGTTAAAGTACAAAACTATGAAAATCAACTAAAAATATATATTTTCTTCAATATTTTAATATTTTTATATGGAAATATTTTAATCATCTAATATATCATTATTATATTTAAATTACTTATATATATATATATATATAATATGGATGTCAAATTAAAGAGCACGAAGTAAGAATTAATTTGATATATTTTTTTATCAAAAATAAAATTGATACGAAAAAATTATAATTATTAAACTATTGAGATAAAATAAAAAAGAAGAAAATGAGAGAAAATGTTTAATTGATAGATATTATATATGGAATAACCCTTTGACTTCCTTCCCAAACTAAATATCCATTTTCTTAAGATTTAAAAAAAAAGAAAAATAATACGAAGATGACACATGTCTCTTTAAATTTTTTTGCGACTCTCCTTTAACATTATGTATGGATTTCCAAGATTTTACATTTTTTACGTACGGAAAAAGTTAAGAGCTAATCCGTCTCATCAAAAGCCAGCAGTGTAAGTAAGATACTAATGAGGGGAACGGTTGGAGCCCTTAGGCAATGTTCGGGGATGAAACCATTAACCCTGCCCGGGACCTGTAAGCGCGGGCCTGTAACCCAAGCGGGGGACAATGAGGCGATCAGGTCATGCTGGCAAACTTACCTCTAGATCGGGGGTGAGCTCGAGCCTCTTTGGGGGGTACTCAGGACAGGGAACAATCCCCCTCGTGTGCGTGTGTGGAAAAAAAAAAGTAAGATACTAATGTGTGTATGTGTGCCCCACGCATCTTTATTCAAAATTGTTAAACGGCTAATAATATTAATTAGCCCTTAATATTTAAACACCATAATATATTCCAACACCATAATATATGAATATTAGGGTTAATTATTAAATTGTTGAAGGACTAATAATGTTAATTAGCCCTTAATATTTAAATACCATAATATATTCCAACACCATAATAATATTGCCCCCAAACATCTAGCAAAATATTCCAGCACCATAATATATAAACAATTAAATTACTACCACTTAGTCACCAAAATTAATTAAATTAGCAAAAGTCTAAAATCTGACTCTGATACCAATCGTTAGGAGTAGAACGCAGCGGAAGCAAAGTTGGAGATAATTTGATAAATATATTTTACGTATCCACGAGCACAAAATTTACTTAGGCATGTTAATTAATTAATTACTAAGGTTAATAAGTAATTTAAATACTACTATTATTATTTTATCTAATATAATTGTTGTTGGAAAAATAGCTTAATTAATACCATAATTAATTATGGTAATTAATGACATTAAATGGTATATTTGGAATCTACATTTTGTGTAGATTAATTTAGTGTATTTACTTGTTCAATTTCGTTAAGAAATGAATGAGTAATTAATGCACAAAGTTAAGCCATTTAATAGTTGGGGATGTGGTGTGGAATCCCATCCCACATTGGAGAAGTAAGGGAAAGTTGAGCTATTTATAAAGGACTTTCCATCATAAAGGAGCAATCAAGTGTGCTCCATTATGGTGCACCCTAGTTGGCTTTAATTAATTTTTAAAGCTAGAATCCGAATCCTACGAGGAAGGTGCAAAGCACCTTCCGAGTCCGAGTCCGAGTCCGTGCACGTCGCACTTGTCGCAACGGGCGCTTCGTAGGCGCACTTTGCACTTTACACACACATAACAATCAAGATAATAATCCTGTCATACTAGCCTAAGTTCATACTACAAAGTCCCAAATATCCAGTAGTTCGCCCGGAATTCGATTCCTAGTACAGGGTATCGAGTTCATCGAAAAAACCGTTGTATCTTGGGGACGTTTGCCGTTCAACCGTGTGTACTGTGCGGGGCAATTTCGTTTTACGGAGAGAGAGTCCAACTCTTGCCTCAGTTTACATTCATTTGTCATTTTATACAGCATTATATATCAACAATCGTAAGACGAAATATTTCTGTAGAAGATGGCATCGTCAAGCAACAATGTTCATGCTCCTGCCCATGCCGAAAAACCAGAGAAGTTCTCAGGTACCGACTTCAAACGTTGGCAATCAAAAATGTTGTTCTACCTTACTACTCTCAATCTCTGCCGCTTCCTTTCCGAATCTCCTCCTGTTGTGGGGGATGATGAAACTGACACCTTAAACGCACGGCGTTGGATGCATGGCATCACAAATGACTTCTTATGTCGGAACTATATTTTGAATGGGTTGGATGACACACTTTACGATGTTTACTCCACAATCAAAACGTCCAAAGAGTTGTGGGACTCGTTGGAGACAAAATATAAAGCAAGATGCCGGCTTGAAAAAGTTCATCGTGGGTCGTTTTCTTGACTTCAAAATGGTGGACACAAAAGCGCTTCTCGAGCAAGTGCGGAAATACGATTGATCCTGCACGATATTTTGGCAGAAGGAATGAGCTTGTCTGAATCCTTTCAAGTTGCTGCCATAATCGAGAAGTTGCCCCCGATGTGGAAGGACTTCAAAAACTACCTCAAGCACAAACGCAAGGAAATGGGCCTTGAAGATCTAATTGTGCGACTGAGGATCGAAGAGGATATCGGAAGACCGATGTCAAGATGAACAAGTCATCTATGGAGGCAAAAGCAAATCTCATCGAGTCAAGCAACAACAAAAAGCGGAAATTTAACGGGAAGAAGCAAGACTCGAAGAATCAAAAGAAGATCAAAGGAGAATGCTACAACTGCGGTAAATTCGGGCATATGGCGAAAAATTGCCGCAAACCAAAGAAGGACAAGAAGAGAGATCAAGCAAATGTTATCGAGAATAAGTATGTTCCCGTCGATTTATCCAGTCTTGATCTGTGTGCAGTTGTAGATGAAATCAATATGGTTGGAATCCCAGTCGGATGGTGGGTGGACACCGGCGCTACTAAACATATTTGTGCCGATAAAACCATGTTCTCCTCATACGAGCCCGTCACCGAAGAAAGAAAATTGTACATGGGAAACTCCGCTGCCTCAAATGTTGTCGGAACTGGAGAAGTTATACTCAAGATGACGTCTGGATTGAAATTGACGCTCGAAAATGTGCTACATGTTCCAGACATCCGTAAGAATCTTGTGTCTGGCTCAGCATTGAGCAAAGCCGGATTTAGGCTAGTGTTTGAAGCGGATAAAGTTGTAATAACTAAAAATGGTCACTTTATAGGAAAAGGCTATATAGATAACGGCCTTTTCAAACTGAATGCTATCAATGTACGTGGTGGAAATGAAATAAACGATAAAGTTGTTTATTTGGTTGAGTCTCCTAATTTATGGCATGATAGATTAGGACATGCAAATCTAAATATACTACGTCGTTTAGTACATTTAGATTTATTGCCAAAAATGACTTTCGATCAACACAAAAGGTGTGAAATATGTGTTGAAGCAAAAATGGCAAAATCTCCTTTTCATTCAGTGGAAAGATCGACAAAACCTCTTCAATTGATTAACAACGATACTTGAGATTTAAAACTTGTTAAAACAAGAGGTGGAAAGAATTAATTTATAACTTTTATTGATGATTGCACAAGATTTTGTTATGTGTATCTTTTGAGAAGCAAAGACGAAGCATTCAAGCTTTCAAAACATACAAAGCGAAGTTGAAAATCAACTCAACACCAAAATCAAAATGATTGAAGTGATCGAGGTGGTGAATATGTTGCACCTTTTGAAGAATATTGTCGTGAAAATGGCATTATTCACCAAACGATCGCACCTTATGCACCCCAATCGAATGGTGTTGCCGAATGAAAGAATAGAACATTGAAGGAAATGATGAATGCTATGTTGATAAGCTCGGGCCTATCACTTAACATGTGGGAGAAGCTATTCTTTGCCAATAAAATTGAATAAATTACCCAAAAAGAAGCAAGATAAAACTCCATATGAATTATGGAAAGGAAGGAAGCCGTCCTATAAATACTTAAAAGTGTGGGGGTGCTTAGCAAAAGTTGAAGTACCGAAACCCAAGCAAGTAAAAATAGGACCAAAAACGGTTGATTGCATTTTCATAGGATATGCAAATAATAGTAGTGCGTACCGATTTTTGGTACACAAATCGGAAGTACCCGATATTAATGAGGGAATGATTATAGAATCAAGAAATGCCATATTTTTTGAAACTATATTCCCTAAGAAAGAAAAAAATGAAATAAGTCCGAAAAAGAGGACTTATGATGAAATCTCGCCAAATAGTAATGGACCAACACCGGAACTAAGGCGAGGAAAAGAATAAAACGCAAAAACCTTTGGTCCGGATTTTGTAGTCTATTCTTTAGAAGATGAACCAAAGACAATCAAGGAAGCATTGTGCGGTTCCGATGCCGATCTATGGCAAGAAGCTATCAATAGTGAAATCGAGTCAATCTTGAACAATCACACTTGGCACATTGTTGATCTTCCTCAGGAAATAAACCTTTAGGTTGCAAGTGGATTCTCAAGAAGAAATACAAAGGTGATAAATCTATTGACAAATACAAGGCACGTTTGGTAGCCAAAGGATACAAACAAAAGGAAGGGTATGATTACTTTGATACATACTCACCGATTACTCGGATTACATCTATTAGAATGCTACTTGCAATAGCGGCATTGTACAATCTTGAGATACACCAAATGGATGTAAACGGCCTTTCTAAATGGAGATTTAGAAGATGAAATTTATATGGAACAACCCGAAGGGTTCGTGATTCCCGACCAAGAAAACAAAGTTTGCAAACTTGTTAAGTCTTTATACGGACTTAAGCAAGCACCCAAACAATGGCATGAGAAATTTGACCAAGTAATGATGTCAAATGGTTTCAAGATCAATGAATGCGATAAATGTGTGTACATCAAAGGTACATCTGACAATTTTGTCATTGTGTGTCTATACGTTGATGATATGCTAATTATGGGTAGCAACAATAAAATCATCATAGGCACTAAGGAAATGTTAAAGAAGAACTTTGACATGAAGGATATGGGATTAGCCGATGTGATTCTAGGAATCAAGATCTCCGAACACTGTTGGAATAGTATTATCACAATCTCACTATGTTGAGAATGTGCTTAAGAAATTCAAGGCATACGATCTACCTCCGGCTAAGACACCTGTTGACTTAAGTTTACACTTAGCCAAAAATCGAGGAGAACCCATATCACAAACAGAATATGCTAGGATAATTGGAAGCCTAATATACTTAGCAAATTGTACAAGGCCAGACATAGCATATTCTATTAGTAAACTGAGTCGGTTTACGAGTAATCCCGGAAAGGATCATTGGACCGCATTGACAAGAGTGTTGAGATACTTAAAACACACTGTCAATCATGGTATACACTATTCGAGATATCCAGCTGTTTTGGAAGGATATTGTGATGCCAACTGGATATCCGATACTAAAGACACTAAATCCACAAGCGGTTATGTATTTACCATTGGTGGAGGAGCAATATCATGGAAATCTTCTAAGCAAACATGCATAGCCCGATCTACAATGGAATCGGAGTTTATTGCTTTAGACAAAGCCGGCGAAGAAGCCGAATGGTTAAGAAACTTCTTAGAAGATATTCCCTGTTGGGAAAAACCTTTGCCTCCCGTTATGATACATTGTGATAGCATGGCAGCCATAGGGAGGGCAAAGAACGATATATAATGGTAAGTCTCGACATATTCGTCGAAGACACAATACCATTAGACATTTGATCACTACAGGAATAATGTGTATTGACTATGTAAAGTCAAAAGACAATATAGCGGATCCGTTTACAAAAGGTATTAATCATGATCAATTATATAATGCAGCAAGGGGAATGGGATTGAAATCCACGCATTGAGAATTTTCATAATGGTAACTCAACCAGGATGATTGGAGATCCCAAGAACTTGGTTCAATGAGACAACTAAGTTGTGAAAGTTCAAGTTAAAGCACTTGAAAATCCATTCTCGTATTGCTTCAAGTGCAAGCCTGCAGTTTGTCGTAAAGGGTAAGCTTTTTAAAGCTTTTAATGATTCCTATAGCCTTTTATAGGTGGAGTATGGCAGGATACTCTTCATAGTAGGTCACCTATATAAGTGAAGAAGTAAGGCCGCTTCATAAAATTAGTAACACTTATGAATCCAAGAAATGGTCCAAGGCCAAAATGGACACAACGTGAGAACGAAAGATATTAGATCTATTATTGTGTGTATGTTATTGTCTTGGTTTACACAAAAGTTGACCGGTTCAAGACATCACGTTCACCGAGCAACGAGTAAATCCGATAGCATTACACTAAGGAAGGTTCAAGGCTAACTACCACCTATCCTGAAGCAATAATAGGTCGTCGGGACTTAGTGCATGTTGCATTTGCATTAATCATCATTCATGTGGGGGATTGTTGGAAAAATAGCTTAATTAATACCATAATTAATTATGGTAATTAATGACATTAAATGGTATATTTGGAATCTACATTTTGTGTAGATTAATTTAGTGTATTTACTTGTTCAATTTCGTTAAGAAATGAATGAGTAATTAATGCACAAAGTTAAGCCATTTAATAGTTGGGGATGTGGTGTGGAATCCCATCCCACATTGGAGAAGTAAGGGAAAATTGAGCTATTTATAAAGGACTTTCCATCATAAAGGAGCAATCAAGTGTGCTCCATTATGGTGCACCCTAGTTGGCTTTAATTAATTTTTAAAGCTAGAATCCGAATCCTACGAGGAAGGTGCAAAGCACCTTCCGAGTCCGAGTCCGAGTCCGTGCACGTCGCACTTGTCGCAACGGGCGCTTCGTAGGCGCACTTTGCACTTCGCTCGAACGCCTTTCGTTTTGACAACTAAGATAGTGGCTCGGATGACTTGGAAGGTGACTTGGATGACACGTGGCATTGACATGACGGGAGTGACACACAAGCGGGCGGTTAACGGCCGAACCAATGCATTGGTTCGGACCATTCAAAGGTAAAGGACGACCAAAGACAATGGTTCAGCTATTTTGAACCAATACAGCCCTTCCCACCTGACCACAAGGTGTCTATCCAGTCAGAAAGACACACCAATTCGGACAGGGTGCTTTACAGACTATAAATCAACCCCTGCATATGATGATTACACACACATAACAATCAAGATAATAATCCTGTCATACTAGCCTAAGTTCATACTACAAAGTCCCAAATATCCAGTAGTTCGCCCGGAATTCGATTCCTAGTACATGGTATCGAGTTCATCGAAAAGACCGTTGTATCTTGGGGACGTTTGCCGTTCAACCGTGTGTACTGTGCGGGGCAATTTCGTCTTACGGAGAGAGAGTCCAACTCTTGCCTCGGTTTACATTCATTTGTCATTTTCTACAACATTATAAATCAACAATTGTCGGTAAAGTTAATATCCTAACCTAGGTCATAAGATCATGAGATATTTTCCTTTGAAGCGAAGTGGCCGTTTCGATCTTTTCCTTAAAACCTTCTAGGGTATATCCCCGCTTTAATCCGGACGTTGTGTGGGCATCGGGCTACCGGATCTTAAGGAAGATTAGAGCTAGGACTCCTATTATAACTCAACCTTTTACATAAAGTCATTTCTAATACGATTGAGTTTACTAATATCAATTCAGTCCACTAAAGAATTGATATTGCACTTCCAAACCAAATCTCAATTTACGTAATTCGGCTACGTATTTAAATAAATTCTTTCTCATATTTAAGATATCGAATATTCATTAATTAATTTAAGCTGCTGACAGCTTTAATTAATTAATTGTTTATCCAAGAGTATATCATTCGAATTTTATTATTATATCAAAATTAAATCTACCTGCAGGGTTTTATATAATAATCATTATCGAGCTCCTTAAGGGGATATTATCAACCCGCACAAGTCAAGATATGATTTTAAATTATAATATTAATTGTCATATAAATATTATTATTACCCATAATACGAAGCATTTGGGCCAATCAATGTGACTCTCACCCATGATAAATCAAAGCAATAATTATTGTAAATACATAGTTAAATATTATATACTAGAATTAAGAAATAATAATTATCAGAAGAACCGATCTCACTGTGATCCAGTTCAATATTTGCAAATGCGATAATTATGTTAATAGTTAAGACCGACTAATCTCAAACATACACTACAATCTTTCACATAATTTATCTAATAATTATATAGGTTGTGAATTATTATATTATTTTATAAGACACTGATAAAATGATCTTTCGTGTGACACCAACACATCATATTATCTATAATATAAAATAAATAGATAATATATTCGCGTAACCATAACATGAATTAATATGCAAAATATGTGATGAAAATGTAATTAATATTCTCATATGTAGTTAGGAAATAAGATAAAATAGGCATAAAGTATGCTTTGTAGTATAAAATCCTAAAACTAAGAACGTTATGTTGTATTTGGAAAAATAATCTTGTGCGTCCAATGGAGTGATATGTCTCATTCTCCCTCGACATCAAATTCTTGTGTGAATAGAAAATGTTCACTGAGTTAACTGGTAGCAGCGATCTTGTGTTTGAAATGTTATCCTTAACTAATCGTCAGTGTTCTAACCCTGTATAAAAAAAAATATATTCACTGAGTTAATAACCCTCTTACAATATTATATGTTTGGGCAAAAGAAAAGCTGGTGAGTTTTCACAAATAGTTGAAATCTAGTAGTAACATTTATAATCACCAACTTCCGTCGCCCCACATAGACTCTTGCTATATTTTTCAGGGTATATCATGTAGAAGCATGTCAACAATTCACATCTACATTTCAACGTATATTTTTAACGTAAATAATGGTGAATTATTTCGATATGCTTTTTTATGTCTCCTTTTCACTATTACGAAATACTTTATCGTGAGGTACTTTAATTACTCATTTTACTTGAGCTCTCATTCTTAATAAATATATTTTATCTTTTGAACGACCAATCTCAGTCCATTCTCTTGCCTTTAAACTTGAGTGTTGTTGAGTTTCTTACTACTATTTTATTACTTCATACCACTTCTTCTCACCTTACTCTTGAGTCAAACTAGAAAATTTACTATTTATTGTCCATGTGTTGATCATATTCATTTGAACAAGTTTGTTTCTAAATGCCGATATCATATTTGTATTAAAATATCCTCTAATCATATTTTATTTTTGACCAACATATTTCTGATTCTACGTTTAAGTCATTAATTATTTAAAGTGGTTATTCTCATACTTTTCTTTATAACCACACGACTATACATATTCAAAAACTATAGTAAATTTCGTTACGGTCTTCTTACTAAATTTATCTCACTGGGGTCGTTTTTCTTTCCTTCCTGCCCATTTTTGGACGAAGTGACTCACCTAGTTCACTCCTCCCTCCTTTTTCTTGTAACACCCCGAAAATCCATCGGGAATATTACACGCCGTAGACCCTTTTTTCACAAGAATCTACCAGGATAACCACCACGATACGAATAAATGTTTGACCGCCCGCCCGAGGTCAAACAACATACTAACGCGGACCGATAAGGTCAAATATTAAAATATACTGACTGGTGAGGTCTCACGACTAAACCAATCCCAAAAATACTCATTACTGTACATACCCACGCAGGGGTCAAACTAACTGACACAATTCACCGACATTAACTGACTCTTAACTCTTGATTAGTATCGTGGCTCGTCTTCTTCCATGCCGTCCCTGGGATTGCTCCAATGAATTACGCATACCTGAATGCATGAGAGGCATTTCCCCCATTTAAGGGGTTAGCATTTGAATGGCTAGTACAAGTATTTAGGCCATACAACATATACCACGTAAATATCAATTATATTAAAGTAATGACAAAACATAAAAGAGGTGTCCGGGAGGTTTTCAGTGTTTAAACGACAACCTAAGTCCTTGAATGTAATATATCAACTCGGGGGTTGTAGAAAACGACAGAATGTATTTTGGGACTTCAAGTCCAAGATTATAAAACCTTTTTCGAAAACAATAGGGTCTCGGCCCATATCTCGTTCATATAACAAAATTTTTTATAAATAGGAAATCTTTCAGAACCTCCCGTCCTTAGTTATAAAACCATTTCAAGATCATTGGGTCTCGGCCAAAGTCATTTTTTTCCGCAAAACAACCTTTACACAATTGTTAGGGTCTCACCCCAAACTTTCTTCAAACCACAATGCACGGGAACAGTACAAAGCCCGCATCCTCACACCAAACTATCATAACCAAGGAACAAAACACATGCAACACATATTCTAGTGCCATTCTAGCCAAGTACCAAGACCCTATATATAATATATCTCAGCATCGAGGATAAACATTGTGATATTCCGGATATATCATAATTACTGAAAACATCAACATCAATATCACAAAAACCACACTTGGTAACCCGTGGCCGTACCCATTACTATCGACTCCGGACGTCCCGTCGAACCGTCCCCAGGTGTGAAACCACTTCCGCGGCCGTACCTATTAGTATCGGCCCGCAGAGGTCTCGTCGAACCGTCCCCAAGTGGAAGAACAACTCACGCACACTAGCGTTCACAACTTTCACAATTTTCGAACGTTGATATAATGTATATAGTTACGGCACTAGCTAGAATGTCAACTTACTGTCACATAACTACGACCAAGGCTAATCATGACTATAAGCTACTCCTAATATATGTCCACACCACAAGGGTATCCACAAGCAACACATTCAACACTTAATACATCCCGAGACCAACAACATAACCGACACGACTACATAACAACCTAACTATCCTGGACGCGTCACTACCCATCGACACTTACACAGACCAATCAAATCATCTTAACCAACTCAGTTCCATCACACGAAATATATATATATATATATTTATATATATATATTTATATATATATACAGACAAACCATCATATACACTTTACATAACACCAATTAAAGAGATATAAGTCGTATAGGCAAGAACACTTGCCTCGATAATTGATGTCGAAAGCCCAGACGAACACAGCTCACCCAATCGATCCATTGAAATCCCATCCTCAATTGTGCCCCTTAATTAATTGATCGGATCAAACGACCAACGATAATCAACCCGGATCCACAACTCGATTATTGCTCCAAAAACAAACACCGAACTCGGACTCATTCCGTGGGTCTAATTACACCAATCCACGCATTGACCAAATTATTACCATCTCCATCTATGTCTACGTCTTCCCCGTTCACAATCCAACACGACCACATACACCCACCGGACACACATATACAACACACACAAAATAAAATATAAACACACACACATACCTATTTCTGTATACACATACATACAAATATATATATATATATAGTGTAAATTTATTTTCAGAATCCTGTTAAGTGCGAGAACTGCGAAAACTCCCCTTGAACCGTTAGATTGTTAGATCAATGGTTATAATGCATTGTGCATTTGTAACACCCTCAAGATATTCGAGGTATATTACAGCGCCGTGAATCCCTATATGGGACCCACCAGGCTGAACAGCATCATACTCATCGACTCACATAAATGACAAACCAACACCATGTCATAAAGACGCAAAACAGAATAAACCACCCGGTTCAACCGGTCAATATAACATCATCATCCAACACAACATAATAAGCAACGATACAATCCAAACGAACAAGAACCCCTTAAGTACTCGAGTACAACTATTAGTTCAAAACCACAAAAGACGAAAAGGTAAAAGACACTAAAACATCACTTGTGCACAATCATCACGCACGGCCATCATCCGTAATCGGTCCAGCGCATTGCCTCGATGAACCCGACTGAAATTCATAAAACGAATTTCCCAAAACGGGTCCCCAGAGGGGTTAGCAATTAAGCTAGTTCAAGTATCATGATTTACGAATTAAATCTTTCACATTTATTAATGCATGATATTCAAGTAATAATAGTTCCTAAATACTCATTTCCGGAAATGCCATTGATCAAACCTCATTTGTAAAAATGCACCACAATTAACCATGACCCACGCCGTGGATCCTCGCCGAGACCCCGTCGGATCTAACCCACAGATGGTTAAAAGCAAGCTCGCGGTCCCACAGCTTCGTGGAACCCTACCGAGACCCCGTCGAGTCTAACCCGTAGTGAGCATACACACACACACAATTTCTCATACAAAACTACTATGTCAAGATCGTAAGTTCATAAGGGTACTTGCCTCGATTAATTAGACGATGACACGAACGGAACGGAAGAGTTGAACACGACCGCAAGGAACCGGCGGAAATGAACCTAACGATTCGAATAACACAATCACAACCAACTCTAGACGATTATGGAAATGGAATACACCAAACCCGCCTACGATTCATGTATATTCGTATATAAACAACAACGAGGGCGGACCACAACCAAACCCTCTCGATTCCGTAAAAATCACGAAATATACCATGAATCCGTAGGGAAACTAAGAATACCAACAAGATTAATAATATTCATCATGAATCCATCAACGAAACGGAACGGATCGGAAGAAAATCCCAAAACCCCCAAATTATCCAAAGGTAGGGTTCTAAGAGATTACCTTGGATTTAGGATGAGAAACACAAGTGGATGATGTTAGTCTTACACCAAGAACTCAAGCACAAGGATCTCTGAAGTGATTGTAAGAAGAAAATCGCCTCAAATCGTCTCTGGAGTCGCTCGGCCGAAAGAGGAAGAAATGAGATTTTGTGATTATCTGGCCAACTCCCCGGTTTATATAGTTGGGAGTGTTAGCGCACGCTAAGACCTCAAGGTTAGCGTGCGCTAACGGATAGGTTACAAACCCTCCCGTTAGCGTCCCATCCGTGGCCGATTTTGGCCGTTAGCGTGCGCTACCATACATGCGTAGCGTGCGCTAATAACCTCTCGGAGCGCGCTATCGACCAATAGCGTGCGCTACCCGAACATCACCGAGTCCAAGAGCTAACCGCCCAAACCTCACTCGACCTGTTAGCGTGCGCTACCATACCAGCCAGAAGCGTGGCGCTAACTAGCATCCGATTGAGTTCGGAGTAACCGCCCAAGATCGACAGTCACACTAGCACGCGCTACTGAACAATTTAACGTGCGCTAGTCTCCCGACATTAGCGTGCGCTAGACGAGATAGCATGTGCTAATCCGATAGTCTGCAGGGTCGAGCCGAATCGCCACTCCTGTGGCTAAATCGTTAGCGGCGCTATTTAATTAAACGTAGCGTGCGCTACTAATGGATTTCTAGCGTGCGCTATACAGGAAATTTAGCGTGCGCTAGATACAGAATATAAACGACCCAAAATACCGAATTATGAACGAAACGCCAAACGGGACACCTCAAAACGCATCATAGCATAGAATGAATCCACAAGAAGCAAACGGTTCCGCACAACAATTACGAGAATCAGATCAAAAGATAACGGAAAAGTTACACTGAAGGATACTCGAGGGTCACTAAAATCGAGAATTACACCGGAAATACAATTACAAGAGAAAGAAAAATGCGGATATTACAGCATTATTGTAATTAATTGAAATACTAGGACATCCTTTGTAAAGCGTATTAATGGAATTCTACTTAATTTTTTTCCATTAAACCGTCCATATATCCTGTATGATAGGATATGTGATTAATGATCCACAAATCATTTGTTTTAACCTAAAAAAAATGTCGCCTCCTCCCAAAAAACCTCTCCTCCTAAATGATTTATAACCCATGTTCCAATTGATCTATGAGCCCGAAACCCAAAACTTTCGATCTTATCATAAAACCGCTTTGTCAAGTTGTGGTGGTTGCGTTTTTGTCGCCGACGGGATTTGTGAGTGGTGGTCATGTTTTCTACAAAGTCAATAATAGGTTCTATGTGTGAGTTTTTTTTTGTCTCTGGTGTGATGTGTGAGTGGTTGTCGTTTTTGTCGCCGTCTGGTTAGTTTTTAGATCTATTGCTTCATTTATTTACTTATCGATGATTCACTTAAAATGTGCAGCACCACTTCTTCCTCGGTGAGTGACATATTTTTTTTCCACATACATACATGTATTATTACACTTGTGTGTGTTAGGAGAAGATTAAAAAAAAGGATAAGAAAGGTTTGTGTGGTGTTCAGTTCTTGTAAAAAAATAAAATAATAAAGTATTAGGCGGAATGGGAAAAAGAAATATTCATACGGTTAATTTTTGATGTATTAGGTGGATGGTTATTTTTACTTTTTTGAGCGGCTATTGCAAAGAACCTAGGAAGTGAAAACAATTATGATAGAATATTATAAGGATTGTTATATCAGTCGATCCAACTAAACGAGGGTTTTCTATATATGTCTGCTATATCCTAGTGTATGTGTAGAACTTGATGTCATTGAGAATGATATATTTCTTTGAACGTTTTGTCCTAACTACATCTTTAACCCCCTTTACCCGTACTATTCATTAGAGAATTGTTGGTCCTTTTTTGTTAGTTTATCCTTACCACATCTTTATATAACCTAATCGTTATCTCCTACATTGTATTTTGATACTTGCAAAGATATTAGGCACATGTGACATGGATGTAATTGGTTGACATATATCTTTGGTTTTATTTCTCAGGTTATAGATCCATGATAATAATATGCCGCGTTGGAAGAAACACGATTAATGAAGGCGTGCACGTATGTTCTTTGAAGGTGTGCGCATATGTTCTAACAAATTTGATGAGAAATCGGAAGTATACATATGTTCTTTGAAGGCGTGCATGTATGTTCTTGGAAGGCGTGCACATATGTTCAAAAGAATCTGATGAGAAACTTCAAATACATATGTTCTGTGCACATATGTTCATAGAAGGCGTACATATATTTATTAAAAATAATACATTTGTATATGAATTGTATTTCATTTGATATCATCATAAATCTAAAGTTAACTATAACTTTTTATGCTTTTTGTTTTTATTTTAGAACTTTTTTTTTTTCCACATAC
This sequence comes from Orobanche coerulescens, assembly GCA_033398695.1. Taxonomy (NCBI): domain Eukaryota; kingdom Viridiplantae; phylum Streptophyta; class Magnoliopsida; order Lamiales; family Orobanchaceae; genus Orobanche; species Orobanche coerulescens. The sequence goes on from CM065801.1 coordinate 117,623,353, forward strand.
GCACACAAGGGGGACGTCCCCTATCCTGAGTCCCCCCCAAGAGGCCAGCTCACCCCGATCTAGTAAGTAGCCACAAAGCGACTGATCGCCTCATTGTCTCACAAGCATAAGGGCCGCGCTTACTGGACCCGGTCAGGGTTAATGGTACAAACATATGTGCAGTTACTTTTTAAGTAAAACTCATTTTAAGTAAAAACATACATACACCTCATCTTTAAAAAAAAGACACACCTATGCACCTTTATGGAACCATGCTTGCCAAAAAAAAGGTCGAATATTTAGGAATATTTAAAAACGGGATTTAATAAAAAAATCAAAAAGAAAATAAAAATTATATTTGACTATAATACCCTTTTGGATTAATAATAATTTTTAATATTTAAAAAAATCTCATTGATTTAGAGGAAATCTCGCAATTCTCGCACTTAACAGAGTTCTGAAAATAAAACTCCCATACATACATACATATACATATATATATATATATATAGGGAAAATAATGCTTTTGGTCCCTGTAATTTGCATGATTTTTGCTTTTAGTCCCTATGAAAATTAAAATATTATTTTGATCCCTGTAATTTCTAAAACGTTCTTTTTTAGTCCCTGTCGTTAACCTCCGTTTATTTTTAAAGGAAAAACAATGTTTTTCGTCCCTGTAATTTGTACGATTTTTGCTTTTAGTCCCTACGAAAATTGAAATGTTATTTTGATCCCTGTAATTTCTAAAACGTTCTTTTTTAGTCCGTGCCATTAATTGTAGAGTAAATTGCAAAAATCGTCCCTAAAGTTTGGCCAAATTGCATGTTTCGTCCCAAACGTTTAGAAAGCGCAAGGATCGTCCTTGTAGAAACCTTTGGGGCAAATATCGTACCTGACCAACATCAAATGACTATATTACCCTTGTCTTCTTTTTTTTCGATATTTCTTTTCAGTTTCTTGCACAAATGGTCATTGTGTTTCGCTAGGTTTTACAAATTTAGTCCTGAATTTTTTTAAATTATTTATTTCACTATTATTATTAGTATTATTTTTTATACATTTTTGATCGTTTTTCTTACGTTTTTGTCCGTTTTTCTTATGTTTTTTTTCGTTTTCATACGCTTTTGTTTGTTTTTCTTACGTTTTTGCCCGTTTTTTTTTTACGTTTTTTTCGTTTACACACGTTTTTGCCGTTTTTATAGTTTTTGTCCGTTTTCTTACGTTTTCATCTGTTTTCATACCAAAACGGGTAAAATAGACAACAAGTATAAAAAGGGACAAAAACGGACCAAAACGGACGAAAACATATAAAAATGGATGAAAGCGTCAGAAAATGGATGAACATATTTAAAAACGGATACAAACACATGAAAACATATAAAAACGGACAAAAATATAAGAAAAACGGACAAAAACGAATAAAAATGGACAAAAACTCAAGAAAAACGGACAAAAACGTAAGAAACACACGCGAAAACGTATAAAAACAGATGAAAGCGTAAGAAAATGGGCGAAAACGTATAGAAACGTAAGAAAAATGAACAAAAACTGAAAAACCCCGATAAAAACTGACAAAAACTCAAGAAAAGCGGATGTAAACGTATAAAAACAGATGAAAACATAAGAAAACGGGCAAAAACTATAAAAACGGACAAAAACGTATGTAAATGGAAAAAACATAAAAAAAACAGGCAAAAATGTAAGAAAAACAAACAAAAGCGTATGATAATGAAAAAAACATAAGAGAAATGGATAAAAACGTAAGAAAAACGGTCGAAAACGTATAAAAAATAATACTACTAATAATAATTAAATAAATAATTTAAAAAAAGCAGGACTAAATTTGTAAAAAGAAGACAAGGGTAATATAGTCATTTGATGTTGGTCAGGGACGATATTTGCCCCAAAGGTTTCTCACAAGGACGATCCTTGCGCTTTCTAAACGTTTGGGACGAAACATGCAATTTGGCCAAACTTTAGGGACGATTTTTGCAATTTACTCTACAATTAATGACAGGGACTAAAAAGAACGTTTTAGAAATTACAGGGATCAAAATAACATTTCAATTTTCGCAGGGACTAAAAGCAAAAATCGCGCAAATTACAGGGACGAAAAACATTTTTTTTCCATTAAAAATAAACGGAGGTTAACGGCAGGGACTAAAAAAGAACGTTTTAGAAATTACAGGGATCAAAATAACATTTTAATTTTTGTAGGGACTAAAAGCAAAAATCGTGCAAATTACAGGGACCAAAAGCATTGTTTCCCATATATATATATATATATATATATATATATACACACACACAACACACACTGTACAGACTACACATACACATGGCACATACTCACACACACAAACACATCTTACACACCAACTCACATATATACATAATATATATACATACAGTTCACACACACAACACATACTACACTCGCACAACACATCCAACAAAACCAATCCCTGCCAATCCCCCCTTACATCATCGGAATCTGGATTGTCGATAACCCGATTCGCCGGAACCCATCTAGCTCCGACTCAATCCCGACCATGACCGGACATCACCTAACTCCAGCCCCCCGTCTGCAAACCTTCGTCGGAAGTCTCACCACTCCTTCGTTCACCTTGTCGTTCCGGTCTAAATCCGTTCGGCCGGGGAAAGCTCAACTCAGGTAGTTGACTTCTGTCAAAAACATCTCCGGTCGTCGGAATCGAACACCACTAATCGGTCCGTATTTGAACTTAAATCACAACAACGGCTGGAGACCATGAAGAAAACCCACCGTCCAGCCTCAAATCTGAACAGGCCGACTGGACGTCTGCCGCTCCGATCTGCCTGAAAGTCCGGCCAGATTGTTGCTTCTCCAGTCACAGGCCACCACGCCGCCGTCGAGCTCCAGTTGTTGTTACCAGAGACACCAGCTCGCCACCGTTGACCTCCACAACTCGTCCCCGATAGAACCCAGATCCCCTGACCCAGCTCAGACTAGCCGCAAAAACCCTAACCCCAAGCTCGCCACCGTCGATCGCCACTGAAGAAGAAGGAGATGGGTGATGTTGGTTGTGGTTCGTCCGTGCGTGGGTGAGGGTAGGTGGGAAAGAGGTGTTGACGTCTGGTTTGGTCAACGTCACGTGTACTGATCGGGACAAATGGATCGAAGACACGTAGAAAATAACAAATAAAGTGGAAGATATTTAATCACAAAATTTTTATTAAGGACCTTTCGATAGCATAGAGCCGGGCCGAATAATGTGCGCCGGTCTGTTCAGTTTGCTTGTTAATGACAAGTCTTTTTTGTTCTTTTTCAGTATATCTCAGATCTCTCTTTTTTCTCTCTCTTATTAATGCTCAAAATCCAAAAGATCCTTTTTTACTGTACATTTCTCCTATATATAGACGATGCAGGCGGTGGGAGATGACGGTGGCGCATGTCTGGGGTATACGCCCATATCACTTGTCAGTCTGCATTTAACTCTTGGACACGTGGCGGCGTTTAAGGAGTGTCTTGGGAAGGGGGGTGACTGCATGCGTTACTTGGCATGCGGGTGCATTTTGCCGACTTAGGAGATGTCTATCCGACAGGTCGGTCCTCGGGTCCCCGCCTTCGGATCGGCCGGGTGCCGCCGTTCGGGCGGCCTGCCGTAATCTTGAGCAGGACATTTTCGTCCTTCCTGCGCTCGGCCTTCTGGATCGAATCTGGGTCGGCCTTGGAGTCACCGTCCATTCCGGTTTTTAGCGAGCCCGGTTGGAAATCGGGTTTTTGGTCCGGTCCGACTTTGGGTTCTGCTCGGCCGGTTTAGCTGCCTGGAGTGCCTACGTGGATTCTGAGTAGGATGGGCTACCAACAAGAGGAGTGAAAAGAAAAGAAAAAAATAAAAGAGGAGAGGGAGAGAGAGACGAGAGAAACATGAGGAAAGGAGAGATAAAAGAGAGTTTGAAAACAAATCTCAATTTGGTATCATTTAATCAAATCAGTGATTATTTAAAATGAGTAGTGGAATATAATATCAAATCATGTCTTACTCAATTAAAAATGGATGAATCCCGAATTTGTTATTCAGTCTTCTGACTCGATTATCTGATTAATTCATATTGTGCCCGATAAAATCAATAATTCACAAATATTCTAGTCTAACATCTCAGAGTCTGCCCGACTTTAATTAGCCAGCTAATAAAATAGGAAAAAAATAAAAAAAATCTATACCACAAGAATTCGAATTAAAATTCCTGAATATTACATACTATCTCACTTAAAATAAGTTTCGTCCCCGAAACTTGCCATGTCACCCCCCATCTCACTGTAACGTCACTCCAATTATGCATACGAACCGTTCAGCAATATCGGCAATCTCATGATTCGATTGTCACGATGTGGCTCGAAAGTGGCAACTATGCAGTAGCAATATATATCTCGGCTCCCAGGCATCTTAATATGATGAATTGTAATCCCAAGTATCACAAGACCATTAACACAGTTTTCGGTATCGTGGGTCACGATCCCACATTATTTTGATACCTCGAGTAGCTTTATAAAAACTATAAACCATAGATCACAAACGCCTCATTTGAGCACACTGTAACACCCCCAAGTTATTCAGGGTATATTACAGTGCCGTGAGCCCCGCCTTGGGACCCACAAGGCTATTTATACGCGGAACACATGAACTATGACCGAGGAGGTCCAATACAATGAAATGAAGGACAATAAAAATAGTATTCAAACCATATCCAATATATATCCAAATACAACACAACTCAATTCAATACCACGGCAACACAAGCCAGAACATCAAGGAAACCGAAAACAGTACTTGAGTATTCAAAAATCATTCAAGTACAACAACACTGAATGAAGGAAATACAAAACATAACTAGAGACAAGACACAGCATCACACTTGCCCATCATCTTCATGCCGACCCGGTACGTGCCTATCCGCTCTCCTGTATCCTGAAATACATGAAAGGTATTTCCCTCATAAAGGGGTTAGCCGTCGAATAGCTAGTGCAAGTATATCGAATATGAAACACAATACTCCTCGACAATAAAGTAAATGTAATCATCATCTCATCAACTCAAGACTAGTATTCCGCAATAACTAAATCTCATAGCATCACATTCAATTCATACATGATTAACCGCGGAACCTAACTAGAGGCTACGGAACCCTCGGAGGACCCGTCGGTCCGTCCCAGAGTGGTTAACCCAAAATATCCGCGGAACCGCACCAGAGGCTACAGAACCCTCAGAGGACCCATCGGTCCGTCCCAGAGTGGATATAAACCATTATACAATCTATATATCTTACTTTCAAAGTCGAGAACGCACAATCATAAACATATACTTGCCTTTGAGACATCGAGAATTCGAAAGGAAAAGTGTGTAAGTTCGGTAGGTCCAAGAATGCACTTCCGTCACCTAAACGATTCGTAAGGAATACGATAATCAATAATCCATACTCAAATCGCACAAAGAAACTCCCGAAACCCGCATACGATTCACGAAACTACAAGGATAATCACTTAGAGGTTTGAATATCACCCAAACCCTCTCAAGTCCGAACAAGGTACAAAACAATCCATATAATCATAAGAGAAACATGGGTACGGGGTAGATACATTATAATCTCAAAGGTCTCAAGCTCCAAAATGGATAAATCGGACGAATCTAAGAAAATCACCAAAAATTCCCAAAACTAGGGTTCTAAGGATTTTACCTTGATTTGGAAGATAGAAATGGATTAGATGTTGTGTATTCTTTGTTATCCAACCAAAGATGATGATAGCAGAAGAAAGATGACCTCAAATCGCTCCGGATCACCCAATCCCGCTGCTCCCATCGAAAATAGTGAAAAAGAAGTGGAAATGACAAGTGCACGGGTTGACTACCCCTTATATACAGTGCCAGGTTAGCGCGTGCCAAAAATATGAGCTAGCATGCGCTAACGGGGTCACCCGGCAGTTCAGTGGCTTCTGTCATGAGACATTAGCGCGCACTACCACACCTTAGCATGCGCTAACTGTTGTCCTGCAAAAGTTCCAGTTCATTGCCCAACTCCGCTAGCATGCGCTATGACTGGTCACTAGCGCGTGCTACGCAACACCTTTAGCGTGCGCTAGCTGCTGCCTAGCGTGCGTTACCTGCTAGTGCAGAAAGTAGAAATACCTCACTGCCTCCGCCGACTCAGCACGTTAGCGTGCGCTACGGACGATGTTAGCGCGTGCTACTGACCAAGAATAGCATGCGCTAGCGAACTCCTAGCGTGCGCTAACTGCTAGTCCAGAGAGCAGAATTAGCTACTGCCTCTACCAAGCCTGGACCGTTAGCGTACGCTAAGGCTCATATCTAGCGTGCACTACTCAAGTAGAAATAGCGTGCGTTAGCCTAGGACTAGCGCACGCTATCTGCCTGTCCCAGAATACTGCCGAAAGGTCCAATTAACATGATCATGATCCAAAAAGGTATGAAACTCCAAATCAACATCGACAACATCTCAAAGTGTTTACAGAGCGATAAAGTAGGAAGAACGGCAAGGTCAAACAGTCAATGAAAAGTACGGGTATTACATTCTCACCCTCTAAAAAGAAGTTTCGTCCCGAAACTTAAAAAATAAAAAGTTTAGGGTATTTCGATCGCATCTTCTCTTCCGTCTCCCAAATCGCCTCCTCGACTCCATGTCTCGACCATTGCACTTTAACCAACAGAATGATTTTGTGCCGAAGCTGCTTCTCACGACGTTCAAGGATCTTCACTGGTCTCTTGAGAAAGGTAACATCCTCGGCTACGTCAATCTCACTATATTCGATAACACGTACTTTCTCAACTGAGACACATGAAAAATGCTATGGACATGACTCAAAGCTGGAGGCAACACCAAGCGATAAGCTATATCTCCAACCCTGTCCAAAATTTCAAAAGGTCCGATATACCTCGGACTAAGTTCCCCTTTTTCCCGAAGCCGAAAACTCCTCTGGTCAGCGACACCTTGAGTAGAACATGGTCTCCCACTTCGAATTCTAAAGGTCGACGACGAGTATCGGCATAAGATTTCTGACGGCTCTGGGCAGTCAACAACCGGTCCCAGATAATAGAAATCTTCTCCTTAGTCTCCATCAACATATCCGGTTCCATTCCGACTAGCTCTGAAGCCTCGTCCCAACATAATGGCGATCTACACTGCCTACCATAAAGTGCCTCGAATGGTGCCATTTTTATCAACGCATGCCAACTATTATTGTAGGCAAACTCGATCAATGTCAAGTGAAGCTCTCAATCATTACTCCAGTCTAGGGCACAAGCTCGCAACATATCTTCCAACCTGGATCGTTCGCTCCATCTGACCGTCTGACTGAGGATGAAAAGACATGCCCAATCTCAACTCGCTACCCAAAGCCTGATGAACGGCCTGCCAAAAATACGATACGAAACGACCATCTCGATCGGAAACAATGGTCTTAGGGGCACCATGTAACCTCACGATCTCATCTATAAAAGTTCGAGCCAATCTCTCCGGTCCCCAAGTATTCTTAATACCTAGGAAGTGTGCAGACTTGGTCAACTGATCGACGATTACCCAAATCATATTCATTCCGGCTCTAGTTCTCGGCATCCTAGTGATAAAATCCATAGAGATATCTTCCCACTTTCACTCGGGGATGGGAAACGGATTCAACAACCCCGCCGGTTGTTGATGTTCAATCTTGACTTGTTGACAAGTCAGTCACCGTAGTACAAATTCCGTGTCATCTTTCTTCATAGTATTCCACCAAAAATTTCGCTTCAAGTCCTTGTACATCTTACTCGTTCCAGGATAGATTGAGTAAGGCGTAGCATGAGCTTCTCGGATAATTCTCTGCCTCAACTCGAGATCATTCGGAAGACAAAGTCTGCCTTGAAATATCAGGATACTATCCTCGTGGACCATAAAACCAGGGGCTTTTCCTTTAATTACATCTTCCTTCAGTTGAGAGATCATCGGGTCACTCCACTGTTTTCCTTTGATGTCATCAACCAAGGACGAAGTAATTTCAAGAGTGCACAACTGTCCTTGCACTCTTTGAAGCCAAACTTCTATTCCTTACTCAATCAAATCCTGACAAATCTTCGTCTGAGCTGTAAGAACCACGAGCATCTGAAGCGATGCCGATTTGCGGCTTAAAGCATCCGCGACGACATTGGCCTTTCCCGGATGGTAAAGAATTTCCAAATCATAATCCTTGATCAATTCTAACCAATGTCTCTGCCTCATATTCAGCTCTTTCTGGCTGAAAATATACTTCAAACTCTTGTGATCGGTGTAAATCCAACACGGAGAGCCATACAAATAATGCCGCCAAATCTTAAGTGCGAAGACAATTGCGACCAACTCTAAATTTTGAGTAGGATAGTTCATCTCATACGGCTTCAACTATCATGACGCAAAAGCTATCGTCTTATAATGCTGCATAAGCACACATCCAAGCCCTTGTCCCGAAGTGTCGCTATAAACTGCAAATCCTTCATTACCCTGGGGTAAAGCTAAAATCGGCGCTGAGGTCAAACGTCTCTTCAGATCATCAAAGCTCTGCTGTCTGTCAGCCGTCCAAACAAACTTTTCTGTCTTCTGGAGTAGTTTAGTAAGCGACCGAGCGAGTTTCGAGAACCCCTCGAAAAACTGACAGTAATACCTAGCAAGACCCAAAAAGCTACGAACTTATTTAACATTTTTAGGCGGTCCCAATCTAGCACTGCCTCAATCTTTTGTGGGTCTACACGAACCCCTTCGGCCAAAATCACATGGCCGAGAAACATAACTTCTTCCAACCAGAACTCACATTTTGAAAATTTTGCATAGAGGTGCTCGGCTCTCAAAACATCTAGTATCAGATGAAAGTGACGGGCATGTACCTCCTTATCTCTAGAATAAATCAAGATGTCATCGATAAAAATGACCACACATCTATCCAAGTATTCGATGAATATCTTGTTCATTAGTTGCATGAACACTGCCGGTGCATTAGTCAATCCAAAAGGCATGACCACAAATTCATAATGTCCGTACCTCGTCCGAAACGCAGTCTTCGGAACGTCGGACTCTTTCACCCAGAGTTGATAATATCCTGACCTCACATCAATTTTCGAGAATACTGCGGCTCCCTGTAACTGATCAAATAAATCATCTATACGAGGCAAAGGATACTTGTTCTTGATGGTCACTTTGTTCAGTTCACGGTAATCAATGCATAAACATAGTGAACCATCATTCTTCCTCACAAAAAGAACAGGCGCATCCCAAGGCGAAGCGCTCGATCTGATGTACCCTTTCTCCAATAATTCTCCCACCTGACTCTTTAATTCTTGCATCTTGGAAGGCGCCATCCGATAAGGTGCCTTAGAATTCGGAGCCGTGTCAGGCTCTAAGTCCACATAAAATTATATCTCTCGATCCGACAGTAATCCCGGGAGGTCGTCTCGAAAAGCATCGGGATACTCATTAACAACTGCAATTGAAGAGAAATCGACTTTGTTCCCTTTCGTCTTCAAATCATAACACTAATAGCCCGTGCAACCTTTATTCAAAAGTTTTACGACCTTTATGGCACTGATAAGCAACTTAGGTTGGCCCGACTTACGTCCTATAAACTAGTACTCGGAACCGTCTTTAGTCATCATGGTGGTAACCTTAGTACGGTAAGTCATAACCGCTTGGTGACCGTCAAGCCAATCCTTGCCGAGGATCAAATTCTCGCCTTCCATATAAACCACAATCAAATTCGATAACCAATCCATACTGGCTATATTCACCGGAAAATCTCTAATCACTCGGTTCCCCAAGATTCTATCCCCGCTAGGTAGTTTCACAATGAAAGGATTGCAAGCAATCATACAAGTTATATTCAAACCGCGTACACACTCCAATGAGATGAAAGAATGTGTAACACCCGAATAAAAAAGTACACGAACTAGATGAGATAGGATATGAATGGTACCTGAGGCCACCGCCGCATCGGGTTCATCTACTCGATGCATCTCATAGACTCGGGGGTGTGCCGAACCGATGCTAGAATATCCCCCTCTAGCGTTCTGACTCCGTCCCCGACCTCTGCCGTAACTCTATTGTGATTGCCCGACTGGTTGCCTATGATTCATACTCTAATCTAAAGGCGCTGGGGCAGAAGCACGAGTGTCCACAGTCTGATCTTGTTCGGGATAATAAGTTGCCCTATGTCCCATCTGTCCACAAGTGTGACACTTCAGGGGTGGAAAATTGCACTCCAGGTTAACGTGGCCTGGACGACCACAATTAAAACAAGTTACCGGGCGAGTTGAGGTGCCCGGAGTAGATCGAAAACTTCTCTTCCCTCTAGCAGAACGTGACGACTGCCCGACAGAATGGTTAGTCGTATGAGGTCTCTAGAAGTTGCCACCTTTAGAACCAGAAAAGTTACTAATGATCTTCTACTTCTCCGGTTCTTCTGCGGTATCATTGTTGGGACTCAACATGTCATATGCCAAGGCACTGTCTTTCTATTCCTTCAAGGTAGTAGAAGCAAACCCGACCACATAATGCTGTAAATCCATATTCATCCACATATCAAAGTAACGGATCTTGTCACGCTCCTCCCACACTTGATTCTTCACGTGGATCAGCTGTTGATTGTATTCCACTATCACCTGCGAGACTGGAATATTCTGTGGCTTAGCCTCGAAAAAGGCTCGGATTCTGCCTTCTTGCACTGGCCAAGGACAATACTCGGCCTCCAGTAGCTCTTTAAATTCTCCCCACGTAGCAGCACGATCCTGTGGCTTGATAACTTTCCACCAAGTCGTGGATTCCTTGGTAAGGAAGTACTGAGCAATCGGTACCTTCCTCACTTCCGGACAATCAACTGCTTCAAACACTTTCTCTAACTCTGCCAACCAATTCTCCCAACCCATCGGGTTTGTAGAACCGCTGAACTGTGGAGGGTGCATACGGATCACATTTTGAAGCAAGACATCCGATGTCGGGTTCGGATTGTTCAGTTGAACGGCTTGGGCCAGAATAGTCATCTGGTTAGACAATTACTGAAGGACATTTGTAACTCCAAAATCTGCGTTATTCCCTTGGCCGGTCGACTGGTCGTGATGACCCTCGGTATCAGGATGTACTGAGTTAGATAAGCTAGGGGTGGTCGACCCCACAACGGAACTGAGGGAAACGGCCGCGCCACGTCCTCGTCCACGTCCACGACAACGGCTTCGCCTCTATCCTCTATCAGCAGACATTCTGAAGGATACACAAAGCACGTAAGTACAATTCAAATCGCACGTCATCGAAGTGACCGATTCCCAAAATACCAATTCAAAAGTAAAACGATTACTGAAACATTAGGAGAGTAAGAGGTCTTACAAGTACCGGTCGCACTGTGATGATGACAAAGTAGTGATACTGTAGACAAACGATGACTCAATCGACCCAAAAGACCGACAACCTAGGTATCCATAAACCTAAGCTCTGATACCATATTTTGTAACACTCCTAAGTTATTCAGGGTATATTACAGCGCCGTGAGCCCCGCCTTGGGACCCACAAGGCTATTTATCCGCGGAACACATGAACTCTGACCGAGGAGGTCCAATACAATGAAATGAAGGACAATAAAAATGGTATTCAAACCATATCCAATATATATCCAAATACAACACAACTCAATTCAATACCACGACAACACAGGCCGGAACATCAAGAAAACCGAAAACAGTACTCGAGTATTCAAAAACCATTCAAGTACAACAACACTGAATGGAGGAAATACAAAACATAACCAGAGACAAGACACAACATCACACTTGCCCATTATCTTCCTGCCTACCCGGTACGTGCCTATCCGCTCTCCTGGATCCTGAAATACATGAAAGGTACTTCCCCCATAAAGGGGTTAGCCGTCGAATAGCTAGTGCAAGTATATCGAATATGAAACACAATACTCCTCGACAATAAAGTAAATGTAATCATCATCTCATCAATTCAAGACTAGTATTCCGGAATAACTAAATCTCATACCATCACATTTAATTCATACATGATTAACCGCGGAATAGGGGTGGTATTTCGGAACCGAAAATTGAAAACCAAACCAAAAAAATCCGAAAAAAGAACCGAAGAACCGAAACCAAAGAAGACCGAACCGAAAAATAGAAAAATAGAACCGAACCGAATTGGTTTGGTTCGGTTCTCGGTTCGGGGTCGGACAGAGCCGAACCGAACCGAAATGGACCGAAGTCAAAGTCACATACTAAAATGACATCTTTTTGTGAGTTTTATATGTTTGAGATTTTGATGTAATTTGTTTTTCTTTTTTAAGACCCTCATGGATACAAGGAGGACCGATAATATGCTCGTTTTAATTCGTGATTCAACTAATTTAAGTTTAGAGAATGATCTATTGTGACTTTTGAATGTTATATCTTTTGAGATATTTGTAAATTGTTGTGCAAGTCTACCTCTTATCTTGAGCATATATATATATATATATATAACTTTTGTTGGCTTGTTGTTATATATAACTTATTCTATTGAATATAATATTTGAATTTGTATTGTGAAGAACCGAAAAAACATCAAACCAAACCAAAACCGAACCGAATATTTATAAAACCGAATTTAACCGAACCGAACATCAAAAATAATCGAACCAAACCGAAACCGAATATTTGGTTCTGTTATTGGTTTCGGTAAAAAACCGAACCGAATGGAACCGAGTCCACCGCTACCGCGGAACCGCACCAGAGGCTACGGAACCCTCAGAGGACCCGTCGGTCTGTCCCAGAGTGGTTAACCCAAAATATCCGCGGAACTACACCAGAGGCTACGGAACCCTTAGAGGACCTGTCGGTCCGTCCCAGAGTGAATATAAACCATTATACAATTCATATATCTTACATTCAAATTCGAGAACGTACAATCATAAACATATACTTGCATTTGAGACATCGAGAATTCGGAAGGAAAAGAGTGTAAGTTCGGTAGGTCCAAGAATGCACGGCACCTAAACAATTCGTAAGGAATACGATAATCAATAATCCATACTCAAATCACATGAAGAAACTCCCGAAACCCGCCTACGATTCACGAAACTACAAGGATAATCACTTAGAGGTTTGAAAATCACCCAAACCCTCTCAAGTCCGAACAAGGTACAAAAAAATCCATATAATCATAGGTGAAACATGGGTACGGGGTAGATACATCATAATCTCAAAGATCTCAAGCTCCAAAATGGATAAATTGGACGAATCTAAGAAAATCCCCCAAAATTCCCAAAACTAGGGTTCTAAGGATTTTACCTTGATTTGGAAGATCGAAATGGATTAGATGTGTATTCTTTGTTATCCAACCAAAGATGATGATATCTGAAGAAGGATCGCCTCAAATCACTCCGGATCGCCCAATCCCGCTGCTCCCGTCAAAAAGAGTGAAAAGAAGTGGAAATGAGAAGTTCAGGGGTTGACTGCCCCTTATATGCAGTGCCAGGTTAGCGCGCGCTAAAAATAGGAGCTAGCATGCTCTAACGGGGTCACCCGGTAGTCTAGTGGCTTCTGTCATCAGACATTAGCGCATGCTGCCACACCTTAGCGTGTGCTAACTGTTGTCCTGTAAAATTTCCAGTTCACTGCCCAACTCCGCTAGCGTGCGCTACGCAACACCGCTAGCCGCTGCCTAGCGTGCGTTTCCTGCTATTCCAGAAAGTAGAAATACCTCACTGCCTCTGCCGACTCAGTACGTTAGCGTGCGCTACGGACGATGTTAGCGCGCGCTACTGACCAGGAATAGCGTGCGCTAGCGAACTCCTAGCGTGCGCTAACTCCTAGTCCAGAGAGCAGAATAAGCTACTATCTCTGCCAAGCCTGGACCGTTAGCATGCGCTAAGGCTCGAAGCTAGCGTGCGCTACTCAAGTAGAAATAGCGTGCGTTAGCCTAGGCCTAGCGCGCACTATCTGCCTATCCCAGAATACTGCCGAAAGGTCCAATTAACACGATCATGATCCAAAAAGGTACGAAACTCCAAATCAACATCGACAACATCTCAAAGTGTTTACAGAGCGACAAAGTAGGATGAACGGCAAGGTCAAACAGTCAATAAAAAGTACGGGTATTACACACACAAGCCAAAACTACCCAATGAGGATGACAACAAGACAAATATCTCAAGCAACTTGATCTCACACGCAATCACCTTAGTTCCAACTAGTCTCTCGTTTAAGCATTAAACTACGTTACGCACACACTGCATCTTAACACGTACTTAGCCTACAGTTAGCTTGCGTTAACAAACTATAATAACCAAAGGTTCTATCCGGGTTCATTAGCGTGCGCCATGATCAAATCAGTATGCACCCACTGACTCCCCACAGAAGTTGTTGGGATAAACAATCCTGTATCCTGTTTTGATAATGGCCATCATACAGCAAAATAGTCGAATGAGCTGAAATCCCGCTAAGTATGGAAGCTGTCTGGAATCTCCATACAACCCCTTTTATATAGCATTGAAGATCTCACAGTCTAGCCTACAGCTACAGCGAAAAGACTTAGTACGTCAGATACAGCAGGCAGGATGTAAGCTGTTTTACTTAGGAAAAGTAAAACATAACCGACAAGACTGAATAAAGAATGCTCTATAACCATTGTGAAATACACTTCGTTTATTCATAAAGTATTCACGGTTAAAGCAGCATTTATTGCTGATAGGACAACATTTATTGCAGCCGAATTGAGACGAGTCTGAATGCGCTGAAGAGCATTTAATGCGAAGTAAAAAATAATGTCTGAAGCATTAAATGCGATCCGCTTTAATTTAAATATTCAGCAAGTCGTCAATCAAATACATTAAAATTTTACCTACCTGTAATGACTACATTTATAATGAATGCATTTTCCAAAGGTTATACATAGCCCCAAGCTGAGGACAACACCAACACACAAAACACGAAGAATTCACATATCACAAAAGCTCTGACAAATCTGTCTGACATTCTAGCGATTACATTACAGTATATTTCGTGAGCATACAACAAGTATTCATAGCGAAGAAATATACTAAGTCCTCAACGAAGAACAGCACAGCATACAGCAACATATATCAAAAATCAAGCTATTGTTCAGAGAATTCTACCTTTACTGTTTAGAAAACCATCAGCCCTGTGTGGACTGGAGATCCTTGCGTATTCCGACCTGTGTGGGAATATTTGTAGACGTATCTTGGAACTGTGTGTGAAGAAGCAAGTCAAGAAAGAGCTCTAGCCAATCTGCGTGAACGACAAAAAGCTTCAGTCCCTGTAACAATATGTGTGAACGTTACAGAGACAAGGTTTAGTTATAGTCACGTAGTTATGTACATAGTGATTATAATAAACATCTTACTCCTATATGGAGGACCAGTGGATGTAAAGGGGTTTACCTCGAACCACTTTAAATTGTGTGTTATTTACCTTCTGTATTTATTGTTTTCTTTACTGTGATTTATACAAGTATACATTGCAAAACCCTGTACGCATTAAGCAAACAGGAGAAAGCATAGTTGTTGTATTTACAACAACTCACTTAAATAAACTTCCGCTACGCACTCACATTTGAAAATCATACAGCTTGTTGTACTATTACTTCCCAAGATGTATACTATATACTTAGTGGCCAACAAGTGGTATCAGAGCGGTTGATTCTAAAAAGAATCATTCGTATTTTTAACCGAATCACATCTAAAAATCACTTATTTGTGAAAACAATCTTATCTTTCCTACTTTCTCTAAGGATACATCAATGATAAACAAGGTTTTCATGTTTTCGATTAATGAGTTTGATGACTGGAGAATCAGGATGGAAGCTCATCTTGCTGCCATGCACGAGGAGATGACATTTGTCATCCAAGATGGCCCCATAAAGATAATGAAGGCTAATCCTGCCGTAAGGAAATAAAGACAACCTCATGCTGAAATGCTCGAGAAGGAGCGTGAGCAATGGACGACCGACGATTGCAGGTGTGCGAACCTCGACAATATTGCTAAGAATGTGCTGTTTGTCACTCTTGACAAAGGCACATTCTCGAAGGTAAAGAGCTGTAAGACAGCCAAGGAAATCTGGGAGAAACTCAAATTGATTTGTGAGGGAACTGAGCTCTCAAAATAAAATAAGATTTCAAAACGCACTCAGCAATTTGAATCATTTGAAATGAAATTTTTTGAAACTCTTGAGGAGCTTGACCTCAGATTCACTGGCATTGTTGGTGAAATTGAAGCATTGGGTAAAGTGTATACCCAAAAGGAGAAAAACCTGAAAATATTTAGATCACTCCCTGCCCGATAGGACATTAAAACTACAGCTATGCGTGTGTCGTGTAATCTTAATGATATTTCTACTTTTGACTTATTCTCTAACCTCAAAGCATTCGAGTATGATATTAACAGGAGAGAGAAAGCCAAAGAGTCACCTCCTAAGACTACATCACTAGCCACTGTATCTAACAGGAGACATAGTCTGTCCAGCACATCCAAGTTTGCCCCCAAGACTGCTGACAGTGATGATGATATCCTATCACAAGATGAAATGGCCCTTCTCATGCACAAATTCAAAAAGTTAATCAAACAGTCTGGAAAGGCTCCCTACAAGCCCAAGACTTTTCACAAGGTAAGTCCCAAATCTCCTTTTGGTAATTCTAACCCATGTTACAACTATAGGAAACCCGGGTATTATGTAAATAAATGTCCGCACCCAAAAGTCCAAAAGTTTATGGAAGCCGAGCAACAAGAAAAGGATGAAAGGAGGAGTGCTTGGAAAAACAAACTCAAGGCCCTGATTGGTGAATCAGAAGCCTCACTCGCATCAACCAAGATCAAGGAGTGTCTTCAGGCAGTCACTGACAGTGACTCATCCGATGATGAGCTCGAAGATAGAGCCTATATGTGCTTTATGGCCAAAGAAATAGAGTACGACAAAGACAGCGATGATGAGGTAAGCTCAACATCAATTACTCCCATAAATGCATATTATACTTTTGAAAATATGATGAATGAAATTAAAAGCCTTCAAAAGGCCCATGAGACATTGAAACGAGAAAACATACAGCTCCAAATTTCTAACTTAGAGTTGAAAGAACAAAATGACTTGCTGAAATATAACTACGAAAACATGTCTATCGATTGTGAAAACAGCAGTCACACTTGAAGAACTCATGGAGAGCAATCATCAACTTGCCCACGATATAAATGAGACCAAGTCTCATAATGAGAACAAGACAGATGATTTCGCTCTACCCGAAGCCAAAGTGAAAACTCTCGAGAAAAGAGAAGGAGAATTATAGACCATCTTGAAATCATTCGAGAAATCCTCTAAATGGATGGAAGAAATTCTAAGCACCGGGCAACATGCTCATGATAAAAGTGGCTTATGATATAACTCATTATCCAACAAAGGCAAAACTAGTATGGTGTTCGTCAGGGGTGTGGAACCCACTCCTGTACCTGAAGAGACCCCGAGTCCCGCAAAGGTAACAGTTGCCCCGCATACGGCAAAGGCTGCGATTTCGCGACCATGTTCATATCACAGACAGCGGAAACCTCAACCTCAAGGACCTGTAAGGCATAACCAACAACATGCTCCCCGAGCATATCAGAAGCGCCAACGTCCATTCAGAAAAAAGGGTGTATCTAAATATCAAAGGCCTGAACAACAGTACTTCCAACAGTACAGTGCGCCTAGATATTGGATACAAGAGCCCCGTTATACATCAAGAAAATAGGTCGATGTGCAATATCAGCAACAACTTTGGGAATCCAACTGGAGACCCAGGAGGCAAGCTGTAAGGCCTAAGAAAATGTCTCCACATCCAAGACGACAATTGTAGTGGAATAATAATAATAATAATAACCCTCGATTTTACATGCATCATAATCAAGGTTACAGAAACTACGTGCCTACCCCACGTAGACATCGCAAAAATGGACCAACAGTAACCTACAACAAGCCAATTGCTGTCAGGCAAATTTGGGTACCAAAAGGCACTAACGTACCAGGACCCAACAATCAAAGGGGACCTAAATCTACTTAATTTCTTTGTATATGGGGCATCAAAGAAAAGGGCATCTGGTACTTTGAAAACGGATGTTCTCGACACATGACAAGAGATGTCAGCAAGCTGTTAGATTATGTAGAAGGTTGCGGTCCAAAAGTGCGCTTCGGTGATAAATCCAAAATAAGAACAAGAGAGAAGGGAAACCTTCTTGTAGGAAAATTCAAAGTCACCAATGTAGCTTATGTTGAAGGCTTACAATATAATCTACTTAGTATTAGCCAGTTCTGTGACAAACAGTTCTCGGTGCAATTCTATATAGATCACTATAGAGTCAAGAACAGACTGACCAAAGAAGTTGTGCTCACAGGAAGCAGGTGAGGTAACATGCATGACTGGAAGCCTATGAGCTCCACTATTCCTTGTTTTGTTTCCGAAGGCACTGCAGATCAAAGCTGGCTATGGCACAAGAGGATGTCACACATCAACTTCAAGACAATCAACAAGCTCGCCAGACAGAGAATGGTTAGAGGTTTGTCCAATGTGTCATTCCAAAAAGACAGCGTCTGTGGACCCTGTTAGAAACGCAAACAAGCCAAAGCCACCCTCAAAAGCAAATCATACCTCTCCACTCATAGAGTTCTGAATATGCTACATATGGATCTCTATGGTCCTATAGACCCTGTAAGTTTGGGAGGTAAGAAATACTGTCTAGTTATTGTTGATGATTATTCCAGGTATGCTTGGACAATCTTTCTGAGCAAGAAGAAATAAACCACGACAATGCTGCCTGAGCACCTAAGAAAGCTTCAAAATGAGAAAGGGTTGAGTATCATGTCCATTCGTTTCGACAGAGGTACTGAATTTACTAACAACTTTATAGAGCAATACTGTTCGGACAATGGAATACAGCACGAATACTCAGCAGCTCGGACTCCTAAACAAAATGGTGTTGCCGAGCGAAAGAATAGAACACTAAAAGAAGCAACACGAACCCTGATCGCATCAAGCAAGTTGCCACGGCGATTCTGGGGCGAAGCAACCAATACAGCGTGCTATACACAAAACCGCTGTATCATCAACAAGCATCACAACAAAACAGCATACGAGGTATAGAATCACTAAACTCCATTGGTTTCATATTTTCACATCTTTGGATTCCGATGCTATGTTCTGAATAACGGGAAAGACCAACTCAACACTTTTGACGAGAATTCGGATGAAGGGATATTTGTCGGATATTCCTCTGTCAGCAAGGCTTTCAGAATCTTGAACAAAAAGAAACTGACAATCGAGGAATCTGTACATGTAGTGTTCGATGAACCTCACCTTGATCTTGCAGGAGTAGAAGACCTAACTCAGAATATCCAAACACTCTCTATTAATAACCCTCCAACTCCAATAGAGCCTGTCGTAGACTTAGAGATCAACCCTGCAGCTGTAAGATCAAAAATAGTTGAAGCCGATGCTGTACAAGCTGAAGCTGAAACTATAGCACCTCAAGATACAGTACGGGATGCCGAACTAGAACCCGACAAAAGATGGTTGAGAGATCATCCACAGAAGTTAATCATAGGAGACATTGATGCTGGAGTATCTACCCGCAGGAGAATACAGAGTACACATGGAACTGTACTGTGTGCGCAAGAAGAACCTGATTCTGAGAAATCTCCATTTCCTGTATGGAAATCTCAAGCTGAACTTAGGAGACTAGCCATGTGGACCCTAGTTGTATTCTTAGCTCAATCCGAACCTGTTTCTACCAATGAAGCTCTGAACAACTCTCACTGGATCACTTCTATGGAAGAAGAGCTTAATGGTTTTGAAAAAAACAATGTATGGTATCTAGTATCCAGACCTGATCATCAAGCTGTTATTGGAACCAAATGGGTATTTAGAAACAATAAGGATGAGAATAGACTTGTTATTAGGAACAAATCCCGTCTAGTCTCACAAGGCTATAGACAGGCAGAAGGCATAGACTATGATGAAACATTTGCCCCTGTAGCCAGAATAGAAGCCATTAGGATATTTTTAGCCTTTGCCACCCATAAGAGCTTCATAGTATATCAAATGGACATTAAGAGTGCATTCCTGAATTGAGACCTCGCCGAAGAAGTCTATGTTGAACAACCACTAGGGTTTGTAAACACAGAAGGCAGAGACCTTGTATACAGACTACGAAAAGCTCTCTATGGATTTGAGAAAGGTGCTATGGACCAGACTCTATTTAAGATACAGGAAGGAGACGACCTGTTAATGGTTCAAATATATGTATATGATATTATATTTGGTTCCACTAACCTTGCTTTATGTCAAATGTTCGCTCATCTCATGCAAAGTAAATTTGAAATGAGTATAATGGGGGAACTTAGTTATTTCCTAAGATTGCAGGTAAAGCAGTTGCCTACAGGAATCTTCATCAACCAAGAGAAGTATTGCAAGGAGCTACTCAACAAGTTTGGGATAAATAACTCCAAATCATCATCAACCCGAATGAGCACTTCCGTGCAAATTAGTGCTGATGAAGCTGGAAATATGGTTGATCAATCACTCTACGGGAAGCTAATTGGCTCACTCCTATACCTAACAGCTAGCAGATCCGATATCCAGTTTGTTGTAGGAGTGTGTGCTTGGTATCAAGTAGCACCTAAAGAATCACACTTCATTACAGCCAAACGAATCCTTAAGTACGTCAAAGGAATAGTTTATGCTGAATTGTGGTATCCTAAGGAAGGTGGATTCGATTTGGTTGGCTACAGCGATTCGGATCTCGGAAGCTGCAAGCTAGAGTGGAAGAGTACAAGTGGTACTTGTCACTTTATTAGACCTAGACTTGTGTCATGGTTCAGTAAGAAGCAATTGGCAAACTCGCTTTCTACAGCTGAATCGGAATACTATGCTGCTAGAAGTTGTTGTATGCAGATTCTCTGGATGCAACATTAGTTATCTGATTATGGAATCATTGCCAAAGAAACACTTATCATGTGCAATAGCACGAGTGCAATTTCCATAACACACAATCCTGTATTGCACTCACGAACTAAGCATATTGATATGAAGCATCACTTCATCAGGAATCATGTTGAGAATAAGGATGTTCGGATCGATAAAGTTCATATATACATCCAGCTAGCCGACATCTTTATGAAATCTCTCAGCACAACCAGATTCTGTATGCTTCGACAAGAATCAGGAATGCTACAGCCTGACTCCGTGTAAGTTTTTACGCTTTACTCATCAATTGATGGGGAATACTGTAAGATCCAAGAATACAGTATCCACCATTAATTAAATGTACACTCAGACAGTCAGACAACACTATAGGACAAAGAAGGCATGATACCTTCGTACAACTGACGTGTGCATTTATTAAGGGGGAATACAGTACGACCCATGAATACAATATTAATCCAAACATTGCTGCAAGAATTGAATCCCGGGTGTACCTTTTAAGGGAGAACGCTGTATTATTCGAGGATACAGTACATACACTATGGAACGTCAATTAATATACATTATTATACTATTTGTACTGAAAACAGTTTTTAGTCCACGTGCCCTGTTTTAAAATTCAAACGTTTTATGATTAATGACTTAAACGACATCTAGACTTTATTACCTCAAAAACCGCGATATTAATATTTTCAAAACCACTGTTTCGTGCAATAAGGGAGACGAAATGTTAGAAGTGGGACCGATTGTCATTTTCAAAATCGGATGGATGAGATGTACCAGTTACTCTAAGTTCATCCTGTTCGTTCTTTTAAAAGATGGTTCCCATCCCTTAAATCTGACCGTTCACTGTGAGTAACCCTAATCCTCCATGCACACTATAAAAGGACTATACTTTGACTCTTTACGCTTTCTGCAAAATTAAACAAGTCCAGAGTGTTGTTACCCAAAATATTATCCGGAGATGATATGCTGGAATGGATGAGTAACAAACAAAATGCGAGAGCACGTACGTGGGGAAGTAAATAACATAAGATTTGCCGGGGTTGTTAGTTCCGGGCTTGAATGCTCTCGCGAGATATTATTAATACGAATACTTGGGAGTACAAATATTAATGTTAGAGTACAATTACAATAAGTGTAAAGACCCTAGTTATCTTAGCTCATGAGTGCTGAAGATTCCGGAAGAACCAGAGTTGATGCTCTGTGAGTTCTTGTAACAACGATGGAGTGCTGTGGTGACTGTGAGAAATCGGCGGCCTCTCACTGTGTGAATTAGCTGAATTCTCGTTTGGAAGTAGTTTCTGAACTTGTCTCAAAATCTGAACTTCTGAACTGTAGGGAGTTCTCGTTTCTGCCGACCGTATTTTGGTTAAGAGGTTCTGAGAGAGAAATCCTCGATAGAGTCAAGAGAAAAGCCGAGAGCTTTCTAAGTGCCGGAGGCTCTCTATTTCTAGGACTGGGAGTCACTGGGCAATCACCTCTGCTGTATTATAATAAGCGGGCGATCGTCTTTAGCACATGGGTTGGTCTCCTTAGAGTCCGCAGTAGCTGCTGGCAGCCAGAAGTGCGAACCAATGAGAAGCCAACACGCGCCTATGTCGCTGTCTTGGGAGGCCCCACCTAGGACCTTTCGGCGTGTCTGTCAGTAGGTAAGACCGTCCTTGTCACCGACAGCTGCTGATGGGCTGGAGTCAACGATCCATATTCTGCGGCACCATTCGCGGATCTGCACATGGGTCCTCGCTCCATGATCCAGTCTTCATAGACATGACGGTTAATGGCCTTATACATGGCATAGGACGGTCGTCTTTGGTCGGGCACCAGAGTTGGTCGCTAGGTACCAAGAGACGATCGCTCCGGGAGGTCGATCGCTAGATACTTGAAGATGGACTGTTACCTTCGATTGGCAAGTTTGCCGTAGCTTATTCGATCGTGAACTCGGTCGCTCGGCCGTATGCCGATCGCCGTCTAGGCGTATTAATCGCCGCACAACAATTTCCCCGAGGTTGCTCTCATGTCGAAGATATGGGGTGAGGTGGCTCCACTGGTGATCGCTTGGATTTAGACGAGCGACTTTTTATGAGTTTAAATGATCGTTTTTCGAGCGGACTGGTTTTGAATTTGCACGATCCACTCGGTCGCTAAAAAGAGCGGGAAATAACAGGGACTCGAAACACCGCGGGGGTACGTGTCACGATGCGATTGGAGGAGTCCGACGGTTAGTTAAGACTCCTCGTCTGGCGTGTCCTAGAAACGATGCGTATGCGGGTTTCAAGGGAGGCATTGATTGCGACTTTATCCGGCAGTTGCACTTCAGACCTCGAGATTCTCCTTATTTGTACGGAAGCCCCCGCCTTCTCCTATAAAAAGGGTCTGGGTTACAGTGTAATCCCCCTTACGCAATTTCATCAGAGAGTAAGATAGCCGAAATTTTTTTTGAAGCCTTTGTCTGCCGATCGTCGATCGACTCAATCCTTCGGTAATAAACAATCTTCTTTTTCCTTTTCTTTTTGAGGATGTTTGGAGTACCTACAATGTCTGAAACGGGCACCACCTCCGCCGCCGGGACTTCGACTGCCCGAGAAGGATCCCCCGCGGAATTCCATATGGAGACAGATGCCGAAGCTATCCGTGTCGGTATTAATCCCGCGGAAGTTGAGGAACTACTCAACGAGGCCGATACTGCAGGGAGGCGGCGGCTGAGCAAAAACGCTTGCTGGTGGAGAAGGAGTTGGCGGTGAGGGCGTACTGGGAGCAACATAGCGCCTTCGGCCAAGCCTATTCAGCCTTCACAGAAATTATGGAGAGACTGGCCGGTCCACATCCCAAGTTCGACTATCGGGAGTACTCGATCCCCCATCCCTATCAATCCGCGAAGCGGTCGCTGTTCCGGGCCGCGCAGCACTCCCCATGGTCCCTTGGCCAGATCAGGAGCTCGGCGACCAGGAAGGACTTGGCCATCTGGAGGGTGAGGTACCATGTCCCTTCTGATGTGGACCTTTTCGCGCCTGCCGAGAACGAGCGAGCCGACCAACTTACGAAGGGCATGGTCGCCGTGAACGAGGTGATAATGGAGGCTGGGCTGCGGTTCCCATTGTCGTTTGCCGTCTCCAATTTGCTGGTCGCCTGGAATGTGGCGCCGCTTCAGCTAACGCCGAAAGCCTGGCTCCAGATTGACTGTGCCCTCACTTTGTTCGGCGGTCACCGACTGTACCGCCTTCCCTCGCCGTTGGAGATGAACCACCTATTCAAACTGACGGTTCAGAAAGGGTCCATCGGTGGCTACCACATCCAAAGGTTCCAGGTACGAACTTTCACGATCTTCTTTGATATGCCGATCGTCTTAACTGAGGAAGATTACTAACTTCGTCGTTTGTTTTCTTTTGCAGAGATACATTTACCTTGTTTCCTAGAGCCTCCTGCTGCGATTGCCATGTCTAATCTGGGGGTTATGAACCGTCTTCGCCAAGGGAAAAGGTGAGCCGAGCTCTTTCTGCTCCGCCGCGACCGACCCCGGAGGCACGACCTCTCCAGGAGCCTGTCGCCGAAGGACAGGATCCTCGGGAGGAGGAGCAACTTCGGCTTATCCGTAAGAAACAGAGGACTGTGGAGGCCTCGACCCCTGTTACTGCAGATGAGACGCCAATATCTATGCCACCGATTTCCGTGATTCCTCCGGCGGAGGGGTCCACGCCATTTTCCGCTTTTCTTCAGTCCATGCCGACTGCTGAGGCCAAGACTTTGCGTGGCAAGCCGTTCTTCGGTCGTGACCCAGAGAAGGTTGAGAGGTAAGCCTGGTTTTTTTGCCAAGTTATGAAACCTGTGTAGGAAACACACTTAACTCTTTTGTCATTTGTGCAGGATCCGCCATTCCGACCCGAGTTGCTCGCCGATGGTGCTGGACTTTCTGTCGAGCAAAGATCCTCAGGGGGGGCAGCGATATCCCATATTATGTTGCTCGGGCTACTGCTTCCCTCCCGAAGGCCTGGACGACCGATCTGGATGCGATCGCGCGCCGGCGATCTGCTGATGCGATGCAGGCTACCTTTGCGCTGGCCCTCCAGACGGCGACGATGGCTGCCCAGGCCGTGCGGGACTATGAGGGGCGGTCGTCCACTGCCCGTCTCCATGCAGACCTCGAATCTGCATGGAGAAAATTCATTGAATTTGGCGATCGGCTCGCAGCCATGGAGAAGAGCTCCACGGAGGCGGAAAAGCAGGCGAAGCAGGATGTTGACCGGGCGCGGGCGGCGACTGACGGGATGCGGGACCAAATGACAGAAGCCCGTAGGTCACACGCGGCCGCGCAGAAGGAGGCCGACCAGCTGAAAGTGACCGTCACCCGACTGACCAGCGAGCTTGCATCCTCGAGGGAAGGGGAGGCCGCCAAAACTGCCGAGCTTGAGGGCGCTAGCCAAACAGTTGCGGATTTGAAGGAAAAGCTGAAGGCGATTAAGGCCGATCCCTTCATTAATGTGGATTACGTCAGCGAATTTGCCTATTACATGGCTTATGCTGACGCCATCCACGCCGCTAAGAAGGGAGGCTTGAGGTCGGCCCTTTGGCTGAAAATTTCAAAGACTATGCGTTGGAGCATCCTCTGCAGCCTGCTTTCACAGTGCCGATCCTAGATCTTTCCGCGGATCTCAGAATCAAATTGAGCTGGTACCCGCTGCCGGACAACCTTGCTCATCCGGGAGCCTCAGAGGATCGGGGTTCAGACCCTGCAGCTGGCGATGGGACGGGCGCCGATCCTTGAGTCTGCTTTTTTACTTGTAATTTTTGCAGCTTTCGTTGTACTTTAGCCTTCGGGCGACCATGTTTGTATTTTTATTCCAAGTGATGAAATAAATTTTCGCTTTTCTGATTCCTTGCTTGTATGATTGTCTTTCTGAGTCTTTTGCATGACTTTATACAAGTGTGTGAGGAACGATCACTGTGTGTACAGCTCCAAGTGAATTGATAAACTCATATTGATAACTCTTACAACAAAGTCGATCGCTGCACATACATATGAACAATGTCGATCGCCATACATGCGTCTGAGTAGAGACGATCGTGGTATACATAGCTCCGACCTTCCCCCTTGTTTTGTTTACTTAGTGAAAGTAAGGGGACGAATATAAATCGTTGAGTGAGCGGTCTTTAATTTTCTAGATTCCTCGAGGAAGGCCGACCATCCCGGCCTAGAGGAACCGTGCACGATCGCAGAGTTCGATGGAACACACCTCCACGACCATGTCTTGTGCGCGAGAGACATTCCGTCTGATGGACAACTTCTCGCGACTCACTTAATTGTGAGGGTCCTCCGTAGGCTGCGCCCGCCTCGTATTTAAACGAAAGGCGTGCAGTCTTGGTCTGGAGGAGTCCTTGCACGGGGCGTCGTCGGATTAATCGACTCCACGACCGCGGCTTGTTAGCACTTTTCTACCTCAGACCATCATGTTAGATGGCGATCCTCAACGGTATACGTTGTGACGGGGGGAGGGACGCGTAGCATTATCCGGATCCACCATGTTAGGTGATGGACCTTTGAGGGCGGTCGAACGTGTCCACAGATCTGTTTTGGAAGGCCCTTTGGCTACGCCCGCCTCGTATTCAAACGAAGGGCGAGCAATCGCTGCCCAAAGGGACCTTTCATGGTCATAGAGAACGGTTCCATCATCCTCCACAACTATGTCGGCACTCTTCTACCTCGGACCGTCATGTTAGATGGAGATCCTCGACGGTGTACGTTGTGCAAGGGGAGGCGATCGCTTTCCTAGGTTCTTCATGTTGATGACGAACTTTAGAGGGCGAGCGAGTCATCCTTTGATTTGTTTTGGAGGGTCCTTTGGCTATGCCCGCCTCGTATTTAAACGAAGGGCGAGCGATCGTTGCCCAAAGGAACCTTGCATGGACGGATGGTCGGTTTCATCGACCTTCGCGACCATGGCGGCACTTTTTTACCTCGGACCATCATGTTGGATGGCGATCCTTGACGGTATACGTTGTTCTAGGGGAGGCGGCCGCTGCCTAGGTCCATCCTATTAAATGACGAACTTTAGAGGGCGAGCGAGCCATCCTCTTGATTGAGGCAGTAACCTTTGGTTTGACGTGGTGGGAATCGGGGAAAGACTTCCGAAGTCCCCACCTCTTGATTGAGGCATATAGATCCGGCCGCCGAGCTTGATCGAGGGGTCGACTCGTATGAGCTTTCTGGACTGTTCGCGTTCGACTCTGGCGACCGCATCGGGAGATCGATGGGGCTCTGGCTAAGCCAATAAACTGTCCAGCTTGCCCTCCTCGAAAAATCTCCAGAGTTGTCTGAGGAGGTCGCGACATTTATTGGTGCTGTGACTGGGACTCTTGTGGTAAGCACAATATTTATTGTGGTCCAGATGATCGTTGTCCCTTATCGCCTTTGGCTTGTTTAGCGGTTCTCACCCCTTGATGGCGTAAAAAATGTGGGCCGGAGTTCGGTTGAACTTGTGGAGGAGATGTGCTTCCACATCCTCGAAGGCCTTGAAATCGCCGGGTGGCTTGGCGACCGCCTTGTTGGTTTTGACGATCGCCGTATTTCGGACGGGAGGTGGAATCCCCTCGCCTAGGCGGAGGGTGAGCAGCCCCTGCCTGGCCAGAAAATCGGTAGCCTTAGCGCGGAAGATCGCGTAGGTCGGGGGGATGTCCTTTGTGAGGTGCCTAAACATGGGTGAATGACCATAGAATCCCCCCAGGACCAAATAGAGAGCGAGCTCGTCGCTGATGGGCTCGCCGATGAGGACTATTTCATCCACCCGGTCGATGTAATTTGCATCGGATTCGTCTTCCCCCTGCCTGATTTTCATCATGCGGTGGGGGCCTTCTGGTCTGGCGACCTTGGCGGCGAAGTATGATGTGAAGTCACTCGCCAATTTCTCAAAGGAAATGATTGATCGCGGTGGTAGTGAGACATACCACCTATGGGCTATCTCACCTAACGTTAACAGGAATATTCGGCACCTAGTCGCATCTGATGCCCCACACCCGGTCACGTAGATCCGGAACTTTCTCAAGTGGGTCTCGAGATCCGATCTCCCTTCATACAAAGGTCTTTGGGGAGGAGAGATCCTTGGTTGCATGGGGGCAAGCTCGATGTGGACCGCGAGTGGCTCAGTCGGTCCGATGATCTTTCTACTGGTGTTTGCCCCAGTTTTCATGAGCGCTTTCATCTCGTCGAGCTAGCGCTGCATAGCGGCCATCGCCGCGGCCTGGTTGCTCGCGGCTAGACGCTTGGAGCGGGAGCCTAGGCGATCAAGTACTGGTCCCCTGGCTCCGCTGTCGATGATGTCCTTGCCGTGTGGCTCGACTCTTCGGCGGATCGGGGCCAGACGGCTGACCTGTCTTTGGTTTGGAGTTAGGTATGTCGAACTCCTGGTTATGGACTCGGATTCCGCCATCTTGTGGTTGGGGCCAGAATGCACCGGTCACCACGATGGATCTCTTCCTAGGCGGATGAAGACGAAACCGTCCTGCCTCGCGAGAGCCTTTTCTCGTGAATCGGGGCTTTCTGACGATCGCTCGACCAGTAACCCCTTGAGCTTCCGTTTGCCCGCATGGCGGATGGCCGAGGGGGTTATAGGGGGTGCTGCACATGCTCTCCGTAGCTCCCTTAGGATGGCCATAGCCTCCTCGATCTGTTATGCGGTTTGGAACTGGTCGAGCGATAGGCTGGGGTCGTCCCCCAGGGGCGGGATCGAGAGTCTCGCATCGCCGCGGCTACCCTCTGTCGTTGGTTGGGGCTCGGATTGAGCTGGAATATGACGTCCGGCGGTTCTGAGAGTTGCTCTCTTCGCTGTGGTGGCAGATGCCATTATTCTGAAGGTTTTTCTTTAAA